>BSWB01000004.1:119689234-120939234 GCA_033239125.1 Fagopyrum homotropicum | reverse complement strand
TACATAAAATGATAAATAATTATAAGAATTAGAGCTTGATATAATTTTATCATTTTATGTGAATTAAATTCTACATAAAATGATAAAATTCGTGAAGAAAGAAATACTAGATAGAATGGAAAACCGTCAACGGCTCGAAGTCCGATTTGCTTCGGAATTAAACTGAATTAAAATTCCGGATATTACAACCCTAAAGTATTTCTTTTTGTACGGATGATCACATGCAAATTATGCAATTTTGTACGATGTTATACATTATTGACAACTTGAGACAGTGAGTTTGTGGAAGTTGGACAACTCCAGGAGTAAGAGCGAGAGATTGGTGTGACAACAACAAAAATAATCATTTTGTTGCTAAGCTAATCAATAGACTTCTTGTTGTAGTCATTCTATCTACTTTGGTGTAGCTGAATGTGTCTATTTTATGAATTACCTCTCATGTTTAAAACTATATATATAGTAATTCAGTTTAATTTTCAAAATGTAATTAAACAATGTGGTTAATCAGGCAAGGGTTCGGGTTTTGGGTTTTGGGTCGGGTTTGGGGTTCGGGTTCGGGTTCGGGTTTTCGGGGTTCGGATTAGGGTTTTCATGTTTCGGGTTCAGTTTCGGGTATGGGTTTCTGGTTCGGGTTTCAGGTTATCCAATTAATTAAAATAAAATTTCAATCATGCAAATTAACCTATACAATAAAAAAATCATGTTCCGCATCAAGATTAACAATTAAAACAAACTAAAAAACATCTTGTATTACCTCTACATAACTCGAGAGTTCAGCAGTGCAAATGAGAATCTAGAGGAAACTCAGCAAAGAAGAAATTGACACTAATATCACTTTATTGAGTGTAACACTTGTTTTCTTAGCTCTACTCTATTTAAACTTGTTAGACAAGCTCTGGAATGGGAGGTTATACAAGGATTGTTTAGCTTCACTCTATTCAAACTACTGCACTTCTGCAAAGGAATATCCTTTGCACAAGTTACACTTTCATATTACCATTTCCTTTGACTATATAAGAAAAGTCAGTATTAAGAAACAACTTTTTTATTTATTAGGATGTTTCATACTATCACTTATCCAAAATCCTTTTCCATTAGAAAGATTCCGAATCAAATCCATGAGAATAAACTTATCATTCTTTTCAGGTTCTTACACAACAGTATTCTATAGGTGTCTTATGATCATCAAATGCATCTACTAACAAAGTTCCCTTTGCCATTACAGAAGAAGTTCATAATGGTTGGCTCGTGCACAACTCTCTCACGAGTCCCTGTTTTGAAGCTCCTCATCGACAAAGTACATGAGGAGGCTGTAATTGTTAATATCATAAAAGACGATATTGATCCCGATAGAAGCCTCGGGAGATGCCCTCATGCGATCTGATGAATTAGTTTTGTTGTTCCAAGTATTACAATATCTCACCTCTTAAATACAACAGTACAAAAAATACATAAACGAAATATTCAAGTAAACATTAAATGAAATGTCAACAACTTAACAATTAGAAATTTACAACAGAACAATCAGCAAAAAAATTCAGGTCCAAGCAATCAAAATGTCAACAACTTATAATCAATCATAAGAGTGAAGAAGAAGAAGAAGAAGAAGAGATCGAGAGGTTAAGAAGAGAACGCTTATTGAGAAGAAGCGAAAGGATCTTCAGCTTGGCAAAAGACTATTCCGGACGAGTTGAACTTAAGTCAACACCCTAAGCTAAACATTTCAGTTGTTGTTGTTTAATGACCTCAAAACAACTCACCTATGAGACACACTTCACTTTGACGAGCAGGCTGGGTTCTTAGGATAAAATATCTCCAACTGATAAACACGATGCTTACAAATTACAATAGTCAGATCCCTTGTTGCGTGTTCAACATTTTCCCATTAACAAAGTTATTTCAAGAGATCACATATACATATGCTGGACAAAATTGGTATGGGTTGACTGATAAACTTAATGGCAGCTGATTTTCTTGAACCAAATATATCATCTGTATTATTTATACCTAATTTAACCAGCATTTTACATGATTATTTTTCATAGGTGAGTTGTTTTGAACGTGCAATGACAATGACAATTACCTCTGTTACGCTAGAGATGTATAGCACAAAAGCCTTACAATTTATAACTCGATATATTCTCCTAACTCCTAGCGAACCCACAATGTATGAGTCGTTTTGTAGTAAGGATAGTATTCCGAGGTCGAACACGAAGACTAAGGTGAAATCAAATCAAACAAGTGATCATAGATAGTGCAAATCTAGTCTAAGAAAAGAGAAAGAAATAAAGAAATGAAAATCATGATATTTTTGGTTGGGTTTTTATGGTGATCAAACAAAGATCAGAAATCATGAAAGTTTATAAATCAAACAACAAGTCAAACTAGCAACACAAACAAGCAACACAAACACAAGATGTGAGATCAAAGTAAGAAAAGCGGATTCTAGGGATTGGAACTTCCGGTTATGGCATTGGACTCAAGCTTCTAATCAACCTTGGACAAGTTGCGGTATTTTGGGAAAGGGTGTTTCTCCAATGGGATCAATCACCGGGTAGGTCTCATGGTCCACTAATCCCGCACCTAAGGTCCTATTACCGGGTAAGTCTCTGGGAACCTAAGAACGAGAATTCTACACAAACCGGATTGCTATCTACGGGTCAAACCTCTCCTTACCGGGTAAATCTCGGAAAGGAAAGTCCTAAGCAACAATCCTAGCACAATCAGTCCAATAGCGGCTTGCGAGGCTCACTACTACCTAAATTTCGTCATCTTTGGTATCTAAGATCGGAAATTACCGGGTAAGTCTCTTCCCTAACTTAGTTTGCTAGCATTAGGTCACCCTAAGCTAGATAAGGCTTAACAAACACTAGAATTTCAACAATCTAACATCCTAACATTTAGATTCATCAATAATAGTACAACACAGCAAACACTAGAATTTCAACAATCTAACATCATAACTTGGTTTAGGAGGAACAAGCCGTGGTTTTAATCGGGGGTTAGGTTTCGAGTATGCAAGCCATCAAAAGGTAAATTCAAGTCTATTATATCATTATCCAAGCTATAACCTTCTGTCCATCACCCTAGAATCACAATTACTTAGCCAATAACATGCATCTCAAGATATAGAATCATCATACAAGCATACATGGGTTTCATAGCAAGAAAGTGAAATAAGAGTAAAAAGAAGCAAGTAATCTTAGCTGAATATGAGATTAAACAAGACTTACAACCCTTCAAACACATCTCCAAAACGTTCCTTAAAATGCTTCCAAAAGCTCCTCAACAAAAGCCACTAAAAATCCTTCAAAGTCTAACTCTAGATCTAAGTTTGATGATGTTGTTCTTCTTCCAAATGAGAGTGTTTTGTTGTTCTTCTTTTCTTTTCTTTTCCACAATGGATGATGAGAGAGAGTCCTCTAGCCAGCCTGCAGGCTTTCCCAAGTCCACACTCAACCAAGAAAAACAAAGGTTGGGCAAAGAAATTGTGTGACAAGTGTCAAGGCTGTCCAAACTAAAACCACGGGCAAAACCACGGGCGTGGAAAGGCCCTCTGGGCCGTGGTTCTGCACCAGAAACCGTCCTTGGATCACCAAGTCATGAATTGATGCAAGGCATGCACCAACAAGGTCTTTTGTGTTCTTCTTTACTCCTAGCTTGCTCCTTAAAGAGTCCGGAAGTGTGCCATCACGAGGAATGATCCTCGAATGTATCGATTAAGTCCAAGATCTCCCCAAAATGCCTACAAAACCGACAAAAGCTCGTGTAGACGTCTATTCCGACAATGTGGATGAATTAAGCGTAAACGTCACGAACTAATGCCAAACTCTGCATGAATAACGGAAAAACTATCTAAATGAATGCCTAAACTAACGTCATAAATCATGTCATCAAAATACCCCATACTTGCCACTTGCTTGTCCCGAAGCAAGGTTCAAACCTAAGCTACAAGATGGCATGAGTTATGAATGCGGAAAAACGGAAAATATTTTTACAATTGTGCTTCTAGTCATCGATCACCTTCATAGTGATGTTTCATGGCAAAGGATGAACAAATGTTTATCAAGAGAACAAATGCACGGAAAGACAATCACACTTAGCTTGAATCATATATGCAAAGTAAATTGAGAATGTCTAGATGATCATGAAAATATCAAATCTAAATCACTTAAGTCAAAACACATGTGCATAGAGGTCTTAAGGACTTAGGAAGGAAGAGGCCAAGAAACGTTGTTATAGGTGGCAATTTTTTAGGTTATGTGATGCTAATCCGGGAAAGGAACTAACTCCACAATTTCATTTTTGATCAACTTCACCACAAGTGTACATTTTTCTCCATCGTTTTCTTTTCTTTCTTTTCTTTCTCTTCTTTTTTCTTTCATTTATTTTTGAGGCAATGACATTGGTGTACAAAAGCCGAAACCTTGGTGATTAGCAGACCTTAGGGTTTTTTGTGAGGTGCCTCACACTGGGCACACATACCAAGGCTTGTTAGGACTATCGGTTAATCCGACTTTGGCAAGACACAAACACCTGATTATGTGAATGGTGCCGAGTTACTCGGCATCAAAACCAATGTCCCCAAACCTATATTTTTTCTACACTTTCACAACACATTCAACACTTCATTCATAACATTCATACACTTACTTCAACACCCTACACTTGCTTTACACACACTCAACACACTAGCATGCTCCTATTCACGGATGGGTCAAAAGAGGTCAAATGTTTTATCAATTGAGGTGCTTCAAACAACATGATCAAGATGAGAAGAAGAGAGAAATGAATGCCTTAATCATTCGTAGATTATGTGTAAGAACTAGCATGCGATTTCGATAAACAATTCTCAATCCAACCTAGACAACAATCTTCATCACAATTCATACATCGAAATCAAGAGAAGTATTCAAGTCCACATATGCATAAATTTTTTCAACACACAAAGGTCATCCATAGACAATTCACAAAACAAATTCATCATAAGGGTCATATCCAAACTAAGAAGCACAAATTTTTTAAAATTTTTTAAAATTTTCTGATTTTTTTGGAATTTTGGAGATAAATATGTACAATGCAAAACATAATGAAACATGTGACAATAATATGAAACTATCCTAGATGCAATCATGCAAATGATTATGAAAAGCCCACCCCATACTTAAAACCATATTGTCCCCAATGTGTAAATTAAATAAGGAAGTGAAAGAGAGTCCTCACAATGTAAAAATGGTGGTGCTTTCGGTATTTTGGTTCACTCATGTGGAGTGATGGTGGATGATCAATCAAAGGTGGTAGAGAGCTCTTGATGTTCATTATGGCGTCGGGACCCGTGCTAAGCACTGCAAGCCGTCCAATTCCCACGTCCGCTCCACCCACGTTCGATTTGGGATCATCACCATCATCATGCCTTGCAAGACTTCCTTGTTACCAAGACTCTAGCATACAAACACAAGACACACACAAACACACCAAAACAAAAACAAAAGCAAAAAAACAAAAACAAAAAAAACGAAAAGGGAAAGATATGTACCAATGGGTTGCATCCCATTAAGCGCTTCTTTAAGGTCATTAGCTTGGCCAAATCTGGGAGCGTTTCACTCAAGGTGAAGTGGGGTAATCATATCCACCGGAGCTTCCGGGATGTACTTCTTCAAACGGTGCTCATTCACCTTGAAATCTCCACAATGCTCCCCACCTATCTCAACCGCTCCATGGGGGAAGACCTTCCTCACCACATAAGGACCCATCCATCTTGACTTGAGCTTTTCGGGAAAGAGCCGCAACCTTGAATTGAAGAGAAGGACTACGTCACCTTCACTCAGTTCCTTTGGGATTAGACGTTTGTGATGCTAACGCTTGGTCCTTTCTTTGTAAATCCGGGAATTTTCATAAGCATCCAACCGGATCTCCTCAAGAGCATTCATGTCTAGAAACCTCTTCTCACCGGCTTCCTTGAGGTCAAAATTCAGCCACCTTATGGCCCAATATGCCCTATGCTCCATCTCCACCGGAAGGTGGCAAGACTTGCCATAAACTAGCTTGTAGGGAGTGGTGCCAGTTGGTGTCTTGAAGGCAGTTCTATATGCCCACAAAGCATCATCAAGCTTCATAGCCCAATCTTTTCTTGTCCTAGAAACCGTCTTCTCAAGTATTCTTTTTATCTCCCGGTTGGAAATCTCCACATGGCCACTAGTTTGGGGATGGTAAGGTGTGGCCACCTTATGAGTCACCCCATACTTAGCCAAAAGTGTCCCAAAGTTCCTATTGGTGAAATGCTTCCCTCCATCACTTATGATCACTCTTGGTGTTCCAAGCCTAGGGAAGATGACTCGGTTGAAGAACCGCACCACTACTTTGGCATCGTTTGTGGGAGAGGCGATTGCTTCCACCCATCTTGACACATAATCCACCGCCAATAGAATGTAGAGGTTTCCACATGAAGAGGGGAATGACCCCATGAAGTCCACACTCCAAACATCAAAGACCCCGACCTCTTGGATATTGTTCAAGGGCATCTCATTCCTTCTTAAGATGTTTCCCGTCCTTTGGCAAGCGTTACAAGCTACTACAAAATTCTGCACATCCTTAGACAAGTTAGGCCAATAAAAACCGGATTGCAATACATTTGCACACGTTTTGTGTGAGCTAGCGTGACCTCCACATGGCAAGGAGTGGAAATGACGGATCACACTCTCCATATCATCCTCCGGAATGCACCTCCTAAAGACTCCATCCAGTCCTCTCTTGAACAAGAGAGGCTCACTCCAATAATAATGCCTTACATCTTTGAAAAACTTTTTCCTTTGGGCATATGACAAACCGGGTGGCACCTCTTCACATACAAGATAATTCACTATATCCGCATACCATGGATCACTCCCTCTAGACACTTGAAGTAAGCACTCCTCTATTACTTGCAATTGCTCATCCCGGAATGAGTCATCAATCGGGATGTCATCTCTTTCAATCTCCAACGGTGGTAGCCTACTAAGATGGTCCGCTACTGAATTTTCGGAACCTTTCTTGTCCCGAATCTCCAAGTCGAATTATTGGAGGAGAAGGATCTACCGAATCAAGCGAGGCTTGGCATCCTTCTTTGTGAGGAGATAACGGATCGCAGCATGATCCGTGTACACAATAACCTTTGCTCCAACAAGATATGAGCGGAACTTCTCAAAGGCATACACTACCACTAGCAACTCCTTCTCGGTTGTGGCATAGTTGAGTTGGGCGTCATCTAGCGTCTTGCTAGCGTAGTAGATGGCATGTGTAAGCCCATCTTTCTTTTGTCCTAAAACAGCCCCAACAACCACATCACTCGCATCAGACATTACTTCAAATGGTAAGCTCCAATCCGGAGGTTGCATGATAGGGGCGGAGATCAAAGCATCCTTCAACCTGCAAAACGCTTCAAGACAATCCTTTGAAAAAACAAAATCAACATCTTTCATTAGTAGGTTAGTGAGAGGCTTAGAAATTTTAGAGAAATCTTTTATAAACCTCCGGTAAAAACCGGCATGCCCTAAGAAACTCCTGACCCCTTTCACCGAGGTAGGTGGTGGAAACTTCTCTATCGCTTCTATCTTTGCTCTATCAACCGCAATGCCTCGGTGGAAAACCAAGTGTCCCAATACTATGCCTTCACTCACCATGAAGTGGCATTTCTTCCAATTCAACAGAAGATTAGTTTCCTGACATCTCTTCAACACCAAAGATAGATTAGCCAAAAAATTATCAAATGAAGAGCCATACACCGAGAAATCATCCATAAACACTTCCATAATGTTCTCAATATGTTCAGAAAAAATAGCCATCATACACCTTTGAAAAGTGGCGGGTGCATTACACAACCCAAATGGCATCCTTCTATATGAAAATGTTCCCCAAGGACAAGTAAATGTTATTTTCTCTTGGTCATCTGGGTGAATTGGGATTTGAAAGAACCCGCTATAACCATCAAGGTAACAAAAATGTGAATGTTGAGCTAATCTTTCTAGCATTTGGTCAATAAAGGGAAGAGGGAAGTGATCTTTCCTAGAGGCAACGTTAAGCTTCCTATAGTCAATACACATTGATCTACCCCGTAACCGTCCTAGTTGGGATTAGTTCATTGTTCTCATTAGTTACTACGGTCATACCACCCTTCTTAGGAACAACATGTACGGGACTAACCCATTTAGTATCCGAAATCGGAAAAATGATTCCCGCATCTAACAACTTTAAGATTTCTTTCTTGACTACCTCTTTCATAATAGGGTTCAATCTTCTTTGAGGTTCAATTGAAGGTTTATGGTTGTCTTCCATCAAGATTTTATGCATGCACAAGGATGGTTTAATGCCAACTAGGTCATCAATGGTGTATCCTATAGCTCTCCTATGCAATTTCAATTCATTCAACAATCTATCAACCTCATCATCATTCAAAGATGCATTCACAATCACGGGATAAGTAGAATTTGAACCAAGGAAAGCATACTTTAAATGAGAAGGGAGAGGTTTGAGATCAAGTTTAGGAGGACCTTTTTCGGTTGGATGTGATTAATATAGCTCCACATTAGATGAATCCAAAGCCATTGAAGACTCTCCAAGACTCCTTGAAGCTTTATCAATAACTAAGGGACTTTCTGGAGAAACCACGGGTGATCCCACAGCCTCTTGCATGACCACGGGCGTGGTTATGGAACAATTAGCACAATTAGCTACGACATAGCTTTCCATGGGTCTATTTATTGAAACCACAGGCGTAGAATTGGGCCCCAGGCCGTGGTTCTTATAGCTCTTCAACTCTCCTTCGTGCACTTCAAATTCAGCACTTGTGTCCTTTTCTAATGCATCCAAAGCTTGGATTTCTTCAATTCAATCTTCCTCAACTCCTTCCTCCATGATACTCATGCTAAGAACCTTCTCTAATGGATCCTTGATTAGGATTGAGCTCACAACTTCCCTAGACACTTCTTCCTCGACAATGTTGAAAACGTCTTCACTAAGGGCTGGTCCCTTCATCATTGTGGACAGTTTGAACTTGATATTTTCTTCTCCTATGTTGAAGGAGAGAATCCCATTTTTTCAATCCACTAAGCATCCGGATGTGGCTAAGAATGGCCTTCCCAAAATGATAGAAACCGGGTAGTCCGCCGGGATGTCCAAAACAACGAAATCGATTGGCACATAGAACTTCCCAAGATGAACCACTATGTCCTCTAGGATCCCCACGGGGCGAGTGATGGATTGGTCCGCCATGTAGAGGGTCATCTTGACCGGCTTTGGTTCTCCTAGCCCAACCTTGTTGCAAAGTGCAAGCGGGATAATGCTTACACTTGCTCCAATGTCACATAGGGCCTCATATTTCACTTCTCCCACTCCAATTGGCATACAAAAAGACCCCGGATCTCGCAGCTTAGGAAGCATTTCCTCCCTCATAGTTTGAATCAACTCGGAAGACCTCTTTGTCATCCTCACTTCTCCATACTCCCCCAACTTCCTCTTGTTGGAGAGTATCTCTTTCAAAAATTTTCCATAGGCCGACATACCTAGAATTGCATCCATGAACGGAATATTAATATGTAATTTAGACATGAGTTCAAGGAATTTACCGAAATGTTTATCCAAATGAGCTCTTGCTCGTGATTGTGGAAATGGTAGTGGTGGCTTGTATGGAGGAGGTGCCACGTATGTTGGCTCATCATCTTTGCTCTTGCCTCCTTCTTCTTGCAATGGTTCTTCCTCCACTACTACTTGCTTCGCCTTGTCATTCTCCTTGGGCGAGGGCTCTTTCATGCTCAGCCCACTCCTTGTGGTATTGGCCAACACTTGGCCTCTTGGATTGTCCTCGGTCCTTCCGGGAAGCTTTCCCGGATCCCTTTGTGCCTCACCCTCCTTTTGGAACAATTGTGCTTCTAGCACCTTTTGAGCCTTGGAAATGGATGTCACCGTGCTCACAAGCCCACTCAACCTCCCTAGCAATTGTTCAAACATCATTTCGGTCCTATCCTTTGGAGGTTGAGCAAAACCGGGTGGAGGATCTTGTGAAGCCTTAGGTGGTGGGGCTGCGCTTGTTGAAGTGGGAGGGTTCAAGGCACCATTCGGGTTAGAATAGGAGAACCCGGGATGGTTGTGGTTAGGCCGGTCATTGTTGTAATGCCGGCTGTTGTTGTTGAAGTTCCTAGGACCTTGGTAATTGTTGGAATTGCCCCTTCCCATGTAGTTAACATCCTCCTCCTTGGAAGCCAAGTTGGCTTGAACTTGCACTTGAGGACTTACTTGGCTCTTTAAGGTTGTGGTACACAACTCACTCAAGGACTTAAGCTCATTGTTGATTGCATCAAGTTTGTAGTTGTTCATGGTGACTTCACTTACTTCATATGCTCCCGGTTTCCTCCCGTCACTCTTCCTATGGGAGTACTTCTCTATCACCAAGGCTTGCTTCTCTACAAAATCCCAAGCCTCATCCACATTCTTCTCCATGAATGTTTCTCCGGAAAGTGATTGGAGCTTGAATTGACTATCCTCATCAAGCCCCTTGAAATAAATCTCCAATAGCTCTATCTTCGGTATCCCATGGTGTGGACAATTTAAGATGAGGTCTTTGAACCTCTCCCAAGATTTGAATAGGCTCTCCTTATCCTTCATCACGAAGGCATTGATCTTCCCTCTTAGCTCGGTTGTCTTGGAAGGTGGGAAGAACTTTGTAAGAAATTCGGTTGTCATCTCCTCCCAAGTACCAACTCGTCCTAGTGGAATGGATTGGTACCAAGCCAAGGCTTTATCCTTAAGTGAGAAGGAGAAAGCCCTAAGCTTGTGGTTATTGCTCTCTAATCTAGGTGGCCTTAGAGTCTCCATCAAGATCTCATAATTCATCAAGTGTTGATAAAGATACTCTCCTTCCATCCCTCCAAATTGATTGTGCCGGATCATTTGTGGCACTTGAGTGTGGAGCTCGTAGTCATGGGTTGCTGGATCTCCTAAGTTTACACCCGGACGGTGCACTCTTTGGGCTGGATCCATACGTTGCCCTAGCGTTTGTGGATCCTCAACAATGATTGGCTCATTCTGTACTTGTACTGCCGGCTGCGGTGGTGATTGACGAAGATTAAGCTCCCTTTGCACAAGAGCTTGCCTAATCTCTTCAATTTCCCTCCTAGTTGCTTCTCGCCTCTCATTTGCAAGTCTCCTCTCATTCTCCAAGGCTTCATCCCTTAGCCTAATTTGCTCTAAGGCATCATTCAACTCAGCTTGAAGATCTCTTCCGGTAATCCCCTTCTTATTATTAGTGCCCTTGGATCTAGTCTTAAGGGTTTTCTCCGGTTCGGGATCGAATGGAGCTAAATCATTGCCATGAGATCTTCGCATGCACCAAAAGAATAAGAGATTTCCTGAATAATCAAAGAAACAAACCAAACAAGATCAAAAGCAACAAGAACAACCTACACTATAGTCAATCACACACAATGATTCAATCTAGACCTAGTCCCTGGCAACGGCGCCAAAAACTTGTTACGCTAGAGATGTATAGCACAAAAGCCTTACAATTTATAACTCGATATATTCTCCTAACTCCTAGCGAACCCACAGTGTCTGGGTCATTTTGTAGTAAGGATAGTACTCCGAGGTCGAACACAAAGACTAAGGTAAAATCAAATCAAACAAGTAATCATAGATAGTGCAAATCTAGTCTAAGAAAAGAGAAAGAAATAAAGAAATGAAAATCATGATATTTTTGGTTGGGTTTTTATGGTGATCAAACAAAGATCAGAAATCATGAAAGATTATAAATCAAACAACAACTCAAACTAGCAACACAAACAAGCAACACAAACACAAGATGTGAGATCAAAGTAAGAAAAGCGGATTCTAGGGATTGAGACTTCCGGTTATGGCATTGGACTCAAGCTTCTAATCAACCTTGGACAAGCTACGGTATATTGAGAAAGGGTGTTTCTCCAATGGGATCAATCACCGGGTAGGTCTCATAGTCCACTAATCCCGCACCTAAGGTCCTATTACCGGGTAAGTCTCTAGGAACCTAAGGACGAGAATTCTACACAAACCGGATTGCTATCTAGGGGTCAAACCTCTCCTTACCGGGTAAGTCTCGGAAAGGCAAGTCCTAAGCAACAATCCTAGCACACTCAGTCCAATAGCGGCTTGCGAGGCTCACTACTACCTAAAGTTCGTCATCTATGATATCTAAGATCGGGAATTACCGGGTAAGTCTCTTCCCTAACTTAGTTTGCTAGCATTAGGTCACCCTAAGCTAGATAAGGCTTAACAAACACTAGAATTTCAATAATCTAACATCCTAACATTTAGATTCATCAATAATAGTACAACAGAGCAAAACCACGGGCTGATCATACACATCCACGGCCGTGGTTTCGGAGGAACAAGCCGTGGTTTTAATCGGGGGTTAGGTTTCGAGCATGCAAGTCATAAAAAGGTAAATTAAAGTCTATTCTATCATTATCCAAGCGATAACCTTCTGTTCATCACCCTAGAATCACAATTACTTAGCCAATAACATGCATCTCAAGATCTAGAATCATCATACAAGCATACATGGGTTTCATATCAAGAAATTGAAATAAGAGTGAAAAGAAGCAAATAATCTTAGCTGAATATGAGATTAAACAAGACTTACAACCCTTCAAACACAGTCCAAAACCTTCCTTACAATGCTTCCAAAAGCTCCTCAACAAAAGTCACTAAAAATCCTTCAAAGTCTAACTCTAGATCTAAGTTTGATGATGTTGTTCTTCTTCCAAATGAGAGTGTTTTGTTGTGCTTCTTTTCTTTTCCACAATGGATGATGAGATAGAGTCCTCTAGCCAGCCTGCAGGCTTTCTCAAGTCCACACTCAACCAAGAAAAGCAAAGGTCGGGCAAAGAAATCGTGTGACAAGTGTCAAGGCTGTCCAGACAGAAACCACGGGCAAAACCACGGGCGTGGAAAGGCCCTCTGGGCCGTGGTTCTGCACCAGAAACCCTCCTTGGATCACCAAGTCATGAATTGGTGCAAGGCATGCACCAACAAGGTCTTTTGTGTTCTTCTTTGCTCCTAGCTTGCTCCTTAAAGAGTCCGGAAGTGTGCCATCACGAGGAATGATCCTCGAATGTATCGATTAAGTCCAAGAGCTCCCCAAAATGCCTATAAAACCGACAAAAGCTTGTGTAGACGTCTATTCCGACAATGTGGATGAATTAAGCGTAAACGTCACGAACTAATGCCAAACTATGCATGAATAACGGAAAAAACTATCTAAATGAATGCCTAAACTAACGTCATAAATCATGTCATCAACCTCTAACAAGCTGAACGTTCAATGTGTCCTTTTGATACTTCACATTGACAATCTTTAATGTGTCCTTTGTTATGAAGGGGTGGATTTTGGAGTGCAATGGCTTCCAATTTAGCTAACAAATCAGTTATAGTCGGCAACTAAACTATTTTTCATGTATTATTTAGTTGATACGTATTGGCAGCTGCTAGAGTTTTGGATTGCGGTACCTATATTTGGAGTTATAGCAGGAATATTCTGCATGAAGTTCTCAATCCCATTGTCGCTGAAGGCGCATTCAGGTGATCAGGGAGGGAAGTCAAAAAGATAAACCATGTGTTCAATTAGTTTAATCTGAATTTGTGTCGATTTTGTCTACATCAATTACAAGTCCGAATTTTTGTTCACCGCCATGAAGAATCAAAGAGCAACCAAGACAACTCTTAAATGGATGTAAATAGTTTTTTTTTCTCAGTTATGTCGTACTTTAATCGCTAAATTAACATTTAACATTTCATTTTATTGTAATACCGGTGTTGTTTGTATGTAACACTTTCCTTTCTTGATCATATAATGATTAATGATAATTTTTCCGATTTGTTTCAATAATATAGTTTATCCTTTTAATCGTTAACCGACACAATATACGATTATCACACTAGTTTATTACAAAAGACGGAAAGGGGGAGAAAACACGTACACATATGGATTAAAAAACCTCATACTAACATTAGAAGGCTTTCACCCCTCTTCCCAATGAAACGTAAAACAACCTACTTTCATCCCCTCACGTTTCCTTTTTGATAAAAGTAGAAACAAAAACAAATCCGATGATAGGTCCAGAAATCAAAAGAGCATCCACTCACTTCCTTTTTCCTCTTCTCCAAATGCTTATAGGTTGTCCAAATTCCTTGGCATCTTTCCCTTCGGATGGGTGGTCATGGGTTTGGCTCCTTTGCAGCCCCCTTGGGTCATCGTTGCAAGGTTGAATATGGGCTTCTTCCTTTGTCCTCTCCAAGTCTTGCAAAAACGTTCACAATCTGATATCTTGTAAATATAACAATTGGAAGAATACAAAAAACGCTCTTTTTTGAGCAAGAGAGATCTAGCAAATTGTAAGGCATAATTAAGAGGAATTCCTTGTCATCACAAATAACAAACAAAATTGAAAACACATCTTTGATAAGATGTGTGTTAGTCATTCATTCTCTTCACTTGGATCTTCTAAACAAAACAAAAAAACCCTTCACAAACCACCGGAGATCGGGAAGACTTCCCTACGTATATATAACCATGGGGTGCCTCGCTATGGCTATTTTAGCCCTCCCATAAACACTATCTTCGATCAATTTGAGTAATGGTGGTTGATCGCTGTTTGACCGTTGATAACATGATTTATGACCATAGTTTAGACATGCATTCAGGTAGATTTTCCCTTTGTTTTGCATATATTAGCATTAGTTCGTGCCATTTGTGCTTGATTGAGTTCATTATGATAAAATAGATGTCTACATGAGCTTTTGTCGATTTTTCAGGTATTTTGGCGGATTCTGGACCTAAATGAAACTTGTGAGGATCAAGCCTCGGAATGGTGCGTGCTAGGGACTCTAAGGAATCAAGGAAACAAGCCAAAGGATCAAGCAATGGAGCAAAGAAGAACTTTCTCTGGAACCTCGGCTATGTAAGATGAATCTCGGCCGCAGTTTGTTTTGCACCGGCAAAATTTGCTAAGTCGAGAGCAATCTCGATCAAACTCAAAAATCTCGCCCGAGATTTAAAGAATGTGCATGCCCGCGATTACCACGATATGAAGGCCAACTTGAAGACTTCGGAATCTCAACCCCGACGTTGGCCAGAATCTCGCCCGAGATTGTCCATAGATGGCCGATATTCGCTCTTTGTGTAGCTTTATGATGTCTTTTCTGAAGTTGTTGGCCGACCTTTGCTTTTCCTGAGATGGAGTATAATAGTTGGATTGTTGATTCTCTCTAGCTAGAAGTCCCCTTCTATGTCAATTTTTATGTCTTAGACTCATTTTGGGAGAGAGAAGTTTTGTAACAAAACTTGAATATTGAGATTTGGAGAGTGTTTTTGGAAATATACTTGAAGTTCTAAACTTGGATCTGAACTAAGGAAGTTTTGTAGTGTATTCTTGAAACCTTACCTTTGTTGTTTGAAGCAACTTGAAGTTTTGTTGGCCGACCTTTGTTGTATATGTAGGTGATTTGGCGGATTTTGGAGTGAAATGGAGCATATGAAGACTAAAGATCAAGGTGGATCATGGTTGAGCATAAAAGGAGGGCTAGGACATCACAAAAGGATGGAAAAAAAGAGCTAAGGAAGACAAGTGCACAATATAAATCTCGGTCCGACAATGAAGAAATCTCGGCCGAGATCATTAAAAGATTGACCAGAGGTTTCTATCATTAAAGCCTTAAAGACTTATAGGAAAAACACTTTTCCTATAAGTCTTGAAGGCTTGCAGCGATCTAAGGGCTCTGTCCGGACGTCAACGGCTGATAGGACTTGACACGTTCTATCATGCTTAGATTCAAGCCCCATAGAAGACGGCTACAATACTTTTGGATTCAATTTGAGAAGAATTTGTGAAGGATTCTTGGAAGGAAGATTTAGATTCTTGATTTATTTTGCTTTTGGGTTAAAGATTGGATCTTTATTATTGGTTTGCTTTTGCTTTTGGATATTGAAGACATCTAGATAATTATTTTTTTTACTTTTCTTTTAGTTTTATTGGTTTATGGTTTTCTTGAATTCTTCATATATCTTTCTTGATTTGAATGTGTGTTGTTGGCTAAATGTTAGCATGAAATATTGTGATATTTTAGGCTCATTTTCTAAGTGTATTTGATTCATATTGATAGTCATTGATTGAGCATTGATGCATTTGTGAGCTAGTTTATCTATAATGTCGATATAGAGATCTACACAAGCTTTATGTTGATTATAGGTAATTGAGAGCTATTTCCGAGTGGAATCGAGTAAGGATGGAGTTATTGAGCAATGTTCATGGATTGAGGACATTCATAGAAGCTAAGGGAGTGCCAACTTGAGGAATGCACGAGGCTAGGGAAGAATCACGTTCTTGCCCTAAACCACGCTCTAAAATACGGTCGTACCACTTTCCACGTTCAGTTCCACGGCCGTGGAACCATGGCTAAGGAAGCGTGGTTCATTCCAGCAACTTCTACGGCCGTGGAGAAGATGGTTCAAACCGTGTTGATTTCCACGCTCTAAATTATGGCCGTGGAACCCTTCCACGACCGTGATCTTGGCGATCTTTTTTGCCATACTTTAAGCCACGATCTCCTACGCAATTGGGCCGGGCCGATATTTTATCTTACACTATAAAAGGACGGACGAAGAGAGATTCCGTCACCGCTGCTTAGACCTTCGCTTACACCTTGCTTTTGCCCTAATTTCGCATTTGGCGGAGATTTTGTTGAGAGATTTTGGCGCATTGCTATTGGCGATTTCCGGATTGACGGAAGATCGAAGATTTTGAAGATTGTTTGCAAGAAGATTTCGCTTCTTGCTTAGGTTTGATTTAGAAGACGGATTGACATCCCGTTCTTCCTTCTTATCTAAGATTGTGTTTGTTTGTTTTATTCCGAATCGAGTGACGATATTTGTTCTTGATTGTGACTTTGAGATTGGTTTGAAGTTTATTGAAAGTTTTCGGAAGTTTTCATCTTTCAATCTTTTAATTCTTGAATTTGATATCAATATGACTGTTGTTGGCTAAAAACCCTTAACAATTCTAAGGTGAAGGGTTGATAGTTGTGGCTTAGATGATGATAGATCGATCGTAAACAGATTGGACCCTGAGAGTTAGAGAGAATCGCCGACGAACCTTAATCCACGGTCTGTTCTTGAGCTTCCACGGCCATGGAACTCAAGAACTAGCCATAATCCTGTGTTAAGTTACGAACTTGCTTTTACTTCAATCCAAAGTTAAAGATTTGCTTTAACTTAGTTTAGGCTTGCCTTTTCTAGGTGGTAGTGAAGCCTCAACAACCTCTACCCCGATTGTGAGTGTCACAACCTTAATCGGTTTAGTTAGTCTTGATCCTTGGGTTACAAGTTTGGGTATTTGAGATTAATTCTTGTCTTTAGAATCTTTCTATATTGAAGCCTCAACAACCTGTATAGAGAGTTTCTTGTAGGTGAGTCATATAAGGTTTTTGGAACTTCACCGTACGCTTACCTTACATTAGCATACCTTTGCATATCTTAACTCTGTCCTTACATCATTAGTATATCTTGAATCGATTACCACAGTTGGATACTTGGATCTTTAGGATTGTTGTTTTCCCAATAATTCAAAAAGCTCTTATATTTACTCGCTTGATAATCTACAACTGGATTTAACCCCCCAAATCCCTGTGTTCGATACTCTGAAATTCTTGCTTAACTACGTCGATCCGTACACTGCGGGTTCGCTTGCTTGATTCTAGTTTTATAAATTTAAAGCTTATTTGCACGCACGCTAAGTGGCGAAAAAGTTTTTGGCGCCGTTGCCGGGGATTTGGTCTAGGCCGAATTCGGTTATCGGTTGTCAAGCTTGGGAGCTTCTCCCTTGTTATTTGATATCTTTTTGAGTTCATGCGCAGGTCTAGGAACACCGGAGACCTCTTACCTCTCGATCAAGAGCTTGAGAGGACTTTAAGGCAAAAGCGCAAGGAAAAGAAGATGGCTGAAGAACACGAACGTGATCTTCAAGCGGAGTTAGCGGAGAAAGAAGCTCAACTCCAATGGAATGAGAATATTCTCCGGGATGAAATGGATCGTCATCAATCTCAAGTTAACGATCTAAAAGATATGATGTTCCAGATGAGGATAGAAATAAGCAACCTTAAGAATAAGGGGAGCAAGAAATCCTCAAGGAGGGGATCAAGATCAAGAAGAAGAAGTCATTCATCCGCTGATGATAGTGATTCTTCCATGCCACCGCTAGAGGAAATTGATCCCACGATCAATTTGAATCCTTTTCATCCTCAGGAAGTTGCTAATCGTCGTGTTCCACCTAGGAATACGAGGATCGAACGTGTAGATGATGAGCCAAGAACTCTTGGCCAAAGGATGGATCCAACACAACAACCGCGCCGTTTGGGCGTGAACTTTAATGCTGATGATGTGCAAGGGTTTAGCTTCAACCCTCAAGTCATTACTCTTGTTCGCCAAAACCAATTTGGCGGGACAAGCGCTGAATCTCCACACCAACACTTGCAAAACTTTGAGTGTATGATGGAGACAATGAGGCCGAAGAACGCGACTACCAACAACTATAAGCTCAAGCCTTTCTTCTTCTCCCTGAAGGAGAAAGCGTTGTCTTGGTACCAAGCTCTTCCTAGTGGGAAACTAGACACGTGGGAAGACCTTTCCGCGGAGTTCCTCACCAAATTCTTTCCGCCATCCAAAATGGTGGAACTTAGAGGTAAGATCAATGCATTTTCCATGAGGTCTAACGAAAGTTTGTTTCAATCATGGGAAAGGTTTCAGGACTTGTTATTGGATTGCCCTCATCATGGCATATCCAAGCTTGCATTGTTGGAGATTTACTATAAGGGGTTGGATGCGAGGACGCAATTCAACCTCCAATCCCTCTCATGTGGAACATTCATGGACATGAGAGAAGATGACGCTTGGGACTTCATTGAGAAGCAAGCAAGAGTCATAGAGAAGTATTCCCACCGGAAAGTGGAGGGAAATCGTGTGGAGCAAGGAGCAAAGCTCACACATGAAGCTCAAAATCAGATTTTCTCCCTCAACAATGAGATCAAAGAGTTGAAGGAGGCAATCAAGACCAACTTTCCAAAGCAACAAGGCAAGGATGTTGGCTATTTGGGCAACAACAACAATGGCGGTGAGAACACAAACCGCAACAACAACAACAATAACCGGAATAATAACCGGAACAATTGGAATGGCAACAACAACAACCGGAACAACAATTGGAACAACAATAGGGGTTCAAACAACAACAATTGGCGCTCCAATCAACAAAATTCCGGTAACTCTTATCCTTCCAATTCGAATTCACTAACTCCACCTTCCTCTTCCTCTACTCCTTTGAAAAGCCAGGGGCAAACATCTAATGGAGGAAACACTTCGGGGAAGGAGAAGCCCGATCCCATGTTGGAAACGATCTTGGGAAAGCTTCAAGGTTTGGAGAACCGCATCATTAAGGTTGATGATCAAATCTCTAAGGTTGATAAAGCCCAAAAGGTTTTAGAAAACCAAATGTTCAGCCATGCGGAGGAAGTTCCTAGGAATCAAGGGAAACTTCCAGGAAAGACGGAGGACAACCCTAAGGGAAGGGTGATGGCAATCACAACTAGGAGCGGAGTGACTACCACCGATCCGTAGCCCAAGTTTGTTGAAGTCCCCGTTGAGAAGGACAAAGAGAAGGGGAAGGAGAAGGAAGATGTCTACGTTCCTCCTCCGGCGTACAAACCTCCCCTACCATTCCCTCAATCTAGAGCGAGAGCGCGCCTAGATAAACAGTTTGGTAAGTTTATAGAACTCATGAGCAAGCTGCATATTAATATACCCTTTATTGATGCTATTGTAGGTATGCCGGCTTATGGCAAGTTCTTAAAGGAGCTCCTCTCCAACAAGAGGAAGCTAGAGGATTTTGGAGAGGTTAAGATGAGTTCGGATTCTTCGGATCTCATCAAGACCATGAAGGCGAAAATGCCCCCCAAGCTAAAGGATCCGGGGTCGTTTTGCATTCTCATAGGAGTGGGAGATGTCACATATGATGCATTATGTGACTTAGGAGCAAGTGTGAGCATCATACCACTTGCATTATGTAGGAAGATCGGTTTAGGCGACCCTAAACCGGTAAAGATGACGTTGTACATGGCGGATCGATCTATCACTCGGCCCGTCGGTATTGTAGAAGACGTCCCAGTCAAGCTAGGTAAATTCTTTGTTCCCATTGATTTTGTTGTGCTTGACATTCCTGCAGATAGTCCGGTCCCGATCATACTCGGAAGACCGTTTCTTGCAACTTCCGGCTGCATAGTCGATTGCAAGAATGCTAGACTCGCCTTTGACATAGGAGAAGAGAAGGTAGAGTTTGTTCTTTCCACTCTAGTGAAGGAGTCAATCTTTGATGAGGATATATTCAATATCCAAGATGAAGAAGGGTTGTCTAGAGAGAAGGTAAGTGTTATTCTCTTCAAGGATCCTTTGCAAAAGGTTATTACAATGAGTCTAACGAATGTAGGGGAAGAAGAGGAGTGCAATGAGGCAATAGAAGCCTTAGAAGCACAAGAAGAGGCAGGTGAAGTGGAATTTGAGAAGCTCCACGACGAGGCAGAAAACGTGAGAATCCACGGCCACACACTATATTCCACGGCCGTGGATCTCACCACCCAAAGCATGGCTCACTCCAGAGGGTTACACGGCCGTGGAGGAGGCAGAGCAACCGTAACCACTTTCCACGCCCTAAACCACGGCCGTGGAGGGTGTAATGAAACCGTAATTTTGGCCGTGGAAGGAGATGGTCGTGCCACTTCTTCAACTTCTTTCGATTCTTCTCCCACACCCTCTACACCCTTAGACACTTCTAAGGAGGCATCGGATGCTCCTCAAGAACCATTGGAAGCTCCGAAAGCAATGGAACTAAAGCAACTTCCTACACATCTAAGGTATAATTTTCTAGGACCTAACTCTACTTATCCAGTTATTGTTAGTTCCGATCTAACCATAGATGAACATAGTAAACTTATGGTTGTCCTTAGGAAACATAGGAAAGCTTTAGGTTATACTATAGAAGACTTGGTAGGAATCAAACCCTCCCTATGCATGCATAAGATATTAATGGAGGAAGACTTTAGGACTTCAAGACAACCTCAAAGGCGGTTGAATCCGACCATGAAGGAGGTTGTCAAGAAGGAAATTCTTAAACTTCTTGATGCAGGTATCATCTATCCTATCTCCGATAGTAAGTGGGTGAGTCCGGTTCAAGTAGTTCCGAATAAGGGAGGAATGACGGTCATCACCAACAAGAACAACGAACTCATTCCTACCCAAACCGTAACGGGATGGCGGATGTGCATTGACTACCGCAAGCTTAACAACGCGATGAGGAAGGATCACTTCCCACTACCCTTCATCGATCAAATGCTTGAAAGGTTAGCACAACATTCGCACTTTTGCTATCTTGACGGTTATAGTGGCTTCTTTCAGATTCCGATACACCCGGACGATCAAGAGAAGACCACATTCACGTGCCCATGGGGTACGTTCGCTTATAGGAGAATGCCATTCGGGCTTTGCAACGCCCCAACCACCTTTCAAAGGTGCATGATGGCCATCTTCTCCGAATACATAGAGGAAACCATGGAGGTCTTCATGGATGATTTCTCCGTATACGGTTCCTCTT
Organism: Fagopyrum homotropicum; assembly: GCA_033239125.1. Classification (NCBI taxonomy): domain Eukaryota; kingdom Viridiplantae; phylum Streptophyta; class Magnoliopsida; order Caryophyllales; family Polygonaceae; genus Fagopyrum; species Fagopyrum homotropicum. The sequence continues at coordinate 120,917,542 of BSWB01000004.1, read as the reverse complement.
TTAACGATTGCCTTTCTAACCTTTCTCTTGTCTTACAAAGGTGTGAAGACACTAACCTAGTTTTTAATTGGGAAAAGTGTCAATTTATGGTTAAGGAAGGAATTGTATTAGGTCACTTAATCTCCAATAGAGGGATAGAAGTAGATAAGGCTAAGATAGAGACCATAGAAAAGCTTCCTCCCCCAACTTCGGTGAAAGGGATAAGAAGTTTTCTAGGACATGCCGGATTCTATAGACGCTTTATTAAAGACTTTTCTAAAATATCAAAATCTCTCACTAATCTATTGATGAAGGATGCGGTTTTTGAGTTTTTGCAGGAATGTTTGGATGCGTTTAACACCATTCGGCAAGCTCTAATTTCAGCACCTATTATCCAACCTCCGGATTGGACTCTTCCCTTTGAGGTTATGTGCGATGCTAGTGACGTAGCTATAGGAGCTGTTCTTGGACAACGGAAGGAAGGGCGAACCCATGCCATATACTATGCTAGCAAGACGCTAGATGAAGCGCAGCTCAATTACGCCACTACCGAAAAAGAGTTTTTAGCCATTGTTACGCTATTGACAAGTTTCGCTCTTATCTTGTAGGTGCAAAGGTGATTGTCTACACGGATCATGCTGCGATCCGGTACCTCCTTGCGAAGAAAGATGCGAAGCCAAGGCTAATTAGATGGATTCTTCTCCTACAAGAATTCGATCTAGAGATCCGCGACAAGAAAGGTTCAGAAAATTCTGTTGCGGATCATTTGAGTCGCCTAACACATCTAGAGGATGACCAACTACCTATAGATGAATCCTTCCCGGACGAACACCTACACATTATTGAGGAGTGCATCGATGTGATCTCCAAAGGTAACGAACCATGGTTTGCTGATTTTGTTAACTATTTGGTTTGCCAGGAGATACCACCCGGATTATCCTACGCACAAAGAAAGAAGTTCTTTAAGGATGTCCGGGAATATTTTTGGAATGAACCTCTCCTCTTCAAGAGAGGTCCGGATGGCATCATTCGGCGATGTGTGCCGGAAGATGAGATGCAAAGTGTCATCCGCCATTGTCATTCACTACCTTGTGGAGGACACGCTAGTTCGAACAAGACTAGCGCAAAGGTATTGCAATCCGGATTCTTTTGGCCTACTTTATTTAGAGATGTGCAATCCTTTGTTTCTTGCTGCGATGCTTGTCAAAGAACTGGTAATATCTCTAGGAGGAATGAGATGCCCCTCAACAACATCCAAGAGGTGGAGATTTTCGATGTTTGGGGAGTAGACTTTATGGGACCGTTCCCATCCTCTTGTGGAAACCAATACATACTATTGGCGGTAGATTACGTTTCTAGATGGGTGGAAGCAATTGCCTCTCCCACCAATGATGCCATGGTGGTGGTTAAGTTCTTTAACAAGACCATCTTCCCGCGATTTGGGACGCCAAGGACTATCATTAGTGATGGAGGTTCTCACTTCATTGCCCAGCGCTTTGAAGCTCTTTTAGCTATGTATGGGGTTACTCACAAGATCGCTACCCCTTATCATCCACAAACTAGTGGACAAGTTGAGATCTCAAATAGGGAGATCAAAGGAATCCTAGAGAAGACGGTTTCAAGGACTAGTAAGGATTGGTCCTTGAAACTTGACGATGCATTGTGGGCTTACCGGACTGCGTACAAGACTCCCATTGGAACCACACCATACAACCTTGTGTATGGGAAGTCTTGTCACTTACCGGTGGAACTGGAGCATAAGGCATTTTGGGCTATTAAGTGGTTGAATTTTAGCATGAAGGAAGCGGGAGAGAAGCGTCTCCTAGACCTTATTGAGCTGGAAGAACTCCGCTTGAACGCCTATGAAAACGCCAAGATCTATAAGGAGAGAGCAAAGCGTTGGCATGATAAGTATATCATTCCAAAGGACTTCAAAGAAGGAGATCAAGTTCTCCTCTTCAATTCAAGGCTTCGTCTCTTCCCAGGTAAGCTCAAATCTCGTTGGACCGGACCTTTTCTAATTAAGCGTATTTTCCCCCATGGTGCAGTTGAAGTATGGGGTGAAGCGGGCAGAAGCTTTAAGGTGAACGGTCAACGACTCAAGAAGTATACGCCGGAACTCCAAGCTGAAGAGTTCGCGCCTACCGCACTCGAATAAGTGCGAGATTGGTCTAGCTACGGACCTTAAACAAAGCGCTTCTTGGGAGGCAACCCAAGGTATTGCATTTTTGTTTTTATTTTCGATTCATAGTTTAGCTTAGTTTAGACGTTTTTCACTCTATTTTGCCTCGATTTCTTCCGGTATGTTCGTGTTTTTGGATGTAGGAACGATGAGAAAAGAAAAAGGAAGAGTTATTTTGAAGAAAAGTGACGAAACTTGAACTTTGGAGCATTACAAAGAGTTCCACGGCCTAAACCACGATCGTGACAGCTACAGTGCTCGTAATTTCCAAAAGCCTTTGAAAAATCACCAAAACCACGGTTCCGTACATTTCCACGGCCGTGGAACCCCCCGATAGACCGTGATTTTCAAAATTTTGCCTGGCACGATATAAACCACTTTCTTCACAAAAACACTCCACCAATACCCAATTCCACGACCCAAAATGCCGATTCCACGCCCTTCCTCCCCAATCTTCGTTCGTTAATCGTTTTCAAAGATTCTTCTTTCCAAATTGAAGCAAATTCAACCACCAACGAGATCCAAGTGACGAATCGAGCGGCAAATCACCAAGGAACGCACAATTCGGATTTTAAAATCTGAAACCTAGGTTTTTTCCACTCTTCTTGATCTTTGTCGATTTGGTTCGTTTTTGTTAGAAATTTTAGGAAGAACTGATTGAAATTGGAAGGAATTAGACTAGGGCTGCCTGATTGCTGAGTTTGAGTGTTGTTTGTTGAGATTTGCGAAAAAACCAGACGAACCACGGTTGTTGTCAGTTCTACGGCCGTGGAATTACCAAGAACAGACCGTAATTTTGAACAGCGATGGACTTTGTGAGGAGAGTTTCTGGGAGAATCAAGGAGAAGAAGAATGACCAAAACAAGAAGAGGAAGGGTAATCCCTCTTCTTCTTCATCCTCTAGGGCACCACCACCTTCTTCCCCCTCACCTCCATCATCACCTTCATCACCCTCACCTCCTAGCCCTAGAGTACCGACCATTCATGCGGATCACCTCAATGCACTCGAGAGGATCCATGAGAGGCCTGTGATTGGACCTAGGTACCTATTGTTAGAGGATCTAGCTCCTCTTAACATCATAGATGACCTTACTTGGCTCTTGGATAGAGCCGGGCTAGTTGTCTTCTCGGCTATCCGAGAAGACGCCTATGAGGAGATTACGAGGGAGGTTGTGACGTCTTTCGAGCACAGCCATGTGGATAGGACCGTTTCTTTCCGTCTTATGGAAAGAAACTATGATTTTACCATCCGTGAGTTCGGAACCTTCTTTGGGTTCCATGAGACCTTCAATGGTCGTTTTCCTAGTGGCGTTTACGCCAAAGACTTTTGGGAGGCGGTTGCTATGATTTACGCCAGCGAGGACCGCTGGCAACCTGCTGACACCAAGGCAAAGTTGATGTATCACTTAGCCTTGAAGATTGCTCACCGTGTTCTTTTGGAGTGTCTCTTCCCTAGGACGGAGACGCCCCAAAAGATCAAGACGGATGAGCTCTTTCTGTAATATTCTATGCTGTATGGGCGCCGAGCTGACTGTGCCACCCTCTTAGCTGCTACTATGAGCAAGCTTAAGAACAAGAGGAAGGGCAACATTGGATACGGTGGGATAGTTACCCACCTTGCTAGGAGCTTGGGAGTTGATTTTTCTGCATGTACCCGCATACCAGCCGTACCCTTAGGACTTCATGCCTTCATGACTAGAGGTCTCATCTTCTCCACACATAGAGGTCCGCCTTATGCGGCCATGCCTTGGGAGAGCAGGACGGGTAGGGGTATTGAGTGGATACCGGAGTACTTTGGATTGAAGTAAAACCAAGTTCGTAACTTAACACAGAATTACGGCTAGTTCTTGAGTTCCACGGCCGTGGAAGCTCAAGAACAGACCGTGGATTAAGGTTCGTCGGCGATTCTCTCTAACTCTCAGGGTCCAATCTGTTTACGATCGATCTATCATCATCTAAGCCACAACTATCAACCCTTCACCTTAGAATTGTTAAGGGTTTTTAGCCAACAACAGTAATATTGATATCAAATTCAAGAATTAAAAGATTGAAAGATGAAAACTTCCGAAAACTTTCAATAAACTTCAAACCAATCTCAAAGTCACAATCAAGAACAAATATCGTCACTCGATTCGGAATAAAACAAACAAACACAATCTTAGATAAGAAGGAAGAACGGGATGTCAATCCGTCTTCTAAATCAAACCTAAGCAAGAAGCGAAATCTTCTTGCAAACAATCTTCAAAATCTTCGATCTTCCGTCAATCCGGAAATCGCCAATAGCAATGCGCCAAAATCTCTCAACAAAATCTCCGCCAAATGCGAAATTAGGGAAAAAGCAAGGTGTAAGCGAAGGTCTAAGCAGCGGTGACGGAATCTCTCTTCGTCCGTCCTTTTATAGTGTAAGATAAAATATCGGCCCGGCCCAATTGTGTAGGAGATCGTGGCTTAAAGTATGGTGAAAAAGATCGCCAAGATCACGGTCGTGGAAGGGTTCCACGGCCGTAATTTAGAGCGTGGAAATCAACACGGTTTGAACCATCTTCTCCATGGCCGTAGAAGTTGCTGGAATGAACCACGCTTCCTTAGCTATGGTTCCACGGCAATGGAACTGAACGTGGAAAGTGGTACGGCCGTATTTTAGAGCGTGGTTTAGGGCAAGAACGTGATTCTTCCCTAGCCTCGTGCATTCCTCAAGTTGGCACTCCCTTAGCTCCTATGAATGTCCTCAATCCATGAACATTGCTCAATAACTCCATCCTTACTCGATTCCGCTCAGAAATAGCTCTCAATTACCTATAATCAACATAAAGCTTGTGTAGATCTCTATATCGACATTATAGATAAACTAGCTCACAAATGCATCAATGCTCAATCAATGAATATCAATATGAATCAAATACACTTAGAAAACGAGCCTAAAATATCACAATATTTCATGCTAACAAATAACCCCATACTTGTCACTTGCTTGTCCCTAAGCAAGGTCTCTCAAAAACTTTAGAACAAGAGTTAGGATGAAATATGTGTACCTTCTCAAAGCAATACTTCTTTTTGGATGAATGTGCGTTCTAAATAATAGATCATTCTCAAATCTTGCTTCAATCGTTTACAAGACTTTCATACACTTAATCAAAGAGTAAAGAGCAAAGAAAACTCATGAATCAATCAAACTTCCACACAAGCATCATAACCCTTAAACATTATCAAAATCAATCATAAGAACTTCAATTTAGATCACCAAGTCATATAACATTCTCTTGATCTTAAGGACTTTCAAAGAAAAAGGTCTAGAATGTGGAAAGAGAAGGAAACTTTAAGGAATGTGGTGCATGAATCCGGGAAAGTGGACAACTACTCTTTCTTCGTCTCTTGCGGTTTCCGCAACACTTTCAACTTAGAGCTTCGCTCTCTTCCTTTCATTTTTCGACTTTACTTTTTGAGTTATGCATAGAGGTGCACAAAAACCGAAGCCTAGGAGATTGGCGTTTCTCAATTTTTATGAGATGCCTCAAACCCTTAGCGCACATACCATAATCCGCTAGGAATATCGCTCAATCCGACTTTGGCAAGACACAAACACCCGGCTATGTGAATGGTGCCGAGTTACTCATCATCATGATTGACTTCCCCAACCCTATAATTTCTTTCTATTCCTTTGAATGCAAAGTATTGCTTTCATGGCCCTCCCACATCATACATGCCTTTTTCAATCAACTCCTCCAAATTCCCGGATAGGTAAAGGAGGTCAATATCTCAATGAGGGGCTAAATGATCAAAGAAAGAAGAAAGAAAAATCGAATTGCCTTAATCATCTCAACAAGAAGCATAAGAACTTATAGTGCGATTTCAACTTCAATTCCTCAACATGATTTAGGTAACATTCATCACATTATGAAACTTGCAAAAGAGGTATAATCAACTCATTCGAATTCCTTTCAATTCACTATTCGTTTAAGCATGCAATTGTCATCAAACTCAATTCACAAGTAGCGATTATCATAGAAATCATCTCAATTCCTTAGAAGCACAAATTTTTTCAAAATTTTTCAATTTTTATGGGTTTTTCAAACTCTTTTTCATGCAATGCAATAATGAAACATGCAACAATATGATGAACATGCAATGATAGTCTCGATAGAAGCAATCAAAGTGAGTAAGAGTTATTAAAACTTTTAGTCACACCCCATCCCATACTTGGAACAAACATTGTCCCTAATGTTCAAATAAAAGAAAGAAAAGAAAGAAAAGAAAAAGAAACTCACAAAGTGGCGGTGGAGCGGCTAAAGCTATCGGTCATGCGAATCATCACTGCGGCGCTGGTGGAGGCGGGAATGGAGAGAAGCTAGGATCATAAAACCGCCCAAACTGCTGGCGTTAGACATCTCTCATCATGTGATCGAGGTCGTCCAAGCGTCCATCTCTAGCATCGGCTCGAATCTCCAATGCTCCTACTCTCTCCGAAAGACCAGTAGCCCAATCCGGCATCTGCTCATACCATCCCGGAGCCTGGTTGTACCACTCTAGAGCGTCGGACGGTGCTGGTGCTGGTGCTGGTGCAGATGGTGTCTGTGTAGCCCATGGAGGTGGAGCTCCATACCATGCAGGAGGTGTCTCTGCTCAAGTGGGTCTCTCACTCACGCTGGCGCGGCGAGAAGACGAACCTGAAGCTCGGGCTGGACGTGGAGAACGTCTAGGCACATCGGGGGCCGCATCCGGCTGATCCGGAAACGTGCCAAACTCCTAGGCTTCGGTTTTTGTGCACCTCTATCCATAACTCCAAAAGTAAAGTCGAAAAATGAAAGGAAGAGAGCGAAGCTCTAAGTTGAAAGTGTTGCGGAAACCGCAAGAGAAGAAGAAAGAGTAGTTGTCCACTTTCCCGGATTCATGCACCACATTCCTTAAAGTTTCCTTCCCTTTCCACATTCTAGACCTTTTTTTTTGAAAGTCCTTAAGATCAAGAGAATGTTATTTGACTTGGTGATCTAAATTGAAGTTCTTATGATTGATTTTGATAATGTTTAAGGGTTATGATGCTTGTGTGGAAGTTTGATTGATTCATGAGTTTTCTTTGCTCTTTACTCTTTGATTAAGTGTATGAAAGTCTTGTAAACGATTGAAGCAAGATTTGAGAATGATCTATTATTTAGAAGGCACATTCATCCAAAAAGAAGTATTGCTTTGAGAAGGTACACATATTTCATCCTAACTCTTGTTCTAAAGCTTTTGAGAGACCTTGCTTAGGGACAAGCAAGTGGCAAGTATGGGGTTATTTGTTAGCATGAAATATTGTGATATTTTAGGCTCGTTTTCTAAGTGTATTTGATTCATATTGATAGTCATTGATTGAGCATTGATGCATTTGTGAGCTAGTTTATCTATAATGTCGATATAGAGATCTACACAAGCTTTATGTTGATTATAGGTAATTGAGAGCTATTTCCAAGCGGAATCGAGTAAGGATGGAGTTATTGAGCAATGTTCATGGATTGAGGACATTCATAGGAGCTAAGAGAGTGCCAACTTGAGAAATGCACGAGGCTAGGGAAGAATCACGTTCTTGCCCTAAACCACGCACTAAATTACGGCCGTACCACTTTCCACATTCAGTTCCACGGCCGTGGAACCATGGCTAAGGAAGCGTGGTTCATTCCAGCAACTTCTACGGCCGTGGAGAAGATGGTTCAAACCGTGTTGATTTCCACGCTCTAAATTACGGCCGTGGAACCCTTCCACGACCGTGATCTTGGCGATCTTTTTCGCCATACTTTAAGCCACGATCTCCTACGCAATTGGGCCGGGCCGATATTTTATCTTACACTATAAAAGGACGGACGAAGAGAGATTCCGTCACCGCTGCTTAGACCTTCGCTTACACCTTGCTTTTGCCCTAATTTCGCATTTGGCGGAGATTTTGTTGAGAGATTTTGGCGCATTGCTATTGGCGATTTCCGGATTGAAGGAAGATCGAAGATTTTGAAGATTATTTGCAAGAAGATTTCGCTTCTTGCTTAGGTTTGATTTAGAAGACGGATTGACATCCCGTTCTTCCTTCTTATCTAAGATTGTGTTTGTTTGTTTTATTCCAAATCGAGTGACGATATTTGTTCTTGATTGTGACTTTGAGATTGGTTTGAAGTTTATTGAAAGTTTTCGGAAGTTTTCATCTTTCAATCTTTTAATTCTTGAATTTGATATCAATATGACTGTTGTTAGCTAAAAACCCTTAACAATTCTAAGGTGAAGGGTTGATAGTTGTGGCTTAGATGATGATAGATCGATCGTAAACAGATTGGACCCTGAGAGTTAGAGAGAATCGCCGACGAACCTTAATCCACGGTCTGTTCTTGAGCTTCCACGGCCGTGGAACTCAAAAACTAGCCGTAATCCTGTGTTAAGTTACGAACTTGCTTTTACTTCAATCCAAAGTTAAAGATTTGCTTTAACTTAGTTTAGGCTTGCCTTTTCTAGGTGGTAGTGAAGCCTCAACAACCTCTACCCCGATTGTGAGTGTCACAACCTTAATCGGTTTAGTTAGTCTTGATCCTTGGGTTACAAGTTTGGGTATTTGAGATTAATTCTTGTCTTTAGAATCTTTCTATATTGAAGCCTCAACAACCTGTATAGAGAGTTTCTTGTAGGTGAGTCATATAAGGTTTTTGGAACTTCACCGTACGATTACCTTACACTAGCATACCTTTGCATATCTTAACTCTGTTCTTACATCATTAGTATATATTGAATCGATTGCCACAGCTGGATACTTGGATCTTTAGGATTGTTTTTTTCCCAATAATTCGAAAAGCTCTTATATTTACTCGCTTGATAATCTACAACTAGATTTAACCCCCCAAATCCCTGTGTTCGATACTCTGGAATTCTTGCTTAACTACGTCGATCCATACACTGCGGGTTCGCTTGCTTGATTCTAGTTTTATAAATTTAAAGCTTATTTGCACGCACGCTAAGTGGCTAAACCCCTATGATTCTAGGGTGATTGGTTGATGGTTGTGGTTTGGATGATGATAGATTGAGCCTTTTAGTTTAGACTGGACCTTGAGAGTTGGTTTAACCTTCAATCAGATTAATCTCGGCATGTTCTCAAAAATCTTGGCAAAGGTTTTCCTTAGAACAACCCGAGGTTTCTTCAGTTGATCTGTTTATGATATATCTTTATGCTTGGGTTATAGATTGCCCAAATCTAGTCTTTGTTGAGGCTTATATACAATTAGATCCCTCTTAGACTTACATTTAAGCTTGGAAAGAGACTTACCTGGTGATTCCCTTTCTTGGTTACCAAAGATGACGAGTTCTAGGTAATAAAGGATTCAAAACCCTTTTTTATGTTTGAGTGTGCCTTCTTCTTGCTGGAGTGAGCTTAACTTGAGACTTACTTGGTAAAGGTTAGTTCTATTCACTTAGGTTAAGTTGTTGGTTTGAGTTTATGTTCTTTTCCTTAGAGCCTTGAGACTTATCAAGTGATAGGAGCTTTGGTTTGGGATAGTTTGTTTGTGAAACCTCCCCCGTGATCATTCCCACCTCAGATCACCATTCCTTAACGATCCCAACCTTGTCCTAATTTTTAGAAGTCATAAATCGAAAACCCTAACTGGATACTTTGATCTCTAGAATCTGTGTTGCCCGATTATCATATTATTCATATTTATTGCTTTTTGTCTTTTGCATTCTTTTTTTCCCAACATTGGTCTATTCTATCTTTGATCTATCAACATATTGATTTTACCTCAGTCCTTGAGATCGACCTTGGAGTATTTTCTTTTACTGCAATTTGATTTGTACAATGCGGGTTCGCTTAATTGCTTTAGCTGTTATTAAAAGTATAAATTTAAGACTTTGTTGTGCGTTATTTACTCCCATGTGGGAGTGAACAAGTATTTGTTTCATGTCCTAATACTAGAAAACAAGGTTTTGGCGCCGTTGCCGGGAACTAGGTCCAGATCGGTATGTGCGCATGATTATTGATAGAGTAGACTTTTTTGTTGCTTTTGATCTTGTTTTTCCTTGAGTTTGTTATCTTTCAGGGTCGCCGACGGCCATAAGGAATCTCAGAGCTAAACTTGATGAAGCTTTGAGGTAACTTAGGCTTAGGGACGAAGCCTTGGAAGAAGAGATATGGATAACAAAACAAGTAGCTAGGGCGAATGATTTTGAATACTTGAAGGACAAATATGCGTTCTACGAGTTTAGTAATCAAAGACAAAGAGAGGAAGCTATTAAGGATTGGCTTGCATATTGGGATGAACTTTATACCCCTTACAAGGTTTATGAACAAGATTACGAATCTTCTGTGCCTCAAATGCAATTTCCACAACCACCTTTGGAGGATCAATATGAATTACCATTTGAATAAAAAATGAGGAGGTTGGATAATCTTGAGCGCATATGGACCCGTTAAAAAAACTCAACCGGAGGAGAGGTGCGACGTAGAAATCCAAGTTTTGAGCATTCCTCTTGTCAACCTCGAAGCTCCGCTTGAAGTTCTCGAAGAAGATGTAGAACACCTAGGTCAAATTGTTGAACCATTGGCCAAGATTGAGGTAAAACCGGGGGAGATGGGAGAGATTCCATGTGCAGATTGTCATCTTGGCATAATTCTCAGCCCAAAGCTTAAAAGACTTCGCCCGATATTTACTCTTATGTCCTTTGAAATTCCCAATCATTTTCGGAAAGCACATAAGAGTTGGAGGTTTCTACCGAAGGAACCTCCTAAAGTCAAGATGAAGTATCTCCCAATTTTGTCTAAAAGTTAACAATGCTAGGATAGATTTGAGAATCTCCAATAGGTTCACCCTCCTAAGGCTTAGCACACCTCAAGTTAGCATGACTGATATTGGAAAGCGCTTCACCGCTAAGGCCAATAAGTGTTCTTTGTTCAAGTATGGGGTAACTGTGTGGTAAGAACCCTATACCATCCTCGAGCTAGGTGTCAAGAGAAGATCTTGAATGGAGAAGCTAAGAGGATTCATGAGAAGCTGATATCTTGGTCCCGGAAAGGTTAGGATACGAAGCTTGATGACTTCCCATGGAAGCATAGGACGGCTAGCAGGATCCCAATGAGAACCAAACCGTACAAGCTTGTATGCGGAAGGTCCTACCATTTGCCTATGAAGTTAGAAGTCGGAACCTATTGGAATAATTTTGGCTCAACCTTGTCTTGAAAGAGACTAGGGAGGAGTTTATGTGTGGAATTGATGAGCGGTCTGAGGTGTTCAAGGTGCATTGAGCCATCTATGGAGTTAGGTCCAGCTAGCGACCTTAAACCAAGCGCTTTTTGGGAGGAAACTCAAGGTAATTCTTGTCCTTTATCTTTTTCTTTTTGTGTGTTTTTGGGTCTTTGATTGATAGGACCTAAGTCTCTCGAGAGAATGAATAATGGACTGAGTTGAGATTGCTGAAAGTTCGAGGATTTTGATGGAAAAGAAGTGCGGAACCCAATTACAAGAGGAAAGGATGCCAAGGAGTATGATCTTCGGCCAGAAAGCAAATATCTCAACCAAGGTTTTAATTAAAAAAATTTCACCCAAGGTTTTGGAAGTCGAATGCACCCGCGATCAAAATCTCGACCAAAATTTAAATAAATTTTTTTTAATTCATCCAAGGCTTTGGAAGTCGAATGCACCCGCGGCCGCAGTTTTTCAAATAGATAAAAAAAAATTTTAGGTGATACCGCGGCCGAAACACGTTCCCTCTCCAATCCTCCCTCATTCAATAACAAACCCCTACGACATCGGAGTATTCAGATTTCTCTATCCAACCGACACAATTGATTTCCAGGTTCGATAGCCCGAAGAGTGATTCACCCTTTTTACATTGTGAGTGTCTTTTTTCACTTTACCTTTTTTTTTTCTTCACATTAGGGAAAATGTGAGTTATAAGTATGGGGTGGCGATACTTGTATTGTTTTGCACATTTCTTTCATTGCATTGTATCTAGAGTAGTTTTTTTTTCTTGTCACACGTTTCTTTATGGTTTTGCATTATATCATACTCTTTTGAAAATTTTGAAAAATTTTGTGCTACTAGGATTGAAATGACCCCCAAGATAATATTGTTTATGGAATGGCTATGGTGATCTTTATGTGTTTGAATTGATTTATGACATATGTGGGATTTGAATACTTTACTAGAATTCATGCATGAATGGTAATTTGCTTTTGTCTATACCATGTTTAGTATTGATGGTTGAAACCGCATGATAAGTTCTTACACATCATTTTGAAATGATTAAGGCAATTCGATTTCTTTCTCTTTCTTCATCTTGATCATGCTTAACACCTCTTGAGAAATGTATAAACTGCCTCCCCTTTACCCATCCGGGAATTAGGATGCATGCTAGTATGTTGGAGTGTGTAAAATCAAAGTTATGGTGAAGTTGAAAAAAGTGAAGTGTGTTGTGTTAGAAAAATAGTTTTAGGGACATTGATCATGATGATGAGTAACGCGGTACCATTCACATAGCCGGGTGTTTGTATCTTGCCAAAAAGTCTCATTGATCGATAGTCCTAACGGATCATGGTATGTGCATCCGGTGTGAGGCACCTCGATAAAATTTCGAGGATTGCTGATCACCAAGGTTTCGACTATTCTGCACCTATGCCATGTTCTCAAGTGAAAGTAAAAAAAATGATGTGAAGTGAAAATAAGTGCTTTTTTTTGTGGATGTGTGTAAAGTGATTGTTGTTGTGGAGCTGTTCCTTTTTCCCGAATTTTTTGCACCACATATCCTAAAATGCATCTCATCCATAACACGTTTCTTGGCCTATTCTTGCTAAGTCTTTAAGACCTTCTAGCACATATGTTTTGGCTTAGTGGTTCAAATTTGATTCCTCGTGATTGATCTTGATGAATTATACTTTACCATGCATACTATGAATTTCCGATGTAAAATGTGATTATCCTTTCAATTCTTATCACTCTTTGACATATGATGATCTATCTTTAGCTATAAAGCATGACTATGAGGGTGTTCTATGACTAGAAGAACAACCAAAAATATTTGTTTTTCCTTGATTTTGCATATGCATAATCCATGTCATTTTGTTTCTTAGGTTTAAACCTTGCTCGGGTACAAGCAAGAGGCAAGTATGGGGTATTTTGAAAACATGAATTATGACCTTGATTTAGGCTTCCATTTAGGTAGAATTTTTCTTTATTTTGCATACATAGACATGAGTCCATGACACTTATGATCATATTTGCATACTTTTCTAGTGTAAGAGCCTTAGTTTGGAGGACCTGGTAGTGAGTGCTAAGGGTGCAGAAATGGGCCTAAACCTCCCTTGCGTGTGGTAGAAGCCGCCCTTGCGGCTTGCCTGGTCCGCCCCTGCAGCCACCATCATCCGTCCCTGTGGTTTGTGGTGTGCTGCAGCCGGTTTTGTTGACTCTTGACCCGTGTTTTACCTCTTCCTTCTTCTATAAGTTTCTTCTCTCTCTCTCTCTTCTAATGAGGGTTACCTTTCTACAACTTCATCTTCTCCCTCACTTTCTTCTTCTCTTTTTTTCCCTCTTTGGATATTCATCTTGATTTCCTTACTCTTGTGGAGAGTTTTGAAGAGTGGTTGTTGTTGATTTGTTGATGATGATGATTGAGAACGTTGTTGTACTTGTGTTGAGCCAGCCTTGAGGTTGTGGTGAGGTTTCTACCTCAGTTTGGGTTCAGCTTGGTAAGTTCTTCATCCCTTGCTTCCTATCTTTCTTCCTCATTCAATCTTTCTTCTTTTCTTCTTCCCTAGCTTAGGATTCAACAAGATTGATCTTGTGGCAGCCTTCATACGCTTTGTTTGATGTATATATGTATGTATATGTATGTTCTTGGTTGCTGGCTGAAGAAGGTGTGAAGAGGATCGAGTGAAGAAGCAAAGAGAAGCTGGAAGTGTGCATTCTGCATACCATCCGCCCCTGTGCCACCTTGGAGCCGCCCTAACGCCGGCCAATGATAGCATGAAATATGACTATATTTTAGGCACTTGTTTTGATTGTTTTTCCCTCTTTGATGTGTACATGGATATGAGTTTGAGGCATTTATGAGCACATTCACCCATTTTATCAATATAGAGATCTACACAAGCTTTGTTATGTTTATAGGTGAATAAAGGTTTGAATTGGAGCTTAATGCGGAAGGATAGGAGTATTTGATCATGCTAGATGTCAAGGAGATGCTTTGGAGAAGCTAAGGAAGGAGCATGAGTGAAGAACATCACGAAACAAAGGCTTTCTCGAAGGCTTTTCAGTTCCATGACCTAAACCACGACCTTGGTTATGGGTTGGGATCGTAGAAAGTAATTTTGGAGAACATCAGAGAGTTCCACGCCCTAAACCACGGCCGTGGAATGTTGTACTAGGCCGTAATTTCCATGACGATGTGACGTGTCATATTTTCCACGTCATCGACGGTTATTGGGCTTTTCTCGTAACCCTATTTCACCCTATAAGAAGGCTTGAGAAGGGAGTTTCGAGGACGGTCGCTTACAATTCCGCGCTGAGGGTTGATACGAAGGATTGGAGAGTTTGGATCGTGGCTTGAGAAAGACGCAATATAGAAGATTGTGTACTTCGAGATTTTCTTAGGGTTTGTCTTTGGAGACGGATTGACATTCTGTTCTTCGTTATTCCTTAAGATTGTTGTGAGGATTTCTATTCCCCATTCTGCATTCATTAAACACGATACTTTGTTGTTCGGATTTGAGATTGATTGTGATTGTTTATTGAGTTTTCGAGGGTTTTTACCTTTTTCTCTTCTTAATTTGATATTTGATTCAATGACTATGATTATTGGCTAAAACCCTTTAGCAATTCTAAGGTGAAGGGTTGATAGTTGTGGCTTAGATGATGATAGATCGATCGTAAACAGATTGGACCCTGAGAGTGTGAGAAACCTCGTCGACAGCCTAATCCACGGTCTGTTCTTGAAAACCACAGCCGTGGTTCTTCAAGATCTAGCCGTGATTTCCTCTGTTTTACCACTTTTGCTTTTGCTTTAATCCAAAGTTAAAGATTTGCTTTAACCTAGCCTTGGCTTGCCTTTTCTAGGTAGTAGTGAGACTCAACATTCTCTATTTCGGTTTCGAGTGTCACAACCTTAACCGTTTTAGTTTATCTTTGATTCCTTGGGTTTGGGCATGTGTATTTGAGAGTAATTCTTGTCCTTAGATCCTTTATATACTGCAGCCTCAACAAACTTTATAGAGAGAGCCTTTGGGTGAGACATATAGGGTTTTGGAACTTCACCATACATAACCTTACATTAGTTATACCTTTGCAATCTCGACTCTGTCCTTATATCTATAGAATATCTTGAATCGATTGCCACAATTGGATACTTGGATCTTTAGGGTTGTTGTTTTCCCAATATTTCCAAAGCTTCTATACTTTACTTGCTCGATAATTTGTGAACTGAATTTGATCCCCCAAATCCCTGAGTTCGATACTCTGGAATTCTTGTTGTACTACGCCGATCCGTACACTGCGGGTTCGCTTGCTTTGATTTCAGTTTTATAATTTAAAACTTATTTGCACGCACACTTTGAGGCGAACAGCCAGTCGCCGCCCTTGCGTCACTTCAGGGCCGCCCCTGCGCCTCCTTGCACCAGCCTTGCTTTGTTCTTGGTTTGTAGGTGTGTCTTGATCCCGGGCTTGCCTATGGATGACATTGTCCCTTCCTTTCCTAGTATGAGTGTGTAGTATCATGCTAGGTATAGTTGAGAGTGTGATGATGATGTTATGATCATGTTATACCGATCATGGCTTTGAGGATTAGTAGGTTGTGAGGCTTAGGATGTGGATGATCCTATTGATCCCTTGGGTCTAGGTCTGACCCCTTTGATTGATAGGAGATTGATACATCTCTATGCCTTGTTATTAGGCAGTGTCCCTCTCAGGATTGGAGGATATTCCAGTGGTTTGTGAGTTTGCAGACGTGTTTATTGAGCCGTCTAGCTTGTCGCCTCAGAGGAGTGTGGACTTTAGTATGAAGTTGGAGCTTGGTACGAGACCGATCTTGAAGGCCGCATATCGTATGGCGCATGTCGAAATGTTGGAGCTAAAGAAGCAACTCGAGGATCTAGCTGAGAAGGGCTTCATCCGCCCTAGCGTATCCCAATGGGGAGCATCTGTCCTCTTCGTGCGGAAGAAGGACGGATCGTTGAGACTGTGCATTGATTACAGATAGCTGAATAAGGTGACCATCAAGAACAAGTAACCATTGCCTCGTATTGATGATCTGCTTGACCAGCTTCAAGGAGCGACATTGATCTTCCGGATCGACTTACGCTCAGGATATTACCAATTGAGGGTGAGGGAGCAGGACGTGCACATGACGGAATTTCGTGCCCGTTATGGACACTACGAGTTTGTAGTGATGCCATTTGGGCTTACGAATGCCCCAATGGTTTTCATGGAGTTGATGAACAATATCTTCATCGACTTTCTTGATCAGTTTGCGGTGGTCTTCATTGATGACATCCTGGTGTACTCTCGTAGTAGAGAGGAGCATGCCAGTCATCTGAGGACGGTTTTGCAGATTTTGTGGGATAGAGAGCTGTATGCCAAGCTCTTTAAGTGCGAGTTTTGGATGTCAGAGGTAGCCTTTTAGGTCATATTGTCTCCGCCGATGGGATCATAGTTGACCCGGAAAATGTTGAGTTTGTTGCTGCATGGACAATACCGATGAACGTCAAGGAAGTGCGTAGCTTTCTTGGCTTAGCCGGTTATTACTGACGTTTTGTGGAGGGATTTTCTGTGATTGCCCTTCCATTGACGAGTCTATTGAGGAAGACTACCAGATTTGTGTGGTCTTATCAAGGTGCCCAGAGTTTTGAGGAGTTGAAGAGGCGTTTGACTTCTACTCCTATCTTAGCTCAGCTAGAGGGTTTTGAGGATTTTGTGGTTTACGTGATGTATCCAAGCTAGGTTTGGGATGTGTATTGATGTAGAGGGGCAGAGTGATTGCATATGCGTCTCGATAGTTGAAGACGTATGACGAGAACTACCCGACTCATAATCTGGAGTTAGCAACAGTAGTTCATGCTTTGAAGATCTGGAGACATTACCTGTATGGTGCTACATGTCAGATCTTCACAGACCATAAGAGTCTGAAGTACATTTTTACACAGCGGGAGTTGAATAATCGTTAGCGTCGTTGGCTTGAGTAGATCAAGGACTTTGACCTTGAGATTCTGTATCATCCAGGGAAGGCGAACGTGGTCACCAACGCCCTGAGTAGGAAGACACCTTGAGAGAAGGCGATTGCGAGATTTACCATTCAGCCTCAGCTTCAGAGGGATCTAGTTTGGCTAGAGATGGACATCTAGTTTCCTGATGAGGATGCCCAGTTGTATGCTTTAAAGGTTCTACCTAGTCTGTTGGATGAAATCCAACAGAAGCAGGGGACCTGCCCGACCTTGATGAGGATTAGAGAGAGGATGTTTCATGGTGAGGCACCACAGTTCTCCATAGGAGCCGATGGAGTGATGAGACGCCATGACCGCGTCTGTGTACCTGCTGATTTAGAGCTGAGTCAGAGGATTTTACAAGAGGCTCACTGTACACCTTACTCAGTACATCAAGGTACGAGTAAGATGTAACATGATGTGAGACGATAATATTGGTGGGGAGGGATCAAGCCCGATGTAGCCATATTTGTGGCACAGTGCGCGACCTGTCAACAGGTCAAGATAGAGCATTGCAGACCTGGAGGTGAGCTTCATCCACTACCAGTGCCGCAGTGGAAGTGAGAGGACGTCTCCATGATTTTGTGACCGGATTGAGGCCCATTAAGAGTTTGGATGCTATCTGAGTGGTTGTTGATAGACTGACAAAGACGGCACGTTTCATCCCTATCAGAGAGACGTGGCTAGTGAGCAGATTAGCTGACGAGTACACTAGACATATAGTGAGACTCCATGGTGTACAAATAATGATCATCTCTGATCGAGATGGGTAATTTACCTCGAGGTTTTGGCAGCAGATTCAGACTGCTTTGAGGACGAGTCTACACTTCACGATTGCGTTTCACCCCCAAACAGATGGTCAGTCAGAGAGGACCATCCAAACCCTTGAGGATATGTTGCGAGCTTGTGTGTTGGATTGGGGACAGGGATGGTCTGATTACCTCTCATTGGTTGAGTTGTCATACAACAACAACTGACATGCATCTATTGGGATGGCTCCTTATGAGGCACTGTATGGGTGTAGATGCCGTACACCTTTATGCTGGGATGAGCCTAGCAGTATTAGTGGGATAGCGCTAGAGAAGATTCAGGATGATATGGCTCGAGTAGCGCTGATTAGAGAGAGGATGTTGGTTGCAAAAAGTCGCCAGAAGTCATATGTAGATAGGAGGCGTCGACCTCTAGAGTTCATAGTGGGAGCTCATGTTTGGTTGAGAGTATCTCCGATGCGAGACGTCAGACGTTTTGGCATAAAGGGGAAGCTGAGTCCCCGATATGTCGGTCCTTTTGAGATACTGGATAGAGTTGAGAGGGCAGCTTACGGATTAGCATTGCCTCCGAGGTTAGAGGGTGTTCATCTTGTATTTCATGTGTCTCAACTGAGGGAGTACATACCAGATCCGAGGCACATTGTGAGTTATGAAGATTTGCTGGTTGAGTCGGACCACACCTTTGATGAGTACCCGATTGCAGCCCTAGAGCGAGGTGTGAGACGCCTGCGTTCGAAGGACATTCCCATGTTGAGGATACAGTGGTCGAGACGAGGACCCGAGGAGGCTACATGGGAGACTGAGGATAGTATCCAGAGGAACTATCCAGAGTTTTATGCCGAGATAGATGCACCTGTAGGATCACCGAGTAGATCTTAGTGTTATCTTGGTGAGTATGTGATTATGTGCTTATATGCCTTGATGTGCTTATTTTCGAGTATTTATGATGTGATATATGATCTTATTTGATCTTGATATGCTAGCGCGATTTATGATTATAGATGGAGATGGTTCTTTCCTCTATGCTATTTGTGTGTGGTTAGGATTTAGTTGGAGATGGTTCTTTCCTCCATGCTACCTTGATGGACATAGTCTTATTGGAGATGTTCTTCCTCCATGCGTTGTGTATGAGTATGATATGGCTAGAGATGTGCTTCCTCTATGCCTTTAGGGTAGCGTTATGGCCCTATTTTCTAGAGTTGGTGATTCCTCCATGTTTATTTTTGAGGTTATAGATTGTTATAGGTTGTGACCTGTTGAATGGAGATGTGATACCTCCGATAGAGAGAGTTATACCTCGGCATATGGGTCCGAGAGGATTTGGGATTTCGCAAGTTTCGGGACAAAACTTGTTTTTAGGGGGGTGAGATGTAAGAGCCTTAGTCTGGAGGAGTTGAGAGTGAGTCCTGAGGGTGCAAAAATGGGCCTAAACCGCCCTTGCATGTGGCAGAGGCTGCCCCTGCGGCTTGCCTGGTCCGCCCCGGTGGCCACCATCATCCGCCCCTGCGGTTTATGGTATGTTGTAGCCGGTTTTGTTGACTCTTGACCCGTGCTTTACCTCTTCCTTCCTCTATAAGTTTCTTCTCTCTCTCTCTCTCTTCTAATGAGGGTTACCTTTCTACAGCTTCATCTTCTCCCTCACATTCTTCTTCTCTTCTTCTTCCCTCTTTGGATCTTCATCTTGATTTTCTTGCTCTTGTTGAGAGTTTTGAAGAGTGGTTGTTGTTGATTTGTTCATGATGATGATGATTGAGGACGTCGTTGTGCTTGTGTTGAGCCAACCTTGAGGTTGTGGTGAGGTTTCTGCCTCTGTTTGGGTTCATCTTGGTGAGTTCTTCATCCCTTGCTTCCTATCTTTCTTCCTTCTTCATTCTTTCTTCTTTTCTTCTTCCCTAGCTTAGGATTCCACAAGATTGATCTTGTGGCAGCCTTCATAGGCTTTGTTTTATGTATATATGTATGTATATGTATGTGTTTGGCTGTTGGCCGAAGAAGGTGTAAAGAGGATCGAGTAAAGAAGCAAAGAGAAGCTGGAAGTGTGCATTCTGCATATCAGCCGCCTTTGCACCACCTTGTGCCACTTCAGGGTCGCCCCTGCGCCTCCCTGCACCAGCCTTGCTTTGTTCTTGGTTTGTAGGTGTGTCTTTATCCCGGGCTTGCCTATGGATGGCATTGTCCCTTCCTTTCCTAGTATGAGTATGTAGTATCATGCTAGGTATAGTTGAGAGTGTGTTGATGATGTTATGATTATGTTATGCCGATTATGGCTTTGAGGATTAGTAGGTTGTGAGGCTTAGGTTTTGGATGATCCTATGGACCCCTTGGGTCTAGGTGTGACCCCTTTGATTGATAGGAGATTGATACATCTCTATGCCTTGTTATTAGGCAGTGTCCCTCTCAGGATTGGAGGTTGATCGTGGTGATGATTGTACGAGGTTAAGGTAAGTCCGTAGGACTTACTTAGCTACCATCCTTATATTGGGTGTTTGCATGAGTGGTGTGTGTATTGTATGCTTGATGATAGCATGTGATGTCAATTTTTACCGACCTATGTTTTATTGATAGCCCCAGTGCGTGGCAGTGATAACCCTTCCCTTCATCCTGTAAGGAGCTGGGGGGGGGGTTCTCTATGCTCATGCCATCTGGTATACAGGAAGGGTGCAATCCACTCTCATAGGGTACACGGGTTGTGTGACCAACAGTACTTCCAGATGGACGTCAGGCCGAAAGGCGGGGATGATACGGTCCTCGTATCACATAGTTTTATCTATCTATATATATACGATTTGAGTGAATGACTATTATATAAAGATGATAAAATGGGTAAATGTGTGACAACATGATTATGTGTTTATTTTTCATGACTTGTGCTTGTGCTTATGCATTACCTTATATACGTATGGTTAGTTAATGGTTTCATACCATGTTGTAGATGTCTTCCAAGATAGGCGAGCTGTTGAGTGATTTGGAAGGGTGATAGGCCGAGGGCTCTCGTACATTAGGTGGTTATGGTTTTGGGGATGTTTATGTTTCCCTCTTGCGTGAGGATGATGTTTAGTATACCTTTTGTGTGAGGATGATGTTGTATACTTGGCTAAGATCTTGTATATCTTTTGGTTGTATAGTTTATACAGTTTTATATATTTGTTTTATATATGTCACTGTCATGTTGTAAGGTCTAGTGAACTTGTTGTCAAGCAAGGGTCAGGATCCACTGTGAGATCCTAGCCCAATGTGGCATCCCGAGTCCCGTGGATTTAGGGTGTTACAGCTAGAATAGATGTATACACGGATTCTTGTTGCATTTGTAGGTGATTTGGCAGATTTTAGAGTGAAATCGAGCTTATGAGGACTAAGTACCAAGATGGATCATATGAGAGCATGGTTGAGCATAAAAGGAGGGCTAGGACATCACAAAAGGATGGAAGGAAAGAGATAAGGAAGACAAGTGCAGAATAGAAATCTCGGCCCAGCAATGAAGAAATCTCGGCCGAGATCATTAAAAGATTGACCCGAGGTTTTGTTGAAAAATCGGCCCAATCCCAAGCTTTTTAACCCTAGTTTTTCCTATAAGTCTTGGAGGCTTGTAGCGATCTAAGGGCTCTATTCTCACAGAACGTCGACGGCTGGATATGACTTGACACGTTCTACCACGCTTAGATTCAGGCCCCATAAAAGACGGCTACAACACTGTGGATTCAATTTGAAAAGGATTTGTGAAGGATTTGTGAAGGATTCTTGGAAGGAAGATTATGTTCTTGATTTCTTTTGCTTTTGGATTAAAGATTAGATCTTTGTTATTGGTTTGGATATTGAAGACATCTAGCTAAGTATTTCTTACTTTTATTTTAGTTTTGTAGGTTTATCTTTTTCTTGAAATCTTCATATATATTTCTTGATTTGAATATGTGTGTTGTTGGATAAATCTTTGTGATTCTAGGGTCATTGGTTGATGGTTGTGGTTTAGATGATGATAGACTGAGCCTTTAAGTTTAGATTGGACCTTGAGAGGTTGTTTAACCTTCGATTCGACGAATCTCGGCCTGTTCTCGAGAATCTCGGACGAGGTTTTCCTTTTACCAACCCGAGGTTTCTTCTATTGATCTGTTTATGATATATCTTTATGCTTGGGTTAGATTGCGCAAATCCTAGTCTTTGTTGAGCATTTTATACCCTTCGATCCATCTAAGGCTTACATCTAAGCTTGAGAAGAGACTTACTCGGTGATTCCCTTTCTTGGTTACCAAAGATGACGAGTTCTAGGTAATAAAGGTTTCAAAACCCTTTACTAGGTTTGAGTGTGCCTTCTTCTTGCCTGAGTGAGCTTAACATGAGACTTACGTGATAAAGGTTAGTTCTATTCCGTTAGGTTGAGTTGTTGGTTTGAGTATATGTTCCTCTTCTTAGAGCCTTGAGACTTACCCGGTGATAGGAGCTTTGGTTTGGTATAGTTGGTTTGTGAGACCTCCCCCATGATCTTTTCCACCTTAGAAACACCTTTCCTCAGAGATCTCAACCTTGTCCTAGTTTTTAGAAGTCTTGAAACAAAAACCGTGATTGGATACTTTGATCTCTAGAATTTATATTGCCTGATTATCATATTATTCATCTTTATTGTTTTTTGTCTTTTGCATTCTTTATTTTCAGCATTGGTCTATTCTATCTTTGATTCATCACCGTATTGATTTCACCTCAGTCCTTGAGATCGACCTTGGAATATTTTCGTTTTACTGCAATTTGATTTGTACACTACGGGTCAGCTTAATTTCTTTAGCTTTTATCACAAGTATAAATTTAAGACTTTTTTGTGCGTTATTTACACCCATCTCGGAGCGAACAAGTATTTGTTTCGTGTCCTAATAATAGCGAACAAAAAACCAGCTACATATCACCTTCTTTCTCATTTTTTTATCTATGGATTGCATGTATGCTATTTTGATGAATATTGAACTAGATATGCATGTTGTAGGCAAGATCTTTGTGATTCTAGGGTGATAGATCGATGGTAATGGCTTGGATGATGATAGTATAAACTTGTATGTCAATTTCGGACGATTTGGTTGCATGAACCCTAGATCGTTAGAATTTCGGCTTGTACTTCATGAAATCTTGTCCGAGATTAGTATGATTCACTTGAGATTTCTTCTGTTGTTTTGTAATTGATCAGTTTGTATGTTAGGGTGTTAGACTATTCAAATCCTAGTGTTTATTGAGTTGAATCTAGCTTAGACTTATCTAACATTAGCAAACTAGGTGAGGAATGAGACTTACCCGGTAATTTCCTCTCTTAGGTATAGATGATGATGAATTTGAGGTAGTAGAGGTGTACAACCCTCTATTGGATTGAGTGTGCTAGGTTTTCTACGTAAGTTGAACCGAACCCGAGACTTACCCGACAAGAGTTGGTTTGAGCCTTAGGTAGATTAACCGGTTTGAGTTGAATGTTCATCCTTAGTGCCTCGATACTTACCCGGTAATAGGTAGTTTGGAGCGGAATTAGTGGAATATGAGACCTTCCCTTCGTGTTCTTGTGTATAGAAAACTTGAATCCGATGCCATAAACAACGATCTTGAACTATAATATCCACTTTTCTCATTATTCTCATACATCTTGCTTTTGTGTTGTTTGTTTTATTTGTTTATTGCAAATTGAATCTTGATCAACCACACCCAAAACCAAACAAAAATATGTCTTCTAACCACTTTCCAACTCTTCCCTTTCTTAGTCTAGATTTGTACTATTTTTTATCACTTGCATGATTCAATTTCACATTAGTCTTTGTTTTTGACCTTGGAATTCTTACATTGCTACGGAATGACCCATACATTATGGGTTCGCTAGGTAGATTTAGGGATTATTGTAAGCACTATAAATTTAAGACTTTGTGCACTCGTTTTGGAGCGAACAAGTTTTTGGCGCCGTTGCCGGGGACTAGTTCTAGTTTGAATTGTTTGTGATTGTTAATAGTGTAGATCTTTCTTTTGCTTTTGATCTTGTTTTTATTTTGTCTTTGATTTTTTCACCCTACATTTAAGTGTATGAGAAGATCTCGTGACGACAAGAATTTATTTCCATTCGATCCCGAAGTGGAGAAAATTTTATGGACGAGATCTAAGCAAACCAAGAAGAAGAACATGGCGGGAAGGAACCTCCAAGCGGAACTTGATGAAGCTATGGAGCAACTAAGACTAAGGGATGAAGCCTTGAAGAATGAGATAAGAAGGGCAAATGAAAGAGAAGGAGCTTCCTTGAGGGAAATTGAGGACATTACGGCAAACATGAGACAAGTGTTCCTGCAAAGAGAGGGAGATGCCTGACAAGAAGTACCCTCCTCCTCCACCGGTGAGGAATGTTCGACTTGTGCCAATTGTAGAAGAACCACAAACACTTGGCTAACAGATGCATCTGACTCAAAGGATTCATCGTCCGGGAGTAAACCTTGGAGATCCCACACTCTCATGACTATGAGCTTCAAGTCCTCCAAATGATCCAACATAACCAATTTGGAGGATTGGAGGGGGAGTCACCACATCAGCACCTCTTGAATTACGAGATTTTATTGATGGAGACATTGAGGCCACCAAGGTTGGAGAGCAACAACCACAAACTTAGCGCTTTTTACTTGTCACTTAAAAATAAAACTTTAGCTTGGTATCAATCAATCCCACAAGGACGAGTCAACACTTGAGAGGAGATGACAACCGAGTTCCTTACCAAATTTTCCCTCCTTACAAGACAACCGATCTTAGAGGAAAAGATCAATGTGTTAGTGATGAAGGACAAGTAGAGCTTGTTTAAATTTTGGGAGAGGTTTAAGGACCTCCTCTTTGATTATCCTCACCACAGAATCCCGAAGATCGAGCTCCTTGAGGTTTATTTCAAGGGACTTGATGAGGATAGTCAATTCCGACTTCAATCGCTTTCCGGAGGGACGTTTATGTAGAAGAATATCGATGATACTTGGGAGTTTGTGGAGAAGCAAGCATTGATGATAGATAAATACTCCCATAGGAAGAGTGATGATAGAAGGACAAGGCCGGGAGTGTATGAAGTAAGTGAAGGAACTATGAGCAATGCCAAGCTTGAGGTCATCAACAACGAGCTCAAGTCATTGAAGAAGCTTTGCACATCAACACTGAAAGCTCAAGATCAAGTTAAAGTGCAAGTGCAAGCCCAAGATCAATCTGTCTCTAAGGAGAAGGATGCAAACTACACGGGGAAGGGTAATTTCCAATGGAACTACCAAGGTCCTAGGAATTACAACAACAAATTCAACCGGAATTTCCAAGGAAACAATTACCGCCTCAACCACAACCATTCTGGTTTCTCCTATTCTAACCCAGATAGTGCATTTTACCCTCCTGCTTCCACAAGTTAAACGCCACCAGTGAAGGTTCCAACACAAGCTTCACAACAACCTCCTCCCGTATTTGCTCTACCAACTAAGGACCGCACATAAATGATGTTTGAGCAATTGATGGGAAGGTTGAGCGGTTTAGAGAGTATTGCCACTTCTATTGCAAATGCTCAAAAGGTACTAGAGATTGAAGTGTTCCAAAAGGCTAATGAAGCACAAAGACATCCGGGAAGTCTTCCCGGAAAAACCGAGGACAATCCAAAGAGGCAAGTGATGTCAATTACTTAAGGAGTGGATTGAAGATGAATGATCCATTGCCCAAGGGAGTTGACAAGGGAAAACAAGTATTATTGGAGGAAAAGCCCAAGACTGATGAGAGGGACAAGGAGAAGGAGCCGACTTATGTCCCTCTACCACCATTCAAGCCACCACTCCCATTTTCGCAATCCTGAGCTAGAGCTCGATTGGATAAACACTTTGGTAAATTCTTAGAGCTTATGAGTAAATTACATATTAATATTTCTTTTATGGATGCAGTTCTAGGGATGTCGGTATATGGGAAATTCTTGAACGAAATCCTCTCAAACAAGAGAAAGTTGGAAGCATATGGTGAGGTGAGGATGACTAGGAGCCTTCCGAGCTCATCCAAATCATGAAGGAGATATGCCACTGAAGCTAAGGGATACGGTCTCATTTTGTGTCCCCATAGGAGGTGAGGAAGGGACGTATGAAACATTGTGCAACTTGGAGTTAGTGTGAGCATCATACCGCTCACACTATGAAAAAGGTTGGACTTAGAAAACCAAAAATGGTGAAGATGACCTTGTACATGGCGGATAGGTCGATCACGCATTCGGTGAGATCCTTGAAGACATTCATGTCCAGCTTGGAAAGTTCTATGTGCCAATAGACTTCGTTGCCTTGGACATTCCGGCGGACCACCCGGTTCTAATGATACTTGGGAGACCATTCTTAGAAACTTCTGGGTGTTTAGTGGATTGCAAAAACGCCACTCTATCCTTCAATATAGGGGAAGAAAATATCAAGTCCAAGTTGTCCACAATGGTGAAAGAACCAACCGTTGAAGAGGACATGTTCAATGTCCAAGATGAAGAGGAGTCCCGGGATATGGTGAATTCTATTTTGATCCTGGATCCTCTCGAGAAAGTGTTGAGTATGAGCATCATGGATGAAGGGGAGGAAGAGAGATGCAATGCAGAAATCCGAGATTTGGAAGTCTTACCCGAAGACCCCCAAGGCTAGATTTGATGTCCTAGCAAGAGAGGAGAGAAGTGCAAGAAATCTCGGCCAAAATTGAAGAAATCTCGCCCGAGATTTTGATTACATCAATTAAATCAGCCGAAATTTTTTGAAGTCAATTACACCCACGATCAAAATCTCTGCCCGAGATTTTCAGCCCTGGACCACGAGATTTTGGAGCCCCTAAATTTTCACCCAAGGTTGCTTGAAAGGATGTCAAGATGTGTGGAAATATCTTATAAGGTTGTAGAGATCACTCAAGATGCACCGGAAGGATCGATTTCCTTGCTAAAGGATCCTCCTACACTAGAGATGAAACCTCTCCCTTCTCATTTGAGGTACGCTTTCCTTGGACCAAACTCTACTTATCCGGTTATTGTTAGTGTTATCTTGTTTGATGTTGAACTTGATAAGTTGTTGAATGAACTCAAGTTGCATAGAAAAATTTTAGGCTACACTATTGAAGACCTTATAGGAATCAACCCATCTCTATGTATTCATATAATTTTAATGGAAGATGACCATAACTCTTCAACTGAACCTCAAAGAAGATTGAATCTTATAATGAAAGAGGCAGTTAAGAAAGAATTACTTAAGTTGCTAGATGCGGATATTATTTTTTCTATTTCGGATAGTAGGTGGGCTAGCCCGGTTCGTGTGGTCCCTAATAAAGGTGAAATAAGCGTTGTAACTAATAAGAACAATGAGGTTATATTAACTAGAACGGTTACAAGATGGATAATGTGCATAGATTACCGGAAGCTGAATGTTTCCACTAGGAAAAATCACTTCCCCCTCCCTTTCATTGACCAAATGTTAGAGAGACAAACTCAACATTCCCATTTTTGTTATCTAGATGGGTATAGTAATTTCTTTCAAATCCCAATCCACCCCGATGACCAAGAAAAGACTACATTCACTTGTCCATGGGGAACTTTTGCATATAGGAGAATGCCTTTCGGGTTGTGTAATGCAGCCACTACTTTTTAAAGATGTATGATGGCTATATTTTCGAGAATATGATGGAAGTATTTATGGATGATTTTTCCATGTATGGTTCTTCATTTGATGATTACTTAGCTAATTTGTCATTGGTTTTCCAAAGATATGAGGATACTAACCTTGTGTTGGATTGGGAGAAATGTCACTTTATGGTTAGTGAAGGAATTATTTTAGGGCACTTGATATCTAATTGTGGCATTGATGTAACATCCCAAATCTGCAGGACTCGGGACACTACTGGGTTAGGGCCTTACAATGGGTCCTGACCCTAGCCTAACAACAAGTTCACTAGATCTTATAATAAGGCACAAATAAATATAAACATCCTTTATAAAACATAAAACGTCAAGCATCATAACGTATACAAAACCCCACAGCCGAGTACAAAATATCCACAACATATACATAATCACCCCAAAAGCCCACAACACCTAATGTACGGAAGTCCTCGGCTGATAACTCCTCCTGATCACTCTGCAATCCATCTATCCTGAAACGGATCTACAACACGGTATGAAACTCTTAGCTAACAATTCATATCTAAGATAATGCATAAGCACATACACACATCAGAATAACGGTAAACACCAAGCATACTAGCATATTATTTACCCGTTTGATTATCTTTATAACGTTGTACACTCACATCATATATATATCTACATATGTGACACGAGAAGCATATCATTCTAGCCTTTGGGTGCAATAGCCATCTTGAAGTGGCATCCGACACACGTCACCGTAGGTCATATGAAATGGGGAGGCGACGTATCCGGTCCGTACACCAAGTATGGCATGACCTACAAAGAACCTCCTAGACTCCCTCAGGATGAAAGGGAAATGTTTTCACCGCCACTACAAGGGGGCTAATAATCATAGGGCGGTAATAATCAACATCGCATGCTATAAATCAAATAACAATCACCACTCGTGCATACATCCAATATAGGAATGCAGCTAAGTAAGTCCTACGGACTTACCTCAATCTCAAGATAATCTCAACCACGATCAAACTCCAACCCGTAGGAATGCACTGCCTAATAACAAGGCATAAAGAGATGTCAAACCTCCTATCAATCAAAGGATCACACCTATACCCAAGAGACCCATAAGGATCATAAACATCGTATAAACCTCAAATAACATGCTAAATCTTAAAGCCACATCCGACATATATCTAACTTATGATATCATCATCAAACTCTCATCCAACCTCTAACATGATCCTAAACCAAAGCCTAAGCCAAGGAATCAAGAGAACTTACCCACACTTGGTAAGTTATGAGGAAGGAATAGGGGCGGCGACTCACAACCGCAGGGGCGGTGACATACACAGGCCGCAGGGGCGGCGACTTTGATCTGCAAGGGCGGAAAGCTCGACAAAGGACAACTTCAACGAGCTGTTCGATCCCTCTCTTCCTCCACTCTTGACTCCACCATAGGGAGTCCAACAACACAAGCACTCTACCCTTCCTAAAAACATACACAAACACATCCAAAATAACCACAACTCATCATCAACCCAAGATCCAACTATTGGATCAAAGATAAGAGAAATAAGAGGAGGAAGGAAAGGAGAATAAGAGGAGAAGCTCACCACTCTTCTGTCCAATTTGAAAAAGAACTCAAGTTGCAGGTTAATCACCTTCCACAGCAACAAACTTCCAAAGCAACAACAACATCAAACTTGCTTGAAGACTAGATGAAGATCCAACCAAGAAAAGACAATAATCAAGGAAACAAGGAAGAGAAGAAGGAGAACGTGAGATGAGAAGATGGAGGAGCCTGAGGGGAGAAAACCCTCATCAAGAGAAAGAAGAAGAAGTCTTATAGAAGAAGGAAAGCAGAAAGCACGGTCAAGGAGTCAAGAAAGACGGTTGAGACCGCCTTAGCCGCGGTCGCGGCTCGACAGCACCGCGCCTGCGGTGGCCCGCACCTGCGGCAAGGTCCAGGCGCAGTCGCAGATAGCCTAAGAAAGAAGAGGATATCACAATTGAAGTTGATAGGGAAAACATCGAGACCATAGAGAAGTTGCCTCCACCTACATCAGTAAAGAGGGTAAGGAGTTTTCTAGGGCATGCCGGTTTCTACTAGAGGTTCATTAAAGACTTCTCTAAAAATTTTAAGCCTCTCACTAACCTACTAATGAAGGATGTTACATTTGTGTTCTCGAAAGAGTGTCTTGATGGTTTTTGTAGGTTGAAGGAAGCCTTGATCTATGTTCTCATTATACAACCTCCGGATAGGACTCTTCCATTTGAAGTGATGTGTGATATATGCGAGTGATGTTGCGGTTAAGGCCGTGCTTGGCCAATAGAAGGATGGGCTCACTCATGCAATCTTTTATTCTATCAAGACACTAGATGAGGCCCAACTCAACTACGCCACTACCGAGAAGGAGCTCCTAGCGGTGGTCTACGCATTTGAGAAGTTCCGCTCCTATCTTGTGGGAGAGAAAGTGATTGTGTATACCGATCATGTGGCGATACGGTACCTCCTTACCAAGAAGAACGCTAAGCCTCGCATCATCTGGTGGATCCTTCTCCTCCAAGAGTTTGACCTTGAGATCCGAGACAAGAAGGGGTCTGAGAACTCGGTGCCCGGATCACCTTAGCCGTTTGCCTCCTATCCTCATTGAGAAGGATGACATCCCAGTTGACGAATCCTTTCCGGCTGAGCTACTCCACATGATGGAAGAGTACCTTCTTCATATCTTAAGAGATGATGAACCATGGGTTGCCGACATTGTCAACTACCTCGTGCTTAACGAGATCCCTCTCGGGTTGTCTTTTGCTCAAAGGAAGAAGTTCTTCAATGACGTGAGACACTATTATTAGAAGAAGCCGTTATTGTTCAAAAGAGGCCCAGTTGGGATGTTTAGAAGGTGTGTCTTGGAGGATAAAGTAGAGAGCGTCATACGACATTGTCATTCTTTGCCTTGTGGTGGGCATGCTAGCTCTTACAAGACATGTGCAATATTTTCCAATCCGGTTTCTTTTGGTCATCTCTCTTTGATGACATGAATTATATACCGTTATAATCATGCATATTGTAGAGGTTTACCTCGATTTACCTTACATTTAGAGGGAACTTGTGTACCTTTTTAGGCTTTATTCATTTATATTTCGGAAATAGAGGTCTACACGAGTTTTGGCTGAATTGTAGGTAAATTCAGTGGATTTGGAAGCAAAAGTAAAGCAAGGAGCATCTAAGGCCATTAGGAAAGCTAAAGGAGTCTTAGAGGAATCTTAAAGAGCAAAGGATTTGCATAAAAGAGTCACAAAGGGAGGAAGGAAACAAGCCAACAGACGAGCATTATCTGTTGAATAAAATCGTGCCATTTACAATATAAATCGGACGATTTTTATAAAAATCGAACAGTTTTGCTTGAAAATCGGCTGGCACGATTTATTTATTTTCGGCCCAATGGTAAGGACGACTTAAAGCCCATCACTTTTAGGCTAGAGAAGTGTTTTGCCAAGCGGCCCATTGGCAAGAAACTATTGATTGGAACCCAAGGAACGGAAACGGGGGTTCCACAGCGGGAAGTCTTTACACGTTTGAGAGAGATTGAAGATTCTTGGAGAAGCATTGAAGCAATATTACCGGGAAGTCAATCTTGATCATATTTGTGAGATTCCTTGTTTCCATTGCGATCTTTGTGGTTTTTGAACATAATACTGAGTTGATTGAAAGATACTTTGATTAGTTTTGATATTGGTTTACAGATTTGAAAGTTATTGAGTTTTTATTCAAGATTCGGGTATTTGATTTATTCACTCAATCTTAATTTTGATTTGATTTTGAAAATGGTTGGCTAAAACCATTGTGATTCTGGGGAGAATAGTTGATGATTGAGGCTTAGATGATGATAGATTGAACTCATTCAAACATTTGGACCCTGAGAGTTTAGATTTTAACTTTACGACAACAGGAAAATCGACCTGTTCTTGAATAAATCGTCCGATTTATCTATGAACAACACGATTTATTTCTCTGACGATCTTTAATTGATTTATTCTTTAACCAAAGTTAATCCTTGCCTAAATCCCTTCCTTGCTTAACCTTTTTAACCTCTATTTGAGTGTATGAAGAGACTTCACCATTGATTCTATATTTAATAGATTAAGATTACAAGATTTGGGTAATAGAGAGACTCAACATCCTTTATTAAGGTTTTAAGTGTGCTTTCTATCTTTACCTTGGAGAGTCATATCCTGGGGTTTTGGATAGTTAGTTTGAGTGTAATTCTTATCCTTAGATCTTTCTATATTGCAGCCTCAACAACCCTTATAGGGAGAACCTTTGGATTAGACAAATAGGTTTCGGAACTTCACCGTACGATACCTACCTTTGAAACACATAACCTTGGGAATATAAACTTTGTCCTTTGACCTATAGAAGCGTCTTGAATCGAAAGCCGCAGTCGGATACTTGAATCATTGGAATCATTTTCCCTTTTATTAATCACAAAAGCTTTTGCACTTTGAATTCGATTTTATTCTCACCAAATCCCTGAGTTCGACTCTGAAATTTCTTACCTTGCTACAGTTGATCCGTACACTGCGGGTTCGCTTTGCTTTGAGTTCTAGGTATAAATTTAAGACTTTGACGCACACACTTTTGAGCGAACAAGTTTTTGGCGCCGTTGCCGGGGATTTGGTCTAGACCAAATTCGGTTTTCGGTTGTCTAAATTGAGAGCTCTTGCTCTTGTGATTTGATTTGTCTACTTGAGTGATCTTTGCAGGTTCTTTAGGTATATGCGAAAGACTAGATCTACCAAAGATCTAGTTCCTTTCGATCCTGAATTGGAGAAAACTTTAAGAAGGAAGTTGAAGGAAAAGAAAATGGCTGAAAATAACGAGAGAAACATCCAAGCTGAGTTGGATGAAGCTCAACGTCAACTTAAGTTCAGTGAGAAAGCTCGTGTGGATGCAGAAATGAGTCATCAATTCCAAATTGATGAACATAGGGCTATGATGTTGGACATGAAGTTGGAGATGAATGATGCTAGGAAGAAGAAGAAAGTCAAGAAGCCAACTAAGTCCACTAGAGATGATTCATCCGACGATGAAGAACTCGATCCGGATATGCCGGAACTTGAGGAAATCAATCCAGTGATTCATCCCGTTCGTAACAACCCAAGACCACCAGTTGTTCCTCGCATTCCAACTGGGGATGTGAGAGTTGCTAATGGAGGAGATGAACCACGAACTCTGGGGAAAAGGATGGATCCAATTCAGCAACCACGCCATCTAGGTGTGAATTTCGGAGCTGAGGACATCCAGGAACTCAGCTTTACACCACAAGTTATCACCATGGTTCGCCAAAATCAGTTTGGAGGAGCAAGTGCTGAATCTCCACACCAACACTTGCAGAATTTCGAGATTCTCATGGAGACCATGAAGCCAAAGAAGGCTACCACAAGTAATTACAAGATCAAACCGTTCTTCTTTTCTTTGAAGGACAAAGCTCTAGCTTGGTACCAAACACTTTCAGCTGCAAAGCTGGCCACATGGGAGGATCTATCTTCGGAGTTCCTCACCAAGTTCTTCCCGTCCTCCAAAATGGAGGAATTGAGATGTAAGATCAATGCTTTTTCTATGAAACCTAACGAAAGTTTGTTTCAATCTTGGGAAAGGTTTCAGGATCTCTTATTGGATTGCCCACACCACGGCATTTCAAAGCTGGAACTGTTGGAGATCTACTATAAGGGGTTGGATGTGGAAACAAAATTCAATCTCTAATCTCTCTCTTGTGGCACATTCATGGACATGAGAGAAGATGATGCTTGGGACTTCATTGAGAAGCAAGCCCATGTGATTGAGAAATATTCCCACCGAAAGGTGGATCCAAATAGCCGGAATCAAGGAGATCTGGGAGCTAAGTTGAACCACGCTGCTCAAACACAAATATTTTCCCTCAACAATTAAATCAAAGAGTTGAAGGAACTCATCAAAACTAGCCTTCAAAAGGCTAAGGAGCAAGAAGTTAACTATATGGGAAGGGATAACAATCAAAGGAATGACTACCGGAACAACAACTGGAATAACAACATAGGAACTCCAACAACAGCAATTGCAGATCCAATCAACAAAATCCAGGTAATCCCTATTCACATGCTGAAAAAGTTCTAACATCTCCCTCTTCTTCTACTCCTTTGAAAAGCCAGGAGCAATCATCAAATGGATCGAATAAGCCTGATCCCATGTTGGAGACAATCCTAGGAAAGCTACAAGGATTGGAGAGTTATATAACTTCGGTTGATAAAGCTCATAAGGCTTTAGAAAACCAAGTATTTAGCAAAGCCGGAGAAGTCCCAAGAGATCAAGGGAAGCTTCCCGGGAAGACGGAAGACAGCCCAAAGGGAAGGGTTAAGGCAATCACTACTAGGAGTGGTGTAACAACCACCGATCCTCAACCCAAAGTAGTTGAAACCACCACCGAAGAAGGGAAAGAAAAAGAGAAGGAAGATGTATATGTTCCTCCTCCTGCCTACAAAGAACCTCTACCTTTTCCTCAATCTAGAGCGCGGGCGCGGCTAGATAAACACTTCGGTAAGTTTATTGAACTTATGAGTAAGCTGCATATTAATATACCTTTTATGGATGCAATTTTAGGTATGCCAGCTTATGGGAAATTCCTAAAGGAAATCCTCTCTAACAAGAGGAAATTAGAAGATATTGGAGAAGTCAAGATGAGCATGGAGTCATTCGAACTCATCAAGACTATGACAGAGAATATGCCACCTAAGCTGCGTGATCTGGGATCATTTGCATACCCATCACCTTAGGAGAGGTTACTTATGATGCACTTTGCAACCTTGGAGCAAGTGTGAGCATCATACCACTTGCTTTATGCAAGGCAGTTGGTCTAGGAGAGCCTTGACTGGTGAAGATGACACTTTACATGGCCGACCGTTCCATCACCAGGCCAATTGGATAATAGAAGACATTCATGTGAAACTCGGTAAGTTTTACAATCCTATAGATTTTGTCGTTCTTGACATCCCTGCAGATTATCCAGTTCCCATCATTCTTGGGAGACCATTCCTTGTAACCTCCGGATGCATGGTAGATTACAAGAATGGACAGCTATCCTTCAATATAGGTGAAGAGAAAGTGGAGTTCGTACTCTCTTCTTTAATCAAAGAGCCAGCCTTGAGAGAAGATGTTTTTAACATCTTTGATGAAGAAGAGTCTAGAGAGGTGGTGAGTTCGATCCTAATGAAAGATCCACTTCAAAAGGTTCTTAGTATGAGTATCATGAAGGAAGGAGTAGAGCACGATTGTGATGATGAGGTAAAAGCATTAGAAGATGTAAAAGAAGAACCAGGAGCAGGATTCGAAGAGCTAGAATTAACCCCGAAAACTGTGAAAAAAATTGACCTACACGAAATAAATCACACGATTTCTGAAAAGGCAAGTCGATTTTTAACAACAGGAAGAAAAATCGACCTAAAAATCAGACGATTTTCTTCAGAGGGGGACGATTTAGCGACGATTTCTCCAGTTTCTACAAACTTGCCTGCAGTTGCTCTCAAATCTAATAGTACACCTTTCCCACCTTCAGAGGCTTCTCCCATGACATTAGAAGGTCATGAATCATCAATCAAAGCACCTCCGTCACTAGAATTGAAGCCCCTTCCTACACACTTAAGGTATGCATTTCTTGGGCCTAACTCTACATATCCTGTTATAGTTAGTGCAAAAATGAATGATGATGAATTAGAGAAGCTTATGAATGTTCTAAGGCAACATAGGAGAGCGTTAGGCTATACTATTGATGATTTGATAGGCATTAAACCTTCTCTATGTATGCATAAAATTTTAATGGGAGAGGATTACAAGCCTTCACGTCAACCTCAAAGACGGTTAAATCCGATCATGAAAGAGGTCGTGAAGAAAGAAATCCTTAAGCTACTTGATGCAGGTATCATCTTCCCTATTTCCGATAGCAAGTGGGTGACTCCAATGCAAGTAGTTCCAAAGAAATGAGGCATTACCGTTGTTGCCAACAAAAACAACGAGCTTATTCCCACAAGGACAGTTACGGGATGGAGAATCTGCATTGACTACCGTAAGCTGAATGTGGCCACCAGGAAGGACCACTTTCCCCTTCCTTTTATTGATTAGATGTTGGAAAGGTTAGCCCAACATTCTTACTTTTGTTATCTAGATGGATATAGCGGTTTCTTTCAGATTCTCATTCACCCGGATGATCAAGAGAAGACGACCTTCACGTGCCCTTGGGGTACGTTTGCTTATAGAAGGATGCCATTCGGCCTATGCAACGCTCCAGCCACCTTTCAAAGGTGTATGATGGCAGTCTTCTCAGAATATGTAGAGAGTATCATGGAAGTATTCATGGACGACTTTTCGGTATATGGTTCTTCCTTTGATAATTGTCTCTCTAACCTTTCATTAGTTTTTAAGAGATGTGAAGATACTAACTTAGTTTTAAACTGGGAGAAGTGTCATTTCATGGTCACTGAAGGGATTGTGTTAGGTCATCTAATATCAAATAGAGGAATAGAGGTTGATAGAGCTAAGATAGAAACTATTGAGAAACTACCTCCTCCATCCTCTGTGAAAGGAATTAGAAGCTTTTTAGGACATACAGGCTTCTATAGGAGATTCATAAAGAATTTTTCTAAGATTTCAAAACCCTTAACTAATCTTTTAATGAAAGATGCAACTTTCGAATTTTCGAAAGATTGTCTAGAAGCCTTTTGCAGGATTGATAGGTGATGGAATCACTATCATTTAGGATAGTTTTTAGAGTCTTTTGATTGCATTTGTGTCGGTTTATGCT
Source organism: Fagopyrum homotropicum (assembly GCA_033239125.1). NCBI lineage: Eukaryota > Viridiplantae > Streptophyta > Magnoliopsida > Caryophyllales > Polygonaceae > Fagopyrum > Fagopyrum homotropicum. The sequence goes on along the minus strand of BSWB01000004.1, from coordinate 120,880,989 downwards.
ACTAACTCCTTAGTCCAGAAGAAGAAGACTAAAAGAAGCTAAGGAAGGAGTTATAAGCACTTAGGAGTGAAGATCGTTCACGAAGCAAAGCTTCTGTTGCCCCACCGCCCCTGCGGAGCCCTGCCACCGCCCCTGCGGGTGACGTCATACACCAGAGCGCTCCCTGCGCCTTCACCAGCGCCAACCATGAAGTGTGTCACCGCCCCTGCGCCACTCCTTAGCGCCCCTGCGGTGACCTGCCTTGAAGAAATGAAGACCAGCTCCCTTGCGTCTCTCACTGCGCCCTTGTCTGTGCCTCAACCTGGGAGCTGGAAGTCGAAGAGGTTGTGTCACCGCCCCTGCGTCGACATAGGGACGTCCCGGCGGCTTGGCATCAAAAACGTCAGGAAGTCGAAGGGTCAGACGTTTGAAGAGCATTGAAGATCCGCCCCAGCGGAATTGCCTAGCCGCCCCTGTGGCCTTGAAGAAGATCAAGCGTTTTTGCCTTCACCGCCCCTGCGGAACTGAAGGGCGCCCCTGCGGCTTAACGTCAGAAGCTTTACTCCGGCTGTTTACACCACCTTTATGGCATTAAAGGTGGCTGTTTTGGGCCGGCCATTTACTCCTATTTAGTGCCTTTTGTAGTATAAATAGTCCTTGGTTGATTGCGAGAATCATCCGTCTTATCCATCTTATCATCTTGTTAGCCAACAAATTATCCACTTAGATTGTCTTGCTACCTTTGTAATGAGTTGCTAACTCCCTTGCTACATTGGGTTGGTTTGAAGCTGCATTGTTACTTTGGTTGTAAGTTCTTTATAATATAAGTTTTCATTCAGTAATACTTTGTGTCTCCTTGATCTCCATTGTCTAATTGCATGTTTACTATTGCTTGAGATTGATCACCTTAGGTTCTAAAGTGCATGTAAACAACTAGGATTAATAGGTTCCGGGTTCGGGTCTTTAATCTAGTAGCAACTTTAAGTAATAACGGGTTATGATTACTTAAAGAAAAGGAACACAAATATAAAGATAAGTTTAACGGATTTAATCTTCTCTTTATATCCCTTAGTCTTTGTTTGAAAGCTAACTTGTTATTTGTTCTTGTAGGTTTACGGAACTCTAACTTGTTAAGTTGTGTTGATGCCGGTTGGCTCAACACATATATATGATCGAGACGGGAGATTACTTGAAAACTTGTAAAGGGAAATCACCAAAGTAGCAATTGCATGCTTAGAATCAACCTGGTGTAGATTCATCCATTATTGTCTTACTTGTCGCATAAATCATTTTCATAAGTTTTTGTGCATCAATTCAACCAACCCCCCCCCCCCCCCCCCTTTGTGTTACTTGTCACTATAATCGATAATCGCATCTAAAACACCTTAACTCTCTTGGGTTCGACCCTTACTTAATCACTATACTTGTTCTTAGTGCTAAGTCGGGATTTACTTTTGATTGGGTATAGACGACCATAGAAATACCGTCGGTCAAGGATCAAAGAAGCTTTGATTTCAGCACCAATCATCCAACCACCTGATTAGACTCTTCCTTTCGAGGTCATGTGCGACGCAAGCGACGTTGCTATAGGAGCCGTACTCGGACAAAAGAAAGATGGTCGTACGCACGCCATCTACTATGCTAGCAAGACGCTAGATGAGGCTCAATCCAATTATGCCACTACGGAAAAGGACTTCTAGCCGTAGTTTATGCTTTTAAAAAATTTTGTTCCTATCTTGTAGGTGCGAAGGTGATTGTCTATACGGATCATTCAGCAATCCGTTACTTGTTCACAAAGAAGGATGCGAAGCCGAGGCTTCTAAGATGGATCTTACTCTTACAAGAATTCGATCTAGAGATCCGTGACAAGAAGAGCTCAGAAAACTCAGTTGTTGACCATCTTAGTCGTCTTCCACACCTCACCAACGAGATGGATGAGCTCCCTACAGACGACTCATTCCCTGACGAACAATTACATGAGATTGAAGAGTGTCTTCAACACATCTCAAAAGGTAATGATCCATGGTTTGCTGACATTGTAAATTACCTTGTTTGTCAGAAGATTCCCCCCGGACTTTCATATGCTCAAAGAAAGAAGTTCTTTAAGGGCGTCCGGCACTTCTATTGGAACGAGCCTCTTCTCTTCAAAAGAGGTCCCGATGGCATATACAGAAGATGCATTTCAGAAGACAAAGTGGAAAGTGTCATCCGCCATTGCCACTCTCTACCTTGTGGAGGACATGCTAGTTCCCACAAAACTTGTGCTAAGGTACTTTGTTCCGATTTCTTTTGGCCTACCTTATTCAAAGATGTGCAAAAATATGTTGTTGCTTGTGATGCTTGTCAAAGGACAGGTAATATTTCTAGGAGGAATGAAATGCCCCTCAACAACATACAAGAAGTGGAGATCTTTGATGTATAGGGAGTAGACTTTATGGGACCATTTCCATCCTCTTGTGGAAACCAATACATACTCCTAACCGTAGACTATATCTCAAGATGGGTAGAAGCAATCGCTTCTCCTACTAATGATGCAATGGTAGCGGTGAAGTTTTTCATAAGAACGGTCTTCCCAAGGTTCGGAACTCCCCGAACCATCATTAGTGATGGAGGAACGCACTTCACAGCCCGTCGATTTGAGACTCTACTGGCTAAGTATGGGGTGACCCATAAGATAGCTACACCGTACCATCCACAAACTAGAGGACAAGTAGAGATATCCAATAGAGAGATTAAGGGAATTTTAGAGAAGATTGTCTCTAAAACAAGAAAGGACTGGTCAATGAAGCTTGATGATGCACTATGGGCGTACAAGACTGCCTTTAAGACACCAATAGGTACGACTCCATATAATCTTGTTTATGGTAAATCTTGTCATCTTCCTGTAGAGCTAGAGCATAAAGCATATTGGGCTGTCAAGTGGCTCAACTTTGACATGAAAGAAGCCGGAGAGAAGCGGTTCTTGGATATCAACGAGCTGGACGAGATCCGGATGAATGCGTATGAGAACGCAAAGATCTACAAGGAAAGGATGAAGCGTTGGCATGATAAGCACATCATTCCAAAGGATTTGAAAAAAGGAGATCAAGTTCTTCTATTCAACTCAAGGCTTCGACTATTCCCAAGTAAGCTTAAATCCCGTTGGACAGGAACTTATGTAATTAAACGAATTTTCCCCCATGGTGCAGTTGAATTATGGGGTGAACAAAGTGGAAGTTTCAAAGTAAATGGCCAACGGTTGAAGAAATACACACCGGAAGTTCCGGTTGAGGAGATAGCTCCTATCCTCCTCCATTGAACACCAAAACAAGCACCGTCTACCACTCCAGCTAAAGACGATAAATCAAGCGCTTCTTGGGAGGCAACCCATGATAGTATAAAAAAAAATTTCTTCTTTTATCACTTAGTTTAGCTTAGTTTAGTTGTTTTGCTTCTTTTGTTTTTGCTTTTGTTTGTTCCTCGATGCACTCTTGGTTTGTTTGTGCCAATAATCGCAGGAAATTATGTCCAATTTGAGAAATCAATGAAGATAGGGGGCATAAAATAGTTCAAATTGCAATCTTCAAGAAAAACAAGGAAAGAAATAAAGCTACACAAAGCAAACTGTTCGATTCAGGAACAAAGCAAGTCGATTTTTGGCAACAAGGAGATAAATCGACCCCTAAATCGACCCCCTTGAAAAAAATCGTCCGATTTTCTTCATTAAACCTCCGGCCTATATAAAGTCTTCACCACTCGATTCTCTCATTCCACAAACTCTTCATTCCCGATTTCCCTTCTCCCAAAGAACCGAAAATCGCCCACCCTCTCATCTTCTCATTCCTTAATCGTTTTGAATGATTCTTGACCCTAAACTGAAGCATTTTCGACAAGGAACAAGGATCTAGCAACAACAAGCTTGGCAATTGACTCATCCATCTGGAATTCAGGTTTTTCAATTCGAAACCTAAGTTTTTCGCTCGATTTTGATTCTTGCTTAGAGATTGTTTGTTTGCTGAGATTGATTGAGGGGTTTGCTTAGAAACAACTATAGGATACTGTGTGTGGTGATTGTTTGCTCGGAACTTTACATAATTGTGAGAATTGTTGAAATCGATAGAAAAATCGACCCAGCCCACATAAATCGTCCGATTTTCTGTAAGAATAGCCCGATTTTTTGTTGCAGAAATGGAGACTTTGAAAAGAATCACTTGAAATGCGGGGAAGAAGAAAGGATCTTCTTCCAAAGCCCCTCCCCCACCACCACCACCCTCTCAAGCCAAACCAAAACTCCCCCCTCCCCTCTCAAAACATAAGAAGAGATATGAACGTCTCTTAGATCGTCCCTTCACCCCTCCTCGATACATTGTGCTAGATGACCTAGATTCTTTGTTTGTTCGAGAGGATGTGGACATGATGTTAGATAGAGTTGGGCTGAGTCAGTTTGCTATGATTAGGGAAGATGCTTATACCGAAATCACCCTAGAATTCCTTAGCACATTTGAGCATGATCCTAGAGAGAGGACAGTCTCTTTCCGCCTCATGAACCAAAACCATGCTATGAATATTGATGACTTTGGGGATTTGTTTGGTTTTCCCTAATCTTCTGCAGGCACATTCGCGAGAGGAGTTACTGCTAGTGCCTTTTGGGAAACCATCTTAATGGGAGAGTATGGTGGTGATAAGTGGAGACCCGGAAATTCGAAAGAGGCTAGCATGTACAACCTTTCCTTTAAGGTAGTGCATAGGATCCTTAGTGAGAGCTTGTTTGCACGGACAGAGACTCCGCAAAAGCTCAAGGCTGATGAGCTCTTTATTTTGTACGGCATGACATGCAGCACCATTCCCGACATCACCTCTATGCTTGCTGACTATCTAGGAAAGATAGCCAACAAGGCAAAGGGTGATATTTATGCTGGAAGCCTTGTCACTCATGTGGCAAAGGCATTGGAGTTAGATTTCTCGGATTGCACCTTAGCTGAGAGTGCCCAGCCCTTAGGATCACAGAGATTGATAGCGAGACAGATCTTGATTCCTCGAGGGAGAGGAACTCTTCATGTGCCCATGCCGTGGGCAAAGGATCCACAAAAGAAGCCATCCGAGATAGTGTGGAAGTCCGAATTCACCATTCGGAACAAGAGGAATTGGAAGGAGACTTTTGTACTAATGCTTGAGAAGATAGCTCCTCCTTGTTATTATGATGATGATGAAGGTGACACTGAGGATGAGGAGGATCAGGAGGCTGGAGTACACTAGGGGACCATGCTCGAGTTCGAGAGTGACACTTATAGTGGTCACGCCACGGATGCCATGGATACCGATACTCATGGTGCAGGACCTAGCCGGACTAGTCGAGGCACCGAGGAGACAGAGGATGAGATGCAGCCACCCCGCCACTCCTTTGCACATGCTCCTAGCCACGGTAGAGGCCATGGACGAGGACATAGACTTCCCCGCCATTTTAGAGACTTAGTCTCTAGCTTCCAAGGTCTACGCACCGACTACCATGATCTACGCTCAGACTATCAGGCCCTCCACACCGACTACAACACCTTGAACACTCAGTTCAAGGAATATCGGCAGGAGACGGACGCTAGACACTCCTCCTATGATGGCTAGATGAGAGACATGTAATACCATCAGTTCGGCCACTTCTATGATCCCAGCACGCCGATGTATCCATACCCTCCACCTCCGCCACCACCGACCGAGGATTGAGATTCCACTCCTTTTACATTGTAAGTATTTTTCTCCATCTTATGCTTGATTTTTCACATTGGGGACAATGTGAAGGTTAAGTATGGGGTGGGGGTACTTACAATCTCTTTTACTTCATTTTAGCACTCTATGCACTTTGTATTACTTTTGATGATTTGGCTTGTAATAACTCTTGTATTACTTGATTTCCACTATGACATTCGCATTTGCATGCTTTCTTTCAAAAATTATGAGTTTCCAAAAATTTTTGTGCTTCTTATGATGGAAATGACCTCTATGATGAGAATTGTGTTGTGGAAAAGGCAAAAAGATGACATGGTTATGTTGAGATTTTAATTATAGCATGAATGAGCTTACTTTTCTTACTTGAACACATGAATGGTTTATATGATTTTGATGTTTTGATAAGAGAATGAAATAATAGTCGAAGCTATATTATAAGTTCTTTTGCATCATATAAGAATGACCAAGGCAATTCACCTCTTCTCTAATTCATGTCTTGTTCATGCTAGCTCCTCAATGAAATATGTGACCTCCCTTTTACCATCCGGGAATTAGGATAGGTGATTGAAAAAGGCATGTTTGATGTGGGAGGGTCAATAAAAATGTGTTAAGTGAAAGTTTAGCAAAAAGTTTGGGGACGTTGAACATGAGGATGAGTAACTCGGCACCATTCACACAGCCGGGTGTTTGTGTCTTGCCAAAATCCGATTGAACGACAAGTCCTAACGGGATATGGTATGTGCATCAAGGGTTTGAGACATCTCGAAATTGAGAAACGCCCATCTCCTAGGCTTTGGTTATTGTGCACCGCTGTCCATACTCTCAAAAAAAGGGTAAAGTATAAAGAAAGCAAAGCTTTTACATGCAAAGTATTACGCTAAGAACGTGTGCATGCAAAAGCTTTAAATTTATAACTCGTTATACTTCTCCTAACTCCTAGCGAACCCGCAGTGTACGGGACGTTTTGTAGTAGGGATAGTATTCCGAGGTCGAACACAAAGACTGAGGTGAGATTGAATCGATTAATGACTAAGGATAGTGAAGATCTAGGCTAAGAAAAGAGAAAGGAATAAAGAAATGAAAATCTCAATGTTTTTGGTTTGGTTTTTAGGTGATCAATCAAAGATCACAAATCATATGAAATAAACAATCAACTAAGCTAATACCACAAGTAAACAAGCAAATACGAAATATGTAATCAAAGGGAGAAAACAGATTCTAGGGATCGGAAATTCTGGTTTGGCATAGGACTCAAGCTACCTAATCATTCCTTGGATCAACTATAGTATGTTGGGAGTGAGTGTTTCTAGATTGGGATCAATCACCGGGTAGGTCTCATGTTCCACTAGTCCGTTCCTAAGGTCTCATCACCGGGTAAGTCTCAAAGAGCCTAAGGATAGGAATTCTACACAAACCGGATGGTATTCTAGGGATCTAACCTCTCCTTACCGGGTAAGTCTCGGAAAGGCAAGTCCTAAACACCTATCCTAGCACACTCAGTCCAATAGCAGCTTGTGAGGCTCACTACTACCTAGATGTTGTCATCTTTGATATCTAAGAGCAAGAATCACCGGGTAGGTCTCTTCTAAACACTTAGTTGCTAACACTAGGTCACCCTAGGATAGATTTAACTCAACAAACACTAGGATTTCAACATTCTAACATTCTAGAACTTAGACTCATCAAATCAAACAAATCAGGCAAACCACGGGCTGTTCATCCACTTCCACGGCCGTGGACTGGCATGAACAAACCGTGGACTCCAACAGTGGCTCTGTTCAAGTAAACAAATCATCCAAAGGCAATTCTAAGTCTGTCCTATCATAGTCCTAGCCATAACCATCCTTTCCTTACCCTAGAATCATATCTATTTAGCCAACAACATACATCATCACAATCGAAATCATCAAACATAAAATCATGGCTTCCATTTGCAAGATAATGAAGAGAAAGAGATGAACAAGTGAAACAAGTAAAACCAAGCTGAAAATGAGATTAGAAAGACTCACAACCCTTCAAAGAAGGTTTAATCGATTCTTACAACCCTAGAAAATGATTCTGATAATCTTCACTCTAAAATCTATTAAAGGCTAACAATGGTGTCTTCTTCTTCTCTTCTCCAATGGAGCTTTTCTCCTCCTCCAATGGTAGCTCTCCTTCAAGCTTCCAATTGAGAGAATCTTCTTGTCGAGAGTATGGGAGAGAATGGTAGTGAGAGTGTATGTGATTGGATGATGGAAGATACCCTTTCAGCCTTGCAGGACCATCTTTTATACTACAACTTTGCAAGAGTCGGCCATGAGATCGTGGCACAACTGTCACAACCGTCTGGCAAAAACCACGGTCAGATTCCACTCCCGTGGAAGTGCCAGTGACCGTGGTTTAGGTGCCTCAGCTTGTTTTGGATCATTGAGTCACGATTTGGTGCATGGCTTGCACCAACATGGTCCCAAGTGTCCTCCTTAGCTCCTAACTTGCATCCCAATGAGTCCGAAGGTGTGTCATCTCGAGGAACGATCCTCGAATGTATCGATTAAGCTCCTAAATCTCCCAAAATACCTACAAAGCAATGCAAAAGTCCGTGTAGACGTCTACCTCGACAAAATACGTGAATTGAGTGCTAAAGTTGCGAACTAGTGCTAAACCATGCATGAATGAGTGGAAAATCTATCTAAATGATTACCTAAACCTAAGCCATAAATCGTGTTATCACAAAGCATGTGTATTGAAGAAAAATTCTTGAAGGTATTATGTTGTTCCTCTTTCCCGGATTAGCACCATAATTGCCTAAAAGAATTCCCTCCTTTAACACGTTTCTTAGACCTTTTATTTGATTAGAAGACCTTGAGACATGTATGCATGTATTTAAGACTTCATGGCTTAGACTTGTTTGATTTTAATTGCCTCTACATCTTTATCATGTCTCTTATTTGTGTTTTTGAGGAAGAAAAGAGAGTTAGTTCATATTATTATTATCATTGATACATGTCTTGTTTTCCTATGCCTTGAAACATCACTTTGAGGGTGATCCAATAAGAAGAAGCACTACCAAATGAAAAGTTTTTGAGTTTTCACATATATATAATCCATGACATCTTGTATTCTAAATTTAAATCTTGCTTGGGGACAAGCAAGGGGCAAGTATGGGGTATTTTGATGACATGAATTATATACCGTTATAATCATGCATATTGTAGAGGTTTACCTCGATTTACCTTGCATTTAGAGGGAACTTGTGTACCTTTTTAGGCTTTATTCATTTATATTTCGGAAATAGAGGTCTACACGAGTTTTGGCTGAATTGTAGGTAAATTCAGTGGATTTGGAAGCAAAAGTGGAGCAAGGAGCATCTAAGGTCATTAGGGAAGCTAAAGGAGTCTTAGAGGAATCATAAAGAGCAAAGGAGTTGCGTAAAAGAGTCACAAAGGGAGGAAGGAAACAAGCCAAAAGACGAGCATTCTCTGTTGAAGAAAATCGTGCCATTTACAATATAAATCGGACGATTTTTATCACTAAAAATCGAACGGTTTTGCTTGAAAATCGGCTGGCACGATTTATTTGTTTTTCGGGCCAATGGTAAAGACGACTTAAAGCCCATCACTTTTAGGCTAGAGAAGTGTTTTGCCAAGCGGCCCATTAGCAAGGAACTATAGATTGGAACCCTAGGAACGGAAATGGGGGTTTCGCAACGGGAAATCTTTACACGTTTGAGAGAGATTGAAGATTCTTGGAGAAGGATTGAAAGATACTTTGATTAGTTTTGAGATTGGTTTACAGATTTGAAAGTTATTGAGTTTTTATTCAAGATTCGGGTATTTGATTTATTCACTCAATCTTAATTTTGATTTGATTTTGAAAATAGTTGGCTAAAACCATTGTGATTCTGGGGAGAATAGTTGATGATTGAGGCTTAGATGATGATAGACTGAACTCATTCAAACATTTGGACCCTGAGAGTTTAGATTTTAACTTTGCGACAACAGGAAAATCGACCTGTTCTTGAATAAATCGTCCAATTTATCTATGAACAACACGATTTATTTCCCTGACGATCTTTAATTTATTTATTCTTTAACCAAAGTTAATCCTTGCCTAAATCTCAGCCTTGCTTAACCTTTTTAACCTCTATTTGAGTGTATGAAGAGACTTCACCATTGATTCTACATTTAATAGATTAAGATTACAATATTTGGGTAATAGAGAGACTCAACATCCTTTATTAAGGTTTTAAGTGTGCTTTCTATCTTTACCTTGGAGAGTCATATCCTGGGGTTTTGGATAGTTAGTTTGAGTGTAATTCTTGTCCTTAGATCTTTCTATATTGCAGCCTCAACAACCCTTATAGGGAGAACCTTTGGATTAGACAAATAGGTTTCGGAACTTCACCGTACAATATCTACCTTTGAAACACATAACCTTGGCAATATAAACTCTGTCCTTTGACCTTTAGAAGCGTCTTGAATCGAAAGTCGCAGTCGGATACTTGAATCCTTGGAATCATTTCTCCTTTTATTAATCACAAAAGCTTTCGCACTTTGTTAGATAATTGAATTCGATTTTATTCTCACCAAATCTCTGAGTTCGACTTTGGAATTTCTTACCTTGCTACATATGATCCGTACACTGCGGGTTCGCTTTGCTTTGAGTTCTAGATATAAACTTAAGACTTTGATGCACACACTTTTGAGCGAACACTCTTCAAAGATGTACAAAGGTTCGTGGTATCTTGTGAATTGTGCCAACGAATGGGGAAAATTTCAAGGAGGAACGAGATGCCCTTAAGCAACATCCAAGAAGTAGAGATGTTTGATGTGTGGGGTGTAGACTTCATGTGACCGTTCCCATCTTCTTATGGCAACCTCTACACCCTCTTGGCGGTGGATTACGTATCGGGATCGGTTGAAGTCAATTCTTCCCCTACAAATGATGCCAAAGTTGTAGTGAAGTTTTTCAACCAGGTTATATTCCCAAGGTTTGGCACGCCCCGAGTTGTGATTAGTGATGGTGGAAAACACTTCACCGTTAGAAATTTGAGTCACTTTTGTCCAAGTATGGGGTCAATCACAAGGTAGTTACTCCATACCATTCTCAAACTAGCGGTCAAATGGAGATATTGAATAGAGGAATTAAGGGGATTCTCGAAAAGATGGTCTCACAGACCCAAAAAGATTAGGCCATGAATCTTGATGATGCCTTGTGGACATATAAGACGGCTTTCAAGACTCCAATAGGGACCACTCTCTACAAACTCGTTTATGAAAAGTCTTGTCATTAGCCAATGGAATTGAAGCACAAAGCATATTGGGTCATCAAGTCGCTAAAATTTGACATGAAGGAAGCCGGTGAGAAGCAGTTGCTTGACGTTAGCGAACTTGGGGAGATCCGGCTTTATGCTTATGAGGATGCCCGGATTTACAAGAAGAGAACCAAGAGGTTGCATGATAAGCACATCACTCCAAAGGATTTGAATGAAGGAGACCTTGTCCTTCTATTCAACTCGAGACCCTGTCTATTTCCAAGGAAATTGAAGTATAGGTGGACCGGACCGTACATTGTCAAGAAGGTCTTTCCTCATGGAGCGGTCGAAGTATGGGGTGAGTATTCCAGAGCTTTCAAGCTGAACGGCCATATATTGAAGAATTACACATCGGAAGTCCCGGTGGAGTAGATATCGCCTATCCACTTCCAATGAGCCACCCTTGGAATTTTGGTCTAGCTAGCGACCTAAAATCAAGTGCTTCTTAAGAGGCAACTCAAAGTGAACTCTTTTCCCTTTTCTTTTTTATTTTTGTTTTTGTGTGTTTTTTGTGTCTTTGTGTGCAAGGATCTAGGTGAAAGAGGGCAAGGCATGGTGATAGCTACTCAAAGTTTCAAGATGTTCGAGATTTTGTTAAGGATGAGGAGCAAAGGCCAACAACAAGGAAACGAAGGGTCAAGTTAGATAAATCTCGGGTTCCATGGAAATCTCGCCCAAGATATTAATTAATTTAATTAATTGGGAAAGATTTGCCATGTCGATTGCTCCCGCGACATAAATCTCGGCTGGAAACAAGAATCTTGCCCGAGATTTTGAAGCCCGTAAGAATTTCAACGTTAAGTGTCAAATCTTAGTCCAGATGAAGGTGAAAATCTCGCCCGAGATTTTGCAAAATAACCGAGATTTTGAAGTCCGTTCTTGAACCTCCAAAGCGCCAAATCTTTTACAATTATTGCTCAAATTTTTGTCCCTAACTCCATCTTGCCACAAATCCGAGCCAAATCTATCAATTTTCTACTCAAAATTTTCTTTCCCCAACTCAAACCCTAACCTAAACCCCCAAATCTAACAAAGGCCAAAACAGCTCCGTTTAGTTATTGAAAGGGGTCGATTTCTATTGGAAAAGAGCTTGGGAAGCATCCAGGAGCAAGGTTGGAGGTAAAGCTTTTTTCATCATCTCGATTGTCCGTGATTTTCCAGAAACTCATAGTAAACTATGGAAGAAACAAAGTCCAAATTCCCAACTTAGAAGAAGAAAAAGAAGTCCAAGTCGCGTCCGTGATACTGAGTCGTTTGTCGTCGTCGTGCTACTTTGCTTGTTGGGAGAACGAGAGAATGCAGATACAAATTAGCCCTAAATTCTAAAACATTACTCTCTCAACCTCTTATTTTCTTTTTACTTTTTTTTTTAGTTTTAAAACGGTTCTAAACAATTTAATAGGGTGTGAGTCGGACTGGACCAAATTATATTTAAAGGGTTATAACGATTTTATCATATTTTACCTAGTGGGAACTTTGAATTTTAAATATTTTTACGAAAATTTATTTTATTTATATTTTTTTACCGCAATATTTTCATATGGTGCCAATAGACCTGTTCAGATCCAAGTAGCCCGCCCGGCCCGAACCGCCCGCCCGCAAAAATGGGCGGGTATGAACAAAGCCTCCGTTTGGATCTGTCTTTTCGGTAATCTCCCTCTTCTTGTCTTCCTCTTCCTCCATCAATTTATGTCCTACAAACCCGAACGCAAATCTAATATCTATGAACTTGAACAACGTTAATTTATGTCCTACAAACCCTAACACAAATCGGTAAGCTCCCTCTTCCCGTCTTCCTCCGTCTTCAACAGCGCCTCCGTTTGAGTCTTTAATTGAAATGCAGGTGCAGGCAACATATTGGATTGGCATTGCGGTGACATTGTAGATTGGCATTACAATCTGAACAAATTTTTTTTAAAAAAAATAAACGGGTACCCGGCCCGCCCGGCCGGACGGGTACGGCATCCCCAACAGGCTCGTCACCCGGGCTTAGCCCGGCCCGGGTCCGGCTAAACGGGCTTTTTTTAAGCTAATGTCCGGCCCGAGCCCGGATATGAACAGGTAGAGGTGCCAAATAATTTGGTTGTAGGCGTCAGCGACATATCGTCGTCAATGGTCCCTTTTATTAGCCACGGTGAAGATTCGTCGACGCCAATTACATGACTATTAGCGATGATTCTATACCACCGACGCCAATAATTGTTATTTTTGCCACGTTGCCGTCGCTTTTCTGTCGCCAAATAAAGACCAACGGCGACAGCAAAGCCTTGCCATCGCCAACATGCGTGGAAAATTGAATTATTTTTTGTAGTGAGAAGATGATCTAATCTAATTACTTACCGTGCAGTATAAGAAAAAAACATTTCTATTCCTTTTCCGTACCCGAATTATAAGCATACGGGACTAAATGTGGTAAAAATTATCATGGAGTCGATGCCCTAGAATGCGGTGTACTCAAAATTAAGGTTGAGCAAGTGAGGTTCGGTTTACCTGAACCGAACCGAACAAAGTAATTTTGGTCCAAACAAAACTTGATCCGACAATTTAGGTTTGGTCTTGGGTCCTTGTTTTTTAAAATATCGGTTTTGGTTCGGTTTCAGGTAAAAAATGTAAGATCGACGGTCTAATCGAAATCGAAATTTAATTTAAGAAAATAAAAAAAAGAGGCTTTGAAGAGTGAAATGAATTTCAAGTTTTATAGGTTTTCATATTTGTTATTTTATCGAGATTTGAATATTTCATATTTGTTAATTTATCGAGATTTGTGAGTTTATTTTTTGGCCCGTTTAGGTCCAAAACCTAAACCAAACCGAAACTGCCCTAATAAGTTCAGTTTTAGGTTCTAGTTTTCAAGTTTTCGGTTATAGGTCCAAATCGAAAGCAAACCTACTTTTATAGGTTCGATTTTCGGTCAATTTACAAGGGTACATTTTTCGATTTTGGACCTCACCCCTACTTAAAACAAGCATATATCAAGAAAATCAAATAAAAATGGCAGTCCGGATCCTTTATGACACTTCAGTATTGCCTTCTCTATTGCATTATTTTTATTGGTCCACATGTCACACTACTTAATAAAGTTAAAACTATATTAAATTACTGGATCAATTAAATTATACACTTTCCTTTTTCTTTTACCTTCCATTTTTTATTGGCTTGCAAACAAGATTTTCGCCGGAGAAGATGACCCTTTCCCGTCATATATTAATTAGTTAAATTGTTGTTTTACGAGAGAAACAAAAACGCAGGGGGCAGAAAAAAAAAGTCGATAGATTTAAAATCGCAAAAGCTTAGACGTGACATGGAATTGAGGTTCGAAGTGACAAAATTGCAGAAACTTCAAACTAGTAAAATTACACTTGTAAAAGTTTATCCTCACCATAAAGCGATTTGTTTCCATCAGAAACCAAACAACCAAACTGATCAAACAATAATAATAAACTTCCAGAAAAGAAAAGAAAATTTGATAGAAGAATTCGTGGGTGAGAATATGAGACATATATCGACTTGTAAAAGCCCAAAGAACGAGATTCAAACTGTGTGGCTAAAGCACAAGCCTTTTTAAAGCAATCTAGAAATTGATTTGGGTTAGAGTGATGAGGATTAATGCATTAGTAAGAGTCAACATTCAACAACAGATAAAATGGCTAATGCAGCCGCAAACACCACAAATATGATAACAAATATGCCATCAGGCCAAGTGTCTCTTGCAAGCGTTTCTCTTTTTTTTTTCAATTCATGGTTTGTACGGAGGTGATCGAATCGACGGAGGAAAGTAATATTGAGGAAGTTGTTGTATTCATTTGAATGCTGGGTTCATTCCACTAAGATGAACTAGCAATTTGTCGAAAGTAATGTTGAGGAAGTTGTTGTATTCATTTGAATGTTGGGTTCATTCCAGTAAGATGAACTAGCAATTTGCTTTATTTAAATTTATGTTGGGTTTGTTTCAGTAGTATTCGACGGGAAAAAGTCATCTTCTTGGGCGGAAATCTTGTGCATTACAAGCCAATAAGAAAAAGGAAGGTGAAAGAAAAAAAGAAAAGTGTATAATTTAATTGATCCAGTAATTTGATTTAGTTTTAACTTTATTAGTTAGAGTGACATGTGGACCAATAAAAATAGTTCAATAAAAAGGCAATATTGAAGGTAATAGAGGATCCCGACTGTAAAAAAGGTACCTCACCCTTATAAACCCATAACAACACAAATCAAATAGGATCCCGACCACAAAACTGTGACCGAAACAAAAAAACAGTTTTCAATCAAACTATTCAGTAGTTGCATCATCAATTAATTAGTAACAACTAACATCACACCTCATTACTGATGAGGGAGTATTGCATAAGTGCCTAGAGAGGGAGGGAGAGACTTTCGGGGGGAGAGAGATATCGGATCCCAGAGGGAGAGTGTCGCCGGCCATTGCCGTTCGCCAACAGAGGGAGTTGGGTTTGGAGTGGACAGAAAAAAGAGAGGGAGTCGTGATTAAAAACTGAAATTGGGGATAAAATAAACCCTAATCTGTACTCCCCGTCCATAGAGAGAGCAGAACACCGCAGGCTGAGATAAGTATCAACAGGATGACGGCGGCCGATAAACAGCTGATCGTCGCAGTTGAGGGCACCGCTGCCCTCGGTTTCTTCTGGCCTTCCATCGTCTCTGATTACATCGAGAAGATCGTCAGGTTCGTCACTACAATTTAATCTCTCTATGTTAGCTTCTTATTCAGTTTCGTTTATTCCGAATGCTCCGATTTTCCATTTCATTCTTATTCGAATTCGCATAATTCCGAACGCTCCAAAATTCACTAATTCTAGTTTTTTTAAAAAAGTCTCGCTGCTTAATTTACTAGCCGTTTTGATCTCCGATGGTACATAGCCTTTGATTATGGAAGAGACGTTGAAGCCTGAAATCTCTTTGACACGGGACTTTTTTGTTTTGCTTCTCTTTTAGAGATGTTGATAAAGGGTCGAATGGAATATGAAGAAAAGGGAATCTAATTCATTCATTCTCCTTCTAATATTATTTATGGTTCTTTAGTCATTTGCCGGTTTATGTAGTGCTTTTTCCTTATTTGTTTTACTCAGCAAAACCTCATTGCATCTGGAAACAAAAGGTTTGTATCACGGAGGATAGGAACTGTGGGAAACTCTGTTGATCCAAAAACAACTTTATCATGTCCAGATTGTGACATGTAAAAGATAAATGTGGTGAAAATTCTATCTTTTTGGAGTCAATGTTTCAGAATTCGCTGTACAGACTTAAAATCAAGAAAATATCATGGAAATCAAATAAACATCATAACTCACATTAATGAACGCTTAACAACACAAATAGGTTTATGACAACAAAAACTGTGACAGCAAAAAGTTTTAAGAAACCACTAAAATTTTTATTATATTGAGCAAATAACTTGGTAGTTCAAAAACAACAACAAACAAGAAATAGGAACTAGAAAGTATAAAAAGATAGTTCATAACGCTAATGCAATTTGTTAGTGAGTTAGTTAGTCACTATATTCTTATCTTCTTCTACTGGAAATGAAGCAACGGGGGACTTATACATCAGCAGAAGAGGACTTAAATCTATAAGGGAGGGGAAGGGGATCAAGGGATGTATGTGTGGGGGCCAGGGGGTGGAACTATTTTAAGCACAGGAGAAGTATAGTTTGAATAGGATTAGAAGAGTTATAATTCAGATTTTAGTAATAATTTATGTCATTATTTATTTCCTCAAGGGTAATATAATAATTATTTGAGTTGATTCTAAATATATTTATATCCTTAGTGCGCCTAGCTGTGCCTTGAGCGCCTAGAGTGCGCCTGATCGAAGGGGATGTGCCTGTGAGTATCTAGGTGCATGACCCCTGGCCTGGGCGCGCCTTTGAGAACACTGCGACTGTCTAGGTGGACAGGCCAATTTTTTTTAATGTTTTTTTGTTTTTAACCCCCAAATTTTGGTACAAATTACATATAATGCAAATAATCATTCAACAAACACAAATAAGCAGTGAACAAGACACCATCTGCATCATCACTATTATCAATGAAACGAGACTGCACTAAATCAAATTGAAACAGAAACGAGACTGCAGAATCGTTTTCCTGCTTCACAGGTTCACATTGTGTATGCTTCTGCCCGGGACTGCAGAAAAGTAAAAAATATAATGCAGATTTATATAACACGGATAGAAATATAGAGTTAGAACAGGGCGAACCTGAAGGAGAAGCTGCAGAAAAATTATAAATACAATTTAGATTTAACAGACTACTACAGGCCATGTGTCTGGACTTGGTCTCTGTGCCTAGATAAATAAAGTGGTATTGCTCACGTCTTCCACTCTTCTCTATTGGTTGAACTAAAAGTGCAAAAGTACTACCTAAAATAGGTAATTTTAGTCTCATTTATCATGAACTACAATACAGCTGAATTGGCTGTAGAGCAGATGGAAAGTTTTTCAATGTAATTTCAAAAGAAACAATGTCTAGCTTTATTACAAGGCCAGCATGGAATTGCTAGTTTGTCCCAGTCTCAAACAAAGGGACACCGTTCTATGTGATTAATGGGGCATATGAAGGGAATATGAACAAGGAAATAAGGGAGGATAAAAAAAACTAAAAACAGTGACAGAGTTACCATATTTGACTTTTTTGGCATCATCAAAATGAAACCTTATTTTCTCAATTGGGTTATAGAGTTGAGTATACACATACAATTTTTTTAAAAAAATAAGAGTTCTTGTGTGTTGGAAATGCTAGGCTGTTCAACAAACCTCCTTTACTTTATGGATGATATTCATGGAAGTTAACCTTGAATAGTCAACTAATTCTTCCCTGTTCATTTTGTGTTTGGAATTTTTTCTCTTCAGCCCCTCCTGTTATTACTGGACAATAAAAAAGGTATCTTTTTGGTAGCCATGTCTTATGAAATATCATTTGTATCTATGCAGGTCCTTTTGTGGAAGTGAGGTTCCCGGGCAGGTATTTTTTCCTTCGTATCCTCGTCATCTTTTGTTCTTTACGTAAGAAATCATTCTGATATGAGATTTTGACGAGATATTCAACTGTCTTGGTATTGTTTATTTGCATTTGATAACTACCGAGCTACTACTCAAAGGAGAAACTCACAGTGGGGAAATTCTGTAGGGAATTATCCTACGTTTTCTGACTCTTTGATTAATAAATTTGATGCTTTACAATTGAAGTGACACAAGACTTGAATAATGCAAACTAATGACTAGTCCTCCACTACACACCACTAAGGAGAGACTTTAGGTCCAATAAACTAGTGCTCTAAAAATAAGGAAACTAGCTGACTTAACTCCCTAGCTAGAAAGTAGTAACTGACCCTAGAAAGCTAACAAACTAAATGCAGAAAGCTATTGAATCAAATCTAACTTAACCATGTTGTTGCTTCTTTCTAATATAAGTCTTCCAAGATTTGGCTTTAGCTGGAGTTGTATCAGCATTCCTTAAATGATTTTGCACAGATATGTCAGTTGGATTTTACAGGTCGAGTACGGACGAGGAAGATGGTTATGTACATGTAGTTTCAAGATACTAGTAACCCTGGTTTTCTCACCCATCTTGTGGGTTAGACATAGCAGATGTATTAACTTTAAGTCATATAGGTCTGGATTGTTTAGGTTATTTTGAGTTTGGATCATTTATGTTCGTGTAGCTTCAAGGCCCGGGGATAAATTATTTGTATATGCAACGGAACAATGTCTTTGTTTTATTCTTAGGCTATTTTTTTTTTTGGGAGCATCCCACACCCAAAAGGTACCCCACATAGGTCTTCTACTCTTCCCTGAAACCCCCAGTAACTAAGGTAAACAACATAAAAAAACCAGTTATATTTTTGAAAAGGCGTGGTCTGTGGTACTTAATCTGTGGCATAATGTTCTGAAATTGTAATAGGCTTACTGTTGTTATTTTGTAACTTACTTCGCCAAAGCCCCGTCACTTATTTTTTCATAAAATTCAGAAACCTGCTGCTTCTATTGCATCTGGATCCACCTTTGAGCTTGGTCTTGTGATGTTTAATGCTCATGGTCCTTATTCAGGTAGGTTTTTGTGGATGGAAACAAAATTCCTTTCATGTAAATGCTTTCTTTTCTTTCTTTCTTTCTATTGTATGATATATAGTATTGAAAAACTATTTATAAGTAATAAAATATTAAAATCTTGCACAGTTGCATGCATGATATGTTCTTTTCTTGGCTCTTTCTTTCCTCTCTGATGTCTAGGCAATAGACCTGTTGCCACTTTTTTGTGCTTCATGTCTAGGCGGTAGACTGATAGTCTCATATTTGTGTCTTAATGTTTTGTTCATGGAATTGCAAACATTAAGCTTGACATGTATTGTTCTATTAGTGAATTAACAAATTTTAGTTTTATAATGCCAAATTTATGCATTCAAATGTTCAAATAAAATAAGATTCATATGTGTTTATGATCCTTCAAAAATTTACTAGAAGCCTTACAATAACTTTCTTCATGCTGACAGCTAAAAATAAAAAAGTGAATTTGATTTGTTTGAAAGATGGGAGGATTACAAAGCTATCACATATTTCATTCTGTTAAACCAGGTTGTATAGTACAAAGAAGCAGCTGGACTAAGGATGTGGACCGTTTCATAGGGTGGCTTTCATCTTTGACTTTTTCTGGCGGTGGTTTAGATGATGCTGCAATTGCAGAAGGCCTTTCTGAAGCTTTAATGGTTTGTATTTGATTCTTGATAAGTGTAATATGACCTCCTTTCCAGGTCATTTAGTGGATATGTCTGCCTTCCTAAGCTACATGATTATTGTATGTACTTAAATAGTGAGCTTTAAAAAGAGAAGTAGCATGATTTCTATTTATCATCTCCCATGCCACAGCAGTGTTGCCGCTGCTTACAGGCATACTTGGGGAGGACTATAACATGCCTGTATTCTGATCTCCTCTCATATTGTGATCTTAATCTTTAACTTAGTAATTAGAGGATAACTGTGTGATTTGCAGTTCAAATTTTATGCTATGCTACTGCAGGCAAAACACGGTCCTGTCATCATGTGAGGTCCTTGAGGGGGTTAAAAATTGCAATAATCTTATTTACCAAATAAATCATTACATGCAAAATAAGTAGATATACACTTCATTCTGAATGAACTTGACCAAGTGTTTTCACATGATTGTTCCGCGTTGATTTGAGTTTGTTTGCAAATATCTCCATCATTAGTTTTTTGGGCTAATTCAGTAATTTGGTTAATAGGCTTTCTTGAGTTTTACTTTTAGTAACTAGGCCACTTAGTTTTTTAATTAGGTAAATATACCCCAACCTTTTGTATTTTCTCTCAAACTCTAAACACTCTTCTCTAAAGGGATACATTTACTAAAACTAAAAATCAAAAAAGTCTAGTAAACCAAATTGTTTCTAGTTTTTTTAGTATGCTTTTATGTTTACTTTTTTTCTGTACTCATCTCTCAGATGTTTGCTATCCCTCAAAATGGGTACCAAACTCAGCAAACTGCTGAAGGGAAAAAACACTGCATTCTTGTTTCTGCTAGTAACCCGTATCCGTTGCCTACACCAGTATATCAGCCTCAAATTGACAGCACAGAGCAAGTGAAAAAAAATGAAGAACAGATGGAAAGTCGCCTATATGATGCTGAGACAGTGGCTCAATGGTTTGGTCAAGTACTGTGTAGATCCCTAGCTTTCTTATATTATGTCTCTCTTGCAGCCACTTGTCTGATTTTATTAATTTTCATTTCAGTGTTCTGTTTCTTTATCAGTCATTTGTCCGAAACAGCTGCAAAAGCTTAGAGCAATATACAGTGCGGTAAGATGAACATTTATCCTAATTATGCATTTGAATCAATATTGATTTTGATTTTTGTTTGGTTAATGCTTCTCATTTTGCACATGTACTATGGATATGGTATCATGGATGAGGAAGTGATAACATATGAAAGATGAATGTTGCAACATCACGCTGGTAGATTGTCGAATTTAATGGAAGATCCATTTTCTGTTTTAGCTAGAAACCATAGCTGTTTTCAAGTCAAAGAGGCATAATTGTTTATTTTGGTAATGGGTACTGTTGTGTTCCCTGTGTGGCTGGGTGTAACGGTGATCAGAAATGCTGCTGATTTCCCCCTTTTTCTGTTCTTCCAACCTCTTTAGTGGAAAATCGTTGAATTTTGGTAACAAACACGCATTCTCATTATCTTTGTACTTCCTCTTGTTTGTTACTGCTGATAGGAGGCTGCATTTGTTTCACATGTGCTCAATAGTGAGATCAAGGAATATATATATATATGGTTTATTTATTAGGCTGCAAGTTTCTGCACTTCCTTTCAACCTCTGGGTTTTTTGTAAATCTTTTTTAAGCATTGTGAGGATTAAGTGTATCAGAGGATAAATGTCAGACATTCTATCTGCTGTTTTGTGAATTGTTTGAGCTCAGAATTGATGCTATAAATATCTCCCCCATGGTTGCTGCAGGCAAAACGCAATGCTCGAGGGACAGATCCCCCTGTGGATGTTAAGCAGTCTCACTTCCTTGTTCTAATTGCAGATAGTTTCATGGAGGCTCGGGGTGCTTTAGGCCGTACTAGTTTGGTAGCAAACCAGAGCCCTATCACTTCATTACCTCCGAGTTCTGTGCCTCCTGCTTCTGCACCATCAGGTTGCTACTTTGCTAATGCGATTGTTTAATATGTGTTTTTTTACCAAGTGATAATTTTATACTTGGTTCATAAAAATCAGTGATTCTAATCTTGTCTGTTTATTTTCATTGTGATTACTGTCATCGTTCCCCACTACATGACAATGACAGCAGTGTGATTCAATTTCTGCAAATAGAAGACATTATTGTAAATGTTGAGTATGTTGCTCTTTATACAATCCTAATCAGCTGATTCCGATTCTCTTTGCAGCAACTCAACCTCTTCAGAATAGGCCTCCTGTCTTGATTGGAAGTATCCCTCAGGCAACTGTTAAAGTCGTAAGACTTCTGCCTCTGCAGTTATTTCCCTACTGCCAGCTGTATTCTGTTAGTTCAGTATTTCAGTATTTCAGTTTTAGGAATGGTGTAGTGCATTGTATTGATGCTAACGACATACTTCACCTGTTTAGGAGCCAACCACTGTTACTTCCATGGTGCCTGGTCCTCCTATGCCGCACATGCCATCTGTTCCACGTCCTGCTTCTCAAGTTGTACCAAGCTTACAAACATCTTCTCCACCTAGTGTTTCTCAGGATATGATCACAAGTACAGATACGCCTGAAGTAAAACCCATGGTTAGCATGTCGCAGTCATTACGACCTGTGGGTGCCATCCTGAACAATTTATCTCAAGCAAGAGTGATGAATTCTGCAGCCCTAACTGGGGGGGGCTCTTTAGGACTACCATCAATGGGTGGGAATCCTATGGGCATCCACATGTCAAACATGATATCCAGCGGTATGACATCTTCTGCCCCTCCTGCACAAACAATGTTATCATCTGGGCAATCTGGTATAGCTTCCGCTGCTAGTGTCTCTGGGACAATCACTGGAACTTCACAGCCTATACAAAACACTGCGCTCAATTCATTTACTTCAGCAACACCTAATATGTCTGGAAATACCAACCTTGCCACTTCACAAGCCCCGAGTAATCTTCAAGCAGGTGCTGCTATAGGTCAGTCTGTTTCCGGTATGAGCCAAGGAAGCATTCCACAAATGGCTCAGAGTGGAACTGGAATGAATCCAAACGTTATGAGTAACATTAACTCAACTGGCATGACAACTGGAACTGGTACTATGATACCCACTCCAGGAATATCTGCACAATCACAGCCAGGAATGTCTCAGCAAGCACAACCAGGAATACCTCAGCAGGTCCAGGCAGGAATGTCACAACAATTACAACCAGGAATGCAACAACAGGTACAATCAGGAATACAACAACAGTTACAACCAGGAATGCAGCAACAGGTACAACCAGGAGTGCCTCAGCAGGGAATGCAACAACAGGTACAAGCAGGAATGCAACAACAGGTGCAACCTGGAATGGCTCAGCAACTGCAACAAGGAATGCAAAATGTTGTGATGAACAATAATTCTGCTGCTAACCTAGCTTCATCTTCTCTTCAATCGGCACAGTCCAAATATATCAAAGTCTGGGAGGTGAGAGTCTAAAATCAAACACCTGTATTTGGATCTGAGAGCTGGGGGTTCTTATGTTTTAAACAGTATTAGGTCTCAATTTTCTTGTGATATTCGCATAGTTAATTTCTCAATGCTGGTATAAAGGTCATCCCAGAGTTAAAAGGTCGGAGAACACTACACCAGATGTTCTGCCTGTCCTTTAGTTCTCGTTTTCTGTAGTCATTTCTTTATCTAGAAAATGCTGTGCCAGGGTGTTGTGGTATCCACAAAGTTTAGTCTGTCATATTATATGGAGTTATTAACTGTTCTTATTCCCAGATAGGAGTCATTAGCTCTCAGAGAACTAATTGTGATTGGTTTTGTAATCGGTTTCTTAACCTAATCAGTCTTAGTCATTTGATAACTTCTTTTCTGATGTATTTATCGACGTTTGATGTGAACTATGTGATCTGAGCTTCCCCCTCTTATTCCTTATAATTGGTGAACATTTTCATTTTTATTGCAGGGATGTTTGTCTGGACAGAGACAAGGGCATCCTGTTCAAATCACTAGATTGGAAGTACGTTCTAAGAAATCCAATAGGGACTTTGTCCAAAACATATCTATTTAAACTTTTAACTGAGACAAATTGTCATGTTTTTATGCATAATGTCCCTAACACAAACACTTCCGATTTTTGACACAGGGATATAGAAATGCATCTGCTTCTGAGACGTAAGTTCACTGCCAGAGTACTATACCTGAACTTTTATATATATTTGCATAACGCTCCTTTATATAGATGCAAATCTGAATCTTTCAAGGACTATATGCAGATTTTGTGTCTCCTGTTTGTATATTAATATGACAGTACTATGCCTAAACTAATAGCCATGATGTCTGTTGCTTGCTTGAGTTAGCTTTCTTTTCTCCTCACTTTCTATCTGGTTTCAATTGTAGTGGAACCTTATTTTTATTTTTTTGAAAATGCAAACAATCTGGAACCAAGGGTGCTTTCTTACCTGCTGAGATAATTGTCTTCTGTTGTATTTGTAGTCTTGCAGCAAATTGGCCTACAACAATGCAGATAGTTCGATTGATATCACAGGATCACATGAATAACAAGTATGTTCTTGAAGTCTAAACAGCTTAACGTCTTCCCTGATGAAACTATAATTTTGTTTTAGCTGACATTATTTATCTGATGGATGAGGTACTTGCAAGTCAAACAATGCTTCTAGTGTTTATTAACGTTTTTTTTACATAGAAAAACCTGCATCGAGGCTATGCATACTTCCTTTGAACCATTACATAGACTTTCTTTTGGCCACTTGATATAAGATAAATACAGTGTTGTTGAAACGCCTACAAGTGAAGTTTTGAAGTGTGGTCACTGCATATGCTAAAAGATCGTATTTTTGCAACTTGTCTTATCTTGAACTGATTAACTATTTCCATGGATGCTTGAATAAAAAGGTTAAGATACATTCGGGCATCAATTCCCTGTTTACAGCAATCTCTTTTGACATGTAAGCAAAGTGAATTTTAGACTAGATTTGTAGGAGCATGTTCGAGGATTATATCATAGAGGAAGTTAACCCGCACTTTTGGCATGATTTAACATCAGATTAGTTAGTATTGCTTAAAATCTTGGGCTTAGTTATAGAATCATGATATCGAGGGTTCCCATTTTACTTACGATCTAAGCCAACCTGTTTTGCTGTTATGATAGATTATATCAAACAGGTAAGATAATTAATGTGCAAAAATATTGCTAACCATAGGCATAGGGCCTACTTGTAACTTATGTATTGTCGTATTAACACATATTATCCTCTCTGCACTCGTTTATAGTGCTCCATACAAATAAGTTTTTGAAGTCTCACCGTTTTCTTTGTCATTAGACAATATGTGGGCAAAGCAGATTTTCTAGTTTTCCGGGCCATGAATCAGCATGGATTCCTTCAGCAACTTCAGGAAAAGAAGCTGGTAAGCTGTCGTCAATTGCTACTCAAACTAGTTTTATACCTCTCGCATATTCTGGATATGAGATTTTGTAGCTTTAGTATTAAAGTTCTCTTGTTTTATGGATGAACATCTTTTTGTTGTCTACAATTTCAGTGTGCAGTCATCCAACTGCCTTCCCAGACCCTGCTACTATCTGTATCTGACAAAGCATGCCGCTTAATAGGAATGCTTTTTCCTGGGGTAAGATAATTAAACTTTCATCATTTGGTCTTCCGTTTGAACCTTTGGTTTTGCCTTTTTTGTTTCCTTGGAAGGCTTATTTAACTACGGGTCAGTTTTAAGGAACTTTGATCCAAGTTTTTACTTGAACAATGTCACACTTTTTTTCCTGCATTGTTTAAGTTGTAGTCCAATGAATTGAATCAATACATCCTTTATCCCCATTCAATCTAATTAGTGTGTATCTCTTGTGAATCAAACCAGGATATGGTGGTATTCAAGCCTCAGAACCCAAGCCAACAACAGATGCAACAACAGCAACAACAACAGATTCAGAATCAACAGATGCAACAGCAGCAACGACAGCTTCAGCAGCAGCAACAGCTTCAGCAGCAACAGCAGCTGCAGCAGATGCAGCAACAGCCGATGCAACAACTGCAACCACAAGCACAACAACAGTCGATACCTCAACTTCAGCAGTTGCAGCAGCAGCAGCAGCAACAGCCGCAAGCATCGCAGCAGATGATGGGGCAGCCTTACGTCCAAGGTCTCACTCGCCCCCAGATGGTTCCCCAAGGACAAGTTCCTTCTCAAGGCCCTCAAAACATGCCTGGTGGTGCCTTCCTTGGCTAACCCAAAACCCCTTTTTAAAGGATTCAAATGTTACATATATTAAATGGACTTCAATAATAGAAATATGTGTAACCTCACTAGGCCAAAATCCACCTAGGTATAACAAATTTTTGTACACAGGATCATCTTGGTTTTGGTCAAAACATTATCTGGGATTTAGGTCCATCTGTTTGCAAGTTGATTGAATCTTAATTGGGAGACCTGATTTCAGTTTTTTTTTTTTTTTTTTTTTTTTTTTTTTTTTGAAGAGTTAATTAGAACACCCGGTTCGATCGGCTTCCATACATGCTGCCGGCAGCAGGCTAACCACTTAAGGAGTCTAGCACCACATCCCACTAGACCAACTGAGTATTGGTCTGATTTCAGTTTTTACATTATCTTGATTTAGCTTTGTTGAGGAAGTTGTGTGAACGATAGGATAGTGTATTTGTGTTTATATCCACATATACCAAATGATGTCTAGGTTCATTGAATGGAGAGCTTTTGTATATAGGATGGATCATATGTGCTCTTCACATTATCTAATGAAGGTGTCATCTTGAGTTGGGAATCTGTCATGATGATCATTCTCATGTAAGACTTTGTGTGGCTTACAATTTGTTGGCACAAGTTCTCTTGCTCTTTTGGCCACCCAATTAGATGCTAATCAAGTAACTGGAGCCACCAAAGCTAATCATGTTAAGTTTTTTTAATCATGTCACTCTTCTTAAAGCTAAGAAGGAGCTCATTGTCTAAAGATAGATACAATTTACCCACCTACCCACTCACCCACCTAAAAGGTTACTACTTACCAATTTGATAGCTTTTCATTTCACATCATGAAAATGGCTGGAGGATGGAAATGATACTCGAGTATTGAAAATAATGTATGTCTATTGTGAAGCAAAAACCTACCAAAACCCACTACTGTCTCTCATTCACCTTTATTCTTTGGAGCCATTGCCACTACAAATAGCATCTCTCTACTTGATCACTATGTTCAACACAAGTCCCACAACCTGACTTCATTTTGTCACTTTTGGTAGCAGCTGAGAGAGTAGTACTCTTGTCAGAATGGTTTCAGCTTCTCCTCCAAAGGTAACAAACAAACTCCACCCTTCTTGCACAACATCCTAACCAATGCTGTTCATCTTGTAGGATTTCTGTGAAGAAAGCCAATGGAAGGAAGAAGGAGGCCCTCCTCGTCGCGCCAAATGGTGGTACTCCACTTTCCATACTGTCACAGCCATGGTTGGTGCTGGTGTTCTCAGCCTTCCTTATGCCATGGCATACTTAGGATGGTACACTGCACTCTTTCCGACCTCAAACTATTTCTCTTTTAACACTTTTTTTATTTATAAATAGTCTATTGTTTTTTCTAAGTGCCTAGGGAACAATACCCTCTTTCCGCCATGTCAATTTCAAATAAAATATTTTAACGTCCAAGGATATTTATATATTTTCAAATGATATTGTGTCATGTTTCAAATTTAATGCCGTATAAGTCTCATATGTGACACATTATTATTTTTTAATAAGTATTTTATTCATTAAATCTAGGTTCCAAATTTAATGCCGTATAAGTCTCATATGTGACACATTATTATTTTTTAATAAGTATTTTATTCATTAAATCTAGGTTCGTATCGTTGTGTGGAATAGAAGAAAGAGTATTTTCGTATTTGGTGCGAAATAAAAAAGAAAGAGTGTAATTCAACTAAAAAAATACACAGATTTATATTGCTTCATCCAAAACTAGTCACATCCACTTAGAGAAAATGTATTGACGAGTGTCGAATCTATTATACTTACTAAAACAGAGCACGAGTTGATGACGTGGCGCGCTGTGGACGCAGGATTTTTGAAATTGAGCTCCCACAATTAAAGCCAATAAATCTTTATTTTTTACACTATTTTTTAAACCATAAAATCTTTTATTATTAAAATAATAATTTTATAGAAACCAAATCTATTATACTTACTAAAACAGAGCACGGGTTGATGACGTGACGCGCTGTGGACGCAAGATTTTTGAAATTGAGCTCCCACAATAAAAGCCAATAAATCTTTATTTTTTACACTATTTTTTAAACCATAAAATCTTTTATTATTAAAATAATAATTTTATAGAAACCAAATCTATTATCTATTATACTTACTAAAACAGAGCACGGGTTGATGACGTGGCGCGCTGTGGACGCAGTATTTTTGAAATTGAGCTCCCACAATTAAAGCCAATAAATCTTTATTTTTTACACTATTTTTTAAACCATAAAATCTTTTATTATTAAAATAATAATTTTATAGAAACCAAATCTATTATACTTACTAAAACAGAGCACGGGTTGATGACGTGACGCGCTGTGTACGCAGAATTAGATTAGAGAAGTATACAAAACAAAAGCACGTAAAAAAAATCTATTTCACAATATTCTTTCTCATTTTTTTTTCAAAACCCGCACAAGGTGCGGGTATTATACTAGTTACAAATAAAACATATAATTTGGAGAGATGGTTAACATAATGTTATAGAGTACTGAAACCCCTAAATATAATACTTGGTGACCAAGTATCATAATAAGTTAAATAAATGACCCAAACTAGACAGACATCAAATCGCTTGTGTCGGCGGGGCGACTCCACCCCATACTCTAGTGTGGGACACTTCATCCCCTCGACTTTCGGACTTGTTGGCCGAGAAGTGAGAACCCGTTCCGGGCCCGGAGGTGAATCCACCACGAACCTCCAAATGAGGGGATAATTTGCGAAGTGTGATATCTAAACATGTCAACAATTTTACTCATGTACAACTCGTTTAAAATCAAGTCGAGTTTGAACCTAACTTTTGAATCGAGCTTAGTATTCATACTCACCTGGTGAGCCTTCCACCGAACTCGAGCTTGCTTTGCTCACTTTTAAAAATCAGCTTACGGTAATTTACGCAAAGTACACTTCTGAACAAGCTACTCGGCTCGATAAAAAATCGGGTTCAGCTTGATCTCAAATCGAGCTTCACAAAGTGTTGAAAGACAATAACCCCAGCAACTGATCCGAACGAGCTTGTTTTCAAATCTGAACGAACTTGATCCGAAATTTTGTACAAACATGTTTATTCGTAATCGAGTAGGTAAAGTCACATAATTGCCCTAATTAAGTCACATAATTGCCCTAATTAAATCACATAATTGTGTACTTTCTTAATATTTACAATGAATTGTCTCTTGACAACCATAACAAAATTGAAGATGAACAAAGAAGAAATAAGCACGGTTAATGATGTGAACTGTGTAGGGGTCCAGGGACAATGGTAATGATAGTATCATGGTGCATCACCCTGAACACGATGTGGCAGATGATCCAGCTCCATGAATGTGTTCCCGGTGTGCGTTTCGACCGTTACTCTGACCTCGGCAAGTATGCTTTCGGCCCCAAGCTCGGGGCTTGGATAGTGCTTCCACAGCAGCTCATTGTTCAGGTCGGGTGCGACATCGTGTACATGGTGACAGGTGGCAAGTGCTTGAAGAAATTCATGGAGATCGCCTGCACCGACTGCAAGAGCATCAGGCAATCCTACTGGATCATCATATTCGGCTCCGTTCATTTCTTCCTCTCTCAGCTGCCTAACTTTAACTCGGTTTCCGCCATTTCCTTGGCTGCAGCTGTCATGTCTTTGAGGTAACAAAACTCTATATGTACTTTTATGGTTGACCTAAGACAATAAATCTAAGTATACTGATACGATTATTAAGGATCGAGTGAGACAAGGCCGACGTCTATCTATTAGGTTTTAAAGTTCTATTCTTTTATCCACAGAAGTATATAGAAAACCCTATCTGCAGTGTGGTGCAAGAAAACCAATATCGTTTCCTCTTCTCTCACTATTCCTTTGATTAATGTAGCTCTTGATGCAGTTATTCAACTATAGCTTGGGTGGGGTGCTTGGCGAAAGGGCAAGTAGCGAACGTGAGCTACGCGTACAAGAAGACAAGCGCGTTGGATTCGATGTTCAGAGTGTTCAATGCCCTTGGGGAGATCACGTTTGCTTATGCAGGTCATGCAGTGGCCCTTGAAATCCAAGCCACTATCCCTTCAACTCCAGAGAAGCCTTCAAGAAAACCAATGTGGAAGGGTGCCTTGGCAGCTTACTTCATCAATGCAATATGCTATTTCCCGGTGGCTCTGATCGGATACTGGGCCTTTGGCCAAGACGTAGCCGACAATGTCCTCGTCGGCCTCCAAAGGCCTGCTTGGCTCATTGCTGCTGCAAACTTGATGGTGGTTGTTCATGTCATTGGTAGCTACCAGGTTTACGCAATGCCGGTTTTTGACTTGATGGAGACAACGCTCATAAAGAGACTTAACTTTCCCTCAGGGATTGCTCTTCGGCTCATCACTCGTTCTACTTATGTGGGTCAGTTTTCTTAGCTCTTACAAACACAAAAATCTCAAACACCAATATTACTAATTCACTGCATCTGGATGATACATATTGTGCATGCAGCGTTTACGCTATTTGTTGGTGTCACTTTTCCTTTCTTCGGTGATCTACTCGGCTTCTTTGGAGGATTTGGCTTCGCCCCAACTTCTTACTTTGTAAGATAATTAAACATCTTAATTCTATGATAACAAGCTTACATAAACTCATTTACAAATTTGACATTAATGTTGCAGCTCCCAAGCATTATCTGGCTTGTTATAAAGAAACCCAAGAGATTCAGTCTCTCATGGATTGTCAACTGGGTGAGTATAATTTGACAAATTTCATCTCCATAACATTAGGAAACAATCAATCTAACCAACATCCGGATTTGATCGAATTGGTTTGGTTTGGTTCAGGCATGTATATTCATTGGTGTTTTTGTGATGTTGGCATCGACCATTGGAGGGCTCAGGAACATTGTTGCTGATTCCTCCACCTACAGTTTCTACTCGTGAGGAAGATGAGGTCAATGGTTCCTGGAAAAACAAAGCTAAAAGCTTGAGAGAGTGATTAGTGAATATGCTTTAGAGAAGATGCTTGTGCTCATGGTGCTTACTTTATTGGCCGAAACTGCAGAATATATTAGATTTCCTCTCATCTAATGATGCTATGTATCAACTTTATGCTTTCACTTTCTTTAACTTAAACTACACAAGTGCGCATACCACTGAATTCAACAATAACAAGTCTCAACAACAACTTTATGCTATATTAACTATATTTATTTATTTTTGAAACCAACGTGATCAATATATTAAGTAATGTCAGAGGAGAGCCATATCTACGATAGTCGTAGGAAAAGAAGTGGTAGAAACTTGAGAATCTCTGTTGGAGATAAAGAAGGTTCTACATCGAAAGATGGGGACACTCCGAACTTAATATATAAGGTCGGTGGACTACTCCTCCTATTACCAATTGAACTTTGACAATCTCCCACAACGAGACATGAGGTGAACAATGAAGTGAAACTTCTAATATCGTCCAAGATGAGTTCATGGTTAGATAATAAAGGCATGTTCAAGTTCGCGTAGCTGATAGCAAGGAGAAAGTCATATTCCATGATGATGGAGGTGATCCCACAACGCAACGCTTCATGCATCCCCATTTGAATCGTCATGAGCTCGCCTAAGAAAGGTTCTAGTGAGCCAAACATTCTCGAGATCAGGACCCTAGTAATAGTCCCGACCTCATTTCTCCAGACAAACCTGAGGCCAAACCATTCATCCAAAGCAACAAAGTCAGTGGTCAACTTATGTTACCCCGCATGTGGCAAAGACCAAGAATCCAAAGAGAGAGAGAGAGAGAGTTGGATATATCTTCTAGCCACAGTAGAAGAGAGAGCCACATGAAGATTTGAACACAACATGCGGAAACTAGCCTTGAGCATACAGATGTTGATGATGTCGTTGACGTCCCCAAAAATCAACATGTTTCTACAAGTCCAAGCAATCTATGCGCATAGTATAAATTCGGTATCATCTTGAGTCCATGCACATAATGAAGGTTGGAGATGATATCGTGGATTAAAAGCTGAAGGATAGGAAAAATGATGTGGTGTTGATGTCGCAGTTCCTGATCTAGATTGAAAGTCATCGATTTGAACAACAGAGGCAATTCTCGGTTAAACTTAGACAAATTTCGGGCGATATTTGAGTAAGAACATATCGAGTTTGTATAAAACTCAAAATGCGGAATCATTTCGTTGATAATGAAAGATAAGAAAATGATCAATGGAATGAAATATGATAAGTATAGCAAAATCGGACTAATTAAAAGACTTGCAAAAAACCTTGACCAATTATGTATCAAAACTCTAAACAAAGAATTACCTTAATCCTTCGTTCTTCAATATACACAAGTCTTCAAAATAAGACATGCACAAGGAGAGACTAATTTGACTAGTAGCACCAATCTTCAACAAGATTAACACATACAAGAACAGCCTAGCAATGGTTCAACCAAAAACTCTCCTTTTGATTGAATAGAAATGATAAAATGCAAGTGAACGAAGTCACAAGTGTATCACCATAATGTGGAAATCAACTTCAAATCTAACTCCCTATGAATCTTGTCCTCTAAAGCTATTTATAGGAGAGATTCCTCTAAAACATAAACTAAAAATAATCCTATTAGATAGGATCAAAAACCAACAAATACCTTTAGATTGTTTGAGAGTTTAAAGGTATTTAAATTATAAAGGATAAGTAAGATCTCAACGGATCTTATAAGTCTTGACAGACTTGAAATCTCGGACTATATCTCGGTCGAGATTCTTCACTTCCATGACTCCTTGATCTTCTTTGATAACATCTCCTCTCGGATCCTTTTGGCCCTTGATCTAGTGATTGATCCTTGTATAGTTGGTATCGAGGATGCTCCCACATCATATTCTCCTTCTTGAAAAGGATCCGTCCTCGAATCTTCTCCATGCTCATCATTAATCACATAGGAACTCAAGTCTCGTTGTGGTAAAGATTGTAGTACCCACTCTCCTAGAGGATCCCTTGAAGTTTGTAACAGTCATGTTTTGAAGACGTGCTCCGCAACACTCGACAAATAAGTAGAATCGGTAGAAATACAGAAATCTCGGGCGCGATTTTGTTTCTGCTTCTCATAGGTCTCAATGATCTGCAAATGAGTCATGGGCTTTAGTTTTACTTGTTTAATATTGAATGTGAACATATACTTATTTGTATGGCCATCATGCTCCACTTTCCGATCAAATTGCCAAGGGTGGTCTAGCAAAATATGGCAAGCGTGCATAGGTACTACACCACACAAAATCTTATCAGTATAATGCCCTAATGTGATAGTCACTCTAGCTTGCTTGTTGATTTTCTATCTACCACAATCATTCATCCATTTCATATTATAGGGCTTAGGGTGATAAAATGTTGGAAGTTGCAATTTAGTAATCAACTCAACACTAGCAATATTACAACAACTACCTCAATTAATGATCATGTTACACACCTTCCCTTTAACAAGACATCTAGTATGAAAGAGATTTTCTCATTGAATATCATCACAAGGAGATATATTAGCATGCAAGGTTCTCCTAGCAATCAAGGATTCTCCATGTTCATATTCACAACTTTCATCACTTTCGCTATCACTTTTATGATCTTATCCACTTTTATAATCCCCTTTGTGGATTAATGAATAACACCTTATTATTAGGACAAACCTTTTTATAACGACATTTACCTTTTGAATGTAAAGTAGAGTTAGAAGTGCTCCCTTTAGGGTCGTTTGAAGGCCCATCCCAAGGGCGAGAATGTTTCCGTTGGGGCGAAGCTTGGTTGTCACTCTTGCTTCAAGGCTCTTCTCTGGAGGGATCTCGGTCAGAATCTCGGCCGAGATTTCTGTTGTTTTCAAGAACTCGTCTCTTGGTCTCGTCCATTGAGCTTCTTCTTCACCTTAATAGCCAAATGCAGTAAGTTAGTCATTTTATCATGAGGATATAAATCAATCTCATTGGCTCATGATGGATACAAAATTCTTAAAAACCGAGCCATAATAGACTCATCATCCTCATGGATGTTGGCTTTAACCATCGCCATTTGCATGTTGGTGTAGACCTCTTCC
Organism: Fagopyrum homotropicum; assembly: GCA_033239125.1. Taxonomy (NCBI): domain Eukaryota; kingdom Viridiplantae; phylum Streptophyta; class Magnoliopsida; order Caryophyllales; family Polygonaceae; genus Fagopyrum; species Fagopyrum homotropicum. The sequence continues at coordinate 120,847,027 of BSWB01000004.1, read as the reverse complement.
ACGCTACGAATTCTTTACTTGAAATTCTCCGGTCTTTGCAATGTTTACATTAACAATCTAGAAGCCCATTTCATCCAATATACTACTTACCCAAACCCTACGCTTTTTAAAATAGGTTTTTGGGAAAGACGTGCGGTTATGATTTGAATTCGACATGCGTATCAATTGTAATTAGGATTTTAACCGTAATTTAATTACGGTTGCACATGAGATTTAGTGTGATTTAATTATGTGATTTATAACGATGTTTAATGTGATTTATTTATGAATCAAAATTTTATTTATAGTATAAATAAATAATACTAATTTATATTATTAATTTTACTATAATGTTTACTTACCAAAATTAGTTAAATAAATATAATAATATTCAATACAAATATTAAGGAAAATCTTTATTTTTTTATGTAAACGATTTTATCGGAGTAATCATATTATTCCCAAAGTAGGGTCAAACAAAAATTATAATCTATTTAACACTAGATGAGTACGATGGCCCACCCAATCACAAACTTCCAGACTAAAACCTTTGGAAGGGGGTCCCACAGTCCAATGTCAGTCAAACAACACAAATCCTTACATTCCAATTGTAAATTCAGAGACGACTGCTAATTATCGTCCAAATGAATGAAATGAAATGAAACCCTGCTTTAAAATAAGAGCTTCTCCCTTTCCAATTCCCTCACTCTATCCTATCAGTTATCATCAATGGCGGACAAATGGTTGCTCTCTCGCACCTTTCTCGCTCTCTACTTCTCCGTGTCTCTGCTACCTTCATCCAGGAGTATAACCACCTCCACTCTCCACGTCGCATCCACCCTTCAACAAGCCATAACCCATATCTATTCCAAGCCAGACCCAGCGCAACTTCCTCCCCAACAATTAGACAAGCTGAACCACAAGACCAGCGCCCTTTCTCTACCGCTTCACACTAGAGCTTCCATTCATGGCTCCCTCCAACACAAGCACTACAGATCCCTGACTCACTCCCGACTCCACCGCGACTCACTCCGAGTCAAATCGCTCCTCACTCGCCTACATCTCTCTCTTTTCAGAATCCCAAAGTCGGATTTTAAGCCGTTGAACGCCAATCTCGAGGCCAATGCTCTTGAAGGTCCTATTGTCTCCGGTACTAGCCAGGGCAGCGGCGAGTACTTCACTCGCCTTGGAATTGGCCGTCCTTCCGAACAGGTCTACGTCGTTCTTGACACCGGCAGTGACGTCAGCTGGATCCAGTGCCAGCCTTGCGCCGATTGTTACCAGCAGACCGATCCAATCTTTGATCCGGCAGCTTCCTCGTCTTACGCTCCTGTAACCTGTGAATCTCCGCAGTGCGATGCGCTCGACGTCTCCGAATGCCGCTCCGATCGTTGCTTATACGAAGTCTCCTATGGCGATGGTTCCTACACTGTTGGTGATTTCGCTACTGAGACGGTCTCCCTCGGTGATTCCTTCGTCAGCGACGTAGCCATCGGCTGCGGCCACAACAACGAAGGTCTTTTCGTAGGCGCCGCCGGATTGCTCGGCCTAGGCGGTGGCGAACTCTCGTTTCCGAAGCAGATTAATGCGACATCGTTCTCATACTGCCTCGTCGATCGTGACTCCAACTCAGCATCAACAGTGGAATTCAACACACCGCCGAGTGCAGACGCCGTAACCGTCCCTCTACTCAGCAACAACCAGCTTGAGACCTTCTACTACCTGCAGATGACCGGAATCAGCGTCGGGGGCGAGATATTGTCCCTTCCTCCTGCATCGCTCATGATGGACGTGACCGGAAACGGTGGCGTGATAATCGATTCAGGCACGGCAGTGACAAGGTTGCAGAGGGAAGTGTACAATGCACTGAGGGACGCTTTTGTGACGGGGACAGGTCACTTGCCGTCAGCGGAGGGTGTTGCGCTGTTCGATACGTGTTTTGATCTGTCATCGATGAGTAGTGTGGAGGTGCCGACGGTGGCGTTGTTGTTCCCGGCAGGGAAGGCAGTGATATTGCCGGCGAAGAACTATATGATTCCGGTGGACGAGGCGGGGACGTTCTGCTTGGCTTTCGCTCCAACGACGTCGTCTTTGTCAATCATCGGGAACGTGCAACAACAGGGGACGCGTGTAAGCTTCGACCTTGCCAACTCCCTGGTTTCCTTCTCCGCTAATAAATGCTAAGCGGTTAATCTCTTTCCCTTTTCAAAGAAACAGTTAATTTGTATTTTATGGTGGTTCAGTGTAGTTTTTTTTACTCTTGTGTTTGTGACGTGTAAGTGTAAAGGATCAGAAATCGTATTGACTTTTGTAGTTGCTCGTATCCATAGCTGCTCTGCTGTAATTAGTTCAATATGGCATAGAAAAATGAGTAAAATAAAGTCAGATTTTGAGTAATGAGTTAATGGGCGTTGAAACAACCAAGGCAAAAATAATATAATACTACTGAACCTGGTGCTATTTATTGCCTGTCTGCCTCCATGGGAAGGGTACAGCGTAATTGTTATCTTCACGCTCTTCAACATGAAACTCAACAAAAGAAATAAAAGCGGAAAGATTGTTCTTTATCTATTATTTCTTCTACAGGATAGTGACGTTACGTTCAAAATTTTTTTTTATACACAATTAAGTGTAATGATGTACCTCTTCTAGCTGCATAAAAAGCTTTGCCTTTTTCCTTCCGCTTATAAATATATGCAGTACCGCAATAATAATGATTATGTTTGGCTTTATAGGGATATACAAAGAAACATTTCTAGGTAAAAACCAAAATAATATAAATCGTTTTTTTTTTTTTTTTTGATGAAAATAATATATATAAATCGTTTTAGTAATAGACTAAAATCATAAAATGATGAACTACAAATTATTATGGGCCTGGTTAAATTAGGATAGTGTCCAGTGGTGTTGAGGCCCAGCCCAACTTTGTATCTTCCGGTAGTTTTTGGCTTTTGACAGCAGTTATTGCTACAAACCGTGAGTTAGAGTTGTTGGCTTCTGGATCGACTAGTTTTACATACAATTGAAGATTCCAGTTTGCAATGTATCCCTCTGTCCCTGACGTGTATCCTCCGATAGAAGCAATGGAGGCGACAGTACCAGCAGTAGTAGTTTCTGCACAACCAAGTAGTTGGAATGAGTTTCCTGCGCTTGATTCTCCCATGCCTTGGTCGACTGGCCTTTGTGATTGCTATCAAGATATTCCCAATTGTAAGTTTGTTTTTTTTACATAATTTTTTATGACCGTCATTTTTCATACCTCAAACAACAAACATGTATCAGGCTGCATGACATGTTGCTGCCCATGCATTACGTTCGGCCGAATCGCGGAGATTGTTGATAGAGGATCAACATGTAAGTTGATGCTCATCGTTATCTGTTTCTTGTCTATGATCTGGGTTCTATTTATTAACCTGTTGAAATTGAAAGCATGTGGAACAAGTGGAGCCATGTACATGCTGATGATGGGCTGCCCGTGGATATACTCGTGTTCATATCGAACCAAACTGCGGGGACAGTACTCATTGGCCGAGGGACCCTGCTCCGATTGCTGCGTTCATTGCTGTTGCGCTCCATGCGCCCTTTGCCAAGAATACCGGCAACTTTCCAACCAAGGCTTCGTCATGTCAATAGGATGGCATGGAAATGAGGAGTTGAACAAGACTAGAAGGCCTCCTCTTGTGCAGGGAGGGATGGCTCGTTAGGCTTTCCTTCACTCTTCTCAACTGCATTTCTATACTTATATCTACAAACAATCTATTGTAACAAAAACCAGAAATATTTAATAGCAATTGTTAATTTATCTTTCACACAATTGGCAAAACAAGCACTTATATGTCAGGTTCACGTTGTCATATTGTCGATGTGGGACAATTCTTTAACAATAATGGTTCAATCGTCCAACAACATAAACCATTTAAACCAAATGGAAGAGGGGATCAGTTATTCACAAGGTATAAATCACTCAAACGCCCCTTTAATCTTTACACAAACTGTACTGAATCTCAAACAACAAAATGAAGCAACGGAATATGGTTTTTTAGGTGCGTAATGGGTGTCGTTTCTTGAACTTTGTCCACCAACCGTCGCTCTTTGCAACAGACACATGCCCTTGGTCTTTGAAATTGGCCAACTCACTCAGCTCTTCAAAGGATCTTACAACATAATCAAGCCTTGCAACAAATTCAATCAGCAGGGAAGCAAATGTTGCCAATGACAAAGAGCTAGCACTTTCAGCTGTTCGAACCTCAAGTGTATTTACTGGAATTGCGTAAAGCGAAGGCCATCTCGGCCCAGTTATGGCCCCTGGTGAAGGAATCCCCACATAGACTGTATCTGTAGCAGACTCCAACGGATCAATTGCTATGATGGAAGTTCGTGCCTCATTCCATGTTGTTGTCAATGGTTCATCTACTGGAGATTCTTCTGGTATAACAGAAGAACTCGATTCACTCACCAATTTTAGAGCTGCTCCATTTTCATCATCCTTGCTATCAGTGTGATTTTGGTGATCTGTGCATTCATTGGAACACCTTCCTTTTTCCCAATGGCTAGTGTTGACAAGGACATGCGAGTTCTGATCTATCTTCATTTGTAGCTCCTCTGCTTCCCTGCGTACTTCTTCAAGCAACTCACCTGAACTCAACTTTTCCATTCTTTCAAGTTTGTTACCAATCTCATTTAATACTTTAGCTCCTGCACTGCCAACTCTCTGAAGTTCATTGGCAAATACTTGTCTTTTTTCTTGCGGAGCCTGTACATTTGCAAAGCCTTAAATGTGAATATTTGTACTTACATTAAAAACACATCACTTGCTTCTGCACAAGTATGCCGTATTAATTCTTGGTACCTTAAGTATTATAATCAAATAAAAATGAGAGCACAAACTCCATACAATCCTGATTTGTATGAGTCTCCCAAAATCCATCCATATCGATTATAAGTTAAATTTCGTCTTAATCACAATAAAAGAATAAAAACATAAAGAATATTAGAATCAAGTTTGGGAGATATAAGTAGAGTGATGAGTTGTTATTTCGGAAAATATAAAGCATTTATACCTAGGTTTTTATTTAAATTTGATACCACTTATAAAAGGAAAATTACAGATGATGTTCCTATGCTTCAAACTTTTTAAAATATGTCTATATAACTTTTTGAATGAATATCATATCTTTTTTTTTTATATATAATTTTTTGGAATATACTCTTCTACAATCTATAAGCCAACATTTTCAGAAGAAAAAAAAAACCCAAAATGATATCAACTATCAACATTGAACTCAAAACAATATTAACTTTAAAAATTACTATGAACAATATAAATATCAACTTATTTACAAAAAAGTAATACGTCTGATTTTTTCGGCAAAAGTCGTAGCTCCGGGATGGCAATATAATTTTTCCAAATCATAAAAAATATGGGATGAGTTGTGTGATGTCAATTTTATTTATTTAAAATTAAATTAGTATCATTTAATATGTAAAAAATCTAAATAAAGTATTTTTAATAATTAAAAAAGAATTTATTTTTTTCTCCAAAGTTTTGGAAACTTCTTTTTTTTCTTATATTTATTTTCAAATAAAATTATTTTTTAATTTTTTTTTTTCATCTTTTAACTTAATCCCTAAAGAAAATTTATTTTTTGCGATTATGTTAAAAATAAATTTGTATTAAAAAATATATTAAAAAATTCCAAAAAAAGCTTTCAAAAGAAAACGATTTTTTATAAAAAATATTTACAATTTTTTTTCGAAAAAATAATATTTTATTTTCAAAATTATTATTTAAAAAATAATAATTGAAAGAAAACCTAATTTAGAATTTATAACATATTAAATGAAATTAATTTAATTTAAAAAAAATCCACGTCACACACCCAGTCCTATATTTTGATGACATGTAAAAACAGGTTGTCACGTCATCGTCGTAACTAGGATTTTTGCTGGAAAAGTAAGACATATTATTTTTGGTACATACATTGATAGTTTGTATAGCTTATAGTAATTTTCAAATTTGATATTATTTTGGGTTAGTTGACATTATTTTGGGTAATTTTTTCAAAAAATTATAATTATTTACTAATTATTATCAACAACTATTTTGAATGTCTAGATAATTTTTTTGGATGAATAATTTGTGTTATATTATTCTCTCAAAATGTCAACAAGTGTTAATTTATGGATTGAGAAAAAATATAAAATTTAGGAGCACAATCATAAAACTAAAACAATTATTTGAAGATAAACCAAAAATTCTAAATGAGAAGACACTGGACGTATTTTCCTACAAAAATATACTGATTAAAATTTTCCATTTTGGTGGCCCTTTTATATTTGGGGGTCATGGGGGCTAGAGCCCAGGAGGCTCACCCCAATGTCAACCCTAATGTCGATCATAAGATGGATATCTGAAAAATAAAGTATTTTATTAGTAATTTATATCTTATTTCGGATAATCTTATAGGGTATACAATTTTTCTTTTCAATTTTTTTAAAAATTTGTCATTCATTTTTAAATTAACTTAAAAACAAATGTTTGCTTAAAATATAAGAAAATAAGTTTGTCAAATATTTTAATAGACTATTTATATATATCAAGTAATTTATTTTTAACAAATCTTGATGATTTATATTTTAACACATGCGATATATTATGGTTAAAATATATGAATATTCTTATAAACTAATTATGTATTTTTGTTGTAAATAATTAGGTGATACAAAATTACTATACTAATTTATTTTAATTTTGAATAAATTTTGTGTACAAGGCTAGTTTATACTATTATATGAGCATGAAGCTAGCATACATTTTAATAGGAATTAACGAGTCATTTAGTATGAAAGTTAAGCTATATATCGAAACTCAAGGTTGTTCCTTCTCCATTTATCCACGTACAGTTTATGGGTGTTACGTACGAAGATTTTTGGGTTTGGGAAGGATCCAGGGTGTTCAGCTTGATTCCGGCACTCACACATCTAACTCCAAGGACAATGGATTTTCATGGGAGAGCATCTCTGTTAAAAAACTCTATTGCTAGTTACGATGCTTTGAGGATGTGCTAAACATTGCAAATTATAAGGGAAGGATTTCTTAAGTTGGTACGTGGATGATTACGAGAAAGATCATCACAAAGTTTCTATTAGGTTAACACTGGCGGGAAATGCACTGGCGTTCATGGGCTATTTCAAAATTAATACTAATCTGCACCTGGGGGCTAGGGGTTATACTTTTCGGGTTCGGAGTGATGGTTCGGGAAGGAGGTGGGCTTTGGAGTGATGGTTCGGGAACATCATGGTGTTGCAGTGGATGTCTATGATCATGGACCCTTTAATGGTGGAACCACATGCAATTAAACTGGGGTGGAAGATGGGCTTAGATGTGGGCTATCACATGTACATAGAATCTGATTGTAGTATGGTGGTCTAATTACTTCAATTCTGGAAATATCCTACAAGGCGGTTTTGGTTTGGTTTTAGATGATATTAGAAGTTTGATTTCGTTGTTGGTATCATTGTATGTATTTGTTAAGATGTAATATCGTTGCTCATAATCGTGCTTGAGTTTGTCGTGATGAGGGCTATGAACAATTTTTTGATGTATTTCATCTCTACATTTATGCTCTTGTAGATATTAATTCCACTTTTCCTTTAAAATAAACTTTCTAATATCACTTAAGTTTACTTGTAACACTCTCCCTTAACCTTAATTCCTTATAATATCAGGCATGGTACTCAACTCGGTCTGAGAGGTTTAGTGAAGATATACAAGTGGGTCTTGAGTCCATACATACTTAAATTCAATCTCGTTCTTGAAAACAAATTCACGAAGGAATGATACCTTGTATCAATGTGTTTGCTACGTTCATGAACATTGGATTCTTCCCTTGATGGGAACTTTGGAGTTGTCTCCAAATGTGACACACCCACAAATTGGCTCATCAAGATTCACAAACTTGCTTTTATCACCATACATTTGACTACTTGTTGCGTTGTCAAGATACTAATAACACTCAAATTAGTGCATTTTTCCATCATCATTGTAATTCATTCACACTCTTTTGGGCATAATATCATAACTTATTGGCTTATTTCCTTCCTATTTGTGTTTCGATGATCTACCGGTCAGTTTATGTAATTGCATGTATTCCAGACATTTGCAAATCATAAATGGATATATTCAAGCGGATTGACCTCACACACACTAAGGATATCCATGTGGTTAAAGAAGACAAGGTCAAGACGGAAACGACTAAGATCCGAAAGTGAAGACGAAGAACACCTCGGGAATTGTGCAGTCCGATCGGCCTCATCCCTTTCTTCGGGCATATGACTCGCACATGAGAAAAGGAAGCAATTCAAAATTATTTCTGAATAGGCCGATTGAACAGCCCCCACTTGACCAAATCAATTGGTCCTCACACGATGCTCTTCGGCATCTATATTCTTATCACTTTTTCCCTTTTATTTTTGTGATGTTTTTCAGCCCATCCAATTGGACATTTTTTTATTTGTGGTTATCCATATGGGCAAATCATATCTTAGAATATATGAATTGATAGTTAAGATAGATCTTAGTAGACATTAGAGGGGTTTGTTAAGGTCTCGTCCTATAAATAAGGGATCCAACCAATGATTATGCATTCAGTTTTCAACTCTAATTTCGGAGGTTTCAATTACGGTGGAGGTTTGTGACACCGGCTGGTCGGCCGCTCCTTTGGTGACCAATAGGTTGTCCCCTTTTATGGTCAATCCACCTCTATTTTCCTCTTCGATTAATAAGTATGAGTTTTGCTAAAGGTATGTCTTGCCTATTTCGTGTATTCTAAGGTTTGAAGAGCCTGATTACATTCATCTATGGTGTTGGTTTATATCTATGTATGTTTGAATGTTTATCTATGAGAGTTACGGAAGTCATGGGATTATTCATTGAGAATTGCGAAAGCTGAGTTTGAAATCTTCATTTGCTATATATTTTTCAAGGTGTTGATGGAAATGTGCGAGAGCTAAGTCACTCATGCCTCCATACTTCGTTTGATGTGAAGAATAAGCGTCGTATTGGGTACGTGACAATCAACGAAGGTGGCAACCATTGATGTATGCCAAGCAAAGTCTTAACCACGTGACAATCAAACGAAGTCTTCCCCCACATAACATGATTTACATTTTGTTTTGGATATATCAATTGAGGTTTATATATGTATGTTGTGGGGATCTTTACCTTGGAACTTCATTATTAATGGTTGATCTTATCTTTCATCCTGTTACCTTTGATGTTAAATTAAGCAGTAAGCAAATTATCCTTCTCCCTTACTACTAGTATGTTATATGTTTTTAGTTCCAGCCGATCGAGTAGTACCCTACAAGCCGGTTGACCAGTTTGTGAATCTCTTCTCAATTTCTTTTGTTTTGTATTCTATTTATTTGTTTGTGTCTGGTGTCTAAGATCGACCGACTTGTGACAATCAACTAACACCTTTGTTTCCGAGTCATGTTTCTGTTTTATTATTTGTTGGTTTCACTATTAATGCATCGAATCATTACAACGTCTTTCATGTGTTCGATCATGACTCTTTTCACTACAGTAGGTCTTGTAATTATTTGCGAGATTTGAGGCTCACATTTCAACCCTCATCGGGTACCACATGCCCCTTTTGTCTTTCTCATCGCCTTGGTAGGCTAACAATATAGTGGCATCGTCCACTTTTGTTTCCACCGTGAAGTTGACCTCCTCTACGGTTGGAGCACTCCAATAATCTCGTGCATAGTGACCAATCTTTTGGCAATCATAGCAACAAAGTTTGGACTTATCAAAACTTCCTTTTCCGCATCATCATGAGGATTGACCATTTTCTCCAATGTTGGAGTCATGCTATGATGATTCACCTATTTCTCTTCCTCCTCTCTCACAAAATGATCTACATCCTCAACCTCGTCCTCTATTTGACTTCCCTCAATTGACACTATTATCGTGTATTGAGTGTTTTATGGCTAAGACTTGCTCAATCGGCTCATCCTTTTGCTTCTTGATTCTCTTTTATGAGCTTGTAGAGAACCCAAATATTGATTCACTATCATTGAATCCATGTCATTGACTCTTCAATGACAAACACAATATGAACAAACTTCATTTGCAAAGAACGAATGATCTTCTCAACAGCTTGAGCATCCTCAATGTTTTCTCCATACCGCTTCATTTGGTTAATAATCACTAATACCCTTGCAAAGGAATTCACAACTGATTCAACTTCTTTCATTCATAGGCCTTTAAATTATCCTCGTAGTGATTGCAATTTCACCTTCTTCACCTTCTCAACCTTTTGATTAGAGATTTTCAAGATCTCCCACACGCTTGGATGCAGTCGTGTTGACCAGTATTTCAAAAACCGATTCATCCAATGATGAAAGTATGTAAGAGTTTGTTGATCTTTCTTTCGGTTCTTTTAAATAGCCTCCTTTTGAGTAGGATTCAATGAAGCTTTGTCTTGAGGCACCTCATAGTCTTCATCGACTACTTTCCACACATCTTGGGAATCAAACAATGCTTTCATTCATACGCACCAATTCTCATAGTTTATCTTTTGTGAGACGGGAAAATGGAACGGAAAACTTGTGCCCTCATCTCTAACTTGATACCAATTTGATAGAATTTGTGGAGGATAATTGAAAAAATGTGAATATTTGAAGAGAAAGAACAATTGTACTTAAGATATCATTCAGTTGTTGCTTTACAACTTGTTTACTCCAATAATGCAATGTCCTTATTTATAATATTATAAGAACATGAAGCTAGCATAAGTTTTTATAGGAATTAGCTACAAGAAACATACTGCATAAATTCCTATGTTATTTTCGTATATTGCATGTAAAACTATTCACTTCTTAAATTCTTCAAATCAAATTCATGTATATTAAACTTCTCTAACATCAATTAAGTTTATTTTCAACATTTATAGGAAATATAATAGATGACATACCATTTGATGATACGAGATTCAATATATAAAGAGATTTTGAACTTAGTTGTGTGAAAATAGAATGTACGATACTGCTAATTGACATAGTTTCAAAGATCATAAAAATTATTGATTCACCTGTATTTCTGAAAGAATGCATCCATGCATCGCCATTACCGTAAATGTGCAATGTCTTAATGCACCAGCCACTTTGACATAATTCTTCCATGGGTACTTGAACATTTTATATGGACCGTGTGGTGGCTCCCATGTAGCACATTCCATCTGAATAAGGATAGACCATATCACTCACAATCATATTTCTTGACACTATAATTAGAACAAGCAAAAAATACAAGTAATATATATTCAAGAATACCAAAGATTCCTCCTGACTATATGAGTGGACTGCTGCTCTATAGCCAACATACAAAGGATCATCATCAGCCTGAAACGTGAGAATTGTGGATGGGATTTTTTGACGTCTCAAAGATTTCACGTATCTATCAACACAAACTAGTAAAAGAAGCTCATTATTGAGTTTATCTTGCAAACAATTGAAAATATTCAATAGTTTGTGAATGCATCAATCTAACCTTCCAAAGAAATAGCAACACCGTGGAAATTTTTCACCACAAGCTTATGAAGGTCCTCACCGGCCCAAAAAGGAAAAACCAATATGTTCACAGTTAATGCAATAAAAGCACCAATTGCTATAAGTATCAACCTATAGAACGCCGTTTCATAGAAGTTTGAACTTGTATTTCCGGTTATCAGTACCAATGAAAATGTCAACAAGAATACCCGACATCCATATTCATACTGTTTCAAAGTAGGGTATAATTTGATATAACTTGCTACAAAACCTGAAAAACCAAACAAATTATCTAAAAGTCAAACAAAGTCTCAAGTATTCCAAAGACTAAGACTTGGTATACTCAATAGTATTAGGTTTACCATTAGAGCTACCAATTATAGGTGAACCTTACCCGTCCAAAAGATGCTTGCAACAAGAATAACTTCCTGAAAAGAACCAGATCGTACAGCTAACTCGGCTATACCCAAAGCCAACCCTCCGGCAGACAAAGTACCAAGGCCGCGATTAAAGCCTTTGCTTAAGGTTGCTCCTACATGAAACCAAAAGTTAACTATAGTAATGTTCTCAAGTGATTTGAGTATATTTATAAGGGACCTCATATAGGCATAAATTCAATTTTCTTAGGACGTGATTATGAACCGATGTTTAGAAAGATCTTGTAAATAGTAATAATATACAATGAAAAGGACAAAACATTCATATTTAAAGATGTTTCCACAAGCTTCCCAAAACATCTAAAACAGAAAATGCATGAATTAAAGTAAAAAAGTACTAAAAAGACAAATATATTTATATTAAATATAGAAAAACAGTATTACACAAACAAAAAGTAGTTCAATGATAATTTGTGGGCACTTGAACCTTACCTTGAGAATTCTAGTTCGAATCATATGAATTACCTCTATATTTAATATATATTTTACATACTTAATTAAAAGTATAAAAATACGAACATTTGGGTCGGAATTTCCGGCCTAGATGAGCCTGGATCCTTGTTCGTACCAGGCTCTATACCGGTTAGGCCTAAGGGGGTTGTTGCCTATAACCACCTGTTTATTCAGGTGGTTGGATCGGCTTGACTTTGCTCAAGTCAAATAATGTGACTATTGAGAAATTTGCATTTTCCTAACTCACTGAGTGTGTATAATTTCTTGTACATTTATTATGACCCACACAATTATACAAAATACAAAAATAACTTTATATATATCGTAAAGTATACAAAAAGATATGTATGCATGGTATTTTGTTGCTCTCTCTAACAGTTGATAACCCCATTTTGTACAAACTTATTTTTTATTTAAGAAGCCCTCTCGATCGATCTACGTATTGATCTTCACTCTTACCGATGGGGTACAAAGTGTAATGACCAAGCTTACATATTTACATGTGTCCTTCCTTGGTGTAGAACAACCAACCTTCCCTGCATCCGAGACAAGTATTTCTACGTAATTCTAGAATACGATACTTAAAATTACCAATTACAAAAATATACCCAATTCTAGATTATCTACTAAAGTATCTCATATAATTCCCATAAAACCCCAAGTCTAGAATAATCCTAAAAAAATATCACATCGTTTTAGCAAATTCCAACAACTTCTAGCTTCTTAATAAAATAAGTACATAAAAATATGAATTATTCCAACAAATTATATCTTAATTCATATTTTCAAGTATCTCCATGGTATCCAAAAATCTCACCTTCATTTGCTTCTTTATCTTCGATGTCAGCTTGCACTATCTTATTGTACCGATGAACTTGTACTTTTTCATTGTCATCGCACCCTACAAGATGCCAATCATGTTCGCTAATGACACATACCTCACATTGTGCAATGTTTAGTTTGTACCCTTGTGAAGCCTCATCAACTCACACTTCCGGTACCATCAACCTTTAACTCCTCAACACTTATCGAGTTGAAGCGATCAAACTCTTTACTGATCTTTAAGATGTTAAAGAGTGTTTGGTCTCAATACACATGCGTTGAAGCGGATTTGTCCATCACCCTTCATTCTTGGAAACTTCCTCGCCTATCACCTTAATCAACTTCATCATCAAGACCACTAACCACAATAGTACAAGAGTCACCGCTCTTCTATAACGAGGTTTCACCCAACTTTTTCTAGTCTTTCCTCATCTGAGGACACCTCGATTGCATGTGAACCTTCTCCACGCAATAGAAGCACTCTACCTCTCTCAAATCTTGTCGCGGTCGCGAATTTGATCTCCATCTCATCTCATCATGCCTCCTCGATTGACTCCTTGCTCTCGCTCTCGTGCAACTAGTATGCGATCTCCTCCTTTGTCGGTAGCATCATTCTTCATAATCCACCCACTCTCCTGCAAAACAAGGGTCACCTCATCTAGTGTGAGAGACCTCCTTCCTACAAGTAATGTCTACACTAGGGACTTGTAGGACTTCAGTAATGATGCTTACAACAACAACACTTGTTCTTCTTCTCCAATCTTGTCATCAACATTCATCATTTGAGATACTAGTTGATTAAATGAGTTAATGTGACCATGAAGATTACCTCCTTACTCCATCTTGACTGAGTAAAGCTCCATTTTCAAGAACAATTGGTTGGTCAACAACTTCAATGTATAGATGCTTTTGAGCTTGTTCCACAAAGCCTTTGGTGTGGTCTCCTTCGACATGCTATATTTAATCTAGCAAACGTCAACCAAATTGTACTTGACTTTCTTTGGATTCTTTTCCACTCCTCGATCATCGACCCATACTCTTCTCCTTTAGAACTTGGTCAAGACCCTATTACACCAATAGGTCTTGACTCGTACTTTGGCCACGAAGAGAAATTGATCTTCCCGTTGAAGAGTGAAATCTCGAACACCTTTATAGACTTGGACGCCACCACACCATCGTCAACCATCGTCTTCTCGACTCTGATACGACTTTTTGAAAAATTTATATTTTTTCGACTCGCTGACTATGTGTAATATCTTCTATATTTATTGTCACCCACACACATACAAAGTACAAAAGTAACTTTGTATCTTAATTTATATAAAAAGATTATATAATAATAAGGTATTTTGTTACTCGCTAACACTATATAAGCTCAATTTGTACAAACTCACTTTTTATTTAGGAAGCCCTCTCGATTGATCTACACATTAATATTTGCTTGGTTTTGAACAGCCGACCTTTCCTGCATCCAAGACGAGTATTTCTACCTAACTCTAGTATATAATACTTAAAGTTACTAATTTATAAATTATACACAAATCTAGAATTATCTACTAAAATATCTCATCTAATTCCCAAAACCTCTTAATAAATGAAGTATATGAAAATATGAATCATCCCAACCAGCACATAAAGGAAGGCAATATAATGGTTACATAAAAAAAATGAAGAGCCCTTTTGTGAATGATTTTTGAAAATCATAATATGATTGAGGGTGTTGAGAGGAAGGTGATGAAAAGATAGAGAATTGAGAAGCAATACCGACGCTGAATTCGAAGACGACAACAACGGTGAGGATAGCCCAGATAGTGTATCTGCTGACACTTTCTACCAAGTCACAGAAAATAATAAAGGAGACGAGAGCCAAGGTGAAGCCAACCTTGAGAGCAAAGATAAATTTGCGTGGATCGGCACGTCCCATCTGGTAGAGATCAGCCACCATCCCATTGAATTGATTCCAGAGAGCAGTAAGCCATTCGCAGGACCCTTTTCTTGGTTTGCCAGCTATGACGTCATCGCTGACCCCATAGAGCAAGGGCTCCTTGGCTTGGGAGGCGCTGGTCATTTTGTCGAACAGGTTGTGTGCTGGGCCGGCGAGATGAGTTTTGAATCAGCAGAGGCGCTGAAATGGATATGGAAGCCGGCAGGATGAAGAAGAGGACAAAAAGTAAATATAAGCATATGATAAGAAATTGCAGTTACCCTTTGGAATAAGGAAATCGGCATCGCGATGCTCTGCTCTTCCCTTCTTAGGGGGCAGGAGAAGGAGCGTCGTCGATCGTGCCTCTGTGAATGTTGGAATGTCAAAGCCGAACGTAAGAGTAGGTTGTTGCCGACTTCTAAATTTGTATAAAACGACCTCTCTCTCTCTCTATCTCGTCCTCGTCAAGGATTTGTTATTCGAATAAAAAAAATCCTCATCTTTAGCATCGCTGTTCTCAATCTACAGATTCCTTTTCAAAATTTGATTTCATCAATCAAATTTGCATGTGATGTTAATTATATTTTAGTTTATCTTTTTTTAGTTTTAAACTTTCACTATAGTTGTGTTTTTTTTTTATACAATTGAGGATATATATGGTAATCTTACCATATTTGGTTCACAAACTATCTCATTTAATTGATTAAATGTACGATCACAACAAAATAGATTTAAGTTTTATGTTTCAATTATACAAACCCATCTTTCGGTAAAGTACATTAAACCCTTATATAATGGGTTTAAAATATACTATAATTTTACGAGAAAACTGTTTAAATAGTACCCCATCTTATAGACCGACTAAACTTTAGTACTCCGTCGTTTAAACAATAAGAACGGTACCTCACCTATTGAAAATCCGACCAAAGATTAGTATATGGACTATTGTTCAAACGTTAACTTAACACATCGTTGTTAAATATCAGGGGCAAAATTGTTCACCTATCGTAGACATAAATTTGCAACGTTCATAATTAAAAAATCGTCTTCACACGATTAAAGACATAATCTCAAACATATGATTAAAGACATAATCTCAAGAAAAAGCATGTTTAATCGTATGCTTGAGATTGTCTTTAATCATGTGAAGACGGTTTTTCAATTGTGAATGTTGCAAATTTATGTCTAAGGTAAGTGAACAATTTTGCCACTTTATATTTAACATCAATCTGTTAACTTAACGTGTGAACAATAATCCAGATACTAATATTTGGTCGGGCTCAATAAGTGAGATACCGTTTTGATAGTTTAAACGACGAGGTACTAAAGTTTAGTAACCATAAAAGATGGGGTATTGTTTAGGCAATTTTCTCTTAATTTACTTTTAAAATTTTAATCATGGTTTATAAATAAAAAAAGGTCAATACAAAATCGACTTTAATTAAAATCTTAACTGCAATTGATATAATTTGCACTTTTATGAACAAAAAAATTATGCAAAGAAAATCGTGGAATTAAATTACGGATTTTTCATGACAACCGGTGTTTTAAACAACGGGTAATCCATGAACGTGAAATTCTTCCTATTCTCGAAAATAACTTTCTACCATGTCTAATCTCGATGTTATTTCATTTATTTTTATTAAATTGGGAAAAAATCTAGCAAAATACGTTAAACTTATTATCATGTTCCTAGCAAATTAGCAAATTAGAGGTCCATGAGCCCCATAAATACACTAGACTCGGCAACGAATGTGTGTTTCAGCGAGAGTAGCGATTTCAACAATTTTAATCTTATGTGATTTAGTAAGTCGAATTCATAAATTCTTTCCTTGGCCTCTTTACCATCTTAGTAAAACTTATATTTTGTATCCAAGTTAAGCTTATTTATTTCCTAAGCTAGTTTATATTATTCCTAGCCAGTTAAGTTTATTTTAGTTCGTTATTTATTTTATTCCGCAACTGTTTAGATAGTTTATTTTATTTTCTATGGTTATCGTGTGTAAACGCTCTAAGTTATGACGTTTGCTTCATTATTAGATAGAGTGAAATTAAGATTAATAAGTGCATGTGTTGCATTGTTAATTGGGTTCCTAGTCGAACCAGTTAACAGTTATCAAAATCTCGTTCTTTATAGAAATCGGAAAAGTTGAACTTGACGAAAGATTGGGACACCTCTCGTATTGTACATCATATGTTACTTCTCTAGGAAAGCTTTGTTGTCGGATTCTACACAAGTCCTTGCCGGCAAGTCTCGTCACCAACAAACTCTGGAATGTCGCACTATGACCACCAAAGGTGACAACAATCCCACTTGGAAGTAACCTTAATAACCATCTAGAGAAAATAGTAAGGATGTCTCACAAGGCGCTCAAACATTTGATCAATAAAGGGTAAAGGGAAGTGATCCTTTCGGGTTTCAATATTTAGCTTACGGTAGTCTATACAAACCCTCCATCCGATTTGTGTCTTGATTGACATCCGTACTGATGTTCCACCATCATGATTCTCCCTTTTTTGGAACCACTTGGGTCGGGCTGACCCACTTGCTATCCAAAATGGGGAAGATCATATCCTCTTGAAGGATCTTTAGGACCTCCTTCTTCACCACATCCATCATTGGTGGATTGAGTTGCCTTTGTGGTTGCCTTGATGGTTTTGCATCATCTTCAAGGAGTATCCGGTGCATGCAAGTGGATGTGCTAATTCCCTTTATATCCGCGATTGTCTATCCAAGAGTCGTCTTGTACTCCTTAAATGTTTCCACCAACTTCTCCTCTTGTTGTGGTGACAATTTGCTAGACATAATTGCAGGTAATGTCATTGTCGCCAAGGAAAGCATACTTGAGATGTTGGGGGAGTTCCTTGAGTTCAATTTCCGGAGCCTGCACAGTAGAGGGAACAAGCTTCTCGCTTGGAGTTAGAAGATTGGGTCCAACGGCAAAATGTGTGATTGTAAGCCTTTTGTGTCCATCAAATTGGGCTAGGATCTCCTACATATTAATTGTTAAAGCATATAATGTTTTGTGAGCATCTATGTCATTTTTTTCAATAATACTCTTCAATTTATCAAAATAAGAAATAGTAAGAACATCTTGCACAATCAGTTCCATTATGCAAATGGAGCATAAAGAATGGTCATCAATGAGATGTTTCATAACATCATAGATTTTAAATTCAACAACTTCACCTTGTGTTTTCCCTTGAGTTTTTGAGCATAAAGAATTGTCAATAATTTCGGTTTCATGCGAAGGTCCAATACCAAGTGATTGATAGATAGAATATGACAACACATTTATAAAAGCACCTAAGTCTAGCATGACTTTGTTAAAGCGAGTTTTGCCTATGACACAAGGCATGCTAACCATACTCGGATCGCTTCATTTCTTTGGCATCCGTCTTTGAAAAACTCGCTCACCTTCACCTTTTATTTTCCCTTGAGTTTTTGGTTCCTTTTGATGGTGCATAATTCCTCCAAGAAACAAGCACATTTAGGAATACTCTTCACTAATTTAAACAGAGGAATGTTTACCTCGCATTTGAAAAATGTCTCAAAAAGCCTTTGTCCTCGATCACTCTCCTCTCCTTAAATACTTCTGAAAAGAGGGCGGGTGGTTTCTTTGAGTAGTGAGGTGGAAAGTTTGGATGGATATAGGAATCCTCTTCAAAGGCACATTTTGTTGGTTCAGTTGCGGTCGCG
This sequence comes from Fagopyrum homotropicum, assembly GCA_033239125.1. Taxonomy (NCBI): domain Eukaryota; kingdom Viridiplantae; phylum Streptophyta; class Magnoliopsida; order Caryophyllales; family Polygonaceae; genus Fagopyrum; species Fagopyrum homotropicum. The sequence goes on along the minus strand of BSWB01000004.1, from coordinate 120,828,159 downwards.
CCTTCTTGTAGTCGCGGGGGCATTTTACCTTTTTTCTGCCTTGGGGGCGGCTTCACCTTGCCGCAGGTGCGGCGTTACATAAGAGGATGACGTTGGCATGGCCGCGGGAAAGGCCACGAGGCGGCTGGACTTTCTGAGTTTTGTTTTTCCTACTCAATTTCTTGATTTGTGTTCAGATGCTTCCCGCTTATTACATTCAATGCACTCACATTCTCCCTTGGATTTAAAATTGTTTGGGAGGGTAAGTTTCATGAGGTTCGAGTTTTGATCCTCGTAATTGCCTCTGCCATTTGTCCAACTTGCCTTTTCAAGTTCTTGATGCTATATTTTGTGCGTTGGACATGAGTGACAACATGTTTAGTTAAAATTTGCAACATTTCCTCAATGGATTCAGACTTACCAGGTCGATGTTGTTGTTGTGGGTTTGGTTGATCCCTCCACCTAAATTTTTTATGGTCACGTCATCCCGGATTGTAGTTTTGTTTATAGGGATCATTACTTTGACGTTGTTGTTGTTGTCCATACCCTCATATAGCATTCACCTTAGCAGTAGAGTCCTCTCGAATATGAGGGCGTATATCCGTTGGAAGGAACGAATTAGCACAAACTCCGCATGCCTTCAGTTTTTGCGGAGTTCCCAATAGTGTTAGTGATACGGTACTGCAGAGCAGACCGTTGAAAGTGTGTTCCAGGAAGAAGAAACAGTTGGAAGTAACTACTTAATTAGTGGATCAAGTTTGTAGCTAAGTTATTTCTTAATTAATTTTTATTCAGTAGGTTGTTAGAGTTGGAGTCTGTTAGAGTCAAGCACTACCTTAGTTAGTGGAATTTGTTATTGCTTAATTGTAGGAGATAATCTGAGTAGTGGTTAGATGATTCTCTATTTAAAGCCTGGATTAGCTTTGTAGAAGGGCATCTGAATTTTCATAATTATTAATACAAAGATTCGTTGAGAGTGTTCTTGACAACTTCTTCCTCTTGGTGAGATTCATCATTTAAGAGTGGTTTTCCTCAAACGAGATTCTTGTTTGAGTGGAGTTCTATCAGTTAGCCTCTTTACCATCTCCTTCAACTCGGCAATTTCACTAGACACTTTCGGGCGGCTGGGTTTTACAGCATGGACCCCACTTTTGATAGTAGTCTTGGGTAGAGTACCCATGGAATGAAGAACTTGACTTCAGCCTTGCAAATCTCTCATAGGAAGGCTTTGTGCAAATTCTCCCATGTATCGATGCTCCCGGACGGTAGATGGTAGTACCAATCGTCCGCCGCATCCTTGAGGGTTAAGCCAAAAGCCCTCATCTTGATTTGTTCCTCAATGATGTTTACCGACTTCATGCTAATGCAAATTGTGTGGAACTTTCCCAAGTTCTTGATTGGATCCTCCCCACTAAGTCCATGGAAGGATGGACGTAGGTGGATCAATCCCGGCTTGAGATCAAAGTTGACTCATTCACCAACTGCCAGAATGATCACCATAAGTGGATGTTGAGTCAAGTCCTATTGTGTTAGTTGTCGGAGTGTTCGATCAGCCATTTTCCCCTTGTGTTCCGACGCTCTCTTCTTTGTCTATTGAATGATCTTTCAGCTTTTGGATCAAAAGGAACAAAAGTGATATTAGTAGCACGAGTGTGAACCATACAAATGGTTCAAACGATTATTTAAAAACTAAAATAACAAAGTATTTACGCCAAATTTGACAATATGATCTTCAATCATTACGCTTTATCAAAGTAATTACCCAAACTTAATTCTCCAAAACGAGTATAGCAAACAAGTAAGAGTCGAACCCAAGAGAGAAGAGATCAATAAAGAACAAATGTGATTAAACTATCAACTATGTGTAACAAAAGGGGTTGTTGTTGTTAAGGTGACAAAACAAAAACATGTAAATAATAAAGATGATGTAACAATTTAGAGAAAGTAACTACACTTGGTTGATTATCCACTTTCAATTCAAGTTGGTCGATCCTAGTTCTCTTTGAAGCATTCAAACATTTGTCCTTATCCCGATCATATGTATATATTATTTCAACCAACCCTAATATAACTTAACATAATATCCAATCTGTAAACCTACAAGATCAAATAGAATGTTAGCATTAAAACAAAGATAAAGAGACATATAAAAGACAAACAACCCGTTAGTCTTGTAATACGGTTATATTCCATTCACAATGACACTTCCAACCCGCTTATGTTTATTATGGTTTGCTACTTGAAGAGTGACCCAAACGCAAAACCAACAATTCTTAGCACTTTGTATAAAAATCAATTACTTAGATGATCAAACTAGGTAAAAAGCAAGATACAAACAAAGTTAGGAACAAAGTTATGCTTATTATGGTTATCTTTGTTTGTCACCGCGTGCGTGGCCAAATGCCGCCGCGGTCGCGGTGACAAAGCACTTAAACCGCTGGCACACGGGCGTTGGTCAATGCCTTGGATGTTGAGTCACCGTAGGCGCGGCCTAATGTTGCCGCGGTCGCGGTGACAAGGGACTTGCGGACACTTGAATGGTCAAGGGCGTTGGGGGTGGCCGGTCACCGTGGGGGCGGTGAGATCATGCCGCGGGTGCGGTTCTTTTATAAAAGTTTCGTTTGGGACTTCTCTTTGTTTTCCTTCTTTTTTCAACCATTGGTAAATCATTGGATTTCTTCATTGTATACTTCTTCAGTTGGATTTACATAGTTGATACTAAATACAAACATTTGGCTCTAAAAACATGCTGACACTACCTAAATAAGATAGTGATTACATCACCTATCAGCGATATTGTCAGTTGAAGTACAACTTCCATCACTTAAGATGCGATGCAACTTATTGACCTGCAAAGAAAATACCAAGGTTCGTTTAGCCAAACTCGAGGCTCTAGACGAGTAGAAGTTGTCAACACAACAAATGCTCGAGATATATCAAGCTTAAATAGCTGAGACATTCAACAAACGAGTTAAGTTCGGATCATTTTCGGTTGGGGATCTGGTACTTACGTAAGGTGTCCAATTTTCATATACTGAAAGTCGCAGGGAAAATTTGAGCCAAGTGGGAAGGCTCATATGCCATCATCAAAGTCTTCTCTAAAGGCACGTATGAGCTCTCTAATGTAGATGGTGGTGTCATGTATGCTTGTGTTGATGGAAAATTTGTAAAGATTTTCTTTAGTTAGAGTTTCATTCTCAAGTAAGAACAACATGATGCCGTTTATCAGCTACGTAGAAAATTTGGTAGAAATGGGTACCAAATCTTGTCGCAAAAAAAAATTCAATTCCCGATCTTTATCCTTTATATGCAAATGATGGCCTAGATAGTCCGGAAAATCCTTCATAGAAGGTGGGTTCGGAATATCTTGGTGATGCGTATGAAAAGGATTTACAAAGATGATTTATCAAGAACTACGATTTGCTTGATCCCTTTGAACAGAGGTACGTAGGAAATCTAACTCATTACATGTTAGACGCAACCACAACAAAAAAAAAAAAAAAAAAAAACGTGTTTTGCAAAGTAAAACAAATTAAAGGAAGCGGTGTACGGGTAAAGCTAGTACGAGTTGTATGTAAAACAAAACAAAAAGTGCATTACATTTATCCATGTTTTGTTAATAAAAGAAGGTACATAATGATTCAAGATAGTAAAGCGGAAAGGGAACAAGCAAAGTCATCAAACACTAGAAGTAAATGAAGTCAAACTGCTGGTTATAATCTTCAATAAGGCCTTCTTCAAATTGAGCTCTTCAGTGTTTGTCTTTTTGGTCTCTCGAGTTTCTTCTATACTTCGCTTATTCCCTTTATTGATTTGAACATGCTTTTTCACTCTTAACATGTTCTTCTTCAATGCTTCTTTATCAGCGGCTATGCTTCCCACCATCTTCTAAAGCCTTACCCTCTCTCTTTCATAGCTGAGACGTGTTATTCAAATCAGCTAGCTCATCATACAACGCAAGCTCCATAGTCCAGATAAAAATGTCATCGTAGATCTCCTTTAAAGACAAGAAGTCATCACTTCCTTCAGTCTTAGCCACTACATTAGGACTATCAAAGAACTCATGGACTTTGAAGTTTAACCACGATAAATTTACTTCATCAACCTTGCCAACCTTTCCCACACTTTCATCTTGATAAAGCTCTGATATTTTATTAATGATAGGTCGTTAAAATATGTTTCATGTAAGATCCTTAGTCTTTTAGGAGCTGAGTGTGCTGAGCTAGGGTTGAGCCTCCCCTGTGGGCTCTGTGAGCCACCCCTACACCTCAGTTAGGCCGCCCTTGCGCCTCATCAGATCCACCCCTACGAATTTGTGCGGCTGTAGCCACCTTTGTTGACTCTTGACCATGCTTGTGGCCGGATTCCTTTATAAGCCTTCCTTTGCTTCTTGATGAAGGATTCTTCATCTTCTCCAGAGTTCTACCCCTCACGTTCATCTTCTTTTCTTTCTCTCTTCCTTTGGATCTTCTTCTTGATCTTCTTTGATCTTGTGTAAATTTGTGAGATTTTTGAGCTTGGCTTTGGATGTTGAAGATTCTAGATGTTGTTGCTGATGTGTTGTGGTAGTTTGAGGTGGTTTTGTTGTTGATCTTCCCTTCTGCTTAGGTTTCAGCTGTGGTGAGTTCCTCTTCTTTCTCTCCCTCTTCATCCTTTCTTCTTTTGCTTCTTATCTTCCTCTTTAGCTTAGGATTCACAAGCATAAGCTTGTGTGGATCTTTCCTGGACGTTTTGATGTTCATACATGTGTATATATGTATGTGTATGTTGCTGTGTGGGTAAGACGTGAAAAGTGTCGAGAGAAGGATCAAAGAGAACTCGAGGACCAACCCTGCACACCAGCCTCCCCTGCGCCTGATCTGGGCCGCCCCAGCGCCTAAGTGTGAGCCGCCCTTGCGCCTTGAGTGAGCCGCCCCTGCGCCTTGAGTGAGCCGCCCTTGTGCCTCAATACTGTTGTGCCTTGCGCCTCTTATTTCCGCTGGTGCGTCCAGGGCATACCAAGTTGGTATGTTTCCTTCCTTCCTTTTCTTTAGCCTTGGCTTTAGATGTAGCTAGACTAGTATGGTTAGGATGAGCTTGATGGGTTGTATGATGAGTATGTGCCTTAGGCACTTGTGTGTATATGAGGTTATGCCTTAGGAATTTGTCAGGTATGATGTGTTGTGGAGGTTTAGATGCGTGTTGTAGGCTGGTTGTGGTTAAGAGGTGTAGGAGATGTGTCTCCTAACCTTTTTCAGCGTTTGGTTGTGTGTGTCTTGCTTATACAGGCGTTGATTATTTTCCCAAGGGGAAACTGTGACGTGGTACATGTTTACGAGTGTTTTTGGTAAGTCCATAGGACTTAGCGTGCAGTTGTGGATTTGAGTGATTGTAATGGTTGTGTATGTTCATATGATTGTTGCATTTATAACCTAAACCGGACTAGGATGACCACTTTATTACCTTAATTGACCCAAGTGTATTATAACCGGGCGGTGACTGCTTGCAAAAAGCTCACTGAGAGTAGAGGAGCTACTCGGAAGCCAATAGCTCAGGGGGAGGTAGATCCCATGCAAAACCTGAGTTAAAGGGGGGAAGAGACGGGGTTCTTTAGGCTCCTCATGTCACAAAATAAGTTGAATTAGTAATGAAATAACTTAAGCAAAGATAATAAATGGATATGTGTGTGGCATTACATATTGTGATATGTTGGAGTGTGCTTGTGTTATTACTTCGTTCTTATTCATTTCTGTAGCTAACGGTGTATACCGTGTTGTGGATGATCAGCAGGTTAGGAAGACTGCAGAATAAGCCAGATGGGTGATCAGCCGAGGGCTTCTGTACACTAGGTTGATTGTGGGATATGAGATGTTTTGTACCTAGATGTTATGGTTTACCGTTTTGTACTCGACTGTGATTTTGTAAACTCTTTTGATGTATATGTCATACAGTTTTATGTATTTGGTTTTAATTTGTCTGTGCCTTGTTGTAAGATCCAGTGAACTTGTTATCAAGCTAGGGTCAGGATCCATTGTGAGATCCTAGCCCATGTGATGCCCCGAGTCTCCCGGATTTGGGGTGTTACAAAGTTGGTATTAGAGCCTTAGGTTGACAACAATGACACTTGCAATCTGCAATAAAGGTGGAGTAGATAAATTAACAGAACCCAAAAGGGGTCTGACTTTTGAAAAAGAATTTTGGTTTTAAAATGAGTACAAATGTTTTTAGGATAGTGTGTATAGGAAGCCATCACCCTTCTGAGATATTGAGGTTTAGTTGGTTGTGAGGCTTATAGATTGATTATGATCCTTATGGATCCCTTGGGTCTAGGTGTGACCTTTTTGATTGATAGGAGTATCAATATCTCTTTATGCCTTGTTATTAGGTAGTGTCCCTCTCAAAATTGGAGGTTGATCATGGTTGAGGTTGTACGAGGTTGAGGTAAGTCCGTAGGACTTACTTAATTATCATTCCTTATATTGAGTGTTTACATGAGTGGTGTGTGTATTATATGCTTGATATGATAGCATGAGATGTCGAGTATTACCGACCTATGTTTTATTGATAGGCCCAGTGTGTGGAAGTGATAACCCTTCCTTTCATCCTGTAAGGAGATGGGGGGGGGGGTTTCTCTGTGCTCATGCCATCTGGTATACAGGAAGGGCGCAATCCACTCCCATAGGGTACACGGGTTGTGTGACCGACACTACTTCCAAATGGACCTCAGGCCCAGAGGCGGGGATGATACGGTCCTCGTGTCACATAGTTTCATCTATCTATATATATACGATTTATGTGAATGACTATTATATAAAGATGATAAAACGGGTAATGTGTGATAACATGATTATGTGTTTACCTTCCATGACGTGTGTTTGTGCTTATGCATTACCATATATATGTATGGTTAGCTAATGGTATCATACCTTGTTGTAGATGCCTTGAAGGATAGGCGAGCTGCTGAGTGATCTGGTAGGGTGACAGTCCGAGGACTCTCGTACATTAGGTGGTTATGGTTTTGGGGATGTTTATGTTTCCCTCCTGCGTAAGGATGATATTTTGTATACCTCCTATGTGAGGATGATGTTTTATACTCGGCTATAATCTTGTATACTTTTGGATGTACAATTTTCTACAGTTTTTTGTATTTGTTTTATATCTGTCAGTGCCATGTTGTAAGGTCCAGTGAACTTGTTGTTAGGTTAGGGTCACGATCCACTGTGAGATCCTAGCCCAATGTGGCATCCCGAGTCCCGCGGATTTGGGGTGTTACACAGGGGACCAACCCGACCCTGTTGAGGATTCAAGAGAGGATGTCTCATGGTGAGGCACCACAGTTCTCCATAGGAGCCCATGGAGTGATGAGACGCCGCGAATGCATCTATGTACCCACTGATGCGGAGCTGAGACAGAGGATTTTGCAGGAGGTTCACTGTACACCTTACTCAGTACATCCAAGTGCGAGTAAGATGTCATGATGTGAGACGTTCATATTGATAGGGAGGGTTGAAGCCCGATGTAGCCATATTTGTGGCCTAGTGTGCGACCTGTCAACAAGTCAAGATAGAGCATTGCAAACCTGGAGGAGAGCTCCATCCACTGCCTGTACCCCAATGGAAGTGGAAGGACGTCTCCATGGACTTTGTGACCAAATTGAGACCGAGCAGGAGCTTTGAGGGTATTTGGGTTGTGGTTAACAGATTGACGAAGATTGCACGTTTCTTTCCTATTAGGGAAATATGGCAGTGAGCAAATTAGCTGAAGAGTACACTAGGCAGATAGTGAGACTCCATGGTGTACCGAGGACGATCGTCTCAGATTGAGATGGACAATTGACCATGAGGTTTTGGCAACAGATTCAGACTGCTTCGGGGACGAGTTTGCACTTCACGACTGCATTCCATCCTCAGACAGATGGCCAGTCAAAGAGGACCATTCAGACGTTAGAGGACATGCTGCGAGCTTGTGTGTTGGATTGGGGACAGGGATGGTCATATTACCTCACTTTGATTGAGTTCTCATACATCAACAGTTGACATGCATCGGTTGGGATGGCCCCATATGAGGCACTGTATGGGCGTAGATGTTGTACACCGTTATGCTGGGATGAGCCTAACAGTGTCAATGGTATAGTGCCAAAGCATATTCAGGATGATATGGCTCGAGTAGCGCTGATTAGAGAGAGGATGATGGCTGTAGAGAGTCGCCAGAAGTCGTATGCAGACAGGAAGCGTCGACCTCTAGAGTTCAAGGTAGGAGCTCATGTTTGGCTGAGAGTATCTCCGACGCAAGGCGTCAGACGTTTTGGCATAAAGGGGAAGCTGAGTCCCCGATATGTCGGTCCTTTTGAGATACTGGATAGAGTTGGTAGAGCAGCGTACATATTGGTTTTGCCATCGAGGTTAGAGGGTGTTCACCCTGTGTTTTATGTGTCTCAACTGAGGGAGTACATACCAGACCCGAGACACATTGTCAGTTATGATAATTTAGTGGTTGAGCCGGACCACACTGTCATTGAGTACCTTATTACAGTCCTGGAACGAGGTGTGAGACGCTTACATTCGAAGGACATTCCTATGTTGAGGATACAATGGTCGAGACGAGGACCTGAGGAGGCTACATGGGAGACCGAGGATAGTAACTAGAGGAACTCTCCAGAGTTTTATGCCGAGATAGATGCACCTGTAGGATCAACGAGTAGATCTTAGTGCTATCTTGGTGAGTATATGTTATGTGTTTATGTGATATGTTGTGTTTTCGTGCTTGATGTGATGTGTGCATATGATCTTTTAGATCTTGTTTGCTAGCGCGAGTTATGTTATAGCTGGAGATGGTTCTTTCCTCTATGCTAATGTGTTGTGATTAGGGTTTAGCTAGAGATGATTATTCCTCCATGCTATTGTTAATGGACATAATGTGAGTGAAGACGGTTTTCCTCCACGTAGTTGTGTTATGTGTACGTTTGGCTGGAGACGGCTTTCCTCCATGCCTTGTGATGTGGTTAGTGGTGGGCTAGAGATGGTTTTCCTCTATGCCTTGTTAGAGTGTGTGATGGTATTGTTGGAATGGTGATTCCTCCATGCTATGCTTGAGGCTATAGAATGCTCTAGGTTGTAACCTTATGAGCGGAGTTGTGATGTCTCAAAGAGAGTGTTATACCTCGGCTTATGGGTCTGAGAGGATTTGGGATTATGCAAGTTTCGGGACAAAACTTGTTTTTAGGGGAGTGTGATGCAAGAGCCTTAGTCTTTTAGGAGTTGAGTTTGATGAGCCAGGGCTGAGCCGCCCCTAAGCCTCATCAGATCCGCCTCTACGGATTTGTGCGGATGCAGCCACCTTTGTTGACTCTTGACCATACTTTTGGCCGGATTCCTTTATAAGCCTTCCTTTGCTTCTTGATGAAGGGTTCTTCATCTTCTCCGGACTTCTACCCATCACGTTCATCTTCTTTCCTTTCTCTCTTCCTTTGGATCTCCTTCTTGATCTCCTTTGATCTTGTGTGAGTTTTTATGAGATTTTTGAGCTTGGCTTTGGATGTTGGTGATGTTGGATGGTTTTGCTGACGTGTTGTGGTAGTTTGAGGTGGTGTTGGTATTGATCTTCCCTTCTTCTTAGGTTTCAGTTGTTGTTAGTTCATCTTCGTTCTCTCCATCTTCATCCTTTCTTCTTTTGCTTCTTATCTTCCTCTTTAGCTTAGGATTCACAAGCATAAGCTTGTGTGGATCTTTACTGGACGTTTTGATGTTCATATATGTATATATATGTATGTGTATGTTGATGCGTGGAGAAGACGTGAAGAGAGTCGAGAGAAGGATCGAAAAGAAGTCGAGGACCAACCCTCTGCACACCAGCCGCCTCTGCACCTGATCTAGGCCGCCCAAATACTTGAGTGTGAGCCGCCCTTGCGCCTCACTACTGTTGTGCCTTGCGCCTCTTGTTTCCGCTGGTGTGTCCAGGGCATACCAAGTTGGTATGTTTCCTTCCTTCCTTTCTTTTGGCCTTGGCTTTAGATGTAGCTAGGCTAGTATGGTTAGGATGAGCTTGATGGGTTGTATGATGAGTTTGTGCCTTAGGCACTTGTGTGTATATGAGGTTATGCCTTAGGCATTTGTGAGGTATGATGTGTTTTGGAGGTTTAGATGCGTGTTGTAGGTTGGTTGTGGTTATGAGGTGTAGGAGATGTGTCTCCTATCCTTTTTCAGCGTTTGATTGTGTGTGCCTTGCTTATGCAGGCGTTGATTATTTCCCCAAGGGGAAACTATGACGTGGTACAGGTTTACGAGTGTTTCTGGTAAGTCCATAGGACTTAGTGTGCAGTTGTGGATTTGAGTGATTGTAATGGTTGTGTGTGTTCATATGATTGTTGTATTTATAACCTAAACCAGACTAGGATGACCACTTTATTACCTTAATTGGCCCAAGTTTATTATAACTGGGCGTTGACTGTCTGCCAAAGCTCATCGATAGTGGAGGAGTTACTCGGAAGCCAGTAGCTCAGAGGGAGGTAGCTCCCATGCAAAACCAAAGTTAAAGGGGGAAGAGACGGGGTTCTTTAGGCTCCTCGTGTCACAAAATAAGTTGAATTAGTAATGGAATAACTTAAGTAAAGATAATAAACAGATGTGTGTGTGGCATTGCATATTGTGATATGTTGGAGTGTGTTTGTGCTATTACTTCATTCTTATTCATTTTTGTAGCTAACGGTGTATACCGTGTTGTAGATGATCTGCAGGTTAGGAAGTCTGCACAGTGAGCCAGATGGGTGATCAGCCGAGGGCTTATGTACACTAGTGATGTGGGACCATCCTTGACATCTACGACTACGCTACATAGATCATTCACCATTCTAGAAGCGAGAGGAACTCAAGAAAGGAGCGCTTACAAGTTGCAAACATGGGGTGAATTGATAGCATGAATTATAGTCTATATTTTAGGGTTTGTTTGGACGTTTTATCTTCAATAATCTGCATGTTTGTATGTATAATATGTGATTATATTACCATTTCATCTACCTTTGCGGGAATCGAGGTCTACACCTAGTTTTGTTGTAATCGTAGGTAAAATGGCACGCTTTGCATCAAAAAGGAGCAAAAGGAGCTAAGGAGTCATTGGAGCTACATTCAGGAACATAAGGAACCATCCAAGAAGCATAGCCATGGGTTAGAGATTCACTTTGGACCAGATTTGAGAGATTTCACATTCAGTTGTGACTCACCTCGGTTGACCACAGATTCACCTCGACCGAGGTGATCCAGAGAAGTCGACTCGACCGAGGCGAACACCTGGGACGCGGCGAGAATATTTTATTCTTGGCTGAGATCTTTTATCTTTGGAAATAGATCTTATATTTTTGGGCTTGACTCCTGGAAGGAAGAAGATGTGCTAGATCATATATTTTACCTATTTTTATGGGAAGAGATCTTTCTAAGATATCTTATCTTTGGAGGGTATTTTTTCCTATAAAAAGGGTCGGATTTCCCACAAATCCGACACGCTGCATACATCCCGCAAATAGTGCTCAGACATCCGCTATCACCTCGCTTACACCGCATAGCACGCAGCAGCCATACTCCAGTTGGAAGATTGTAGCTTTTATAGCTTTTGAAGGGTTTTTGTAAGACTGTCTTAGATTCCCTTCCTTGTTGTCTTATCTTGTTGGATTTCTATCCAAGGAACGCTTTGTTGTGATATTTGATTTAGTTATTGAAGTCTTTTCATTGAATTCTTCTTGTTCAAATATTCACTTTCCTCCCATTTAGTTGATTAATACTTTCATGATGATGAGTGGCTAATCTCTTTGTGTGATTCTAGGGTGATTGGCTGAAGGTTGTGGGAAAAACAATGATAGAATGATCTTAATCACAGTAGGACCCTGAAAGTTCGAGTCTTTAACCTTAACCCTAAGCATCTCGCTCAGTCGATGAACATCTCGGCCGGGGTGGAATTTGGCTGACCGAGGTGATTTATCTGATCCGAAACTGAGAGTTAAGTGTTAGAGTTTGCCAAATCCTATTCTTATTACACCTTTCCTGGTTCAATGTAAGCTTAGGATGAGACTTACCCGGTAATTCCTTAGTTTGTTTACCTAAGATCATAAGTATAGGTAATAAAGGTTTATCCTTTTATTGGGGTTTGAGTGTGCTTTCATCCCATCTTTGTGAGTTAGCCTGAGACTTACCCGGTAAAGGTTGATTCTATTCCCTTAGATGGTGTGTTAGTTTGAGGTTATAGTTCTTTATCTTGATTCCTTGAGACTTACCAGGTAATAGGAGTTACGGTTTTGGATTAGTGAGTAGTGAGACTTATCCGGTGATCTATTCCACTTTAGTAACACCTTTCCTATGCAAAAACCTCATCTTTGTCCGCTTATCTTTAGATCTTGAGTTGGAACCACAACTAGATGCTTTAATCCCTAGAATTGCATATTTCCTTTATTGACTTTTATCATCTTTGATTGTTTTAATTGCTTTGTGGTTAGTGATTACTAAAGCTTACCGTAATTGGACTTTGTTTCACTAAGTCCCTGTGATCGACCCCTGGAATTCCTTACTTTTTACTACGATTGACCCGTACACTACGGGTTCGCATCCTTGTTTTAAGCTTACGTCTAGGGTTATAAATTTAATGCTTGCACACACCGTTTGGAGCGAACAAGTTTTTGGCGCCGTTGCCGGGGACTTGGTCTAGACCGAGCCAGTTGCGGTTTGCTTTTGGGGCACTTGCCCCCGTGTCTACTAACCACTCTACTTGAGTGACTTTTGCAGGTTCTTTTTTAGGTTTATGCGAAGAACCTGCACTGGGAAGGAAATCGTTCCTTACGATCCCAAACCAGAAAAGACATACAAACGACGCTTAAGAGAAGCGAAGATGGCCAACCAAGACAATCGCGATCTTGAAGCCGAGTTGAAAGAGGCGCTAGAGCAGCTACGCCTCAGCAGGGAAGAGCTAAGGCAAGAGAAAGAAGAAACTCGCACCAGGACTGAAGCGATCGAAACGGATATGGCAACCTTACGAGACCAATATCTACTTCGACCGAGGGAAGATCCACTTCCCGATGCTGGACCGATGCAGGTCCCAGTCGCTGACCCTCGACCGAGGCAGGTTCCAGTACCTGACGCCCCGGCCGAGGTGCTTCCACCTCGGATGCCAGTCCGAGGCGTTCTTCTTGCAAGAATCCCACAAACCCTAGGTCAAAGGATGGACCCCAATCAACAACTGAGGCGTCCAGGAGTTAACCTAGGAGATCCAGCGGACCATGACTACGAACTTCGACCGCAAGTTCTATCCATGATTCGCCAATGCCAGTTCGGAGGGCTAGAGAAGGAATCACCGCATCAACATTTTCAAAACTATGAGATCTTGATGGAGACCTTGAGACCCTCAAGGATTGAAAATAACAACTACAAGCTAAGATCTTTTTACTTTTCTTTAAAAGATAGAGCTCTTACTTGGTATCAATCTCTTCCTCCATGAAAAATTAGCACTTGGGAGGAGATGACTACGGAATTCTTGACCAAATTCTTTCCCCCCTCAAAGACCGCTGAAATGAGAGGGAAGATCAATGCTTTCATTATGAAGGACAAGGAGAGCTTGTCCAAGTCATGGAAGAGGTTCAAGGACATTCTTTTGGATTGCCCACATCATGGAATTCCAAAGATAGAGTTATTGGAGATATACTTCAAGGGACTGGACGGAAGCACCCAGTTCAACCTCCAACTACTCTCCGCCGGTACCTTTATGGACATGGCGATTGACGAAGCTTGGGACTTCATCGAGAAGCAAGCTTTGCATATGGAGAAGTACACCCATCAAGGAGCTGAAGGTGGAGTTAAAAGAGTTAACTTCCAAGAAACTCAACCCAACAACAATCAACTCACGTCTTTGAAGAACGACGTGAAGCAATTGAAGGAACTCTTGGTTGCTCAAAACAAGAAGGAAGAGCAAGGACAAAGGAACAACAACAATGGATACTATAACAACAACAACGGTTCCTGGAACAACAACTACAACAACAACAATAGAGGATCTAATAGCAACAATTGGAGGGCGAACAACCAAAATTCTGGTAACAATCACTCTAACTCCAATTCTAACGATTCCTCTAATCCTTTCCTCTCTTCCCCTTCTTCTTCTTCTACTCCATTAAAGAGCCAGGGGCAAGGATCAAGTTCGTCTCAGCCGGAAAAGAAAGACGCAGTGCTGGAGGCTATCTTGATCAAGCTTGGCGCTATGGAGACTTCTATGACTTCATTTTCGAAGGCCCAAAAGGCCTTTGAACAACAACTTGCAAGTAGGGCGAATGAAGAGCCAAGAGATCCAGGGAAGCTTCCAACAAGGACGGAGAGCAACCCTAAGGGCCAGATCATGGCCATAACTACGAGGAGTGGACTGAAAACTGCAGATCTAGTGCCACGGTCGGTGCTAGTACCGACGAAGACCACCTCGGTCCAAGTGCAGTCGAAGAACACTTCGACCGAGATGCCAACCGAGGTGGAGCCACATAAAGCGGAGGGGAAAACTGAAGTTTATGTTCCACCTCCTGCATACAAACCACCACTTCCATTCCCCAGTCAAGGGCCAGAGCACATCTAGACAAGCACTTTGGTAAGTTCCTTGACTTGATGAATAAACTACACATTAACATTCCTTTCCTTGATGCTATTCTAGGAATGCCCGCCTATGGGAAGTTCTTGAAGGAGATCCTATCAAGGAAGAGGAAACTGGAAGATTTTGGTGAAGTAAGGATGACATCTAAATCCTCGGAGCTTATTCAAATTATGAAGGAGAAGATGCCTCCTAAATTGAGAGATCCCGGCTCATTTTGCATTCCCATTCAAGTTGGGGATGTCACTTGTGAATCCCTTTGTGATCTAGGAGCCAGCGTGAGCATCATTCCGCTGGAGCTATGTGTGAAGATCGGACTCGGAGAGCCCAAGCCGGTCAAGATTCGACTATACATGGCGGATCGCTCCATCACCCATCCCGTGGGAATCTTGGAAGACGTTCCGGTCAAGTTAGGTAACTTCTATTTACCAATAGACTTTGTTGTACTTGACATTCCCGCAGATTATCCAGTTCCTATTATTCTCGGGAGGCCATTTCTAGCAACTTCGGGTTGCAACGTGGATTACAAGAATGCCAAGTTGAAATTCAACATTGGTGGCGATGAGGTGGAGTTCACATTACTTGCAGCCATGAAAGGGGAGCAACTAACCGATGATATCTTCAACATCTACGATGAAGAAGAATCAAGAGAACTGGTGAGCTCTATCCTTATTAACGATCCACTTGAACGAGTTGTTAGTTTCAGTTTAATGGAGGAAGGTATAGATGCTTCTTGTGATGCAGAAATACGGAGCTTAAAAGCACTGGAAGAAGATCCAGGAGCTAAAACTGAGAAGCTAATCCAGGAGACGAAGATCTCCAGTTTCGGTTCTAGTTGCAGTACCTCGATCGAGGTACTTTCTGGACTGAGCGAGGCGACTGAAGAACATCTCGGTCAACGCCTCGACCGAGGTCGATGGCGAGATGATTTCAACTGAGACTGCTGAGAATAACAAACTTCTTACTCCCTTCTCTGACATTCATCCTCAGTTGGTGGAACATTTTATCCACCAACTTTCTGATAATAAAGGACCTTGGTACGCTGATATTGTGAATTATCTTGTTTGCCAAGAAATACCGCCCGGATTGACGTACTCTCAAAAGAAAAGATTCTTCAAGGAGGTACGCCGTTACTACTGGGATGAGCCGCTGCTATTCAAGCGCGGACCGGATGGGATGCTTCGAAGATGCATTCCGGAAGATGAAGTTAATAGCGTCATACGGCATTGTCATTCACTCCCTTGTGGAGGACATGCTAGCACCGATAAAACATGCGCTAAGGTATTACGTTCCGGTTTCTTTTGGCCTACATTATTTAAGGATGTGCAATCGTTTGTTGTCTCTTGTGATGCATGCCAAAGAACAGGAAATTTATCAAGGAGGAACGAAATGCCACTTAATAACATTCAAGAGGTAGAAATCTTTGATGTATGGGGGATAGACTTCATGGGACCTTTCCCATCCTCCGGAGGAAACCTCTATATTCTTCTTGCAGTCAATTACGTCTCTAGATGGGTTGAAGCCATCGCTTCTCCCACTAATGACGCCAAGGTGGTTGTGAAGTTCTTAAATAGAACTATCTTTCCACGTTTTGGAACTCCACGCATCATCATCAGCGATGGAGGAACGCATTTCATCAACCGGAAGTTCAAGGCACTTTTATCGAAGTATGGGGTAACCCACAAGGTATCAACCCCTTATCACCCTCAAACTAGTGGACAAGTCGAGATCTCGAATAGAGAAATCAAAGTAATTTTGGAGAAGACCGTCTCTAGGACAAGGAAGGATTGGTCCATGAAATTGGATGACGCTCTTTGGGCCTACATGACCGCATTTAAGACTCCCATTGGTACCACCCCTTATAATTTGGTATATGGGAAGTCTTACCATTTGCCCGTTGAGTTAGAACACAAAGCATATTGGGCGATCAAATGGTTGAACTTCGACATTAAGGGAGCCGGCGAGAAGCGGCTATTGGATATCAACGAGCTGGAGGAGCTGCGTTTGAACGCTTACGAGAATGCCAAAATCTATAAGGAAAGGAAGAAGAAGTGGCATGACAAGCGTATCATCCCAAAGGAGCTTAACGAAGGAGACTTAGTTCTACTCTTCAACTCCCGCCTCCGTCTCTTTCCAGGTAAGTTAAAATCTAGATGGACCGGACCTTATGTTGTGAAACATGTTTTTCCTCATGGTGCAGTTGAGATATGGGGCGAAACGAGCGAAAGCTTCAAGGTCAATGGTCATAGACTCAAGAAATACAAACCGGAAACTCCGGTTGCGGAGGTTGCACCAATATACCTCGTTTGAGACGCATTATGGTCCAACTAGCGACCTTAAACCAAGCGCTTCTTGGGAGGCAACCCAAGGTATTGCTTTCTTTTCCCTTTTTCTAGTCTAGCTTAGATAGTTTTGCTTTTGCTTTGCTTTGTTTTGTTTTTGGCGTTCTAGGCAGACAACAGGTGACATCTAAGGAAGGAGTACAAACCAGGAGCATAACTAGAAGGACAGAAGTTCGAGAATTTGAGAAGACGAAGTTTGACTGGGGCACATCTCGGTTGCTGTCAGAGCACCTCGACCGAGATGATTCTTGAGCAACCGAGGCGACTAGGGTTTCTGAAGAACCACCTCGGTCTAGTCGAGACCATCTCGACCGAGGTAACAGCAGTTCCAGAAAGGGTATAAAAGGGGGAAAAATTTCTCTTTCTTCTCTTTACCTATCCCCTCGACCGCGGCGCTCCCTTTCACCCCGCCTCCTCGATTCTTGCTCATTTTCAAAGATTTTTGCTTCCAAACTGAAATTAAAGCAAAGAGGATCCTAGTGCAACGTCGATCTGCGAAGAAATCAAACCGAAACGGCCGAACGAGGTAAAAAGAGTACAAACCCTAACCTCGCTGTTTTTGCTTCGATTTGGGCTTGGATTGCCCTGCATTTGCTGAGAAATAAGTTAAGTACCCCATAGGAACCAGTTGTAGTGAATTTGGGGGAAAAAGAGTTCTGACAGACGCCTTGCCATTAGGGATAGCTCCTCACCTTCCCCTTCTTCCTCTTCTTCCCGACCTTATCGACCGGTGATCCACGAGCGACACCAGGTCGATTACGACCGTATTGCAGCCCGTCCAGTGATAGCACCACGCTTTCTGGACGTTTCGGCTTTTGACTGTCTCCATGTGGATGGAGACCTTAGACGTATGATATCGACGGTGGGATTGGATCAGTTTACTGAGATCCGCGCACCTGCCTACTTGGAGCCCACCTTAGAGTTTATTAGCTCCTTTACCTACCTCCCCACAGAGCGTTCTGTGAAGTACCGGTTGATGAACCGGAACTTCTTAGTGCCATTAGAGTATTGGAGGGACATTTTTGGTTTTCCTGCCCCGACCGCTATTGATTTCCCTTCCCGGACTGTAGCTAGGGAGTTTTGGGGGCAGATTGCTCACGTGGTTGAGCACGCAGACAGGTGGCTCCCTAGAGACTCCAGGGAGAAGGTTATTTTTCACCTAGCTTTTAGGTTAGCCCACCGCATCTTTAGTGAGACACTTCTGGCGCGTACTGAGATGCTCCAGAAGGTCCGACAAGGGGAGCTTTTTAGCCTATATTGCATGGTGACTAGAGGGATCCCCGACTTTGGCTTGATGCTGGCAGAGGATTTGCACAGGATCAAGGCCAAGGCGAAGGGGGACATCTGCTGCGGAGGACTTGTGACCCACATCGCCAGCTACCAGGACATGGATCTCAGCGCTTGCACTATGGTGGCGGCTGCCAAGCCGCTAGGGCTGCAGGAGATGATCACTCGGCGGATTTTGGTTCCCCGAGGACTGACTACACCATACGTGGCTATGCCATGGGAGCTGACTGCACCACAGGGGATCAGGTGGTCAGCCTAGTTTACAATTTATGACCCTCATTACTGGCAGACCGCTTGGGCCCCACTGATGGAGGATTACAGAGAGGCAGCAGCTGCACCAGCTGAGGAGAAGGTAGACGATGAGGAGACTGCTGATGACAGGGATGGTGGAGTTCCCATGGATACAGGGACATATACTGCTAGGACGAGTGCGCCGGTTATTGATCTGGATGATGATGATACTGAGCCTGCACCTGCTGCATCACCATTGAGACCTGCTAGGCGTAGGGCATGCCGACACAGAGATTCAGAGGCTCACCGTCGGATCGATGATCTGACGGATCAGATGATCGACTCTTATGCTGCCCTTATTGTGGACATGCATGAGAGATTTGCTGCCCAGCACCGACAGATTGACAGCTGGACTCATCAGGTGCTAGAGGGACAACACTATCAGCGCATGATGATGGAGATCCAGTTTCAGCAGGCTATGGGTTATCCATTTGACCCATCCCAGTATTCATATGTGCCACCACCACCACCACCACCGGATCAGGACTACTGAGAGCTGCAGGATTTTCTTTCTTATTTTTATGCAGTTTAACTTTATATCCGGTGAGTACTTTATTCCTTAGACTTATTTTGACCCACTGGGACAATGTTTCCCAAGTATGGGGTGTTTATGTTTATTGATGTATTATTTGACACTTATGTGATGTATGACTCTACTTGATCGGATCTTATTTATATTTATGCTTCAGCTTGCTTCTATGTGTTTATCTGAGACTGCATGCATACATACAAGTTATTTGATTGAGAAAAACGTCGAAACTGAAAAAAAAAGTGGTTTTTAAAAAAATGTTTTGACCTCGACCGGGGCAGTTCTGGCCGAACGAGGTGTTTCACCTCGGTTGACCTAAGAACACCTCGACCGAGGTGGGTTAACTGAGAGTTTTCGAAACGATTTTTGTGCTTCTTATCTGGATATGATCTCAGTGAAGATCTTGCTTACTGACTGGTTTTGAAATCTTTGTGTTTGAAAGGTTTTATGATATGTTTAAGTTGCTAAATGCTTTGTTTGAAATTTTTGGCATGTTTAATACTTTGTTTTTATCCAAAATATGCTGAATTTGAAGGTTGACACCGCAAGATAAGTTCTCTCACTTTCTTCCTGGAAAGACCAAGGCAATTCATTCTTCTCTCTTCTTCTTCTTAATCATGCTTAACCCCTCATATACATTTTGCCTCCCTTTACCTATCCGGGAATTTGGAAGCAAGCGAAGTGGTGAAAGCAAGTGAAGTTAAAGTTGAGAAGTTGGCTGGAAGTGAAAGTGTTAGAAAGCAATAATAGGTTTGGGGAAGTCAATCATGATGATGAGTAACTCGGCACCATTCACATAGCCGGGTGTTTGTGTCTTGCCAAAATCGGATTGAACGATATTCCTAACGGGTCATGGTATGTGCATCAAGGGTTTGATGCATCTCAAGAAATTGATGATTGCTGATTTCCTAGGCTTCGGTTATTGTGCACCTCTGTCCATGCATTCCAAAAAGTAAAGTAAAAAGAAAAGTGCGAAATAAGCAAAGCTTATTGGTGGAAGATGTTGCAAGTCAAAGTGAAAGTGAAGTATATCCTTTTCCCGGATTCTAGCACCACATTACCTTACATACATCCCTACCCTACACGTTTCTTGACCTTTCTTTTGGGAAGCCCTTGAGACCTCGAGTTTGTTGATTGACTTAGCGGTTTAAACTGGATTATGCATGATTAATTTTGATAATTATGACTTATTATGCATTCTATGATTTTATGCAAAGATGAACGACTTTCTTATATTTATAAAATGTTTTGATCATATTTTGATTTTAAATTCCATGAAGTATTCTCTTAGAGTGATCTATGATTGTAGCACACCATAAAAATGTTTTGAAAGACTTTTCATCGATTTTCTTGACTTATAATCCATTCTATCTTTCCTTTTATATGCGGAACTTGCTTAGGGACAAGCAAGGGCTAAGTATGGGGTATTTTAATAGCATGAATTATAGTCTATATTTTAGGGTTTGTTTGGACGTTTTATCTTCAATAATATACATGTTTGTATGTATAATATGTGATTATATTACCATTTCATCTACCTTTACGGGAATCGAGGTCTACACCTAGTTTTGTTGTAATCGTAGGTAAAATGACACGCTTTGCATCAAAAAGGAGCAAAAGGAGCAAAAGGAGCTAAGGAGTCATTGGAGCTACATTCAGGAACATAAGGAACCATCCAAGAAGCATAGCCATGGATTAGAGATTCAGTTTGGACCATATTTGAGAGATTTCACATTCAGTTGTGACTCACCTCGGTTGACCACAGATTCACCTCGACCGAGGTGATCCAGAGAAGTCGACTCGACCGAGGCGAACACCTGGGACGCGGCGAGAATATTTTATTCTTGGCTGAGATCTTTTATCTTTGGAAATAGATCTTATATTTTTGGGCTTGGCTCCTGGAAAGAAGAAGATGTGCTAGATCATATATTTTACCTATTTTTATGGGAAGAGATCTTTCTAAGATATCTTATCTTTGGAGGGTATTTTTTCCTATAAAAAGGGTTGGATTTCCCACAAATCCGACACGCTGCATACATCCCGCAAATAGTGCTCAGACATCCGCTATCACCTCGCTTACACCGCATAGCACGCAGCAGCCATACTCCAGTTGGAAGATTTGAAGAACCTTTTTGAAGGTTGAAGAAGGAAGATTGTAGCTTTTATAACTTTTGAAGGGTTTTTGTAAGATTGTCTTAGATTCCCTTCCTTGTTGTCTTATCTTGTTGGATTTCTATCCAAGAAACGCTTTGTTGTGATATTTGATTTAGTTATTGAAGTCTTTTCATTGAATTCTTCTTGTTCAAATATTCACTTTCCTCCCATTTAGTTGATTAATACTTTCATGATGATGAGTGGATAATCTCTTTGTGTGATTCTAGGGTGATTGGCTGAAGGTTGTGGGAAAAACAATGATAGAATGATCTTAATCACAGTAGGACCCTGAAAGTTCGAGTCTTTAACCTTAACCCTAAGCATCTCGCTCAGTCGATGAACATCTCGGCCGGGGTGGAATTTGGCTGACTGAGGTGATTTATCTGATCCGAAACTGAGAGTTAAGTGTTAGAGTTTGCCAAATCCTATTCTTATTACACCTTTCCTGGTTCAATGTAAGCTTAGGATGAGACTTACCCGGTAATTCCTTAGTTTGTTTACCTAAGATCATAAGTATAGGTAATAAAGGTTTATCCTTTATTGGGGTTTGAGTGTGCTTTCATCCCATCTTTGTGAGTTAGCCTGAGATTTACCCGGTAAAGGTTGATTCTATTCCCTTAGATGGTGTGTTAGTTTGAGGTTATAGTTCTTTATCTTGATTCCTTGAGACTTACCCGGTAATAGGAGTTACAGTTTTGGATTAGTGAGTAGTGAGACTTACCCGGTGATCTATTCCACTTTAGTAACACCTTCCCTATGCAAAAACCTCAGCTTTGTCCGCTTATCTTTAGATCTTGAGTTGGAACCACAACTAGATGCTTTAATCCCTAGAATTGCATATTTCCTTTATTGACTTTTATCATCTTTGATTGTTTTAATTGCTTTGTGGTTAGTGATTACTAAAGCTTACCGTAATTGGACTTTGTTTCACTAAGTCCCTGTGATCGACCCCTGAAATTCCTTGCTTTTTACTACGATTGACCCGTACACTGCGGGTTCGCTTCCTTGTTTTAAGCTTACGTCTAGGGTTATAAATTCAAAGCTTGCACACACCGTTTGGAGCGAACATGAATCGATGGAATGGACGATATCATGGCATATGAAGAAATTGACCAATGCTCAGAAAAATCGACCTAATAAATCGGCCGATTTTCCTGTAGGAAAAACTCGATCGATTTATGTGTCCGATTTACTTCACTGGAACGAGTTGCAAAAGATTCGGCCATGATCTTCTATCTTTTGGCAATTATATCTTGTTATAATTCCTTAAATCTCTCATATTATCTTAAGAGATTATTTAGATTCTATCTTTTTAGATTTTATATTTTATATCTTTTAAAGATATATTTTTAGATTATCTTTCAAAGGATATGTTTTATAGATTATATCTTTTATATTTTTCCTAGTTTTAGTAGGATTAGTCTCCCTTATAAATAGCCTTAGTGGGGGCGATTGTTTATTAGATTAGATTTGATATATTTCCACAGATTTGTGTGAACTTACAACTTCGCTTACGGGGTTTGTATTTTATTCATTGATATTCAATCAAAGGAGAGTTTTGGTTGAATTGTTGTGACGTTCTTGCAAGATTGTGCTTGTGTGTGTTAATCTTGTTGAAGGTTGGTGCTCCTGGTCAATCCTAGTCCCTCTTTGTGCCTGTCTTACTTAGAAGACTTGTGTAAAGTTAAAGAAGTGCGGGTTAAGGTAATCTTCTCATTTAAGGGTTTTGACTTATTATTGGTCAAGGTTCTTTTGCGGAACTATCTTGGTTCATATCTTTCTATATCTTTCATTTATCATTCCATATTCATCTTCTTTTCTTTCCATATCATTCACAAATCCGTGTTCTGAGTTTACCGAAAAATCGCCCTGTTCTTGGAGAAAACCGGCCGATTTATCCTATAGAACAACCCGATTTTTATCCCAGTTAAGGACTTTCAATCTAGATCGGAAATTGCGGCTTATCCCTGCATCAAAGTGGTATCAGAGCTAAGCGATTGAAGTACAAAAATTCATAAAAAGGTTTGATTTTTTATTTGAGTCTTCTTTGAGTCATATAAAGTTGAGTCTTTTCTTGTTCGCCATCTTTGCGAGATTGTTTGAGTTTAACGTGTGTTGATTTGTGTAAGTTTTGGAAGGGAGAAACGTCATCAACCAAACACAAGCCAGCCGTTGACCTTTGAAACCTCGCCAATACAAAAAAAAAAGAGAATAAAAGAAAATAAAGTTTTTGAACGTCAAATCCAAGAGTCGATTTTTTCCAAAGAAAATTGGCCTGTTCTTCAGCAGATCGACTGATTTTTCACCCGATTTTTGCTACCGTTGCCAAAATTCGAAGAAATCTTTGAGACATACTTTGCGGAATTGAAGTGCACCCTATGTAAGAGAATTACAACAGAAGAGTTCTAGTATATACCTTGAAGCAATCAAAGAGTTCTAACCATACCTAAACCCAAATCTGGCTATCTCTCTTTCTTAACTTCGCAACTCAAGGTACGTTCTTCTCTCTTCTTAATCTCTTGTGTGATTTTCCTTAGCCTCTTTTATATTCTAAACATTGAGTCTTTCTTTGAGTGTTTTAGTTAGTATCTATACTTCCTAACATACTAGTTGTCTATCCGCAATCTTTCTTTCTACCTTGTCGTGTGTGGAGTAAACTTCTTATAGGGATTCCTTAACCATAGCACCCCACAAGAACCTTTATCCAAACCAAGTTAACTACTTGATACAACCAAGGAGTTCTAGGGAGCCAAGACGCTGATTTGTAAAGAAGCATTAATCCATACAAGTCAATTCCGTCAACCGGCTTGCAACAACACAACAAGAGCGCGAGTGCGAGAGAAAATTAGAAAGGTCTTTTTTATTTCTCTAACTTTACGAGTTTGTTGTTACTTTATGTGATTGTGCATGATGTATGTTCGCCACTTAGCGTGCGTGCAAATAAGCTTTAAATTTATAAAACTAGAATCAAGCAAGCGAACCCGCAGTGTACGGATCAACGTAGTTAAGCAAGAATTCCAGAGTATCGAACACAGGGATTTGGGGGGTTAAATCCAATTATAGAATTGTCAAGCAAGTAAATGTAAGAGCTTTTGTAAATATTTTTGGAAAACAACAACCCTAAATATCCAGGAATCCAGCTATGGAAATCGATTCAAGATATACTAAAGATATAAGGACAGAGTTAAGAGCTGCAAAGGTATACTAATGCAAAGCAATGTACGGTGAAGTTCCAAGGCTTTATGTGACTTAACTAAAGACACTCTCTATAAAGGTTGTTGAGGCTTCAGTATAAAAAGGATCTAAAGTCAAGAATTAATATCAAATACCCAAACTTGTAATCCAAGGATCAAGACTAACTAAACCGATTAAGGTTGTGACACTCGAAATCGAGGTAGAGGTTGTTGAGGCTTCACTACCACCTAGAAAAGGCAAGCCAAGACTAAGTTAAAGTAAATCTTTAACTTTGGATTAAAGTAAAAGCAAGGTTCGTAAACTAAGGGAAATTACGGGTGGATCTTGAGATTCCACGGCCGTGGAACTCAAGAACACACCGTGATTTTGGCTCGTCGGTGATTCTCTCTAACTCTCAGGGTCCAATCTGTTTACGATCGATCTATCATCATCTAAGCCACAACTATCAACCCTTCACCTTAGAATTGCTAAAGGGTTTTAGCCAACAACAGTCATTATGATATCAAATTCAAGATTTAGAAATATGAAAGATGAAAACCTTCGAAAACCTTGAATAAATCTCAAATCAATCTCAAATCCACAAACAAGAGTAATGATGTATAACAGATTCGGAATAACACAAACCAATCACAATCCTTGATAAGAACGAAGAACGGGATGTCAATCCGTCTTCTAATCAAACCTAAGGACAAAAGACGTAATCTCCGTACGTCCAATGAAACCCTCAATGCGCGGAAGCAAATCTCCAAGCGATGATGATCTAAGCGCAATCTAAGCGGAGGCGTCAGCGAAGGTCTAAGCAGAGGTGACGGAATCTCTCTCCTTCCGTCCTTTTATAGGGCAAGATAGAATAAGTGTCCAGCCCATTGTGTAAAAGATCCTGGCTTTAATTTGTACGTTAAAAGATCGCCTAAATCACGGTCATAGAGGGTTCCACGCCCGTGGTTTAGAGCGTGGTTTAGAGCATGGAATTTGATTACGGTGCTTCACAACTTCCACGGCTGTGTAACTCACTGGAATGCTCCACGCTTGTGTTGCCAAAGTTCCACGGCCGTGGTTTAGAGCGTGGACTTCATTACGGCCGTATTTTAGAGCGTGGAACATAGATTGCTCGTAAATCTCCTTTGTTTTGTGTCATTCTTCACCCTAGAATCTTCCTTAGCTCCTTTGTGGTGTCCTCAATCCTTGGATATGATCAACTCATCTCCATTCTCTCTCAATCCGTTCAGATTTAGCTCTTATTCGCCTACAATCAACACAAAGCTTATGTAGACCTCTATATCGACAATATAAACAAACTAGCTCACAATTGCTTCAATGCTTCATCAATGAACACCAATATGGATGAAATACATCTAGAAAACGTGCCTAATATATCACAATATTTCATGCTAACAATGTATTATCCGGACTATCATTCCAGAGGAGAATCTCGACCCCTAGAGTAATATCTTGTCCGAGATTTTGGCCGAGATTTGCCCCGGTCAAGGTTTAATCAATATGTTCCTCAACGGAGATCGATGAATGAGGATGACGGACGCTCACGTGTTCCGTATAGAACTCCAGCTCCGGAACCACATCCATGGAACCATTATGAGCAAGGTATGATGTATTCAAATCAATATTATGATATGCCTAACGCTCCAAAGTATGTTGATTTTCAAGAATTCGCGGATAAGAGGGATTATCGTAGGAAACGCTATAACCTGAGGGCGGAACCACCTAGATGTCCTTCGATTATGGTTGATGAAACTATAAAGGAACTCATAAGTGACTTGGAAGAAGTGTGTATCCAATTGATCGCCTTCATGGAGGTTGTCCAAGCTAACGAGGCTAGTGATTCTAAACTTTTTGTTCCTATTAATGATCATGTGGAATTAACAAAATCTTATTTGATTGTTGATGATGAGCATGATATAGATACAAGCATGAATGAGCATTCTCTTGTTAACAATGTGCATGAGCCTAAGTTGTTGCATTAATCTTTGAGTAGTGATCTATCTTCTGTTTTGTCTTCAAATCCATACAGAAAGCCTTTTAAAAACCCTATGGAAAAACATAAAGAGTTTTAGGTAGTTCATCCCCAAGTTGTGGCTTTGTTAGGTTCACATAAGAAGTATGTTATGCATGAGATTGCTAATGAAAGTTTAAGATATCATAGAGTGTTATACTCTTTGCATTGCCATGATTTTGTTAATACATGACTTCTTTCAAACCTTAATCTTGCACCATTATCCAAGAGGAAGCGAGTGAGCTCTATTGTAGGATTGCAAGATGAGATGGCCGAGAAGGAGGGTATACAAGAGTTGATGATTTCATCCTATGAAGTTAATCCAATTCGGAAGCTTCCATACTTGATTCATCGTGTGATTAGTGATAAGCAAGACTACGATTCTAGGTCGAATCATTTCCAAGAAGGGGAGTAAAATGTGGGACCATCCTTGACATCTACGACTACGCTATATAGATAATTCACCATTCTAGAAGCGAGAGGAACTCAAGAAAGGAGCGCTTACAAGATGCAAACATGGGGTGAATCGATGGAATGGAAGATTGCATGGCATATGAAGAAATCGACCAATGCTCAGAAAAATCGACCTAATAAATCGGCCGATTTTCCTGTAGGAAAACTCGATCTATTTACGTGTCCGATTTACTTCACTGGAACGAGTTGCAAAAGATCCGGCAATGATCTTCTATCTTTTGGCAATTATATCTTGTTATAATTCCATAAATCTCTCAAACTATCTTAAGAGGTCATTTAGATTCTATGTTTTTAGATTTTATATTTTATATCTTTTAAAGATATCATTCTCGATTATCTTTTAAAGGATATATTTTATAGATCATATCTTTTATATATTTTCTAGTTTTAGTTTGATTAGTCTCCCTTATAAATAGCCTTAGTGGGGGGGGATTGTTTAGTAGATTATATTTGATATATTTCCACAGATTTGTGTGAACTTACAACTTCGCTTACGGGGTTTGTATTTTATTCATTGCTATTCAATCAAAGGAGAGTTTTGGTTGAATTATTGTGGCGTTCTTGCGAGATTGTGCTTGTGTATGTTAATCTTGTTGAACTTTGGTGCTTCTGATCAATCCTAGTCCCTCATTGTGCTTGTCTTACTTAGAAGAGTTGTATAAGGTTAAAAAAGTACGGGTTAAGGTAATCTTATCGTTTAAGGGTTTTGACACATTATTGGTCAAGGTTCTTTTACGAAACTATTGGTTCATATCTTCCCATATCTTTCATTTATCATTTCATATTCATCTTCTTTTCTTTCCATATCATTCACTAATCCGTGTTCTGAGTTTATTGAAAAATTGCCCTGTTCTTGGAGAAAATCGGCCGATTTGTCCTATAGAACAACCCGATTTTTATCCCAGTTAAGGACTTTCTATCTAGATCGGGAAATGCGGCTTATCCCTACATCAATTAGGTTGATCGTGGGATATGGGATGTTTTGTACCTGGATGTCATGGTTTTCCGTTTTGTACTCGGCTGTGATTTTGTAAACCCTTTTGATGTATATGTCATACAGTTTTATGTATTTGGTTTTAATCTGTATGTGTCTTATTGTAAGATCCAGTGAACTTGTTGTCAGGCTAGGGTCAGGATCCATTGTGAGATCCTAGCCCATGTGACGCCCCAAGTCCCGCGGATTTGGGGTGTTACATTTCCAATATTTCTATGGCTTCAACAATCTCCTTAACTCGTTCTATGGTAGCTGATGAATAAAATTTGGCTCCGAAGTAGAGAACCAAGTGTGTTGGGGAGCTAGTATAAACCTGGGAGGGGAAGAAACCAAAAGGGTCTCTCGAGGATCAGTAAAATGCTCTTCAAATACAATGGAAAAGTTGCTCTCTTTCATGACAAATCTTGTTGGGGTTTCTCGGCACGTTTTAAGTATTTCTTTGGACTTTGGATTAGTTGATTCTCGTTGGTTGCTTGAGTAAGAGGCAATCGGTTGGAAGACGATTGAGAGGTTGCAACAAACCTTACAACCCCTTTCAAATCACTCACTACATGATTCATATCATCAATGATATAATCATTAGCCTTCAAAGGAGTTACATTTGGCTTAAGAGTTAGACTAGCCTTATCAATGATTGACTTAAATAAGGAGTTGAAGACATCACCCACCAAGTACAAAAGTTAGAAGTGCACCTTCTTTCATGAATTGATCGCAGAACACGGAAAGAAGCACCGATATTCCTTATGAAGCAACCATAAGAAGCGAAAATATATTCGAGACTTTTTCGAGGTTTGTGAGACAGGTTGAATCTCAAAGACTTAGATGGAACACCCTGATCAAAACCAAACTGACGCGCAAATATTTTTGGATAATATGGCTCTATGACCAAAAGACTTCCAACTCTAATGGGTAAGGTACTTCAGCGTATGCAAAGCAGGCATTCAAAGTGATAATCAGAAATCCCTTATGCGTCTATATGATCTAAGGCAGTCTCAATACAAGTCTAGCTTGATGGATAGAGAGCGGGTTTGCTTGCACTCCTGCATAACGCGCCAAAAATGGACAACCTATAGGAAACTCTTTATCCGGTCAACACGAACAAGGAAAATACTTTGCCATTCAACCAACTACAAAATGAAGACCAAATGTTGGACTAACTTTACTTGTATGAGATTGGTGGGAGGCTATCTGATTTACTCCGTAATAAATATGCCCTAAAACAGTCGGAACTAAAGAAACCTTTATGCCTTCTGCCATAATGTACGTCATAACAAATGTTTCCGGGCAAACCAACTTATCTTGTGGTAGGACAAAACGACTCATTAATAGGGTCACGAAAGCTTCCAGGTCCCCTTCTCACTCACAAAATACATCAATAAACCGTCTCCTTTAGAAAAAGCTTTGACATTCAAAGGAAACCTCTTGTTGCCACGTGCCTTTTGTGAATCATCAAACCCTTAACCAAAACCAACGTAGACCTTTTCTCCTCGATAAAAATAGGACAGCCACTTTTACCAAGAAATCTCTTATGTATCAAAAAGCTTGCAAAGGGTGACATGAATTCGCAAGAGCTCTGAAATTGTGTTTGAAAATGTTGTATCTTTCAATAGTTGAGAATTTTGTGGTAAGTACTCTTCATAGGGTTCACCGAGAAAGGGAAGACCTCCAATACGCTCCAAATCCTTAAGTGAGGTCCCTAGTTTGCCTCCCGCATGGTGCAAAATATTTGTTACAGGAATCCAACGCTCAATGAACGCCTTCCATACATCATCATTGCGTGTATATGGAAAGTGAGAAACAACAACAAGACCATAAATATTTGCCTGATGTAGCACATCCACATATCCCTCCAAATTTTGCTCGGTCAATTCCATCAAATAAGGAATAAATCTGTATATGTCATTAAAAGAAGGTTATGGCCCCCAAACGCTCTCTTACACAACAACCTTAAAATAAATGGACAAAACTCCTCGGTAACTTTGAACTTGTCAACAAAATTGTCGTCAATACAAACTTTCTCAAGGAAGATGCCGCAGAAAGTCTTTCCACGGTCCTACCATCCATCACACATACTCTCTCCTTAGCTTGAGAAATCTACAAAAAAACATTCGGAGACATTCTTCCTCTTTGGGCGTGTTTAGTAAAAATTGCGGTTGTGGTTCCGGTAATGGTTGTTGTTGTAGAGAGGGTTGTTTTGAGATTTATGGTTTATAAAAAATTCCGTATACGCGTTTAGTAAAAGGGTTCGAAATTAGTTTTGAGTTTAGGTAAAGACCAAATTGCCCTTCTACTAATTTAAGAATCAGCACAAAGCAAGAAGTTTTCTCTGCCTCTTCTCTGTTGATTTCTAACCTTCTCCATTTCTCCATGAATTGTGAAGGACGACATTGAGAACCAGGAGCAACGCAAATCGGAGCCAACTCCAAAACCTTCACCGTCTTCTCTGCTTCTTCTAGCAGCGTTTCCAGCCGCCAACTTCAAAACCTGTAATTTCCAACACAACAGCAAGGTACTCCAACCAGCAGCGACGTAAATCGAAGCTCCGAAACGTGCACGGCCTTAATTGATCGGAAACGGCCTTCTTTATGGGGCATCCACCTCTCCTTCCGGCGGCTCCCTTCTTTGACTTGATAGCACCGTCCATTTATGAATCTGGAGTGTGTTTTTGTAAATAAAATGTGAGATCTATTTGTTTTGGGGTGTGTTTTTCCAAAACGTGCACCGTCTTGCTTTCAGAAATACGTATATAGCACACAAAATGAAGAAATTGTTGCAAGAATGGAAGAAGAGAATAATTGGTGCCTGATTATACTAATTTTGCAATTCATGGTGTAAATCTGGGTCATTCGAAAGAGAAGTTGTCAACCCTCAATTTAAGAGAAGAATTGTAGAACTTTGGAGGAGAAGAAGAATGGAGAACGCCAGAGCCGGAGAAGAAGAATGGGGAACGCCGGAGAAGAAGAACGGAGTGTCTCTTCCAACCTATTGAAGGCATTGTCTGTTTCAATTTCATCTCCTGAAGAATGCTGAACGGACGGCACCTTGGGTATATATTCTCCAACAACAACCATGAATCCCAAAAAATCTTGATTGACAAGATTTTTTAAAAAATACCCCAAAACCACAAAGCTTCTTGAAAATTCTAACCCTAAAATTCTAACTAAGTAGCTTTAATTTTTTACAACTCCAACCACAAAACTAAAAGAAAGTCTCAAACCTCAAACTAAACAGGCCCTTTGTCAGTTGCACTTCAACTTGTTGGCGGATATTGACTTTCACTTCTCTAAAGGATGTCGATCGTCTATAATACGGGCCATACTTAAGAATCCGCCCGTTTACGCCAGTTGCTCGTTGGTGTTGAACTTCTCCGTTAGCTCTCATCCTTGACAAGAAAAATATAAAGAAATCGATACAAATATCAAGATAAGGTGGACTTCCTACATGATCGTCAAAGCTCGCTCACATATAGGAAGTACGGGGGTAACTGTTAGAACCCCCATTTTTTTGCTTTTTGCATGTATATATATATACATACACATGACATAAACAAGAAGGAAGTTGTCTTACAACTCTAAGTGGTAGCAATATTTAAAAAGAAAAAGAAAGAATCTTATGGGTAAAAATAATTTGATTTCAAAGCCTTAAGCACATAAAAGCTACTGAACTACACCTACTCTTGTACTATCTCTATGATATAGAGATATGTATAATATATGCATATAACAAAGAAAAAGAAAAATGAAATAGCACAGTGTATTGTGCATATTATACAATAATTAGAAATCATTATACTAGACAAATAGTATAAGGTGTGTTAAACTCATAAATACAACAGAATTAAATACTAATATCTATTATACATTAATGTGTTGTAAACGTCTCCAAAATTTAAACGTTTACCGTTACAAAAGAATGAGTAATGATGAATTGATGGGCTCTCGCCGTTGGAACAGAATGAGTAATGGTGAATTGATGGACTCTCAAGTAAACGTCTCACAATCTTTACAATATATAAAGGAAGCTCATATCTACTGTAAAAAAAAAGCAGAGTAAAGAAAGTAAAAAATAAACCCACCAAAATAAAAATAAAAAGAAAAGAGAACATGTCGACAAACTGAAGGCAAAGAAGAAAACAAAAGACTAGAGGTACAAGCAAAGCAACCAAATAAAATCGCATAGAAATTAAATAAGAAGACGGCTCATCTTAACAGAGCAACTAAGGTAAATGACCTTTGTTTAGGGGTTTCTGTGTTATTCTTGTTATTAGTTTTGCAAGGAGGGTTAAAACATCAATTTCCTATATATATTTGTAATAAAATGTGACTCAAAATCATGTTGTATGTAGGTCTTGAGATTAAGGACGATAATCAGATTACGAGTGATCTTGTAAACAATAACAACAAATGTTCAAGCAATAGATGTAAAAATAATAAGGGGGCAAACTGCGAAGAATAAGTTGAAGGGTTCAAATTACCCACCTCAAAGACGATTTTGAAGACCAAAGTTAAGATTGGGGACACGCCTTGCAAATTGAAGTCGCAAGAGGGTTTGCTCCGTGTTAATGGTACTCTATATAGGAGTCCTTCACTTTCCATAAAGACGGTGTAATCGAATATCGACGATATCGGGTGATTGCTTCATATTTTTTGGAAAGCTATGATTTTTTAAGGGGTAAAAAAGATTGTGTTCGATTGGAAAAGGAATGATGCAGCATTTTAAAGAAGTTTTGTTTTGTTCATGAAAATCTGTCCAACAATAGTATATGCTACCATATATTTGCAAGAAGAAGTCTCAGCCTTAGAAAGAAGCATCGTGGATTTGTTAATTTCGGTATGCTTGGCTTGCTTTGTCAAAAGAAACTTTGTCAAGTGTGATGACTTATGAGCTTGGACTTGGACTTTTCAAATTCGGGTCATCTTTTGACACCGGTATGCATCTCTCAACTGACAATTGCTCAGGCACCAATGCCAATTATTGTAAAGTGGATGAAAATGGTGTAAATGGCTCATTTGCATTTGCTATAAAAGTGGGAAGTGATTATGATTGATGTTTGACTTCTAAAGGGTCCAAAGAAAGAGCCTTTGATCTAAACTTCAGCCCAACGCAAACCCCTAATTTTAAATAGATGTCTTTTCCAAATGTCATTTGTTGATACTACCGATATGATTTCATATGGCGGGACAACAATTTACATAAGAAAGATGATCCACGTCAAAATGTGTGTTTGAATAAGTTCATATGTTCTGTCTATTAAGACGGACATAAAGAATGTTTATAAAAAGAAAAAGTTAAGAAGGGCACTGTTACGCTAAGATCGTGTGATGTGTGTACGCAATAAGCTTTAAATTTATACTCGTTATATTTATCCTAACTCCTAGCGAACCCGCAGTGTACGGGACGTTTGTAGTAGGGATAGTATTCCGAGGTCGAACACAAAGACTAAGGTGAAATCGAGTCAAACAATGATCAAAGATAGTGTGAATCTAGACTAAGATAAGATGAGGAACAAAGAAAATGGAAAACACAATGTTTTTGTTGGTTTTTGTGGTGATCGAATAAAGATCACAAGTCAAGCAAGATAATAAAACAACTAACAACTCAAGCTAGCAAACGAACAAGTAACACAAAGCACAAGTATATGATCAAGAGAGAAAAGTGGATTCTAGAGGTCAAGATTTCCGGTTACGGCATCGGACTCAAGGTTCTAAAGATTCTTAGGACAAGCTGTGGTGTTTGGGAAAGAATGTTTCACTAATGGAAGCAATTACCGGGTAGGTCTCTCACTTCACTAATCCCGCATCAAACTCCTATTACCGGGTAGGTCTCAAGGGGTTAGAGTAAGAAATTCCGCACAAACTAGATACTACTTAAGGGTAACCCTCTCCTTACCGGGTAAGTCTCGGAATAGGGAAATCTCAAGCAATAATCCTAGCACACTCGATCCAATAGCGGCTTATGAGGCTCGCTACTACCTAGAATTCATCTTCTAAGGTATCTAAGATCGGAAATCATCGGGTAGATCTCTTCCCTCACTTAGGTTGATAGCATTAGGTGATCCTAAGCTAAATTAGGCTTAATAAACACTAGGATTTAACAACCTAACACCCCAATCATACAGATTCATCAATTAAAGAGCAACAGAAGAATAACTCGGGCTGTTCTACACTAAATCGGCCGATCTGTCATGAAGAACAGGGCGATTTTTCTAACTGGTTTGGGTTTCGTGCATACAAATCATCCAAAACTAACATATAAGTCCATTCTATCATCACCCTAGCCATAACCATCAATCCGTCACTCTAGAATCACAATAAACTAGCCAATAATATGCATACCAAGATCCAAAATCATCAAACAAGCATACATGGTGTTCATAGATGGATAATGAAAGATAAAAAAGCAAAATCAATAAATCCCAGCTGAATCTAAGTTGTAGCAAGACTTACAAACTCTTAAATGAAGATTCAAAACGTTCCTAACAACCCTTGCAATAGTTCTTCAATCCAAGATTACAAAAATCACTCAAAAGTCACTCAAAACTCTTAAAAATGGTGTTCTTCTTCTTCCTTCAATCCTTGAGAGCTTTTCTTCTCCTCCAATCTTTTCCCCCAAATTGGTGAGCTGTGAATGAGAGTGTGGGAGAGGAGAGATGTCTAGCAACAACCTGCAGGACCACTTATATTCTCCACCAAGGGCAAGGCCGGACAAGAGATCGTGGGACACGTGGCTTAAGCTGTCAAAGGCCCGAAAATCGACCCAGTAGGATTAAATCGGCCGATTTAGCTGCTAGTTGGTCCGATTTTCTTCAGCAGAAACATGCTATGATCGTCTAGCCATGAGTTGCTCTATTGCTTGCACCAATAGTGGTCTTTGTGTCCTTTGTTGCTCCAATTATGCTCCTCCAAAGCTTTGGATGTGTACCATCATGAGGCTTGGCCCTCTAATGTATCGGTTAATGTCCAAAAGACCCCCGAAATACCTACAAAACCGATAAAAGGTAGTGTAGACGTGTTTTCTAGAAATGTGCATGAATTGAGCGAAGACGTCATGAACCAATGCCAAAACGTGCATGGATGAGTGAGAAATCTATCTAAATGATTACCTAAACCTAAGTCATAAATCGTGTTATCAAAATACCCCATACTTAAGGTTTGCTCGTCCCCGAGCAAATTCCCAAGAATAGACTAAGAGATGACATGATTTATGTATGCAGAAAAATGGCAAAATCTTTTTGGAGTTGTGCTTCTAATATTGGATCACCTTCATAGTCATGTTTCATGGCAATGGACAAGCAATCATGCATCAAATAAATGAAAACATGAAAATACAATTACACTTAACTTGATAGCATGCAATAAAGTGTAAAGATGAAGAAGTCAAAATGATCATGAGCATATCCAATCTAAATCACTTAGTCTTACACACATGCAAGTAGGTCATAAGGACTCGTGAAATAGAAGGCCAAGAAACGTTGTGATTAGGCGGGAATTTTCTAGGCTATGTGATGCTAATCCGGGAAAGGAACTAAACATCCACAACTTCACATTTCTTTTCCACTTCCCTCAAGTGTATATTTTTCTTCATTTTCTTTTCTTTCTTTCTTTTATTTTTGAGACAATGGCATTGATGTACAAAAGCCGAAACCTTGGTGATTAGCCATCCTCGTGCTTTTTCTATTTTTTTCGAGGTGCATCCACACCGGGCACACATACCAAAGCTCGTTAGGACTATCGGTTTATTTGACTTTGGCAAGGCACCAACACCCGATTATGTGAAGTGTACCGAGTTACTTGTCATTTAAACTAACGTCCCCAAACCTATGTTTTTGTCTACACTTTCACAACAAATTCAGCACTTCATTCACAACATTCTTTCATCAACAACTTCACCCCACACTTGCTTTTTACACACTTCAACACATAAGCATGCTCCTAGTCCCGGATGGGTCAAAAGAGGTAAAATATTTCATCAATTGAGGTGCTCAAACAACATGATCAAGATGAGAAGTAGAGAAAGATGAATTGCCTCATTCATTCCTAAATGATGTGCAAGAACTAGCATGTAATTTCGACTTTCAATCCTCAATCCAATCAAGATAAACATTCATGATCACAATTCACACATAAGATTCAAGATAAGTACTTCAATTCCACATATGCATTCATCTATTCAACACATAAGGCCATCCATAGTCAATTCACAAGACAATTTTCATCATAAGGGTCATTCCCAAGCTTAGAAGCACTAAAATTTTTAAAATTTTCTGATTTTTTTTTTTGGAATTTTCGAAATATGTATGTACAATGCAAGACATAATGAAACATGTGACAAAATTAAACTATCCTAGATGCTAATCATGCAAGTGATCATGAAAACCCCACCCCATACTTAGAAACACATTGTCCCTAATGTGTAAACTAAATAAAGAAGTGAAAGAGAGTCCTCACAATGTAAAATTGGTGATGCTTTGGTATTTCGGTTCACATTGGATGATGATGGTGGATGATCGATCAAGGATGGTAGAGAGCTCTTGATGTTCATTATGATGTCGGAACCCGTGCTTGGCACCGCAAGCCGTCCAAGTTCCACGTCCGCTCCACCCATGCTTGATGGAGATCATCACTTTCCTTTATACAGAGGAAAAATCGCCCCATGGCCCAGGAAAATCGGCCGATTTTGTGTATGAACAGTCCGATTTTTCTGGGTGCTTTCCTCCTCGTCCATGTGCTTGGATCTTGTACCTTCAACTGGTCCATGAGGCTTTCACATGACCTCCAACATCTCGTCACACACGACAACAACAAGATCTAGCACCCAAAAAACACAAAAGAAAAACAAAGCACACCAAGAGTGAGATTAAACAAAAGCAAGAAAAACAAAAGGGAAAAATATATACCAATGGGTTGCCTCCCATTAAGTGCTTCTTTAAGGTCATTAGTTTGACCAAATTTAGGAGCGTTTTAATCAAGGTGAAGCGGGGCAATCACTTCCACCGGGGCTTCCGGGATATACTTCTTCAAACGATGCCCATTCACCTTGAAGTTACCACAATGATCTCCTCCTATCTCCACCGCTCCATGAGGAAAAACTTTCTTCACCACATATGGCCCGGTCCATCTTGATTTGAGTTTTCCGGGGAAGAGCCGAAGCCTCGAGTTGAAGAGAAGCACCAAGTCGCCTTCACTCAACTCCTTCGGGATGAGGCTCTTGTCATGCCACCTTTTGGTCCTTTCCTTGTAGATCCGGGCATTCTCATAAGCATCCAACCGGATCTCCTCAAGGGCGTTCATGTCTAGCAACCGCTTTTCTCCGGCCTCCTTGAGATCAAAATTTAGCCACCTTATAGCCCAATATGCTCTATGCTCCATCTCTACCGGAAGGTGGCAAGATTTGCCATAGACCAACTTGTAAGGAGTGGTGCCAATTGGCGTTTTGAAGGCGGTCCTATATGCTCACAAGGCATCATCGAGCTTCATAGCCCAATCCTTTCTCGTCCTTGAGACCGTCTTCTCGAGAATTCTCTTTATCTCCCGGTTGGAGATCTCCACTTGGCCACTAGTTTGGGGGTGGTAAGGTGTTGCCACCTTATGAGTCACCCCATACTTAGCCAAAAGTGCCCCAAAGTTCCTATTGGTGAAGTGCTTCCCTCCATCACTTATGATCACCCTTGGCGTTCCAAACCTAGGGAAGATCACTCGGTTGAAGAACCGCACCACAACCTTGGCGTCATTTGTAGGTGAGGCGATTGCCTCCACCCATCTCGAAACATAGTCAACCGCCAATAGGATGTAGAGGTTGCCACATGAAGAAGGGAATGGTCCCATGAAGTCCACACCCCACACATCAAATATCTCTACTTCTTGTATGTTGTTCAAGGGCATCTCATTTCTCCTTGAGATGTTGCCCGTCCTTTGGCAAGCATCACAAGCTACCACAAAGTCTTGCACGTCCTTGAACAAACTTGGCCAAAAGAAGCCCGATTGTAGCACCTTCGCACATGTCTTGTGTGCGCTAGCATGCCCTCCACATGGCAAGGAGTGACAATGGCGGATCACACTCTCCACCTCATCCTCCGGTATGCATCTCCTAAACATTCCATCCGGCCCTCTTTTGAACAAAAGTGGCTCGCTCCAATAGTAATGCCTCACATCTTTGAAGAACTTCTTCCTTTGGGCATATGTCAAGCCGGGAGGGACTTCCTCACACACTAGGTAGTTCACAATGTCGGCAAACCATGGCTCGCTTCCTCTAGACACTTGGAACAAGCATTCCTCTACCATTTGCAATTGCTCATCCCGGAATGAGTCATCAATCGGGATGTCCTCTCTTTCAAGCTCCAATGGTGGGAGTCTACTAAGGTGATCCGCCACGGAGTTCTCGGATCCCTTCTTGTCCCGGATTTCCAAATCAAACTCTTGAAGAAGAAGGATCCACCGAATCAACCTAGGCTTTGCATCCTTCTTCGTAAGGAGGTAACGGATCGCAGCATGATCTGTATAAACTATGACCTTCGCTCCAACAAGATATGAGCGGAACTTCTTAAAAGCATACACCACCGCTAGCAACTCTTTCTCGGTGGTAGCATAGTTAAGTTGGGCATCATCTAGCGTCTTGCTAGCATAATAAATGGCATGAGTGCGCCCATCTTTCCTTTGCCCCAAAACAGCCCCAACGGCTACATCGCTTGCATCACACATGATCTCAAACGGTAAACTCCAATCCGGAGGTTGCATTATAGGTGCGGAGATCAAGGCGTTCTTCAACCTACAAAAAGCCTCAAGGCAATCTTTGGAGAAAACAAATTCAACATCCTTCATTAGTAGGTTAGTAAGGGGCTTAGAAATTTTAGAGAAGTCTTGAATAAACCTCCGGTAAAAACCGGCATGCCCTAAGAAACTCCTTACCCCTTTCACCGAGGTAGGTGGTGGCAACTTCTCTATCGTCTCAATCTTGGCCCTATCAACCTCAATGCCACGGTTAGACACCAAGTGTCCTAACACAATACCTTCACTTACCATGAAGTGGCATTTTTCCCAATTTAAGACAAGATTTGTCTCCTCACAT
This sequence comes from Fagopyrum homotropicum, assembly GCA_033239125.1. Lineage (NCBI taxonomy): Eukaryota > Viridiplantae > Streptophyta > Magnoliopsida > Caryophyllales > Polygonaceae > Fagopyrum > Fagopyrum homotropicum. The sequence goes on along the minus strand of BSWB01000004.1, from coordinate 120,789,256 downwards.
CTTTGCAATACTAATGACAAGTTAGCCAAGCAATTATCAAAGAAAGAACCATAAACAGAGAAATCATCCATGAACACTTCCATGATATTTTCAATGTATTCCGAAAAGATAGCCATCATACACCTTTGAAAGGTGGCGGGTGCATTACACAACCCAAATGGCATTCTCCTATATGCAAAAGTGCCCCATGGACATGTAAAGGTTGTTTTCTCTTGGTCATCAGGGTGGATAGGGATTTGGAAGAATCCACTATAGCCATCTAGGTAGCAAAAATGGGAATGTTGAGCTAACCTTTCTAGCATTTGGTCAATGAAAGGGAGAGGGAAGTGATCTTTCCTAGAGGCCATGTTCAACTTCCTATAGTCAATACACATCCTCCACCCCGTAACCGTCCTAGTCGGGATTGGTTCATTGTTCTCATTGGTCACTACGGTCATCCCACCCTTCTTAGGTACTACATGAACGGGACTAACCCACTTACTATCCGAGATAGGGTAGATAATTCCCGCATCTAGCAACTTTATGATTTCCTTTTTGACTACCTCTTTCATTATGGGATTCAATCTTCTTTGATGTTCAATAGAGGGTTTATGATTATCTTCCATCATTATCCTATGCATGCACAAAGATGGTTTGATGCCAACAATATCATCAATGGTGTATCCTATTGCCTTTCTATGCAGTTTCAATTCATTCAACAGTCTATTAAGCTCATCATCATTCAAAGATGCATTCACAATCACCGGATAAGTAGAATTTGAACCAAGGAAAGCATACTTTAAATGAGAGGGAAGGGGTTTAAGATCAAGTTGAGGAGGACCTTTTTCGGTTGGAGATGATCCATACAATGTAGGTTGAGATGATTGCAAAGCCATGGAAGCCTCCTTGAAGTCCCTTGATGATTGCTCACACTCAAGTGGTTGATGCTGAAAAGACTCAGGAAAATCGGCCCAGGAGGAAAAATCGGCCGATTTTTCTTGCAGTGGGTCGATCTGAGTTTCTGTTTTTGCTGAACTGGCTGAAATTTCAGCACAAGGCCAAAAATCGGCCGATTTAGCTGCTCCGGTCCGATTTTTCTGCCAGTTTCTCCTTTCTTCTAGCACTTCAAATCCAACACTTAGTAGCTCGTCCAATGCATTCAAGGCCTTGATTACTTCATTGCTACTCTCCTCAACTCCTTCTTCCATCAAGCTTGCGCTAAGAACCTTCTCAAGTGGATCCTTGAGCAAAATTGAGCTCACAACCTCTCTAGACTCCTCTTCTTCAACTATGTTGAATACATCTTCATCAAGGGTTGGTCCTTTCATCATTGTGGACAGCTTGAACTTGATGTTCTCTTCTCCAATGTTGAAGGAGAGAGTCCCATTCTTGCAATCTACTAGACATCCGAAAGTAGCTAGGAAAGGTCTTCCCAAGATGATAGGAACCGGATAGTCCGCCGGGATGTCCAAAACAACGAAGTCTATGGGCACATAGAACTTCCCTAGTTGCACCGGGATGTCTTCCAAGATTCCAACCGGATGAGTGATCGAGCGGTCCGCCATGTAAAGGGTCATCTTGACCGGCTTTAGCTCTCCTAGCCCAACCTTGTTGCAAAGTGCAAGCGGGATGATGCTTACACTTGCCCCAAGATCACATAAGGCGTCATACTTCACTTCTCCTACTCCGATTGGCACACAAAAGGATCCCGGATCCCTTAGCTTAGGAGGCATCTCCTCCTTCATCGTTTGAATCAACTCCGAGGATCTCTTAGTCATCCTTATCTCCCCATACTCCTCCAACTTCCTTTTGTTGGAGAGTATTTCCTTCATGAACTTGCCATATGCCGGCATTCCTAAAATAGCATCCATGAACGGAATGTTAATATGTAATTTAGACATAAGTTCAAGGAATTTACCAAAGTGATTGTCCAAGCGAGCTCTTGCTCGTGATTGAGGGAACGGTAGTGGTGGCTTGTATGGAGGTGGTGCCACATAGGTTGGCTCTACATCCTTGCTCTTGCCTCCATCTCCTTGCAAAGTCTCTTCTTCATTCACCACTTGCTTCCCTTTAGCATTCTCCTTGGGCAAAGGCTCCTTCATACTTAACCCACTTCTTGTTGTAATAGCCAACACTTGGCCTCTTGGGTTTTCTTCGGTTCTTCCGGGAAGCTTCCACGGATCTCTATGTGCTTCACCCGCCTTTTGGAACACTTGTGCTTCCAAAACCTTTTGAGCCTTAGAAATTGAAGTCACGGTGCTCTCAAGACCACTCAACCTTCCAAGCAATTGCTCAAACATCAATTCGGTCCTATCCTTTGGAGGTTGAGTGAATCCGGGTGGTGGTTCTTGTGAAGCTCTTGGTGGTGGAGTTGTGCTTGTGGAAGCGGGAGGGTTCAAGGCTCCATCCGGGTTAGAGTAAGAAAACCCGGGATGGTTATAGTTGGGCCGGTAATTGTTGAATTGCCGGTTGTTGTTGAAGTTCCTTGGGCCTTGATAGTTGTTGTAATTGCCCCTTCCCATGTAGTTCACATCCTCCTCCTTGGAAGATAAGTTAGCTTGTGGAAGCACTTGAGGAGTTGCTTGATTCTTCAAAGTTGTAGCACACAACTCCCTCAAGGACTTCAACTCATTGTTGATGGCATCAAGCTTGAAATTGCTCATGGTGACCTCACTCACCTCATATGCTCCCGCCTTTCTCCCTTCACTCTTCCTATGGGAATATTTCTCAATCACTAGAGCTTGTTTCTCTACAAACTCCCAAGCATCATCCACATGCTTCTCCATGAAAGTCCCACCGGAAAGAGATTGAAGCTTGAATTGGCTATCTTCATCAAGTCCCTTGAAGTAGATCTCCAATAGCTCAATTTTCGGTATACCATGGTGTGGACAATCTAGGAGAAGATCTTTGAATCTCTCCCAAGACTTGAACAAACTCTCTCTATCCTTCATCACGAAGGCATTGATCTTCCCTCTTAACTCGGTAGTCTTGGAAGGTGGGAAGAACTTAGTCAAAAACTCGGTTGTCATCTCCTCCCAAGTACCAACTCGCCCTTGTGGAATAGATTGATACCAAGCTAAGGCTTTGTCCTTAAGAGAGAAGGAAAAAGCCCTAAGCTTATGGTTGTTGCTCTCCAATCTTGGCGGTCTAAGAGTCTCCATCAAAATCTCATAGTTCATCAAGTGTTGATGAGGAGACTCTCCTTCCATCCCTCCAAATTGATTATGCCGGATCATTTGTAGAACTTGAGGGCGGAGCTCATAGTTGTGGGTTGCGGGATCTCCTAAGTTCACACCCGGACGGTGTGCTCTTTGTGCCGGATCCATACGTCTCCCTAGGGTTTGTGGCTCTTCAAATGCAATGGGCACAACCCTAACATTCGCCGCCGGCTGCGGTTGTGGTGGAGGAGGTGGAGGTTGTCGGCGATCAAGCTCTCCTTGAACAAGGGCTTGCCTAATCTCATCAATCTCCCTCCTAGTTGCCTCTTGCCTCTCATTGGCAAGTCTCCTTTCTTCCTCCAAGAGCTCATCTCTTAGCCTTATTTGCTCTAAAGCTTCATCCAATTCAGCTTGGAGGTCTCTTCCGGCCATCTCCTTTCCCTTTTTAATACTCTTGGATCTAGATCGAAGGGTTTTCTCCGGTTCGGGATCGAATGGAGCTAAATCCTTGCCACGAGATCTTCGCATACACCTAAAGAGTAAGAGATGTCCTGAAAAGCAAAGACACAAACCAAAGAGAGATCAAAAGCAACAAGAAAGATCTACACTATAAACAATCACAAAATGACTCAATCTAGACCTAGTCCCCGGCAACGGCGCCAAAAACTTGTTACGCTAAGATCGTGTGATGTGTGTACGCAATAAGCTTTAAATTTATACTCGTTATATTTATCCTAACTCCTAGCGAACCCGCAGTGTACGGGACGTTTGTAGTAGGGATAGTATTCCGAGGTCGAACACAAAGACTAAGGTGAAATCGAGTCAAACAATGATCAAAGATAGTGTGAATCTAGACTAAGATAAGATGAGGAACAAAGAAAATGGAAAACACAATGTTTTTGTTGGTTTTTGTGGTGATCGAATAAAGATCACAAGTCAAGCAAGATAATAAAACAACTAACAACTCAAGCTAGCAAACGAACAAGTAACACAAAGCACAAGTATATGATCAAGAGAGAAAAGTGGATTCTAGAGGTCAAGATTTCCGGTTACGGCATCGGACTCAAGGTTCTAAAGATTCTTAGGACAAGCTGTGGTGTTTGGGAAAGAATGTTTCACTAATGGAAGCAATTACCGGGTAGGTCTCTCACTTCACTAATCCCGCATCAAACTCCTATTACCGGGTAGGTCTCAAGGGGTTAGAGTAAGAAATTCCGCACAAACTAGATACTACTTAAGGGTAACCCTCTCCTTACCGGGTAAGTCTCGGAATAGGGAAATCTCAAGCAATAATCCTAGCACACTCGATCCAATAGCGGCTTATGAGGCTCGCTACTACCTAGAATTCATCTTCTAAGGTATCTAAGATCGGAAATCATCGGGTAGATCTCTTCCCTCACTTAGGTTGATAGCATTAGGTGATCCTAAGCTAAATTAGGCTTAATAAACACTAGGATTTAACAACCTAACACCCCAATCATACAGATTCATCAATTAAAGAGCAACAGAAGAATAACTCGGGCTGTTCTACACTAAATCGGCCGATCTGTCATGAAGAACAGGGCGATTTTTCTAACTGGTTTGGGTTTCGTGCATACAAATCATCCAAAACTAACATATAAGTCCATTCTATCATCACCCTAGCCATAACCATCAATCCGTCACTCTAGAATCACAATAAACTAGCCAATAATATGCATACCAAGATCCAAAATCATCAAACAAGCATACATGGTGTTCATAGATGGATAATGAAAGATAAAAAAGCAAAATCAATAAATCCCAGCTGAATCTAAGTTGTAGCAAGACTTACAAACTCTTAAATGAAGATTCAAAACGTTCCTAACAACCCTTGCAATAGTTCTTCAATCCAAGATTACAAAAATCACTCAAAAGTCACTCAAAACTCTTAAAAATGGTGTTCTTCTTCTTCCTTCAATCCTTGAGAGCTTTTCTTCTCCTCCAATCTTTTCCCCCAAATTGGTGAGCTGTGAATGAGAGTGTGGGAGAGGAGAGATGTCTAGCAACAACCTGCAGGACCACTTATATTCTCCACCAAGGGCAAGGCCGGACAAGAGATCGTGGGACACGTGGCTTAAGCTGTCAAAGGCCCAAAAATCGACCCAGTAGGATTAAATCGGCCGATTTAGCTGCTAGTTGGTCCGATTTTCTTCAGCAGAAACATGCTATGATCGTCTAGCCATGAGTTGCTCTATTGCTTGCACCAATAGTGGTCTTTGTGTCCTTTGTTGCTCCAATTATGCTCCTCCAAAGCTTTGGATGTGTACCATCATGAGGCTTGGCCCTCTAATGTATCGGTTAATGTCCAAAAGACCCCCGAAATACCTACAAAACCGATAAAAGGTAGTGTAGACGTGTTTTCTAGAAATGTGCATGAATTGAGCGAAGACGTCATGAACCAATGCCAAAACGTGCATGGATGAGTGAGAAATCTATCTAAATGATTACCTAAACCTAAGTCATAAATCGTGTTATCAAAATACCCCATACTTAAGGTTTGCTCGTCCCCGAGCAAATTCCCAACTATAGACTAAGAGATGACATGATTTATGTATGCAGAAAAATGGCAAAATCTTTTTGGAGTTGTGCTTCTAATATTGGATCACCTTCATAGTCATGTTTCATGGCAATGGACAAGCAATCATGCATCAAATAAATGAAAACATGAAAAGACAATTACACTTAACTTGATAGCATGCAATAAAGTGTAAAGATGAAGAAGTCAAAATGATCATGAGCATATCCAATCTAAATCACTTAGTCTTACACACATGCAAGTAGGTCATAAGGACTCGTGAAATAGAAGGCCAAGAAACGTTGTGATTAGGCGGGAATTTTCTAGGCTATGTGATGCTAATCCGGGAAAGGAACTAAACATCCACAACTTCACATTTCTTTTCCACTTCCCTCAAGTGTATATTTTTCTTCATTTTCTTTTCTTTCTTTCTTTTATTTTTGAGACAATGGCATTGATGTACAAAAGCCGAAACCTTGGTGATTAGCCATCCTCGTGCTTTTTCTATTTTTTTCGAGGTGCATCCACACCGGGCACACATACCAAAGCTCGTTAGGACTATCGGTTTATTTGACTTTGGCAAGGCACCAACACCCGATTATGTGAAGTGTACCGAGTTACTTGTCATTTAAACTAACGTCCCCAAACCTATGTTTTTGTCTACACTTTCACAACAAATTCAGCACTTCATTCACAACATTCTTTCATCAACAACTTCACCCCACACTTGCTTTTTACACACTTCAACACATAAGCATGCTCCTAGTCCCGGATGGGTCAAAAGAGGTAAAATATTTCATCAATTGAGGTGCTCAAACAACATGATCAAGATGAGAAGTAGAGAAAGATGAATTGCCTCATTCATTCCTAAATGATGTGCAAGAACTAGCATGTAATTTCGACTTTCAATCCTCAATCCAATCAAGATAAACATTCATGATCACAATTCACACATAAGATTCAAGATAAGTACTTCAATTCCACATATGCATTCATCTATTCAACACATAAGGCCATCCATAGTCAATTCACAAGACAATTTTCATCATAAGGGTCATTCCCAAGCTTAGAAGCACTAAAATTTTTAAAATTTTCTGATTTTTTTTTTTTGGAATTTTCGAAATATGTATGTACAATGCAAGACATAATGAAACATGTGACAAAATTAAACTATCCTAGATGCTAATCATGCAAGTGATCATGAAAACCCCACCCCATACTTAGAAACACATTGTCCCTAATGTGTAAACTAAATAAAGAAGTGAAAGAGAGTCCTCACAATGTAAAATTGGTGATGCTTTGGTATTTCGGTTCACATTGGATGATGATGGTGGATGATCGATCAAGGATGGTAGAGAGCTCTTGATGTTCATTATGATGTCGGAACCCGCGCTTGGCACCGCAAGCCGTCCAAGTTCCACGTCCGCTCCACCCATGCTTGATGGAGATCATCACTTTCCTTTATACAGAGGAAAAATCGCCCCATGGCCCAGGAAAATCGGCCGATTTTGTGTATGAGCAGTCCGATTTTTCTGGGTGCTTTCCTCCTCGTCCATGTGCTTGGATCTTGTACCTTCAACTGGTCCATGAGGCTTTCACATGACCTCCAACATCTCGTCACACACGACAACAACAAGATCTAGCACCCAAAAAACACAAAAGAAAAACAAAGCACACCAAGAGTGAGATTAAACAAAAGCAAGAAAAACAAAAGGGAAAAATATATACCAATGGGTTGCCTCCCATTAAGTGCTTCTTTAAGGTCATTAGTTTGACCAAATTTAGGAGCGTTTTAATCAAGGTGAAGCGGGGCAATCACTTCCACCGGGGCTTCCGGGATATACTTCTTCAAACGATGCCCATTCACCTTGAAGTTACCACAATGATCTCCTCCTATCTCCACCGCTCCATGAGGAAAAACTTTCTTCACCACATATGGCCCGGTCCATCTTGATTTGAGTTTTCCGGGGAAGAGCCGAAGCCTCGAGTTGAAGAGAAGCACCAAGTCGCCTTCACTCAACTCCTTCGGGATGAGGCGCTTGTCATGCCACCTTTTGGTCCTTTCCTTGTAGATCCGGGCATTCTCATAAGCATCCAACCGGATCTCCTCAAGGGCGTTCATGTCTAGCAACCGCTTTTCTCCGGCCTCCTTGAGATCAAAATTTAGCCACCTTATAGCCCAATATGCTCTATGCTCCATCTCTACCGGAAGGTGGCAAGATTTGCCATAGACCAACTTGTAAGGAGTGGTGCCAATTGGCGTTTTGAAGGCGGTCCTATATGCTCACAAGGCATCATCGAGCTTCATAGCCCAATCCTTTCTCGTTCTTGAGACCGTCTTCTCGAGAATTCTCTTTATCTCCCGGTTGGAGATCTCCACTTGGCCACTAGTTTGGGGGTGGTAAGGTGTTGCCACCTTATGAGTCACCCCATACTTAGCCAAAAGTGCCCCAAAGTTCCTATTGGTGAAGTGCTTCCCTCCATCACTTATGATCACCCTTGGCGTTCCAAACCTAGGGAAGATCACTCGGTTGAAGAACCGCACCACAACCTTGGCGTCATTTGTAGGTGAGGTGATTGCCTCCACCCATCTCGAAACATAGTCAACCGCCAATAGGATGTAGAGGTTGTCACATGAAGAAGGGAATGGTCCCATGAAGTCCACACCCCACACATCAAATATCTCTACTTCTTGTATGTTGTTCAAGGGCATCTCATTTCTCCTTGAGATGTTGCCCGTCCTTTGGCAAGCATCACAAGCTACCACAAAGCCTTGCACGTCCTTGAACAAACTTGGCCAAAAGAAGCCCGATTGTAGCACCTTCGCACATGTCTTGTGTGCGCTAGCATGCCCTCCACATGGCAAGGAGTGACAATGGCGGATCACACTCTCCACCTCATCCTCCGGTATGCATCTCCTAAACATTCCATCCGGCCCTCTTTTGAACAAAAGTGGCTCGCTCCAATAGTAATGCCTCACATCTTTGAAGAACTTCTTCCTTTGGGCATATGTCAAGCCGGGAGGGACTTCCTCACACACTAGGTAGTTCACAATGTCGGCAAACCATGGCTCGCTTCCTCTAGACACTTGGAACAAGCATTCCTCCACCATTTGCAATTGCTCATCCCGGAATGAGTCATCAATCGGGATGTCCTCTCTTTCAAACTCCAATGGTGGGAGTCTACTAAGGTGATCCGCCACGGAGTTCTCGGATCCCTTCTTGTCCCGGATTTCCAAATCAAACTCTTGAAGAAGAAGGATCCACCGAATCAACCTAGGCTTTGCATCCTTCTTCGTAAGGAGGTAACGGATCGCAGCATGATCCGTATAAACTATGAACTTCGCTCCAACAAGATATGAGCGGAACTTCTTAAAAGCATACACCACCGCTAGCAACTCTTTCTCGGTGGTAGCATAGTTAAGTTGGGCATCATCTAGCGTCTTGCTAGCATAATAAATGGCATGAGTGCGCCCATCTTTCCTTTGCCCCAAAACAGCCCCAACGGCTACATCGCTTGCATCACACATGATCTCAAACGGTAAACTCCAATCCGGAGGTTGCATTATAGGTGCGGAGATCAAGGCGTTCTTCAACCTACAAAAAGCCTCAAGGCAATCTTTGGAGAAAACAAATTCAACATCCTTCATTAGTAGGTTAGTAAGGGGCTTAGAAATTTTAGAGAAGTCTTGAATAAACCTCCGGTAAAAACCGGCATGCCCTAAGAAACTCCTTACCCCTTTCACCGAGGTAGGTGGTGGCAACTTCTCTATCGTCTCAATCTTGGCCCTATCAACCTCAATGCCACGGTTAGACACCAAGTGTCCTAACACAATACCTTCACTTACCATGAAGTGGCATTTTTCCCAATTTAAGACAAGATTTGTCTCCTCACATCTTTGCAATACTAATGACAAGTTAGCCAAGCAATTATCAAAGAAAGAACCATAAACAGAGAAATCATCCATGAACACTTCCATGATATTTTCAATGTATTCCGAAAAGATAGCCATCATACACCTTTGAAAGGTGGCGGGTGCATTACACAACCCAAATGGCATTCTCCTATATGCAAAAGTGCCCCATGGACATGTAAAGGTTGTTTTCTCTTGGTCATCAGGGTGGATAGGGATTTGGAAGAATCCACTATAGCCATCTAGGTAGCAAAAATGGGAATGTTGAGCTAACCTTTCTAGCATTTGGTCAATGAAAGGGAGAGGGAAGTGATCTTTCCTAGAGGCCATGTTCAACTTCCTATAGTCAATACACATCCTCCACCCCGTAACCGTCCTAGTCGGGATTGGTTCATTGTTCTCATTGGTCACTACGGTCATCCCACCCTTCTTAGGTACTACATGAACGGGACTAACCCACTTACTATCCGAGATAGGGTAGATAATTCCCGCATCTAGCAACTTTATGATTTCCTTTTTGACTACCTCTTTCATTATGGGATTCAATCTTCTTTGATGTTCAATAGAGGGTTTATGATTATCTTCCATCATTATCCTATGCATGCACAAAGATGGTTTGATGCCAACAATATCATCAATGGTGTATCCTATTGCCTTTCTATGCAGTTTCAATTCATTCAACAGTCTATTAAGCTCATCATCATTCAAAGATGCATTCACAATCACCGGATAAGTAGAATTTGAACCAAGGAAAGCATACTTTAAATGAGAGGGAAGGGGTTTAAGATCAAGTTGAGGAGGACCTTTTTCGGTTGGAGATGATCCATACAATGTAGGTTGAGATGATTGCAAAGCCATGGAAGCCTCCTTGAAGTCCCTTGATGATTGCTCACACTCAAGTGGTTGATGCTGAAAAGACTCAGGAAAATCGGCCCAGGAGGAAAAATCGGCCGATTTTTCTTGCAGTGGGTCGATCTGAGTTTCTGTTTTTGCTGAACTGGCTGAAATTTCAGCACAAGGCCAAAAATCGGCCGATTTAGCTGCTCCGGTCCGATTTTTCTGCCAGTTTCTCCTTTCTTCTAGCACTTCAAATCCAACACTTAGTAGCTCGTCCAATGCATTCAAGGCCTTGATTACTTCATTGCTACTCTCCTCAACTCCTTCTTCCATCAAGCTTGCGCTAAGAACCTTCTCAAGTGGATCCTTGAGCAAAATTGAGCTCACAACCTCTCTAGACTCCTCTTCTTCAACTATGTTGAATACATCTTCATCAAGGGTTGGTCCTTTCATCATTGTGGACAGCTTGAACTTGATGTTCTCTTCTCCAATGTTGAAGGAGAGAGTCCCATTCTTGCAATCTACTAGACATCCGAAAGTAGCTAGGAAAGGTCTTCCCAAGATGATAGGAACCGGATAGTCCGCCGGGATGTCCAAAATAACGAAGTCTATGGGCACATAGAACTTCCCTAGTTGCACCGGGATGTCTTCCAAGATTCCAACCGGATGAGTGATCGAGCGGTCCGCCATGTAAAGGGTCATCTTGACCGGCTTTAGCTCTCCTAGCCCAACCTTGTTGCAAAGTGCAAGCGGGATGATGCTTACACTTGCCCCAAGATCACATAAGGCGTCATACTTCACTTCTCCTACTCCGATTGGCACACAAAAGGATCCCGGATCCCTTAGCTTAGGAGGCATCTCCTCCTTCATCGTTTGAATCAACTCCGAGGATCTCTTAGTCATCCTTATCTCCCCATACTCCTCCAACTTCCTTTTGTTGGAGAGTATTTCCTTCAAGAACTTGCCATATGTCGGCATTCCTAAAATAGCATCCATGAACGGAATGTTAATATGTAATTTAGACATAAGTTCAAGGAATTTACCAAAGTGATTGTCCAAGCGAGCTCTTGCTCGTGATTGAGGGAACGGTAGTGGTGGCTTGTATGGAGGCGGTGCCACATAGGTTGGCTCTACATCCTTGCTCTTGCCTCCATCTCCTTGCAAAGTCTTTCTTCATTCACCACTTGCTTCCCTTTAGCATTCTCCTTGAGCAAAGGCTCCTTCATACTTAACCCACTTCTTGTTGTAATAGCCAACACTTGGCCTCTTGGGTTTTCTTCGGTTCTTCCGGGAAGCTTTCCCGGATCTCTATGTGCTTCACCCGCCTTTTGGAACACTTGTGCTTCCAAAACCTTTTGAGCCTTAGAAATTGAAGTCACGGTGCTCTCAAGACCACTCAATCTTCCAAGCAATTGCTCAAACATCAATTCGGTCCTATCCTTTGGAGGTTGAGTGAATCCGGGTGGTGGTTCTTGTGAAGCTCTTGGTGGTGGAGTTGTGCTTGTGGAAGCGGGAGGGTTCAAGGCTCCATCCGGGTTAGAGTAAGAAAACCCGGGATGGTTATAGTTGGGCCGGTAATTGTTGAATTGCCGGTTGTTGTTGAAGTTCCTTGGGCCTTGATAGTTGTTGTAATTGCCCCTTCCCATGTAGTTCACATCCTCCTCCTTGGAAGATAAGTTAGCTTGTGGAAGCACTTGAGGAGTTGCTTGATTCTTCAAAGTTGTAGCACACAACTCCCTCAAGGACTTCAACTCATTGTTGATGGCATCAAGCTTGAAATTGCTCATGGTGACCTCACTCACCTCATATGCTCCCGCCTTTCTCCCTTCACTCTTCCTATGGGAATATTTCTCAATCACTAGAGCTTGTTTCTCTACAAACTCCCAAGCATCATCCACATGCTTCTCCATGAAAGTCCCACCGGAAAGAGATTGAAGCTTGAATTGGCTATCTTCATCAAGTCCCTTGAAGTAGATCTCCAATAGCTCAATTTTCGGTATACCATGGTGTGGACAATCTAGGAGAAGATCTTTGAATCTCTCCCAAGACTTGAACAAACTCTCTCTATCCTTCATCACGAAGGCATTGATCTTCCCTCTTAACTCGGTAGTCTTGGAAGGTGGGAAGAACTTAGTCAAAAACTCGGTTGTCATCTCCTCCCAAGTACCAACTCGCCCTTGTGGAATAGATTGATACCAAGCTAAGGCTTTGTCCTTAAGAGAGAAGGAAAAAGCCCTAAGCTTATGGTTGTTGCTCTCCAATCTTGGCGGTCTAAGAGTCTCCATCAAAATCTCATAGTTCATCAAGTGTTGATGAGGAGACTCTCCTTCCATCCCTCCAAATTGATTATGCCGGATCATTTGTAGAACTTGAGGGCGGAGCTCATAGTTGTGGGTTGCGGGATCTCCTAAGTTCACACCCGGACGGTGTGCTCTTTGTGCCGGATCCATACGTCTCCCTAGGGTTTGTGGCTCTTCAAATGCAATGGGCACAACCCTAACATTCGCCGCCGGCTGCGGTTGTGGTGGAGGAGGTGGAGGTTGTCGGCGATCAAGCTCTCCTTGAACAAGGGCTTGCCTAATCTCATCAATCTCCCTCCTAGTTGCCTCTTGCCTCTCATTGGCAAGTCTCCTTTCTTCCTCCAAGAGCTCATCTCTTAGCCTTATTTGCTCTAAAGCTTCATCCAATTCAGCTTGGAGGTCTCTTCCGGCCATCTCCTTTCCCTTTTTAATACTCTTGGATCTAGATCGAAGGGTTTTCTCCGGTTCGGGATCGAATGGAGTTAAATCCTTGCCACGAGATCTTCGCATACACCTAAAGAGTAAGAGATGTCCTGAAAAGCAAAGACACAAACCAAAGAGAGATCAAAAGCAACAAGAAAGATCTACACTATAAACAATCACAAAATGACTCAATCTAGACCTAGTCCCCGGCAACGGCGCCAAAAACTTGTTACGCTAAGATCGTGTGATGTGTGTACGCAATAAGCTTTAAATTTATACTCGTTATATTTATCCTAACTCCTAGCGAACCCGCAGTGTACGGGACGTTTGTAGTAGGGATAGTATTCCGAGGTCGAACACAAAGACTAAGGTGAAATCGAGTCAAATAATAATCAAAGATAGTGTGAATCTAGACTAAGATAAGATGAGGAACAAAGAAAATGGAAAACACAATGTTTTTGTTGGTTTTTGTGGTGATCGAATAAAGATCACAAGTCAAGCAAGATAATAAAACAACTAACAACTCAAGCTAGCAAACGAACAAGTAACACAAAGCACAAGTATATGATCAAGAGAGAAAAGTGGATTCTAGAGGTCAAGATTTCCGGTTACGGCATCGGACTCAAGGTTCTAAAGATTCTTAGGACAAGCTGTGGTGTTTGGGAAAGAATGTTTCACTAATGGAAGCAATTACCGGGTAGGTCTCTCACTTCACTAATCCCGCATCAAACTCCTATTACCGGGTAGGTCTCAAGGGGTTAGAGTAAGAAATTCCGCACAAACTAGATACTACTTAAGGGTAACCCTCTCCTTACCGGGTAAGTCTCGGAATAGGGAAATCTCAAGCAATAATCCTAGCACACTCGATCCAATAGCGGCTTATGAGGCTCGCTACTACCTAGAATTCATCTTCTAAGGTATCTAAGATCGGAAATCATCGGGTAGATCTCTTCCCTCACTTAGGTTGATAGCATTAGGTGATCCTAAGCTAAATTAGGCTTAATAAACACTAGGATTTAACAACCTAACACCCCAATCATACAGATTCATCAATTAAAGAGCAATAGAAGAATAAATCGGGCTGTTCTACACTAAATCGGCCGATCTGTCATGAAGAACAGGGCGATTTTTCTAACTGGTTTGGGTTTCGTGCATACAAATCATCCAAAACTAACATATAAGTCCATTCTATCATCACCCTAGCCATAACCATCAATCCGTCACTCTAGAATCACAATAAACTAGCCAATAATATGCATACCAAGATCCAAAATCATCAAACAAGCATACATGGTGTTCATAGATGGATAATGAAAGATAAACAAGAAAAATCAATAAATCCCAGCTGAATCTAAGTTGTAGCAAGACTTACAAACTCTTAAATGAAGATTCAAAATGTTCCTAACAACCCTTGCAATAGTTCTTCAATCCAAGATTACAAAAATCACTCAAAAGTCACTCAAAACTCTTAAAAATGGTGTTCTTCTTCTTCCTTCAATCCTTGAGAGCTTTTCTTCTCCTCCAATCTTTTCCCCCAAATTGGTGAGCTGTGAATGAGAGTGTGGGAGAGGAGAGATGCCCATCAACAACCTGCAGGACCACTTATATTCTCCACCAAGGGCAAGGCCGGACAAGAGATCGTGGGACACGTGGCTTAAGCTGTCAAAGGCCCAAAAATCGACCCAGTAGGATTAAATCGGCCGATTTAGCTGCTAGTTGGTCCGATTTTCTTCAGCAGAAACATGCTATGATCGTCTAGCCATGAGTTGCTCTATTGCTTGCACCAATAGTGGTCTTTGTGTCCTTTGTTGCTCCAATTATGCTCCTCCAAAGCTTTGGATGTGTACCATCATGAGGCTTGGCCCTCTAATGTATCGGTTAATGTCCAAAAGACCCCCAAAATACCTATAAAACCGATAAAAGGTAGTGTAGACGTCTTTTCTAGAAATGTGCATGAATTGAGCGAAGACGTCATGAACCAATGCCAAAACGTGCATGGATGAGTGAGAAATCTATCTAAATGATTACCTAAACCTAAGTCATAAATCGTGTTATCAGGCACGACTCAAGAGCCGACAATCTAATTTCAAAGGAAATTTGTTACACAATTTTATTTTTATTGTAATATTTTTGTTCAACAAGTGGGACCCATGAGCTCTGATCAATTTCAACCAGTTTTCGGCCACCCTCATTATGAAAGGGGGGACATTGGGTCCATCATCATTCATTTTGGATAGTGATCAACGTGATTCATGATGCAGTTGAAGCTGAAATTCTGTTGAAAAATTCTTATGGACCTCTCCGAAACTTGTAAGATGGAGTAACCCCAAAGTTCAAGAAGGGCACGAGTCAAGGGCCGACAATCCTATTCTTCAAAACTAACGGTTGGTCGCACCAAGTATTAAATATTCCTACCTCTACCAAAACCAAGAGCAAGTGTAACCGAAGAAGGGAACGGGAGAACAATCCAAGAGACAAAAATCAGGAACATTAGTTAAAGTCACTCCTTTACTAGCCTTGGAATAGGTCTGATCAACCTTATGGGAAATTGCGCGAGGTTTGGTGGCCCCTAAGGAATCAATTATCATACCACCGACAAGGTAAATTCTAATATGATCAATACCTATCAACTTGGGTTGTCTAGAACAAGTCAACATGTCATCCTTGCCTACACGGAGAAACACGATACCAAAACAAAGGCCTCTAAGGTGAAGGTTCTCAAGTCGGCTCAATCCAAAGGTCGGATTAGCAAGACGTCTCAAAGTTCTCGACAGATAAAATCTCAAACTAATACAGGATCAATCACAAGGTCAAAGGCCAAGGAGATTTCATTCATGAATGTTATCTCTTGACAACCCACTCCCACAACATCCAAGCATTGAAAATTGTGGAGCAAGATGTGAATACTCCGTTGTTTGGAGACAAGTCTTCACCTTTTAAGAAGAAGGACTTTCCACCAATTTATAGTCACGACAAGGGTAAGTCTCTCTTAGATGATGAGAGAGAAAACATTCCAGTAATGACAACATGGAATACACACACCGAGGAACAACTCCGGGAAATGGAAAGAATGATAGGTGAGAAAGACACTTAAACTACCTCCTTGACCGCACAAATGGAATATAAGCCCAAGAAATCTTGCTCGATCAAGGATTGGACAACCTTGAAAGTCAACCTAAAGCTTCTGGTCAAACTGGAGTCTTGGGTATATCTTCCCGAGAAATTAGAGAAATGATTGCAAAAGGTATAAAAGACTTCCAAATTTTCCGAAACCCACTGGTGATTGGGTATAGAAAACCGTACCGTTGTACTTGAACACCTTGCTTTCTTTCTAGGATATCAATGACCAAAATTTGACAAGTTTGATGGCATAAATGGTTCCCCACATGAGCATCTTGCTCACTATTACTTGGCATATGGTGAAACAGCTTTGAGTGACATCTTGCTCAGCAGACAGTTTGTTCAATCACTCAAGGATTCGATATTCACAAGGTACACTCAACTGCATCCAGGGTCGATTAAAACATGGGATGATTTGCAAAGGGTTTCCCTTGCTCAATTTGTGAGTACAAAGGCGAAACTTTCCATCATGGACTTGCTCCCAAAATTAGTTGTACACGTCGATAGTATGGAACCTTCATCCTTTGATGCATTGGTGTCAAAGACTTACAATGTTCAACGTCAACTTGCTCGACAAAACGTAGAAATTGGATGGATACAATAAAATGAGTTTAGGAGAGACGGGGGAAGAAAACCACAAAAGAAGGGTGAATCCATGACTACGTTCATTAAAATCGGTGGAAACACCTCCAGTGTTGGGAATAACTTTAAAGCTCAAGGTAGAGATAGAGGGCAAGAGAATAACAATAAGCTTATTTTGCAAGAGAGAAAACAAAAGAAGTATCCTTTTAACGATGATGATCAAGGGATATTTGATGAGCTTATAGTTGCTAAAACTTTGATACTTCCCGAGCTGAAAAAGCCTAATGAGGTGGGTATGATAAATGACCGAAAGTATTGTCCATTCCACCAAATTGTTGGTCAGCAAATATAAGAATGTTATGTTCTCAAGGATAGGATAGACTGGTTGATAAACAAGAGATCGAAGGAACAAAATCAAAAGGTTCATTGGCAATAGTGAACTCAATTTCAACATCGAAAGTCGAAAGAAAGTTAAAAATACCCACACCGATCCTTGGAAATCTAGAAGTAGATGAGGCAACTTCCGAAGATTTGGAGGACTGAGGCATCCCTACAGCTGCATTACCTCTCATGAGAGTATCCATGCAATTTTGGGTTGACGATGATCACGAGTAGTATGGGATTATCCTAACATGTCAAGAGATGGACCGGGTATACCAACATTGTATGAATTCATGATGTGCTCCGATATTGAGGATCTATAGTCGGACGACAATGATGATGTAGTCTTTTTGAATGGCAATTGTCTAAAAAGCATAAAACCCATCAACAAGTGGTTACTCAAAAGCCTAATCCTCCGGGCATTAGAATGATCGAAAGAAAGCTCGATAAAAAGAAAAGCCAGAAAAAGAAGAAGAGGTGTAAGAAAACATAGAAACCCAAAATCGACTTTGAGGAAGAGTATGCTCAACCTAGAGTTCCTTTTACCTTGAAGGATTTCATACCTAAAGAGTTTACCAAGGAAGACTCATTAGATGATGATGAAGATTTATTTTGGGGCAAAGAAGTTGTCCAATGTTGCATGGTCACTTAGGCCGGTGAATGTGAAGAAGCGCAACAAGAAGCATATACAATAACTCTTCGATCTGGTCGTCAACTACCTCCCTTATAATCAAAAGGAAAGGAAAAAGAGGTGGTGTCACCTTCCGTGGAAAACAACAAAGGCGACAAGTCATGACGGAGATGTTAATAACCAGATACATGTAGAGAAAATAAGTGATAAAGAACCGTGTGGCCTAGATCGGACTCCTCGGAACCCCATATCAATACAAGATGCTCTCCATAAGAAGAAAGGTTGTTATGATGTTGTTATCATCTTAAGCGCATCCCGACACGTTTGATTGTATATGTTGCCTTACAAATGTCTAAAGATCTATGAAAGCTCTAATTCAAGCAATTATGGATCCCGAAGATTACAAAGACCAAGTTGACCTCATCGAAGTAAATAATGTGTCATTGTACCCATCATCTCATTGTGACTCATGTATGCCTACTGTCAGCTTTTGTTTGTATATTTAGTTTGAAGTTGTTTGGTTAGGATCAACTTCTACAAGTTAGTTTTTGGTTTGTAATGAAATAACTTAGTGAGAGAATTAATACTTGTTCATAGTTTTAAAGGCAGAAAATTATGCAAAGATCAGTTGATTTATATAGACTAATTTTTTATGAAAAGGACAAAATTAGAAAGGATTACATTCTGGTCGCAGTCTTTCCAAGGGCATCCTTATGGGAAAACCTGAAGTTCATGAGATACAAAAAAGTAATACGGTGTAGGAATGTGTCTTATATGGGCAAGTTTGTCAACAACTCCGTTGATTTCTTTGAATAAATATGCAATCCAAACTCATTTGAATTTTTTCGGTTCAATGAGGAGGTCAACAATCAACAATTCGATTTCCCAAGGGTAATGTCATGAGCCGTTAATGACATTAATGACAACGAGATTGTCACCCTCAATAATGATGTTATCAATTTTGTGGTTAATTGCTTTCTAAGTTCCATGATAGAGACCAAGAGTTTTCGTACCAATAATGGTTTTATTTTTTTGATTCACCTACTCCGAGAGAAATATATCTCACATGTGATTTCTAAGAAGGAAATCAAAAGATGTGTCCTAGAATCATGCTTTCAGCCATCAAAGTTTGGTTTGATATATGTGGTTGGAGACTTTTCCCCAATTGATGTTCTTTTTTCTTTCTTGGAGAATATGTATTGCTTTTTTTAGAGTCATTTACCAATATGTTGTCAATGTTTCAGTTGTTAGTCCATGTTTGTATTTGATATTATATAAATCCATATGCATTATGCATGGTTCATCCGGTAAGACTTAAATTATGTTTTAGGTTTTGTATGCATGCATTAGGTTTGATACTATGATAGTTTTGTAATCCTAGGGTTTTAGCGAAATTTTTGTTTATGTTGTCGATTAGTTGTTTTGTAAATGGACATTTAAAGAGAATGTGATGTATGTCTTTTGTGTGGTGATTGAAAATTCACGGTTCATTGTGATTGTTATTCTTCGTTCATCTAGTTTTTGTTTGTGGGAAGTTCATTGAAATCAGTTTTTCACAAGTTTATTTCTATTTTAGGCTGAATGTCGAGATTCCATATCCAATCACATGGGTCCTAAATAAAACGAATTTTAATGTCATCGAGTAGGTTAAAAGTAGATCTAGTGGAGAATCAACCGTTGTTGTTTTTCCTCCAATAGAGTATGTCTTGGATGTGTTTTTTGGAATAGTTATATTCAATAATGTTTTTAAAAGATCATCATTATTAGGTCATTAAGTTCTTCTTTTAGCTTATCAATATCCCAAATTTTAGTTTCTTTGATAAACTATTTAAGTTTTTTTTGGAGGTGTTTATGTGGTTTAGAAGCCTCATCTCCTACATGTCATTGAAGACCTTATTTGAATTCAACAAGGAGTTTAGTGATGTTGCTTCATTGTCAAGATTTTGTTTCTTTTTTCGCAGTAGTTCAATAAGTTACCGTTTTTAAGTAATTTAATTTATGATTTTAACTCATGCATTATTTGGTTCAATAGGAATCTTCCAAAGGAGTTTCATTTGAAGGGCTTTGTTGATATCTTTAGATTTTCCTAAAGCGGAACCGTCTAGCTTCTTAGGTTCACAAACGTCATTCTAGCTAATCAAAGATCTATGTTTGTCTCCTTCGTTCCAAAAGAAATCTCTGTAAGATTTGTCAAGTTGGTAATGCCAGTATTTAGGAGCAAGAAGCTTTTTGCATTGTCTAAATTAGTTTAGCTAAACGATTTATTTTGATCAACGTACTTCTTCCTTCATGTGAGAGAAGATTACCTATCCATTTTGATAATTGTTTTGTTCTGTTGGAAATTAAGTGTTCAAATGTATGCTTATTGACTCATGGACAACCTAGGTAGTTATTAAAATACTTAGACCGATTCATGTTAAGAATATTTTTAAGGAAGTCATTGGTCTTCATTTCGACAACTTTTGTAGCATGGAACTCAGATTTTTGAAGATTTAATTTTGAGCTGGTATTGTTGCATATATATCCCAAAAAAAATAGTTTTAGCAAAAAATATTGTATCATCAACGAAAGAAAATTTACAACAGATACGGGAAGACAAGGTGAGAATCTTTAAGAAATGCGGGTTTTCGTTGCATTTTTGTTGAATGAGACGAGTGAGAAACTCAACACCAAGAACGAACAAATATGGGAAGACAAGTCACCTTGTTGAAGTCCTTTATTAGGAAAGAATTGATTAGTTGGGTTGTTGGTAATAAGAATTGGGTACGAAACAGTGGTGATACATTCGCAAATCCAACCGATAAATTTACAACAAAAGCCAAATTTATTTAAAATGGTGAGAGTAAAGTCCCGGTTAACTCTATCAAAAGTTTTTTCATGTCAAGTTTTATGGTCATCCAACCTTATTTCCCTTTTTCGATTTGAAAGAATGGAAGATTTTATTAGCAATTAAGATATTGTCATGAATAGAGCAGTTTACAATAAAAGCACCTTGAAGGGGATTGATCTGCTTGAGAGGACTTCCATTTCGAGAGAAACTTTTAACTGTTTTGGTAACATTTGGTCCTACAAATTTTCAGTATTTTTCCGGTTAGCATGCCGTGAGATATTTCACTACCAATGTTAAAAGGGGCATCTAAGATTTCCTTGTTTGTTGGTGAAGCGACGAGCTTAGCATTGACCGGAAATTAAATTACGAATGGTTTGTTGATGAGGATTGTTAGTGTTATTTTTTAAGAATCTATTTTTAAATGCTTTTGAAAAGATATTTTTAATTTCTTGTTCATTGGAGATGTTAACGTTATTGCATTTAAGATAGTTTTGTTGTGTTTGGTGTTTCTTCTACCCGTTACAATTTTGTGGAAGAATTTAGAGATGGTATCGACTAGTCAAATATGGTTAGTTTTGGTTCGTTGATTCCAATATTTTCTTATGAAATTCTAAAAATTTATTTTAGCTTGTTTATTAGTTTTTTTTGAGAAAGTTTTTGAAAGGGTTTAAACTATTAGGATTTGTAGTTTAATTCCAAGATTATAATTTGTTTTGAGGAGTTTTTCTTGTGTTAATTCACACTCCGTATTTGATTCACAAGGTTTTTCAAGGGTTACTTTTGTTTTAAGAAAACTGGTGAAATGAGACATCTTTTGTTACTTGTAGAGTAACTTTGCACCTAATATTTTCAATTAAAAAATAAAGGTAAAATTGAGTGGATGCAACAAAAAGGAAGAAAAGAAGTTATGGTAGTTGTGTAATATTATTAATTGATAATCACCCAATTAATGGTAATCGTTTAAAAAAAAAGAAAACCGTATTGTGAAGATTCTACAAATATATTATTATCGAATTAACTAATTATTCTTCTATCTCTTAATTATAATATAAAAAATGTGTCAATCGTAGGATTTGAACTCTGGATGAGTTGGCCCTCTATTCCACCCTTATATCAGTTGAACTAATTAAACTTTGTGTATTCTTTTGATGATACATAGTATTAATACACAACTTCAATTACACAATGTCAATAAATAGTTTCAATTATACATAGTTTCAATTATACAAAATGACAGACTTGTGTACATGATATAAACAAACGAAACTTATGTAATTAAAAAATGAGCCAATGTGTTAACTACATAAATTGACATAACAAATAAAATTGTGCAACCAAACCTTGTGTAAATGACGGACTTGTGTAACCAAACCTTATGCAAATGACGGACTTGTGTAACCAAACCAATGACAGACTTGTGTACAAGACCTAATTCGTATAAACTTTCTTTATGTATTACTTCCTTATTTAACGGTTTGAATTTATTATTTCCGTAAAAAAATGTTGAGAATATCACAACCCAAGATATCCGGATTAATCATAAATTACTTCCTTATTTAACGATTTAAGATATTGATTAGCATCTTTAATTAGACAAAATATTAAAATTAAATAGGAAAGAGAATAATGACAAATTAGGTAGGATCTTTAATTATTTTTAAATAAATTTTTTTTATGAAGATAAGAAGTGTCTAATTTGTCTACACATAACAAAAAGTGTCTAGTTTATACTACATGTTACATAAACTACCTACTTAGTCAACTCATCCTTAATTTTTAGTATAGAATATTTTAAATGTAAAAGGTTTGCAAGCTCTGCTCACTCTTGTTACCTTTATCATCTCTTGATTCTTAATGACATTATTGTAAACTCACATATTTTATTTGGAAAAAAAGTCTGATCGTTACCACTATTTGTGATATATACGAGAGCGTGTAATTTAATCATAGAGAATGCAACGCGAGTTTATCAGCTACTGTTCGCTCCAAATGGTGTGTGCAAGCTTTAAATTTATAACCCAAGAAGTATGCTTAAAACAAAGATGCGAACCCGCAGTGTACGGGTCAATTGTAATAAAAGCCAGAATTCCAGGGGTCGATCATAGGGACTTAGGTGAAACAAAGCAAGTATAGGTTGTCAATTTTGCAACTAACCACAAAAGCAATTAAAGCAATCAAAAGATGATAATATAGTCAATTAAGGAAATATGCAAATTCTAGGGATTAAAGCATCTAGTTGTGGTTCCAACTCAAGATCTCAAGATAAGCGGACAAAGCTGAGGTTTTGCAAAGGGAAGGTGTTACTAAAGTGGAATAGATCACCGGGTAAGTCTCACTACTCACTAACTCCAAGCCAAAGAACCTATCACCGGGTAAGTCTCAAGGTACTAAGGAAAGGAATTATAATCTCAAACCAACACACCAACTAAGGGAATAGAATCAACCTTTACCGGGTAAGTCTCAGGCTAATTCACGAAGATGGGATGAAGGCACACTCAAACCCCAATAAAGGATGAACCTTTATTACCTACACTTATGATCTTTGGTAAACAAACAAAGGAATTACTGGATAAGCTTCATCCTAAGATTGCATTGAACCAGGAAAGGTGTAATAAGAATAGGATTTGGAAAACTCTAACACCTAACTCTCATTTACGAATCAGAAAGGTCACCTCGGTCAGTCAAGTTCTACCCCGGCCAAGATGTTCATCGACTGAACGAGATGTTCTAAGGTTAAGGATAAAGACTCGAGCTTTCAAGGTCCTACTAGAATTAAGATTATTCTATCATTGTTTTTCCCACAACCTTCAGTCAATCACCCTAGAATCGCACAAAGAAATTAGCCACTCATCATCATGAAAGCGATAATCAAATAATTGGGAAGAGAATGAATATTTGAACACAAGAACCTTAAGAACAAGGCTTCAATAACTGAATCAAATATCAAACAAATAAGTGTTCCTTGGCTCACAAATCCAACAGGACAAATCAACAAGAAGGGAATCTAAGAAAGTCTTACAAAACCCTTCACAAAAGCTATAATAAGCTATCAATCCTTCCTAGATTGATCTTCAATCTTCCTGCCTTCAAAACTCTGAAGAAAATCCCTTAATTGATGGATGCTATCAGCCCTCTAAGCATTCGGTGATCCGAAGATGGTTGAATTGTAGAAAATCCAACCCTTTATATAGGAGAATTATCTTCCAAAGATAAAATATCTTAAAAAGATAATTTCCTATAAAATATATCCATATCTCCTAAAATAAATATCTTCTTAAGATAATTTTATAGGAAATATCTTAAAAGATAATTTCCTAATAAAAATATATCTTATCTCTAAAATAGATCTCCCAAATATATGATCTTCTTTCCAGAAATCCAACCCAAAAATATAAGATCTCTCTTTTCAAAAATAAAAGATCTCAGTCAAATAAAATATATCTCGCCGCGTCAGAATATTCGCCTCGGTCGGGGCGCTCCTCAAGATCACCTCGGTCGAGGTGACTCTGTGGTCAACCGAGGTGAATCTCAGCTGAAGGTGAAATCTCTCAAATCTGGTCCAAAGTAAATCTTCTTTGTTAATTCCAAGCTTCCTGAGCTCCTCTTTAAGCTCCAGAATGTAGCTCCAATGACTCCTTTGCTCCTTAGCTCCATTTTGATGCAAAACGTGCCATTTTACCTACGATTACAACGAAACTTGGTGTAGACCTCGATTCTCGTGAAGGTAGATGAAATGACAATATAATCACATAATATACATTCAAACATGCAAATTATTGAAGATAAAACGTCTAAACAAGTCCCAAAATATAGACTATAATTCATGCTATCAGCTACCGTGTTGATCTCCTTGGAAATATGATGAGCACTATGATGCAAGAAGCCCGAGATCTAGGAAGAGATATTTGAGATGATCATGTCCGTCTCCCTTGGAGGTTTCCAGATTTGGTTGATCGAATTGATGTGTATCAGATTATCCCCTTCAATCTCAATGGATGTAGCACCTAGGCTTGCGGCCTTTTGGAGGCCGTCCCGAAGAGCGACAGTTTTTGCCTCTAAAACAGATTCAACAATGCATCTTCCCTTCCCTACAGCTAAAGGGGCTGCAAGATTATTTTGAATGATATAACCAAAAGAAAATTGGGTCGACGAGTTTCTAGAGGCATCAAAGTTAAGTTTGATATATCCCTCCCTTGGTTTTTTCCATTTGATATCTTTGGTTTTTCTTTTCTGTCTTTGTTGTTTGATGTCGTTCTTACTCCGATTTGTATTGGCTTTTTCCCAATCATTTATTTGATTCAGTGCAGTCTGCTTCAGATTTTGCGGTGCCTTTTTGTTATTGAATATTGTTTGATTTCTTGCCAACCAGATGTTCCACCATATGGCCACTAATTGTCTTATCACCGATGAGGAAATGTTCTCTTTAAGTTCATTAAGAATATCAATAATGTTATTTTTGGTTGTGTCAATGTTATGCAATATTGTTATAATTTTTGCATTATCAATGTTTGCAACGTGTTTGGACACACAAAGAGAAGGTGTTTAGCACTTTCTGTATGATGATCACAAAAAACGCAATTCATCACAACAAGAATTTTTTGTTTATCAAGATTTTCTTTTGTTGGAATCCCGTCTAGTGCTAGTTTCCATAGAAATTTTAAATTTTTGGCATTATGTTAATCTCCTAGATCCAAGTTTTGTCCTTTGTTACTCCAACTTTCCGTCGTTGGATCATCTCCATAGCAGATTTAGTCGAGTATCATCCTTCTTCATTAGTTGCCCAATATATTCCGTCTCTAATATCGGTTTTAGGAAGGTTATAGTTTTTAATTTTTAAGATGATGTCATTTGGTAGAAGAGTGTCTAGTTGGTTTAAGAGTTGATGATTCCATCTTTTGGTTGTAATATAGTCACAAACTAGTTCTGTTAAATTTATCGAGGCTTTATGTGTCATCAGGTCTTGAAGTGGTTTTTCTATAATCCATTGGTCTTTCCAAAATCTTATCGTTCTACCATCTCCTACACGTCATCTAAGACCTTTGTAAAATTCTTCTCTAAGTTTAATTAATTTCTTCCATTGCCAAGATGTATGTTTTCCACATTTATAATTCCAAAGGCATGAAATATTAAATAATTTTCTTCAATATTGTCTGGATCAGCCATGATTTTCCATAATAGTTTCATTTGTAACGTTTTATTCATGTCTTCGGCTTTCCTAATTCCCGTTCCTCCTAGCGATCTCGGTTTACAAATCTTATCCCAACTGATAAGTGGATGGTAATTTGGTCTTTTATTCCAAAAGAAGTAATCGTTAATCTGGTCTAATTCGTTATGGATACTTGTAGGAAGCATGAATGTTTGCATCAAGAGGCTTGGTTTGGCATTAAGATTTGCTTTTATTAATGTTGTTCTCCCCTCTTGTGACAGAGACGTTGCTTTCCATTTTGTAAGTTGTTAATTTGATTTAAGAATAATAGAGTTAAAGATGTTTTTATTGACTCTCCCATTAATGATCGGACAACCGAGATATTGTTCTAAATTGGTGGATGTTGTAATGCCTAAGTGTGCTTGGATCCTTCTTTTATTGTTTGGCTCTACATTATTAGTAGTTTGGAAAGAAGATTTATGTTAATTTATTACTTGACCAGAAATTGCGTACTAATCCGTTAAAACCGATATAATTTTGTTGCTTGCTTAGTTGTTGCCTTTGTAAAGATTATTATATCGTCCGCAAATATTAAAAATGGAATTATCGATCCACTATATTTTGAATTTTCACTACACGTTTTTGTATGTTTCTAGCTAGTATCTCTGCTCCCAATTCAAAAAGAAGTGGCGAGAGGGGGTCACCTTAACGAAGACCTCTTTGTGGGGAGAATATATTGTTGTCGGGGAGTCATTAATTAATATGGAGTAAGATACTGTTGAGATACACTCCATGATCCAATTCCTAAATTTTTCTTCAAATCCAAATTTATCAAGGACAACCTTAAGAAAATTCCATTCTACTTTATCATAGGTTTTTTTCATATCAAGTTTAATTGCCATAAAGCCTTCTTTTATTTTCTTTGTTCTAAATCCATGGAAGCTTTCATGTGCAATAATTTTTCCATATCAAGTTTAATTGCACATTATCATGAATTGATTTGTTTTTGGTAAAGGCACTTTGTAACGGGTGTATCAGCTTTGGAAGGATTAGACTAAGTCTCTTTGCTAAAATTTTGGCAATAATTTTATAGACTGTCGAGCATAGGCTCATTGTTTTATAGTGGGAAGTTGTTGATGGGTTATCATTTTTTGGGTAAAAGTGCAATGAATGTGTGGTTAATTTCTTTGAGGATTTTTCCGGTTCTATAGAAACTTTTCACCGCCCTGGTGACATCAGGCCCGATAATGTGCCAGTAATTCTGATAGAAATCAGCTGTCATACCGTCAGGACCTGGTGATTTATCACTACCAATGCTAAATATATCATTTTTAATTTCCCTAGTGGAGAATGACATTACTAGATCTCGATTGTCATTATCGGTTATTTTTGGTTGTATGACTTGTAATTGTTTTTGCAGATTATGCTGGTCTATTGTCGAGATCTGAAAACGCAATTTGTAGTCCTTAATTCATCGTTAATTTCGTATTTTCTAGATACGATAGTGCCATCGTTTTTGGTAATTGTGACAATTATTTTCCTATTCCTTCTGCCATTCGCTTTTCTGCGGTGAAACTTTGTGTTCTTGTCTCCCAAACGTAGACTATTTGTTTTAGCTCTTTGCATCCAATATTTATGTTGGTAATCTAGAAGACATTCACTTTTTCAAGTTTAGTCTATTTATTTTGTCGTTCTTTTGTTGATTGAAGGTCGTAAAATTTTGTTTTTGGAGGGATTCGATTTCTTCATCAACGGTTTTTAATTGTTTATTGATGTTCCAAAATTTTTCACGGCTCCACTGTTTTAGCTTTTGATTAAGAAGATTTGTTTTTTTTAACTAGATTGAACATATGGCTATCCGGAAATTGTATTTTCCAAGTTTGTTTTCTTAGTATCTCGCAATCTTGTCGTTGCATCCACATTGATTCAAACCTAAACGGTTTATTTTTAAAGCTTATGGGCGTGTTTTGAAGGTTGACGGAAATCATGCAGTGATCAGAGGTAGTGAAAGCGTGATTTCTGGTATGGATTCCGGGGTATTCCTGTAGGATTTCTAAAGATGTCATGGTTCTATCTAGTTTTTCGTATGTGTTGTCATTTCCTTCTTTTTTTCCTTTTCCATGTGAATTCATTGCCTTTGGTGGGTAAATCGGTTAAGTAACACTGTTGGAAAAAATTTTGTAATCTGTCAAACTTATTGTTTGAGATCGGAGCTCCGCCTTTCTTGTCAGAGGGCTCTAGAAGTTCATTGAAGTCTCACATAATTAGAATTGGTTTGTTTATTGAATTTAATTCCGTTGTTAGTTGTGACCAGAATTCGATTTTCTTTTGCTCATTAGGCGGGGCATAAATGAAATAGATATTTATTTCAAAAGAAGTAAGGAGATTAGTGTAATTGATTACTGGGTATCTACTATGGGGCTTAAGTATCTAAATTTTTTTCACTTTGTAGTTCGTATTCTTTCCAGAGGATACACAATCCTCAGGAAAATCCAGTGGCGGGGATGATGAAAAGTTTATCAAATCCCGCGTTTTTCCATAGAGAGCCGTCAGGTTCAATGCTAGCCTTAGTTTCAGGCAACATGATCATTGGAATATGTTCGTTTTTACACGTTAGGTTTACTTCAGTCCAAAAATTCTTTTTCCGCATACCCCTGCAATTCCAGAAGGCGATTCTCATTTATAAGTTATGTTTTACGGTGGGTGGTAGTGGACCGAACTTTCCTACCCTATTATTGGTTCGGTATTTTTCCTCCTTAACAGGTGTCTTGCTACCCACATAGAGTTGTAATATTTTTGCTTGATTCGGCTTGTCGGTGATGTTGTTTATGGACATAATGTTTTCTCTCTCGACTTTGGTAGGTTGTCGTCACAACTATCTTACTATTGTTTTTTATCTTCTTATTGTTGTTAGCATTTCTTTTGTCTTTTCTCTTATTTTCTTTCGTTGTGGCATGTTCATCGTGTCTTTTTATATCGCTTAGCATTTTCATCATCTGCACCAGCGAACACCAAGCAAAATGAGTAATAACAATTTTATCCTCAAGAGAAGAGTAGCCCTGTACTAGGTTAGTATCATTCCAAATCCGGAAAAAATTGTTCACAAATTGGTATGTTTTTCTTTGCACCAGTATAGCATTTGTTTTACTCTTCGTGTTGGCTGATAGGATCTGTTGTTTACTCTGTTTGGGTGGTTTTAGTGAAACTTTGTTCCATCCTCTCATCACCACTTTCAGTAGCGATTTATGGTTGCCAGCAGGTTCTTGGTTTCTCTTGAGAGCCTAACATGCAACAATGAAAGACAATAGCCGAAAAAGCTAGAAGTTGTTAATATGGGTAGACAATAATTATACATAAACTTATTCTCATACACATGGTTAGCTATTGTAGTAACAAAAACATGGTTGTAAATGATGTTGATATTCATCCCGCATCTCAAATAGGGATTACTCAAGATCAGGGATCTAATTCTGACATTCATTACTTTTTCATAGGAGCAGAAATTAAACTTGCCAAAAACCTCAACATGGAAGTGACACAAAGAAACCCAGTTGGTGTTAAACCGCAAAAAACTGATTGTTCCACTTTTCAATATGGTTCTTAATAGGGTCCTGCAGGTAAACATAAGAAACAACACAAGACTTTGTATTTCAAGTAGTTCAAGAACACTTGACGACATTTGATCAAGATCCATACCTAGACCAAAATACAGCTTGCTCCCTGAACTATTTTTATGATGATTAGTTTTTTTCCGGGCCATACAGTTGTTCAACATATTTATTTTCTCCTCCTTCTAATTAATATCCATTTGTTCTTTCAAAATTTTCAACATCAATTTGCTCTCTACTATGAATACTTGACTCCTATTATTCGCACTATTTCCATATACTATCTGATATATCTAATATTCACTTCAGTCAGTTTTACTAACATGCTGATCTTCACGAAATTGAAGATATCAAATAGATTCTTCATAGAACTAGGACAATAAGGGGACTTACGATTCATGGTCCTTCGGGGAGAAGGGTAAGAAAGGTTATCTGTTCTAGGATCCCACCAATCTATAGTCAGTATCTTAGATGCACGGACACTTCTAGAAGGCGGCGTGTCCCGTGTCCTACCGTGTCGGAAACGAGGACACAACCGGACATGGCTCGGACACGGTCAAATATGACCGGACACGGTCCAGACACGTTTCCAAGGTAGGACACGTCTAGGGCACGGTGAGAACGCGGATTGTGTCCGGTCAGGGATGGAAATGAGTGCACAACCACCCGATCCAACCGGTCAACCGAGCCGAATTTGTGGGTGAAAACCCAAAGAATTTCGGGTGGTGGGCGGTTGACGGGTGATATTGATGGGTGGTGGGGTGGGTATGGGTGTAGGTACAACCACCCACGATCCGAACCATCCACCACCCGTCGCACCCGTCCCGCATCACCCGCATAAAGTATTTACAAAAATAAAATAAAAAAATTCCTAAATTTTACACACATAAATTATTAAAAATATAAATACATAAAACCTTAAATTTGTATAAGACGTTTAAGCCTGGACTTGGGAGTACAAGCGCATTCCCTTACCCCTTCCTCAATTTGAATTTTTGATATCGATCGCTAGTCAATAGTCGTTACAACTTTCGGTCCTTCACCATACCTCAGTCAGCCGTCGCCGAGCCACACACCTCAGTATGTATGGACGAGTGGTGAGTCCTCATCATTTTAGGCTCCATGGCGATACTCGTAGACACATTAATGTGCTTACAAAATTGGATTGGGTGCGACTATATAGGTGACCAAACTAACCATATTTATTTTTTTTATTATCTTTTGTTATGTTTTTACTTTTGATATACGATTTTTTTTCTTCCAAATTTAGGTTTTGTGCTCGATTCACAAATTACTGATACTATATTAGAGGATATTGTTATGAAAGATTGTGCAATGAAATCTTATAATATGTATAGTGTATACTTTTTACACATATAAAACTTATATCATTTTAAATGTGATGTTCTAATTATTGTTTTTTTTATCTTTGTATTATTTTAGTTTATTGAAGTGGATCGCTACATCGAGCTCTAAAGGAGTTTGATTGTAGTATATGTTGATTTACGTTTGTTGTATGCAAAAATATTGCGTTTATTTGCATAACTTTGTACTAATTTGAATCATTTTCCACGTTGGTTTGTAATGGTGGATATTGTTCCATAATTTAGTAAATTTATTATCGTGTTACTTTATAATATAAATTTACATTATACATGTAAATATTTAAAACTTAAAGATATACTACACAATACACACCCGGTTATTTCACCCGAACCACCCGAACCACCCGAACACCCGGTGGGTGATGGGTGGGTGGGTGACGGGTGAAGTGTTAGGCGGGTGATGGGCGGAGTGGGTGAGAGTTTAAGTAAGGGTGACGGGTGAAGTGTTAGGCGGGTGATGGGAGGTTAGAGCATCTGCGGTTGTTGACGTTACCTAAGAGAATGAAGTGTAAATTTCTACGCCGACTTGAAGAAAGGATTTCTATGGTGAAAACTTATGTAGAAGACGAAGAGATCCTTCCATATATTGGGATGTCCTGGAAAGCGAAGAAAAGTGAGAAACCTTAGAAGATTTTTACAATCATGTCATCAAAGAGGGAGAATGAAATTAAGATAAAGGAATACTTAAATAAGAGCACAAGAGTCAGAAGACGCAAGCAAATCTTTCCAATTCAAGAAAAGACGAATATTTGAAAGGATACGGTCAACATTGTAGCTACAGATGGAACAATACACGTGTTAAAGGATGTCACCCCAACAGATCGGGGTAAACCATTAGTACCATGACCACCTGCCAGTTTTAAGGCAAGGTTGTGTTGGTCCTACGTTATGTGATGAAAGAGGAAAAGATGAAAACCGAGATATCACGGATTCCAATACATCAAAATCTGGATTTTTCCACTAAGGTCGAGCTTGATTCAATCCCGATATCTAAGGTGCCGTATGGAATGACACTCGTGCAGAGGCATGTGTGTGGAAACAAGTGAAGGAGCAATCGCAAGAACTTATTAATAAGATTTCACTAGAAATTAGTGAAATGCTACGGGAAACTCCGAATGTTATCTTGAAAACTTGATTTAAAGTTCATATTGGAATATATCTTAAAATCTTGATTTGAAGTTGTTATGGAGAACACCAGTTTGCGAAAAGAGAGACGGTTATCTCCGGTTGTACATCGATTACAGTGAGCTGAACAAGATAACAATGAAGAACAAGTATCCCTTACCACGTATAGATGATCTACTCGATCGGTTACGAGGGTCGGTAGTCTCTTATGAGAATGATTTAAGGTCTGATTGTCACCAATTGAGAATTCGAGATTGAGATATTGCAAATACGGCATTCCGGACGAACCATGGTCACTACGAGTTGTAGAGATTCAAAATGGGCTTATCAATGCCCTGGATAAGATATTTTGGTCTACTCTCGAAGAAGAGAGAAGTTGTATGACAAGATGTCTCGGGATAACAACCCCGAAGGACGTGGAAGAAGTTACAAGATATCTTGGATGTGCCGGTCATTCCCAGATTTGTGGGGGGATCCTCCAAAGTAATAGCATCAATGGCTAACCTACTTTGGAAGACAAAGGAGTTTTGAAAATGGACAAGGGTCATAAGAGTTGTTAAGAGTTTATAAAAGAGTCGTTGAGAAACTGTCTTGACATTTCCTCGAGGTATGAGGGATTCAGTGTTGTACAAATGATTTTTCAAGCCAAGGTCTTGATTGGGTACTGAGGAGCGATATAAAAGTAATAGCATATTGGTATCGTTAGTAGAAGCGGTGCGAAGTAAGGTACTTCCTTCATTACTTGGAATTTAAAACAAGAATTGAGAAAACGTAATATCAAAGTTTGGTTTAGCGGGGCCAATTAAAAAGTTTGACCTTGTGTGTTAGAGGAAATAAAGGAGAAACATAATGTTAATATTGCATTGAGAAAGATCCGAAAAGTAAGTTAAGTTCCGACATATCAGACCCTTTAGAGATCTTAGCGCGAGTTGGAGAAATGGCATACAAGTTGGCGTTGCCACCCGGTGTTTCATGTGTGTCAATCTAGAGAGTACATACATGACTCGAGACATGTTGTCAGTCATGAGGTTCTAGTGGATGACGAGGAACTGATGAGGCTAAATGGAAGATGGAAGATAGTATACTTGGATGAGTTTTACGTTAAGCTAGTAGCATCGATAGAATCAAAAGGTTAGACCTAGTTCTTCCCTTGGTTGAGTTATGTACATGTGTGATGTTATGTGTAGTTTGTGCCCTGTGCGGGATTGTTTTATATGACCTGAAATATCTTGTTGTGGTAGTTTGAGTAGGATTGTGTGTGTATAGATTAGAAGGTTTAAGGCATCTTAGTTTGAGAGTTCACACCTCGGCCTTAGAGACCGAGAAGTTCGACGCATAGCAAGTTTCGGGACGAAACTTGTTTTTAGGGGGATCTAATGTAACGCCCCAAATTTTTGATGTGTTTTTGATATTATTTGTTCCGACTTTTATCGATATTTTATTAGGTTAAATATTTTTATAGAAGGTATTATTATGACGTAAAATATCTTTCCCAGAGTATATTTATATTTTTGATATCGTATTACCATTAACGGAAGAATTCGGAAAATTTCACGATCCGAAAATCCCGTTCGGGTTTAAGTTTGATCAAGTTTATATAGTAACCCTTTTTCCTTTCCTATTTTCTTTTTCTTATTTATTTCTTTTCCTTCTCTTCACTTCCCTTGGCTGATGAGCGTGACGTGTTACCTCTGCAGTCTGCACCTGACCATTCGTTAACCTTAATCTCTCATCGATTCACTCTCTCGTTTGCAATCAACAAGCAACCTGCTCTACTCCTCAGTCTCTCTTTCTTTTTTCCCTCTCCTGACTGCAACATTCTGTTCCCTCACCTTCCCTGGAAGGCTAGCCCGACAGCCCTGTGTTGCCCTCGACGCCGCTAGGAACGAAGCCAACCCTCCCCTGTCCTCCACCATCGAACTTCGATTCAAAAAACAGAGGAGTCGCAGCCATAGCCGCCAGGGAGGAACGCTACGTCGGGGAAACGCCACTGCAACCACCAAAAAAAAGGCGCCGCCTGGGGTACCTCCATTGTCGCTGGAGAGTTTTGTCGCGTCCCTCGTCTTCACCCTCCTTCAGCCCCGAGCTACACCGGAGCCATCCCTGCTTCTCTGTACGCGCTGCCACCCCCTTCGCCTCGCCCTGTCCTGCTCCTCTGTCGAACCCTGCTTTGCCCTCCTCAACTCTGCCCTGCCCTCGCCGGAGTGAGAGGTCGGCCGCCACCCTTCTGCACCCACCAGGAAAGCAGTGCAACCCTCCTCTCCCCTTCTTCTCTCCCTTTCTCCTGTGTTCTCATTGCTGCCAAGGAGCAACCACTGCCGCCGGACTCAGGCCGCCTCTGTTGCCACCGACTCCGCCGGATCCACGCAGCCCCGCCGCCTGTGCCTCTCTTTTCCCCAGCCTTGCGCTCTTTCCTAGCGAAGAAGGAGAAGATGTAACCCCTCTGTTTTAAATCGGGCCCCATATTATTTGGTGAAATTACAGATTTGTACCCATATTTTATAATTGTAAATTTGACCCAACTTTGTGAATTTAACAAAAGTGCCCTCTGCATGTGTAATTACAGAAATGGCTCAAGGTTTAATTTACAGAAAATGTCCCAAGTTTCTAGCATTGTATATATTGTTCGGAAAAATGTTTTTACGATTTTAAACTTGGGCTTTACTTCGAGTTATATTCTTATTTATATATACCATATATATTATGCCCTTGTTGGATTAATTTCGGGTTATGGCTCAAAGATTTAATTACGCGATTTTTTACGTTGGCTTTTGAAACCGGGATTTTCTTAGAAATATATATATTATATATCTTCCGATCAAATTTAGCGTACGAGCTAAATTTGTCTAATTTTGGTGTTAGGTTCGGAAGCATCCCGATAGAGACCTACGAGTCCAAGTCGACATCTATAGACCATCTTCCGTCTTTTGACGTCGTGTGAGTTACCTTTTTCCTCGATCTAGTTATGTTTAGTATTAGTATCATGCTAGGATGGATCTAGCATAACTTAGTGAAAATGTCAAGTAGTGGCCTTGAACCTTATGTGAGTTTTGAGGATTTATGATTGCTCTATAGCTTGAGGTGTTATTATCTTGTGAGGATTGTATGGCATTGAGTGTTTAGTTGATCTAGTGAGCTTATGAAGATTGAAATTATGGTTATATGTTTGTTGAGATTGTGGTGACTAGGACCAGAGTATCCTAGCACGTGTTGTGATGGTTATGACCTTGTGAGATCGTGAGGATTAGGAGGTTGTTATCCTATCATGGTTTTAGTTTATGATCTTGCGAGATCATTGGGACTAGAAGTATAAGGACTTCTAGTATGTGAGAGAGAGATGTTGATCGTGTGCCTTTTGACAGACGTCGAGTGTCTTATTGCGGGAAGCTGAGAGCGGGATATAGCGGGATTATCTTTGGGACAAGGTAAGTCTCCAGACTTACTTAGCTCGTATTCCTTGTATTAGCATTGATGTGTGTTTGGTGGTGTGTGTTTATTGTTTATTGTTTATAACAACTAAACCGAAATTAGGATTACCGACCTTTATATTTTTTTGGCCCAAGTGTATGATAACTGGCAGTGACAACTTGTCTGGCTCCCGCGAGAGCTAGGAGGTTCTCAGCGACTATCCCGTGCTGGTAGACGGTCAGATGCATCAGTACCATTCTATGCCGGTAAGTAGGGACTGAGGCGAGTTTCGGTGACTCTCGTGTCACAACTTAAGTTAAATTAGAACGAAATATGACTTAATAATAATAAGATAATAAACCGGACTTGTGTGCTTTGGAGTGTATTGGGTGTTTTTGATGATTGACTTGTGTTTGTGCCTTTCACCTTCATTCGAATACTTCGAATATTAGCTAACGGTTTTATATCGATTGTTGTAGATTGTCTTGCAGGTTAGGAATGCGGTCGAGAGATCCGGAAGAGTGGACAGCCGGGGTTCCGTACATTTTAGGAGGGGTTTGGTTGGAGTCGTGTTTGGGTATTGTTGCTTGTATATTGTTATGTATTGGATGTTCGAGCCTTTGGAGGTGAGAACTCGGCTGATGTTTGTCTTTTGTTGTTTCTCGGGATCATATCATTTGCATAAAAATGTATTTCGGTTTTGCCTTTATTTGTGTCTTGTTGTAAGATCCGGTAAAATTGTTGTCAGACTAAGGGTCGGGACCCATTGTGAGGTCTCAACCCGTAGCATCCCGAGTCCCACGGATTTAGGGTGTTACAATTGTGGTTGTCGGAAGTAGGACACCGATCTTCTTTTCCGGCTCTAATGTTGAAATGTTGTTCCGCTGGCCGACTCTTCTCTTCGTTTTTCTTATGATTTTATAAATTAATTTTGAATCTTTGATTATTAATTTATTTTGTAATTTTTATTTGTTGAATGTTGACTATGTTATTCTAATTCTTTCACTTTTTATGATTCACATATAACTATTATTATTTTCCTTTGTTGATCATGTTGTTCGGTTATTGTTGATTTGCAAATTAATGATTCATTCTTCAATTTTGATACTAAGTATGATTATTTCAGATTATAAAACTAAATATGTTTATTTCTATGTTTTGTAAGACTGAAAATGTTTGTTTCTAAGCTTTTGTTCCAATTATTTTATCATCATGTTAATATATATCATTGATTTTTTTCATATATATGTATCTCATTATGATATAGTATTCCTATATTTCAATATCTTTAAAATAATATATTAATTATTTTACTCGCCGTGTCCCCATTTCCTATACTTTTGAGGATTGCCGCTTTCCCGTTTCTCGCCGTGTCCGTTTCCCATATCCGTGTCCGTGTCTGTGCATCATAGGTCAGCATGACTAGAGATGGCAGGCAACTTGTTCGTGATGAGGTTGACGGCCGCAAGATAGTAAGGATACTATCAAGGAAAGCCCCATCATTCCAGGTAGGGAGACGGTCCGGAGAGCCCAAGAGCGAGACGTTGGATCTCTTGACCGGTGCAAAGTAGATTTTAGTACTTCCCCTTCGCTGATAGGTAGATCGTAAAACCATTTTCTGTCTTCTTTTCTTTTCGACAAGTGTGAGCCAATAGAGTGGCCAAAGCCAACACAGCCGGAAGAGATCGTACAAACTCGAATTGCCACGGGATGTTTACTTGAACTTGTTAGTTATTTTATCAACTCTCCATTTCTGCTTGACCTTCCACTTTCCATTGTTGTTAGTCGCTGAACATTTTTTGGCGTCTTCCTTCCTTCTCCCAGGCAAAGCGCCGATCCTTTGTCTCCCATTACTCGATGCTACCTTCGAATCTTGTCTCTGTTTCTCAGATTTTTCCATCAGAGACGCTTGTGTTTGGATTTGGTGGCTAGGGTTTTCATGGAGTTGTGAGGGCGAAGAATCGTTTTCCACCACGAGTGGAAGCGCGTACTTTTGTGGGTTAAGGGGCTTTTTAAGTAATATAATGATGTTATTTATATGACTTTACAATTTTTATAATTCAGATTATTATTGATCGATGACTAATACTTGGGGATTATTTTCTGTTAGTTCTCCATTTATAAAATATTGACTTCTTTTCCATTAAAGTGTAGATTTCACGTATAATATATAAACAATGGACGATGTAAATTATGCATTTTACACATACGCTATATATCAATTTGATAAAGTTAAACACTAGCATTGATAACAATGAAAAGATAACCTAGTCTGTAAAAATGTAGAAATCCAACAATCAAAATTTGGTATTTAGAAGTTTAGAACTCATACTACAGCAAATATAAAGGCAACAATATAATGTTGAAGTGAATTCACAAAACAAGCTAAAGCCTACTCCCTCCCTAGTGTAGGTGATATTTTTTTTAATTACGAAAAACAATTCGAACAATTAGACGACGTGTCGTCTAATGTGTTGAAAAGCCGAAAAAGATCGGCAGACGGACTAATCATCCTGAAGAGCCACAAGCAAAGGAGAAAAGAGATACAACAAAAATACATCAAAAAGGTCAACGGAAAGCAGGATGATTCAATGTAGGTGTTACCATTATTTGTACGTGATGAGCTTTTTATGTTTTTCTCATTCTTTTTATTGTTGTTCAAAAACTACATATCTGCATACTATTGTTGGTGCGGAGGAATACATGGCTTGGGTCATTCTTTTTATGAGGGACGAGTTCATAATATTGGCTCAAGTTTGGATGTGTATAACCAGGAGCACGTTCTCGGATACCATGGAAGCCGACCACTATACCTGCTCACCGTGGTTTAAAACAAATACATATAACACCAGGCTTACGCCAGAAAGCCAAAGACCCACAGCCAAAACAAGCGTGGAGGCCCATCAACACGGATGCCCGGATTTTCTAGTGTAATAACCTCCAGCCACATTAACTAGACATCATATAGAAAGAACTAACCTCTTGCAAGCTCAGGATCTTCCAGGATGATGATAGACATCTCACTCAAACAATTTTTTTAGCTTCACCAGCTAAACCAAAAAAGCAGGTTCATAATTCAAATCAAAATTCATGGCCAGAAAAACCAAATAAACAAGTGGCAATACACACAAAATTAATCACCACTAGTGACGTAAAATGAAAAACAAGAGGCCTCCAAGAATATTTTATTCTTAACAGAAGCTATCCATCAAATATTAACCTAATCACGCGATTAAAAATCATCTCTTATGAATATTAAACTGAAAGTGGTGGTGGTGTGCACTCAAAGGTCAAGTCTCATCTCTTATGAATATCAAACTGAAAGTGGTGGTGGTGTGCACTCAAAGGTCAAGTCTAGGGATTGGTATTGACGCGCCAAACATAGGGAAGAGTCGAAGAAATAGCGACATAAGACTTTTGCCTTGTTGTGTAGGGTAACCCATCACAAATAAAAATAAAAATTACTCAAAATTCACACGTATTACGGGGTTGTCTATAAACACAGACTAAAGTAACAAGATAAGTTTGTTGGTCATATCATGAATAGCATGACAGCCTAAAAACTGATACAGTACTAAAACACAATACCTTTCCACCACATGGAAATCCCTCAACTGAGCCACCTTATTACAGTTTATTCAACTACAGTGAAATTACTCCCTTAAACCTTATCATAAAATTAGATTTTAATACATTTCATAAAAGAAATTATCATCGAGATACTCCAGATATCATACTGGTTGTACCAATATCCCCCTCGAGAATAATT
Source organism: Fagopyrum homotropicum (assembly GCA_033239125.1). Taxonomy (NCBI): domain Eukaryota; kingdom Viridiplantae; phylum Streptophyta; class Magnoliopsida; order Caryophyllales; family Polygonaceae; genus Fagopyrum; species Fagopyrum homotropicum. The sequence goes on along the minus strand of BSWB01000004.1, from coordinate 120,750,125 downwards.
AATATATTTTTATCATTTCCTATTATCTACTTTCCGAATTTCTGATTACAAACCATCCAAATTCATGACAAAATTGTATAAAGCGAAAGTTTTGTCTGGAAAAACAAGTGGGCATTTTAATCAATATCATATACCACCGTCTTACAGCAATGTGTCCTGCTATGTCAAAATGCAACTTTAGACAGATTTTTCATACATTAATTAAACATTTTGTTGATCAAATTTTCCAAATCATTTTTTTATCTTATCAACCAATGAACGGCAGCATTACTGGAAACAGTGGAAGAAAACATCAGTACTACTATTCAGCTGAAAAAGCAAACACTACATTTTAACCGATTACAATTGATGATTGAGAACAATCAAAAACCGTACTTGGTTTCCAACAGGACTCTTTTCTTTGGACCAGTCTCAAAATGCAACAATGTGATAACTTCTTCCGAACTCATATAGACCGGGGGGTTGTTCAGTACTTCAGTTTAAAAGGCAAAGGTAACTATACTAAGAATGAAAATACTCATGCAGATTTTAATCCTGAAATAAGTAGTCGACCAAACATATGCTTCCATTTATTCCATGGACAATTTGGTTATGCAGCAATCTTCCAGCAAATTACTTGGATCAACAATACAAATGCTCTCCGCCATTGAGGTAAATACAGTGGCGTAGATAACATGACAAGATACAAAGAAAGCAACGTACTAATAGATTTTTTTATAAAGGAACAGTAAGTTTCATCCACCAGAAGAAGCTGACAGTGAAGAAATCATAAAAGCAAGGATCTAAAACCCAAAACCACTCATAGTTGTTGACCATCTAACTTAAGCAACTTTAAAAGAATAGCAAACAAAGGGATAGAGTACACAAATAAAATTCAAAACGGTAATTAGTAAGATTAGAGATACTTACAATATTTGGACAAGCTTGAGGACACCCTGAAAAGTGTAGGAAATCAAATCAGCAAACACAAATGTGAAACACTTTCTGGAAAATGACACATCATGGAAAAACAATTGTGACTCACTAAAATATCTCAAGGTAATAATATCACATTCCTCCCAAGCCAGTGTCTTCTAATGACAGCCATGAATCAGATGCAAACAATTCCATTAGAGTCGGTACATAATCAAAACAACATGAATAAAAACAAGTAGGGAAAACAGTTAAGCTAATACACACAAGCAAATATATTATTTACCACAATGAAAACAGAACTATAGGTTTGGCGGTTGGAATAATACTATAAATGACTTATCACAAGGGAACCCACTAATCCTCCACCAAAATCTCAAACCAAGATTAATTTAATATGCTAGCTACACAATAAGAATTAGGTATCTTACAGACCCATAATAGATATCAATCCACATTAATTTCCAAAATACAGTGATTAATACATGATTATGACCTGCCACAGTGAACCCAATTTGTGAGCTAGAATACCTTCTACTGTGTGCCTGTAAGGATAAAAGCACTGGAAGATAGCCCACTACTGGGATTTCCTGAATGAAAACCAAAATTAGAGCTAAATAATAGAAGAGTGAAAAATAAGTCAACAGCGGAAGCAAAAATTACTATAACTAAACTAAAGACATTAGAAGTTATAAAAGGGGGGCAGTGGCCTTATGAAGATTGTGATACGGCCACAAATAACATCTGAGCAGTAAAACAGAAATTTGGGCAACAGTCCATCAGCATCGCGAATAGAGATCATTTAGTTAAAAGCTAACATCTTCCATCTTACATTAGTCCCATGTATAGAACCATCAACATAGAACGTCATGTGTATGTACAAAGATTATCACTTACGAATTGAAAAGATAATTGAACTTTGCAATGGTTGTTATCAGCTATCAAGAATGTTTACAAGAGAAGAAAAATGCCCTGAGCAGTTGTCTTACAATAGAAAATGAACACACTCGCCAAGATGCCCAAGAGAACTGCAAGTAAGTGTCTTCAGACGAAGGATATTCCTCCGGCTACCAATTTCACCAGTGCCTAAAAGCTCAATCCAAAGCTTCCTCATGAGCACCGGATGATAAACAAAGGGAAATTCCCAGTCATTAGAGATTGATATAGATTTAGACAGCAATCAAAACATATCTAGTGTTTTTTTTTTCGGGAGAGTCAGAAACCAGCAACATAATCACTTGCCAGTGATGAAAGGATGATTCAATGCCTGCGAAACAGTCAGCCTCTTATCAGGGTCCAAGACAAACATTTTATCAAGAAGGTCCTTAAAGTTGGTCAGCATTTTTGGATCCTCGCCTGGAGATCCTTTAATGATTGTACCAATGTCTTTTGGCTTGATGTTGACAATTAGCCTTCTAATGGTCTGAAAACAGAAGAATGAGAAAATCAGTAGGATTAAACTTGAAAAATAAGATAGATTAGATTATATAGTAACACTTACTTTCTTAGTCACAAGATCCTCTTCAATAGCAAGAAAATTCATATCGTGGTCAAAATGCTGATGAATAAAAGCTCCCTGCAAAGATAGGTGTACATTCGAAAAATATAAGATAAAATCATATAGAGACAGCAAACTGAAATTTCAGAGGTCCAATGAAAGACCATTGGTGATCCAATTGCTAACATATGTCCAGTCAAACCCAATATTCTACAGCAATGCAAAATCAAATGTAGCTCTAACCTTACGAAGCATCTTCTTTGGAAAAAGACCTTTGAGTTCCATATGAAGGCGAAGCATATCGTTGTTAGTGGCTCCTGGAAAGAGGACTTTGCCAGTATAAAGTTCATACAGACAACAACCTACTGACCACATATCCAGAGGATGATCATATGTCAAGCCAAGAACTACAAAAAACGAAAACAAAAGAATTAGCTCATTAAAGATGTAAAGTACTAAACAATCAAAATGAGTAACATGGAACTATGAGAGCACATACTAATCTCAGGAGCACGGTAGAAACGGCTCACGAGGTATGGCGTCACTTCATTTTTTCCAGCAAACATTGCATTGCCAAAGTCGCAAAGCTTCAGCACATTTTTTGCCTCATTGACCTGTTGTTCATAACAAAATAGTAAAACTACATTCTTCTGTAAAAGTCCTATAGTCAAATTTTGCTAGTCCAAGTGGACAATCAGAAAGTACTGACCAGCATATTGTCTGGCTTAATGTCACAATGAAGAACGCCACAGTTTTTGAGATGCTTCAGTGCAATGAATAGTTGCTTTGCATATGCCCTCACAGCAGTAAGCTTAAGTCCAATATTACGACCAAACTTCTTTAGAATCTCCCTTAAATTCATATGCAGAGATTCAAAAACTAAACAAAGATGATTACGGTACTTGAAGCTTGAAATATAGCGAACACAGTGCCGCCTGTCATCAGGATCTGCCCCAACTAATTTCTTTAGTATGACTAACTCTTCCATACCTGCTTTTAACCTGGGAAAAAGAAAATAGGAAGTGGCCGTTAGTTCCTAAAAGCAACTTCAAGAGACAAAATACACAAATCTAGGAAGGCTGCAAGAGTGGTGAGCCACTAAAACCCTCTGAGAGGATGGAGAAAGGGATGGGAGGGCATATGGAACAAAAAAAAAGAAGGGAAGATGCAGGGGGGCAAAGCGGGAGATAACTGACATAGTATCATTATTACGTATAATCTTTATAGCCACTTCTTCTGGATCACTATTTCCTGCTTTGAGATCTTTAGCACGAACAACTGTTGAAAATACACCTTTTCCATGTGCAGCTGTAACTTCATAACGACCATCCAGGATCTCCCCTAGCCGGTGACCTACAAAACGATGTCCGTAAAAGAGATAAAGAAAAACTAAAGCAAGACAAGATTTGAACTACAGATAATGGACAAACAATAATGAAGCAAATGAATCAAGACAATATGCAAATACAAACTTCCAAAAAAATCGCCAACTTAGGTAAACATCATTTGAAACCCATGCCAAGGATATGAGGAACAATTCGAACTTAACTCATCATAAACTATGGAAAGCACAGTAGACATGATCTGATACAATATGTCACGATCTTTATCGTATGAGTCCATTCAGAGGATCTTAGTCACGCACAATAGTAGGCCTGTGCGGAAAATCAATTAAGTACGATGCTCCCCAAATATGTGCTAAACCATAAACATTGCATATATGAAGTATTTCAAGATGAATAGTATATGCAGACTCTGAGCAATTCGGGACAAAAAGGAAAACAGAAAATTGACAAAATGGGAAGAGAAAAATAGCATCAGCAGAATAAGTCGCATACACATGCTGAGTTTCAACAGGAAAACAGGAGGTGGCATGGACAGTTGTGGGGGGGACATACCATAATAACCCTCTGGGTCATCCCAATTATCATAAAGACCACTCTCATCCACAAGTAAGTCATTTCCTTTGCCCTATAAGCAAACAAAAATAGTTAGGCATGATGTTCATGCTGCACAACTGAGAAGCAAAATATAAAGGAGCAAGACAATTGAAAGGCCATGCACTAAGGACTAAGATAAAAGATCACAAAACATTGTTCGCCTCGAGGATCTGTCGACCCAGTCCCAACCCGAGTTGAGATGTAACCCAAACAGCCCGACTCATACTTGACCCCAGAGAAGTAACCCAACCCAACACAAGCCCGATTGACTATACTTTCCGGAAGGTATTACTTTAAGAGAGAGAAGAAAATGGCACCATGGACCTGTAATCACCTGCTTTGTACCCAAAGCAACAAGAAATCATGTGCTTCACCTCAACAGAACTGATGCAATCCCGACATACTTGACTCAACAACCCAATTGACATGGCTTGTTAAAATCTAATCTCTACAGAGGATACAACGCATGCACCTAAAATAATGGAAGGTCATAGACCAAAAATAACAAAAACTTGAGTTTCTAACCATTTCGACCCTTGACGCAATTGAAAACCAAGATTAGATCATCGATACTGGTAAGTGATGCTCTCCAAATAAAGTCAACAATAGTAGGCATGATAGCATGGCAACCCTTGAGAAAGAAAATAAAAAGACAAGTAAAACTAGCATGAAAATCCATTCAAGGAAAAGAACAGGGAGGAAAGTTTAGGGGCTTGAAAACAAATTGCTGCACAAAACCATGTAAAACAGAAACCAATGGATGGATAACAGAAAATACAGCATCAGATATATGAGTCATACCGTTTTACGAATTTCTGCAGGAGAATCGCCAAATATATCATCACGAAACATATCATTAGATCTTTCACTCTGCAAATATTTGGATAACCATTTCAGAGCCTTGATCCAACCAAACGAACCATGAGCTGATAATAAAGTATGACACTGCATTTTTAACAAATTCTGATCGTTGAACAACTTCGTTGGTGACTCTATCAGTTAGTACATGAGGTCATTTCCATCATGTCAATGACTCATTCACGAATTTTCTTCTTCTGATACAACCATGTAGGGTCTCGTCACTTAAGGTCTTTTAAATCTACCCTGAACCTCAAACTGAAAAGATGGTTTTACATTTTGATAATTGAGATCACCATACCTTCCAGAAAGAAAATCACTAAATTTCTTGTAACGTTTGTCAGTAGAAAAATTGATAACTGCAGGAACCCTAAATCATTTCAATGTCATTTTTGTGCAACATGACAATCAGCAAGGAAAAAAATATCTCATTGGAAAATTTTCACATACCTTTGGAGAGCCCTCTCCCAGGGCTCCTGGGCCTGAATTTTTCTCACCCATAGAGGTCAAAATATGTGAAGGTGATGATCCAACAGAAAAAGCTTGGTCACCATTGTCATAAGGTTTCTCTGGAAGAACATGGGTAGCAACATGCACTCCAGAGGAATCTTCAGAAACGTCATTCTTTGTTGCTGGAAGGATTTCAAAACAAAATAGCTTTCATTTAGAAAGAACTTATGCTGGAAATGTATTACTGCAAATCATATATACACATGCATGTAAATTCAGTGCTCTTTCCCTGGAGTTGTTGAAAATCTGGATAGACTGATAAAGTTTGTCAAACTTCAACCCTTATTTAAACCAATGAGGAAGACCTACTCGATCTATTCATAATTTTAAAAATTGGAGATAATGATATGAAAAATACAATTACCGAAATTAGTGGTCCCTTTCTTGTTCCATGCCAATTTTCTTAGTATCGTAAACTTCCAATTACGACTTAAACTTGTATATTCCATGTTCTCAGTAGTTTCAACGTGGCCCCAGTAGTAGTAACTGGCTTCACACATTGCTGTTGTCAATTATGAAAACTCATTGCAGTAGTCTCCATTCACTTCAAAAATATTTACTAAAAGGTGATACATCATGGCTTTTGATTCAATGCCATTGACTTTGACTGAGCATAAAAGTGAGTTACCATTGTAACTTCTTTGCGTCTAATCAAACTTATTATTAAAAACACAAAATTCAAATGAGATCATCAACAAAACATCTCTTGGCCCACCATATATTCATGACTAGGTAGTATGATCGAACAATTAGATCAAAAACATTTTAACTTTCAGAAATTTAATACTGAATCCTTTTTCTTATTATATATTATATATATTTTTGGTGAATATATACAAGCAGGAGGCTACTGCAATGAGTTTGCAAATTTGGCAGAAGTGATGTGCCCAGCCAATTAGTCCTACTGGTGGCCACGTTGAAACTATTGACAAAGTGAGATGTAACTTATCAGGGCAATTCCTGACTGAAATTTTTGAAACATGGTGAATTAGTGGAGAACAAAGAAGGAAAGTATAATTACTTAATTAGGGTAACTATATTTTACATCACATTTATCGCAATTTTTTAGATTGAGGGTTGAGATTTATAAAATCTCTATCTATTGACTTTTTTAGCAACTCCACTGCAGCAAAACGCATGTAAAATACAGAGTGTAGGTCTAACATGATACGCACTGAAACATATTCTAAATCTTGGAAACCATGACTTGGATAAATGGAGTGATAGAAGCCTACATTGGAACATAATATAATAGTACAAAATACATGTCACATATTATATCTACACTTACTTAGCTGCAAAAACTGTGGAACAATGTTGTAAAAGGCATGCCCCAGGCGCAAGGGGTCCAGCGCCTTCGTACACCAATAAAAACCCAATTACAGATTATGGATAGACTTGAACAATCATTTCTATTATTCACTTCTCAGTTATTTCCTTCAACTTTCCCATTTTCCCAACTACCTCCAGTTTGTCCATTACTCGTTTCGTTGTTGATTTAATAGAATTAAGTCATCTATTAAATATTAGGAGAGTTAGTTATTTTGTTTTCCTATTATAAAAAGGAGGAGCTGCCGATAGTGATGCAACAGACTTGAATATTTGATTTAATACAAAAATCAGGATTCCTCAAAGTTTCCTGTGTAAGGGATTCTTTAGCACAAACCCTGCGTTTTATTCTTGCCACGCAGTACAAAGATTGAGATTCTTGCTTCTAGTGGGGTTCTAACACAGAGGTGCAGCCCCTTCAAAGAGGCGCAGAAAGGCATGCTTACAGGCCCCTGTCTTCTTTTTGGACAAATCAGTAAACAAAGTTTTTTTTTTCCAAAAATACTTTGATCCTATCATACCAACATGTTTACATTATTAGCTAAGGGAATACATATGTTTTTAAAAAGATATTAATGGAAGTCCTGAAAATGATATAATCATTCATAGTATCACCCTTTTCGTGAAATAATTTACCCGTGCATATCCATCTCCGTTTCCATCCAACGCTCCTTTTCCATCCAATTTTAATGGATAACCTCTTTGGTTGTACCCCTGCACAGTCTGCAGTTGCTGCGTTTGCTAGAAGAACTATCTTTTTTCTACTTTCTAGTTCAAATTTCTTGCTTGTTCTTCTTGTTGTTCACTATAATGTTATTTGTTGAAGAATTGAACTTTATTTTCGATTTAATCTGAATTTAGCTGTTTTACTAAAAATCTTCCAAGAGACGTGCCTAGGCACAGTGCGCGCCTTGTGCCTAGGCTCCAGAAGCCCCTGCACTGTGCCTTTCAGAACACTGCTGTGGAAGACAGTATTTCACTTAGTTGTCAACTAAAAAATCATAAGTACAAAAAACAACAACGAAAATCAGAATTTATACCAATTATTAGGTGAAAGAGACAATGCAAACAAGATCAATTTCAAGTGAAGGAAATCACATAAGCTAAGGGTCTAAGGTTGCACAAGAACAAAAAAAACACCAAACATTGTGTATGCTAAGATTTAATGAGATTAACAACACAAACATCAAAGTAAGCAATAATACCAAATACCTTTTCCAGAGGCAGTGGACTTAGGATCATTCTGTGCCTCTTGAGATCTGTATTTTTGAAGAATTGCTTCTCTTCGCTTTCTGCTTTCTTCCTTGATTCTGTTAATATCGTCTTCATCCTGCTCAAGAAGTTCTAATTCCATATTTTCAGAGTAGTCATCTTGTGCATCTTCGTCCCTGTAACCGAAGAGGAGGCCATTGACATATGAAATTACCACAAGAAGAAAATTCAAGAACCATCACAGAAGCACATATTATTTTGGCGATCGATGCTCTAATAAAAAAGGGCTAGGATCCATAAGAAAAAGAAAAATACCTGCTTGTTTTATTTTCACTTTCTTTCATGGTATCATTCGTAGAGATGTGATCTTTATCTGAATCACTGATCCTCTTTCTATCCCTGTAATAATCTTCACTCTCATATGCACGGTGTTTAGAGTCATAGGATCTGCCACGACTACCATATTTATTTTCGTCTTCCCGTCCATAGTGATTCCCAACCCTATCACTCCCTACATCCTTAACCTTATCTCTATGTCTATCACTTCCATTGTCACTTAGACCCACACAGGCATCATTGGACCTATCTCTATACCGCTCCTTGCCCCTCTCCCGCTCTTTATCCATATCCCTATCTTTGTAAGAAGACCAGCTACTTCCCCTACGATGTTCCCTTTCCAGACCCTTATCCTTGGTGCGTCTATAGTCCTTTTCCTTATGCCTAACTTCATCATATTCTTCAAAATGGATATTGTCTCTGCTCCTTCCACGCTTCTCCGCCTTCCTATCATGTCCCCTTTCCTGCATGGCTTCGCTGGCCCTAGTGTACTCTTGGACCCTATCACTCTCTAGATGATGTTTAGCTTCCTTGTGATCCCTATCTCTGATCCTCCTTCCCTTCTCTCTTTTCCTGTCCCTATACTTGTCTCCAGACTCCACATCCCCTGAATCACAATCAGAACCCCTGCCCTTATCTATAAGGCGTCTTCTTTCCCTATGGCTATCCCTCATCGCGTCTCTGTCATGATGCCTATCATCTCTATTTGTAGCAGTGATCCTCTCATCATCTGAGACATGTTTTGCTCTCTCTTTTTCACGACGATAATGGTCATATCCACATCTTAAATCATTCTCAAGGGATACGGTTTCAGAATCAAGTTTCCTCCTCAGAGACATTGGAGACTTTGACCTACTTCTACCGGAGGCTTCATCATGATATCTTCCTTGAGATGGAGAATGCGGTACTCTATATCTATCCAACCTATCCCCTTCCTCAACTTCAGGACCATTGAACCCCTTGTGCTTATTATTTTCCTTTGCAGGGGAACGGAGTCTTCTATGCAGTCTAGCATAATATTTGTCACTTGTGTTAGATGGACAGCCAATATCTCCGTTGACTTTATATTCTGCAGGAGGTAACTCTTTATGGTCAATTTTGCACTTAGGAATGTTCACACCATTCAACAACTCTGAGAGAAGTAATAACTTACCTTTGCTTCCGCTGTTTACTGGAGACTTTAGTGCCACAATAGGATCCCCGATGCTATTCACAAGAGAGTGATGATCACTTGATTCAGATATTCCTTCACAAACCGTGATTTTCTGAGAAACAATGAAAGAAACATAAGCAATTGATACACAGGTACTATATAACAGCACAGATAAGGGTAACTCAAGGGAGAAAAAATATGAAGATCGATTCAACATGGGAAATACTTGTTGCATTTTACTAGTTCTTACAAGTTACAAATTAATCTGCACTGCAACCCTATTGTCTTCAGGAAATATCTAGATTAATGCAAGCATGATCTTTTCTATGTAGCCATCATCTCTACAACAGCGCATCAATCAAATTGAGAATTCTAGAACACAAAACACTCAAGTTGATCAGATAAGCAAAAATCTCAAAACAGATCAAAGCATTCTAAGTTTCTAACGCAAGAAAAAGGTATTGTATTCATAAAAAAACTTCATGAAGTGGTCAAGAAACAGTGGCAACCGAGAGGAATATACTTTCTTTGTCGAACCTAGTTATCAGCAACCATAAGCAGCACATATGAACACCATATGCTATCAAGCACGATAGAATTGACAGAACACACCGTGTTTGAATTGTCCGCTCTTCTCGGAGCACCAGCAGCCCTAATTTCACCCGATTCCGAATCCGACATCACTTTCTCAGCCCGAGTCTCAACGACACCAGAAGAAAAAAACTCGTCCTCAACGATTTCACCCTCCTCCATCTCAGAATCCGCCTTGGCCTGGGTCAAATGAGCAATTTCCTTAACCTCTTCAAAGTTCGCCTTACCGTTCGTGGCCTCAACATCACCTCTCCTTTCGTCGCCGTGATCCTCACTGCACTGATGGTGTTGGCTTCGGTGATGGTGGCGATGGTGGTGGCGGTGCTTATGGCGCTTAGAACGGTATCGTGACTCATCCTCGGAGGGAGAATGACGGTGCTTGCCACGGGTGTCTGGTGAATCACTAGCCATGAATGCTAGAAGAAGAAATCCTAGGGTTTGGAAAGAAATTAGGGTTAAAGACAGCAAAAGCGAATTGGATTGGGAAAGCCTATGGGTTTCTTCCTGCTGAGGCGTAATTTGGTGAGGTACAGAGATATAGAAAATGGGAATCGATGGATCGCTCGATGTGGGAGGAGGGTCAATGGCAATATTGTATTTTCTACCATTATTTCCTTCTCCTTCCTTTTTATTTTATTTTATTTTATTTTATTATATTTTATTTTATTTTATTTACATTGGGTTCATTTTGTAGGACTAATTGGTTTTTCCTTCTCCTTCCTTTTTATTTTATTTTATTTTATTTTATTTTATTATATTTTATTTTATTTTATTTACATTGGGTTCATTTTGTAGGACTAATTGGTTTTTCTTTTAAACTATCGTCCTAATAATCTCCAATAACTTCGGACGGAAATTTTCCAATTTCTCATCCCAATAATATCATAATCCCCATTAACCTCTATTGCTAAACACATTTTTTTCTTTCGGTTTTTCTATAATAACTATACATCTAATTTTAGTATCCCATTAAGAAAAAATCTAGCTTGCCATGAAAAACGCCACATAAGGTCCACGCGTCCGATATCAACTTGCATCTACAATCAACATTCTTTTTCGGCTTTCTATATTACTATACGTCTATACATCTAATTTTCATCTCATAAAAAAACTACAATACCATGAAAAACGACACATTATTCCACGCGTCCGATATCACCTTGCATCTGCAATCAACAAAAGCTAAAAAAATCCAATTGTAAAAGATATATGAAAGCAAACAGGAGATTTAAAGCCTAAATGAAATATAAGCAAAGCTAAGTCAAGTGGCTCAAAGAAAAATAGCGGATAAATAATTTCGATATTTGAAAAATCTTCCACCCTAAACCAAAATAGCCATTTTTCCTAAATCACAAATCGCCCAAAGAAAGATAGGAAATGTGTAATATCCGGAATTTTTATTCCGTTTAATTACGTAGCAAACCGGATTTCGATCTTTTGATCCTTAGCTTTCTACGTAGTTGGACACAATATCTCAAAATTTTACTATTTTATGTAATATCACTCCACGTAAAATGATAAGACTTGCCTTTAGCAAACCCTAAGCCTTTAAACCCTAGTTTTAACATGACTTGTCCTTGACAAAGTCATGACAAGCACAAGACGAGGTCAGGACGAGACCATGACGAATTATGATGAGACCATGACAATTTCGTGGCAAGGCCATGCATGGGCTTGACAAGGTCATGACGAGTTTTGACAAGCCAGCCCACCTTTGTTTTTTTTTACTTCAGCTCATATCTTCAAGCCCAGTTTGCATCAACCTTGCCCTACCTTACTCTCAACCAGCCCAACTGTGCAAAGCCCACGCCATCTCATGTCCGAGCCCAGCTAGAAGAGAAGATCAGCAACGCTCTTTTCCCTCTTAACTTACGTAACTGCTGCTATTTTTGGAGGAAATCACAATTTGTTCAGCCCTCGACTCCTTCTCATCTCCTTTCTGTCTTGATTAGTCGCTCACGCTTTCCTCCTCTGTGCCGGACGGGTCCTTAACTTCGACTCAATCGGATGCCACAGCAAGGTCCAGGAGAGTCGTCCCACAACTGCAGCAGCGAACTCTAGCCCTCGATCCCTAGAGCTGGTGGTGCCGAACAACGCAGCAACAACGCGCCTCCTCCCTGCTGCAGTCCGATAGGTGAGGTTCTTCTGAGGATAAACATATTCAGTAGTTGTTTTTAAGCTTATGTGTATAGGGTTGATTGCACCTTAAAAGAACCTAGGACATTGGATTAGTTGGTGTATAAGTTGTAAGTTGTAGGTTTCGAACTAGAGATCTTAGAGTAGAATAAATGAAAGAAATGACTGACAGTGAGAATTGAAATTTGGACCTACTGCACCCCGTAAATTTCAGTCCTGGCCTGCTGACTTTAGGATGTTGTTTCGATACCTTTCATTTAGAATCCACCGTTGAAATTTTTATATATTTTAGATAGAAATATGTAGTTGGGTGTATTAAAATTTGAGAGAGAGTTAACGATTAGAATTTATAAGGTCCCGAAGTAGAGCACTTGAGTTGTTTTCCAGCAGTGGAATTTTTACTAAGTATGGAACTTTTTTAGTGTGGTAACCAACTTTAGAGATTTCTATAGAAGTGATAGTGGAACAGTTTTAAGAAATTCTTGCTCCATGCGTAGTTTGGATATCATAGATAATTTAGAGAATTATTTCGGACTTTTTATAAATTTATTTTGGTTTCGTATTTGAAGCTGAAGTTGGACCTTAATAACTTTTCGGTAAATTGAAAAGTGTGTAGTTTCTCTAGTTTTATCTAAAACTATCATAGATAGTTAGAATATGACTTTTAGTCTCAAATAAGAGTTTAAGCATAAATTAGGGGATTTTTGAGAATTTCGGGACCAAGGGTAAAATAGTCATTTTTACCATAAATTAGTACTGTAATCGTGTCTGTTCTAATAAGATCTACTGTTTTAGAAGTCTTAGACTTCTAACTTCCTAGAAAGTGTGTTGATGCACTTACCCCCTTTAACAGGCAATTGAGTTGCTACAGTTACAAAGCGAGGTGTGTTTACAGAGAGTCGAGACTTGTATCAGGTAAGTCCTTTGGGCTTACTTAGCTGACTTCTGAATATCAGTATGAATAATGATAGTGGTGTGTGATTGAAATATTTAGAATTTATTTCGTAACAAATATTTACCGACCTATACTTGGCCTAAGAGTAACGGGCGGTGGCATTCTGCTCAGTTAGCCTTAGGGCACTGGGGGTTTCTTTAGGGACTAGTCCATACTTGGTTTGTAGTGATGCTACCGGCGGAGGTATGCTAGACCTACACCCAGTTGGATAAGGAACGGAGGCGGGAATTGTTAAGAGTTATGTTCATCACTTAGCGTGCGTGCAAATAAGTCTTAAATTTATAAAACTAGAATCAAGCAAGCGAACCCGCAGTGTACGGATCGACGTAGTTAAGCAAGAATTTCAGAGTATCGAACACAGGGATTTGGGGGGAACAAATTCAGTAATAGATTGTCAAGCAAATAAAAGGGTAAAGCTTTTCAAGTATATTGGGAAAAACAGAAATCCTAAAGATCCAGGAATTCAGTTGTGGCAATCGATTCAAGATATACTAAAGAACTAAGGACAGAGTTAAGAGTTGCAAAGGTATACTAAGGTAAAGCAATGTACGGTGAAGTTCCAAGGCTTTATAGAACTTATCTAGAAATACTCTCTATAAAGGTTGTTGAGGCTTCAATATAGAAAGGATCTAAAGACAAGAATTAATGTCAAATACCCAAACTTGCAATCCAAGGATCAAGACTAACTTAACCGATTACGGTTGTGACACTTACAATCGAGGTAGAGGTTGTTGAGGCTTCACTACCACCTAGAAAAGGCAAGCCTAAACTAAGTTAAAGCAAATCTTTAACTTTGGATTAAAGTAAAAGCAAGGTTCGTAAACTTAAGGGAAATCACGGTTAGTTCTTGAGGTTCCACGGCCGTGGACTTCAAGAACATGCCGTAATTTAAGGTTGTCGACGATTCTCTCTAACTCTCAGGATCTAATCTGTTTACGATCGATCTATCATCATCTAAGCCACAACTATCAACCCTTCACCTTAGAATTGTTAGGGGTTTTTAGCCAACAATCATCATTACGATATCAAATTCAAGGTTTAAAAGATTGAAAGATGAAAACTTTCGAAAACTTTCAATGAACTTCAAACTAATCTCAATGTCACAATTAAGAACAAATATCGTCGCTAGATTCGGATTAGAACAAACAAACACAATATTAGATAAGAAGGAAGAACGGGATGTCAATCCGTCTTCTAAATCAAACCTAAACAAGAAGAGAAATCTTCTTGCAATTAACCTTTCGAATCTTCGATCTTCCGTCAATCCGGAAATCTCTATCACAATCTCCACCAAGTGCGAGATTAGGGCAACTCCAAAGATGAGCGCAAGTACGTCTTTTGCAAAGTCGCAAAGTCTCTAAGCGAAGGTGCAAGCGTAAGCCTAAAGCGAGGTGACGGAATCTCTCCTCGTCCGTCTTTTTATAGTGTATGATGAAGTAGCGGCCCGACCCAATCTTTTAAAAGATCGTGGCTTAAAGTGTGGCGAAAAAGATCGCCAAGATCACGGTCGTGGAAGGTTCCACGACCGTAATTTAGAGCGTGGAAATCAACACGGTTTGAACACATGATTCCACGACCGTAGAATCCATTGGAATGAATCACGCTTTACTTGCTAGGGTTCCACGGCCGTGGAACTGAACGTGGTTTGTAGTACGGCCGTATTTTAGAGCGTGATTTAGGGTAAGAACGTGATTCTTCCCTAGCCTCGTGCATTCCATAAGTTGACACTCATTTTGCTCCTAAGAATGCCCTCAATCCATGGACATACTCAATCAACTCATCTTTGCTAAATTCCGTTCGGAAATGGCTCTCAATCACCTATAATCAACATAAAGCTTGTGTAGACATCTATATCGACAATATAGGCAAACTAGCTCACAAATGCAATAATGCTCAATCAATGACTATCAATATGAATCAAATACGCTTAGAAAACGTGCCTAAAATATCACAATATTTCATGCTAACAGTGACCATCCCACCATATCCAATATTGCCGGCCCTCTTGTTCTTTAGCTTACTCATGGTAGAAGCTAAGAGGGTGGCACAGTCAGCCGGCCTACCATGCAACATACAGTACAGCAGAAATAACTCATCAGTCTTGATTTTCTGAGGAGTCTCAGTCCTAGGGAAGAGACACTCAGAAAGTACTCGGTGGGCTATCTTCAAGGCTAAGTGATAAATCAACTTAGCCTTGGTATCAGTAGGTTGCCAGCGGTCCTCGCTAGCATATACCATGGCAATGTCCTCTCAAAAATCCTTGGCGTACATGCCACTAGGAAATTGACTATTGAAGGTCTCATGGAACCCAAAGAAGGCTCCAAACTCTCGGATCGAAAACTCATAGTTCCTCTCCATCAGCCTGAAAGAAACTGTCCTATCCACATGACTATGCTCAAAAGAGATCACAAACTCTCTAGTGATCTCCTCATACGCATCTTCCCGAATGGCGGAGAAGATGATCAAGCCTGCCCTGTCTAACAACCAAGTATGATCGCCTACCACATTCAGTGGCTCTAACTCCTCAAGCAGCAAATATCGTGGTCCTATGACCGGTCTCTTCTCGATGCTCTCTAAGGCATCGAGGTAATCCTCATGAATCTTAGGAATTCTAGGGGGTGGGGGTGATGGTGGCTCACTAGGAGGTATTTGGGAGGAGGAGGAAGCATTACCTTTCCTTTTCTTATTCCTATTGGACATTCTCCTAACCAAATCTATATTTTGTCAAAAATCACGCTTGTTCTTCAATTTCCACGGCCGTGGAATGCCTAGTGACCGTGGTTCGGCTCGTAATTTCTCAAAATCCACTCAATCAATATCAAAATCAACAAACAGCAGCCCTAGACTAATTCTAATCCAGTTCCAAATAGTTCTCCTAGAAATTCTTGCGAAAACTGAATCAAATCGATAAAGTGAGAGAAGAGAAGAAAAACCTAGGTTTTGGATTTTTAAAATCCAAAATTCCGTCTTCTCCGGTGATTTTCCAATCGAATTGTTGCTTGGATCTTGTAGGTGGTTGAATTTGCTTCACTTTTGGTCAAAGAATCGTTCGAAACGATTAACGAACAGAGATTTGAGAGAGGGGATCAAATCGGCGATTTTGGGCGTGGAATTGGGGATTTTTAGTGTTCTTTGTGAAGAGACGTGGTTTATATAGTAACCGTAAAATTTTTGGAAAATTACGGTCACTCGGGGGTTTCCATGGCCGTGGAAATGTACAGAACCGTGGTTTTGGTGATTTTTCTCAGGCGTTTGCAAATTACGGTCACTGTAGCTGTCACGGCCGTGGTTTTGGCCGTGGAACTCTCTGTAAGGTGCCAAAGTTCAAGTTTCGTCAATTTCTTCTAACATTTCTTTCTCCCTTGCCTTTTCCATTGATCCTACATCCAAAAACACGAACATACCGGAAGGTATCGAAGGCAAAACAAAACAAAAACGTCTAAACTACTCTAAACTACGAATCAAAAACAAAAACGTAAGTGCAATACCTTAGGTTGCCTCCCAAGAAGCGCTTGTTTAAGGTCCGTAGCTAGACCGTACTTACACCTATTCAAGTGCGGTAGGTGCGAACTCTTCAGCTTGGAGTTCCGGTGAGTATTTCTTGAGTCATTGACCGTTCACCTTAAAGCTTCCGCCCTTTTCACCCCATACTTCAACTGCACCATGGGGAAAAACACGTTTGATTAGATAAGGTCCAGTCCAACGAGATTTAAGCTTACTTGGAAAGAGACGAAGCCTTGAATTGAAGAGGAGAACTTGATCTCCTTCTTTGAGGTCCTTTGTGATGATATGCTTATCATGCCAACGCTTCGCTCTTTCTTTAGAGATCTTGGCGTTTTCGTAGGCGTTCAAGCGAAGTTCTTCAAGCTCGTTAAGGTCCAAGAGACGCTTCTCTCCCGCTTCCTTCATGCTAAGTTCAACCACTTTATTGCCCAATACGCCTTATGCTCCAATTCTACTAGCAAGTGACAAGACTTCCCATACACAAGGTTGTATGGCGTCGTACCTATGGGAGTCTTATACGCAGTCCGGTATGCCCATAATGCGTCATCTAGCTTCAAAGACCAATCCTTCCTTGTCCTTGAAACCGTATTCTCTAGGATTCCTTTAATCTCCCGGTTCGAGATCTCCACTTGTCCACTAGTTTGTGGATGATAAGGCGTGGCGATCTTGTGAGTCACCCCATACTTAGCTAATAGAGCTTCGAATCGTCGGGCAATGAAGTGAGAGCCTCCATCACTAATGATAGTCCGTGGTGTCCCAAATCGTGGGAAAATGGTCTTGTTAAAGAACTTAACCACAACCATGGCATCATTAGTGGGAGAGGCAATTGCTTCAACCCATCTCGAAACATAATCTACGGCTAAAAGTATGTATTGGTTTCCACAAGATGATGGGAAAGGTCCCATGAAGTCTACTCCCCAAACGTCAAAGATCTCCACCTCTTGAATGTTGTTAAGAGGCATCTCGTTTCTCCTAGATATGTTCCCTGTTCTTTGGCAAGCATCGCAGCAGGAAACAAAGGTTTGCACATCTTTAAATAAAGTAGGCCAAAAGAATCCAGATTGTAATACCTTAGCGCTAGTCTTGTTCGAACTAACGTGTCCTCCACAAGGTAGTGAATGCCAATGACGGATGACACTTTGCATCTCATCTTCCGGCACACATCGTCGAATGATGCCGTCAGGACCTCTCTTAAAGAGGAGAGGTTCATTCCAAAAATATTCCCGAACATCCTTAAAGAACTTCTTTCTTTGTGCGTAGGATAATCCGGGTGGTAATTCCTGGCAAACCAAATAGTTAACAAAATCAGCAAACCATGGTTCATTACCTTTGGTGATCACATCGATGCACTCCTCTATGATATGTAAATGCTCGTCCGGAAAGGAGTCATCTATAGGTAGATTGTCGTCCTCTAGATGTGGTAGACGACTCAAATGATCCGCGATAGAATTTTCCGAACCCTTCTTGTCACGGATCTCTAGATCGAATTCTTGTAGGAGAAGAATCCATCTAATTAGCCTTGGTTTCGCATCTTTCTTTGCAAGCAAATACCAGATCGCAGCATGATCCGTGTACACAATCACCTTGGCACCTACAAGATAAGAGCGAAACTTTTCAAATGCATATACAATTGCTAAAAATTCCTTCTCGGGAGTGGCGTAGTTGAGTTGCGCTTCATCTAGCGTCTTGCTAGCGTAGTAGATAGCGTGGGTTCGTCCTTCCTTTCTTTGCCCAAGCACAACTCCTATAGCTACGTCACTTGCGTCACACATAACCTCAAATGGAAGATTCCAATCCGGAGGTTGAATAACCGGGGTTGAGATTAGAGCTTCCCGAATCATATTAAACGCATCTAAGCATTCCTGCGAAAAATCAAAAACTGCATCCTTCATCAATAAATTAGTAAGCGGTTTTGATATCTTAGAGAAATCCTTTATAAAACGTTTATAAAATCCAGCATGTCCTAGAAAACTTCTTATCCCTTTCACCGAAGTTGGGGGAGGAAGCTTCTCTATAGTCTCTATTTTAGCCTTATCCACTTCAATCCCTCTACTAGAGATTAAGTGTCCTAATACAATGCCTTCTTTCACCATAAATTGACACTTCTCCCAATTAAGAACTAGGTTAGTGTCTTCACACCTTTGTAGCACAAGAGCAAGGTTAGAAAGACAATTATCGAAAGAGGAACCATAAATAGAAAAATCATCCATAAAAACCTCAATGATCTCCTCTATGTACTCCGAGAAGATAGACATCATGCACCTTTGAAAGGTGGCTGGGGCGTTGCAAAGCCCAAATGACATTCTCCTATAAGCAAACGTTCCCCACGGGCACGTGAATGTGGTCTTCTCTTGATCGTCCGGATGTATCGGGATCTGAAAGAAACCACTATAACCGTCAAGATAGCAAAAGTGTGAGTGTTGTGCTAACCTCTCAAGCATTTGGTCGATGAAGGGTAGTGGGAAGTGATCCTTCCTTGTTGCGTTGTTTAGCTTGCGGTAGTCTATGCACATCCTCCATCTTGTAACGGTTCGCGTAGGAATGAGTTCATTGTTCTTGTTGGTAATGACCGTCATCCCTCCTTTCTTTGGAACTACCTGTACGGGACTCACCCATTTGCTAGCGGAGATAGGATAGATGATACCTGCATCAAGTAGTTTAAGAATTTCTTTCTTGACAACCTCCTTCATGGTAGGATTTAACCGCCTTTGAGGTTGTCGCGAAGTTCTAAAGTCTTCTTCCATTAGGATCTTATGCATGCATAGTGAAGGTTTGATTCCTACTAGATCCTCTATAGTATACCCTAAGGCTTTCCTATGTTTCTTAAGAACAACCATAAGCTTACTATGTTCATCTATACTCAAATCGGAACTAACAATTACCGGAATGGTAGAATTATGTCCTAGAAATGCGTACCTTAGATGTGCAGGAAGTGGCTTCAATTCCATCACTATAGGAGTCTCTAATGGCTCTTGAGGAGTATCCAATGTTTCCTTAGAAGTGTCTAAGGATGTAGAAGATGTTGGAGAAGAATCAAAAGAAGTGGCGGAGAAAACACAATCTCCTTCAGATTCACCCAAAATTACGGCTCCCCTGTTTCCTCCACGGCCGTGGTTTTGGGCATGGAAATCAATTACGGTGCCTCTGTTTGTTCCACGGCCGTGGTTTTGGCCGTGTAACTTACTGGAGTCCTCTGAATAGCTAATTACGGTCATGTTGGTGGATTCCACGGCCGTGGAATAGCACGACTGGCTGTGATTTCTTACGTTTTCTGACCCATCGTAGAGTTTCTCAAATTCTTCTTCATACACTTTTTTTTGCTTCTCTAAAGCTTCAATTTCCTCATTGCATTCCTCTTCTTCCCCTATATCCATAATGCTCATAGAGATAACCTTTTGCAAGGGATCTTTGAAGAGAATCGAACTTACCTCCTCTCTAGATAGCTCTTCATCATGAATATTGAATATATCTTCATCGAAAGCTGGTTCCTTCACCAAAGTGGAGAGAACGAACTCTACCTTTTCTTCTCCTATGTCGAAGGCGAGTCTAGCATTGTTGCAATCAACCATACAACCGGATGTTATAAGAAACGGTCTTCCGAGTATGATCGGGACCGGACTATCTGTGGAAATGTCAAGCACAACAAAATCTATAGGAACATAGAACTTACCAAGCTTGACCGAGACGTCTTCAACTATGCCGACGGGACAAGTTATGGATCGATCCGCCATGTATAATGTCATCTTCACCGGTTTAGGTTCGCCTAAACCGATCTTCCTGCACAAGGCAAGCGGAATGATGCTCACGTTTGCTCCTAAATCACATAATGCATCATATGTGACATCTCCCACTCCTATGGGAATACAAAATGATCCCGGATCCTTCAGCTTTGGGGGCATATTTTCCTTCATTGTCTTGATGAGATCCGATGAATCTGAACTCATCTTGACTTCTCCAAAATCCTCTAATTTCCTTTTGTTAGAGAGGATCTCCTTTAAGAACTTCCCATAAGCAGGCATACCTACAATTGCATCAATGAAAGGTATATTAATATGTAGTTTGCTCATGAGTTCAATAAACTTACCGAATTGCTTGTCTAGACGCGCTCTTGCTCTAGATTGCGGGAATGGTAGGGGAGGTTTGAAAGCTGGAGGAGGAACGTAGATGTCTTCCTTCTCCTTCCCCTTCTCTTTCTCCTTCTTGACAGGAACTTCTACAAGCTTAGGTTGCGGGTCGGTGGTTGTTGCTCCGCTCCTAGTTGTGATAGCCATCACCCTTCCTTTTGGGTTTTTCTCCGTCTTTCCTGGAAGTTTTCCTTGATTCCTAGGAACTTCCTCAGCATGGCTAAACATTTGGTTTTCTAAAACCTTTTGGGCTTTATCAACCTTAGTAATGTGATCATCGACCTTAATGATGTGACTCTCCAATCCTTGAAGCTTCCCAAAATTGTTTCCAACATGGGATCGGGCTTCTCTTTCCCCGAGGTGCTTCCGCTATTAGATGCTTGTTCCTGACTTTTCAAAGGAATGGAAGAAGAAGAAGGTGGAGTTAGTGAATTTCCTGAATTGGGATAAGAATTACCGGAATTGTGTTGTTGGTTGGACCGTCAATTGTTGTTGTTTGAACCCCTATTGTTGTTCCAACTGTTATTCCGGTTGTTGTTGTTGCTCCAATTATTCCGGTTGTTGTTCCGGTTGTTGCGGTTTGTATTCTCATTCCCATTGTGGTTATTGTTGTTTCCCAAATAACCCACATCTTGCCCCTTTTGCTTTGGAAAGTTGGTTTTAATGGCTTCTTTCAACTCTTTAATCTCGGTATTGAGAGAAAAGATTTGAGTTTGAGCAACTTGTGATATCTTTGCTCCTTGCTCCACATGATTTGCTTCTACTTTCCGGTGAGAATACTTCTCAATGACTCGGGCCTGCTTCTCAATGAAGTCCCAAGCGTCATCTTCCCTCATGTCCATGAATGTACCACATGAAAGGGATTGGAGCTTGAATTGTGTTTCCACATCCAACCCCTTATAGTATATCTCCAATAGCTCCAACTTGGAAATGCCATGGTGTGGGCAATCTAATAGTAAATCCTGAAATCTTTCCCAAGATTGAAACAAACTTTCGTTAGATTTCATAGAAAATGCATTAATCTTACCTCTCAACTCCGCCGTTTTAGATGGCGGAAAGAATTTGGTGAGGAACTCCGAAGAAAGATCTTCCCATGTGTTAAGTCTTCCATTTGGAAGAGCTTGGTACCAAGATAAAGCTTTCCCTTTCAAAGAAAAGAAGAATGACTTAATCTTGTAGTTGTTGGTGGTTGCGTTCTTTGGCTTTATTGTCTCCATTAAGATCTCAAAATTCTGTAAATGTTGGTGTGGAGACTCGCTATTCGTTCCTCCAAACTGACTTTGGCGAACGATGGTAATAACTTGCGGGTTGAATCTAAACCTTTGCATATTATCAACATCAATGTTCACACCTAGACGGCGTGGTTGCTGAATTGGATCCATCCTTTGGCCAAGAGTTCTTGGCTCTTCTTCTACACGAGCGGCTCGTGTACTCCCAGCCGGGACACGATAGTTGGCAGCCGGTCTTTGTCTTGGATTAAATTGATTCATGTTGACCGTCGGGTTAAGGTCTTCAAGGGATGGCATGGAGGAGTCGCTATCCTCATCGGATGAGTTGGCTCTAACCGATCTTGTCAGTTTCCTCCTCTCCTTCTTCTTGAGGTCGCTTAATTCCAGCCTCATTTAAAACATCATATCCGATAGCTCATCAATTTTCGATTGATGACGGTCCGATTATTCCTTGCGAGTCTTCTCGCTCCATCTAAGTTGAGCTTCGGATTCCGCTAACTCTGTTTGATAATCCCGCTCCTTTTCTTCAGCCATCTTTCTTTCTTTGAGCTTCTTCCTCAAAGTCTTCTGAAGTTCTTGATCAAGTGGTAAGAGGTCCTTGTTGTTCCTAGACCTGCGCATAAACCTAAAGTAACCTGCAAATATCACTCACAAAAGATATCAAATAACAAGAGCTAAGCTCCCAAGCTTGACAACCGGTAACCGAATTTGGCCTAGACCAAATCCCCGGAAACGGCGACAAAAACTTGTTCGCCACTTAGCGTGCGTGCAAATAAGTCTTAAATTTATAAAACTAGAATCAAGCAAGCGAACCCGCAGTGTACGGATCGACGTAGTTAAGCAAGAATTCCAGAGTATCGAACACAGGGATTTGGGGGGAACAAATTCAGTTATAGATTGTCAAGCAAATAAAAAGGTAAAGCTTTTCAAGTATATTGGGGAAAACAACAATCCTAAAGATCCAGGAATTCAGTTGTGGCAATAGATTCAAGATATACTAAAGAATTAAGGACAAAGTTAAGAGTTGCAAAGGTATACTAAGGTAAAGCAATGTACGGTGAAGTTTCAAGGCTTTATATGACTTATCTAGAAATACTCTCTATAAAGGTTGTTGAGGCTTCAATATAGAAAGGATCTAAAGACAAGAATTAATATCAAATACCCAAACTTGAAACCCAAGGATCAAGACTAACTAAACCGATTAAGGTTGTGACACTCGAAATCGAAGTAGAGGTTGTTGAGGCTTCACTACTACCTAGAAAAGGCAAGCCAAGACTAGATTAAAGCTAATCTTTAACCTTGGATCAAAGTAAAAGCAAAGTTCGTAAACTAATGTAAATTACGGGCAGATCTTGAGTTCCACGGCCGTGGAACCTCAAGAACAGGCCGTGATTTTGGTTTGTCGGCGAATCTCTCTAACTCTCAAGGTCCAATCTGTTTATGATCGATCTATCATCATCTAAGCCATAACTATCAACCCTTCACCTTAGAATTTCTAAAGGGTTTTAGCCAACAACAGTCATTATAAAATCAAATTCAAGTTTAAGAAAAATGAAAGATGAAAACCTTCGAAAACCTTCAATAAACTTCAAATCAATCTCAAATCCACAAACAAGGGTAATAATGTATAACAGATTTGGAATAACACAAACCAATAACAATCCTTGATAAGAACGAAGAGCGGGATGTCAATCCGTCTTCTAATCAAACCTAGGAATAAAAGGCGCAACTTCCGCCACACACAACTTCCAAATCTTCAAGCCTTCGTAAATCTCCGTTGCAAAAATGCAATTCTCCGCACGTCCAATGAAACCCTAGGAACGTGTAAGTGAGCGTAAGCGAAGGTGCCGAATTCTCCCTCCTTCATCCCTTTTATAAGGAAGGATAAAATAACCGTCCGGCCCATATGCGTAAACAATGTGTCCATATTTTATTCGTCAAAAGATTGCCTAAATCACGGTTTCATGGAGTTCCACGGCCGTGGTTTAGAGCGTGGAAGTGGATTACGGTTCTTCACAACTTCCACGACCGTAATTTATACCGTGTAACTCTCTGGAATGCTCCACATTCATGTTGCCAAGATCCACGCCGTGGTTTTGGGCGTGGACTTCTCTACGACCGTATTTTAGAGCGTGGAAGTGTAAATTGCTCGTAGTTTCCTTTGTGTCGTGCCATTCCTCCTCCTAGCATCTCCCTTGGCTTCTTTGATGTGTCCTCAATCCTTGGATGTGCTCAATTCATCTTCTTCCTCTCTTAATTAGTTCGGTTTTAGCTCTTATTCACCTATAATCAACACAAAGCTTATGTAGATCTCTATATCGATAATGTAGATAAACTAGCTAACAATTACTTCAATGCCTTATCAAAGAACACTATAATGAGTGAAAAACTACTAGAAAGAGTGTCTAGAATATCGCAATATTTCATGCTAACAAGTTCTCGTGCCACAACTGTAAAATTGAATAAGATGAATCACCTAAGTAATAGATAATAATCCGTTGTGTGCCAACATG
This sequence comes from Fagopyrum homotropicum, assembly GCA_033239125.1. Lineage (NCBI taxonomy): Eukaryota > Viridiplantae > Streptophyta > Magnoliopsida > Caryophyllales > Polygonaceae > Fagopyrum > Fagopyrum homotropicum. Next base: position 120,725,325 of record BSWB01000004.1, on the reverse strand, counting down.
ATGTTTGCGTATATTATCTTGAGTGTGTTTGTGCTGTTATTATTTCTGCTTATATTTGGATAGTTATCTAACAGTTGTTATGTTGTGTAGACGTACCACAGTTTGGAGCAGATGCCAAGTGATCCGGATGGTAGTGGTCAGCCGGGGTGTCGTACTTAGTAGGACATGTTGCAGTTTCCTCTTTGTCGGTTTTCCAGTTAGGACCTTGGTTTCTTTTTATCTGTTGTTGATACCTTGTGTATTTCCGGCTGTTAGTACTTCTGGTCACATTCATAACGTTGTTAAGACTTAATTTATGATTTCCGGTTTTTCCTTATTTGTGCCTTGTTGTAAGATCTTGTTAAGTTGTTGTCAAACTAAGGTCGGGACCCACTGTGAGGTCCTAACTAGTAACTCCCCGAGTTCTGAAAACTTGGGGTGTTATAAAATGCGAAGGCAAGAAAGGACATGTCTTGGTGGAAGGGTGTACACAAGCATCTACATGACGAAGAAGCTTCCATAAGTTCCTGCAAGAAAAATATAGCCAAGAAACGGCGATTTGCTTTCTCCAATTCTATTCATATTGGGTACTGGGGGCCTTTCGCCTTTGATCTCCCATTCTACGAGCCAACAATCTCCTCATGGCGCGAGTATTTGTTGTAACTCGCCTACTATTTCCCACCTGTTCTTTGTAGATGACAATTTGATCTTTGCAAGGGCAAACTCATAGGAGTACTCAACTCTAACTAACATTTTTAGTCAATATGAAAGAGCTTCCGATCAGAAGATTAACTATCAAAAAAGTGAGGTATCATTTAGTAGGAATTACCGGGGCATTCGCAACAACAGTTGACTACTGATTTGGGGTACGACACATGCAGCAACAAACTAAGTATTTGGAGTGCCATCTCTTGTATCCCGATCCAAGACATCAATTTTTTTCTTTCATCAAAGAACGTATTTGGAAGAAAGTTCATGCATGGAAATCCACACTCCTCTCACGTGCGGGTAAGGAAGCCTTATTAAGTATATCCTTCAGATCATTCCTATTTATGCCATGAGCGTATACAAGATATTTGATGGTATTATAGAGGTATACACTCCATGATTGCTAAATTCTAGTAGGGAACCACAAACGCATTTCGGAAAATTCACTAGAAAACTTAAGATAACTTATGTGTCCCAAAAAAACAAGGGGGAATGGGTTTCCATAACATGAAGGTATTCAACCAATCACTTTTGGCTAGGGCTGAGCATCGGTTCAAAACCGAAAAAAACCGCAAACCGAACCGAACCGCAATCCTGGAAAACGTGGATGGCAAATCGAACCGCAAAATTGCGGTTCGGTTTGCGGTTCAGTTGTGGTTTGAACCGCAAATGAACCGCAATTTGCGGTTTGAACCTCAAATGAACCGCAATTTGCGGTTTAATTGCGGTTTGAACCGCAATTTGCGGTTTAATTGCGGTTTTGCGGTTCAGTTGTGGTTTTACGGTTCGGTTTGCGGTTCGGTTTGCGGTTTTGCGGTTTGGTTTGCGGTTTGGTTCCAAAATAATAAACATAGTCATATAGAGTCCATGTAAACATCCAAAAAGATCAATGACAACATTCAACATCCAAAACGACCAATGGCAACATGTCAACATCCAAAAAGACCAAAATTAGACATGATTCTTCCATAGTCCATCATGCACTAAGACTCCAACTCCATGATTCACCACCTATCAACAAATTGAACAAGACAACAAGCAAAATAAGACCATTGATCAATGAAGACAACAAGCAAATCCAAAAAGACAAATAGTTGTGGCAACATACCTTTTCATTTGACTTTTCAAACAATAATAGGTCCCTTTTCAATGCCAACTAACGAGTTTAAATCTTCCAACTTTGTACACATGAAAACAATAAGCAAATATTGACATATAAGTAATATAACAATTTTATTCAATATTATAACTAAGTGAAAATGAATGTTTAAAAGTTAAGTATTACCATGATACATCTTCATCATCTCTTCCTCTTCATCCTCTATGTTTTCCTCATCAATAGTGTCATTATTTATGTTAGAGGTAGACCTAATTTTTGCTAGTAGCCAATCTTGTGCACAAATAAGACCTTCAATTGTCTATTATAAGAAGATAATAATTAAGAAAAGTTATAACATAATACAACATATTATTACTTATAAGCAACTAACAAACGGTCCATACATTGGGATTTAAAGAACTTCTATAGTCGTCGAGAGTACATGCTCCGGTACTGAATGCAGATTTAGATAAAACAGTACTGACCGGGACGGCTAGCACATCACGAGCCATATGTGCAAGGATAGGATATCTTCCTACATTCACTCTCCACCACCCTAATAGATCAGTCATCTTACCTGAAGACCTCGGCTTAATCAAATATGCCTCAAACTCAGATGTAGCACATTCACCATCAGAACCGCAAACGTCATCAAGTTGTACAAATAGTTTTTGAAAAAACGTATTACTTGAGGTAATAAATTCATTGTCTTCATGTAGTCATAAGAATATAATAAATAATAAACAATAATAATAATATAAGTTTAAAAGTTAAAGGAAGTAATTTACCTCCTCTCCCTCCATGTGAAGTAGAACTTGATGAAGCTTGACCCGAGTCTTGAGAACGCTGAGTAGTATACAAAACCTTATACTGCTCAAACAATCTAGAAGTGTAGTCCTTGACTTGTTGTGATAATTTTTTTACCTTTTTCCACCGGGTGTATAGCTCCAAGACCCATTTCCACCATAAGCAACTTCTGTGTCGGATTCAGAATAATAGAACAAAGATCAACATATTCATCTTCTCCAAACTGCCCCAATACTTATCACATTTTGCCATCATCTGAATAGCCATTGAACTACAATCAATATCATCACTCCTCAACAACTGATTCAACACATCAATGAGGTGACCAATGTGGTAGAAAACATTATTGATCGTCACATAAGATGATCCTGACACATCTTTAGTGAACGTATAAAACTCGGCTAAAAACTTCACAAGAAGCTCAATCTTCTTCCACTTATCTGTAGTAATAGCCCCTAAGCAATCATCGTTACCTCCTCTTGGAGTATCAATTCGGTAAAAAACAAGCTTGTATTTCAAAGCAATGTCAAGCATCAAATAAGTGGAGTTCCATCTAGTAGCTACGTCAAGGACTATCTTCCTTTTGCATTCAATTTTCAACCTTTTAGCTTCTTCTTTAAACACATATAGTATAGTAGGAGAGTACCTTACATACCAGACAATGGATCTCACTTTTTCAACACAAGTCATATGCAACTTCAAATCATCATTCACAATCAGATTACCAATGTGAGCTACACATCTCATATGCATGTTATGTCCACTATAAATGCATGATCCATTTGCTACAGTCATTTCTTTCAAGGTATCACACGTCACATCATTATAACTAGCATTATCAACAATGATGATAAACAACTTAGCATCTAAACTCCATGCTCTCAAATAATTATCAAATTCTCTAGCAAGTGATTCACCAATATGACTAGTTATCTGACAAAAATTCAATATCCTCCTTTGCAAATTTCATTCATTATCAATAAAATGAGCAATTACAACCATGTAATTAATTCTCTAAACTGAAGTCCATGTGTCAGTAGTCAAACTAACTCTTTGACAATTCTTCTTCAACCAACCATGCAATGCAACCTTTTCATTCAAGTACACTTCAAAACAATCTCTAGAAATAGTGTGATGCAAAGGTACTTTAAAAGTAGGACAAGTAGTAGCAACAAATCTTTTAAAACCACATTATTCCACTTGCCTAAAATACAATTCATCAAGAATAATCATTTCAGCCAAAGACTTCCTAGAATCATCTTGATTTAGCACCCAACTCTTTACTTTACATTGTCCACTTTCAGCAAATTCTTCCAAGACAATTTTAGATTGGGTACCTTTACTTTTGTTGGCCGGATTTTCTACACATCTCCCAAGATGACCAGTCAAATTTGATGTGCCATTAGTCCTTTGTTCGGCTGCAAACGTCTTTCCACAATGTATGCACTCAACCCTTAACTTTTGGTTCTCATCACGGTATTGTTTGTAGTGATCCCAAAACAACCATTTTCCCTCTTAATTACGTCGATGTAAACTCTATTGACAGTACTATCACTTTGTGTCAGTGGAGTTGGTGCAACGGTACTTGGAGCCGATGGAGTTGGTGCACCAGTACCCGGTGGTGGTACGTTCGTTGAAGAAGGGAGCCTCTCTTCTTCATTCTCATCATCTTGAGGATGATAAGAAATTGTTGTTGTATCCGAAGTAGAAGCGGTTGGAGAAGATAATCAAATTCTTTTGGCGGTAGATTTCTTTCTTCATACTTGGGAGCTCGACATCTATTCAAAAACACCATGAGTAGTCAACAATCAAACAACAACAACAACATACTAGTGATAGTGAGCAGTAAAACAATTAAACAACAACATCATACTATATAATGGTCCTTAATGGCTTAATGGACGCATTACTGCATTTATATCATTAGAATTGAACATTTTAATTTCAAAATTGCAAAACAATTTCAGATAATCAACAACAGAACTTCATGTCTTCATGACAGAGTCAATGGCTACAATTGAATATCTATATATACTACTAAAGTAGACTACACTAATGCTGACGTGGCGCCCTCACGTTTTTTCTCGGATTAAATCTTTTACTAAATCAAAAATTAAGCCAAAAAATATATATTTTTTTACTAAAACAAAATCTAAAAAATCTTTTTTTTTAACTAATCTTATAAAAAAAAAATAAGAAATTTTATAAATAAATAAATCTAAAAAACCTAATGATATCTACTGCTGATGTTGAATGATCGTAAACCCTAAACTTCTTCAATACACTTTACGTATCCTCCAACTATATATTTAGATAGTATCTCATCCTATTCCATTAAGTTTTTGTCTTCTAATCATATTTCTTCATCTTTTTCAGAGGTATCAAATTGAAGGTCGGATATTTCAAAGTTGTTTCGTCTGAATTTTCAGGTTATTCAATACGTTGTTATTGTTCATTCATTCATTGATTTGTTTTCATATTTGTTAGAATGATTTTAGTTTTATCATCCGCTCTGATTTTACGTACACCTTCATCTTGATCTTCTTCTGAATTTCCCATCCCAGTCTTTGTTTTCCTTAGTCTTTGTTTTCCTAGTCTTTGTTTTCATATTTTTGGAATGTGTTGACATGGAACGTACCATTTGTACAGAGATACTGATTTTTTGGATTTCAAAATACTAAACATGCGGATACTGATTTTTTAGAATTTTCAAATTTCATTCAACTGTTTTGATTTACGACTGGTTTTAGTTATAAAATCAATTTTAAATCAAAATCAAATTTTAGCATAAAAACCGGAATGTAACACCCCAAATTTCACAACTCGGGAAGCTACTGGCTAGGACCTCACAATGGGTCCCGACCTTAGTTTGACAACAACTTAACAAGATCTTACAACAAGGCACAAATAAGGAAAAACCGGAAATCATAAATTAAGTTTTAACAACAATATGAATGTGACCGGAATAACCAACAGCCAGAAAACATAAGATAACAACAATGGATCAAAAAGGAACCAAGGTCCAACTGGAAATCCCACAAATAAAGAAACTGCAACACGTCCTAAAAGTACGACACCCCGGCTGACCACTACCATCCAGATCACTCGGCATCTGCTCTAACCTGTGGTACGTCTACACAACATAGCAACTGTTAGCTAACCATCCAAATATAAGTAGAATAATAACAGCACAAACACACGCAGAATAACATAAACAAACATCATGCTGGCACACAACCGTTTATTATCTATTACTTAGGTGATTCATCTTATTCAATTTTACAGTTGTGGCACGAGAACTCTTAACAGTTCTTGCCTCCGTTCCTTATCCAACTGGGTGTAGGTCTAGCTTACCTCCGTCGGTAGCATCACTACAAACCGAGTGTGGACTAGTCCCTAAAGAAACCCCCATCGCCCTCAAGCTAACTGAGCAGAATGCCACCGCCCGTTACTCTTAGGCCAAGTATAGGTCGGTAAATATCTATCACAACCTATAACTCTAAACATCTCAATCACACACCACTATCATCATTCATGCTCATATTCAGAAGTCAGCTAAGTAAGCCCAAAGGACTTACTTGTTATAAATCTCGATTCTCTGTAAACCAAACTCGCTCTGTAACTGTAGCAACTCAGTTGCCTGCCAAAGGAGATAAGTGCATTAGCACACTCCAAAGTAATTAGAAGTCTAAGACTTCTAAGATAGAAGATCGTAATAGGACAGAACTGATTACAATACTAATTTATGGTAAAATGACTATTTTACCATTGGTCCCGAAACCCCCAGAATTTCCACAATTCATGTCTAAACTCTTATTTGAGACTATAAAGTCATATTCTAACTCCTAAAGCTTAGTTTGGTTACAAACTGGCACTTTACCTATTTTCCTATTTTCCGAAAGATCGTAAAGGTCCAACTTCGGCTTCAAATATGAAACTCGGATAATTTCTTAAAAATTCCAAAATAATTTTTATGGTTATCCGTGATACTCAATCTACTCATAGGATCGAGAATATCTCAAAAATTAATCAACTAAACTCTTACATAACTTCTTAAAGTTGAAGTATAAACTAGTATTTCTATACTTAGCCAAATAATGCCCCTGTTGGAAAAACAGCCCAATAGCCCTACTTTGAGGGCCCATAGATTCTAATCCGACCGTTAACTCATTACCAAAATTTAACACCATAAACTATGTATATCAGTTTACGACATATCAAAATTTCAACGGTGGATGTTCGATTTAAGGTGTCGAAACTGGCTCCTAAAGTCAGCATGTCAAGGCTGGAAACAAAGCATGTAAAAGGTCTCCACTTCGATTCTCCCTGTCAGCATACATCCCCATTTTATTTGTACCTAGGTCCCCAGTTCGAAACCTATTGCACCCATAAAAACAATAAGCCCTAACCCACACATCCAGTGTTCCATTCCTACGGATGTAACTTATACACACACACACCCAATACACATCTAGGTCATACACAAGAGTAAGGGAGAGTGGAACTCTTACCCGATTGGGATCAAGACCTGGCTCGGCTTTCCTGTTGTAGGGATTGGAAGACTCTAACTAGGTACATTGCTGTCACCACGAGGTCGAGATGGAGGTTTGCCGGCACAGATAAAGATGTGCAAGTTCTCATGATCGACAAAATAAAGAGATGAAGATAGGTAGGTAGATGGATCCTTACCTAGATAGACAGAACAAGACTGAGTTTAGATTGATCCAGAAGAGGCAGCGTCAGCCGCTAACGAGGTTGCAAAGGACGGTTGGTAAGTGTGGTAAGACGGGAAACCGATCGAGAGAGAAGGAGGCTTACCAATCAGCGTGGGAATGTTGCTGCCGATCGAGTTGCTGCGACTTCTACCAGGGAGAACCGTTGTTGCACTGCAATGCCTCCGGTTAGAGATGCACATACAGAAGTCGTCCAGATTAGAAGGGAAAGGAGGGACAAAACTCACCAATTTCTTGTACTAGCTGTGCAGAAGGAAGGCTTCGGAAGGTAGGGATTCACTGCTACTGCTCTACTGGCTTCTCTTGGTTGTGTTTCTACGTCTTTGGCAGAGCTGTACGTGTGTAGAAGAGGATTTACTAGCAAGGAAAGAATCGGAATAGGAAGAGATTAGAGGCGTGATCTACGGGATTGTGACTCCTTGCACGTACCACGTTCTAACGGCTGTGGAGAAGAGAAGGAGCAGACCGTCTCTTCTTGTCCTTTGCTTTCTTGGGTTGGGCTCCTCTCCTTGTTGGACTCCAAGAGCAGTCGGCCTAAAGGTGATGGTGGTTATCCGGAGGCCCAACTTAGGGTGAAGGAGCTGGACGACTTGGGCTGGACTAAGGGAACACAAGATGGGCTGGAGCAAGGCAAGGGCTGGCCTGAACAAGACAAAGTGGGCTGAGATTTGTAAGGCTTGCCACAACCTTGTCGCGAGTTTGTCACGGTCTCGTCATAACTCGTCATTAGGATGTCATGACCTTGTCAACGACAAGTCATGTTCTAAATTAGGGTTTGGACTAAACTTATCATTTTATGTGAAGTCAAGGGATCGGAATCCGGTAAGTTACGGAAATAAACGGAATAAAAATTCCGGATATTACACGAAACAGTTCAAATTTTACTTTTTCAAAAAGCTGTATATAATACATCAAAAGAGTTTACAAACACAAAGCCGAGTACAAAACATCAACTATAAACATCTGATACAAAATATCACATATCCCACGCATCCTAATGTACAAAAGTCCTCGTCTGGTCACACCATCTGGGTCACTCTGCAATCTTCCTAACCTGCAGATCATCTACAACACAGTATACACCGTTAGCTACAGTAATGAATAAGTATGAAAGTAATAGCACAAACACACATCAACATCTCATACATGCAATGCCATACACATTCATTTATTATCTTTCAATTTCGTTATTCCATTACTAATTCAACTTCTTTTGTAACACGAGGAGCCTCAAGAACCTCGTCCCATCCAACGTAACACATGAGTTTTGCATGGGGTGAACATCACTCGTCCCCTCCTGTGAGATCATGTTCAAGGCACCTCCTCTTACCAGCAGGCGGAGACCGGTGGTCACGACCCGTTATAATACACTTGGGCCATTTAATGTAATAAAAGGTCGTCCTAGTCCGGTTTAGGTTATAAATGCACAATTATATGAACCCACACACAACCATCACAATCACACAAATCCATAACTGAACGCTAAGTAAGTCCTATGGACTTAGGGGCGGCCCCAAGGGGGGGCGGGGTGGGGCAGTCGCCCCCCCCCTCCGAGAAATTTTTTTATTTATTTATTTATTTTTTTTTATGAAAAAAATCGTTTTAAAATGGGTTGTGCTTCTCTCGTTTATAAAAAAATTTTCTAAAATTTATTTTTTTAAATATCACTATTCTTGTGTTATATTTAAATGTTTTTTTTGGATCTTTCGTCGAAGTGAACGAAACTTCATAAGTATTTCCCGTTTTAGACTCTAGAGTGAAATAATTCACCAAAATGCACGAGATTTATTGTTTGGATTAGAAGCGCGGTCTTAGACCACACTCTTATTTGTAAAAAGCGTTGTCGAGGACAAAGTTTTAATATATGAAATAAAGATAACAAAAACACAAATAGAGGTGTGGTCCTAGACCGCGGCTATAGTGTAACGTTTTTTTTTAAAAAAAAACTAAAGAGGCGCGGTTATAGACCGCGCCTATAGGATAGCTTTTTTTAAAAAAATATATAGGCGCGGTCAGTGTAATGTTTTTATAATTTTTTTTGTATTGTTGTTTATTGTAAGTAGATGACATATTGACTTTGTTTTTATCGCAATTTTATTTTCATAAATATTTTTATCGAAAATAAAATTTCGCCCCCCCCTTTTAAAATCCTGCGGCCGCCACTGTATGGACTTACCTGTAATACTCGTATCCAATACCACGTCACAACTTCCCCTTGGGGAAGTAATCAACGCCTGCAATAGCAAGCACACAACATCACATACCGCAAGGGTTAGGATACTCGTCTCCATAACCTTAACCAACCTACAACCTCAATCTAAACCTCAAGATCATAACATGCTCACAAATGCCTAAGGCATATCCTTAACATCAACACAAGTGCCTAAGGCACATCTCCAACATATAACTCATCCTAACCAAGTTAGCCTAGCTATCATCTAAGCCAAGGCTAAAGGAAAGGAAGAAAGAATCATACCAACAAGGTATGCCCTGGACGCACCAACGAAAACAAAGGACGCGGGGGCGCTGAACTAGTCAGGCGCAGGGGCGGATGACTCCGGGCGCAGGGGCGGCTCACACACCACGCGCACGTGCGGCTCAAGGCAGGCGCAGGGGTGGCTGTCTGTGCAGAAGGTCGGCCCCGACTTCTCTTCGATCTTTCTCTTGACTCTCTTCACTTCTCCATCACACATCAGCATAACACATACATATATACTCATGTATGAACATCAAAACGTCCAGGAAAGGATCCATACAAGCTCATCTTGTGATCCTAAACTAAAGAAGAAAGAAAGAAGCAAGGAGGAACAAGGAAGGGAGATGGAGATGGAGATCTCACCTCAGTAGAACCCTAAGCAGCAACTATGAACAATCAACACCTTTACAACCTCAACACATTAGCAAAGACTCTCAGCATCATCCTTATGATTATCCAAGCTCAAAACCTCAAATAAACTCTCAAAAACTCACACAGAAGATCAAGGAGAGACCAAAGAAGATCAAGGATAAGAGAAGAGAAGATGAACGTAAGGAGGAAGAGAGAAGCTGGAGAGATGAGGAAACCCCTCATCTGAAGTTATGGGAAGCTTATATAAGAAGCTAGCCAAAAGCAAGGTCAAGAGGTCAACAAAGGTAATTGCAGCCGCACAAACCCGCAGGGGCGGATCAGGCAAGGCGCAAGGGCGGCCCTCCTGAGGCGCAGGGACGGCTCAGCCCTGGCTCAGCACAACTCAGCTCCTAAAACTAAGGCTCTTACATAACACCCCCCTAAAAACAAGTTTCGTCCCGAAACTTACAAGATCCCAAATCCTCTCGGACCCATAAGCCGAGGTATAACTCTCTCTTTCAGAGATATCACCGTATCTTATAACATTCTATATCCTCAAACATAGCCTGGAGGAATCATCACTCCAACAACACTATCCTCAACTCTAAACAAGGCCTAGAGAAAAATCATCTCTAGCCAAACACTAACCACATCACACTGGCATGGAGGAAAGCCGTCTCCAGCCAAAATGTACACATAACATTACTACGTGGAGGAAAACCGTCTCCACTCACACTATATCCATCAATGATAGCATGGAGGAAAGAACCATCTCCAGCTAATCCTAACACACACCATAGCATGGAGGAAAGAATCATCTCTAGTTATACCTATCTCGCGCTAGCAAACAAGATCTAACAGATCATATGCACATATCAACACTAGCACGAAAACACAACATAACACATAAGCACATAACATGACATGCACTCACAAAGATGGCACTATAAGACCTACTTGTGGACCCTACAGGTGCATCTATCTCATCATAGAACTCTGGATAGTTCCTTAGGATACTATCCTAAGTCTCTCACATGGCCTCTTCTTTTCCTCATCCCGACCACTATGTCTTCAATATGGGAATGTCCTTCGAATGCAAGCATTTCATATCTCATTTTAGGAATGTAACTAAATGTTCAATCAAAGGTGTGGTTCGTCTCAACCACCAAATCATCATAACTCACAAGGTGTCTCAGATCTGGCATATACTACCTCAGTTGAGACACATGAAACACTGGGTAAACACCCTCTAACCTCAGAGCAAAGCTAATCATTATGCTACCTTCACAATTCTGTTCAAGATCTCAATTAAACCGAAATATTGGAAACTCAGTTTCCCTTCCATGCTAACACGTTTGACGTCTCACAGCGGAGATACTCTCGGCTGGACATGAACTCTTACTTGAACTATAAAATCCTGAATTTGATTAGGTGTTATTCCACTAATACTGCTAGGTCCAATCTAGCATAAAGGTATACGGTATTTATGTCTATATAATTCCTAATAGGGGTCACCCCAAAAGATGCACGTCAGTCATTGTCATATAATAAACTCATTAATGAGAGGTAATCTAACCATCCATGTTTCCGATCCAACAGACAAACTTATAGTATATTCTCCAGGGTCTATATGGTCATCTTTGACTGACCATCTGTCCGGGGTAAAACAAAGTCGTAAGTATAGACTCGTCCCCAAAGCAATCTAAGTCTGTTGTTAAACCTCGAGGTAAATTGCTCAGCTCAATCAAAGACGATTGTCCTTGGTATATCATAGAATCACACTATCTATCTAGTGTACTCCTCGAACAATCCACTCACTGGCTACGTCTCTCTGATAGGAATGAAACGTGCCGGCTCTATTAATTTGTCAGCTACAACCCAGATAGCATCAAAACTCCTACTAGGCCTCAACCTTGTCACAAAGTCCATAGATATGTCCTCCCACTTCCACTATTGCACCGGTGGTGGATTGATAACATGTATTATAGTCTATATTTTGGAACTTGTTTAGACGTTTTATCTTCAATAAACTGCATGTATGGATGTATATTATGTGATTATATTGTCGTTTTATCTACCTTTACGGGAATCGAGGTCTACACCAAGTTTTGTTGTAATCGTAGGTAAAATGGCACGTTTTGGACTGAAATGGAGCTAAGGAGCTAAGGAGTCATTGGAGCTACATTTTGGAGCTTAAAAGAAGAACTCAGGAAGCATGGAATTAATGAAGAAGATTTACTTTGGACCAGATTTGAGAGATTTCACATTCAACTGAGATTCACCTCGGTCAGCTACAGTGTCACCTCGACCGAGGTGATCTTGAGGAGCGTCCCGACCGAGGCGAACACCCTGGCGCCGACGAGATCATATCTTTTGGCTGAGATCTTTTATTTTTGGAAGGAAGATATCTTATGTTTTTGGGCTGGATTTCTGGAAGGAAGATCATATATTTGGGAGATCTATTTTAGAGATATAATATATTTTATAGGAAATTATCTTTTTAAGATATTATTATCTTTGGAAGATAATTCTCCTATATAAATGGTGGGATTTTCCACAATTCAGCCATCTTTTTTATCATTGAAGAAGCTACAATTAGGAGATTTTCTGGAAGTTGAAGAAGGCTTTGAAGATTGAAGGAAGGAAGATCATTATTTTGAGATAGCTTTAAGGGAGTTTGTAAGATTTTCGTAGATTCCCTTTGGTTTATTGTGTTGTGTGATTTGTGATTCCAGGAACGTTGATTTGTGAACTATTTGATTCAGCTATTGAAGCCTTGTTCTTGAGATTTTTGTGTTCAAATATTCATTCCCTTCTCATATATTTAATTATTGTTATCATGATAATGAGTGACTAAATTCCTCGTGCGATTCTAGGGTGATTGGCTGAAAGTTGTGGGAAAGACTATGATAGAATGATCTTAATCTCAGTAGGACTGATAGGTGATTGAATCACTATCATTTAGGATAGTTTTTAGAGTCTTTTTATTGCATTTGTGTCGGTTTATGATACTAACTCCTTGGTTCAGAAGAAGAAGACTAAAAGAAGCTAAGGAAGGAGTTATAAGCACTTAGGAGTGAAGATCATTCACGAAGCAAAGCTTCTGTTGCTTCACCGCCCCCGCAGAGCCTTGTCACCGCCCCTGCGGGTGACACCTTACTCCGGAACACTCCCTGCGCCTTCGCTAGCGCCAGCCACGAAGACTGTCACCGCCCCTACGTCAACCCTTGGCGCCCCTGCGGTGACTTGCCCTGAAGAAGCGAAGACCAGAGCCCTTGCGCCTTCCCCTGCACCTCTGCCTGTGCCTCAATCTAGGAGCTGGAAGGAGAAGATTATGTATCACCGCCCCTGTGTTGACATTGGGACGCCCTGGCGGCTTGGCATCAGAAGCGGCAGGAAGTTGAAGAGTTAGACGTTTGAAGAGCATTAAAGATCCGCCCCTGCGGAATTGCCTAGCCGCTCTTGTGGTCATGAAGAAGATCAAGCGTTTTTGCCTTCACCGCCCCTGCGGAGCTGAAGGCCGCCCCTGCGGTTCAACGACAGAAGCTTTACTCCGGCTGTTTACACCACCTTTATGGCATTAAAGGTGGTTGTTTTGGGCCGGCCATTTACTCCTATTTAGTGTCTTTTGTAGTATAAATAGGCCTTGGTTGATTGCTAGAATCATCCAACTTGTTATCCATCATTTTCCACTTAGAAACCAATTTTCATTTCCATCGTAATGAGTTGCTAACTCCCTTGCTACATTGGGTTGGTTTGAAGTTGCGTTGTTACTTTGGTTGTAAGTTTTCTTTAATATAAGTTTTCATTCAGTAATGCTTTTTGTTTCCTTGATCTCCATTGTCTAATTGCATGTTTTAACTATTACTTGAGATTGATCACCTTAGGTTCTAAAGTGCATGCAAAGAACTAGGATTAATAGGTTCCGGGTTCGGGTCTTTAATCTAGTAGTAAACTTTAAGTAATAACGGGTTGTAATTACTTAAAGAAAAGGAACACAAATATAAAGATAAGCTTAACGGTTTTAATCTTTTCTTTATATCCCTTAGTCTTTGTTTAAAAGCTAACTTGTTTTTTGTTCTTGTAGGTTTACGGAACACTAACCTGTTAAGTTGTGTTGATGCCGGTTGGCTCAACACATATATATGATCGAGACGGGATATTACTTGAAAACTTGTAAAAAGAACTCACCAAAGTAGCAATTGCATGCTTAGAATCAACCTAGTGTAGATTCACCCATTAATGTCTTACTTGTTGCGTTATTCGTTTTCATAAGTTTTTGTGCATCAATTTAACCAAAAACCCCCCCCCCTTTGTTACTTGTTTCTATAATCAATAATTGCATCTAATAAAACACCTTAACTCTCTTGGGTTCGACCCTTACTTAACCACTATACTTGTTTTAGTGCTAAGTCGGGATTTACTTTTGATTGGGTATAGACGACCATAGAATTACCTCCAGTCAAGGACCCTGAAAGCTCGAGTCTTTATCCTTAACCCTAGAACATCTCGCTCAGTCGATGAACATCTCGACTGGGGTGGAACTGGACTGAACGAGGTGACCTTTTCTGATCCGAAATTGAGAGTTAAGTGTTATAGTTTGCCAAATCCTATTCTTATTACACCTTTCCTGGTTCAATGCAAGCCTAGGATGAGACTTACCCGGTGATTCCTTAGTTTGTTTACCCTTGATCATAAGTGTAGGTAATAAAGGTTTATCCTTTATTGGAGTTTGAGTGTGCCTTCATCCCATCTTTGTGAGTTAGCTTGAGACTTACCCGGTAAAGGATGATTCTATTCCCTTAGTTGGTGTGTTGGTTTGAGATCATAGTTCTTTACCTTAGTACCTTGAGACTTACCCAGTAATAGGAACTTTGGTTTGGGATAGTGAGTAGTGAGACTTACCCGGTAATCTATTCCACTTTAGAAATACCTTCCGTTTGTAAAATCTCAGCTTTGTCAACATTATCTTTAGATCTTGAGTTGGAACCACAACTAGATGCTTTAATCCCTAGAATTTTCATTTTCCCCCTTATTTGACCTTATTATCATCTTTGATTGTTTTAATCACTTTTGTGGTTATTATTTGTAATATTGACAACCTATACTTGCTTAGTTTCATCTAAGTCCCTGAGATCGACACCCCGGAATTCTTGATTTTTACTATAATTGATCTGTACACTGCGGGTTCGCATCCTTGTTTAAGCATATTTCTTGGGATATAAATTTAAAGCTTGCACACACCATTTGGAGCGAACAAGTTTTTGGCGCCGTTGCCGGGGACTTGGTCTAGACCGAGCCGATTGCGGTTGTCTTTCAGGGCAATTGCCCTTGTTGCTACTAACCACTCTACTTGAGTGCTTTCGTAGGATCTTTTCTTAGGTTTATGCGAAGAACCCGTGCTGGGAAGGAAATCGTTCCTTACGATCCCGAACTAGAAAAGATATACAAACGACGCTTGAAAGAAGCGAAATTGGCCAACCAAGATAATCAAGATCTTGAGGCCAAATTGAAGGAGGCGCTGGAACAACTGCACCTCAATAAGGAAGAATTGCAGCGAGAAAGAGAGCAGACTCGCACCAGAACTGCAGAGATTGAAATAGATATGGCCGATCTACGAGCCCAGATTCTACATCAACCAGACCCTCGACCGAGGGAGGACCCAGTCCCAATTGCCGCGGCCGAGATACATCCACCACGGATGCCTGTCCGAGATGTTCTTTTTGCAGGAATTCCACAAACCCTAGGACAGAGGATGGACCCGAACCAGCAAGTGAGGCGTCCAGGAATTAACCTAGGTGATCCAGCGGAGCATGATTACGAACTTCGACCGCAAGTTCTATCCATGATCCGCCAATGCCAGTTTGGAGGTTTAGAGAGGGAGTCTCCGCATCAGCATTTGCAAAACTATGAGATCCTGATGGAGACCTTGAGACCTTCAAGGCTGGAAAACAATAATTATAAGCTAAGGCCTTTTTACTTTTCTTTGAAGGACAGGGCGCTCACTTGGTATCAATCTCTCCCTCCTGGAAAGATCAACACTTGGGAAGAGATGACTACGGAGTTTTTAACAAAGTTCTCCCCCCTCCAAAACCGTTGAAATGCGAGGGAAGATTAATGCATTCATCGTGAAGGACAAGGAGAGTTTGTCCAAGTCATGGGAGAGATTCAAGGATGTTCTATTAGATTGCCCACATCATGGGATTCCAAAGATAGAGTTGTTGGAGATATACTTCAAGGGATTGGATGGAGCTACTCAATTCAATCTTCAACTACTCTCCGCCGGCACATTCATGGATATGCCGATAGACGAAGCTTGGGAGTTCATTGAGAAACAAGCTTTGCACATGGAAAAGTACTCCCATCAAGGAGCTGAAAATGGAGTTAAGAGAGTTAATTTCCTGGAAGCTCCATCAAATGATAATCAACTCATCTCCCTCAAGAACGATGTGAAGCAATTGAAGGACCTTTTGGTTGCTCACACAAAGAAGGAAGAAGGAGGATATCAAGGCTCAAGGAACAACAACCAAGGTTCCCGGAACAACAATTGCAACAACAATAGAGGCTCCAAAAGCAACACTTGGAGATCTAATCAAAATTCGGGTAACCCTTATTCTAATTCAAATTCTAATAATTCTTTTAACCCCTCTTCTTCTTCTTCTTCTTCTTCTTCTACTCCATTGAAGAGCCGGGAGCCTGGATCAAGTTCGTCCCAACCAGAGAAGAAAGATGCAGTGCTGGAGGCCATCTTGATCAAGCTCAACGCTATGGAGACGTCCATGACTTCATTTTCGAAGGCACAATAAGCCTTAGAGCAACAATTCTTTGATAAGGCGAATGAAGCGCCAAGAAATCCAGGGAAGCTCCCAGTAAAGACAGAGAGCAACCCCAAAGGACAAATCATGGCAATAAAGACGAGAAGTGGACTGAAAACTATAGATCCAGTGCCTCGGTCGATGCCAGTGCTGACGAAGAACACCTCGGTCCAGGTACAAACGAGGAACACTTCGGTCGAGGTGCCACCCGAGGTAGAGTCCCAGAAGGCGACGGAGAAATCTGAAGTTTATGTCCCACCTCCTGCATATAAACCACCACTTCCATTCCCTCAGTCAAGGGCCAGAGCACATCTAGACAAGCACTTTGGTAAGTTCCTTGACTTGATCAATAAACTACATATTAACATCCCTTTCCTTGATGCTATTCTAGGGATGCCCGTCTATGGGAAGTTCTTAAAAGATATTCTATCAAGGAAGAGGAAACTGAAAGATTTTGGTAAAGTAAGGATGACATCTAAATCCTCGGAGCTCCTTCAAATCATGAAGGAGAAGATGCCATCCAAGTTAAGAGATCCCGGCTCATTTTGCATTCCCATTCAAGTTGGGGATGTAACTTATGAGGCATTGTGTGCTCTAGGAGCCGGTGTGAGCATCATCCCACTGGAGCTATGTGTGAAGATCAGACTTGGAGAGCCCAAGCCGGTGAAGATAAGGTTATACATGGCGGATCGCTCCATTACCCATCCCGTGGGCATTTTGGAAGACGTTTCGGTTAAGTTAGGTAACTTCTATTTACCTATAGACTTTGTTGTACTTGATATACCCGCAGATTATCCCGTTCCTATCATTCTTGGGAGACCATTTCTAGCTTTGGGTTGCAATGTGGATTGTAAGAACGCCAAGTTGAAATTCAACATTGGCGGCGATCAAGTGGAGTTTGCATTGCTTGCTGCAATGAAAGGAGAGCCGCTGGAGGATGATATCTTCAACATCTATGATGAAGAAGAATCAAGAGAATTGGTGAGCTCTATCCTTATTAATGACCCTCTTGAAAGAGTTATTAGTTTTAGCTTAATGGAGGAAGGTATAGATGCTTCTTGTGATGCAGATATACGGAGCTTAAAGACAATGGAAGAAGATCCAGGAGCTAAGATTAAGAAACTAATCCAGGAGAGGAGAAATTCCAGTTTCGGTCCCAGTTCCAGTACCTCAATCGAGGCACTTTTTGGACCAAGCGAGGTGTTCTTATCTGAAGAACATCTCGGTCACCCACTCTGGACCTCGACCGATGTCGCAAGCGAGATGATGTCAATTGAGACTTCTGAAAGTCCAGTTCTTCGATCAAAGTCTACTCCACTGGAAGGAGGAAGCAAGGATCCCCCTCAGAAAGCACCCCCAGTTGTGGAGCTTAAACCGCTTCCAAGTCACTTGAGGTATGTTTTCGTTGGACCGGATTCTACATATCCCGTTATTGTAAGCGCTTCCCTTTTCGAAACTGAATTGTCTAAACTTATGCATGTCCTGAGAAAACATCAAAAGGCTTTGGGTTATACTATTGATGATCTTATTGGTATTAAGCCTTCTTTCTACATGCATAGAATACTAATGGAAGATGATCATAAGACTTCATGGGAACCTCAAAGACGGTTAAATCCGATCATGAAAGAGGTTGTGAAGAAGGAGATTCTTAAATTGTTGGATGCAAGTATCATATTTCCTATATCGGACAACAAGTGGGTGAGCCCAGTGCATGTAGTTCCGAAGAAAGGAGGGATGACCGTTGTGACGAATAAAAACAACGAGTTGATCCCAACTAGGACCGTTATGGGCTGGAGAGTATGCATCGATTATAGGAAGCTGAACGTGGCCACTCAGAAGGACCATTTTCCACTTCCCTTCATCGACCAAATGGTCGAACGGTTAGCCCCGCATTCACATTTTTGCTATTTAGATGGTTATAGTGGCTTCTTTCAGATTCCTATCCATCCGGATGATCAAGAGAAGATCACTTTCACTTGTCCATGGGGGACATCCGCTTATAGGAGGATGCCATTTGGATTATGTAATGCACCTGCTACCTTCCAGCACTGCATGATGGCTATCTTTTCCGAGTATATAGAGGAGATCATGGAGGTATTTATGGATGATTTTTCAGTATATGGTTCCTCTTTTGATGATTGCTTATCTAACCTATCTCTAGTGCTACAACGCTGTGAAGACACTAATCTCGTTTTGAATTGGGAGAAGTGTCATTTTATGGTTAATGAAGGAATTGTGCTAGGACACCTCGTTTCTAACCGAGGTATTGAGGTCGATCGAGCTAAGATCGAGACTATTGAGAAACTCACTCCCCCTTGTTCTGTTAAGGGGGTGAGGAGTTTTCTCGGGCATGCAGGTTTCTACAGGAGGTTCATCAAGTATTTCTCGAAGATTTCTAAACCACTCACTAAACTCTTGAATAAGGATGTTGTTTTTGAGTTTTCGCAGGAATGTATTGATGCATTTTACAGGATAAAGGAAGCGTTGATCTCCACTCCCATTATTCAACCTCCGGATTGGACCTTGCCCTTTGAGATCATGTGTGATGCGAGTGATGTGGCGGTAGGAGCGGTGCTTGGACAAAAGAAGGATGGCCGGACCAACGCCATTTACTATGCTAGCAAGACACTGGATGAAGCTCAACTAAACTACGCCACCATCGAAAAAGAGCTTTTGGTGGTTGTATATGGTTTTGAGAAATTTCGCTCTTACTTAGTAGGAGCGAAAGTTATTGTTTAGATTGACCATGCAACTATTCGTTACTTGCTTGCTAAGAAGGATGCAAAGCCGCGTCTTATTCGATTCTCTTGCTTCAAGAGTTTGACCTAGAGATTCGTGATAAGAAGGGATCCAAAAATTTTGTTGCGAATCACCTCAGCCAGCTACCTCTCTCTTCACGCGAAAAGGACGACCCATCCATAGACGATTCATTCTCCGATGAACACTTGCATTTGCTGGAACATTTGATAGACTTCTTTATCTCACCCCATGATGAAGGTGAAGTATGGGGTGAGGATACCTTCCAACATGTTTAGGGATGCCGTACGGTCCAGCTAGCGACCTTAAATCAAGCGCTTCTTGGGAGGCAACCCAAGGTATTGCTTTCTTTACCCTTTTTCAAGTTTAGTTTTAGATAGTTTGCTTTTGCTTTTCTTTGTTTTGTTTTTGGCGTCCTAGACAGAAACCAGGTACTTTCTAAGGAAGGATTACAACTCAGGAGCAACACTAGAAGGACAGAAGTTCGAGAAATTGAGAAGATGGAGTTTGACTGCGACACATCTCGGTTGCTGTCACAGCACCTCGACCGAGATGATTCATGAGCAACCGAGGCGACTAGGTTTGACAATCCAGTCAGCCACCTCGGTCCGGTCAAGACCACCTCGACCGAGGTGACACCAGAATTGGTGAGGGGTATAAAAGGAGAAACGATTTCTCTTTCTTCCCTCCCAACTCCTTCTCGACCGCGGCGACCTTCCACCTCGTTTCTTCGGTTTTCGACCGTTTTCCACGATTTTTGCTCCGATCTCACAAGGAAAAGCAAGAGAAACAGATTGCAAGCAAGAAACTACAAGAAAAATGCCTCAAATCGACCTAATCTGGGGTAAATTGTCGGAAACCCTAACTCCTTCTCTCTTTACTGATTTTAAGGATTTGTGGCTTTGGTTGCCACATTTTTGTGCTGAAAAGAGTATAAGTACCCCATAAGAAGCAATCTGTAGTGAATTTGGGGGAAAAGAACTGAAAATCAGAGAGGAGAATTCGAACAGTGTTTCGCCTTGGTCCAGTCGAGCTGTGTCTCGGCCGAGGTGTTCTTGAATATGTCAGATCGACCGAGGTGTCCTTGTCAGCAGTTATGAGTTCCAGATCTGATCGCCAGCTTGTTTTGAGGAATGTTCCCAGTGATTCCTCACCTTCTTCTGCCTCCCGATCTTCCATTCCGTTGATTCACGAGCGTCATCAGGCAGATAATGACTGTATTTGCGGGAGACTGATAACACGATTTATAGCATAGTTTTAGGGTAACTTTTAGATAGAATTCCCGCTCAATCATGCATGATCTAGCACTAGTCCAATACGTTTTGCACTTAAAACATGTATTTTGTCGAGATAGACGTCTACACGGACTTGTGTGCGTTTTGTAGGTATTTCGGGAAGTTTAGAGCTAAAACGATGCGTCAAGGGATCGTTCATTTAGATGACACATCCTCCGACTCATTATAACATACAAACAAAGAGCTAGGAGGACTAATGGAACCTTGCCAACTCTAGTCATGCACCAAACCACAGCTCAATGATCCAAGGCGAACTTTCTGCATAGAATCACGGGTTCCTGAAGAACCACGGCCGTGGAAATGACCGTGTATTTTGCCAGATTCTCGTGACAGCTGTGCCACGACTCTCATGGCCAGCTCATGAAGAATTTGTTATAAAAGTGGTCCAAAGATGGGTTGTTTGGGGGCAGCTGGGGATTGGAGTAGTTTGAGAGAGTTCACACATTATCCATTCCTTGAACAAAATATATTGCAAGAATAAGGATTTTTCTAGGAGGAAAGTGTAAGAAGAAGAAGGAAGGAGCCATTGAAGAAGAGAAGAGAAGACACACTTAGTTCTTGTAATTCGGGTTTATTGCTAGGGATTTATGAACTCTTGAACCTTCTTTTAGAAGGATTGTAAGTCGTTCTAATTTCATCTTCAGATTTGGATTGTATTTGAAGTTCATTTGTTCATCTTCTTCTTTCATTTTCTTGCAATGGAGTTTGTGATTCTATATTTGTTTGCTTTGATTCCCATTATGAATGTTGTAGGCTAATTTGATGTGATTCTAGGGTAAAGAAAGGATGGTTATGGCTAGATCTATGATAGGACGGACTTAGATTTACTTTTGGATGATTTTAGTTCATGAACGTAGCTGCTGTTAGAAATCACGGGTAGTTCTTGAAGAACCACGGTCGTGGTTTCTGAAGAACAAACCGTGATTTTTCCTGGTTCGAAGGATCTTACCTTAGATTCATAAAATTGTTGAAACCCTAAGTTTTTGCTGAGTTTAACCTACTCTAGGGTATCCTAGTGTAGTGACTAAGTGTTAGGAGAGACTTACCCGGTAATCCTTTCCCTTAGAATCTAAAATAGCGAAATCTTAGGTAGTGGTGAACCTAACAAGTCGCCATTGGATTAGATGTGCTAGGAATGTTGATTTAAGACTTCCCTCTCCAAGACTTACCCGGTAAGGATAGGTTAGATCCCTAATTGACAATCCCGGTTTGTGAGAAAATTCCTAACCTTAGGTTCTTAGAGACTTACCCGGTAATAAGACCTTAGGTGTGGATTAGTTGGATCATGAGACTTACCCGGTAATTGCTCCCAATTTAGAAACACCTAATCCCAACATATCAAAATCAATCCAAAGTATGAATAGATAACTTGAGTTCTATGCCATAACCGGAATTTCCGACCCCTAGAATCCGTCTCTCTTTTTCCTTGATCAATATCTCGTTTGATTCGTTTATTTGTGCTGATTTTTGGTTTAGTTTGATTTATTGCTTTGCATGAGTTATGATCCTTGCTTGATCACCATAAAAACCAACAAAAACATTGAGTTTCCCATTTTCTTTGTTCCTCATCTTGTCTTAGCCTAGATTTACACTATCTTTGATCATTGCTTGACTCGATTTCACCTTAGTCTTTGAGTTCGACCTCGGAATACTTACCTTTCTACATAACGATCCGTACACTGCGGGTTTCGCTAGGTAGTTTAGGATTTTAGTTCGAGTTTATAAATGTAAAGCTTTTTGTGCTATTTCCTAGCGTAACAAGTTTTTGGCGCCGTTGCCGGGGACTAGGTCTAGATTGAGTCTATTTGTGATTGTTTATAGTGTAGATCTTTCTTGTTGCTTTTGATCTCTCTTTGGTGTGTGTCTTTGCTTTTCAGGACATCTCTTACTCTTTAGGTGTATGCGAAGATCTCGTGGTAAGGACTTAGCTCCATTCGATCCCGAACCGGAGAAAACCCTTAGATCTAGATCCAAGAGCATTCGAAAAGAGAAAGAAATGGCCGGTAGGAACCTCCAAGCTGAGTTGGATGAAGCCTTAGAGCAAATTAGGCTAAGAGATGAGCTCTTGGAGGAAGAAAGGAGACTTGCCAATGAGAGGCAAGAGGCGACTAGGAGGGAGATTGAGGAGATTAGGCGAGCACTTGTGCAAAGGGAGCTTAACCGTCAACAACCTCCTCCACCTCCACCACAACCGCAGCCGGCGGTGAACGTTAGGGTTGTGCCCATTGCTATGGATGAGCCACAAATGTTGGGGCAACGTATGGATCCGGCACAAAGAGCACACCGCCCGGGTGTGAACTTAGGAGATCCCGCAGCCCATGATTACGAGCTCCGCCCTCAAGTTCTACAAATGATCCGGCATAACCAATTTGGAGGGATGGAAGGAGAGTCTCCTCACCAACATTTGATGAATTACGAGATCTTGATGGAGACTCTTAGACCGCCGAGATTGGAGAGCAACAACCATAAGCTAAGGGCTTTCTCCTTCTCTCTTAAGGACAAGGCCTTAGCTTGGTATCAATCTATTCCGCAAGGGTGAGTTGGTACTTGGGAGGAGATGACAACCGAGTTCTTAACCAAGTTCTTCCCACCATCCAAGACCACCGAATTAAGGGGAAATATCAATGCCTTTGTGATGAGGGATGGAGAAAGTTTGTTCAAGTCTTGGGAGAGATTCAAAGACCTTCTCCTAGATTGTCCACACCATGGCATACCGAAAATTGAGCTATTGGAGATCTACTTCAAGGGGCTTGATGAAGATAGCCAATTCAAGCTTCAATCTCTTTCCGGTGGGACATTTATGGAGAAACATGTAGATGATGCTTGGGAGTTTGTGGAGAAGCAAGCTCTAGTGATTGAAAAGTACTCTCATAGGAAGAACGAAGGAAGAAAGGCGGGAGCATATGAGGTGAGTGAGGTCACCATGAGCAATTTCAAGCTTGACGCCATCAACAACGAGTTGAAGTCCTTGAGAGAATTGTGTACTACCACCTTAAAGAGTCAAGCAACTCCTCAAGCGCCTCCACAAGCCAATTTGTCTTCCAAGGAGGAAGATGTGAATTATATGGGAAGGGGCAATTTCAACAATTACCAAGGCCCAAGAAATTTCAACAACAACCGGCAATTCAACAATTACCGGCCAAACCACAACCATCCCGGATTTTCTTACTCTAACCCGGATGGAGCCTTGAACCCTCCCGTTTCCACAAGTACAACTCCATCACAAAGAGCTTCACAAGAACCTCCACCCGGTTTTTCTCAACCTACCAAGGATAGAACCGAAGTCATGTTTGAGCAATTGCTAGGAAGATTGAATGGACTTGAGAGCACCGTGACTTCAATCTCTAAGGCTCAAAAGGTCTTGGAAGCACAAGTCTTTCAAAAGGCGGGTGAAGCGCATAGAGATCCGGGGAAGCTTCCCGGAAGAACCGAAGACAACCCAAGAGGCCAAGTGTTAGCCATCACAACAAGGAGTGGGTTGAGCATGAAGGATCCTTTGCCCAAGGACCAAACTAAAGGAAAGCAAGTAGTGGTAGAAGAGGGAAGAAAGCAAGATGATGGAGGAGAAATCAAGGATGTAGAGCCAACTTATGTGGCACCGCCTCCATACAAGCCGCCACTACCTTTCCCACAATCAAGAGCGAGAGCTCGTTTGGACAATCACTTTGGTAAGTTCCTTGAACTAATGTCCAAGTTGCATATTAACATTCCGTTTATGGATGCCATCTTAGGAATGCCGGCATATGGGAAGTTTTTGAAGGAAATACTCTCCAACAAAAGGAAGCTAGAGGAGTATGGGGAGATAAGGATAACCAAGAGATCCTCGGAGTTGATCCAAACGATGAAGGAGGAAATGCCTCCCAAGCTAAGAGATCCGGGCTCTTTTTGCGTTCCAATTGGAGTAGGAGACGTGAAGTACGAGGCCCTTTGTGATCTTGGGGCAAGTGTAAGCATCATACCGCTTGCACTTAGCAACAAGGTCGGGCTAGGAGAGCCGAAGCCGGTCAAAATGACCCTCTATATGGCGGACCGCTCTATTACTCATCCGGTTGGGATTCTAGAGGACATTCCGGTGCAATTGGGAGGATTCTATGTACCCATCGACTTTGTAGTGTTGGACATTCCGGCGGATTATCCGGTTCCTATCATTCTAGGAAGGCCCTTCCTAGCCACTTCCGGATGCTTGGTGGATTGCAAGAACGGGACTCTCTCCTTCAACATTGGAGAGGAGAACATCAAGTTCAAGCTGTCCACAATGATGAAAGGGCCAACCCTTGATGAAGATATCTTCAACATTGTCGAGCAAGAAGAATCTAGAGAAGTTGTAAGCTCGATCTTGATCAAGGACCCTTTGGAGAAGGTTCTTACCTTGAGTATGATGGAGGAGGACATTGAGGAGGAATGCAATGAAGAGATCAAGGCCTTGGAGGCTTTGGAAGAGGAGCCGAGAGTTGGATTTGGGAGCCATGAAGAAATTGTGAACAGCTGCAAATTCCACGGTCGAGATTTAGGTTCCACGGCCGTCAAACTCTCTGGACAACTCCGAGAAGCAAGCTTGGCAAGAACCACGGCCGTGGAAGATGAACAAGCCGTGTTTCCAACCGTGGTTTCTCCTGAATCGACTTTTGATGGTGATCAAGCTTTTAGAAGCCAAGGAGAGTCTTCTTTTGCCTTGGATTCATCTCATCCAATCTTATTTGGATCGTCTTCAACCGATAAAGGTCCTCCCTCGCTTGAACTCAAACCCCTCCCCTCTCATTTAAAGTATGCATTCCTTGGTGATAATTCTACATATCCTGTGATTGTTAATGCATGCTTGAGTGATGATGAACTTGCTAAATTGCTGCATGAACTAAGATTGCATAGGAAAGCCATTGGATACACTATTGATGATTTGGTTGGCATTAAGCCATCTTTGTGCATGCATAAGATAATGATGGAAGATAACCACAAACCCTCTATAGAACATCAAAGAAGATTGAATCCTATAATGAAAGAGGTGGTCAAAAAGGAAATCATTAAGTTGCTAGATGCGGGGATTATCTACCCTATCTCGGATAGTAAGTGGGTTAGTCCCGTTCATGTAGTACCTAAGAAAGGTGGAATGACGGTAGTAACTAATGAGAATAATGAACTAATACCAACTAGGACGGTCACGGGATGGAGGATGTGCATAGATTATAGGAAGTTAAACATGGCCTCCTGTTCGCCCCTAGAGGTGTGTGCAAATAAGCTTTATATTTATAAAACTGAAATCAAGCAAGCGAACCCGCAGTGTACGGATCGATATAGTTAAGCAAGAATTCCAGAGTATCGAACACAGGGATTTGGGTGGAACGAACTCGATTGCAGGTTATCAAGCGGTTATTATGAGAGTTTTGCAAATATATTGGGAAAACAACAATCCTAAAGATCCAGGTATCCAGCTGTGGCAATCGATTCAAGATATACTAATGATGTAAAGACAGAGTTAAGATATGCAAAGGTATACTAATGTAAGGTAATCGTACGGTTGAGGTTCCAAAAACCTTATATAACTCACCCAAAAGACTCTTCCTATACAGGTTGATGAGGCGCAATATAGAAAGGTTCTAAGGACAAGGATTAACATCAAATACCCAAATCTATAATCTAAAGATCAAGACTAACTTACCCGATTGAGGTTGTTGAGGCTCACAATCGAGGTAGAGGTTGTTGAGGCTTCACTACCACCTAGAAAAGACAAGTCTAAACTAAGCTAAAGCAAATCTTTAACTTTGGATCAAGATAAAAGCAGGCTCGTAAACTTTAAGGAAATTACGGTTGGATCTTGAGATTCCACGGTCGTGGAACTCAAGAACAACCCGTAATTTAGGGTTTTCGGCGACAATTCTCTAACTCTCAGGGTCTAATCTGTTTACGATCGATCTATCATCATCTAAGCCACAACTATCAACCCTTCACCTTAGAATTGTTAAGGGTTTTTAGCCAATAACAGTCATATTGATATTAATTCAAGATTTAAAGGATAGAAAATGGGAATTTTCAAGAACTATCAATAATCTTCAATCGAATCTCAGAATCACAGCCAAGAACAAGTGTTTATCAAAAGATGTAAAACGAGATAAACAATCACAATCTTAGGAAAGAAAGGAAACGGGATGTCAATCCGATCCTAAATCAAACCTAAGCAAGAAGAGGAATCTTCTTGCGAAATCCTTCAAGAAACTTCGATCTTCCACACGAAGATCACAACAGCGACTCTCCGACACGAACTTTGGAACTTCAATGAATTCTTCCAAATCACCTCCAAGAATGAGGGTTTGTGTGTTGCTAAGCTTGCGTTTTTGCCGCTAAACTTAGGGTTGAAAGGTCGTAAGTGCGGGAGCGAGGTGACGGAATCTTGCTTCATCCGTCCTTTTTATAATGCAGGGCAAAACGTCGGCCCGGCCCAATCTTCAAAAGATTATGGCTTCGAAAGTGGCGAAAAGATTCGCCAAGATCACGGTCGTGGAAGTTTCCACGACCGTAATTTTGAGGCGTGGAAACAAACACGGATAGCTTCCACGGCCGTAATATCCCCTGGAATGAACATCGAATTCTGCATCAAGATCCACGGCCGTAATTTAGGGTAAAACCGTGATTCTTGCCTTCATTCGTGCATTCCTCAATCTAATACTCCAAATTGCTTCCAAAAGGTGCCCTTGGTCTATGGACACATCAACTCAACTCTCCTTTGCTCAATTCCGTTCGGAAATAGCTCCAAATCACCTATAATCAACATAGAACTCGTGTAGACATCCATATCGACAATATAGGCAATACTAGCTCATATATGCATAAAGCTCAATCAAAGACTATCAATATGAATCAATTGCGATTAGAAAACGTGCCTAAAATATCACAATATTTCATGCTAACAAATAACCCCATACTTAACACTTGCTTGTCCCTAAGCAAGGTCTTTCAAAAAGCTTTAAAACAAGAGTTAGGATGAAATATGTGTACCTTCTTTTGGATGAAAGTGACTTCTAAAGAATAGATCATTCTCAAACCTTGCTTCAATCGTTTCAAACTTTCACACACTTAATTAGAGAGTAAGAGGTAAAGAAGAATCATGAACCAATTTAACTTCCAAACAAGCATTATAACCTTCAAACATTATCAAAATCAATCATAAGAATTTCAATTTAGATCACCAAGCCATATAACATTCTTTTGATCATAAGGACTTTCAAAGAAAAGGTCTAGAGCATGGAAGGGTGGGGAAAACTTTAAGGGAAAGTGGTGCATAAATCCGGGAAAGTGGATATCTACCTTCTTCTTCTTTTGCGGTTTCCGCAACACTTCACTTAGAGCTTCGCTCTCTCCTTTTTCGACTTTACTTTTGGAGTTATGGATAGAGGTGCACAAAAACCGAAGCCTAGGAGATTGGCGTTTCTCAATTTTATGAGATGCCTCAAACCCTTAGCGCACATACCATAATCCGCTAGGAATATCGCTCAATCCGACTTTGGCAAGACACAAACACCCGGCTATGTGAATGGTGCCGAGTTACTCATCGTCATGATTGACTTCCCCAAACCTATAATTTCTTTCTATTCAATTGATTGCAAATACTTGCTCTCATGGCCCTCCCACATCAAACATGCCTTTTTTTCTCATTTACTTTCCAAGTTCCCGGATGGGTAAGGGAGGCTAATATTTCAATGAGGAGTTAGATGATTCAAAGGAAGAAGAAAGAAAATATCGAATTGCCTTAATCATTTCAACAAGAAGTATAGGAGCTTATAATGTGATTTCAACTTCAATTTCTTACATGATTTAGGTAACAATTCTCACATTATACAACTTGCAAAAGAGGTAAAATTCATTCATTCAAATCTTTTTCGAATTACCATCCTTTCAAGCATGCAATTGTTATCAACTCAATTCGCAAGTAATGATTATCATGGAAATCATATCGATTCGTTAGAAGCATCAAATTTTTAAAAATTTTTCAATTTTTATGAGTTTTTAAAGTTCTTTTTCATGCAATGCAAGAATAAAACGTGTAACATACAATGAACATGCAAGGATAGTCTCGGAATAGAAGCAACATATAGAGTAGAGTTATTACAAACGTTTAGTACATCCCACCCCATACTTAGGACGAACATTGTCCCTAATGTTCACAAGAAAGAACAAAAGAAAGAAAAGAAAAAGAAAACTCACAAATGGTGGCGGGAATGTCTAAAACGAGCTGTCCGGTCATCTATCACTGCGGTGCCGGTGGAGGTGGAAATGGAGAGAAGCTCGGATCATAGTACCGCCCAAACTGCTGGCGGTAGACGTCCCTCATCATGTGGTCGAGGTCGTCGAAACGTCTGTCTCTATCATCCGCCCGGATCTCTAGTGCTCCGACTCTCTCTGAAAGTCCGGTAGCCCAATCCGGCATCCTCTCATACCACCCAGGGGGGTGATCATACCATCCGGGAGCATCTGCTGGTGCTGGCTGCGGTGGTGGTGGTGGTGGTGCTGCTGGCTGCGTGGTGGACCAAGGAGGGGGTGTCTCGTACCAGGTGGGAGGTGTAGTCATCCACGTGGGCCTCTCACTCACGCTAGCGCGGCGAGATGACGAGCCTGAAGCTCTAGCCGGACGCGGAGAGCGTCTAGGTACATCCTGGGCCGTATCCGGCTGATCCGGAAACGTGCCGAACTCCTGCTCTGCTCCTCCACCACTCTCATACTGATCTCCCATATCCTCCTCATCTACTACCGGCGGTGGAACGTAAGGGGGAGCTACAAGCCTGTTCGCATGCATCGCAGCGAACGTCTCCTTCCAGTTGTGGCGTCCCGCCACAATGGAATACTCCGGCAGCCACTCAATACCCCTACCGGTCCTACTCTCCCAGGGCATGCCCGCATAAGGCGGACCTCTATGTGTGGGGAAGATGAGTCCCCTAACCATGAAAGCGTGTAGCCCTAATGGAACTGCCGGTATACGTGTGCAAGCCGAGAAGTCCACTCCAAAAGTCCTAGCTATGTGGGTCACTATCCCACCGTATCCAATGTTCCCTCTCGACTTGTTCTTGAGCTTGCTCATTGTCGCCGCCAAAAGAGTAGCACAATCGGCGCGGCATCCGTGGAGCATAGCATAGAGAAGGAATAGCTCATCCGTCTTGATCTTTTGGGGCGTCTCCGTCCTAGGAAAGAGACACTCCGAAAGAACACGGTGAGCTATCTTCAAGGCCAAATGGTACATCAATTTGGCCTTGGTATCAGCTGGATGCCAACGGTCCTCGTCGGCATAGATCATCGCCACATCCTCCCAAAAATCCTTAGCAGAAACGTTCCTAGGGAGGCGACCGTTGTAGGTCTCATGGAACCCAAAGATGGTCCCGAACTCAACAATGCTAAGCTGGTAGTCTCTATTCATGAGACGGAAGGAGACAGTCCTATCGACATGGCTGTGCTCAAAAGACGTCACAACCTCTCGGGTGATCTCCTCATAAGCGTCCTCACGAATGTTCGTGAAGACAAGCAAACCGGCTCTATCCAAGAGCCAAGTAAGGTCATCCACTATGTTGAGAGGATGAAGATCCTCCAACAACAAGTACCTAGGGCCAATCACTGCCCTCTTCTCTATCCTCTCAAATGCAGCTTGGTGGTTTTCGTGTATGATCGGGATGCTGGATGGAGGTGGTGAGGATGGAGGTGAAGATGGGGGTGAAGGTGAAGGGGATGAGGGTGGTGGTGGTGCCCTAGATGTGGAGGGGTTACCCTTTCTCTTCTTATTCTGTTCCCCTTTCTTTTCTTTAATCCTCCCCGAAACTCTCCTCACGAAATCCATTCTGTTGAGAATTACGGTCTGTTCTTCCTAAACCACGGCCGTGGAATCTGTGTAGACCGTAATTCGACACGGAATTTCTCAATCCTCAGCAAATCAGCAATCAAACTCCACAACAGGCAGTCCTAATCTAATTTCTTCCAATCTCAATCAGTTCTCCCTAAAAATCTCTAACAAAAACGAACAAAAACGACTAGAATCAAGAAGAGAGCAAAAACCTCTTTTTCGGATTGAGAAATCCAAAATGCGGAATTGTTGATCGTTTTCCGCGTGATTCGTTGCTTGGATCTTGTTCTTGGTTGGATTTGCTTCAGTTTAGGAAGAAGAATCGTTAAAAACGATTAGAGAATGAAGATTTGGGATGAGCTGCGTGTTTTCGGTATTTAGGGCGTGGAAATTGGGGATTTTGTGGTGTTTTTGTGGTGAAGTGTGGCTTTTATACTCGCAGGCAAAATTTCAAAAATCACGGTTTGTCGGGGCATTCCACGGCCGTGGAAATGTACGGACCCGTAATTTTTGTGATTTTTCACAGGCTTTTGAGAATTACGGCCACTGTAGCTATGATGACCGTAATTTAGACCGTGGAACTCTCTGTAAAGCTTCAAAGTCCAAATTTCGTCACTTCTCTTCGTCATTATCCCTCCCTTCTTCTTTTCCATCGATCCTACAACCAAAAACACGAACATACCGGAAGAAATCGAGGCAAAAATAAAGCAAAAACTTCTATTCTAAACTAAACTATGAATCGAAAGCAAAAACGAAAATACAATACCTTGGGTTGCCTCCCAAGAAGCGCTTTGTTTAAGGTCCGTAGCTAGACCAATCTCGCACTTATTCGAGTGCGGTAGGTGCAAACTCCTCAGCTTGGAGTTCCGGTGAGTACTTCTTGAGTCGTTGACCGTTCACCTTAAAACTTCCGCTAGCTTCACCCCATACTTCAACTGCACCATGGGGGAAAATACGCTTAATTAGAAAAGGTCCAGTCCAACGAGATTTTAACTTACCTGGAAAGAGGCGAAGTCTCGAATTGAAGAGGAGAACTTGATCTCCTTCTTGCAAGTCCTTTGGGATGATATGCTTATCATGCCAACGCTTTGCTCTTTCCTTGTAGATCTTAGCGTTTTCATATGCGTTCAAACGGAGTTCATCCAGCTCGTTGATGTCTAGGAGACGCTTCTCTCCCGCTTCCTTCATGCCGAAATTCAGCCATTTGATAGCCCAAAACGCCTTGTGCTCTAGCTCTACCGGCAAATGACAAGACTTTCCATACACGAGGTTGTATGGTGTGGTTCCTATGGGAGTCTTGTATGCAGTCCGGTATGCCCACAATGCATCATCTAGCTTCAAGGACCAATCCTTCCTAGTCCTTGAAACCGTCTTCTCTAGAATTCCCTTGATCTCCCTATTTGAGATCTCGACTTGTCCACTCGTTTGTGGATGGTAAGGGGTAGCGATCTTGTGAGTAACCCCATACTTGGCTAGAAGAGCTTCAAAGCGACGGGCTATGAAGTGAGAACCTCCATCACTAATGATTGTCCTTGGTGTCCCGAATCGCGGAAAAATGGTCTTGTTGAAGAACTTGACCACCACCATGGCATCATTTGTGGGAGAGGCAATTGCTTCGACCCATCTAGAGACATAATCTACCGCCAATAGTATGTATTGGTTTCCACAAGAAGAAGGGAATGGTCCCATGAAGTCGACTCCCCAAACGTCGAAAATCTCCACCTCTTGGATGTTGTTGAGGGGCATCTCGTTCCTCCTAGAGATATTGCCTGTTCTTTGACAAGCATCGCAACAAGAAACAAAGGATTGCACATCTTTAAATAAAGTAGGCCAATAAAATCCAGATTGCAATACCTTTGCGCTAGTTTTGTTCGAACTAGCATGTCCTCCACAAGGTAGTGAATGACAATGACGGATGAAACTTTGCATCTCATCTTCCGGCACACATCGCCGGATGATGCCATCCGGACCTCTCTTAAAGAGGAGAGGCTCGTTCCAATGGTATTCCCGGACATCCTTGAAGAACTTCTTCCTTTGTGCGTATGATAGTCCGGGTGGTATCTCCTGGCAAACCAAATAGTTAACAAAATCAGCAAACCATGGTTCGTTACCTTTGGAGACTACCTTGATGCACTCCTCTATGATGTGTAGGTGTTCGTCCGGAAAGGAGTCATCAATGGGTAGATGATCGTCCTCTAGATGTGTTAGACGACTCAAATGATCCGCAACAGAATTTTCCGAGCCTTTCTTGTCGCGGATCTCAAGATCGAATTCTTGTAGGAGGAGAATCCATCTAATCAGCCTTGGCTTCGCATCTTTCTTTGCAAGGAGGTATCGGATCGCAGCATGATCCGTGTAGACAATCACCTTTGCACCTACAAGATAAGAGCGAAACTTATCAATAGCATAGACAATGGCTAGAAACTCTTTTTCCGTAGTGGCGTAGTTGAGCTGGGCTTCGTCTAGCGTCTTGCTAGCATAGTATATGGCGTGGGTTCGTCCTTCCTTTCGTTGCCCAAGAACAGCTCCAATGGCTACGTCACTAGCATCACACATAATCTCGAAAGGGAGAGTCCAATCCGGGGGTTGGATAATGGGTGCTGAAATTAGAGCTTGCCGAATGGTGTTGAACGCATCTAGACATTCCTGTGAAAACTCAAAAACCGCATCCTTCATCAATAGATTAGTGAGAGGCTTTGATATCTTAGAAAAGTCTTGAATGAAACGTCTATAAAATCCAGCATGTCCTAGGAAACTTCTTATTCCCTTCACCGAAATTGGGGGAGGAAGTTTCTCTATGGTCTCTATTTTAGCTTTATCTACCTCTATCCCTCTACTAGAGACTAAGTGACCTAAAACGATTCCTTCCTTAACCATGAATTGACACTTCTCCCAATTAAGAACTAGGTTAGTGTCTTCACATCTTTGCAAAACAAGAGAAAGGTTGGAAAGACAATCGTTAAAGGAGGAACCGTAAACGGAGAAGTCGTCCATGAAGACTTCCATGATTTCCTCCACATATTCGGAGAAGATGGCCATCATGCACCGTTGGAAGGTGGCTGGGGCGTTGCAAAGTCCGAACGGCATTCTCCTATAAGCGAACGTACCCCAAGGGCACGTGAATGTGGTCTTCTCTTGATCATCCGGATGTATCGGGATCTGAAAGAAACCACTATAACCGTCAAGGTAGCAAAAGTATGAATGTTGTGCTAACCTTTCAAGCATTTGATCGATGAATGGCAATGGAAAGTGGTCCTTCCGCGTTGCATTGTTGAGCTTGCGGTAGTCTATGCACATTCGCCATCCAGTCACGGTTCGGGTAGGAATGAGTTCGTTGTTCTTATTGGTGATGACCGTCATTCCTCCCTTCTTCGGAACCACTTGAACCGGGCTCACCCACTTGCTATCGGAGATAGGATAGATGATACCTGCATCAAGAAGTTTAAGAATTTCTTTCTTGACAACCTCCTTCATGGTCGGATTCAACCGCCTTTGAGGTTGTCTTGAAGTTCTAAAGTACTCCTCCATTAGTATTTTGTGCATGCATAGGGAGGGTTTGATTCCTACTAAGTCCTCAATAGTGTAGCCTATGGCTTTTCTATGTTTCCTAAGGACAATCATGAGCTGTTCATGTTCATCTATGCTTAATTCGGAACTAACGATAACCGGAAAGGTAGAATTAGATCCAAGAAAAGCGTACCTTAGATGAGTAGGAAGTGGTTTAAGTTCCATTGCTTTCGGAACTTCTAATGATCCTTGAGGAGCTTCCGATGTTTCCTTGGAAGCTTCTAAGGATGTTGAGTGGATTGGAGAAGAATCAGAGGAAGTTGAAGAAGTGTGTCGATCGTCCTTTTCCACGGTCAAAATCACGGTTTCCTCTGGTTTTCCACGGCCGTAATATCCTCTGGAATGGAGGTCGAATTTGGTCATGGAATCCACGGCCGTGGAATACAGAGTATGACCGTGGATTTGAGTGTTTTCTGCCTCATCGTGGAGTTTCTCAAACTCCACTTCATGCATCTCTTCTTGTGCCTCTAAGGCTTCAATTTCCTCTTTGCACTCTTCTTCTCCTCCTACATCGGTTAGACTCATAGTAATAACCTTTTGCAAAGGATCGTTAAAGAGAATCGCACTTACCTCCTCCCTAGATAAACCTTCTTCGTCTTGGAAATTGTAAATCTCCTCATCAAAGATTGGCTCCTTCACTAGAGTGGAAAGAACGAATTCTACTTTCTCTTCCCCAATGTCAAAAGCGAGTCTCCCATTCTTGCAATCGACCATGCAGCCGGAAGTTGCAAGAAACGGTCTTCCGAGTATGATCGGGACCGGACTATCCGCAGGAATGTCAAGCACGACAAAGTCAATTGGGACAAAGAACTTGCCTAGCTTGACCGGGACGTCTTCTACAATACCGACGGGACGAGTAATGGATCGATCCGCCATGTATAACGTCATCTTCACCGGTTTAGGGTCGCCTAAACCGATCTTCCTGCACAATGCAAGTGGTAAGATGCTCACACTTGCTCCCAAGTCACATAAAGCGTCATATGTGACCTCCCCCACTCCAATGGGAATACAAAATGACCCCGGATCTTTCAGCTTTGGGGGCATTTTCTCCTTCATAGTCTTGATGAGGTCCGAAGAGTCCGAACTCATCTTGACTTCTCCAAAATCTTCTAGCTTCCTCTTGTTAGAGAGGAGCTCCTTCAAGAACTTGCCATAAGCCGGCATACCTACAATAGCATCAATGAAAGGTATTTTAATATGCAATTTGCTCATGAGTTCTATGAACTTACCGAATTGCTTGTCTAGGCGTGCTCGCGCTCTAGATTGAGGGAATGGTAGGGGAGGTTTGAAAGCCGGAGGAGGAACATAGATATCTTCCTTCTCCTTCCCCTTTTCTTTACTTTTCTCTACGGGGACTTCAACAAACGTAGGCTGCGGATCGGTGGTAGTCACTCCGCTCCTAGTTGTAATTGCCATCACCCTTCCCTTAGGGTTGTCCTCCGTCTTTCCTGGAAGCTTCCCTTGATTTCTAGGAACTTCCTCCGCATGGTTGAACATTTGATTTTCCAAAACCTTTTGAGCTTTGTCAACCTTAGAAATTTGATCATCAACCTTGATGATGCGGTTCTCCAACCCTTGAAGCTTTCCCAAGATCGTCTCCAACATGGGATCCGGCTTCTCTTTTCCCGTGTTGTTTCCTCCATTTGATGATTGCCCCTGGCTT
The DNA here is from genome assembly GCA_033239125.1 of Fagopyrum homotropicum. Taxonomy (NCBI): domain Eukaryota; kingdom Viridiplantae; phylum Streptophyta; class Magnoliopsida; order Caryophyllales; family Polygonaceae; genus Fagopyrum; species Fagopyrum homotropicum. The sequence goes on along the minus strand of BSWB01000004.1, from coordinate 120,689,261 downwards.
TTCAAAGGAGTAGAGGAAGAAGAGGGTGGAGTTAGTGGATTGGAATTGGAAGGATGGGAGTTACCGGAATTTTGCTGATTGGAGCGCCAATTGTTGTTGTTCGAACCCCGATTGTTGTTCCAATTGTTGTTGTTCCGGTTGTTGTTGTTTCCATTCCAATTGTTGTTCCGGTTATTGTTCCGGTTGTTGTTGTTGCGGTTGGTGTTATCACCGCCGTTGTTGCTGCCCAAATAGCCAACATCCTTCTCTTGTTGCTTTGGGAAGTTGGTCTTGATAGTCTCCTTCAACTCTTTGATCTCATTGTTGAGGGAGAAAATTTGATTTTGAGCTTCATGTGTGAGCTTTGCTCCTTGCTCCACACGATTTCCCTCCACTTTCCGGTGGGAATACTTCTCTATGACTCTTGCTTGCTTCTCAATGAAGTCCCAAGCGTCATCTTCTCTCATGTCCATGAACGTTCCACATGAGAGGGATTGAAGGTTGAATTGCGTTCCCGCATCCAGCCCCTTGTAGTAAATTTCCAGCAAGGCAAGCTTGGATATGCCATGATGAGGGCAATCCAAGAGCAAATCCTGAAACCTTTCCCAAGATTGAAACAAACTTTCGTTAGGTCTCATAGAAAAAGCATTAATCTTACCTCTAAGTTCCGCCGTTTTGGAGGGCGGAAAGAACTTGGTGAGAAACTCTGCGGAGAGGTCTTCCCACGTCTCTAGCTTTCCACTAGGAAGAGCTTGGTACCAAGATAGCGCTTTCCCTTTCAAAGAGAAAAAGAAAGGTTTGAGCTTATAGCTGTTGGTAGTGGCGCTCTTTGGCCTCATCGTCTCCATCATACACTCAAAGTTTTGCAAGTGTTGGTGTGGAGATTCGGTGCTTGTACCGCCAAACTGGCTTTGGCGAACAAGAGTGATGACTTGAGGGTTGAAGCTAAACCCTTGTACATCTTCAGCATCAAAGTTCACACCTAAACGGCGTGGTTGTTGTGTTGGATCCATCCGCTGGCCAAGAGTTCTTGGCTCATTATCCACACGTTCGACCCTCGCATTTCTAGGTGGAATGCGACGGTTAGCAGCTCCTTGTTGATTGAAAGGATTTATATTGATCGTGGGATCAATCTCTTCTAAAGGAGGCATGGAAGAATCACTATCGTCGGTGGATGAGTGGTTTCTTCTTCTTGACCTTGTCCTCCTTCTCGAGGACTTCTTGCCCACCTTGTCTTCAAGGTCGCTCATCTTTATCTTCATTTGAACGATCATGTCTTGCAGACCGTTAACTTGAGTTTGATGGCGATCCATCTCATCCTGGAGGAGAGTCTCATTCCATCGGAGCTGAGCTTCTTTCTCCGCCAACTTATTTTGAAGATCGTGCTCGTTTTCTTCAGCCATCTTCCTTTCCTTGCGCTTTTGCCTCAAGGTTTTCTCTAGCTCTTGATCAAGAGGTAAGAGATCTTCTGTGTTCCTAGACCTGCGCATACACTCAAAGAAAAATCAAATAACGAGAGCAAGCTCCCAAGCTTGACAACCGGCTACCGGATTCGGACGAAGCCAAATCCCCGGCAACGGCGCCAAAAACTTGTTCGCCCCTAGAGGTGTGTGCAAATAAGCTTTATATTTATAAAACTGAAATCAAGCAAGCGAACCCGCAGTGTACGGATCGATATAGTTAAGCAAGAATTCCAGAGTATCGAACACAGGGATTTGGGTGGAACGAACTCGATTGCAGGTTATCAAGCGGTTATTATGAGAGTTTTGCAAATATATTGGGAAAACAACAATCCTAAAGATCCAGGTATCCAGCTGTGGCAATCGATTCAAGATATACTAATGATGTAAAGACAGAGTTAAGATATGCAAAGGTATACTAATGTAAGGTAATCGTACGGTTGAGGTTCCAAAAACCTTATATAACTCACCCAAAAGACTCTTCCTATACAGGTTGATGAGGCGCAATATAGAAAGGTTCTAAGGACAAGGATTAACATCAAATACCCAAATCTATAATCTAAAGATCAAGACTAACTTACCCGATTGAGGTTGTTGAGGCTCACAATCGAGGTAGAGGTTGTTGAGGCTTCACTACCACCTAGAAAAGACAAGTCTAAACTAAGCTAAAGCAAATCTTTAACTTTGGATCAAGATAAAAGCAGGCTCGTAAACTTTAAGGAAATTACGGTTGGATCTTGAGATTCCACGGTCGTGGAACTCAAGAACAGCCCGTAATTTAGGGTTTTCGGCGACAATTCTCTAACTCTCAGGGTCTAATCTGTTTACGATCGATCTATCATCATCTAAGCCACAACTATCAACCCTTCACCTTAGAATTGTTAAGGGTTTTTAGCCAATAACAGTCATATTGATATTAATTCAAGATTTAAATGATAGAAAATGGGAATTTTCAAGAACTATCAATAATCTTCAATCGAATCTCAGAATCACAGCCAAGAACAAGTGTTTATCAAAAGATGTAAAACGAGATAAACAATCACAATCTTAGGAAAGAAAGGAAACGGGATGTCAATCCGATCCTAAATCAAACCTAAGCAAGAAGAGGAATCTTCTTGCGAAATCCTTCAAGAAACTTCGATCTTCCACACGAAGATCACAACAGCGACTCTCCGACACGAACTTTGGAACTTCAATGAATTCTTCCAAATCACCTCCAAGAATGAGGGTTTGTGTGTTGCTAAGCTTGCGTTTTTGCCGCTAAACTTAGGGTTGAAAGGTCGTAAGTGCGGGAGCGAGGTGACGGAATCTTGCTTCATCCGTCCTTTTTATAATGCAGGGCAAAACGTCGGCCCGGCCCAATCTTCAAAAGATTATGGCTTCGAAAGTGGCGAAAAGATTCGCCAAGATCACGGTCGTGGAAGTTTCCACGACCGTAATTTTGAGGCGTGGAAACAAACACGGATAGCTTCCACGGCCGTAATATCCCCTGGAATGAACATCGAATTCTGCATCAAGATCCACGGCCGTAATTTAGGGTAAAACCGTGATTCTTGCCTTCATTCGTGCATTCCTCAATCTAATACTCCAAATTGCTTCCAAAAGGTGCCCTTGGTCTATGGACACATCAACTCAACTCTCCTTTGCTCAATTCCGTTCGGAAATAGCTCCAAATCACCTATAATCAACATAGAACTCGTGTAGACATCCATATCGACAATATAGGCAATACTAGCTCATATATGCATAAAGCTCAATCAAAGACTATCAATATGAATCAATTGCGATTAGAAAACGTGCCTAAAATATCACAATATTTCATGCTAACACCTCCAGGAAAGATCATTTCCCTCTCCCCTTCATTGACCAAATGCTAGAAAGGTTAGCTCAACACTCTCATTTTTGCTATTTAGATGGATATAGTGGATTCTTTCAAATCCCTATCCACCCCGATGACCAAGAGAAAACAACTTTTACATGTCCATGGGGTACCTTTGCATATAGGAGAATGCCATTTGGGTTGTGTAATGCACCCGCCACCTTTCAAAGGTGTATGATGGCCATCTTTTCGGAATACATAGAAAATATCATGGAAGTGTTCATGGATGATTTCTCTGTTTATGGTTCTTCTTTCGATGATTTCTTGGCTAATTTGTCATTAGTGTTGCAAAGATGTGAAGAGACAAATCTTGTCTTAAATTGGGAAAAATGCCACTTCATGGTAAGTGAAGGTATTGTGTTAGGACACTTGGTGTCTAACCGTGGCATTGAGGTTGATAGGGATAAGATTGAAACGATAGAGAAGTTGCCACCACCTACCTCGGTGAAGGGGGTAAGGAGTTTTTTAGGGCATGCCGGTTTCTACCGGAGGTTCATTCAAGATTTCTCTAAAATTTCTAAGCCTCTCACTAACCTACTAACGAAAGATGTTGATTTTGTCTTTTCCAAAGATTGTCTTGAAGCGTTTTGTAGGTTGAAGAACGCCTTGATCTCCGCACCTATCATGCAACCTCCGGATTGGAGTCTACCATTTGAGATCATGTGCGATGCAAGTGATGTGGCCGTTGGGGCCGTCTTGGGGCAAAGAAAAGAAGGGCGTACTCATGCTATTTACTATGCTAGCAAGACGCTAGATGATGCCCAACTCAATTATGCTACTACCGAGAAGGAGTTGTTAGCGGTGGTGTATGCATTTGAGAAATTCCGCTCATACCTTGTTGGAGCGAAGGTCATAGTTTATACTGATCATGCGGCGATCCGTTATCTACTTACAAAGAAGGATGCCAAACCAAGGTTGATTCGGTGGATCCTTCTTCTTCAAGAGTTTGATTTGGAGATACGAGATAAGAAGGGATCCGAGAACTCCGTGGCGGATCACCTTAGTAGACTCCCACCATTGGAGCTTGGGAAAGACAACATCCCGATAGATGATTCATTCCGGGACGAACAATTGCAAATGATGGAAGAATGCTTGTCCCACGTGGCTAGAGGAAGTGAGCCATGGTATGCCGACATTGTGAACTACTTGGTGTGTGAGGAAGTGCCTCCCGGATTAACATATGCACAAAGGAAAAAGTTCTTCAACGATGTAAGGCATTACTATTGGAGTGAGCCTCTTCTATTCAAGAGAGGCCCGGACGGGGTGCTTAGGAGATGCATACCGGAAGATGAAGTGGAAAGTGTGATCCGGCATTGTCACTCCTCACCATGTGGAGGCCATGCTAGCTCACACAAAACGTGTGCCAAGGTATTGCAATCCGGTTTTTATTGGCCTAACTTGTTTAGAGATGTGCAAGGTTTTGTAGCGGCATGTGATGCTTGCCAAAGGACGGGAAATATTTCAAGAAGGAATGAAATGCCCTTGAATAACATCCAAGAAGTCGAGATTTTTGATGTGTGGGGTGTAGACTTCATGGGACCATTCCCTTCTTCATGTGGAAATCTCTACATCCTATTGGCGGTGGACTATGTGTCAAGATGGGTAGAGGCCATCGCCTCTCCTACAAATGATGCCAAGGTGGTGGTACGGTTCTTCAACCGAGTGATCTTCCCTAGGTTTGGAACACCAAGAGTGATCATTAGTGACGGAGGGAAGCACTTCACAAATAGGAATTTTGGAGCACTTTTGGCTAAGTATGGGGTGACTCATAAGGTGGCAACACCTTACCACCCCCAAACTAGTGGTCAAGTGGAGATCTCCAACCGAGAGATAAAGGCCATCCTAGAGAAGACGGTGTCTAGAACAAGGAAAGATTGGGCTATGAAGCTCGATGACGTACTATGGGCATATAGAACCGCCTTCAAGACACCTATCGGTACCACTCCCTACAAGTTGGTCTATGGCAAGTCTTACCATCTTCCGGTGGAAATGGAGCATAGAGCTTATTGGGCCATTAAGTGGCTGAATTTTGATCTCAAGGAGGCGGGAGAGAAGAGATTGCTTGATATCAATGCCCTTGAGGAGCTCCGGTTGGAAGCCTATGAGAATGCCCGGATCTACAAGGAGAGAACCAAGAGATGGCATGACAAGAGGATTGTCCCAAAGGAGTTGAGTGAAGGAGATCTTGTCCTTCTCTTCAACTCGAGGCTAAGGCTCTTTCCCGGAAAGCTCAAGTCAAGATGGACCGGGCCATATGTGGTGAAGAAGATCCTTCCCCATGGAGCTATTGAAATAGGAGGGGAGCATTGTGGAAATTTCAAGGTGAATGGGCATCGCTTGAAGAAGTATATTCCGGGAGCTCCGGTAGACATGATTGCCCCGCTTCACCTCGAATAGACGCTCCCGAGTTTGGTCAAGCTAATGACCTTAAAGAAGCGCTTGGTGGGAGGCAACCCATTGGTAACATTTTTCCCTTTTTATTTTTTTACTTAGATTTTTCTGTTTTTGTGTGCTTTGTGTGTGTTTTGTCTACTTTCGTGTGTGCTAGAAGCATTAGTGGCATTGGAAGCCTTTCTTGACATGTGAATGATGGTGATGAACCCCTCACCAATTATGGGTGGAGCGGACGCGGGATTTGGACGGCTAGCGGTGCCTAGCGCGGATCCCGAGGCTTTAAAGGATGTTTGAGAGCTCTCTACCATGGTTGATAGGATCATCCAACATCAAGTCACTTGAGAATTCCCAAATACCATAACAAACGCTTTTACATTGTGAGAACCTTCTTTCACTCTCTTTACTTGAATACCACATTGGGGACAATGTGTTTCTAAGTATGGGGTGGGGTTTGCATGATCCTTTGCATGATGAGCATCTAGGATAGGTTAATATTTTGCACATGTCTTGCATTGTACAAATTTAAAACGAAAATCCCATAAAAATCAGAAAATTTAAAAATTTTTTGTGCTTTCTAGGCTTGGATATGATCCTAATGATGAAACTTGTCTTGTGATTGGCTATGAATGGCCTTATGTGTTGGATTAATAATGCATATGTGGACTTGAACTACTTCTCTTGAATTCCATGAATGACTTGAGATCATGATGATTGCCTAGAATGGATTGAGTATTGAAAGTCGAAATTACACGATAGTTCTTGCATACCATCTAGGAATGAATAAGGCATTTCATCTTTCTCTACTTCTCATCTTGATCATGATTGCTTGAGCACCTCAATTGATATAAATTCAACCTTCTTTAAACCCATCCGGGAATAGGAGCATGCTAGTGTGTTTGAATGTGCAAAAGCAAGTGCGGGGTGAAGATGTAATGAAAAGAATGTCGTGAAATGAATGCTGAAATTATTGTGAAAGTGTAGCCAAAATAGGTTTGGGGGCGTTGGTTTAAATGATAAGTAACTCGGTACACTTCACATAATCGGGTGTTGGTGCCTTGCCAAAGTCAAATAAACTAATAGCCCTAACGAGCTTTGGTATGTGCGCCCGGTGTGGATGCACCTCGAAAACGAGAAAAAGCCCGAGGATGGCTAATCACCGAGGTTTCGGCTATTGTACACCAATGCCATTGTCTCAAAAAAAATAAAATAAATAAAATGATTCAAAGAAAAAGAAAAAGAAAGCAAGATAGGGAAAAATATACACTTGGGGGAAGTTGATCGAGGACAAGGAAGTGAAGTTAGTTCCATTCCCGGATTAGCATCACATAACTAGAAAATTCCCCTCCCCAATTGAAACGTTTCTTAGCCTTTTATGTCACAAGCCCTTATGACCTACTTGCATGTTTGTAAGACTTAGTAATCTAGATTGGATGGACTCTTGATCTTCTTGACATCTTCGTCCTCCCATCTCATGCATGCTTTTGAGTTAAGTACAATTGTCTTTCCATGCCCTTATTGTTTGATACATAATTGCTTATCAAATTGCCATTGATCATGACTATGAAGGTGATCCAATAGTAGAAGCACAAAACCCAAAAAGATTTTTGCACTTTTCTGCATACATAAATCATGTCATCTCTTAGTCTATAGTTGGGAATTTGCTCGGGGACGAGCAAACCTTAAGTATGGGGTATTTTGATAACACGATTTATAGCATAGTTTTAGGGTAACTTTTAGATAGAATTCCCGCTCAATCATGCATGATCTAGCACTAGTCCAATACGTTTTGCACTTAAAACATGTATTTTGTCGAGATAGACGTCTACACGGACTTGTGTGCGTTTTGTAGGTATTTCGGGAAGTTTAGAGCTAAAACGATGCGTCAAGGGATCGTTCATTTAGATGACACATCCTCCGACTCAATATAACATACAAACAAAGAGCTAGGAGGACTAATGGAACCTTGCCAACTCTAGTCATGCACCAAACCACAGCTCAATGATCCAAGGCGAACTTTCTGCATAGAATCACGGGTTCCTGAAGAACCACGGCCGTGGAAATGACCGTGGATTTTGCCAGATTCTCGTGACAGCTGTGCCACGACTCTCATGGCCAGCTCATGAAGAATTTGTTATAAAAGTGGTCCAAAGATGGGTTGTTTGGGGGCAGCTGGGGATTGGAGTAGTTTGAGAGAGTTCACACATTATCCATTCCTTGAACAAAATATATTGCAAGAAGAAGGATTTTTCTAGGAGGAAAGTGCAAGAAGAAGAAGGAAGGAGCCATTGAAGAAGAGAAGAGAAGACACACTTAGTTCTTGTAATTCGGGTTTATTGCTAGGGATTTATGAACTCTTGAACCTTCTTTTAGAAGGATTGTAAGTCGTTCTAATTTCATCTTCAGATTTGGATTGTATTTGAAGTTCATTTGTTCATCTTCTTCTTTCATTTTCTTGCAATGGAGTTTGTGATTCTATATTTGTTTGCTTTGATTCCCATTATGAATGTTGTAGGCTAATTTGATGTGATTCTAGGGTAAAGAAAGGATGGTTATGGCTAGATCTATGATAGGACGGACTTAGATTTACTTTTGGATGATTTTAGTTCATGAACGTAGCTGCTGTTAGAAATCACGGGTAGTTCTTGAAGAACCACGGTCGTGGTTTCTGAAGAACAAACCGTGATTTTTCCTGGTTCGAAGGATCTTACCTTAGATTCATAAAATTGTTGAAACCCTAAGTTTTTGCTGAGTTTAACCTACTCTAGGGTATCCTAGTGTAGTGACTAAGTGTTAGGAGAGACTTACCCGGTAATCCTTTCCCTTAGAATCTAAAATAGCGAAATCTTAGGTAGTGGTGAACCTAACAAGTCGCCATTGGATTAGATGTGCTAGGAATGTTGATTTAAGACTTCCCTCTCCAAGACTTACCCGGTAAGGATAGGTTAGATCCCTAATTGACAATCCCGGTTTGTGAGAAAATTCCTAACCTTAGGTTCTTAGAGACTTACCCGGTAATAAGACCTTAGGTGTGGATTAGTTGGATCATGAGACTTACCCGGTAATTGCTCCCAATTTAGAAACACCTAATCCCAACATATCAAAATCAATCCAAAGTATGAATAGATAACTTGAGTTCTATGCCATAACCGGAATTTCCGACCCCTAGAATCCGTCTCTCTTTTTCCTTGATCAATATCTCGTTTGATTCGTTTATTTGTGCTGATTTTTGGTTTAGTTTGATTTATTGCTTTGCATGAGTTATGATCCTTGCTTGATCACCATAAAAACCAACAAAAACATTGAGTTTCCCATTTTCTTTGTTCCTCATCTTGTCTTAGCCTAGATTTACACTATCTTTGATCATTGCTTGACTCGATTTCACCTTAGTCTTTGAGTTCGACTTCGGAATACTTACCTTTCTACATAACGATCCGTACACTGCGGGTTTCGCTAGGTAGTTTAGGATTTTAGTTCGAGTTTATAAATGTAAAGCTTTTTGTGCTATTTCCTAGCGTAACAGAGACCCATAGTTGCCCCGTGTTTCTTGGATGTAGCTGCATTCGAGTGCCTCCACGTAGCAGAGGATCTGCAGAGGATGATTTCTATGGTAGGGTTGGAGAGCTTTATCGAGATTCGAGCTCCAGCCTATCTCGAGCCTACTATGGAGTTCGTGAGTTCCATGACTCACGTTCCTGAGACGAGGAGCATCAAGTTCCGGTTGATGAACCGGAACTACATCGTACCATTGGACCACTTCAGGGACATCTTCGGCTTCCCAACTCCTATAGTGACCGATTTTCCTTCCCGAGCAGTGGCTCGACAGTTCCGGGGGTAGATTGCCCATGTGGTATGATAACACGATTTATGACTTAAGATTAGGCACTCATTTAGATAGTTTATCTACTCATTCATGCATGGTTTAGCACCAGTTCACGACGTTTGCACTCAATTCACGTATTTTGTCGAGATAGACGTCTACACGGACTTTTGCATTGCTTTGTAGGTATTTTGGGAGATTTAAGAGCTTAATCGATACGTTTGAGGATCGTTCATCAAGATGACACACCCTCGGACTCATTAGGATGCAAGCTAGAGGCTAAGGAAGACCCATGGGACCTTGTTGGTGCAAGCCATGCACCAAATCGTGACTCAATGATCCAAAGCAAGCTGAGGCACCCAAACCACGGTCACTGCCAGAACCACGGCCGTAGAACCAGACCGTGGTTTTTGCCAGACAGTTGTGACAGCTTTGCCACGATCTTATGGTCGACTCTAGCAAGGTTGTAGTATAAAAGTGGTCCTGCAAGGCTGAGAGAAGGCATCCTTGACATCCCCCATAATCCAATCAAATCCACATTCTCTCCCACACTCTCAACAAGAAGATTCTCTCAAGAGGAGAGCTACCATTGGAGGAGAAAAAAAAACTCCATTGGAGGAGAAGAGAAGAACAAACCATTTGCTAGTCTTTGATAAGTTTTGTAGTGAAGATTATCGGAATCGTTTTCTAGAGTTGTAAGAATCGATTAAACCTTCTTTGAAGGGTAGTGAGTCTTTCTAATCTTATTTTCAGCTTGGTTTTACTTGATTCACTTGTTCATCTCTTTCTCTTCATTATCTTGCAAATGGATGCTATGATTTTATGCTTGATGATTTCGATTTTGATGATGTATGTCGTTGGCTAAATAGATGCGATTCTAGGGTAAGGAAGGGAAGGTTATGGCTGGACTATGATAGGATGGACTTAGATTTGCCTTTGGAATATTTATCTACTTGAACCAAGCCACTGTTGGAGTCCACGGTTAGTTCTTGCCAGTCCACGGCCGTGGAAGTGGTAGAACAGCCCGTGGTTTGCCTGATTCGTTTGATTAGATGAGTCTAAGTTCTAAAATGTTAGAATGTTGAAATCCTAGTGTTTGTTGAGTTAAATATATCCTAGGGTGACCTAGTGTTAGCAACTAAGTGTTAGAAGAGACCTACCCGGTGATTCTGACTCTTAGATTTCAAAGATGATAAACTCTAGGTAGTGGTGAGCCTCATAAGCCGCCATTGGACTAAGTGTGCTAGGATAGTTGTTTAGGGCTTGCCTTTCCGAGACTTACCCGGTGAAGAGAGGTTAGATCCCTAGAATACCATCCGGTTTGAGTAGAATTCCGTTCCTTAGACTCTTTGAGACTTACCCGGTGATGAGACCTTAGGAATGGACTAGCGGACCATGAGACCTACCCGGTGATTGATCCCAATCTAGAAACACTTACTCCCAACATACCATAGTTATTCCAAGGAATAATTAGATAGCTTGAGTCCTATGCCATAACCGGAATTTCCAACCCCTAGAATCCGCTTCTCTCTCTTTGATTGTCTATCTCTTGTTTGCTTGTTTATTCGTGTTGTTAGCTTAGTTGATTGTTTATTTTGCATGAATTGTGATCTTTGATTGATCACCTAAAAACCAAACCAAAAACATTGAGATTTTCATTTCTTTATTTCTTTCTCTTTTCTTACCCTAGATCTTCACTAAACTTAATCACTAATCGAATCAATCTCACCTCAGTCTTTGTGTTCGACCTCGGAATACTATCCCTACTACAAAACGTCCTGTACACTGCGGGTTCGCTAGGAGTTAGGAGAAATATAACGAGTATAAATTTAAGGCTTATTGCGTGCATACATCCTTAGCGTAACATGGTAGAGCATGCAGACAGATGGAGACTTGGAGACTCCACGGAGCGCATCATTTTCCACCTTGCTTTCCGTCTTGCCTCCCGGATCTTTAGCGAGACTCTTTTGGCACGTACTGAGATGCCCCAGAAGGTTAGACAGGGAAAGCTGCTCAGACTATTTTGTATGGTGACAGGTGGAGTGCCTGATTTTGGAGGCATGCTAGCTGAGGACTTGCACCGGATCAAGGGCAAGTCCAAGGGAGATATCTGCTGTGGAGGACTTGTGACTCATATAGCGAGTTACATCGGTTTAGATCTGAGTGCTTGTACAGAGGTGGCAGCTGCGAAGCCACTAGGACTTCAGGAGATGATCACGAGGAGGATTCTAGTTCTTCGTGGCCTTACCACACCGTACGTGGCGATGCCTTGGGAGAAGATTGCCCCTCAGGGTATCCTATGGTCGGCATAGTTCTCAGTTTTTGATCCACAATACTGGTCTTTCGCCTGGCTTCCATACATCCAGGATGCTCGAGATGCTGACATTGCTGCCAAGGAGGGAGAGGACGATGACGGAGGTGTTGCCATGGAGACAGGTACAGATACAGCCGGCCCTAGTGTGCCAGTTGTCGACTTAGACGACGAGGCGACAGAGGAGGAGGCTGCTGCAACACCATCACGTCCTGGTAGGCGCAGAGTCCGCGGACAGAGAGATCCCGTATCTCACCGACGGATTGATGAGCTTACGGACCACATGATCGACTCTTACGCTGCCCTGTCACTGGAGATGATGGAGCTGAGGGAGAGCCAACACTACCAACAACGGATGATGGAGATACAGTTCCAGCATACCATGGGTTATCCGTTTGACCCATCTCAGTATCCCTTCATCCCGTATCCACCACCACCTCCAACGGATCAGGATTAGAGCTTGCATAGATTTCCTTTTCTTTATTTATTACGCAGCTCAACATGTCCGGTAAGTTCTCCTATTTTTAGAATTATTTTGACCCATTGGGACAATGTGTCCCAAGTATGGGATATTTATGTATTATTCGACACTATGTATGCTTGTATGACTCGACTTGATATTTATGATCTTTCTTTATGCTTTATGTGCTTATCTGAGATTGCATGCATACAGGTTATTTGATTGAGAAAAACGTCAAAAACTAGCTAAGAAAAAAAAATTTATGACCTCGACCGGGATGATTCTGGCCAAACGAGGTCAAGTACCTCGGTTGACTTAGAACACCTCGACCGAGGCGGTTTAACTGAGAGAGTTTTCGAAACGATTTTTGTGCTTCTTTTCTGGATATAACCTCTGTGATGATTTTGTTTGCAGATTGGTTCTAGAATCTTTATATGTTTGAAAGGTTTTATGATATGTTTAAGTTGCTAAATGCTTTGTTTGAAATTTTGGCATGTTTAATACTTTGTTTTTATCCAAATTATGTTGAATTTGAAGGTTGACACCACATGATGAGTTCTCTCACTTTCTTCCTGGGATAATTAAGGCAATTCATTCTCTTCTCTTCTTCTTCTTCTTGACTTTAGCCCCTCATATACACATTTGCCTTCCTTTACCTATCCGGGAATTTGGAAGCAAGCAAAGAAAAGCAAGTGAAAGAAAAGTTGAGATGTTGGCTGGAAGTTTAGAAAGAAACAAATAGGTTTGGGGAAGTCAATCATGATGATGAGTAACTCGGCACCATTCACATAGCCGGGTGTTTGTGTCTTGCCAAAGTCAGATTGCGAGATATTCCTAACAAGTCATGGTATGTGCATCAAGGGTTTGAGGCATCTCGAGAAATTGATGATTGCTGATTTCCTAGGCTTCGGTTATTGTGCACCTCTGTCCATGCATCCCAAAAAGTAAAAGTAAATAAGCAAAGCTTATTGGTGGAAGATGTTGAAGTTTAAAGTAAGATCCTTTTCCCGGATTCTAGCACCACATTCCCTATATACATCCCACCCTCACACGTTTTTGGACCTCTTTTGAAAGCCCTTGAGACCTCGAGCTTGTTGATTGACTTGGTGGTTTAAACTGGATTATCGATGATTAATTTCGATAATTATGATTTATTATGCATTCTATGATTTTATGCAAAAATGAACAACTTTCTTATATTTATAAAATGTTTTGATTTTATTTACCATGAAGCATTCTGTTCGCTCCAAAAGGTGTGTGCAAGCTTTAAATTTATAACCGAGGAAATATGCTTCAACAAGGATGCGAACCCGCAGTGTACGGGTCAATTGTAATAAAAGCAAGAAATTCCAGGGGTCGAACACAATGACTTAGGCGAAACCAAGCACATAATCGGTTTTCAAGTAATGCAAGTAACAAAAGCAATTAAAGCAATCAAAGATGATATAAGTCAATAAGGAGAAATGTGGATTCTAGAGATCAAGACATCCAGCTGTGGTTTAAACTCAAGATCTAAGGATATAGCGGACAAAGCTGAGGTTTTGTAAAGGGAAGGTGTTTCTAAGATGGGAATAGATCACCGGGTAAGTCTCTCTACTCACTATCCCAAACCAAAATTCCTATTACCGGGTAAGTCGCAAGGAACTAAGGTAAAGAACTAAAACCTCAAGCTAACACACCAACCAAGTGGATAGAATCAACCTTCACTGGGTAAGTCTCAAGCTAACTCTCAAGATTGGAATGGAAGCACACTCAAACCCCAATAAAGGATAAACCTTAATTACCTATCGCTCATGATCTTAGGTAAACAAACAAAGGAATTACCGGGTAAGTCTCATCCTAGGTTTGTATTAAACAAGAAATGTGTAACAAGGATAGGGTTTAGCAAACTGGATCTTAACTCAGATTAGGATAAGGAAAACGTTCACCTCGGTCAGACAATATCCACCCCGGCCGAGGTGTTCATGGATTGAGCAAGATGTTCTTCGGTTAAGATAAAGACTCGAGCGTTCAGGGTCCGACTGGGATTAAGATCATTCTATCATCGTCTTTCCCAAAACCTTCAGTCAATCACCCTAGAATCGCAAAAGAAACTTAGCCAACAATCATCATAATAACATTAAGCAACTTTATAAAGAAAGAATCAATTATCAAACAAGAAGACTTTAATAAAAGAACTTCAATAACTGAATCAAATATGTGACCAATCAGTGTTTCCAAGTTACAAATCAACAAGAACAACCAACCAAAAGTAACCAAAAATAGCCTAGAGAAATCTCACAAAACTCCTTCAAAGGCTATCTTCAACAAGGAAATCTTCCTTCTTCCTTCAACTCCGAAGGGAAATCTTCTGCAATTGCAGGACTTTCATGCAGCGGCTGTCTCAGCATGGATTGAATTTGTGAAAAATCCAGCCCTTTATATAGGAAAATTATCTTCCAAAGATAAAATATCTTAAAAAGATATTTTCCTATAAAATATATCCAAATAAATCAGCTGAATATCTTTTCTTCCTTCCAGAAATCCAGCCCAAAAATATGAGATCTTCTTTCCATAATTAAAAGATCTCAGCCATAAAATATATCTCATCGCCGGCGACAGGGTGTCTACCTCGGTCGGGGCACTCCTCGAAATCACCTCGGTCGAGGTGGTACTGTAGCTGACCGAGGTGACTCTGGACTGAATGTGAAATCTCTTAAATCTGGTCCAAAGTGAATCTTTAATCCATTTCCATGTCTCTTGAGTTCTTCCTTAAGCTCCAGAATGTAGCTCTCAATGACTCCTTAGCTCCCTTAGCTTTATTTTGGTCCAAACCGTGCTGTTTTACCTACGATACAACGAAACTAGGTGTAGACCTCGATTCCCGCAAAGGTAGATGAAATAGCAATATAATCACAGAATGTATGCTCACACATGTAGATTTATGAAGATCGAACGTCTAAACCGGTCTCAAAACATAGACTATAATATATGCTATCAAAATACCGCATACTTGTCCTTTGCTTGTCCCCAAGCAAGTTTCAAATATTAGATAGAGGATAGGATGGATTATGAGTCAAAAAGTTCAATGGAAAATTATTCAAATAAAACTTTTGATGGTGCGCTTCCCCCTTAGATCACCCTAAGAGAATGCTTCATGGCAAATAAAATCAAACATGGTTAAAACATTTTATGAATATAAGAAAGTTGTTCATCTTTGCATAAAATCATAGGATGCATAATAATTCATGTTTATCGAAATCAATCATGTATAATCCTTTTTAAACCACTAATTCAATCAACAAGCTCGAAGTCTCAAGGTCTTTCCAAAGAGAAAGGCCAAGAAACGTCTAGGGTAGGGATGTATATAAAGAATGTGGTGCTAGAATCCGGGAAAAGGATCTTACTTCACTTTCACTTGAATTTCAACACCCTCCACCAATAAGCTTTGCTTATTTCACACTTTTTTCCTTTTTTTACTTTTATTTTTGGGATGCATGGACAGAGGTGCATAATAACCGAAGCTTGGGAGATTAGCAATCATCAATTTCTTGAGATGCATCAAACCCTTGATGCACATACCATGACCTGTTAGGAATATCGCTCAATCCGACTTTGGCAAGACACAAACACCCGGCTTTGTGAATGGTGCCGAGTTACTCATCATCATGATTGACTTCCCCAAACCTATTATTACTTTCTAACACTTTCACTTCCAGCCAACTTCTAAACTTTTACTTCACTTGCTTTCACCACTTGCTTCCAAATTCCTGGATAGGTAAAGGGAGGCAAAAAAACAAAGCAAATAGCAACTTAAACATATCATAAAACCTTTCAAGCATGTAAGGATTTTAAAGTCAATTTGCAATCTTTATCTTCACTGAGATCATATCCAGAGAAGAAACACAAAATCGTTTTTGAAATTTCTCAGTTAGAAACCCTACCTCGGTCGAGGTGTTCTAAGTCAACCGAGGTGGTCAACCTCGTTTGGCCAGAACCATCCCGGTCAAAGTCATAAATTTTTTTTTTTTAAAACCAGTTTTTGACGTTTTTCTCAAACAAAAACCTGTATGTATGCATGTAATGACATATAACCATATAAAGCATAAAAATCATCATAAATATGCATCATAGTCATACAAACATCCACAAAAAGCATAAAAATACATCCACATACCCCATACTTGGGACACGTTGTCCCAATGGGTCAAAATAAGTCTAGGAACAGGAGTACTCACCGGACATAAGCAGAGCTGCATAATAAATAAAGAAAAGAAATCCCTGCAAGCTCTAGCCCTGATCTGGTGGTGGTGGTGGTGGATATGGCACGTACGGATGCTAGGATGGGTCAAAAGGATATCCCATCATGTGCTGGAACTGCATCTCCATCATCCGGCGCTGGTAGTGCTGGCTCTCCAGCATCTAATGTGTCCAGCCCTACTGTGGAGATCATCCTCCTCAGTCTGATGATGCTCGTTAATCACCGGAATAGAGGGTCTGGAAGCGGAAGAAGGTGAGGAACCATCCCTCAGAACCAGCTGGCGATCAGATGTGGAACTCATCTTTCTCTCTCTGACAGGTCACCTCGGTTGCTGTGACAACTATCAAGAACACCTCGGCCGAGGTGCAGGTCGACTAGACCGAGGTGAAAAACTGTTCGATCTTAACTCTAAGATTTCCAGTTCTTTTCCCCCAATATCACTACCAATTGTTCCTATGGGGTACTTAAGCCTTTTTCAACATAAACCAGTGGCAACTAAAGCCAATTTTTTCCAAAAACAGTAAAGAGAAGAAGGAGTTAGGGTTTTCGACTTTTTACCCCAGATTCGGTCGATTCGAGGCGTTTTTTTTTGTAGATTCTTGCTTGCAAACTGATCCTCTTTCTTTTCCTTGCAGAATCGGAGCAGAAATCATCGAAAACGAGTGAAAATCGGAGAAACAAGGTGTAAATAGCGCCGCGGTCGAGAAGGGTTAGGAGGGAAGAGAAAGAAACCGTTCCCCCTTTTATACCCCTCGCTGAATCTTCTGTCACCTCGGTCGAGGTGGTCCCGACTGGACCGAGGTGATACGGACCGAGGTGGATTATTGTCAGCCCTAGTCGCCTCGGTTGCTCAAGAATCATCTCGGTCGAGGTGATGTGACAGCAACCGAGACGTGTCTCAGTCAGACTTCGTCATATCAATTTCTCGAACTTCTGTCCTTCCAGTGTAGCTCCTCGGCTGTGATCCTTTCTTTTGGAATACCTGGTTCTTGTTCTAGAAGAAAATAAAAACAAAACAATGCAAACTATCTAAAACTAGACTAGAAAGGTAAAAGAAATCAATACCTTGGGTTGCCTCCCAAGAAGCGCTTGGTTTAAGGTCGCTAGTTGGACCATACAACATCCCTAAACATGCTGGAAGGTGTCCTCACCCCATACTTCGCCTTCATCATGGGGTGAGATAAAGAAGTCTATCAAACGTTCCAGCAAATGCAAGTGCTCATCTAGGAATGAATCGTCTATGGGTGGTTTGTCCTTTTCGCGTGAAGAGGGAGGTAGCCGGCTGAGGTGATCCGCAATAGAATTTTCGGATCCCTTCTTATCGCGAATCTCTAGGTCAAACTCTTGAAGCAAGAGAATCCATCGAATAAGACGTGGCTTAGCATCCTTCTTAGCAAGTAAGTAACGAATAGCTGCATGGTCAGTGTAAACAATAACTTTCGCTCCCACTAAGTAAGAGCAAAATTTCTCAAAAGCATATACAACCGCCAAAAGCTCTTTTTCGGTGGTGGCGTAGTTTAGTTGGGCTTCATCTAGCGTCTTGCTAGCATAGTAAATGACGTTGGTCCGGCCATCCTTTTTTTATCCAAGCATCGCTCCTACCGTCACATCACTCGCATCACACATGATCTCAAAGGGCAAGGTCCAATCCGGAGGTTGGATAATGGGAGCGGAGATCAGTGCTTCCTTTATCCTGAAAAATGCATCGAGACATTCCTGCGAAAACTCAAAAACAACATCCTTATGTAAGAGTTTAGTTAGTGGTTTAGAAATCTTCGAGAAATCCTTGATGAACCTCCTATAGAAACCTGCATGTCCAAGAAAACTCTGCAGGCCCTTAACAGAACAAGGGGGGAGAAGTTTCTCAATAGTCTCGAACTTAGCGCGATCGACCTCAATACCTTGGTTGGAAACGAGGTGTCCTAGCACAATGCCTTCATTAACCATAAAATGATACTTCTCCCAATTCAAAATGAGATTAGTGTCTTCACATCTTTGTAGAACTAGAGAAAGGTTAGATAGGCAATCATCAAAAGAGGAACCATATACTGAAAAGTCATCCATAAATACCTCCATGATCTCCTCTATGTACTCGGAAAAGTTGGTCATCATGCATCGCTGGAAGGTAGCGGGTGCATTACATAATCCAAATGGCATCCTCCTATAAGCGAATGTCCCCCATGGACAAGTGAAGGTGGTCTTCTCTTGATAATCCGGATGGATAGGAATCTGAAAGAAGCCACTATAACCATATAAATAGCAAAAATGTGAATGTTGGGCTAACCGTTCGAGCATTTGATCGATGAAAGGAAGTGGAAAATGGTCCTTCCGAGTGGCCACGTTCAGCTTCCTATAGTTGATGCACACCCTCCAGCCCGTAACGGTCCTAGTTGGGATCAACTCGTTGTTCTTATTCGTCACAACGGTCATCCCTCCTTTCTTCGGAACTACATGCACTGGGCTTACCCACTTGCTATCCGAGATAGGAAATATGATACCTGCATCCAACAACTTAAGAATTTCTTTCTTCACAACCTGTTTCATGATCGGATTTAACTGTCTTTGAGGTTCCCATGAAGTCTTATGATCATCCTCCATTAATATTCTATGCATGCAGAAAGAAGGCTTAATACCAATAAGATCATCAATAGTATAACCCAAGGCCTTTTGATGTTTTCTCAGGACATGCATCAGTTTAGATAATTCAGTTTCGAAAAGGGAAGCACTAACAATAACGGGATAAGTAGAATCCGGTCCAAGGAAAACATACCTCAAGTGACTTGGAAGCGGTGTAAGCTCCACAACTGGGGGTGCTTTCTGAGGGGGGTCCTTGCTTCCTCCTTCCAGTGGAGTATACTTAGAACGAAGAACTGGAATTTCAAAAGTCTCAGTTGACATCATCTCGCTTTCGACCTCGGTCAAGGTCCAGAGTGGGTGACCGAGATGTTCTTCAGCTAAGAACACCTTGCTTGGTCCAGAAAGTGCCTTGGTCGAGGTACTACAACTGGGACCGAAATTGGAGATTCTTCTCTCCTGGATTAATTTTTCAATCTTAGCTCCTGGATCTTCTTCCTGTGCCTTTAAGCTCCGTATATCTGCATCACAAGACGCATCTATACCTTCCTCCATTAAGCTAAAACTAATAACTTTTTCAAGAGGGTCATTAATAAGGATGGAGCTCAGCAATTCCCTTGATTCTTCTTCATCGTAGATGTTGAAGATATCATCCTCCAGCGGCTCTCCTTTCATTGCAGCAAGTAGTGCAAACTCGACTTGATCTTCGCCAATGTTGAATTTCAACTTGGCGTTCTTGCAATCCACATTGCAACCTGAAGTTGCTAGAAATTGTCTCCCGAGAATGATAGGAACGGGATAATCTGCAGGAATATCAAGCACAACAAAGTCTATAGGTAAATAGAAGTAACCTAACTTAACAAGAACGTCTTCCAAAATGCCCACGGGATGGGTAATGGAGCGGTCCGCCATGTACAACCTTATCTTGACCGGTTTGGGCTCTCCAAGACCGATCTTCTCACATAGCTCCAGCGGGATAATGCTCACGCTGGCTCCTAGATCACACAAGGCTTCATAAGTTACATCCCCAACTTGGATGGGAATGCAAAATGAACCGGGATCCCTAAGTTTAGGTGGCATCTTCTCCTTCATGATTTGAATGAGCTCCGAGGATTTTGGATGTCATCCTTACTTCTCCATAGTCTTCCAATTTCCTCTTCTTTGAAAGGATCTCTTTCAAGAACTTCCCATAGGCGGGCATCCCTAGAATAGCATCAAGGAAAGGGATGTTAATGTAAAGCTTATTCATTAAGTCTAGGAACTTACCGAAATGCTTGTCTAGATGTGCTCTGGCTCTTGACTGAGGGAATGGAAGTGGTGGTTTATAAGCAGGAGGTAGAACATAAACTTCAGATTTTCCCTCCGCTTTCTGAGGCTCCACCTCGGTTGGTACCTCGGCCGAAGTGTTCTTCGACTGTACCTAGACCGAGGTGTTCTTCGTCTGATCCGGCATCGACCGAGGCGCTGGATCTGCAGTCTTCAGTCCACTTCTCGTCGTTATTGCCATGATCTGTCCTTTAGGGTTGCTCTCTGTTCTTGCTGGGACCTTCCCTGGATCTCTTGGCGCTTCATTCGCCTTGTTGTAGAATTGTTGTTCGAAGGCTTTTTGTGCCTTCGAAAATGAACTCATGGACGTCTCCATAGCTTTGAGCTTGACCAAAATTTCATCCAACACTGCATCTTTCTTCGCTGGCTGGGACAAACTTGGTCCAGGCTCCTGGCTTTTCAATGGAATGGAAGAAGAAGAGGAGGGGTTATAAGTGTTATGAGAATGAGAGTTACCGGGAACTTTTTGATTAGACCTCCAATTGTTGTTGTTTCTATTGTTGTTGTTGTTGTTGTTGTTGTTTCTATTGTTGGAGTTTCTATTGTTGTTGTTGTTCCTCGGTCCTTGATAGTTGTTCCTTCCTTGGTACCCTCCATCTTGCTCCTTCGTTTGAGCTACTAAAAGCTCCTTTAATTGCTTGACTTTGTTGTTAAGCGAGGTGAGTTGAGCTCCATTTGTTGAAGTGTCTTGGAAGCTGACTCTCCTTGCTCCATTATCGGTTCCTTGGTGGGAGTATTTCTCCATGTGCAAAGCTTGTTTTTCAATAAACTCCCAAGCTTCGTCTATCGGCATGTCCATGAATGTGCCGGCGGAAAGTAACTGGAGATTGAATTGAGCATCTCCATTCAGTCCCTTGAAGTAGATCTCAAGCAACTCGATCTTCGGAATCCCTTGATGTGGGCAATCCAATAAAAGATTCTTGAATCTCTCCCATGACTTGGACAAACTTTCTTTATTCTTCATAATAAAAGCAATAATTCTTCCCCTTAACTCAGCGGCTTTAGATGGGGGAAAGAATTTAGCTAGGAACTCCGTCGTCATGTCTTCCCAAGTGTTGATCTTTCCATCGGGGAGAGATTGGTACCATGCAAGCGCTTTGTCCTTCAGAGAGAAATAGAAAGGACGTAGCTTGTAGTTGTTGTTATCATACCTTGATGGCCTCAATGTCTCCATCAGAATCTCATAATTTTGCAAATGTTGGTGCGGAGACTCCCTCTCCAAACCTCCAAATTGACATTGTCGGATCATGGTAAGAACTTGCGGTCGAAGTTCATAATTATTTTCAGCTAGATCACCTAGGTTGACTCCTAGACGCCTCACTTGCTTATTAGGGTCCATCCTCTGTCCTAGGGTTTGTGGAATTCCAGCAGCAAGAACATCTCGGATGGGCATCCGAGGTGAATGTACCTCGGCCGGTGCGTCTGGAACTGGATCTTGCCTCGGTCGAGGATCTGGATCTGGGTCCTGCCTCGGTAGAGGATATGGATTCGGTTGAGGTAGATATTGGTCCCATAAAGCTTCCATATCTGCTTCGATCGCCTCTGTCCTTGCGCGAGTTTCTTCCTTTTCCAGCCGCAGTTCTTTCTTACTGAGGCGTAGTTGTTCTAGTGCCTCCTTCAATTCGGCCTCAAGATCGCGATCGTCTTGGTTGGCCATCTTTGCTTCTTTCAAACGTCGTTTGTATGTCTTTTCTGGTTCGGGATAGTAAGGAACGATTTCCTTCCCAGCATGGGTTCTTTGCATAAACATAAGAAAAAGATCCTACGAGAGCACTCAAGTAGAGTGGTTAGTAGCAACAAGGGCAATTGCCCTAAAAGACAACTTCAACCGGCTTGATCTAAACCAAGTCCCCAGCAACGGCGCCAAAAACTTGTTCGCTCCAAAAGGTGTGTGCAAGCTTTAAATTTATAACCGAGGAAATATGCTTAAACAAGGATGCGAACCCGCAGTGTACGGGTCAATTGTAATAAAAGCAAGAAATTACAGGGGTCGAACACAGGGACTTAGGCGAAACCAAGCACATAATCGGTTGTCACGTAATGCAAGTAACAAAAGAAATTAAAGCAATCAAAGATGATATAAGTCAATAAGTAGAAATGCGGATTCTAGAGATCAAGACATCCAGTTGTGGTTTAAACTCAAGATCTAAGGATATAGCGGAAAAAGCTGAGGTTTTGTAAAGGGAAGGTGTTTCTAAGATGGGAATAGATCACCGGGTAAGTCTCGCTACTCACTATCCCAAACCGAAATTCCTATTACCGGGTAAGTCATAAGGAACTAAGGTAAAGAACTAAAACCTCAAACTAACACACCAACCAAGTGGATAGAATCAACCTTCACCTGGTAAGTCTCAGGCTAACTCTCAAGATTGGAATGGAAGCAAACTCAAACCCCAATAAAGGATAAATCTTTATTACCTATCGCTCATGATCTTTGGTAAACAAACAAAGGAATCACCGGGTAAGTCTCATCCTAGGTTCGCATTGAACCAGGAAAGGTGTAACAAGGATAGGGTTTAGCAAACTGGATCTTAACTCAGATTAGGATCAGGAAAACGTTCACCTCGGTCAGACAGAATCCACCCCGGCCGAGGTGTTCATCGACTGAGCGAGATGTTCGTCGGTTAAGATAAAGACTCGAGCTTTCAGGGTTCGACTGGGATTAAGATCATTCTATCATCGTCTTTCCCAATAAAGGATAAATCTTTATTACCTATCGCTCATGATCTTAGGTAAACAAACAAAGGAATCACCGGGTAAGTCTCATCCTAGGTTCGCATTGAACCAGGAAAGGTGTAACAAGGATAGGGTTTAGCAAACTGGATCTTAACTCAGATTAGGATCAGGAAAACGTTCACCTCGGTCAGACAGAATCCACCCCGGCCGAGGTGTTCATCGACTGAGCGAGATGTTCGTCGGTTAAGATAAAGACTCGAGCTTTCAGGGTTCGACTGGGATTAAGATCATTCTATCATCGTCTTTCCCACAACCTTCAGTCAATCACCCTAGAATCGCAAAAGAAACTTAGCCAACAATCATCATGATAACATTAAGCAACTTTATAAAGAAAGAATCAATTACCAAACAAGAAGACTTTAATAAAAGAACTTCAATAACTGAATCAAATATGTGACCAATCAGTGTTTCCAAGTCACAAATCAACAAGAACAACCAACCAAAAGTAACCAAAAATAGCCTAGAGAAATCTCATAAAACTCCTTCAAAGGCTATCTTCAACAAGGAAATCTTCCTTCTTCCTTCAACTCCGAAGGGAAATCTTCTGCAATTGCAGGACTTTGATGCAGAGGTTGTCTTAACATGGATTGAATTTGTGAAAAATCCAACCCTTTATATAGGAAAATTATCTTCTAAAGATAAAATATCTTAAAAAGATATTTTCCCATAAAATATATCCAAATAAATCAGCTGAATATCTTTTCTTCCTTCCAGAAATCCAGCCCAAAAATATGAGATCTTCTTCCATAATTAAAAGATCTCAGCCATAAAATATATCTCCTCGCCGGCGACAGAATGTCTACCTCGGTCGGGGCGCTCCTCGAAATCACCTCGGTCGAGGTGGTACTGTAGCTGACCGAGGTGACTCTGGACTGAATGTGAAATCTCTTAAATCTGGTCCAAAGTAAATGTTTAATCCATTTCCATATCTTCTGAGTTCTTCTTTAAGCTTCAGAATGTAGCTCTCAATGACTCCTTAGCTCCCTTAGCTCTATTTTGGTCCAAAACGTGCTGTTTTATCTACGATTACAACGAAACTAGGTGTAGACCTCGATTTCCGCAAAGGTAGATGAAATAGCAATATAATCACAGATTGTATGCTCACACATGCAGATTTATGAAGATAAAATGTCTAAACCGGTCTCAAAACATAGACTATAATACATGCTATCACATTCTCTTAGAGTGATCTATGAGTAGAGCACACCACGAAAAATGTTTTGAAATACTTTTCATTGATCTTTATGACTTATAATCCATTCTATCTTGTACTTAAGATTTGGAACTTGCTTGGGGACAAGAAAGGGACAAGTATGGGGTATTTTGATAGCATGTATTATAGTCTATATTTTGGGACTTGTTTAGACGTTTTATCTTCAATAAACTGCATGTATGGATGTATATTATGTGATTATATTGTCGTTTCATCTACCTTGACGGGAATCGAGGTCCACACCAAGTTTCGTTGTAATCGTAGGTAAAATGGCACATTTTGGACTGATACGGAGCTAAGGAGCTAAGGAGTCATTGGAGCTACATTTTGGAGCTTAAAAGAAGAACTCAGGAAGCATGGAATTAATGAAGAAGATTTACTTTGGACCAGATTTGAGAGATTTCACATTCAGCTGAGATTCACCTCGGTCAGCTACAATGTCACCTGGACCGAGGTGATCTTGAGGAGCGTCCCGACCGAGGCGAACACCTTGGCGCCGGCGAGATCATATCTTTTGGCTGAGATCTTTTATTTTTGGAAGGAAGATATCTTATATTTTTGGGCTGGATTTCTGGAGGGAAGATCATATATTTGGAAGATCTATTTTAGAGATATAATATATTTTATAGGAAATTATCTTTTTAAGATATTATTATCTTTGGAAGATAATTCTCCTATATAAAGGGTTGAATTTTCCACAATTCAGCCATCTTTTTTATCATTGAAGAAGCTGTCGTTATGAGATTTTCTGGAAGTTGAAGAAGGCTTTGAAGATTGAAGGAAGGAAGATTCATTATTTTGAGATAGCTTTAAGGGAGTTTGTAAGATTTTCTTAGATTCCCTTTGGTTTATTGTCTTGTGTGATTTGTGATTCCAGGAATGCTGATTTGTGAACTATTTGATTCAGTTATTGAAGCCTTGTTCTTGAGGTTTTTGTGTTCAAATATTCATTCCCTTCTCATATATTTGATTATTGTTATCATGATGATGAGTGGCTAATTCCTTGTGTGATTCTAGGGTGATTGGCTGAAAGTTGTGGGAAAGACGGTGATAGAATGATCTTAATCTCAGTAGGACCCTGAAAGCTCGAGTCTTTAACCTTAACCCTAGAACATCTCGCTCAGTCGATGAACATCTCGGACGGGGTGGAACTTGACTGAACGAGGTGACCATTTCTGATCCGAAACTGAGAGTTAAGTGTTATAGTTTGCCAAATCCTATTCTTA
Organism: Fagopyrum homotropicum; assembly: GCA_033239125.1. Taxonomy (NCBI): domain Eukaryota; kingdom Viridiplantae; phylum Streptophyta; class Magnoliopsida; order Caryophyllales; family Polygonaceae; genus Fagopyrum; species Fagopyrum homotropicum. The sequence continues at coordinate 120,663,646 of BSWB01000004.1, read as the reverse complement.
TTACACCTTTCCTAGTTCAATGCAAGCCTAGGATGAGACTTACCCGGTGATTCCTTAGTTTGTTTACCCATGATCATAAGTGTAGGTAATAAAGGTTTATCCTTTATTGGGGTTTGAGTGTGCCTTCATCCTATCTTTGTGAGTTAGCATGAGACTTACCCAGTAAAGGATGATTGTATTCCCTTAGTTGGTGTGTTGGTTTGAGATCATAGTTCTATACCTTAGTACCTTGAGACTTACCCGGTAATAGGAACTTTGGTTTGGGATAGTGAGTAGTGAGACTTACCCGGTAACCTATTCCACTTTAGAAATACCTTCCCTTTGCAAAATCTCAGCTTTGTCCACATTATCTTCAGATCTTGAGTTGGAACAACAACTAGATGCTTTAATCCCTAGAATTTGCATTTTTCCCCTTATTTGATCTTATTATCATCTTTGATTGCTTTAATCGCTTTTGTGGTTATTATTTGCAATATTGACAACCTATACTTGCTTAGTTTCACCAAAGTCCCTGAGATCGACACCCCGGAGTTCTTGCTTTTTATTATAATTGATCCGTACAGTGCGGGTTCGCATCCTTGTTTAAGCATATTTCTTGGGATATAAATTTAAAGTTTGCATCCTTGTTTAAGCATATTTCTAAGGCATAACTGGGTATCCTCATCAAGGAACTAGTTGTCCAACTCTAGCCAAGCTAGATGCTTCTGAAGTTGAGGTTGGATAGTCATTCTCACAATTATCTTCTCTCGAGGCGTTTTTCTATTCAAGTTGTCGGCGACAACATCCAACTCTCTGAATGATATGGAATCTCCAAGTTAAGGTCTTGATTAACTCAAGCCCTTAACGCTGGTGGTTATCAACTCCCATGGCATAATAATATAATTCAGACTCCTATGTTTTGTAGAACCCTAACATGAAAATACAAGTACTGTCTTCAAATCTTCAAAGCTCTGGTATACCACTTGACAACGCAATTCTGGTGATTTTCTTCAGAAGATTCGTAAGTAGATACACATTCACATAAAGTCCTTCCTCAAAGCATTGGTAGTAATCGGTTGAGCCGAGAAAACTACTCATTCCCTTATTGTTCATCAGTATCGTCCATGCTACGTCATATTCAATTCTCGCCAGATCAACCATGATCTTATTGGCGGAGACAAAATGGCCTAAGAAGGCTACCTTTGGCATCTCAACTCGCATTTAGAGAGCGTAGCATACATCCCTCTATCTCTCAAAATCTGAAGAACTATCCTCAGATGATCGGTATGCTTCTCTCTGCTATGAGAGTATACATACATGTCATCAATGAAGATCACCACAAATAGATCGAGGAAATCGATGAAGGTGTTATTCATTAACTCCCTAAAGACTATTAAAATATTCGTCAACCCAAATGGCATCGTTATAACTCGTATTGTCCAGAACGGGTATGAAAGGCTAACCTATACACATCCTGCTCTCTCACCCTTAATTGGTGATATCCTGAGCGCAAGGAAATTCTGGGAAACACCATTGCTTCTTGAAGCTGACTGACAAGTCTCTGATCTAGAGGTCGTTGTATCTTATCAAAATATAATCCTGTCTTAGCACTAAAATGAGTATAGTGATTAAGTAAGGGTCGAACCCAAGAGAGTTTGGTATTTCTATTAAATGCAATTATTGATTATAGAAACAAGTAACAAGGGGGGGTTTGATTGAATTGATGCACATAAAAACTTATGAAAACGAATAACGCAACAAGTAAGACAATGATGGGTGAATCTACACTAGGTTGATTCTAAGCATGCGATTGCTACTTGGGTGAGTTCCTTTTACAAGTTTTCAAGTAATCTCCCGTCTCGATCATATATATGTGTTGAGCCAACCGGCATCAACACAACTTAGCAGGTTAGTGTTCTGTAAACCTACAAGAACAATTAACAAGTTAGCTTTCAAACAAAGACTAAGGGATATAAAGAAAAGATTAAAACCGTTAAACTTATCTTCATATTTGTGTTCCTTTTCTTTAAGCAATTACAACCCATTATTACTTAAAGTTTACTACTAGATTAAAGATCCGAACCCGGAATCTATTAATCCTAGTTCTTTGCATGCACTTTAGGACCTAAGGTGATCAATCTCAAGTGATAGTAAAACATGCAATTAGACAATGGAGAGCAAGGAAACACAAAGGATTACTGAATGAAAACTTATATTAGAAAGATCTTACAACCAAGGTAACAATGCAGCTTCAAACCAACCCAATGTAGCAAGGAAATTAGCAACTCATTACAATGGTAGCAAGAAAGTTTTAATGGAAAAGTGAATTCTAAAATTGGATGATGAGTGCATCAAACCTAAGTTGATTTATACTACAATTGGCACTAAATAGGAGTAAATGGCCGGCCCAAAACAACCACCTTTAATGCCATAAAGGTGGTGTAAACAACCGGAGTAAAGCTTTTGTCGTTGAACCGCAGGGGCGGCCTTCAGCTCCGCAGGGGTGGGGAAGGCAAAAACGCTTGATCTTCTTCATGGTCGCAGGGGCGACTAGACAATTCCGCAGGGCCGGATCTTTAATGCTTCTTCAAACGTCGGACTCTTCAACTTCTTGTCGTTTCTGATGCCAAGCCGCCGGGGCGTCCTAGTGTCAACGCAGGGGCACTGACTCTTCATCTTCCAGCTCCCAGGTTGAGGCGCATGCAGAGGCGCAGGGGCGCTGGTCTTCGCTTCTTCAGGGCAAGTCACCGTAGGGGCGCCAGGGGTTGACGCAAGTGCGGTGACGGTCTTCGTGGCTGGCGCTGGCGAAGGCGCAGGGGGCGCTCCGGAGTGTGGTGTCACCCGCAAGGGCGGTGACAAGGCTCCGCGGGGGCGGTGAAGCAACAGAAGCATTGCTTCGGGAACGACCTTCACTCCTAAGTGCTTATAACTCCTTCTTTATCTTCTTTTAGTCTTCTTCTTCTGGACCAAGGAGTTAGTAGCATAAGCCGATACTAATGCAATAAAAAATACTCTAAAAACTATCCTAAATGATAGTGATTCCATCACCTATCAAACTCCCCCATACTTAGACCTTTTACTCATCCCGAGTAAAACATATCACAGCAAACTAGACTCAAAGGCCTCAGGAAGCATGGGCAAGCATAAAAGAAAATTAAAACAACAGAAAAGTCAAGAAAGAAAGAAGGAAAAGAGAGAAAATGTGAGAAAAAGGTGAGAAACTACTATCCTTATTGCTCCAAGAGTGACCTACCCGGACAACCTCCTTTTGACTCCCCTCCTTATGTTGCCAAATGCCGGAAAGGGAACCTACACTCGGTGCCGCTCATTTTGCCAAGGTGCCCTTTCGGGTTTTCACCTTGCCACTCTTCTTCTTTTCTTTGATGATCTCACTTTGAACTCACATCTCTCAAGTCCAATTTTTGCACCAACCTAAGGTTGGTCGGACTACCTTCTTTTTGCCTAACCCGCCCTTTCGGGTTTTTGGTTTATCCAAGGATTTTTCATGCCTTTTTTCATTTTCTTTGGGTTTTTTTTTCTGAATTTCAAACTACAAAAGACTCAATGCAAAACAACTCAAAACAAATCAAAACAACTATACATGCAATGATATGTCCCTCCCTCATACTTGAAGTACACTTTGCCCTCAAAGTGGAAATGAAGCAAAGATAAATGTGGAAAAGGGAAGAGAAAAGATACCCCTAATGGGATTGTCCAGCTGGACCATCCGGACCCTCCTCCGGTGGGTATGGAAAGTGGCGGAAGAAATGCTCCTGCCGGAGGTAGAGCGTGTCGATGCGGTCCTCCTGAGCATCCAACCTCTCTCTAAATGAAGTCTCGTAGCTAGCTTGCCAAGCCAGTTGTTGAGTATCTAATTGCTGCTGATGATCCGCCTACCAAGCATCTTGCCGCTTGTCAAAATGGGTGGTCATGGAGGAGGCGAAGCTGGACTGCCACGCCTGCTGCTGCTCAAGCATGGACCATTGGTACTCGGTCTGCCATGCCTAATGTTGGGTGGTTAGGGCGACCATCTGAGCCTGAAGGCTCGCAAGAGCCGGATCCTCCTCCGGTGCTGCAGGAGGCATCTCCTCATCAACAATAGGAGCCCGGCTGGAGCTTGTAGCAAATCTCTCAACAATGCCTCCCAGAGGCCGTCTCGGAACGGAGGGGTCAGCTGGTATGCATAGCTCGGAGAGCTCGTCTCCAAGTGGAAGTGGTCGGGGGAGGTATGTGATGTGACTCCCATCTGCCAAAGAGAGCCAAAAGAGGTTCTCCCCGTCTCTCTTGAGGAGCCTACACCTCCTCATCATCCCTTCCGTACACAATGGGGCCTCTAAACCTTCCTCCAAGTCAGGGAGATCCATCACTTGTGCAGCCAACAAGGAGATTACCCCTCCTCCCACAATGTCTCGTGGCTCATTCTTCCTAAACCGCTTCAAAGCGGTAAGGAAGAGGTATGGCCAATCTGGTACCCAGTCATTCGTGGGGAGGCAGGCGTATAACAGTGGAAGGTCCTTGAGGGCGACCTTGTTCTCCTCCTTGTGTCCATAGAAGACACTCATGAAGATCTTAGAGATGAGCCTCAAACAGGGGTGAGTGAATTTGTTGGAATACTCACCCCCTGCATGAAACTCGGATTTGGTGGCGCCCTGCCAAAACTCGCATAAGTCGGGTGTCGGGATGGGTTCCCACCAGTCTTCGGAGGCGCAAATAGTCACCCCTAATGCCTCCTGCAGTTGGGTGTAGTCCAATGTATACTTTCTCTTGTTGAACTTGAATGAAAGTCCAACACATATGTGGTCCTCCTTTTCCATGGTGAATGTGGCGATGAATTGGCGGTTGAGCTCAAGGTATGTTGGAGCATTCATTCCTAGAAAATCGCCGAGCCCAACATTGTTGAGGAATGCTTGCATGCTCTCCAACATGCCCAATTTTTCCAAAGTAGGAACATGCAGAAATCGATTTGCATACACATCCCGACCTTGCACAATCCTATACCGCTCCTTCTCAACTTCCGACAACTTGTATTTCTTTTGTTTTTCCATTTCTTGCAGTTGAACAAGCAAAGGAGTTATAAAGTTCAGAAGTTGGTTTAAGAGACGAACCCTCTGTTGTGTTTTCCACCGGGGCGGCTGAAGCTTGCGCAGGGGCGGCTAGGCGCAGGGGCGGAAACTTGTAGGCGCAGGGGCGGGAGAAGAGTAGAGGGCGATTTTGGGAGCCTACGAAGGTGGTGGTGCTGGGGCTGTTCCAGCGACTTATTTGTTGGTGTAAGCATTGTCGGAGGAGCTCAAGGGGTGTTTTAGGAAGTGCGTGAGAGGGTAAGTGTTGAGAGGTTGAGTTTTTGAGAGAGAGGGAGGTGGAAGATGGGGTATTGTGGCGCAGGGGCATCGGAGTTGGTGGTGGTGGTGGCGATGAGGCGGCGTAGGGGGCGTCGGAGCACTGGTGTTTGCAGAAAAAGGGAAGGGCACAGGGGCGTGTGTTTGGGCGAGACGAGGGTAGATAAGGTGAGAATGAGGGATTGTTGGGATTGTGTAGGTTATTTTTGGGAAGCATATATTTTTTTCTTTCCTTAATAAAACCGCAGGAGAGGAGTTTGTCAATGCGGGGGCGGGGACAAGGAAGAGGCCAGGGTGCAACCTCAGCGCCGGGAGTGGCGCTGAGGATACATGTCAAGGGTGGCCACCGCAGGGGCGTAGGGTTGGCACCGCGGGGGCGGTGACCTATGTGAGCAGACGCAGGCCCAGCGCCGGGGGCGGCACTAGGTTGGGTGACTGCGGGGACACTAAACCGCAGGGGCGGGGACACTAAACCGCTGGGGCGGTTTTCTTGACAGAAACTCCTCTTCTTATTCCTTTGGGTTGCCTCCCGAGCAGCGCCTTTGTTTTACGTTGTTGGCTCGACGTAAGGACTTTACCTTTCTGATTGGGCCTCCTTGGGGTTTATAACCGTTTGTGAAGGCAATCCACTGGAGGATCGGGCTTCGATCCTTGTTATGGCTTCTGCCATTTGCCCAACCTGTTTTTCAAGGTTCTTGATGCTGGACTTTGTTGTTTGGACATGAGTAGCAAAGTGTTTAGTCAAAACCTACAACATATCTTCGGTTGATTGATACTTACCTTGACGGGGCTGCTGTTGTTGGTTTTGTTGATCCCTCCAATGGAAATTTTGTTGGTCACGCCAATTTGGCATGAAATTCTGCGCATAAGGATCGTTCCTAGGTCTTTGCTGCTGTGGTTGTCCATAACCCGTCGCGTTTACCTCAGCATCATCATCCTGGACTTGGGGACACATGTACGTTGGATGATATGGGTCATCACACACTCCACAAGCTTTGAGCTGTTGTGGGGTTCCCATAAGTGTTAGTCTCTTCACCATCTCCTTCAATTCTGCAAGCTCCATGGAGATCTCACTCTTCCCGGTATTCACAGCATGAACTCCTCTCTTGGGCGGGGTCCTTCCAAAGTTTTGGGTTCCTTCAGCTAGTTCTTGTATCTTTTCCAAAGAAAGGTCAAGAGTAGAGTTAAGAATATTACCTCCGCAAGCCGCATCGACGATCCTCCTTTCATTATCGAGCACGCCATTGTACAAGTACAAGACTAGATCTTGAGTCGAATATCCGTGAAAAGGACAGCTGGATCGGAGGCGTGCAAACCTTTCGAAGTACTCATAAAGAGTTTCGTCCGCCTCTTGCTAGATGTTGCTTATAGCTTTCTTCAAGTTATTGGCCTTCTTAGCTGGGCAGTATTTCTCCAAAAACGCCTTGTGGACGTTTTCCCAAGTGTCGATACTCCCGGATGGAAGGTGGTAATACCAATCATCTGCTGAATCTTTGAGTGTGAAGCCGAATGCCCTCATCTTGATTTGCTCTTCGGTAATATTGGCCGGCTTCATGCTCATACACACGTATGGAATTTCCCAAGGTGTTTGATGGGGTCTTCACCACTTAGCTCATGGAAATATAGAAGCAAGTGAATGAGACCCGGCTTGAGCTCAAAGTTGATTCCTTCCCCTAATACCGGTATAGTAACCGCAAGAGGGTTTTAAGCCAAAGTGGACTAAGTGAGTTGACGAAGAGTGCGATCAGCCATTTCTTGGTGGAGTTGTTGTTGTCTTCGTTTCCGGATGTGCGTCCTCTCAACTTCTGGTCAAAAGAAGCAAAGCAGGAGTTAGTAGCACGGGTTTGAACCATAAAAATGGTTCAAACCAATAATCAATAATAACAATGGAATAAAAACACTAAACTCCCCCGCAACGGTGCCAAAATTTGACAAGTCTCTGATCTAGAGGTCGTTTTATCTTATCAAAATATAATCCCGACTTAGCACTAAAATGATTATAGTGATTAAGTAAGGGTCGAACCCAAGAGAGTTTGGTATTTCTATTAAATGTAATTATTGATTATAGAAACAAGTAACAGGGGGGTTTGATTGAATTGATGCACACAAATACTTATGAAAACGAATAACGCAACAAGTAAGACAATGATGGGTGAATCTACACTAGGTTGATTCTAAGCATGCGATTGCTACTTGAGTTAGTTCCTTTTACAAGTTTCCAAGTAATCTCCCGTCTCGATCATATATATGTGTTGAGCCAACCGGCATCAACACAACTTAACAGGTTAGTGTTCCGTAAACCTACAAGAACAATTAACAAGTTAGCTTTCAAACAAAGACTAAGGGATATAAAGAAAAGATTAAAACCGTTAAACTTATCTTTATATTTGTGTTCCTTTTTTTTAAGCAATTACAACCCGTTATTACTTAAAGTTTACTACTAGATTAAAGACCCGAACCCGGAATCTATTAATCCTAGTTCTTTACATGCACTTTAGGACCTAAGGTGATCAATCTCAAGTAATATTAAAACATGCAATTAGACAATGGAGATCAAGGAAACACAAAGAATTACTGAATGAAATCTTATATTAGAAAGAACTTACAACCAAGGTAATAATGCAGCTTCAAACCAACCCAATGTAGCAAGGGAGTTAGCAACTCATTACAATGGTAGCAAGAAAGTTTTAATGGAAAAGTGAATTCTAAAATTGGATGATGAGTGCATCAAACCTAAGTCTATTTATACTACAATTGGCACTAAATAGGAGTAAATGGCCGGCCCAAAACAGTCACCTTTAATGCCATAAAGGTGGTGTAAACAACCGGAGTAAAGCTTCTGTCGTTGAACCGCAGGGGCGGCCTTCAGCTCCGCAGGGGCGGTGAAGGCAAAAACGCTTGATCTTCTTCATGGCCGCAGGGGCGGCTCGGCAATTCCACAGGGGCGGATCTTTAATGCTTCTTCAAACGTCTGACTCTTCAACTTCCTGTCGTTTCTGATGCAAAGCCACCGGAGCGTCCCAGTGTCAATGTAGGGGCGGTGACACTAACTCTTCATCTTCCAGCTCCCATGTTGAGGCGCAGGGGAAGGCGCAAGGGCACTGGTCTTCGCGTCTTCAGGGCAAGTCAATGCAGGGGCGCCAGGGGTTGACGCAGGTGTGGTGACGGTCATCGTGGCTGGCACTGGCGAAGGCGCAGGGGGTGCTCCGGAGTGTGGTGTCTCCCGTAGGGGCGGTGACAAGGCTCCGCGGGGGCGGTGAAACAACAGAAGCTTTGCTTCAAGAACGGCCTTCACTCCTAAGTGCTTATAACTCCTTTATCTTCTTTTAGTCTTCTTCTTCTGGACCAAAGAGTTAGTAGCATAAGCTGGCACTAATGCAATAAAAACTCTAAAAACTATCCTAAATGATAGTGATTCCATCACCTATCACTGACCTATCAAGTCGTCAATACGAGACATTAAATACACTAGGGCGAAGAAAGCCCGTCTCAGCCAACTCTTCAAGTCATCAGTTACAACATCTTAATAGGCGTCATATGATATGGGCCTTTCCAATCAGTTCCGTATCATACTTCAACTCGATAACAGTGTCCACACTCCGCTGGGGCAACAACTAGAGGGTTCAGTAACACGTCTATAAGCTCATAAACCAATGGAATACCTTCCAATATTACACTATCTCACTCCTTCATGGTATACACCAGAAGGCGTCACATCCTTGTGTTATCAACTTGCTGCTTGTACAGACTTGATGACAAACCCGTCTCTTCAAAGGCCTTAACCTCGGAAGACCTCTATCTAATCCATCTCAGTAAAGACTATAATAGCCTTCCTACTAATATTTAACACAATATAATATCTAATCATCCAATCCATACACATAATGACTTATTCATGCACCTACAGCATGACAAAGAAGTCTGCAAACCATACACAAGTCCCTGAATAAATGGGACAACCACATATCACGCGGGTACCTCAGACCCCTAACTGGAAATCCTGTAAAGGAAAGTCTACCTTCTACTGTTTCCACAGTCAACTATTAACGCATGCATCAAAAGACAAGAAGTGCATAACACTCACAACAAACAAAACTCCACTAGGTGAACCATTAATGAGAATGGTACCTGTAACAGCTAACGTCCGCAGTCCCATTGCATATCATCACTCAAGCTCGGATTTATGCTCCTCAGGTATCTCTGAGGACATTGCCATAGCCTCCACTTCTACTCTTTCTGCACCGGAAAGAGGAAAGTCTTGCAGAAAAGAAACACTACCTTGCTGACAAAAAGGGGCCAGATGGCCTAGTTTGCCACAGGTGAAGCAAGCTATCGGTGTCAAGGGGCACTCAGAGCGAAAATTATCTGGATAGCCACAGTTGAGACATAAACGTCTCATCTCTAAAACTAGTACGGGGAACTTCTCTGCACTGCTCAACTCAAAGGCTCTACCCTAAGCTATTTTGGTATCTATGGCACTCCTACCACGACCCCTATCTCTACTCGGTCTTGTAATAGCTAGGATTTCAGAATTCTAATTAATGTTGATTAACTTAATCAGTGATAGTAATTGACATATAACTTGCGAAGATTGCGTAAGTGTTGAGTATAAGTCCCACCGTTATGTTCCTGGCGTAATTTTAGGCTTATGGTGAAATTTTAACTTTTTCCTCCGGGTAATTATTTTTACCCTCCGGTATTATTTGGAGCATTTGGGAGCTCCAATTAATAAAAATGTAGTTGAGAGAAATGATCAGGACATCGGACATGTCCTAGATATGAAATAACATGGAAAGGCAAAACGGACAAAAGAGTCGCTATTTCGTTTCTTAATGGCTAAGAAAGACGGCTTACGAATACACGTTTTCCGAGGCAATTGTGGAATAATTATCCCTACAATATTCAAGATCTATTATTCCAATTTCGAAAAGTTTGGAGAAGGGGGTTCAACTCGTCATTGGATCGATAAAAGGATAATTATCGACTTCGCTAAAGGATAATTATCGACTTCACTATAAATAGCGGAAAATCGTTTATTAATTCATTTCCTTTCACGTTTCTTCGTAAAACCTCTAATTTCTCTCAAACTTCAAACTCAAGTCTACTCTCCGTTTCTAATCCGATTTCAATTCTGTTTGAGTTTTTGGATTCCTCTCTTCATTCTCTTCATATCGTTACCGAGTTTCTGCATTTCCGAGCAGATGAAGACCTGGTCGAGCATATATGTCACTAGGACAGTTCCGTCGCTCAGATTCCGGTGAATTTCATGTTGTACATGCGTAGCCTGCGTCGTTGTGATTCCGAATCTTCTTTCAGATCGTCAATCGGGTTAGTAACAAATAAGTTATGAATTTATTCATTTCCCGTACTGCGATCTGGCCTAAATTGACCTTAGGCTTTTCAAAATGGATAATTAGAAATTCCATTATGATCATTATATTATGCTGGTGTTTATGGGTTGTTTGTTGATGAAATTTGATGATAGGTGGGTTTAGAAATGGGATGCGGGCAAAATGTTATTCTAGTAAAATTTAATTAATTAATTAAAGGTTAATTAATTAAATTAGGATTAAATTTGAGATTGAGGAATACTGATTAGATGCATGCTAGGTGTCAGAATGAGTTGAGGATCATGATGATGTTATGGATATCGGTTATGGCTTTAAGGTTTAGTATGTGTACGAGTATGATGAGATGTTATGTTGAGGATATGCCTTAGGCATTTATGAATGTGTTGAGGATCTGAGGTTTAGATTTGAGATATAGGTTGGTTCTGGTTAGTGAGACGAGTCTCCTAACCTTTGCAGTATGTGATTGTGTGTGCCTTGCTATTGCAGGCGTTGATTACTTCCCCAAGGGGAAGCTGTGACGTGGTACATGTTACGAGTATATCAGGTAAGTCCATAGGACTTACTTAGCGTGCAGTTGTGGATTGTATGATTGTGATGGTTGTGTGTGTTCATATGATTGTGCATTTATAACCTAAACCGGACTAGGATAACCATTCATTACATTTTTTTGGCCCAAGTGTATTATAACGGGCGGTAACCGCCGGTCTCCGCCTGCTGGTTCGGAGGAGGTGCCTTGAAGATGATCTCACAGGAGGGGACAAGTTAAGGTCACCCCCATGCAAAACTCCTGTGTTACGTGGATGGGACGGGGTTCTTGAGGCTCCTCGTGTTACAAAAGAAGTTGAATTAGTACTGGAATAACGTAATGAAAGATAATAAATGAATGTGTGTGGCATTGCATGTTTGAGATGTTGATGTGTGGTTGTGCTATTACCTTCATGCTTTTCATTGTTGTAGCTAACGGTTTCATACCGTGTTGTAGTGTTCTGCAGGTTAGGAATACTGCAGAGTGAGCCAAATGGTGTGACAAGCTGAGGACTTCTGTACATTAAGATGCGTGGGATGTGGGATCTTTTGTGGTTGTGGTTTATGTTGTTGTTTTGTACTCGGCTATGAGTTTGTAAACTCTTTTGATGTATGATACTCAGCTTTTATGTATTTGATTTTAATCTACATGTGCCTTGTTGTAAGATCCAGTGAACTTGTTGTCAAGGTAGGGTCAGGATCCATTGTGAGATCCTAGCCCAATGTGACACTCCAAGTCCCGCGGATTTGGGGTGTTACAGAGTTAGTATCAGAGTCTTTGGTTGACAACAATGGCACTTGCTATCTGCAATAAAGGTAGAGTGGATAAATAAACAGAACCCACATGGGGTCTGACTTTTTAAAGGATTTTGGTTTTAAAGCGAGTACAGATGTTTTAGGATAGTATGTACAGAAGTCGTCACCCATCTGAGGATCTCGACAGTGTAGATATATATATATATATATATATATATATCTTTTATGTGCTGATGTGTATGCATGTAATAATAAGTATTATATATATATATATCAATACATATGGCATATATATATAGCCTTATAAGTTAGGACCGTGTTTTCTACATATGGCTCAAACTAGAGCAGTATTTGTAGTGGGACGAGATAGGGGTACACCCCCTCTTCCTTCAGTAACGTCAAGTCAGGGACCAGTATCCGTTGTTGTGTTGCCTATGGCAGAGAACGAGTTTGAAGAGGTTGATCGTGTCTCCATGAGTAGATACGAGTTTCAAGAGTATATGCAGCAAGTATATGAGGTGATGATAGCGGGTAGATCTACACCGGATTTACCAACATCTGTGAGATCGACTGAAGCTTCTGGATTAGAGAAGAAACAACGGGTTGAATTAGTGAAAGATGAGGTTGGATATCCGGGTTGCAAACCGAGCCTGACTTGTGGACGTTTGAGTACTTCTCGTTCACATGGACTTCTGGTGAAACGAGGACTTGTTACAATTGTGGGAAGCCTGGACATGTACGACCACAGTGTCCAAGATCGCCACTGACTTGCTTTACCTGTGGTAGACAGGGTCATAGAGCTGTTTTCTGTAAGCAAACTAGAGTGGCATCACGACAGGGTTTTATTTCTACTAGTGTGACGGGAGGTGGTCAGAAGACACCTCAGCAGCAGACGCGGGGGTAGCAGAGACACCCAAATCATTCGCCTACTCAGGAATCCGTTCTCAGGCTGAGTAGAGGTAAGGGTCGTGGTAGGAGTACCACGGATACTAGAAGAGCTCAAGGTAGAGTCTTTGAGTTGGGCAATGCAGAGGAGCCACCCGTACTAGTGGCAGGGATGAGACGTATATGTCTCGACTGTGGTTATCCAGATCATGTGCGCTCTGAGTGCCCCATGGCACCAATAGCTTGCTTCACCTATGGTGAACTAGGCCATCTGGCCCCTTTCTGTCAGCAAGGTATTGTTTCTTCTCATCAAGACCTTCCTCTTTCCGATGCAGAAAGAGTGGAAGTGGAGACTATGGCGATGACCTCAGTGATACATGAGGAGTATAGGTCTGAGATTGAGTAATGATATGTAGTAGAGCTTCGGGCGTTAGTTATTACAGGTACCATTCTTGTTAATGGTTTACCTAGTGGAGTTTTGTTGTTGTGAGTGATATGCACCTCTTGTCTTTCGATGCATGTGTTAATAGTTAACTGTGGATATAGTAGAAGACAGATCTTCCTTTATAGGATTACGAGTTACGGGTCTTAGGTGCCCGCGAGATATGTGGTTGTTCCCTTTGTTCAAGGACTTGTGTATGGCTTGAAGACTTCTTTGTCAAGCCTTAGGTGCATGAGAAGGTCTTTATGTGTATGGTGGACAAATAGATATCATGTTGGTTTAGATAGCAGTAGGAGGACTTGTATAGTCTCTACTGAGATCGACTAAGTAGAGGTTTTCCGAGGTTATGACCTTTGAGGAGGTGAGTTGTCTTTAGTGTCGTATGAGCAGCGAGGTTGATAACACCAGAGGGTGATGTTTTTTTAATGTTGTGACATGAAGAAAAGAGATAGTTTCACGCTGAAGAGTATTCCAGTGGTATATGATCTTATAGCTTGTTACTGAACGGTCTAATCTATCGCCTCAGCGGAATGAGGACTTTGATATTGCAATGAAGTATGATACGAGACTGGTTGGGAGAAGGCCTATGAGGTATATGGCTTGTTGAGTTGTTAGAAATTGAAGAAGAAATTTGAAGAGTGGTTTGAGACGGGCTCCGTTCGCCCTAGCACGTTCATTGCTACGTATGGACGACTTGTTGGATCAACTAAGAGAAGCAATTGTGCTTTTAAGATTTCTGTATGTTTAGGATATCATCAGCTAAGGATGAGAGAGTAGTGTGGGCATAGGACAACATTCCATACCCGTTATGGACATTACGAGTTGTAGTGTTGTCATCTGAGTTGAGGAACGTCCTAGTAGTCGTTATAGGAGTTGATGAACAGTGTCTTCATCTACTTCCTTGATCAGTTGGTGGTAGACCTTATTGGTGACGTTTTGGTGTACTCTCACAACGGAGAGGAACGTACCGGTTATTTGAGGATGGTTTTGCAGAATCCTAGGGATAGAAGCCAGTGTGCTATGCTCCCTAAATGTGAATTGAGATGCCAGAAGTAACCTTCAAGGTCATGCTGTTCCGCCAGTAGGATCATGATTGATGTGACGAGGAGTAAGTATGAAGTCTTATGGATGATACTGATGAACATTAAGGGAATGCGTAGTTCTCGGCCCAGCCGATTGCTACCAACGCTTTGAGGAAGGATTCTATGTGATTGTGCATCCATTTACGAGTCTTCTGAAGAAGACCACCATAATTGTGTGGTTGAAGTAGTATGTCGAAGTTCTGAAGAGTAGAGGAAGAATTTGACCTCTGCTTCTATTCGGTGATAATCAAAAGAGTCTAGGAATCACTTGACTACGGTGCTGAGAACGTATGAGCAGAACTGCCCGACTCATGATTTTGAGTTAGTAGTGGTAGTTCAAGTGTCCAGATTTGAAGGCAATATTGGTGTGATATTTCATGTTAGATTCCCACCGATCATAAGAGTTTGAAGCATATTTTTATGCAACATAAGCTGAATAACCGCCAGTGTCGTTGACTGGAGTTAATCAAGAAGTTTGATCGTGAAGTTTGGTACCATTCTGGCAAGGAGAATGTGGTAACTGATACCTTGAACTAGAAGACGCCTTGAGAGAAGGCGATTGTTGGAACTGTTGTACAGCCTCGGTTGTAGAATGATCTAGCTTGGTTAAAGTTGGACCTACAACTGTTGATAAGGACGTTAGTTTCATGTTTTAGGGGTTCTACCTGATTTGTTGGATGAGGTCTAACAAAAGCAGGGGACTTGCCTGACCTGAGGGAATTTGATGGAAGGATGTCTCATGGCGAGACACCACAGTTCTTTAACGGAGTAGAAGGAGTATGAGGTGCCGCAATTGCGTCTGTATAACCGCTTATGCGGAGTTGAGTGGAGAAGATTACAGTACACCCATAGTACACCTTTTTTAGTACATCCATGTACGAATAAGAGGTACCGTGAAGTAGTAGATCAGGTTAAAGTGTTACTGACTTGGAGATGAGCTCATCCACTACCAGTGTTGTAGTGGAAGTGAGAGGACCTTTCTGTGGACTTGTTATGGGATTGAGACCCAGTAAGAGTTTTGGTGTTATCCAGATTCTTGGTAACAGATTTACGAAGTCATCACGTTCCATCTCTACTGAGAGACATGGCTAGTGAATGAAATAACAAAGGAGTACACTAGACAGATGGTGGGACTCCATAAGTGTACCGGGGACGATCGACTATGATTGTAGTAGACGGGTTACTTTGAGGTTTTGATAGCAGATTCAGACTGCTTGGGGAACGTGTCTACACTTCATGATTGGGATTTACCTCAGATAGACGGTTAGTCTGAGAGGACCCTTCAGACCGTAGAGAACATGTTGCGAGCTTGTGGGATGGATTGGGAACAGGGACAATCTATTTATCTCCCACTCGTTGAATTCTTATACCACGACCGTTGGCATGCATCTATAGGGATGGTCCCTATGAGACATTGTGTAGACATAGGTGTCATACACCTTTATGCGGGGATGAGCTTGGCAGTACCAGTGGGTTAGCGCCAAAGCAGATTCAGGATGATATAGCTCGAGTAACGTTAATCGGAGAAAGGATGATGGCTGCACAGAGTTGCCAGAAGTCGTATGCGGATTGGAGGCGTCGACCTCTAGAGTTCAGGGTAGGAGCTCATATCTGGTTGAGAGTATCTCCGACGTGAGGTGTCAGACGTTATGGCATAAAGGGAAAGTTGAGTCCCCGATAGGTCGGTCCTTTCGAGATACTGGATAGAGTTGGAAGAGTAGTGCACAGATTGGCTTTGCCATCGAAGTTAGAGGGTGTTCACCCTATGTTTCATGTGTCTCAGCTGAGGAAGTACATACCAGATCTGAGGCACATTGTGAGTCATGATGATCTAGTGGTTGAGCCTGATCACACTTTTGCAGAACAACCTTTTGCGGTTCTAGGCAAAGAGGTGTGAGACGCCTGCATTCGAAGGATATTCCTATGATGAGGCTACGCGGGAGACTGAGGATAGTATCCAGGGGAACTATCCAGATTTTTACGCCGGGACAGATGCACCTGTAGGATCCATGATTAGATTTTGGCGCTATCTTAGTGAGTGTATGTTATGCTATGTGCTTATGTGATATGTTGTGTTTTCGTGCTAGCTGTGAGTTGTGCATATGATCTGTTAGATCTTGTTTGCTAGTACGAGATAGGTATAGCTAGAGATGGTTCTTTCCTCCATGCTACGGTGTATGTGTTAGGATTAGCAGGAGATGGTTCTTTCCTCCATGCTATCTTTGATGGACATAGTGTGAGTGGAGACGGTTTTGCTCCACATAGTTGTGTTACGAGTACGATTGGTTGGAGGCGGCTTTCCTCCATGCCTTGTGACGTGGTTAGTAGTTGGCTAGAGATGATTTTTCCTCTATGCCTTTGGATAGCATTACGATCTTGTTGCTGGAGTTAGTGATTCCTCCATGCTGGTGTTTTGAGGTTATAGAGTGTTATAGGTTGATACGTTTGAACGGAGATGTGATATCTCTGATAGAGAGAGTGTTTATACCTCGGCGTATGGGTGCGAGAGGATTTGGGAATTGTTCAAGTTTCGGGATGAAACTTTTTCTTAAGGGGTGTGTGATGTAATAACTAGGATTTCTGAATTCTAATTAATTTTGATTAACTTAATCAATGATACTAATTGACATATAACTTGCGAAGATTGCGTAAGTGTTGAATATAAGTCCCACCGTTATGTTCCTGGCGTAATTTTGGGCTTATGGCGAAATTTTCACTTTATCCTCCGGGTAATTATTTTTACCCTCCGGTATTATTTGGAGCATTTGAGAGCTCCAATTAATAAAAATGCAGTTGAGAGAAATGATCAGGACATCGGACATGTCCTAGATATGAAATAACATGGAAAGGCAACGGACAAAAGAGTCGCTATTTCGTTTCTTAACGGCTAAGAAAGACGGCTTAGGAATACACATTTTCCGAGGCAATTGTGGAATAATTATCCTTACAATATTCAAGATCTATTATTCCAATTTCGAGAAGTTTGGAGAAGGGGGTTCAACCCGCCATTGGATCGATAAAAGGATAATTATCGACTTCGCTAAAGGATAATTATCGACTTCACTATAAATAGCGGAAAATCGTTTATTAATTCATTTCCTTCACGTTTCTTCGTAAAAGCTCTGATTTCTCTCAAACTTCAAACTCAAATCTACTCTCCGTTTTTAATCCAATTTCAATTCCGTTTGAGTTTTTGGATTCCTCTCTTCATTCTCTTCATATCGGTACCGAGTTTCTGCATTTCCGAGCAGATGAAGACCTGGTCGAGCATATATGTCACCAGGACAGTTCCGTCGCTCAGATTCCGGTGAATTTGATGTTGTATATGCGTTGGCTGCGTCGTTGTGATTCCGAATCTTCTTTCAGATCGTCAATCGGGTTAGTAACGAATAAGTTATGAATTTATTCGTTTTCTGTACTACGATTTGGCCTAAATTGACCTTAGGCTTTTCAAAATGGATAATTAGAAATTCCATTATGATCATTATATTATTCTGGTGTTTATGGGTTGTTTGTTGATGAAATCTGATGATAGGTGGGTTTAGAAATGGTCTGCGGGCAAAATGTTATACTAGTAAAATTTAATTAATTAATTAAAGGTTAATTAATTAAATTAGGATTAAATTTGAGATTGAGGAATACTGATTAGATGCATGCTAGGTGTCAGAATGAGTTGAGGATCATGATGATGTTATGGATATCGGTTATGGCTTTAAAGTTTAGTATGTGTACGAGTATGATGAGATGTTATGTTGAGAATATGCCTTAGGCATTTATGAATGTGTTGAGGATCTGAGGTTTAGATTTGAGATATAAGTTGGTTGTGGTTAGTGAGACGAGTCTCCTAACCTTTGCAGTATGTGATTGTGTGTGCCTTGCTATTGCAGGCGTTGATTACTTCCCTAAGGGGAAGCTGTGATGTGGTACATGTTACGAGTATATCACGTAAGTCCATAGGACTTACTTAGCGTGCAGTTGTGGATTGTATGATTGTGATGGTTGTGTGTGTTCATATGATTGTGCATTTATAACCTAAACCGGACTAGGATGACCATTCATTACATTTTTTTGGCCCAAGTGTATTATAACGGGCGGTAACCGCCGGTCTCCGCATGCTGGTTAGGAGGAGGTGCCCTGAAGATGATCTCACAGGAGGGGACGAGTGAAGGTCACCCCCATGCAAAACTCTTGTGTTACGTTGGATGGGACGGGGTTCTTGAGGCTCCTCGTGTTACAAAAGAAGTTGAATTAGTAATGGAATAACGTAATGAAAGATAATAAATAAATGTGTGTGGCATTGCATGTTTGAGATGTTGATGTGTGGTTGTGCTATTACCTTCATGCTTTTCATTGTTGTAGCTAACGGTTTCATACCGTGTTGTAGTGTTCTGCAGGTTAGGAATACTGCAGAGTGAGCCAGATGGTGTGACAAGCCGAGGACTTCTGTACATTAAGATGCGTGGGATGTGGGATCTTTTGTGATTGTGGTCTATGTTGTTATTTTGTACTCGGCTATGAGTTTGTAAACTCTTTTGATGTATCATTCTCAGCTTTTATGTATTTGATTTTAATCTACCTGTGCCTTGTTGTAAGATTCAGTGAACTTGTTGTCAAGCTAGGGTCAGGATCCATTGTGAGATCCTAGCCCAATGTGACACTCCAAGTCCCGCGGATTTGGGGTGTTACAGGTCCGGGAACGGATCCCTGAGTAGACTGACAATCTGGAACTCTCGGTTGTCCCTGTGTCTGTTGTTGAAGTGTCCTCTGACCATCTCCCGTCATACTGGTAGAAGAGGAACCTTGTCGTGATGTAACTCTACCTTGCCTACAGAAGGCAACTCTATGACCTTGTCTACCACAACTAAAGCAAGTCAGTAGCGATCTTTGACACTATGGTCGTATATGTCCAGACTTCCCACAATTGTAACAAGTTCTCCTCTCACCAGAAGTCCGTGTAGAGCGGAAACTACTCAAACGTCCACAAGCCGGACTCTGTTTACCACCTGGAAGCCCTACTTCATATTTCACTGATTCAACCCGTTGTTTCTTCTTTGATCTGGAAACTTTAGTTGATCCCACAGATGTTGGTAGATCCGGTGTAGGTCTACCCGCTATTACAGCCTCGTATACTTGGCGCATGTCTTCTTGAAACTCGGATCTACTCATGGAGACATGATCAGCCTCTATAAACTCGTCTTCTGCCATCGGTGGAACAACAGCGGAAACTGGTCCCTGACTTAGCGCTATTGGAGGAAGAGGGGGTTTATCCCTACCTCGTCCCACTACAGATACTGCTCTAGTCTGAGCCATATGTAGAATATACGCGCCTAATCTTATAAGGCTATATATAGGCCATATGTATAGATATATATATATATATATATAATACTTAATAGTACATGCATACACATCAGCACATAGAAGATATCTATATCTATATATCTATACTGTCGAGATCCTCACATTGGTGACGGCTTCTGTACATACTATCCCAAAACATCTGTACTCGCTTTAAAACCAAAAACTTTTATAAAAGTTATCCACTCTACCTTTATTACAGATAGCAAGTGCCATTGTTGTCAACCTAAGGTTCTCATACCAACTCTGTAACACCCTAAATCCACGGGACTCAAAGTGTCACATTGGGATAGGATCTCACAATGGATCCTGACCCTAGTTTGACAACAAGTTCACTAGATCTTACAACAAGGCACAGGTAGATTAAAACCAAATACATAAAAGCTGTATATAATACATCAAAAGGGTTTACAAACACAAAGCCGAGTACAAAACATCAACCATAAACATCTGATACAAAAGATCCCATATCCCACGCATCCTAATGTACAAAAGTCCTCGGCTGGTCACACCATCTGGCTAACTCTGCAGTCTTCCTAACCTGCAGATCATCTACAACACGGTATACACCGTTAGCTACAGAAGCTTTCCCATCCAACGTAATAGCACAAACACACATCAACATCTCATACATGCAATGCCACACACATTCATTTATTATCTTTCAATTTCGTTATTCCATTACAATCACACAAATCCATAATTAAACGCTAAGTAAGTCCTATGGACTTACCTGTAATACTCGTATCCAATACTACATCACAGCTTCCCCTTGGGGAAGTAATCAATGCCTGCAATAACAAGGCACACAACATCACATACTACAAGGGTTAGGAGACTCGTCTCCATAACCATAATGATAGCATGAATTATAGTCTATATTTTGGGGTTTGTTTGGACGTTTTATCTTTCATAATCTGCATGTTTGTATGTACATTATGTGATTTTACTACCATTTCATCTACCTTTGCGAGAATCGAGGTCTACACCTAGTTTCGTTGTAATTGCAGGTAATTTGGTACGTTTTGCATCAAAAAGGAGCAAAAGGAGTCATGAGTCATTTAGAGCTACATCCAGGAAGCATAGCCATGGATTAAAGATTTACTTTGGACCAGTTTTGAGAGATTTCACATTCAGTTATGACTCACCTCGGTTGACCAGAGATTCATCTCGACCGAGGTGATCCAGAGACGCCGACTCGACCGAGGCGAACACCTAGGACGCGGCGAGAATATTTTATTCTTGGCTGAGATCTTTTAAATTTGGAAAGTGATCTTATACTTTTGGGCTTGGCTCCTGGAAGGAAGGAGATATGCAGAATCATATATTTTACCTATATTTATGGGAGAATATCTTTCTAAGATTTATTATCTTTGGAGGGTTATTTTCCTATAAAAAGGGTCGGATTTCCCATAATTCCGGCATCCGCTTAGAGCTGGACATCACGCTATACCGTCGATCAGGGTTTACAGCAGCAGCGGCCTACTCCAAGTTGGGAGAGTTGAAGAACCTTTTTGAAGGTTGAAGGAAGATTGAAGTTCATAGCTTTTATAGCTTTATTGAAGGGTTTTGTAAGATTGTCTTCAACTCCCTCAATTGTTGTCTTGTCTTTTTGGATTGTTATCCAAGGAACGCTTTGTTGTGATATTTGATTCAGTTATTGAAGTCTTTTCATTAAATTCTTCTTTGTTCAAATATTCACCTTCTTCCCATATATTTTAATACTTTCATTATGATGATGAGTGGCTAATTTCCTTGTGTGATTCTAGGGTGATTGGCTGAAGGTTGTGGGAAAAACAATGATAGAATAGTCTTAGATTCCAGTAGGATCCTGAAAGTTCGAGTCTTTAACCTTAACCCTAAGCATCTCGTTCGGTTGATGAACATCTAGGCCGGGGTGGAATTCTTCTGACCGAGGTGACTTATCCGACCCATAACTGAGAGTTAAGTGTTAGAGTTTGCCAAATCCTATTCTTATTACACCTTTCCTGGTTCAAAGCAAGCTTAGGATGAGACTTACCCGGTAATTCCTTAGTTTGTGTATTGACGATCATAAGTGTAGGTAATAAAGGTTTATCCTTTATTGGGGTTTGAGTGTGCTTCCATCCCATCTTCGTGAGTTAACCTGAGACTTACCCGGTAAAGGTTGATTCTATTCCCTTAGATGGTGTGTTAGTTTGAGGTAATAGTTCTTTATCTTGATTCCTTGAGACTTACCCGGTAATAGGAGTTACGGTTTAGGATTAGTGTGTAGTGAGACTTACCCGGTGATCTACTCCACTTTAGAAACACCTTCCCCACGCAAAAATCTCAGCTTTGTCCGCTTATCTATAGATCTTGAGTTGGAACCACAACTAGATGCTTTAATCCCTAGAATTGCATGTTTGCTTTATTGACTTCTTATTCATCTTTGATTGTGTTAATCGCTCTTGTGGTTAGTATTGATAAGCACACCGTATTGACTCTGTTTCACCGAGTCCCTGTGATCGACCCCTGGAATTTTCTTGCTTTTACTACGATTGACCCGTACACTGCGGGTTCGCATCCTTGTTTTAAGCTTAAGTCTAGGGTTATAAATTTAAAGCTTGCACACACCGTTTGGAGCGAACAAGTTTTTGGCGCCGTTGCCGGGGACTTGGTCTAGACCGAGCCGGTTGCGGTTTGCTTTTGGGGCACTTGCCCCTGTTGCTACTAACTACTCTTTCTATGAGTTTTGTAGTTTTCAGGATTTCCGATGACTACATTTGATCCAGCCTGGATAGCAAGGCAAAGTGCTAGGGCGGACCATTATGAATACTTGGAGGAGAAGTACTCCTTCTATTGGTTCAGCAATGAATGGGAAAGAGAAGAGGTCATTCAGCGTGAACTTGCGATATGGGATGAGAAGAATGTCCCTAAAAACATTTATGAGCAACCTTTTGAAGACTCTCTCGAATCAAGATTGGAGAAGTTGATGAAGAAGGTGGAGGAGCTCAAGGAAAGCACCCTATCCTATGCTAAGCCGAAAGAGGAGCATAAGGAAGTGTTGCACGTTCCAAGCATTCCTTTGGTCAAACCGGAAGTTTTTCCTGAAGCTTCTGTGGAAGCGGAGGATGTGGAAGATCTCGATCCAACTGCCGAGACCTCGGCCGAGGTGGAGGAGATCTCGACCGAGATGGAAGAAGAATTTGTAGAACTGCAAGATGCGGCGAACCTTGGCCAAATTATTGAGATTGTGGTCAAGGTGGAAGAAAGACCAGCAGAACTGAGAGAGATTTCGTGGGTGGATTATCAACCCAACACGAAACTTGTCTCAAGCTTTGGAGAACTTTGCAAGGTACATTCTCCTACTTCATTTGAATTCCCTATTATTATTTCTAGATTTTTCAGGAAGGCACCGGAGAGTTGGAGGTCTCTTCCGAAAGAACCTCCTAAGATCAAGATGAAACCTCTCTTGAAATTGTTGGAGGAAGATGCTCCTTGGATTATAAGGAGTGAAGTTAACAAGCACTACACCGCTAAGGCAACGAAGTGTTATTTGTTCAAGTATGGGGTCCCTCGCATGCTCAGGACCCTGTACCATCCCCAAGCTATAGATGGGGAAGCTGCTATGATTCTCGAGAAACTATTTTCTCGATCCAGGAAAGGATGGGACGCAAGGCTAGATTATGTCCCAGTGAAGTGTAGGAAGTCTAGACGAATTCCGGTGAGAATCAAACCGTACAAGCTTGTACGTGGGAGATCTTACCATTTTCCGGTGAAGTTAGGAACCGGAACCTTCTTGGAAGATTTTTACGGATGTGATGAGCACTCCACGACATTCGAAGTGCATTGAGTAATCCCATGCCGTATGGTCCAGCTAGCGACCTTAAACCAAGCGCTTCTTGGGAGGCAACCCAAGGTATTGCTTTCTTCTCCCTTTTCTAGTTTAGTTTAGATAGTTGCTTTGTTTTTGTTTTCCTCTAGACAACAACCAGGTATTCCAAAAGGAAGGATCACAGTTCAGGAGCTACACTAGAAGAACAAAATTTCGAGAAGTTGAGGAAACGAGCTTTACTGAGATACATCTCGGGTACTGTCAGAACACCTCGACCGAGATGTGCTTCGCCAACCGAGATGGTCATTTCTGGGAGCTGTTTCTTACTCCTTCATGCAGTTTAGCTATGTTCGGTGAGTATCCTGTCCTTAGACTTATTTTGACCCACTGGGACAGTATGTCCCAAGTATGGGGTATGCGGATATGTCATTTGACTATGGATGATTGTATGCTACTTTGATGGATATTTATGATCTTATTATGCTTCACTTTCGCTTCTATATGTTTATCTGAGATTACATACATGCATACAGGTTATTTGATTGAGAAAAACGTCGAAACTGAAAAAAATGGTTTTTAAAAAAAAAAATTTTTGACCTCGACCGAGTCAGTCTTGGCCAAACGAGGCATTTCACCTCGGTTGAACCAAGAACACCTCGACCGAGGTGTGTTAACTGAAAGTTTTCGAAAACGATTTTGTGTTACTTATCTGGATATGATCTCAGTGAAGATCTTGTTTACTGACTGGTTTTGAATCCTTTATATGTTTGAAAGGTTTTATAATATGTTTAAGTTGCTAAATGCTTTGTTTGAAATTATTGGCATGTTTAATACTTTGTTTTTATCCAAATTATGTTGAATTTGAAGGTTGACACCGCAGTATGAGTTCTCTCACTTTCTTCCTGGAAAGACCAAGGCAATTCATTCTTCTCTCTTCTTCTTCTTGATCATGTTTAGCCCCTCATATACATTTTGCCTCCCTTTACCTATCCGGGAATTTGGAAGCAAGCGAAGTGGTGAAAGCAAGTGAAGTTAAAGTTGAGAAGTTGGCTGGAAGTGAAAGTGCTAGAAAGCAATAATAGGTTTGGGGAAGTCAATCATGAAGATGAGTAACTCGGCACCATTCACATAGCCGGGTGTTTGTGTCTTGCCAAAGTCGGATTGAGCGATATTCCTAACGGGTCATGGTATGTGCATCAAGGGTTTGATGCATCTCGAGAAATTGATGATTGCAGATTTCCTAGGCTTCGGTTATTGTGCACCTCTGTCCATGCATCCCAAAAAGTAAAGTAAAAAGAAAAAGTGTGAGATAAGCAAAGCTTATTGGTGGAAGATGTTGCAAGTCAAAGTGGAAGTGAAGTTCATCCTTTTCCCGGATTCTAGCACCACATTACCTTACATACATCCCTACCCTACACGTTTCTTGACCTTTCTTTTGGGAAGCCCTTGAGACCTTGAGCTTGTTGATTGACTTAGTGGTTTAAACTGGATTATACATGATTAATTTTGATAATTATGAATTATTATGCATTCTATGATTTTATGCAAAGATGAACAACTTTTCTATATTTATAAAATGTTTTGAGCATATTGAGTTTTTAATTTCCAGGAAGTACTCTCTTAGAGTGATCTATGATAGTTGCACACCATAAAATGTTTTTGAAAGACTTTTTCATTGATTTTATTGACTTATAATCCATTCTATCTTGTCTTCTATATGCGGAACTTGCTTGGGGACAAGCAAGGGCTAAGTATGGGGTATTTTGATAGCATGAATTATAGTCTATATTTTGGGGTTTGTTTGGACGTTTTATCTTTCATAATCTGCATGTTTGTATGTACATTATGTGATTTTACTACCATTTCATCTACCTTTGCGAGAATCGAGGTCTACACCTAGTTTCGTTGTAATTGCAGGTAATTTGGTACGTTTTGCATCAAAAAGGAGCAAAAGGAGTCATGAGTCATTTAGAGCTACATCCAGGAAGCATAGCCATGGATTAAAGATTTACTTTGGACCAGTTTTGAGAGATTTCACATTCAGTTATGACTCACCTCGGTTGACCAGAGATTCATCTCGACCGAGGTGATCCAGAGACGCCGACTCGACCGAGGCGAACACCTAGGACGCGGCGAGAATATTTTATTCTTGGCTGAGATCTTTTAAATTTGGAAAGTGATCTTATATTTTGGGCTTGGCTCCTGGAAGGAAGGAGATATGCAGAATCATATATTTTACCTATATTTATGGGAGAATATCTTTCTAAGATTTATTATCTTTGGAGGGTTATTTTCCTATAAAAAGGGTCGGATTTCCCATAATTCCGGCATCCGCTTAGAGCTGGACATCACGCTATACCGTCGATCAGGGTTTACAGCAGCAGCGGCCTACTCCAAGTTGGGAGAGTTGAAGAACCTTTTTGAAGGTTGAAGGAAGATTGAAGTTCATAGCTTTTATAGCTTTATTGAAGGGTTTTGTAAGATTGTCTTCAACTCCCTCAATTGTTGTCTTGTCTTTTTGGATTGTTATCCAAGGAACGCTTTGTTGTGATATTTGATTCAGTTATTGAAGTCTTTTCATTAAATTCTTCTTTGTTCAAATATTCACCTTCTTCCCATATATTTTAATACTTTCATTATGATGATGAGTGGCTAATTTCCTTGTGTGATTCTAGGGTGATTGGCTGAAGGTTGTGGGAAAAACAATGATAGAATAGTCTTAGATTCCAGTAGGATCCTGAAAGTTCGAGTCTTTAACCTTAACCCTAAGCATCTCGTTCGGTTGATGAACATCTAGGCCGGGGTGGAATTCTTCTGACCGAGGTGACTTATCCGACCCATAACTGAGAGTTAAGTGTTAGAGTTTGCCAAATCCTATTCTTATTACACCTTTCCTGGTTCAAAGCAAGCTTAGGATGAGACTTACCCGGTAATTCCTTAGTTTGTGTATTGACGATCATAAGTGTAGGTAATAAAGGTTTATCCTTTATTGGGGTTTGAGTGTGCTTCCATCCCATCTTCGTGAGTTAACCTGAGACTTACCCGGTAAAGGTTGATTCTATTCCCTTAGATGGTGTGTTAGTTTGAGGTAATAGTTCTTTATCTTGATTCCTTGAGACTTACCCGGTAATAGGAGTTACGGTTTAGGATTAGTGTGTAGTGAGACTTACCCGGTGATCTACTCCACTTTAGAAACACCTTCCCCACGCAAAAATCTCAGCTTTGTCTGCTTATCTATAGATCTTGAGTTGGAACCACAACTAGATGCTTTAATCCCTAGAATTGCATGTTTGCTTTATTGACTTCTTATTCATCTTTGATTGTGTTAATCGCTCTTGTGGTTAGTATTGATAAGCACACCGTATTGACTCTGTTTCACCGAGTCCCTGTGATCGACCCCTGGAATTTTCTTGCTTTTACTACGATTGACCCGTACACTGCGGGTTCGCATCCTTGTTTTAAGCTTAAGTCTAGGGTTATAAATTTAAAGCTTGCACACACCGTTTGGAGCGAACACATAACCAACCTACAACCTCAATCTAAACCTCAAGATCATAACATGCTCACAAATGCCTAAGGCATATCCTTAACATCAACACAAGTGCCTAAGGCACATCTCCAACATATAACTCATCCTAACCAAGCTAGCCTAGATATCATCTAAGCCAAGGCTAAAGGAAAGGAAGAAAGAATCATACCAACCAGGTATGCCCTGGACGCACCAGCGGAAACAAAGGGCGCAGGGGCGCTCAACCAGTCAGGCGCAGGGGCGGATGGTTCAGGGCGCAGGGGCGGCTCACACACCAGGCGCAGGTGCGGCTCAAGGCAGGTGCAGGGGCGGCTCACACACCAGGCGCAGGTGCGGCTCAAGGCAGGCGCAGGGGCGGCTGTCTGTGCAGAAGGTTGGCCCCGACTTCTCTTCGATCTTTCTCTAGACTCTCTTCACTTCTCCATCACACAGCAGCATAACACATACATATATACACATGTATGAACATCAAAATGTCCAGGAAAGGATCCATACAAGCTCAGCTTGTGATCCTAAACTAAAGAAAAAAGAAAGAAGCAAGGAGGAACAAGGAAGCAAGATGGAGATGGAGATCTGACCTCAGTAGAACCCTAAGCAGCAACTATGAACAATCAACACCTTCACAACCTCAACAGATTAGCAAAGACTCTCAGCATCATCCTCATGATCAATCAAGCTCAAACCTCAAACAAACTCTCAAAAACTCACACACAAGATCAAGGAGAGACCAAAGAAGATCAAGGAAGAAGAGAAGAGAAGATGAACGTGAGGAGGAAGAGAGAAGCTGGAGAGATGAGGAAACCCCTCATGTGAAGCTATGGGAAGCTTATATAAGAAGCTAGCCAAAAGCAAGGTCAAGAGGTCAACAAAGGTGGTTGCAGCCGCACAAACCCGCAGGGGCGGATCAAGCAAGGCGCAGGGGCGACCCTCCTGAGGGGCAGGGGCGGCTCAGCCCTGGCTCAGCACAACTCATCTCCTAAAACTAAGTCTCTTACAGTAGCCCCATACAAGTAGTGTCGCCAGATCTTCAGGGCATGAATCACTGCCGCTAGCTCAAGATCATGGGTGGGATAATTCTCCTCGTATGGCTTCAGCTGCCAAGAAGTGTACACAATAACCCTACCCCTCTGCATCAAAATGCACCCCAAGCCTAGCTTTGAGGCGTCACTATAGACAACGAAATACTCTACGCCCTCAGGCTGGGCTAAAACAAGAGCGGAGGTCAACCTCCTCTTCAACTCCTCAAAGCTGCGCTGACAAGGCTCGGACCAGACGAACCTGGTAGACTTCCTCAGCAAGGAAGTAAACGGCCGAGCAATCACGGAGAAGCCCTCAACTAAACAACGGTAGTATCCCGCTAAGCCCAAGAAATTGCGCACCTCCTTGACCGTCCTAGGAAGCGGCCATGAAGAAACGGACTCTATCTTCGCCGGGTCAACCATGACACCCTCGGCGGAAACTATATGACCTAGGAATGTCCCCTCATAATCCAAAACTCGCACGTAGAGAGATTTGAATAAATCTCTCTATCCCGAAGGACTCGAAGAACCGTCCTCAAGTGTCCCGCATGCTCCTTCCTACTCCGGGAGTATACTAAAATGTCATCTATAAACACTAGCACAAACTAGTCCAAGAACTCGATGAAGATGTCGTTCATCAACTCCATGAAGACGGTGGGTGCATTCGTGAGCCCGAACGACATCACGAGAAACTCATAATGGCCATATATCGTCCTGAATGCCGACTTCGGCACGTCCTCCTCTCTAACCCTCAGTTGGTGGTATCCCGACCTCAAGTCGATACGCGAAAACACGGAGGCCCCCTACAACTGGTCTAGCAAATCATCAATGCGTGGTAGAGGATACTTGTTCTTGATAGTGACTTTGTTCAACTCCCGATAATCAATGCAGAGCCTCAAAGATCTGTCCTTCTTCCTGACGAAGAGGACCGGTGCACCCCAAGGGGAAACGCTCGGGCGTATGAAACCCCTCTCGGCTAACTCCTCGAGTTGCTTCTTTAGCTCCAGCATCTCAATTGGCGCCATGCGGTATGGAGCCTTGGAGATCGGCCTCGTGCCGGGATCCAACTCAATAGAAAAATCCACGCTCCTTTGCGGTGGTATTTCGGGTGGCTCCCCGAATACATCCTCAACTCACATGCCACGGGAATCTCCTCCAATGATGGTCCCGTCTCCTCCCTCGTGGGATAACACCAGAAGGCATCGCATCCCTGCCTGATCAATCTCGCGGCTCGGACTGCGCTAATGATTGTACCGGCCTTCCCGAGGTCCCAACCTCGGAAAATCACCTCATGTCCTGTTTCCGTGGTAAACGTCACGGTCCTCCGGTTGATATCCAACACAGCTCGATGGCGGTCCATCCAATCCATCACAAGGATGACTTCTTCATGCACCAAGTGCATGACATAGAAGTTGGCTAACCAATCACGGTTTCCCAAGCGTATGGGACAACTGTGTACCTCTCGGGTACCACTATCCCTACCCCCAACGGGTAATCCCACAACAAAGGGTCTCCCCTCTACCGTAACTAAGGACAACCTAGCTACACAATCATTGGATATAAAAGAGTGAGTAGCACCCGTATCAAATAAAACTCGGACTGGAAGGCCATGGATCTGAATAGTACCTATAGCTGTCGGCGCTGCTCGATCAATAGCACTCCTCAACTCAAATACCCTAGCATGTGTGCCTCTGGTCTCCTGGGTACCCCCACCGCGGCCTCTACCTCGGCCCTGCCTCTGGGCTGATCCGTGTGTACGAGTCTGACCCTGACCCCTCTGTTGAGAGCTATGTGGCTAGAACTGTGGCGGCCTCTAACTACCTCTTGCTACTCCTACAAGCGAAGAACCCTGTTGTGATTGTGACCTGCCCTTACGGGAGAAAGCAGCTCGGTGACCCACCTGGCCACAAGTAAAACATGTAGCGGGCGGCCTCTTACATGTCGTCCGAATGTGCCCAAACTCTCCATATTTGTGGCATTGTCGACCCCAGTCTGGTGTCTGAATCGACTGTTGGGGACCGGGATGTCCTTGTGTCTGGCTACGCCCCTGGCCTGAGGCTCCTGCCCCTATACTAGTTGGCCATGTCCGCGGCCTCTTGTCTGGCCCTCCGGATTGTGCTGCTCTCCTGGACCTTGGGCGGTCTCTCTCATAAGCCGAAGCTCGGTCCTGGTACTCCGCTAGTGAGTCACAACGAAATCCCCAAGGTAGGCATGGGCAGACTCCCTCAATATCCTGGAAAAGAGATAGACATGTTGGTTTGCTGGAGGTGCAGCAGGCCTAGCAATGCTAACTCCGCCCAAAAATGTCTGATCGCCTTAATGATTAGGACGTCTTCAAAACCTGCATCTAAGAAATTCTGAACTCTGTCTCTCCACAGTGCATCCGGGCAAAATGTCTCTCTCACGAGACTCGGTAGTTGGTCCATCCTAGTCACACCTCCTCTAACCGTCCTCCACCAATACTGGGCCTGCTCCTTGAACAAAGTCTGGACTATCTCCACTTGCCTCTCCGCTGGGCAACGGATTGCCTCTAAGGCCGACTCCACGTGCCCAATTCAATGCTCCACCTCTAACCCTACCTTCCCGTCGAAGTAGGGTACATGTTGTTGGTTGAAAGCCTTCAACCATGAATCAGGCCTAGATGACCTCAGCTCGTCTCTAGCCCTAGCAATCTCCACAACCGGCTCGGGTGCAACTACCACTGGTGCAGCTATCTCTGGTGCGGCTCTAATCTGAGTAGCCCTCTGCGAGACCTCAACTCATCTCGCGAGTGCTGGTACAGGTGCAGGTACAGGCACCGGTGGTGCGGGAGGTGGTGCTCCCGTCCTAAACGCCTCCTCAACTCGGCGTACGTAATCCTCAAACACGGTAGCTCCAATCGATGCTCCCCCGGTCCTAGCAGATGGGGAACTATGTGCCCCGGATCTCACGACTGCCCTATCCCTAGCCTCGGGAATGATGCTCTCTGTCACATCCTCAACAGGATCCTCAACTGCTGGAGGATCCACAACTGGTGGGTCCACAATAGGAATACGTCCCCGACCTCTCGTGCCTAGAGGTCTCCCTACTCGTCCACGTCTCGGGACGGTAGGAGGAAGAGGGGGTCTACCCTTGGCGGGTCCTGCATATGCGGTAGCTCTCGTACGTGACATCTGATATCGTTTTGCATTTGTTTATATACATTTAAATTGGTATGTACGTAACACTTGTAATATTAATATGAAAGGAAACTTATAAAAGCATACAAAGAAACCGAATCCAAGATACAACCAAGGCATAAAAGCCCAATCATCCTAAGGCCACATGCATAGCTAGGTACATACGAATCTAAAAACAATCCTAAGGTCATATACAAATATATAGATAACTATGTAACTATATATACTTACCTAAATCAAATCCAGAAATCTATGTTGCCGAGGTTTGCGTGAGGAGTGGTGGTCCCATACATTCTAACCCAATCCCGACTCATGCATATGAAATTTTTGAAATCGAAAAAGTCAGAACCCGTGGGGTTTTGTTTATTCCTCATTCGGCCTTTAGAAGGTTGCAAGTGTCATTGTTGTCAACCTAGGGCTCTAATACCACTTTGTAACACCCCGAATCCACGGGATATCGGAATGCTACAGGCAAGACCTCACAATGGGTCTCGACCCTTAGCTTGACAACAATCTCACCGGACCTTTCCAACATGGCACAAATAAAGGCAAAACTCAAATCGTTTGTAATGTATGCAGACTGAAAAGTAAAGGGTACAATATGGAAACTCAACCGAGTCCTCAAAACGACACAAGACACCAAAACATAAATCCGAAAACCGTACATCAACCACAATCGAAACATAACACTAATAATCCAAAAATGCCCCCGTCCTAAAATGTACGGCGGCCCTCGGTTGTCCACTCCTCCACCTCACTCGGCGGCGTCTCTAACCTACGGGGCAACTACACAAGCGGTTTAAAACCGTTAGCTCACTTCGAAGCATTAGAAACAAGGTGAAGACACATACACACTCATACATCATAACATCACATAAGCATGCTCAACAAACAAGTCCGGTTTATTATCTTTATTTATTAGGTCATACTCCGTTCTAATTCAACTTCTTTTGTGACACGAGAATCTCCCGAAACTCGCCTCGGTCCCCACTTACCGCATGGAACGGTACGGATGCATCCGACCGTCTAACCACACGGGCTAGTCGCCAAGAACCTCCTAGCTCTACGCAAGAGCTAGACAAGTTGTCACCGCCCGTTATCATACACTTGGGCCAAATAATATATAAAGGTCGGTATTCCTATTTCCGGTTTTATAAGTTATAATGGAAGCAATAAAACACACACCACCAAACACACATCGAGTCTAATACATAGAATACGAGCTAAGTAAGTTCAGAGACTTACCTCGTCACCACACTCACTCACAACACTCTCGCTTCCTTACAAAGGAAGCACATAACCTGCTCATACAAGAATACACTCATAAATACAAGCTCAAACTCAACGAAGTCTAAGACTTCACTCTAGGGATCTACGTAAGATCACTTAGCTCTCAACCTAGGAACGCATCCTAGAAATCACAATCCTCACAACACTCTCAGCACAAGGAAACCTCACACAACAACCTATATATCAAAAGGTCATGAACAATAGCCTAGGAGAGCCACTCTAGCCTAGAAAGATTCAACATGCTCAACCAACTCGAGATCAACAATCACATCAAGCCATAAGGGCTCCAAGGATAGCAACCACTAGATGGCATTCTCATAAGTCTTAGGTCCACCCTAAGCATGCTTATAACTAGGTATAATCACAAGGATAGGAAAGGAACGAAGAGAAAGGAAGGAGGGAGCCAACTGGTGAAGAAAACGCAGCCGTGGAAGCAAGCTGGCGCCCCTTGTGTGGAGTTGTCACCGCCCCTGCGGAAGTCTGGCGCCTCCCCTGTGCCTGGGAGCCACCCCTGCGGTGGCCCTGTTCCGCCCCGCGCCTCTGAAGATCCGCCCCCGCGGTTTGAGCAGCAGATTGTCTCTTCGTTTGCGACTATGGATCCTTAGCTCCGATGTCTTCCTCTTCTTGTTGGGTCTTCTCCAAACACCAACCTATGATCTTAGGCTCCTCTCCATGACCTAATCGTGCCAAGAACATAAACATGCAACGGATCTAAGGAAAAGCTTCCTCAAGAGCTCCATCCATGGCCATGGATGAAGGGGAAGGAAAGAAAGGATATGCAGCAAGGAAGGAGAGGGGAAAAGAGGAAGAACTTACCAACTCATTGAGATCATTCTTCACTACAGCTCATCCACAAGTAAATCTCCAAGGGAAGAGAGGATGAAAGCACAAGAGAGAGTAGAGGAAAAAAATTAACTAACGTGAATGAGAAGTGAAAGAGGAGAGAGGGAGAATCCAACAAAGCTGAAAAGGTGGGAGGGAAACAAGGGGTCAGCTGGCCCCTTGTCACCTCAACTGGAAACGAGAGATCAAAAGCGGAATGAGGGGAACGAGGGGTCGACACGGGATTTTGGGAATAAATCCCGGTACTCAGCACACATGCATGCGGGAAAAACTAAGCCGTTGACGCGGGAAGCTCGGAAACGTCTCGACACCCGGATTAAAAATTTCGGATGTTACAACATTGTGGGTGCTCTAAGTAGTTTTAGGACTTAAGATTCACACTTAATCCCTGATCAAGTTGGTGCCATTGTCGGGGAAGGTTTTGAATCATCTTGACTTATCAACTTTAAAATCTTTTAATTTTTAATCCTTTTCTCTTTTTTTTCACTTGCAATGCGCAAAGGAAGGAGTACAAGGAAAACCCTTACACCAGCCAACCCGGAATCTGAAAGAATACTACACTCAAGGTGTATAAGGTCTTTCGACCCTCCTAATCACGCGAGAAACACTTTTAATCATCAAATGCAACCCATCCACCCACCACTACAACAATGTCATCCAACAATGGAATAATTCTCTAAAGTAACTGCTATAATTGCTCAAAATTGAGCGACAAATGATCGATATGCGTCAACTTTTTGACGACGCCCATGAAAGAGCACGAGCCGCTCAATATATTGTTGACGATGTTGAGACAATAAGAGTTGAAGCTAAAATGGCTATATGTGCCATTGAACGAAATATGCCTACTAAGGCGCATACATTCTACCCACCTATGTCACCCCTATCAGTGGGGTTGTTACTCTTGAAATCACCGCCCCGAATTTCGAATTAAAAATCGGGTTGATGAACTTGGTCACAACTCATGCCTTCTTAGGGGTTCCATCCGACGACCATGTTCGACACATGGAAGGATTCTCGGTCTTCGTCAATAATATCAAAGTTTAGAACGTGCCACCTGAAACAATTTGAATGACGGCTTTTAAATTCTATCTCTCGGAATCTTTTTTTGATTGGTACCGATCCCTCTCCTCGAATTCCATTACTACTTGGGATTAGCTGCAAAAAGCATTCAAGAACAAATTCTTCCCGCCACGCAAGATAGCTAAACTACGCACCAAAATCACTAGTTTCAAGATGTCTACGGGTAAAACAATTTATGAATCTCGGGAAAGATTCAAAGACACGGTACATCAATGTCTGGCTCACGGACTATGTCTTCAACTTGCGAAAAATACAACTTTCTAAGTTCCCTTTGATCACTCCTCAAAACCAAACTTCATGTAGTCTCACAAAGGTCCTTCATAACAAACCACTCAAACAACTACTTTAATTTCTCAATTCTCGAACACTAGAACATGTTAATAACATGTCATCTATATATAGTAGTATTAGTATGATTTATTCGTTGGGAAATTTAAGTAGCAACAATGTTCAACTACACTCCTCACGTACTCAATATCATTCACCAATCCATCAAACTTCTTGTACCATTGTTTAAGAGCTTATTTCCATCCGTACAAGCTCTTGTTTAAATTGCACACACTTTCAATGTTACCCTCAAAAAATTAGCCCTTTGGTTGCTTCATGCAGATCTCTTCATCTAGATCATTATGTAAAAATTTTATACCATAATTTTGTTGGATTCCTTTTACAACTAGTTGTGCCACTTACTCCAATCAACCTCCTTGATTTTGTAAACCAACTTATTGTGCAATGTATTTTTACTGTATTATTACCCTTTGAGAACTTAACTAGTTCCCAAGTCTCGTTGCTCATCAAAGAGCCCATCTCATTATCATTTGTAAAAACCCAAGATAGAATCACAATTCTTATTCCTACTAGGATCTAAAAACCTAATAACAATAAGTCTAAATATCCATTGGACTTTATAACCCAATAGCTTGAACAACATCAATCAATGAGATCATGAGCTTAATTTTAACGCAGATAATCATACATTTGATAAACAAATTTGTTCATTGCTCGCTTGATGTATCACTCTTTTCACGTTTCAACCCTCAAATCATTTTTTACCAACAATCACAATAACAAAGTTATTAGGAAATAGAGAGAATAAATTTGTGTGCCTCCACTAATGACTTTAAAGATTCTCAATTCTTTATGACACACAAAAAAATGATTCTAAATTCCTGGAGAAGAATAAGAATATTAAAAACTTATTTGGCAATGAAGCTTTAGGGCTTCAAGAGTAGAACATGAATGACAGTTGTACATTATACACACACGCTACAACCCCCAACTCTCCGTATGTGCTTAGCCATATGCTGGTTGTGGTTGACATGATTGTCCTCCGGATCCATCAAACTC
This sequence comes from Fagopyrum homotropicum, assembly GCA_033239125.1. NCBI lineage: Eukaryota > Viridiplantae > Streptophyta > Magnoliopsida > Caryophyllales > Polygonaceae > Fagopyrum > Fagopyrum homotropicum. Next base: position 120,627,867 of record BSWB01000004.1, on the reverse strand, counting down.
TTGCATCTCGAGAATACCAACCCTTCGATTCATGCCTTTTTGGACCTTGAGTGCGACATCAGATGGCCGAAACCGCCCACAGACGCTCACACGGCTGAATTGCCTCTCTATCATGTGTGTTTCCACCTCTTCAGGAAGCATGTACTAAATGATGAGCTTAATCTAGTAGTAGGTATGAGATGATCATCGTCAGCTAAGAGTATTTATTACCTTTGATGCTAAGGAGGATCCTCCTGAGCTTTTTATGGCAAGATTTGCAGTCAACTGAGACTCTCAGCAACATGCAGCAGTACTGAGATTTAACACACCAGCAAATATAAGCAATGAAGTAGAAATCAACGAAAGAAAAAGGCTGATGAAAAACTCACCTTTGCTGAATCGGAGATGGAGGTTTCAAGGGGGTGTGTTGGCATCATTTTGTGGTCCAAAATCAAGTTCAATGGTAGAATTAATGCCGAGGAGTTTAGGTTTTAATACTCTGTCAGATCCCATGGCATCTGATTCTGCTTAATCAAAAGCTTGCTTTTGATTTGACTCTTCCATGTGGATTCAGAAATGGTTCATACAATGCATGACATGAGTTATCTGGTTTTGATGCAGCAGAGCTAGCAAGAACATGTAAGACCACAAACTCCAAGGATGTAGAGAAATTAAAAACCCTAGTTTCACTATTGGGAAAAAGCAATATCATCGTGGCAGACAAGGAACTGCAAACATGTCAAAAATAAACAATAGACAGCAAACTCAAGTGGAATTGTGGGGGCATCAACTTTCAACGTTGGTGGCTTGGTGTGAATGCAATAAAGAAGATGCTTCAACAAAGTAGACTGAAGTTGAGTCCCACATTTTTGACTAAAAATCACTTGTTTAACTGATTAAGCCTACATAATACAGTATAAAATTATGAAACAGCTCAAAAAAAAAACACCCAGCTAAGGGGCGGAAAGTGTATTTACAACAGTAGAGAATCCACAGCATCCCCGGGTTGAAACTTTCAACCAAAACAAAACCCCAACAGTAAACCATCAGGTGTTGTGAGAGGATGTACAAAACAGACATAACTTATGGGCTTCTTTGGACAACTAGCTGTCTAACCACAACAGCAAAACTGGTCTCACCAAGAATGAGATTAACAAAACACTATCATCATCTAGACATAATTAAGCTTCTTACAGGAGGCCGCGGAACTGAATTACTGAAAACAGGATCTCCCATGTATTTGCATTTCTTGATGCTAACCTTCAATGCTTTCGCTGCTCCCACTTCTACCAACCTCTGATTACTTCTTGAATACAACCCAACACTATTCTTCTCACCAAAATGATGCCCACTGCGGCTTCTCTTTCTCCAAGATTTCCATTGCAACTTCGCAAGAAACTTGTCTTTTGAGATATCCTCTATTTCATTTTCACTTTGCTCAGCTTCTGATTTGCTCCCCCTAGTTTCAATCTCATTACCACGTCCACGGCTTATTAGATCAGATTGTATTTTACTCGCAAAATCTGCTCTTCCATGCAAATCCTTCCAACCGTTACCTACCCACTCTTGAGAGTGTCTTAGTTCCCCAACACAGAAAACTGATTCCCGTTTCTCTCCTGTAAACAAGATACACCAATTCTTCACTTCTGTTTTTAATGCAAATACAGACGCAATATATGACAATGGAGTAGACTTATACCTGGAAAATAAACCCGCACTTTTTCATCACAATCTCGGTGGATTACAATGCCTTCCCACCATCCATCATGCCACCAAGCATCCACAAGACACCCAACATCATAAGCCCATGAAACTCTGCCATTGTGGGGTTCAGGCAAGGGCCTAACCATTGTCCTTCCATTGATTCTAAGACCCAAATTATCTGCAGCAGCTATCCTGGATGAGGACACCCACTCCTGCAGCACAAAACATGAGCCATATGACTTAGGGATGATTGCTGTAAACAGGGAGATAGTAAATGTAGGAAAACAGTAGAGAGCATTATAAAACTCTTACCTCGAGATTATTGACTTCATCATCTGCATCCTGTATATCATCATAGCGCACCTTGATCTTGTCTTTGTGCTTCTTGACAACAGATGTCCGAAACCAACAGCCTCTCATTCCACTGTCCTGAGAAAGCACCTCAACCTGACAGCCGACAGCAAAGCAAGACGGTTGCTTCTCTGTAACTACACCCCCTACCTTTGGAACATAACCTTTTCCATTCAAACAAAGATTGTCCACAGCACCTTTTTTACTTCCATGTGGAATATCATTTATTGAGTCTCTCAATAAACGGAGTCTCTTTCTTGGTCTAGACATTACAGGGCAGCTGACAAGCTCTCTTTCATTCATTATTTTATCGGGACTCCAAATTTTCTCCGACATCTTTGGAACTGAACTGGAGTACATATGACACAAGATTTCTTGGGACCAATAACCTTTAATCTGGGTTACATCAAAGGGCTTGATATCACAATCGTCAAAGAGCCTCTGGCAGACAAATGGCTGGATCCAAGAGTCTCTCACTTCCTTTAAATACTTATCAAAATGCAGTGGATTGAGAACGGTTGCTATTCCATCTATGCACTCGATTTTAAGATCTTGAAGACAAAGAGAAAAGAAAACCTCCCTGTCATTAAATTTGTGAGGTAAATCAATATCAACCTCATCAATTCTATGAAACCACCGTACCAAAACCATTTTGTTCCCTTGGAAATCTTCATACATATCTTCCAAGAGTGCAACAAGATGTTTATTTTCTTCAGCCAATACAAAGACAAAATTATTAACCTGAAAATTGAATGAGAAGGCTAAGGGTTAATCGCAAAAAAAAAAAAGCTAAAATGATAAGATTAATAAACTATACAAAGAAAAAAAATCACTATGCTGGATTCGTAACACCAATAATCAAAATGGGATAAATGACCTAATAATGAATTCTAAAGGACCTAAAAGAGACTTACTGAGATCTTAACACCATTGCGACAGAATGACTGATAGTGCCTCCGTTTCTTTTTACACATCCATGAAGAACCCAACCACAAGCACTGCTTTCCATATTGCCCAACCTTCTGGATCTGAACATCCTATTTACAGAGAATCAATTTACGAATTGTGAGACAAATCCTTATCAAAGCATTTCACATCGCCCTCAACATCAAAGTTCGTATCATAAATAAGAAATATTTAGTGCTTTAAGACATTCAATCACACCTTTACAGCTCTTCCAAAGGTTAAAAACCCAGCATCTCTCTCATCAAATGAACCAAAACCAGTGTTGATGTCAACTGCAGCTGGGCATTCTGAAATAAACAGAAATACAAATTCAGCTACTGTATGCATAAAACAACCGAACAAAAGGAGTACATAGACTGAAAAAATGCAACAGATATAAGCTTATAACAAACAATTAACCATGACAGCAGACACATAACAAAGAGCAGAGAACACTGAAAGGGACACGAATAGAGACACATATGTATAAGGAAAACAGTCTATGAAAGATATAACATGTAGATCTTGACCTAGATAAGACAAGGTGAGGAATAAAGGTCGCATCGCTCTCAATCAGCTCTTACATTGGTCTACAATCCTGCAGACCAGATTAAGTCAGCTACAAATAACAAGACTAATAAGAATCATAAGATTTTGACGGGAGAAGGGAACAGTAAAATTGAACACAAATTGTTGCAGAGAAGAAATTGGGCATAAATGAGTAAGCTTCACAAGATTATAAACGAAGCAGCATGATCCAATTAAACTTCAGAAGGCTTTATATCCACAATTGGTGATAACTAGGGCATGTAAGAATCAAATAAAGCATACCAACTGCAAAAAAATAACCCCAAGGAAGCATAAAAGGAGTCTACATTTTGAATAGTCTAGACGGACAGGAAACATTTTGCCTAACAACGATTAGTGGAGAACAAATTTGTAGTACCAACTACCAAGTTCAGCAAGAAAACAAAAAAATACATGAGGGGAACAAAACATGTCAATTAGAGCTGTAAAAGTCAACTAGGAGAAATGAAGAACGCAAACTGGGTTTAAATATGAAGATCTTTCATTCAGAAATTTGGCAAGAAATTATGAACCTTAGCAAGAACATACAAATTTGCAGAGCTTTTGTAAAAAACTTACTCTAGGAAGAGCTTCTGTAAAAACATTGCCCCAAATAGTCATGAAAAGCTTGTCAAAACGAAAACGTTCAAACGTATTAAATTGGAGAAGCTCATCGGGAAACGTATTATATTGGAGAAGTTCATTAGGAAACGTATTATATTGGAGAAGTTTACAAGGAAACGTAGGCAGTTCTTCCTCGTTAGCCAATTTTATTGGGAAGAGCTGCTCTAACGCAAAGTATGAGATTCGAAACATTACTGAAAACGAGAACTAGAAAACAGAAGCCTCGGCATGTCCTATAAACGAACTTCTTTTCCCCATCAGAATAAGGAAAATAGTCTAATTCGTATACAAAAATTAATTCAAAATCAACGCCAAGGGCATATTTCTGGAGATCTGATATGCCCTAGCGCTGTACAACATAAAGATAAAATAAAAACACGCCAGAAATTGGCAGATCTAGCGATTGAAAAGAAGAAAAACTACTGCTCCGGTTGGATAGGGCATGTTACCTGCCTGGAATCCCAAAACTGAATCATCCCCTTCAAATCTCTATACTTTTTCAAAAGAGAAACCTAGAGTAGAGCGAATACAAAAATCCAATTCGAAATCGGAAATAACGATGAAAGGTCAAGACTCTATAGAACCTCTTCAAATTCTTTTTTCAACCAATCGATGAATGGAAAAAGAGGGCACGGTGCCTACCTGAAACGATAGAGTTCAACCAATCGATGACTGCCTCACGAGACCTGAGCTTGACGAACGATTGAGGAAAAGAACCACCGATAACAAACTTATCTTGAACAACGTAGCGGTAAGTTATATGACTAGGGCTCTTCTCCTTGCCAACGACTGCAAGATCTGAATCTCCATCTCTCCTCATGAGATAGTAATGAACCTCTTTCGCCCCCTTATCGCTCGAGAAGAACGCCTCCTTCCATCCGACATACGCCGTCGAAGAAAGTGCACCGGCTGCCCCAGTCCCCATATTCGACCTTCTCCAGCCGAGTCACAACCGGCTCTGCTCTGAATACCCTCGAAATCGAATTAGCTTCGAATTGAATCAGCTTGAAAGGCTTGTATTCTTTTCTCTCTTGTAACTCCTCGCTTGATTTGATGATATACGTAGGGAATATAGAAGCTTCAAAATTGAAGGTCTGAGATCCTTCTCGGTCTGATATCCTTCTCGGTCTGAAATCCCTTGAGAGTTATAAGGAAGGGAGAAGAGTGAGAGAGAAGGATGCAATTTGAAACGGTAGAGAAGGAGAAGAGGGGGGAAGGCCTACGCCCTAGGGTTCCGAGATTGGGATTCGACGGCCCAGATTATTCGAACTCTATACACGTATGTAGATCACACGAAATTACGCGTTTTGCAGAAGACATTTATGTCCTCAGCCAACCTTCGTTTTTACAAAATCAACCGGCTCGATCCTTTGCGCGGGAGGGAGGCGAGAATACAATGCGCCCTCCTTGAATACCAGCTGGCAGATAAGGATTTCTTCTTTCAATTTTCTTTCCATAAGATTTTGGATTTTAAATTTACATTTTACCTCCGTTTTATTTTATTTTTGTGGGAGAAGAGATATTCGGCGCACTTGGACGCGCTTTTATTAATAGAACTAATGTAGTTTCCGTGCCAAGGCATGGATATAATTTGAATTTTATAATTTTTATAAGAAAATTATGTAACATAATGGTTTTAATTAACTAACGAAAGATTAATTAAAACTTATAATTAAATTAATTATAATTTCAGATAAACAACAAAAATAGACTAATTTAGACAATATTACATATCTTAGTTAATATTAGTAGACTATTTTATAAATTTGATAAAAGTGAAATAAAAAATTTCAAAAAAAAAATATAAATAAATTTCAAAATTAAAATATAAATGTTAAAGTAGAGAAAATTTAAAAAATTCAATTACAAAATTATCGTAGGTTGTTTTAAATAATATCCATAAAAAAAATAAATAATTATATTATTAAAAATTTATACATTTTTAAGTTAGTGATTATTTTCTAATTAATATAAAAAGTGAATATTTATATGTTAAAGTTAGAATAATAAATATTCAAATCATTTTATAATTAAAAGTGAGATATTTTTTTTTAAATAATGAAAAAGATATCTTAAGAATATATTGAAGATTGTGATAAAATTATAAATAGAAATAATATATCTATTATCTATATCATTGCTTTTTTATTGATTTGTTAATTACTATAATTATAAAATTAAGATGCGTAAGAAAATGACACGTGGTGTGAAGTTTATAAGATCACGACACGTGACACAAAGTGTTTCTGCTTTAATATATGTATATAGATTAATAGATAGAAGTTTAATAAAAATAATCTCTTCAATTTTTTAATAAAATTAAAATACATTAGCATCTATACATAAAATAAAAAAGTATATTTAGTATAGATAAATATATGTATAACTATATGTATAAAGTTATACTTTAAAAAAATGAACCCAGAAACCCACTTATCCCCCACAAGAACGCGCCTGTCACGCGCTGAAATCCCTAATTGCCGTTTGAAGAAAACCATCGCCCCTCCATCCATCCACACTCAAACACAGATCAATCCCAGGAACCTTTATGACCTGAAGCAAAAAAAATGGCCGATTCTACCAAAGCATGTGTCTGCATCATCGATTCGGCTCCCATCTCACAAGAAAGAGACAAAAAAACAAAGAAAATGGAGATACTGGAGATCTCAAAACTGGAGGGGATAAAGACATCTCAAGAAGAGGTTATCGAAGAAGAAGGGCTACCGTCAACAAGTTTACTGGAAATTGACCCTGCTAGCATCCATTGATAGGCTCGAAGAGAAGATTGACCACGCCGGACTGAATTTGCAAGAAGAGAGGAGAAAGCGTTTTGTCGGTCAAAGATTTGGAGCAATGGCTCAAATAAAATATCAGGTAAAACCTAAAGCAATCCCACCACTGATACTCTATATAAACCATACATCTACTCCTAGCAGAGCACAACAATCTACTAACTCTTTCCCTTCTTCCCTGGAATTTTGCTTCCAACACATAAATATGACCAAGCCATTAATGTTGCCTGAGACAAAGTTGTCTTTCAAGGAAACAATTTGTAAAGAATTACCTACTGAAGAGAAGGTTGCGATCCAAAAGGAAAAGGAGGATGCAACCAACACAACTCCAGAAACAAATGGAGCAAAAACCAAAGGTATTGCTAATGAAACTCCTAGTCTTAATGACTATCCTAACAGCTTAGCTAAAGTTAGAAATGACTTTAGTAAGCAAAAAGACCTATCTCTAATGGGGTTTTTCCTTGGAGAACCTATTGATATAGCTAAAACCAGAGCTCGTTTACTGAGTGAATGGAAGAATGCTAAAGGGGAGATTAGGATTTCTGCAAAACCGAATCATTGGTTTGAAATCACCTGTTCCAACCCTTTAAACAAGAATGAGATGGCCACAACTCTAAGACCTAGACTTAATCTTTGTAACATGTTATGTGTTTTAATTAATGGAAGACCTCTAATTTACTGTTATTGTCTGTCTAAAATAATCATTGTGAAAGAGCATGCTAAAACGGAGGTCTGGTTAGACCAAAAACTGCATGTTTTGTATGCATCAACTGCAAATCTGCATAACAGAAGAATCACCTATAATATAATAGAATACATACAAAATGATCATTTGTTCCATATGCTGCACAACCCCTTTCTCAATAATATGAGTCTATATGATGGCAAGATTAATTTAATGCAGTTGAGATGTTGGCAGAGCAAAGACAACAATGCAAAGCAACTCATCAAGCCAACCGAATTACTGCAGTCCGTCCCACAACAGAAAGTTGACAGCTGCGTGAGTACTAACCTAATGATCTTATCAATAAAGTTAAAAATTGGTTATTTGAATGGTAAACAACTGAGCGGTTGTATACTAATCTCTAAATCAGATTTACATGGCTATTGGTATGATTACAGGGAGATGAAGAAGACCCTTGGTCAATTGTATCCTAATAGGAAAAAAATAAAGACTATGTGGTACATGGACCCACGGTCAGTACTTTATTGTTCTTGGAATGTGTTACAATGGAATCTTAAGCCAGTAGAGCAAGTAACGAGCCAATGGTGGCAATGTAAATATAGTGTAGATGCTCTGTATCATGTGCATAAAGATAATGTTCATGGACCAGGACTCCTCTGGATATCCGAGCCAAGGAAATGCTACCAATGTGTAAATTATAAAATGAGCTGTATGTACTCATGGTCATTAAATCCTTACTATAATTATAGTATGCTACAAGGTATCTTTAAACCCCTAGAGTACGCAATGAGCCATTGGTGGCAATGTAACTACGGTGCAAATTTTCATTATTCTTTTCATAAAGTTGATTTGCATAAAGTAGAGATCATCTTGATTGACGAGCTAAAGAGCATATACCAATGTGTGAAATATAAAATACTAGTATATCCAGATTATAACATATTTATAAGAAAACAAGTGGAGCTTCCATGCTCTCCCTCATATCATATAAACCGACAATATAAAATCATTGCACAACTAAGCTTGACAAATGGAAAAGAAAATTATGAAAAACGATTCTATAAAACTATCTCTATCAAAGGAAATAGGAAAGCTAAACTCACTATAAACCAACCACAATATCCGATTTTTAAAATAATCATTGTTGAGCAAATAACACTCCCACATAAGGGAGAATCCGCCCAAAATACGTATCCGATAATGATTGGTAACAAGGATGGCCGCCCACCATCCAACCCATATACGAAAGATTAAATGAAGCTTGCCTTTTGGAATTGTCGAGGCATCCGGAAAAAAAACTTTTGGATAGACATCAAAATCACAACCCAAAATGAGCATATTGATATGATTATGCTAGCAGAACTAAAAACAAACATTGAACCTAACGAGGCGTGTTGGCGGAGCGCAGGTTTCGATAGTATATGCTTCATCCCATCGGATGGGCGAGCAGGTGGACTATGTCTTCTATGGAAAAACAATCTGCTTATCAACGAAAAAATAGAATTGCATCATAAAGATAAACGATTCGTTATAATAGACCATACAAATCTCGAATCAAATTTCTCCATGACCATCTTCCTAATCTATGCACCCCCAAATGAGAGACATAAAGATGAATTCTGGTCCAAAGTTACAGAATCCATAAACTCCCAAACTAAACCAGTCCTCGTGATGGGAGACTTCAACGATATTCTTAACCCCTCTTAAAAGTTAGGAGGGGCGAGTGTAAGAATGAATTGCTTTCAGAGACTACAAAATATTATACAAAAATGCAACCTTGTGGACCTCGTCTCCAGAGGTAATGAATTTACATGGCGCAGGAGAAGGGATGGGGATAACAATACATTTGAAAAGCTAGATAGAGCCATGGCGCAATTTGAGGTTCTGAATGCTTATAATCTAATTCATGTTTGGAACCACGCGTTCACATCATCAGACCACTGCTTAACCACAATAGATCTAAGCAACTCAATACGTAGATTTAAAAATAAACCTTTCCGATTCGAACTTATGTGGACTGAACGAGATGACTGCGAAGAAATCATCAAGCAATCATGGAGATCACAATTTCCAGGAACACATATGTATAACCTGGTCAAGAAACTGCAACTCCTCAAGACTAAACTGAAAGTGTGGAGCAAATCGAAATTCGGAAATATAAATAAACAGATTCGGGACACCGACGCTACCATTGAAAAGTTACAAATGATAAATTTCCGAAATTTCTCTAGCCAATATAACGAGAAATTAAATAGACTAAATCGAAAAAGAGAATGCCTCATTGAATACCAACAAAAATACTGGATGCAAAGAGCAAAATCCAAATTCCTAGAATGTGGTGATAAGAATACAAAGTACCATCATAGAAAAGCAACGAGAAGAAGAAACAGGAAATCAATAATATCTATCCAGAGGGTAAATGGCTCTGAAATTTACACGGAAGAGGAAATCAGTGCCGAGTTCACTATGGATTACAATAACCGTTTCAAGTCTAATCAACTAGACGAAACCAATATAATGCAACACCTTGAAGTTATTACCAATGAAATAACGGAAATCGACAACAAGGAACTCACCAAAGCTTTCTCTAATGAGGAAATCCGGAAAGCTGTATTTGATATTGGAAGCGATAAATCTCCAGGCCCAGATGGTATGCCTGCTGGCTTCTACCAAAAATATTGGAATACTATAGGGCCTACTGTCATTCGTGCCATAAAAAGTTTCTACCACTCAGGTAAAATACTAAAACAAATCAATCATACCTTTATCACACTAATACCTAAAATAAATAACCCATCGCAGACCAATCACTACAGACCTATTAGCCTATGTTCAACAACATATAAGATTATTGCCAAAATCCTAGCATCTAGACTAAATGCAATACTACCTAAACTAATACATCCGCTCCAAAGTGCTTTTACACAAAATAGATCAATTCATGACAACATCCTTATTGCTCATGAGATTTTTCACGGATTTAAATCCAAAAAAGGAAAGGAGGGTTATATGGCTTTAAAATTGGACATGGAGAAAGCATACGATAGGGTGGAATGGCCATTTATCCTAGCGGTCCTTGGAAAGTTTGGTTTCAACCGGAAATTCGTGAACTGGATAAGAGAGTGCATCTCCACAGTCTCATACTCCATCCTAGTTAATGACAAACCATCAGGAATGATTTACCCTAAAAGAGGTCTTCGTCAAGGAGACCCACTTTCACCTATGTTATTCAATCTGGGTGCGGAAGTCCTAGCAAGGAATATTCAGAAAGAGTGCAACCAAAATAACAAAATAATTGGATTCCCAATCACGAGAGGGGGATCGTATGTCCCATTCCTAGCTTTCGCGGACGATATAATTATATTTTCCAAGGCTTCTATCCTAGCAAGTACTAAGATCCTGGATCTGTTAAATGGATATTGCAACATTTCGGGGCAAAAAGTCAATTTCCATAAATCATCTTTCCAAACTACAAAAAACGTAGGAGCAGATATGGAAAGACAAATCCAACTAAAAATTGGTATAACCGCCACAAACGACCTAGATAAATATCTAGGATGCCCCATCATAAATGGTAGAATAAATAAAACAGTTTTTGAAGATGTGATTACAAAGTCTAGAAAACAGCTAACAGCATGGAAAGCTTCCACTCTATCCCAAGAAGAAAGAACAATTTTAATTAAGGGAAACCTGAATGCCAAACCAAACTATATAATGCAAAGCTTCATGCTACCAGCTTACATACATAAAGAACTTGACCAAATAAACCGAACTTTCTTTTGGAACAAAGGACATTATTACCACCCCCTCATTAGCTGGGATAAAATCTGTAAACCAAGAAATTATGGAGGAGTGGGCATTAGGAAAGCAGAGGACATGAATAAGACCCTCCAAATGAAACTACTCTGGAAAATTATGGCAGAACCAGATAACATATGGGTTAGAATAGTAAACGAAAAATACCTTAAGGGTTCCCTCCTCTGGAACTACAAAACATCGAAAAATACCTCATGGCAATGGAAACGATTAATGAGTCTTCGACCAGAATTTGAATCCGGGTTTAGATGGAGTGTTGGGGATGGAAATACCATCAAGTTTTGGAAAAATGCGTGGGTAACGGATCAACCGTTACTCAACCTTCATAAGAGCAATGGTATTACCGACAAAAATGAATTGATTAATAAGTATATTATTAACAACGAATGGAATATCCAGAAACTAGATATGGAGCTAGGCAAACTTCTTCCAAAAGAGGTCCTGACCGCAATTAAATCATATCAATTACCAAAATCTTTTATCCAAGACCGTCTATATTGGGCAGCTGCGGACAAGGGATCATACTCCACTAAATCAGGGTTGGACTTAATTCATCAAAAGAAAGGTCTAACAGCTAGTGCCAATGATTGGATTTGGAAAATCGACATCATGCCCAAGGTCAAGAACTTCCTATGGAAATTGTCAATAAATGGCCTTCCGACCAAGGAAAATCTCGAAAAGCAACGGGTTCTAGTGCCAATGCAATGCGGTCTCTGTAACCACCCGTATGAGGCGGCAAAACACATTTTCCTCACCTGCCCTTTTCTATTGGATAATCTACCCAATAACAAGACTAGAATTGAGCTTCAAATAGCAAGTAACTCAAACCAGAACATGCATAACATATTCACTCTCCTTAGAAAGAAATTAGATGATAAAACCATGGTCCAACTTGCTGTTACATGGTGGAACGTGTGGCACACAAGAAATCAATACATTTTCAGTAATAAAAAACCCCAAAATATTCAGCAACGGGTCCAAGATCAAATAACGAACTGGCAAGAATCGAACAAAAGAAAGAATCAAACAAAACAAAAAACAACTAAAAATAATAGGAAAACCAGAAATATTCACTGGGTAAAACCAGAAAATGAATCCATCAAACTAAATTTTGACGGATCTAAACGCGAATCGGGAGAAGCGGCCTACGGATTCATTCTCAGAAACCAACATGCATCAACCATTTCCCTAGGCTATGGACAATGTGGCAACACATCGGTCCTCCATGCCAAAGCATGTGCGCTACGGGAAGGGCTGATAAGGGCATGCGATCTGGAGATCAACAACATTGAAGTTGAAGGAGATAACCTTACAATTGTCAATGCAATAAAACAAATATGGAAGCCACCATGGGAACTCGACCTTATCATCTCGGACATTTCTAACATTTTGGGTAGTTTCCAGCAGGTTCGGATTCATCACGTCTTCAGGGAAGTCAACAATGTCGCCGATAAGCTCGCCGAATTGGGACACGACTACCTAGTAGCTTGCTCATCGACACCGCCCCAAGTGGTCGAGCTCATCCGAAAGGATGCTCTAGGTTGGAAAGTCTCGCGAAGATGATCCAGCCTAACTGCTTACCGTACAGTATCAAAAAAAAAAAAAATGTATAAAGTTATTTTGGTATAATTTTTATCATAGAATAATAAATCTATTAGTATAATTTTAACTATGTTTATGTATATGTGTAGATATATAAAAAGACATGTATGGTAAGTAGATAAATATAACTTCTATTATAGGATAATTATACTATTACATTATTGATTAATTGAAATATGGTAAATGTATATATAATTTTTTTTAAAAAAATCAAAATTCTAAGAAAATGACACGTGGCATATAATAAGGTAGGATGAATCACGTTGAAGGAAATGCTTTGGCTTTAATATATGTATATAGATAGGGTTAAGAGGCAGTACGGAGATAGTCTGACCCCTAACATCGTCCATAAATAAAGCATTAACACCCTTTGGCGGGTCACACAATACAATAAGACAACTAGCAATAAAATCTACAACTTTATTCGTCTCGCGGTATGCATGACGAAGTTGGATAATCTAGTCTCTTCTCAAAAAGTTGTGACACATGCGTACCAGACTGACAAGAGGATGGTAAGGGACGATGTTCTTTTTTAGAAGTTGAGTTACCAATTGGGAACCAGTTTCCAAAATGACCGATCGGTAACCCAAATCCCAAGCAAGCTTAAGGCCATGGACAACTCCCCATAATTCGGCCTTGAGGACAGTGCATAACCCTAAGTTAACACCAAGCCCACTTAGTCATTCACCTGCAGAATTTCTAATCACACCTGTCGTAGACGAAAACCCTATATTATTCTTAGCACCATCCGTATTGACCTTCACAAAGCCTTTTGGAGGTGGCTCCCAAGCAACATGGATGACTCTTCTCGATCCTCTTCTAGTATCCGACACTCTCTTTTATTCCATACACCGATGTATTCCTTGGCTTTATCTTGGACAAAGCGACTTCTTTCTCCAATGGCGGTTGAATTATTGAAAACATTCTCATTCCTCCATTTCCAGCTCCACCATATACCAACTGCAAATAATTGACTCCAAAAACAAGCATTTCTATAATGTACGGAAGTGAGAAGGTTACCTCTTAACCAAGACGCAAAAGGTGTCGTAAAAAATTCAGGCACTTCTCCAACCCCATGTAAGGAACTCCACATGTTGCGAACTCTAGGGCAATCTCGAAACAAATGGCTCAACGACTCCGGAAGTCGATTGCAGCAGCCGCAGGTAGTTGTGGGACTCGGGTGTCGCCAAAGTTTGTCCGAGTTACAAAGAGTACTCCCTTTCAGTAACTTCCATAAGAACATCTTTACTCTCTCCTGAACTCTTAACCTCCAGATGATTCTGAACATACCTTCATCGTTATGCTGAAGAGTTTCCGACCCCATGAGCAAGTTGTACGCCGATGACGTGGAATAATTCCCATCCATAGCAAAGTTCCAACTTAACGTGTCTTCAATAGTGGTGATATAGTTGCCCATGTCCTCAACAAACACCCTCCCATCCAGATTTACAACTGCTAACTTGAGAAGGGTAGTTGTTAGGCAACTTACCACCAAGCTCTTGCCAATCTCAACCTTCTCTCTCTAACCAGTAATATCTGACAGTCTTCCCCACCTCAACCTCGTCGAGACCTATGAGACACTCCTTGTAAAGCGGCTCGGTACCACTCCTGATGTCAACCTAGAATCGGATGTTATTACCGTCATCAACAACCCACCGAGCTCCTCTAGTCACAACTTGCTTAACCCCCTTCACTAACCCTTGCCAAACATAAGAAGAGGTTGTCAAAGCTCTCTCATATCTAAGGTATTTACTGCATAAAACCTTAGCCCAAAGACTATTTGGATCTTGTAAAAATCGCCACCCCAACTTGCCCAAGAGAGCCAAATTAGTATTATGCATGTTGCGAATACCGATACCTTCTTTAACCTTGGGTAGGCAGATTTTGGTCCAGTTGACCGTGTGCATCTTCCTGTGCCCGTCTACATGTCCCTATACAAAGTTCCGGCAAATTTGATCAATGTCATTACACACAATCAAAGGTAGGGCTAACGCCGCCATCGAGTAAACGGGAATGGAGGTGAGGATTACTTTGGTTAACGTAATATATTCGGCAAAGCTAAGAGTTTTGCTCCTCCACCCGTTCAACTTCCCATTTATCTTATCCAAAAGAAAAGAGAATGTTTCCTTGGAGACTCTCCCTTGTAGGATAGGGACACCGAGATAGTTACCAAGATTACGTGTCACCTCCACTCCACTAATCCTTTCAATGTTGTCACATAGATCTCTAGAGACATTAGGTGATACAAAAACTTTGAATTTTTAAATACTGACCTTCAGACCCGAAGCCTAGCAGAAAACCTCAATGTAGTTCATGATAACTCTAATCTAGGTTATAGAAGCTTCCGCAAATAAGGTGATATCATCGGCAAAAAAGAGATGAGAGAGTGGTGGGCCTCATCTAGCAAGGGTAATGGGCTTCCAATCCCCTTTATCAACTGATTCGAGAATGAGATGGCTCAACCTTTTCACACACAGGAGAAACAAATAGGGGGATATATGATCCCCTTGTTTGATACCTCTTTCCGGGGTGAATTGCTCCGTAATTTCACCATTCCAAAGCACTTGCATCCTGATAGTGGTCACGCATTCTTGGATCATTCTGCCCCAATCCTCCCGGAATCCAGCTTCAATGATCGTGTCCTTAATAAAATCCCATCTCTATCTATAGTTTATCTAAGTTTTGGATATTTCAGTAGTTTCCATAGTTATTAATTTGCTACTAGCACATGCTCAAAGTCAAAGGCATGAAACGTGGTAACCATGACCGGTGGCACTTATTTAAAACATGTCAAAGTATTGATTTAGTTAACGTACGGAGGGTTATTTTCGGTACTGTGTTATGGATTATTGTGCACTATTGATCTCTTTGATTTAACATTCTATATTCATTTTGAATTTAACAAGGCGTGATAACATTTTTGTAAATTTAGGGTGTTTTGGGCAGTTATGTGATAGGAAAAATTTATTTTGAAAGGGTTTTCGAATTGATATATTTGTTATTTTCTTGTTCTTGTTTCTTCATCCTCTCTCGCGAACAATATTTTTCGAAAATTCTAATCCGTGGTTTGAAATTGATTGTGTATTATCTCAAATTTTGTTCAATTTGATAGTCGTCAATCAATTGTACATGGCCTTAAGTATGTACTCCAAATATTGTTTTACTTTTCAATCTAATTTTTAGTTTGCAGATATTCGTTCAATTTTCTTCCCTATTGTTCGCCGTTCTTAACAATCTATGTTTGCACGTATACTCTTTGTCAAAGTGTCTATGTGAACATCTCGGTGCTTGTACTATGAACTTGTTCAAGTTTGTCAAGTTTTTTGTCCCTTGATTTTTTCTTGTTTTTAGTTATGCACTATTGATTATACAATTTTGAACTTGAAAAAGGTTACCTACCTATAGTACATGACTTACTATCAACAAGACCTAGTGTTTTAAGTAAGATGGTAAATGGGAGGGGGATTTCCCGAAATTTGTGAGTCTTATGACTCTTATCCATCATGAGATGGTGATGAGGAATTTGAATGAGTACGGGGACGGGGTTGGAAAAAAATTGATTCCCCGCTTGGGATGGGGACGTGCATGAAGATAGGGGTATCCACCTCCCTCCCCGTTCCGAACCCGAATCCGCCGGAAAACCCAATAGAGAACCCCGTCAGGATATATGAATAATCAAATTTAATTTATATTTGAATTTCATTGTAGTTTCAAAATTTAATTCATAAATTATGTTTAAATTCAAAATTTGTCGGTGATTACTAAAATTTCAAACTATAGACCCTTTTCTATTTTAAAAAATGTGTTTTAAGTTTAATAAATTATTTCATAATTATATGTATAAATAATACTAATGCTAACCTATATTAATTTTTTTCGATCATAACACCCTCGTGAAGTTTTTGAATACGTTGTAAATGTCAAATAACGATGATCAAATGCACGGCACATTACATGTTATTTTATCTGTCTTAATCTCTCATATACGCGTTTTGGTGTTCAATCTAATTTATAAACCGTAAACTTAATATGATAAAATAATATAACACTTTATCTTGTGATCATAATCTAAATGTTAGTACTATATACTTACTAGTATATTACCTGCACCTTATGCGGTTTTTGAATAATAATGGTTTAGATGTTCTAATGTGTTACTACACACACATATATAATTTATATTATTTTATTTCAAATTTATATATATAAATGATATGATAACTAATTAGATTATGTTATGATGGAAAAATGGACAAACTTTACATTACATTTATAGATAAAAAAAAAAAGAGTAAAGATATAGCATGGTTCTACGTATATGAGAAATTTTGAGTTATCAAATAATTTTTTGGTTGATAAAATATTATTAACTCAAATATTAATAATTAATAATTTTTTAAGAAGATTTATAAAATATTTGTGTGGTTAATTGTGAGCTTTTCATTATAGAATATATACACTACCAAACAAAATTATTATGTTAAAAGCTTGAAAAAATTTTAATCTGATAAATGATTTGTATATTAAATCAATAAAATTATTAATTTTTTTTACATGTATGATATTTCAAATCCAACCCATACAAAATTAGACAGTCATGAAGAAATCATAACTATAGTTACATTTTTTTTATTGTGACCGAATAAGAATTATGTGTAGCATAACTTTCAAGTTCCAATATTGATTACAGGTCAATATTGAATGATTTTATTTTCAAGCTTTAATTTTTTTCCCGATTAATATTTAGAACAACTATTTTCGGTTTGAATTATTTTTAATTAATTTAGAGATTTGAATTGAATATTTTAATAACAACTTCTTTGCGGTTAATATTCAAATAATATTGTTTGAATTGAACATTTTAATAATAAATTCTTTACAATTAATATTCAAATTCATTTACTAACATTTCAATTTTGAGGGTTAAATATATATATAATAGATATAGATGAATTTGTTATCTTTTAATTATTCACAACCATTTCATGGAGTTAAAACTAATATATTAAAAATGTTATACAATGTTAATTATCAACCTAAAGCAAGAGAATTTGGATACATGAAAATTTACAACTAAATTTGGAGGATAGATCTACTACGAAAATAAGAAATTATTAAATTAATAGCATTGATATCATTTGAGTAGATATAATTTAAAAATTAATAAAAACTGAGAAAATAATTAAATTTGAATTGTACATTAGCATTGATATCATTTTATATTTTGATTATTAGAACAGTTTATATTGATAATGATTTTTTAATAGCATCAAAATTACGTATAAGTTGGTATAATGAAATAAAAGAAAAATTTAAAATCAAAACTAAGGGGCTTTTCTTCTCCATGCAATAGTGTTGCACACTTGCACCAACATCAAGACAGTTGAACACTACAACTACAAACACTAGAAGAGAATAGCCCTCCGTCGTCTCTACAATTTTTTATACATAGACAAAATTAACAAAGAGAAGAAAATTAGGGTGGTTTCAATGCCCAACCGTCTAGTTCTTTGAGCTAGTTAGATAAATTTGACGGCTTTACTTTCCGAAATTTTCCTTAACAAAACATTTCCAATAATAATCTCTAGTACTATTAGAACATGATAACCATTTTATCCACGAAGTTGGAACCTTTCTTAGACCAAAACAAACATTTTATTATACAAAGAAAGACCGGCAAGAGAAACAAAAAGAATAGAGATTAAAAATATTTACCCGTACCAACAATACAACAAATTGTGTCTGTGTGAGGAATAGTAGCACAATGATCACGAATAGCAGAACAATGAATCACCAGTCTCGAGAGGACGGAGTATCAATATTGATCATCTTAACCTAACAAACAATTCAATCTCACAGTTACTTCCCAAATTCAAATCAAACAAACAATATAAATGAACAAACAGATTAGAAATTGAAACTTCATCGAAAGAGAAACAATGAGGTTTTGATATGATGTGAAGTGATATGAATGAAAATACACGAAAGATCATTTATATAGAGAATTTCTTTCTTAAATGACAATAACGTTTTTTAGATTATACCAAACCGTAAAATCTTTGAAAATATCTTCTAGAATCATCACTAACCAAAATTAAATATTTAGTTACCATTATCGATTTTGTAGATTTAGCATAATATTTTTAAGGTGATTGAAATTTCAAAATATTTTTTTTAAATTGACATAAAGAAGATTTTGTAAATATACAACAAATTGTTAAATCTTCGATAATATCTTCAAAAATCTTCGTCACATAAAGAAGATTTTGTAGATATTTTTTCTAAAATTAAAATTTAATTGTTTTATTGATGTTTAATATAACAAATTTTAAAGATATTTTAAATATATTTTAGCTTTAATTAACGACTTTACTAAAATATTTGTTTATAGATTTTAAATTTTAAAAAACAATGTTTTTAAATTTTGGGGGTTGGGAGAACCGTGACTTGATACATGACAATAGAGGCTCCTACTTTAATATATATAAGATTATTTATTTTTTGGACTGTTAAATATATTAGTTTTTTAACACTTTCAAATTGGTTCTTTCTCATAATATTTATAACTATGCTTAAAATTTTTTTTTTTGAAATCTGAATTTTAAAAATTCGAATTTCAAACATATCAAATTATGTTAAAGAATATGAAAAATAAAAAAAACGATTACAAAATCTATATTAACGAAAATACAAATCTTGTAAAAGAAATATTGTTAAATCTCATATTGGTTTGGAGAATCGGGAAAGCAATCCTAGTTTGTTGTGAAAATAATTATTTAATTACAGAATAATTAATAAAAACAAGTAAGTAAATATTATATAATTTAATAACAATGGCAATTTAGTAAATATTTTACAAAAAGCTGAGGTGACATCCCTCTTTACTTGACATGTGACATTAATGTCCTTTGTTTTAGTAAGATATATATAGATTTTTGTTAAGACTAGTTTGTACTACGAGTCTCGATCATATTTAAACGAATGAAACCTAATGTATACACGATATATCTTTATTTTGACAAATTTGTATTTCTTTTAAATGGAGTTTTTTCTCTCTTGTTTTTCATATAGTTAAACAAAGTAATAATTTTGTATTTTCGGCGTAATTTCACATTTATTATCCGAATTAATGTTTTTGTCAAACTCCTTAAAGTTAAACGGGACGGGATGGAAACGGGAAATTTTACCGGGAAAACCCATTAAATTTTAAAATGAAAAAAATTAATCGGGGATGAGGATTCCCCGACGGGGATGAACATCCGACGGAATGGGGACAAATTTTCAATATCCAAACGGGATCGGGATGGGGCATTATACTAAACGGGGATGAGATGAATATGGTACTCCCCGCCTCGAACCCGATCCATTGACACCCCTAGTCCTAAGACATCTGGTGAGATTGAGAGGATGAGCAAAATTTTATATGCTTGGGAATAAGATCTATCATGTATGTTATGACTTGTAACTACCCTAATGTTGCATACGCTTTGAGCACGCATAGCAAAGCCCAATCTAACCTTGATATGGCACACTGGTCAACAACAAAGAGCGTTTTCAAGTACTTAAGAATGACTAAGGATCATATATTGGTTCATGGAGGTGGTGACGACTAGTTGTCAAAGGCTACACCGACATGAGTTTCCAAGCATACAAAAAGATTTTTAATCACAATCTAGATACATCTTCATTCTAAATGGAGGAATAGTCAGTTGTAAGAGCCAAGAAAGTTGTTTGGATGAGGCGGTCCATAAGCGAGCTCAGTGTCGTTCCTAACACTTCTAGAGTAATTGGCGTCTATTGTAACAACAATGACACAATTGCTCAATTCAAGGAACATAGCTCTAGCTCCAGGTCCATACACGTTATGCGAAAATACCACTTGTGCGAATCCGAACCGGTCCACCTTACTCGGATCACAATTGTTGCTCACACCTCCCATAACTAAATTTGGGTTGGGTGCCAAGCCGAGCCATATGTATTTGATTCTATTTTACATCTAGAGACCTTTTGGTTTGTGACGTATGCATTTGAGACATGAGATTGGACTAGCAAGATAACAAGCGGGAGAGAAAGATGAGGTCGTTAGGATCCTAGAATTTCATATTAAGTTTGTAAGGTTTAACTTGGAGTGGTTGGTTGGAAATTTAGTAGAAAAAACAATTATATATTATATAATTATACATATGTTTGGGTCAAACCGAGTAGCCCACAAACTAAAATAATAACACAAATTAGTCCCATTTAAAAATGGACAGAAAATCGAATGATTCTCTGTATTTATTTTTGTATACAAAGGTAGGAGAACAAGAAGGGTTAACATAAAAAAGTTAACCATCCTAGAGCATCATTTCGGATGAGGTCTTCAACGTCCGCAGAAGGTTTATGTCACCCATATACGAGCAATGACCAAGAGAAGCGGGTTTATTTGCATTGACGTTGATTTCCCTAAAGACACGTTGAACTTTAACTAATGTACACCTTGAAATAAAAATGGATCATGTTTGCTTCCATGGCGGTTTCTAGATCCAATTGATTGAGTTAATGAGTTCAAGGTTATCCCCTCAATTTTAATGGTGTTGAGTCCTAAACTTAAGGCCATTTGGAGGCCCCTCTTGGAGCGTAAGCTTCCGCTTGAAGGATATTTTCTACTCCACATCGACTCATTCCCATATCAAGATTTAACGCATTGTGGTCTCGAATGATAAAGTCAAAGACACAGTGAACATTAGCGTTTTTAGAAGCATCAAATTAATTTTGACAAGGTTTAAGCTTGACCTTTGTCATTTAATGTTTTTGCTTTGTTTTTCGTCTTTGGTTTAGAGGCCTTGGATTACAGTTTGATGTTTTTGGAGTAGCTTCATCCTAGTCTTTAATTTGTTTTTGGATCAATCGATAAAAATCATGTGGTATTTTTTTTCTTGTTTAAAACTGTTTGATTTCTCGTTAGCCAAATGCTCTACCATGTAACCACTGTTTGTCTTAATTATGTTGGGTTGCATTTTTCCTTTCTCTCCATGTTGATGTTCATTATTTTGTGCATATTGGATCACAATTATATAAGAGAGTGGTCGCTCTCAAAATTGCATAAATAATGAACGAATATAGTCTTATATTTATACTTGTAATAAAGGTTAAAGCAAATAAGCGAACTAGTAGTGTCCAGATCAAAATGCAGTAAAAACAAATATTCTAAGATCGATATCAAGGACTATGGTGAAACCAATGTCGGTGACAAATAAAAAAGAGAATAGACTAATGTTGGAAATAAAGAATGAATGAGGCAAATGCAATAAAGACAAATAATATGATAATCGGGCAATGCGGATTCTAGAGAACAAGGTATCCAGTTGTGGTTTTCGATTCAAGATTTCTAAAAACATTGACAAGGTTGGGATCGCTAAGGAAATGGTGTTTCTAAGGTGGGAATGATCACGGGGGAGGTCTCTCAAACCAACTATCCCAAACCAAAGCTCCTATTACCGGGTAAGTCTCAAGGATCTAAGGAAAGGAATATAAACTCAAACCAACCACTCAACTTAAGGGAATAAAACTAACCTTCACCGGGTAAGTCTCAGGTTAAGCTCACTCAGGCAAGAAGAAGGCACACTCAAACCTAATAAATTGTTTTGAATTCTTTATTACCTAGAACTCGTGATCGGAGGTAACTAAGAAAGGAATCACCGGGTAAGTCTTTTCCCAAATTTAGATGTAAGCCTTAGAGGGATCTAAGGGTATAAAAGGCTCAACAAGGACTAGGATTTGGGTAATCTAAAACCCAATCATAAAGATATAACATATACGGACCAACAAAAGAAACCTCGGGTGATGTAAGATAAACCCCGGTCGGGGTTCTTGAAGAACAGGTCGAGGTTCTAAAGAACGAGGGTTAAACCAACTCTAAAGGTCTAAATCTAAGTTAAAGGCCCAGTCTATCATCATCTAAACCACAACCAACAACCAATCACCCTAGAATGGCAAGGGTTTAGCCAACAACGCACATATTCAAATCAAGAAAGATAAAAGAAGAATTCAAGAAAACCATAAGCAATAGAACTAAAAAGAAAAAAAAAGAAATAATTAGCAAGGTGTCTTCTATATCCCAAAGCAAAAACAAAAGCCAAAGCAAAAGCAAAAACAATCGAGTAACAAAGTAAGAATCATTAATTCAAACACAATGAAATCAAGAACCTATATCTTTCTCTCCAAGAAATCATCAAAATTTTCCTCAATCCAAAGTGTTGTAGCTAAATCTAAGTGTAATCAAACGTGTGATTGTACATTGCTGTCCTCTAGAAGTGTTAGCGAACTCTCTTTATTTTTATCGGCATCCATGACGTGTAGGAAAAACTAGGGTTTTAAAAGCATGGGCCTTGGGCCGAAAATAAATAAACCGCGGGTTGCCCACCAATGATCTTGGCCGCGGTTTTGCTCTTGTCAGGGGCGCGGTTTTGGCCTGCGTAAGTCTTCTCCTTAGCTCCTTGCTTGATCCTTTTGTTATGTCCTCACTCTCCTTTTATGCTCCACCATGTTCCACTATGATCCACCTTGAGGATTAGTCCTCATGTATGCTATTTCACTCCAAAGTTCACCAAAATACCTGAAAATGCAACAAGAATCCGTGTAGACATCTATTCTAGCAAAATATGCAAAGTTAAGCTTAAATGCCATGGTTTCATATGTGTGCATGCAAAACAAAGGGAAAATCTATCTAAATGCAAGTCTAAACTAAGGTCATAATTTATGTTATCAAAATACCCCATACTTACCTCTTGCTTGTTCCCAAACAAGGTTCAAGATACAAGATGACATGTATTATGCATATTCAAAAGAAACAAGGCAAAATATTTTTGGTTGTGCTTCTAGTCATAAATCACCCTCATAGTCATGCTTCATGGCAAAAGATAATTACCACACGTCAAAGAGAAATAGGCATGGAAAGGATAATTACACTTTACATCGGAAATCATAGCATGCATTGTAAAGCTCAATTCATCAAGATCAATCTGTTAGGCAAAAATATTACAAGAAAATAAAATTGCGTAACACATTTCAATTGAAATATGTTTATTAAAGTTCGACCCTTATTTGTTGTATCCTCACGATTCCAAAATAATACCGATTACTCTTTGGACGACCTCTTGAATTTTTCTTGAGTATTTGGGTTGCACCCGACGAGTTGCCTACGTACCTTCACTTAGAAGGATCAAACCTTACGTAGTTCATATATCTATTTTTGCGGACTTTAACAATCATGTGTCACATGTTGGATTCAAACTCAACTTTTAAGACGGGTTGTCTATAATCTGCACCAACTATCACTTGTATTTCTTCACTTTTTTACGCATCACCAGAATCACTCTGACCCACCTTCTATGAAGGGTTTTCCAAATTATCCGACTATCATGTGCGCGTGAGAAATTCAATAGTTGAGTATCTCTCTCTTTTTCTTCTATTCGTTTGGGGGTATGACTGAACTCGACGAGTTTCCTACGCATCCGTTTCAACGGAATCAAGTCAGACGTATTTCTCAATTTTAACAAATCTTGGAGTTTTGGGTGTGACCGAACTAAATGAGCGTCTTGCTTTATACCGAGCTTCCTATTTATCCGTTTGAGACGGAATCAAGTCACCGTAGTTCATCCTTGTCTATGACACTTTTGACATTGGCGATTGAACTTGATTGATATTTCAACTCTCATATGTACCCCTCTTTGTGGGGATCAAACCGCGCGTAGTTCGGATCCTTTACAATCTAATTTTGACGTATTTAAAACTTGTGATTGAATCCGATTATTTATTAAATCGATATTCCTACGTACTTCTTGGTGAAGATCAAATCACACGTAGTTCTGCCTTTCTTTTTTTTTTATCACTTGGGTTCACTCGCTTTGTGCTTCACAACCTATTGTAATCGACTTTATGTCCATTTGCTCTTGATTTTTTATTCTTCTTTTGAACTTTGCAACAAAATTGACCTTGACATTCTCCCTTTCAAATTTTCTATAACTTTTCTCATTCTACATAAATTTGTTTTGTTGCAAACGCACCGTTTGAACTCCAACTACAAGGTAACAATTTTTATGTGATGACTTTTTCATTTGTGCTCGATTCCTGCATGGCTTGGAACACATTTATCTTTGAACCGGCGACGACGACTTAAGTCTTCTTTTTCCCAACTAGTACACATTTTTACTTCCATCTTGATGCACTGAACATAAGAATTTTTCCAACCACACATTTTGACATGGACCATCCTTCAATATATAAATAGTTGTCTCGGATTCCACGTGAAACACACTTTTTGAGAGAGATTGGGTTGGAAATTGTAGACGAAAGAATGTTACATTCCATCTTTGAATTTGTTAAACTTTGATTTATTTTTTGTAACATCCGGAATTTTTATTTCGGGTATCGAGGCGTTTCCGAGTTTCCCGCGTCAGCGGCCTACTTTTCCCGCAGGCACGTGTGCTGAGTACCGGGATTTATTCCCAAAAATCCGGCATTGACCCCTCGTTCCCCTTATTCCGCTTTTGACCTTTCGTTTCCAGCTGAGGTGACAAGGGGCCAGCTGACCCCTTGGTTCCCTCCCACCTTTTCAGCCTTGTTGGATTCTCTCTCTCCTCTTCCAATTCTCTCACGTTAGTCCACTCTTGCTCTCTACTCTCTTGTGCTCTTCCTCTCTTCCCTTGGATTTGCTTGTGGATGAGCTGCAATGAAGAAGGATCTCAGTAGTTGGTAAGTCTTTCCCTTCTTTCCCCTTCACTTTCCTTGCTGAACAACCTTCCCTTCCTTCCCCTTCATCCATGGCCACGGATGGAGCTTTTGAGGAAGCTTTTTCTTGATCCTTTGCATGTATGGGTTCTTAGCTCGATTAGGTCATGAGGGAGAGCCTTGATACCATGGATGATGTTTGGAGAAGACCTAGCAAGAGAAGGAGGCCATTAAAGGTCAAGATCCACAGTCGAAGACGAAGAAACACTATTTCTGGAGTTCTCCCGCGGGGCGGCACCAGGAGCCCCCCCGCGGGGGCGGATCTTAGCCAGCTGCGGGGGCGGTAGGCAGCACCGCGGGGGCGGCATCAGGACTTCCAGGCGCCGCGGGGGCCATGACCTTCAGCACGTAGTCGTGCCTTTTGTTTCCGCAGTTGCGTTTCTTAAATAGTAGGCTCTTCTTCTCCCTTCTTCTTCGTTCCTTCCTTAGTTGTGAGGTTGTTTCATGTTAGTATCATGCCTAGGATGGACCTAGGATAGTTGTGAATGCCACCTAGTAGTTGAGAACCTAGGAGCCCTTAAGGCTCGATGTAGTTGATGGCTTGGAGTATGTTGAGCATGATGGACCTTCTACGCTAGCTTGTTCCTTCTTGACTGAGTTTATGTTCATGTGAGGTTATAAGCTGTGTTGAGTTGTTATCATGTGATGTAAGTGTGGTGAGTATCTTGGATCCTAGGATGCATTTCCCAGCATGAGTGTTAGGTGATCTTGCTTAGATCACTAGAGTGAAGTCTAAGACTTCTTGAGTGTGAGCATATGTTGATACATATCTTCTTGTGAGCAGGTTATAGGCTTCCTCCCTAAGGAAGCGAGAGTGTTGTGAATTGAGAGTGGTGACGAGGTAAGTCTCCGGACTTACTTAGCTCGTATTCTTTGTATTAGCATTGATGTGTGTGTGGTAGTGTGTGTTTATCATTTATGTTATAACAACGGAACTGGAAATAGGATTACCGACCTTTATATTATTTTGGCCCAAGTGTATGATAACGGACGGTGACATCATCTTCCTAGCTCTTACGAGAGTCTAGGAGGTCCTCGGCGACTAGCCGTGCTGGTTAGACGGTCGGAGGCATCCGTACCGTTCCATGCCGGAAATAAGGACAGAGGCGGGACCACGGTGGTCTCGTGTCACAAATCTAAGTTGAATTAGAACGGGATATGGCTTAATCATAATAAAGATAATAAATAGGATGTGTGCTTTTGAGTATGTTGTGTGTTTATGATGATTTACTTGTGTTTGTGCATTTCCCATTAATTCTAATGCTTCGAATATAAGCTAACGGTTTTATACCGAATGTTGTAGATTGCCTTGCAGGTTAGGAATGCGGCCGAGAGATCCGAAAGGGTGGGCAGCCGGGGTCCGTACATTTTAGGAAGGGTTTTTGAGTTGGAGTTGTCTTGTGTTCCGTCTTTCGATTATTGCGTTTTGTACGCCGCGTGTTTGGCGTTTGGTTTGAGTTGTACCTCGGTTGAAGTTTGTTATTACATTCTTTCAGGTTTCTTATCTTTTGCATTAAAAATGATTTACAATTTTTGCCTTTATTTGTGCCTTGTTGGAAAGGTCCGGTTAAATTGTTGTCAAGCTAAGGGTCGGGACCCATTGTGAGGTCTCGCCCATAGCATCCCAATATCCCGTGGATTTGGGGTGTTACAAAAGTGGTATCAGAGCCCTAGGTTGACAACAATGACACTTGCAATCTTCTAAAAGCCGAATAAGGAATATATAGAACCCCAAGGGTTCTGAGTTTTCATTTTCAAAATCACATGCATGATTCGGGGTAGAATGTACGAACCACCACTCCTTTCGCGGATCTCGGCAGCTTAGATCACTGGATTTTGATATGTATATATATATGTATATATATAGATATGGATATGAGGTTTGTAGTTATGCATGATGGACATGATTTATGTGTATAGTTGTATATGTGGACGATTATGTGTATTAGACTTTGTATTGATATGATGGCATGTCGGATGTGTTATATTAGTAGAGATATGGACTTAGGACTTATATAGTTATGTATATGTAGTCTTATACATATAGTAGTGTATGGAATTATGGGACCTTTGAGCTAAGATGATGATACGATATCATCACCTTTAAGACAATGATGTAGCTTATGATGACGTTCATAAGTAGTAGAAGACGCTCAAGTATCGAGTTGGGCATTTCATGCTAACGAACACAACGACATTCTCGAATTCCTTTTAAAGGATGTCGAAGAGGAGGATTGGAGACAACGTCAAAGGACAACCAAGCAAAAGAAGAAAACGAGACAACTTAAGAGAGTAACATGAAGATGTGAAGTGGTTACCAAAGAAGGCGCGAATGGAAAGATAGCAAGACCAATGGAGATAACGTATATAAGTTTTTCAAGAAGATGCGTGGACCACTGAAGATGCGAGTCAAGGAAGAGATGGGAGCATTCTAACAAGGTTAAAGGCGGTGTCCCATTATGATAAGTGAAGCTTCCCTTAGACGCTCCTAAGCTTTGGAGTCAAGATGTGAAGAATGATCGAACCCGGTGTGAAAGATGAAGGTTACCGTAAGTTAAGCTTACGAGGTACCATTAAGTGAAGAGTCAAAATTACGAGAGTAATGAGAAGAATGGTATGGCAAGGATTCACGTGGAGTTGACTGATGTCCGTTATGACGATAAGACTAAGAAATGACAAGGAGATAGAAGTGTGAATAGACGTGACCTCGAGACGAGGAATGACACAACAAGAAGCTTTAGTTATGAAAGGACTTAAGACGACAACTGAGGAATACGCAAGCGGTTGCTGAATAATGTTGGAGCTTTTTGGATAAGACACACTTATAAGATGTCGTGAGGCGTAGTTAAGCCTATGAAGGCGAGTTATACAGAACGTGAGGCCTAGAAGAGTATGACTACATTATGGAAAAGGAAGGAAGCATAGAACGTGGAAGGAGCTAACGAAGTTGAGGTAGAGTACCCCAAGGAGGGTAGCCTTAATGAGAATAGTGACATAAGGATATATTATTGGTAAGTCATTGACCTTAGAGAAGGTCAACCACAAGCTTATCGGTGATGATCGAGAATGCATAAAGTGCGGGTTACCTATTGAGAAGTTGTAGACGGGAGGTATAACCTCAAGCAGAGACTATAAAGGAACGATACCAAAATCTTGGAGTTTTACCTATGGTTAGATGTCAATAGTAAGAGGTACATCAACAGAAGCGTGATTGTCTTGAGCAATATAACGTTGAATGGTTTAAGCAAGTGACGGTAATAGAACTCCCAAAGAGGTATGGTAACACCCCTTTTTACGACCTTTATAGGTCTCTAGTTTTGGCATATGGAGGAATGACGCGGATTAAAACCTTAAGGGTGTAAGCACATAAGGACCTAGTGGGATCTGGAGGGAAGTGAAGTTTCCCGAGTTGCTTGAAGCAAGTGGGAAGATATGGAAAGGAGATGCATGATATTTCGTTATTAAGGAACAAATGATAAGCGACGTGAACAAGAGATGAGTCAAAGTTGTTAGACTCACCAAAGGAGCCATGAAGGCTATGGTGTAGAACGAAAGACCATAGCTACAGTAGTGTTGTAAGCTTTAAGCCTAAGGTAGTAGTACCTGGGGGATCATGAGTCAGAAATCCATGATAGGAATGGGGAATTCTTCCAAACTTTCCTTCAGAGCATTCCGATTTGAGTTTTGAGGAAATGTATGAGTCGGGAAATTGTACTTTGACTTCCAAGGGATATGCTTGGTGAACGACGAGTAAGGGTGCCCTCTTTGTAGTGGATGGCTCGTTTAGACTAGTAGCATGTAAGTGCGATGTTTGATTAGATCGACTTAGAGTCGAGACAACATCAGTTTTGGATGAAGAGAAGAAAGAACCTTCATGAGGCGGCATTTAGGGCCAATATGGTTAATACAAGTGTAGTGAAGCCATTTGTAGTCGCAAGTGCGATTGATGAGTTGAGAGTTTACACAGATGAGTATCCATCGGTTTCGGAATCGTGTTACAATGAAGTCGGCATTTGTGTTGTTCGGACGGCTCCAAGGTGGACCCTAACCTAAGGGAGTTATGATATTTATGATACTTGAATTACGCTAATGATTCTTATGATTGGATTTGACGACGCCTTGTTGTACCCTCAGAATTGAGAGGAATGAGCTTGACATGGGACGACAAGGATACCGGTTATGAAGGATAAGAGGATAACTAGAGTCATCTAGACGAGTTGGGCGTCCGAGGTGACCTCCTAAGAGACGTAGCGGGTTGAGAAGATCCGGTAGATCAGTTGAGAACTAGATGATAGTTTCGGTGATACCTTCCAGGTATGTGGAGAAGATATGAAGCACATAAATTGGTGGGCCATAACCGCCAAGTTGCGGGCTGATTTTGACACTTTCTTCCCTTCTAAAGAAGTGGATGGGTCGTGGGATCCGAGACGTATCCGTGAAGTTTTGACAGAAGTAGAAGAGGTGAGTGACCTCCATCTTGTTTTCTTTGAGACAAACATCGAGTTATGGGGATGGAATGATATTGTGAATACATCTAAGCGGAGCTTGGGATACGTATGAAATAACAAGAGAGGATTCGTGTGTACGTAGACATTTGCGGGTATGTAAGAATAATGACCGACTAAAGGTCGAAAGTTAGCCGCTTTAGGACGCGTGCTTATGGTGATGTCGGTTGGCTACGGAGTAACATGCCAGGCATGATGAGCAATAAGAGTATGATACGTGTATGTATACTCACTCAGCAAGAGTTGAGTACCCCACAGAGGCGATGGTTAAAGATGGTTAAGGACTTTAGTCGTAGATGGTCTTTGAATGGCTTGGAGAAAGATCCGGGATAGAAGGTTCCGAGAAGAGACCCCATAGTTACCTTTTTGGGTTGACGGTTTATTGAGACACCATGAGCGTCTATGTGTACTTATAACGGAGAGCTGAGATAGAGCCTCCAAGAGGCTCACACTACCCTTACTAGTTCACCCTGGTGCCGGTAAGAGGTATTCGGATTGATAATGTTCACATTGGTGAGACAGCCTTAAGGCCGAGATGGATAAGTACTTAGCCATTATGTGACCCGTCGTTAGGTCAAGTTTAAGCACCATAAGACGGAAAAGAAGACTTCATCCACCGCAAGTGATGTTATGGGAGTGGGATGATACCTCCATAGATGTTATTACTGATTTGAACCATGTAACGGTTGTGACGTGTTTGGGTCATTGTGGACCAACCAATGGAGATAATGTATTTACACCCTATGGAGAAATATGGCCGATGAATCGGCTCG
The DNA here is from genome assembly GCA_033239125.1 of Fagopyrum homotropicum. Lineage (NCBI taxonomy): Eukaryota > Viridiplantae > Streptophyta > Magnoliopsida > Caryophyllales > Polygonaceae > Fagopyrum > Fagopyrum homotropicum. The sequence goes on along the minus strand of BSWB01000004.1, from coordinate 120,596,753 downwards.
TAGTGGAATATGCTAAGAGATAGTGAAATTACTAGGGAGTAACATAGTCTCGTATTGAGGTGAGCGATTCATCCCGGGATCTGTTATTAGGGGACCAATTGTCTCTCATGATAGTTCTATCCTCGGATAGTTGGTCAACTTAAGAGGACTTTTGTGATCTTGGATGCCGTACAAAGACCATGTGTGCGAGGGAAGGGGTAAGGGTAGACATGATACCTCCCCTTTAATTGAGCTTTCGTCTCATGATAGTTAAGATGTATCGTTTGTGATGGCCTTTGCGAGGCATTTTATGGACGGAAGTATAGTACACCATGGTGTTGGAATTTGGATCATATATATAAGGATAGCCCTAAGCAAATACAGGACGACCTCACTCGTGTAGCAGGGGTCCATAGGCGGATGCTAGACAAGCTAAGTCATGAGGAAGTATGTACAAAAAAGAGGTACGGACCTCTTAGGTTCGGATATGAGACGAGTCGAGTTAAGAGTATCACGGACGAGAGGCATCATACGTGTTGGTCATTAGAAGGGAGTTGGGTTCCAGTATATTGGACCTTTTTGGAGATCTTGTCGCGAGTTGGGAAGTGGTTTACCGGTTGACGTGGCAACCGAAAGTGGAGAATGTTCACCGGGTTTTAGGTGTGACGATCGATGAAATACATGTATGGCACGAGTTATGATGCTAGTTGCGATGATCTAGTGATAGACGAAGAGCCGATCAGGCTACCGGGAGGACGTGGTATAGTATCTTTGTCGGAGTTTTTACGATGATCTAGTTACGTCGAGTTAGCCGATGGGTTGGATTTACGTGCTTGTGCGAGTTTACGTGTTTTGTACCCCGAGCGGGAATGTGTTGTGTGATTGGTTAGCTTTTGTCCTATTATGCGATATGTGGTTCTTGTGAGTATGTGTGTAGGCCTTGCGAGGTCTTGACGTGGTTACACGAGTGTGTGATGGTTATCGAGTAGAGTGTTGGCACGTTACGGTTTGAGTAGTTACCGAGTTAGTCACCCGAGAGTGTTGTGTTTAGCAAGTTTCGGGACAAAACTTGTTTTTAGGGGAATTAGTTGTAACATCCAGAATTTTTATTCCGGGTATCGAGGCGTTTCTGAGTTTCCCGCGTCAGCGGCCTTGTTTTTCCGCAGGCACGTGTGCTGAGTACCGGGATTTATTCCCAAAAATCCCGCGTTGACCCCTCGTTCCCCTTATTCCGCTTTTGACCTTTCGTTTCCAGCTGAGGTGACAAGGCGCCAGGTGACCCCTTGGTTCCCTCCCACTTTTTCAGCCTTGTTGGATTCTCTCTCTCCTCTTCCAATTCTCTCTCACGTTAGTCCACTCTTGTTGTCTTCTCTCTTGTGCTCTTCCTCTCTTCCCTTGGATTTGCTTGTGGATGAGCTATAGTGAAGAAGGATCGTGGTTGGTAAGTCTTTCCCTTCTTTCCCCTTCACTTTTCTTGATGAACAACCTTCCCTTCCTTCCCCTTCATCCATGGCCATGGATGGAGCTTTTGAGAAAGCTTTTTCTTGATCCTTTGCATGCATGGGTTCTTAGCTCGATTAGGTCATGAGGGAGAGCCTTGATACCATGGATGATATTTGGAGAAGACCCAACAAGAGAAGGAGGCCATTGAAGCTCAAGATCCACAGTCGAAGACGAAGAAACGCTGTTTCTGGAGTTCTCCCGCGGGGCGGCACCAGGCGCAGTGGAGGCGGCATCAGGACTTCCAGGCGCCGCGGGGGCGGCTAGTGGCGCCGCGGGGGCCGCGAACTTCAGCACACAGTCGCGCCTTTTGTTTCTGCGGCTGCGTTTCTTCAAAAGTAGGCTCTTCTTCTCCCTTTTTCTTCGTTCCTTCCTTAGTTGTGAGGTTGTTTCATGTTAGTATCATGCCTAGGATGGACCTAGGGTAGTTGTGAATGCCACCTAGTGGTTGAGAACCTAGGAGCCCTTAAGGCTCGATGTAGTTGATGGCTTGGAGTATGTTGAGCATGATGGACCTTCTAGGCTAGCTTGTTCCTTCTTGACTGAGGTTATGTTCATGTGAGCTTATAAGCTGTGTTGAGTTGTTATCATGTGATGTGAGTGTGGTGAGTATCTTGGATCCTAGGATGCATTTCCTAGCATGAGTGTTAGGTGATCTTGCTTAGATCACTAGAGTGAAGTCTAAGACTTCTTGAGCGTGAGCATATGTTGATACATATCTTCTTATGAGCAGGTTATGTGCTTCCTCCCTAAGGACGCGAGAGTGTTGTGAGTTGAGAGTGGTGACGAGTTAAGTCTCCGGACTTACTTAGCTCGTATTCTTTTTATTAGCGTTGGTGTGTGTTTGGTGGTGTGTGTTTATCATTTATGTTATAACAACGGAACTGAAAATAGGATTACCGACCTTTACATTATTTTGGCCCAAGTGTATGATAACGGGTGGTGACATCATCTTCCTAGCTCTTGCGAGAGTCTAGGAGGTTCTCGGCGACTAGCCGTGCTGGTTAGACGGTCGGAGGCATCCGTACCGTTCCATGCCGGAAATAGGGACCGAGGCGGGACCACGGTGGTCTCGTGTCACAAATCTAAGTTGAATTAGAACGGGATATGGCTTAATCATAATAAAGACAATAAACTGGATGTGTGCTTTTGAGTATGTTGTGTGTTTGTGATGATTTACTTGTGTTTGTGCCTTTCCCATTAATTCTAATGCTTCGAATATAAGCTAACGGTTTTATACCGAATGTTGTAGATTGCCTTGCAGGTTAGGAATGCGGCCGAGAGATCCGGAAGGGTGGGCAGCCGGGGTCCGTACATTTTAGGAAGGGTTTTTGAGTTGGAGTTGTCTTGTGTTTTGTCTTTCGATTATTGCGTTTTGTACGCCGCGTGTTTGGCGTTTGTTTTGAGTTGTACCTCGGCTGAAGTTTGTTGTTGCATTCTTTCGGGTTTCTTATCTTTTGCATTAAAAATGATTTACGATTTTTGCCTTTATTTGTGCCATGTTGGAAAGGTCCGGTGAAATTGTTGTCAAGTTAAGGGTCGGGACCCATTGTGAGGTCTCGCCCGTAGCATCCTGATATCCCGCGGATTCGGGGTGTTACATCTTTCGATCTCTTTTTTGCCTTTTGGAGTTAAGGTATTGCCGAACATTAGTTCTTCTATCCATTGTTTGGATGGCCATTCACATGAGCTTCCTCTTCTTCAAGTTCAATTTCTCACATTTCTTTGCTGATACCGTAAGGAAGTCTAACATTGTATGAGTGTCTCCATAAGCTTGAGCTCTTTGATAACTCTGAAGAACCGACCTAAAATTTAACCGAAGGATCCTTGGTCTGCATCCTCTCCTTTATACTTTATTCACACTTTTTCACCTTGAAGCATTTCCTATAGTACCGTTGAGTCCAATTTAAACATGAACCGCCACATATCTTGAGTGTCGTCTTCAAATCCATGTGGATTATATAGAATCCATTTAACACATTCAAACACCATTAAGAAAGAACTTTGACGAGACCGGTTGGAAGTTGTAGACGAAAAAGCACCACCCTTTGCCTTCAAATTTGATAGTTTTGGGTTCGTCTAGCCTCACTCTTCTTGACTTTTGACTTGATTTATTATTGATTGGCATTCTTATACCTCTTCTTTGAATCACCCTTCATATTAGCTTTCTTCTTTCCATGGCACATTCCTCACTTGTCCATCTTCCATTGTATGAGTCTTCATATAAGCTTGATGCATTTGACATCTTCCAAAACACTTGCACAAGGGATATCAAAAATATAATTTGATAGCTCCATGTCACCATTTGGATCTTCCAGACCGCAATCCACTTGAATTTGTCCGAGCTTCCATACGGGAGATTTAGTGTAGCGCTTGAATTGACTCCTTTTTGGAACATCGGACTTCATGTGTGGTTGTAGCATTGACAGTTATCCGTTTCCAATCCAACTATCGCTATTTGGCCTAGTATTTGAAGTATTTGTTTTGAATCATCTACAATTTTGGTCTTCATTTCTTGCTCAATTTAAACAAATAGACACAAGAGAGAGTTAACAAGGAAGAAATCATCCTCACTCTTTGTATGATTCTTCATTTGCCCATACTTTGGTTGGCTTCTTCCTTTTATTGGATGTGCTCTCAACTTCTTCCATTCTACTTTACAAAGTATTTGAGGATGCCACTATTTTTTTTTGTTGAGCTTGTTGAATTGTTTGAAGACCCTTAGCATCATAGTCTCAAATGCTATTTATAATCTTACGGAGAAAGATGAGAGAGACAAACTAATATTTGCAATTGATTATGAAAATAAATGCTCTAAAACCGTTTTCATCTTTTGGCTTTCCACCATTATAATGTAAATTGTAATCATCCGAATACATACAATGGTCAAGGTTAATGATGGTCAATCCCTAATTTAAAGCACTTTATTAGGGTCACCATAACACCCTTATTTCATCATTTGGTAGCAAGTAACAAGCCCATTGAATAGTCTTTATTGGGAAATATTTAAAGCCATATTAAAGTGATTTAATTGATTAAAATCACCTCATATTCTTTTTTTTTTCAGTGAGAAGTTGATATCCCCTTAATTCAAAGGTTGGAAATACAAACATCCAAATGTATAATTTGTATTTTTTTGTTTAACCATTTTCTTTAATAAATAATTTGGGTTTTTTTTTCTTTAAATATGTTAACAAGATAACAACCCATCTTCAAAAGGTTCTGACGGCCCACTATTTTCAATTTATTGGATTGCATCTAACTTGATGGGTTGTAATCCAACATTGTGATTTTTGGACTTGTGATATAATTGTTGGCCTGTCAATATTCTATAAACTTTTGTGTTTATATAATATAGTTGTACCTATCACTATTAGGGCGATGAAAATGTGGTGGTTTGATCACCATTTCATCATTTTTGTAAATATAATATTTTAGGGTTTAATTTCGTACAATACACACAAAAAATTATTTTTCACAATTATTTTAAAATCATATTCATGATTTATAATTAATTTCATTTACATTCACAAACACATTAGATTTATGAAAAGATCCCCTTCTTTAAGATTACATGGGAAGAGGCAAAGTTTGGATTGAAGAGGAGGACAAGATCCCCTTCTTTCAATTCCTTCAAAATTATGTGACTACCTTGTGAATTACCCCATACTAGGATAAAAGTGCTTCAAACTTTCGGACAGTGAAGTGCGTTCCTCCATCACTAATGATGACTCGGGGCGTCCCAAATTTTGGGAAAATAATTATGTTAAAGAACTTCACTACCACCTTGACATCATTCGTAGGAGAAGCGATGGCTTCAAACCATCTAGAGACATAATCTACCGCCAATAGTATGTAATGGTTCCTACAAGAAGATGCGAATGGTCCCATAAAATCCACTCCCTATACATCAAATATATCAACCTCTTGGATGTTGTTTAGAGGCATCTCATTCCTCCTAGATATGTTTCTTGTTCTTTGGCAAGCATCACAAGAGACAACAAAGTTCTGCACATCCTTGAATAAGTTAAGCCAAAAGAAACCGGATTGAAGTACCTTAGCACATGCCTTGTGGGAACTAGCATGTCCACCACAAGGTAATGAATGACAATGGCGAATGACGCTCTTTACTTCATCTTCCGGTATACATCTTCTAAACATCCCATCCGAACCTCTCTTGAAAATAAGAGGCTCATTCCAATAGTAATGTTGCACATCCTTGAAGCGTAGGATAGACAAGGAAGAACTTCTTCACACACCAAATAATTCACAATGTCTTCGAACCATGAGTCTTTCCCTTTTGAAACTTAGAGAAGGCACTCCTCGATAAAATGGAGTTGCTCATCCGGGAATGAATCATCGATAGACATGTCATCCTTTTCTATCACAAGAGGAGGCAACCGGCTAAGATGATCCACCACCGAGTTCTCGGATCCCTTCTTGTCTCGGATCTTTAGATTGAACTCCTGTAGAAGGAGGATCCATCTAATGAGGCGCTGTTTTTCATCCTTCTTGGTGAGAAAGTACCGGATTGTTGCGTGGTCGTTGTAGACAATGAATTTCGCTCCCACAAGGTAGGAATGAAATTTCTCAAAAGCATAGACCAACACTAGTAACTCTTTCTCGGTTGTCACGTAGTTCAGTTAAGCTTCATCTAGCATCTTGCTAACATAGTAGATAGCATGAGTGCAGATATCAATGCTTCTTTATACTTGTAAAAAGCACGACTCCTACAACTACGTCACTTGCATCGCACATGATCTCAAACGGGAGGTTCCATTCCGGAGGTTGAATGATAGGTGCGAATATCTATGCTTCTTTTAACCTCTAAAAAGCATCTAGACACTCCTTCAAAAACTCAAAAACACATCTTTCATTAGTAGGTTAGTCAAAGGCTTAGAAATCTTATAGAAGTCTATAATGAATCTTCGATAAAAAACTGCGTGACCTAAAAAGCTTCCTACCCCGTTTACCGATGAAGGTGTTGGTAACTTTTCAATGGCCTCGATCTTTGCTCTGTCAAATTTAATTCTGCAGTTGGAGACCAAGTGATCTAGAACAATACCTTCACTAATCATAAAATGACACTTCTCCCAATTCAAGACAAGGCTAGTGTCCTCACATCGCTGCAAAACTAAAGACAGGTTAGCTAAGCAATCATCATAAGAAGAACCATATACAAAAATGTCATCCATATCCACCATGATATTCTCAATATACTCAGAGAATATAGCCATCATGCATTGTTGAAAGGTAGCTGGTGCGTTGCATAATCCAAAAGACATTCTCATGTAAGCAAACGCACCCCAAGGGCACGTGAAAGTAGTATTCTCCTGGCCGTCAGAGTGGATGAGTATTTGAAAGAATCCACTATTCCCATCTAGATAGCAAAAGTGGGAGTGTTGTGCCAATCTCTCTAACATTTGATCAATGAAAGGGAGAGGAAATTGATCCTTCCTAGTTGCTACGTTTTAGCTTCCTTTAGTCTATGCACATCCTCCATCACGTGACCGTCCTAGTAGGTATCATCTCGTTGTTCTTGTTAGTAACGATGGATTTTAAGAACTTCCTACTTCATCACCTCTTTCATGATCGGATTTAACCGTCTTAGAGGGTCACGTGAAGGCTTATGATCATATTTCATTAGAATCTTATGCATACATAAAGAAGGGTTACTTCCAACTAAATCATCAATCTTAATAAAGGACTTTCTTGTGTAGTCTTAACTCATGCATCAACTTGCCAAGTTCAATATCATTCAGACTAGCACTCACAATGAAAGGATATGTAGAGTTAGGTCCGAGAAAAGCGTACCTTAGATGGGAAGAGAGATGCTTCAACTCCAATGTAGGAGGATCTTTCAATGAAGAATTTTGACCTTCCGAGGCATCTTGGGAGGCCTCTGCAGCTGTGGAAGAAGTTTCGTTGCATCCTTGAAAAATTTCATGCAACATTGGGTGAGATTCAGAGGTTTCAAAAACATCGGCCCCCCTTTGAAAACCTCGGCCGCGGTTTTGGCCTTTTGGCCAAGATTTTTAGAATCACTCATACCTTCCTTGAGCTCTTCAAATTCAGCCTTGGGGTCTTCTTCCAAGACTTGTAAAGATCGGACTTTAGTATTGCAGTCCTCCTCAAATCCCTTCTTCTATAATGCTCATACTTATCACCATTTCAAGCGAATCTTTGATCAAAATTGAGCTTACTTTTTCCCTTGACTTTTCCTCATCATAGATATTGAATATATCTTCTTCAAAATCTGGCTCCTTAACCATGGCGGAAAGCTTGAATTCAATGTTTTCCTCGCCAATGTTGAAGGAGAGTGTGCCGGTCTTACAATCTACCATACATCTGGAAGTTGAAAGGAATGGTCTTTGAAGGATGATTGGCACCGGATAATCCACAGGAATATCCAATACCACAAAGTCTATAGGCACATAGAATTTTCCAAGTTGTACGTGAATGCCTTCTAGAACTGCTACCGGATGTGTGATTGATCTATCCGCCATGTAGAGAGTCATCTTTACCGGTCTTAGCTCTCCAAGTCCAATCTTTTCACATAGTGCAAGCGGTATGATGCTTACACTAGCTCCAAGGTCACACAAGACTTCATAAGTGACTTCTCCATCTCCTATAGGAACACAAAATGATCTTGGATCCCTTAACTTAGGAGGCATCTCCTCCTTAATGGTTTGGATGAGTTCAGAGGATCTCCTTGTCATCCTTATTTCTCCATACTCTTCTAGCTTCATTTTGTTAGAGAGGATCTTCTTTAAGAACTTTCCATAGGCCAACATACTTACAATAGCAGCCATGAACAAAATGTTAATATGTAATTTACTCATTAGTTCAAGGAACTTACCGAAGTGCTTGTCCAAGCGGGCTCTAGCACGAGATTGTGGGAATGTAAGTGGTGGCTTGTATAGTGGTGGAGGCACATAAGCTGGTTCTTTCTCTTTTCCTTTGTCCTCCCCAACTGGATTGGGATCTTCCTCAACCATCCATTGCTTTCCCTTATCAACTACCTTGGGCAATGACTCATTACTCTTTAATCCACTCCTAGTAGTTATGGTCATAACTTGCCCTCTAGGATTATACTCCGTCTTTACGGGTAGCTTTCCTGGATCTCTTTGACATTCTCCTGCCTTGTGGAACACTTGAGTTTCTAAGACCTTTTGAGCCTTAACAATAGAAGTAACGGTGCTCTCCAATCCACTCAATCTCTACATCAAATGCTCAAACATCATCTCAGTTCGGTCCTTCGGAGGTTGAGTGAGTCCTAGTGAAGACTCTTGTGATGTCTGGGCGGGAGATTTAGGTGGTGGAGCTTGACTAGTGGAAGCGGGAGGCTTTAATGCACCATCCGGGTTTGAGTAAGAGAAACCTGGATGGTTATAGTTAGGACGATAATCGTTTCCTCCTTGGAACTTGTTGTTGTTGTTGTTGTTGTTTCCTTGTCCTTGATAATATCCTTGGTAATTTCCTCTTCCTATATAATTCACATCTTGCTCCTTAGGTGTCAAGCATGCTTGCGCTGACGCTTGAGATCTCAAAAGTTCCTTCAAAGCAATAATTTCATTGTTAATAACATCAAATTGGGAATTATTAGTAGTGGTGGTACTAACCTCATAGACTCAGGGTCTACGGAGTCTCTTATCAACCTTTCTATTAGAATACTTATCAATCACTAGAGCTTGCTTCTCAACAAATTTCCAAGCTTCATCAATGGGCTTCTCCATAAAAGTCCCTCCAGAAAGGGAATGAAGCTTAAATTAAGTATCCTCATTCAAGCCCTTGAAGTAGTTCTCAAGTAGCTCGATCTTCGGAATACCATGATGAGGACAATCAAGAAGAAGGTCCTTGAACCTTTTCCAAGACTTGAATAAGCTTTTCTTGTCCTTCATCACAAAAGAATTAATTTACATCTAAGCTTCGTTGGCTTTGATATTGGGAAAAATTTGGTGAGGAATTCAGTAGTATCTCCTCTCAAGTGTTGACTCGTCCATGTGGAAAAGATTGATACCAAGCAAGGGTCTTGTCCTTTAAAGAAAAGGAAAATGCTCTCAACTTGTGGTTGTTGTTCTCTAATCTTGAGGGTCTCAAAGTTTCCATAAGTATCTCATAATTCAGCAAATGTTGGTGTGGAGACTCCCCCTCTAATCCTCCAAATTGATTATGACGGATCATTTGGAGGAGTTGAGGGCGGAGCTCATAGTCATGAGCAACAAGATCTCCAAGATTGACTCTTGGGCGATGTACTCATTGGTTGGATCCATCATTTTCCCAAGGATTTGTGGCTCTCCCACAAACGGATAAACTCTAATATTCCTCACCGGTGGGTGAGGTGCAGGCGCTGGTGGAGCTGGTGGAGGTATTTCTACACGGACATTACCTCCTCTTTCAAAGAGCACTTGTCTCATATAAGCTTTGAGTTCATCTAGTTCTCTCGTAGTTGCCTCTTCTCTCTCTTGTACTCTTATTCTTTCTTCTTCCATGGCTTCATCCCTAAGCCTTAATTTCTCCAAAGCATCATCTAACTCAGCTTGAAGATCTCTTTCATCCATTTTCCCCTTGGCTTCTCTTAATCTCCTTTATATAGTTTTCTCCGGTTCAGGATCGTATGGAACGAGTTCTTTACCGGAACGAGATCTTTGCATAAACCTAAAAGAATGGGGAGCCCCTTGAAAGAACAAAGATTCAAAGCAAAAAAAGATTAAAAGTAAAAGAAAAGTCTAGACTATCGATGACCGAAATCACCAATAGATCTAGACCTAGTCCCAGACAACGGTGCCAAAAACTTGTTCGTTCTCAGACGTGCGTAAATAATGAACGAATATAGTCATAAATTTATACTTGTAATAAAGGCTAAAGTAAATAAGCAAACTCACAGTGTACACATCGAATTGTAGTAAAAGAAAATATTCCAAGGTCGATCTCAAGGACTGAGATGAAACCAATATCGGTGACAAATCAAAAATAGAATATACTAATGCTGGAAATAAAGAATGAATGAGGCAAAAGCAATAAAGACGAATAATATGATAATCGGGCAATGCGGATTCTAGAGATCAAGGTATCTAGTTATGGTTTTCGATTCAAGATTTCTATAAACATTGTCAAGGTTGGGATCGCTAAGGAAAGGGTGTTTCTAAGGTGGGAATGATCACGGGAGATGTTTCTCAAACCAACTATCCCAAACCAAAGCTTCTATTATCGGGTAAGTCTCAAGGATCTAAGGAAAGGAACATAAACTCAAACCAACCACTCAACCTAAGGGAATAAAACTAACCTTCACCGGGTAAGTCTCAGGTTAAGCTCACTCAGGCAAGAAGAAGGCACAATCAAACCTAATAAAGGGTTTGAATCCTTTATTACCTAGAACTCGTGACCGGAGGTAACTAATAAAGGAATCATCGGGTAAGTCTCTTTCCAAGCTTAGATGCAAATCTTAGAGGGATCTAAGAGTATGAAAGGCTCAACAAAGACTAGGATTTAGGCAATCTAAAACCCAAGCATAAAGATGTAACATATACGGACCAACAGAAGAAACCTCGGGTGGTCTAAGATAAACCGCGGCCGCGGTTCCTAATGAACATGCGGAGGTTCTAAAGAACGAGGGTTAAACCAACTCTAAAGGTCTATATCTAACTTAAAGGCTCAGTCCATCATCATCTAAACCACAACCATTAACCAATCACCCTAGAATCGTAGAGGTTTAGCCAACAACGCACATATTCAAATCAAGAAAGATAAAAGAAGAATTCAAGAAAACCATAAGCAATAGAACTAAAAAGAAAAGAAAGAAATACTTAGCAAGGTGTCTTCAAGATCCAAAAGCAAAAGAACTCCAATAACAAAGTCTGAATCTTTAATCCAAAGCAATGAAATCAAGAACCTATGTCTTTCTCTCCAAGAAATCTTCAAAATCTTCCTCAATCCAAAGCGTTGTAGCTAAATCTAAGTGTAATCGAACCTTTGATTGTAGGTGGGTGTCCTCTAGACGTGTTAGCGAACTCTCTTTATTGCTTCCAGCATCCATGACTTACAGGAAAAACTAGGGTTTTTAAAGCATGAGTCTTAGGCCGAAAATAGATAAACCGCGGGTCTCTCACCAATGATCTCGGCCATGGTTTTTCTCTTGTCGGGGGCGCGGTTTTGGTCTGCGTAAGTCTTCTTCTTAGCTCCTTGCTTGATCCTTTTGTTATGTCTTAGCTCTCCTTTTATGCTCCATCATGTTTCACTATGATCCATCTTGAGGCTTAGTCCTCATGTATGCTATTTCGCTCTAATGTTTGCCAAAATATCTGAAAAATGCAACAAGAATCCGTGTAGACATCTATTCTAGCAAAATATGCAAAGTTAAGCTTAAATGTCATGGATTCATGTCTATGCATGCAAAACAAAGAGAAAATCAATCTAAATGCATGTCTAAACTAAAGTCATAATTCATGTTATCAAAGAGTTTTCATTTTATCATTTTTGATATTATGTATTGTGTACGGGCATTTGAAAAAGTTGTATTTAATACAATTTGTCTTGTGTTGACAAAGTTCACATTGCATTAAGACCAAAACCTTTTGTTTTTCTAGGTTCTCTAGCTTTTGTTGGGATGCCATCTAAGGACAATTTTCACACAAAACTTTAACTTTTAGCATTATGTTGATATCTCAAATTCACGTGTTTGTCACCTTGTGTTCCCACATTACGTTTTTGGATAAGATCAATTGCCGGTTTGGTAGAGAACCATCCCTTTTTTCACTTGACGCCTAATACAACCGGTCTTGTATTTCATTTTTAGGTATGTTGTACGTGTTTAATTTTTTAATAACGTCAGATGGTAATAGACTACCCATTTGAAGAATTTCTTGTTGGTCCCATTGTTTATTTATTATAAAGTTGTTTACTATTGTAGACATATTGATCAATGTTTTGTCATTCACCAAGTTTTCTAAAGGTTGGCCGGCTATCCACCGATCTTTCCAAAATCTAATGGTTTATTTATCATCGACGCTCCATATGAAATATTTTTCAAAGTTTTCCTTTAAGTTTATTAGTTTTTTCTATTGCCATGACGTGCTATTTATTGCTTTGTAGTTCCATATGCATGTTCTTTGAGGTATTTTTCTCTTCTACAATGTTGTTTGTTTATGCCATTATTTTCCATAGTATTTTCATATGTAAAACCTTGGTCATATTTTCCACTGCCGCGTTTTTGTTATATTTCCCCTTTATTTGCATAATTCATTTTAGTTCTAAAGAACGTTCCTTTATTAATGTGAATATATAATAGATTCATTCTTCTCACCTTTACCGTTAGTATAGCCCTTTCGTTTTTGCCTATGCTTATCGTACTATTTTTTAATGAGTCATGGTCAAAATAACCCAAATTACTAATCTGAGCCATTTTTTGTAACAACATCAACAAGGGTTTGGACTCGTCCATGAAAAGTATAGGATATCCACCTCTATCAAAAGATATCTTAATGACCCCTTCTCTAAGCAACTCTTGGCAATTGATTCGCCTATTTTCTTCGCGATTTCCTTTCAGTTGCAACTGGGGTCCGCTCGGGAACCACAAGCTTATTGTATCTAAAGCTGAAGCTTATTGAGTAGCTGACTGAACTAGCTGATTTTTTATAAGCTTGTTGAGCGTTTGTGAACTACGAGCTTATCAAAGCTTATATAAACATGGAATTACAGAAAAAGGGCATTATTTTTTTAACATTAGTTTTAAATGAATTTACAAAATAAAAAATAAATTATACTTGCACAATATTAGTAGAATTACTAGTTTATATCCCGTGCCATGCATGGATATGTGTTAATAAAATGATTTTAAAGTTGCGTATGCTGGTGATATAAACCAAAAATTACATTACGTATATAATTGATTCGATATAACGACATAAAAATATTTAGGGACCCACAAAACAATAGGCCAACGATTGACAAAACCGTAGATCAACAACCCATATAACAGATTGTTCGCAAACTATCAACTTAATTAAAAGGCCAAGAAATGTATGATTTGTTTACTCTTCAAACCCTCTAATTATACAAGTTCTCAAACTATCAGTCTTACTGTAACACCCCAAGTTCTGGGAACTCGAAGCACTACGGGCTAGGACCGCACAATGGGTCCCGACCCTCAGAGTAGCAACAACATAACAAATCGTACAACGAGGCACAAACAAATGAAAACCAAAACTCAATAAAAAACCAAGGGTTTGAACAAAAGAAAGCGTAAAAGACTCGCAACCGAGTTCAAAACAAAAAGGGAAACAACAACGTAAACATAAATCCGATCCCGTCCTATAATGTACGGGAACCCCGGCTGACCACGCCATCCGGATCACTTAGCAGCATCTTGAACCTACGGAGCATCGACAACGACGGTATAAATCGTTAGCTAACATTCTAGATATCGGAGAGAACGTAAAGGCACAAACACACATAAGATAAAGTAAACATATAACATGCTCGCACTCAACCGGTTCTTATCTTTCTTAAAGTTATCCATTACTAATTCATCTTCTTTTGTCGCACGAGAATCTCCCGAAAGTCGCCTCCGCTTGCGTCTACCAATAGGAATATATCAGTACTATCCGTTACCTACAGGTATGGGTTGCAATAGCACATTCTAGCCTCCTCTAGAACTAGACAAGTGGTCACCGCCCGGTTATCATACACTTGGGCCAATTAAGGTTATAAAGGGTGAATCCTATTCCGGTTATCCGTTATAAACATGATAAACAACAGAAACAAGCCAAAACACTCAAACCAATATGCGGAATGAAGCTAAGTAAGTCCAAGGGACTTACCTCACTCGAAGGAACACTCAACGCATTGCACACACTAAGATAACGGCTCAGTTTCCCCCAGGAAAGGAGCAAGGAAAGCCTGTCCACAAAGTAAGGAAAGCCTGTCCACACAAGGGACTTACCTCAATGATCTCTAAGAGATCTCCACAAGCTAAGGGCTCAAACTTATTCTTACAGCGTACTCAGGGGACAAGGAACATCCAGAAGGAACAAGGAAAGGAACGAGGAAAGGAAGGAAGGAAGCAACTCACAAGAACGGGAGTTACTGCAAAGGAAACTGCAGGAGCGGCTATCCGCAGGGGTGGCACAGCAGAGGCGCGGGGTAGGAATTCGTGAAAGAAGCGCTGTCCACTCCCTTCGACAACAAGAAACAAAGCAAAGGCCAAAGATTTCTTTTCTCAACACACAACCACGTCACAACTCGACCAAGGGAGCCTGTGAACTCAAGGAATCATCAACGGAACGCTTCACGAGAATCAAGGATCAAACTTGATTCTTGGAGAAGAAGAAAAGAGGAAACAAAAAGAGAAACAAGTAGAAGGGAAAGTGATAGCATGAATTATTGTCTATATTTTGGGGTTTGTTTAGACGTTTTATCTTCAATAATCTGCATGTTTGGATGTATATTATGTGATTATATTGTCGTTTCATCTACCTTTGCGGGAATCGAGGTGTACACCAAGTTTTGTAGTAATCGTAGGTAAAATGGCACGTTTTACATCAAATTGGAGCAAAAGGAGCTAAGGAGTCATTGGAGCTACATTTAGGAGCTTAAGGAAGATTCCAAGAATCATGGAATTGGATTAGAGATTCACTTTGGACCAGATTTGAGAGATTTCACATTGAGTTGTGATTCACCTCGGTTGACTACAGAGTCACCTCGACCGAGGTGATCCAAAGGAGCTGACTCGACCGAGTTGAACACCTTGGACGCGGCGAGAGATATATTTTATTTGGCTGAGATCTTTTATTTTTGGAAAGAGGATCTTATATTTTTGGGCTGGATTCTTGGAAGGAAGAAGATAATTTAGCCCATATATTTTACCTATTTTTATGGGAAAAGATCTTTCTAAGATATGTTATCTTTGGAGGGTAATTTTCCTATAAAAAGGGTTGGATTTTCCACAAATCCAGAGCATGCTATACCACCGATAATCTGCTTATACACCGCATAGGGCTGGAAGATTTGAAGAACCTTTTTGAAGGTTGAAGGAAGATTGAAGGAAGGAAGTTGATAGCTTTTATAGCTTTGTGAAGGGTTTTGTAAGATTCCCTTAGATTCTCTTCATTGTCGATTGTCTTATTGGATTTTGATCGAAGGAACGCTTGTTGTTTGATAATTAATTAAGTTATTGAAGCCTTTCTCTTAAGGTTTTCTTGTTCAATTATTCTCTTTCTTCCCTTATATTTGATCATTGCTTTCATGATGATGAGTGGCTAATTTCCTTGTGTGATTCTAGGGTGATTGGCTGAAGGTTGTGGGAAAAACAATGATAGAATAATCTTAATCACAGTAGGATCCTGAAAGTTTGAGTCTTTATCCTTAAACCTAAAGCATCTCGCTCAGTCGATGAACATCTCGGCCGGGGTGGAATTCTTCTGACCGAGGTGACTTACCTGATCTGAAACTGAGAGTTAAGTGTTAGAGTTTGCCAAATCCTATTCTTATTACACCTTTCCTGGTTCAATGCAAGCCTAGGATGAGACTTACCCGGTAATTCCTTTGTTTGTTTACCCAAGATCATAAGTGTAGGTAATAAAGGTTTATCCTTTGTTGGGGTTTGAGTGTGCTTTCATCCCATCTTTGTGAGTTAGCCTGAGACTTACCCGGTAAAGGTTGATTCTATTCCCTTAGTTGGAGTGTTAGTTTGAGGTTATAGTTCTTTTTCTTAATTCCTTAAGACTTACCCGGTAATAGGAGTTACGGTTTGGGATTAGTGAGTAGTGAGACTTACCCGGTGATCTATTCCACTTTAGTAACACCTTCCCTATGCAAAAATTTCAGCTTTGTCTGCTTATCTTTAGATCTTGAGTTGGAACCACAACTAGATGCTTTAATCCCTAGAATTGCATATTTCCTTAATTGACTTTTTATCATCTTTGATTGTTTTGATCACTTTTGTGGTTAGTAGTTGCATTGACAAACCTATACCTGTTTTGTTTCACTAAGTCCTTGTGATCGACCCCTAGAATTTCTTGCTTTTTACTACGATTGACCCGTACACTGCGGGTTGGCATCCTTGTTTTAAGCTTACATCTAGGGTTGATGAACCGGAACTACTTGGTTCCTTTAGATCACTGGCGGGATATCTTTGGTTTCCCGATCCCGATTGTTGCTGATTTTCCCTCTCGAGCTGTAGCTTGGGAGTTCTGGGGACAGATAGCTCACGTGGTTGAGCATGCAGACATATGGTGACCTGGAGACTCCAAGGAGTGGATTATATTTCATCTTGCTTTTAGACTGGCCCATAGGATCTTCAGTGAGTCTCTTCTGGCGCGTACTGAGATGCCCCAGAAGGTCAGACAGGGGGAGCTTTTGAGTTTATACTGCATGGTGACTGAAGGAGTCCCAGATTTTGGATTGATGCTGGCAGAGGACTTGCATAAGATAAAGGCGAAGGGGAAAGGCGAAATCTGTTGTGGAGGTATTGTGACTCATATAGCGAGTTACATGGATATGGACCTCAGTGCTTGTACCATGGTGGCGGCTGCCAAGCCGCTTGGACTTCAGGAGATGATCACTCGGAGGATAATGGTTCCCCGAGGACTTACTACGCCATATGTGGCGATGCCATGGGAGCCGACTGCACCACAGGGGATCAGATGGTCAGCTTAGTTCTCAGTGTTTGATCCACATTACTGGCAGACTACGTGGATCCCACTGATGGAGGATGCTAGAGAGGCAGTAGCTGCAGCAGCTCAGGGGCCATCTGAGGAGGACGAGGATGAGGATGATGATGATGATGTTGCTGAGGATGGTGGTGTCCCCATGGATACGGGCACGGATACAGCTGGGACTAGTGTGCCGGTTATCGATTTGATTGATGACGAGACTGAGGAGGAGCCGGCTGCAGCACCAGCACGTCCCGCTAGGCATAGGGTACGCCGACAGAGGGATCCACTTGCTCACCGTCGGATCGATGATCTGACAGATCAGATGATAGACTCCTACGCTGCCATGTTGCTAGAGATCCAAGAGATGCAAGAGAGATTACACTACCAGCACGTGATGGCTGAGATTCAGTTTCAGCATGTCATGGGCTATCCTTTTAACCCATCTCAGCACCCGTATGTGCCACCACCACCACCACCGGATCGAGATTATTGAGAGCTTGTAGGATTTTTTTTCTTTATTTATTATGCAGCTCAGCTATGTCCGGTGAGTACTTATTTTCTAGACTTATTTTGACCCATTGGGACAATGTGTCCCAAAAATGGGGTATTTGATGTATTACTTGACTATGGATGATTGTATGCTACTTTGATGGATATTTATGTTTTATTCTACTCTATCTGATATTACATGCATGTATACACGTTATTTGATTGAGAAAAACGTCAAAAACTGGACATAAATTTTTTTTTTGACCTCGACCGAAGTGATTCTGGCCGATCGAGGTACTTTACCTCGGTTGACTTAGAACATCTCGACCGAGGTGGTTTAACTGAAAGGTATTTTTCGAAAACGATTTTTGTGCTTCTTATCTGGATATGACCTCAGTGAAGATTTTGTTTGCAGATTGGTTTTGAAATCCTTATATGTTTGAAAGGTTTTATAATATGTTTAAGTTGCTAAATGCTTTGTTTGAAACTTGTGGCATGTTTAATATTTTGTTTTTATCCAAATTATGTTGAATTTAAAGGTTGACACCACATGATGAGTTCTATCACTTTCTTCTTGGGAAGACCAAGGCAATTCGTTCTTTTCTCTTCTTCTTCTTGATCATTTTTAGCCCCTCATATACATATTTGCCTTCCTTTACCTATCCGGGAATTTGGAAGCAAACAAGTGAAAAACAAGTGAAAGAAAAAGTTGAGAAGTTGGCTGGAAGTGAAAGTGTTAGAAAGTAATAAATAGGTTTGGGGAAGTCAATCATGATGATGAGTAACTCGGCACCATTCACATAGCCGGGTGTTTGTGTCTTGCCAAAGTTGGATTGAGCGATATTCCTAACGGGTTATGGTATGTGCATCAAGGGTTTGATGCATCTCAAGAAATTGATGATTGCTGATTTCCTAGGCTTCGGTTATTGTGCACCTCTGTCCATGCATTCCAAAAAGTAAAGTAAAAAAAAAGAAAAGTGTGAAATAAGCAAAGCTTATTGGTGGATGATGTTGAAAGTCAAGTGAAAGTGAAGTGATATCCTTTTCCCGGATTCTAGCACCACATTACCTTCTATACATCCCTACCCTACACGTTTCTTGACCTTTCTTTTGGGAAGCCCTTGAGGCCTCGAGCTTGTTGATTGACTTAGTGGTTTAAACTGGATTATACATGATTAATTTCGATGATTATGATTTATTATGCATTCTATGATTTTATGCAAAGATGAACAACTTTCTTATATTTATAAAATGTTTTAAGCATATATTTTGATTTTAAATTCCATGAAGTACTCTCTTAGAGTGATCTATGATTGTAGCACAACATTAAAATATTTTGAAAGACTTTTTAATTGATCTTCATGACTAATAATCCATTCTATCTTGTATTTTATATTCGGAACTTGCTTGGGGACAAGCAAGGGCTAAGTATGGGGTATTTTGATAGCATGAATTATTGTCTATATTTTGGGGTTTGTTTAGACGTTTTATCTTCAATAATTTGCATGTTTGGATGTATATTATGTGATTATATTGTCGTTTCATCTACCTTTGCCGGAATCGAGGTCTACACCAAGTTTCGTTGTAATCGTAGGTAAAATGGCACGTTTTACATCAAATTGGAGCAAAAGGAGCTAAGGAGTCATTGGAGCTACATTTAGGAGCTTAAGGAAGATTCCAAGAATCATGGAATTGGATTAGAGATTCACTTTGGACCAGATTTGAGAGATTTCACATTCAGTTGTAATTCACCTCGGTTGACTACAGAGTCACCTCGACCGAGGTTATCCAGAGGAGCTGACTCGACCGAGGCGAACACCTTGGACGCGGCGAGAGATATATTTTATTTGGCTGAGATCTTTTATTTTTGGAAAGAGGATCTTATATTTTTGGGCTGGATTTTTGGAAGGAAGAAGATAATTTAGCCCATATATTTTACCTATTTTTATGGGAAAAGATCTTTCTAAGATATCTTATCTTTGGAGGGTAATTTTCCTATAAAAAGGGTTGGATTTTCCACAAATCCAGAGCATGCTATACCACCGATAATCTGCTTATACACCGCATAGGGCTGGAAGATTTGAAGAACCTTTTTGAAGGTTGAAGGAAGATTGAAGGAAGAAAGTTGATAGCTTTTATAGCTTTGTGAAGGGTTTTGTAAGATTCCCTTAAATTCTCTTCATTGTCGATTGTCTTATTGGATTTTGATCGAAGGAACGCTTGTTGTTTGATAATTAATTAAGTTATTGAAGCCTTTCTCTTAAGGTTTTCTTGTTCAATTATTCTCTTTCTTCCCTTATATTTGATCATTGCTTTCATGATGATGAGTGGCTAATTTCCTTGTGTGATTCTAGGGTGATTGGCTGAAGGTTGTGGGACAAACAATGATAGAATAATCTTAATCACAGTAGGATCCTGAAAGTTTTAGTCTTTATCCTTAAACCTAAAGCATCTCACTCAGTCGATGAACATCTCGGCCGGGGTGGAATTCTTCTGACCGAGGTGACTTACCTGATCCGAAACTGAGAGTTAAGTGTTAGAGTTTGCCAAATCCTATTCTTATTACACCTTTCCTGGTTCAATGCTAGCCTAGGATGAGACTTACCCGGTAATTCCTTTGTTTGTTTACCCAAGATCATAAGTGTAGGTAATAAAGGTTTATCCTTTATTGGGGTTTGAGTGTGCTTTCATCCCATCTTTGTGAGTTAGCCTGAGACTTACCCGGTAAAGGTTGATTCTATTCCCTTAGTTGGAGTGTTAGTTTGAGGTTATAGTTCTTTTTCTTAATTCCTTGAGACTTACCCGGTAATAGGAGTTACGGTTTGGGATTAGTGAGTAGTGAGACTTACCCGGTGATCTATTCCACTTTAGTAACACCTTCCCCATGCAAAAATTTCAGCTTTGTCCACTTATCTTTAGATCTTGAGTTGGAACCACAACTAGATGCTTTAATCCCTAGAATTGCATATTTCCTTAATTGACTTTTTATCATCTTTGATTGTTTTGATCACTTTTGTGGTTAGTAGTTGCATTGACAAACCTATACCTGTTTTGTTTCACTAAGTCCTTGTGATTGACCCCTGAAATTTCTTGCTTTTTACTACGATTGAACCGTACACTGTGGGTTCGCATCCTTGTTTTAAGCTTACATCTAGGGTTATAAATTTAAAGCTTGCACACACCGTTTGGAGCTAACCGAAAGCAACTGCAGCATCACGTGAGCGTGAGGAAGAAATAAATAAGAAGGAACTTACACGTTCAGCAAGATCATAGGGGAAGCAAGGGAACTGCTGCAGGTCTCAGGGATGAAGAACGAATGCAAGAAACGGGGAAAAGAAGAAAAGACGGGAATATATAGGAGAGGCGGGGAAGATACGTAGAAAGGACCTCTAGGGTTAGAAAGAAGATAAGGAAACATGCCCATAAGATTGAATATCGGATATTCTATCTATGGAAGGAAGATAAAACAAACAAAAATAGATTTGGTTCGATCTGCAACGCATCCGCAGGGGCGGACCGGCTCAGCCACAGGGGCGAGCCATGGTCACCGCGGGCGCAGTACATGCACCAAGGTCACTGGGGCGGCCATCTTCACCGCGGTGGCGGTGAAGGTAAAAACTGGGATCTTACATCAAATCCCCCTAAAAAAGAAGTTTCGTCCCGAAACTTGTAAAAGCCCGAATGAACACATAACAACACATAGAACTGAATAGAACTCATATATTCCCACTCGGGGCACGTAACTCAAAACGTCACAAAAAGCGTACGCAATGCAACAAAGGAAAAACTGAAATAAAACAACTACGCTAAAACTTCAGATAGTTCCTCTGCATACTATCCTTTGTCACCCAGGTTGCCTCATCAGCTCTTTACATCGACCACTGAATCTTCATCATCGGTATGCCCTTTGAACGCAAGGGTCTCGTACTACGCTCCAAGACAACCACCGGGTGCTCTACAAACGTGTGGTCTGGCTCAATCACTAGATCTTCGTGGCTGACAATGTGTCTCGGGTTTTGGTATGTACTCCCGTAGCTGAGACACATGGAAGACTGGGTGAACACCCTCAAGTCTCGGTGGAAAAGAAAGGTTGTATGCTGCCTCTCCAACTCGCTCAAGAATCTCGAACAGTCCGACATATCTGGGGCTCAGCTTCCCCTTGACGCCGAAACGTCTGACGCCTCGTGTCGGAGATACTCTCAACCAAACCTAAGCTTCGACTCCGAGCTCCAAAGGTCTGCGCCTCTTATCTACATAAGACTTCTTCCGACTATGCACTGCTAACATCTGCTCGCGGATCACTGCTACTCGAGCCATGTCATCCTGTATTTGCTCAAGTGCTACACCCTTAGCACTACTCGGCCCGTCCCAACACAATGGTGTACGACATCTCTATCCGTATAAAGCCTCTTAAGGAGCCATCCTGATCGATGCGTGCCAACTTTTGTTATAAGAAAACTCCGCTAAGGGAAGGTGATCTGGCCACACCTGCCCCTAGTCTAACACACATGCTCGCAACATGTCCTCCAGAGTCTGGATGGTCCGCTCGGACAGACCATCGGTGTGAGGATGATAAGTAGTCGTAAACTGTAGACTCGTACCTAGGGTGACAAGAACCTGCTACCAGAACCTAGATATGGACCGTCCATCTCTATCGGAGACCATAGTCCTAGGTACTGCATGAAGTCTCACTATCTGTCTAGTGAACCCCTCTGCCAATCGACTCACAGGCCACGCTTCCTTAATCGGAATGAAACGTGCGGTCTTCGTCAATCGATCTATTATGACCCAGATAGCGTCAAAGCCTCGACTCGGTCTCAAACCGGTAACGAAATCCATAGAGGTTTCCTCCCACTTCTACTGAGGGACGGAAAGTGGGTGTAGCTCGCCTCTTGGTCTATGATGCTCGATCTTGACCTTCTGACAGGACACACACTAAGCTACATATCTCATGACGTTTGGCTTCAGACCTTCCCACCAGAAAGAGCATCTGATATCATGCTACATCTTACTTTCGTCAGGGTGCATTGAGTAAGGTGAAGAGTGAGCCTCCTGAAGGATCCTCTGTCTCAACTCTCGATTTGAAGGCACACTGATACATGAATTATGGTCTATATTTTGTGGCCTGTTTAGACGTTTTATCTTCAATAATCTACATGTTTGGATGTATATTATGTGATTATATTGTCGTTTCATCTACCTTTGCGGGAATCGAGGTCTACACCAAGTTTCGTTGTAATCGTAGGTAAAATGGCGATTTTTGCATCAAAATGGAGCTAAAGGAGCTAAGGAGTCATTGGAGCTACATTCAGGAGCTTAAGGAAGAATCCAGGAATCATGGAAATGGATTAAAGATTTACTTTGGACCAGATTTGAAAGATTTCACATTCAATTTAGAGTCACCTCGGTTGACCAGAGAGTCATCTCGACCGAGGTGATCCAGAGGAGCTGCTCGACCGAGGCGAACACCTTGGACGCGGCGAGAGATATTTTATTCTTGGCTGAGATCTTTTATTTTTGGAAAGAGGATCTTATATTTTTAGGTTTGATTCTTAGAAGGAAGAAGATAATTCAGCCCATATATTTTACCTATTTTATGGAAAAATATCTTTCTAAGATATCTTATCTTTGGAGGGAATTTTCCTATAAAAAGGGTTAGATTTTCCACAAATCCAACACCCGCTAACCGTGTTTAGACAACCGTTACATCCTACTACATCTGGGAGATTTGAAGAACCTTTTTGAAGGTTGAAGGAAGATTGAAGGAAGAAAGTTGATAGCTTTTATAGCTTTTGTGAAGGGTTTTGTAAGACTTTCTTAGATTCCCTTCTTTGTTGATTGTCTTGTTGGATTGTAATCCAAGGAACGCTTGTTTGTTTGATAATTGATTCAATTACTGAAGCCTTTTTCTTAAGGTTTTTGTGTTCAATTATTCACTTTCTTCCCATATATTTGATTATTGCTTTCATGATGATGATTGTCTAATTTCTTTGTGTGATTCTAGGGTGATTGGCTGAAGGTTGTGGGAAAAATAATGATAGAATAATCTTAATCACAGTAGGACCCTAAAAGCTCGAGTCTTTATCCTTAACCCTAGAACATCTCGTTCAGTCGATGAACATCTCGGCCGGGGTGGAATTCGTTTGACCGAGGTGACCTTATCTGATCCGAAACTGAGAGTTAAGTGTTAGAGTTTGCCAAATCGTATTCTTATTACACCTTTCCTGGTTCAATGCAAGCCTAGGATGAGACTTACCCGGTAATTCCCAAAGATCATAAGTGTAGGTAATAAAGGTTTATCCTTTATTGGGGTTTGAGTGTGCTTTCATTCCATCTTTGTGAGTTAGCCCAAGACTTACTCGGTAAAGGTTTATTCTATTCCCTTAGTTGGAGTGTTAGTTTGAGGTTATAGTTCTTTTCCTTAATTCCTTGAGACTTACCCGGTAATAGGAGTTACGGTTTGGGATTAGTGAGTAGTGAGACTTACCCGGTGATCTATTCCACTTTAGTAACACCTTCCCTTGCAAAATCTCAGCTTTGTCCTCTTATCTTTAGATCTTGAGTTGGAACCACAACTAGATGCTTTAATCCCTAGAATTGCATATTTTCTTAATTGACTTTTTATCATCTTTGATTGTTTTAATCGCTTTCGTGGTTAGTTGCAATATAGACAACCTACACCTGCTTTGTTTCACTAAGTCCCTGTGATCGACCCCTGGAATTTCTTGCTTTTTACTACGATTGACCCGTACACTGCGGGTTCGCATCCTTGTTTTAAGCTTACATCTAGGGTTATAAATTTAAAGCTTGCACACACCGTTTGGAGCGAACAAGTTTTTGGCGCCGTTGCCGGGGACTTGGTCTAGACCGAGCCGATTGCGGTTGGCTTTTGGGGCGCTTGCCCCTGTTTCTACTAACCACTCTACTTGAGTGACTTTCGCAGGTTCTTTTTCTTATGTTTATGAGAAGAACCCGCGCTGGGAAGGAAATCGTTCCTTACGATCCCGAACCAGAAAAGACATACAAAAGACGCTTGAAAGAAGAGAAGATGGCCAACCAATCAATCGCGATCTTGAGGCTGAATTGAAGGAGGCGTTAGAACAACTATGCCTCAGCAAGGAAGAACTGAGACTGGAAAGGGAAGAAACTCGCACAAGGATTGAGGCGATCGAAGTAGATATGGCGGCTTTACGAGACCAGTATCTACCTCGACCGAACCCAGATCCTCGACCAAGGCAAGACCCTGCTCCAGATCCTCGACCGAGGCAGAATCCAGTACCTGTTGCCCCGAGCGAGATACTTCCACCTCGGATGCCAGCCCAAGATGCTCTTTTTGCAGGTATTCTATAGACCTTAGGGCAAAGGATGGAACCCAATCAGCAACTGAGGCGTCCAGGAGTCAACCTAGGTGATCCAGCGGATCATGATTATGAGCTTCGACCACAAGTTCTTTCCATGATTTGCCAATGCCAGTTTGGAGGGCTAGCTAGAGAGGGAATCTCCGCATCAACATCTACAAAACTATGAGATCTTGATGGAGACCTTGAGACCTTCAAGAATAGAAAACAACAACTACAAGCTAAGGCCTTTCTACTTCTCTTTGAAAGATAGAGCACTTACTTGGTATCAATCTCTTCCTCCAGGAAAAATCAATACATGGGAGGAGATGACGACGGAGTTCTTAACTAAATTCTTTTCCCCCTTCAAAACTGCTGAAATGAGAGGGAAGATTAATGAATTCATCATGAAGGACAAGGAGAGCTTGTCCAAGTCATGAGAGAGATTTAAAGACATTCTTTTGGATTGCCCACATCATGGGATTCCAAAGATAGAGTTGTTGGAGATATACTTCAAGGGACTGGACGGAAACACCCAGTTCAACCTTCAACTACTATCAGCCGGCATGTTCATGGACATGCCGATTGACGAAGCTTGGGATTTCAAAGAGAAGCAAGCTTTGCACATGGAGAAGTACTCCCACCAAGGAGCTGAAGGTGGATTTAAAAGAGTCAACTTTCAAGATGCTCCACCTAACAATGATCAACTCACTTCTTTGAAGAATGATGTGAAACAATTGAAGGAACTCTTAGTTGCTCAAACCAAGAAGGAAAATCAAGGATCAAGGAACAACAATGGATACCGTAACAACAACAACGGTTCCCGGAACAACAACTACAACAACAATAGAGGATCCAACAACAATAATTGGAAGGCAAACAACCAAAATTCGGGTAACCCTTACTCTATCTCCAATTCGAATGACTCCTCTAATCCTTTCCTCTCTTCTTCTTCTTCTTCTTCTTCTTCTTCTACTCCATTGAAGAGCCAGGAGCAAGGATCGAGTTCTTCCCAGCCGGAAAAGAAAAATGCGGTGCTGGAGGCCATCATGATCAAGCTCAACTGTATGGAGGCATCCATGACTTAATTTTCGAAGGCACAAAAAGCCTTAGAACAACAATTCTTTAACAAGGCGAATGAAGCGCCAAGAGATCCAGGGAAGCTTCCAGCAAGGACGGAAAGCAACCACAAGGGACAGATTATGGCAATAACGACGAGGAGTGGACTGAAGACTGCAGATCCAGTGCCTCGGTCGATGCCAGTACAGACGAAGACCACCTCGGTCCACGTACAGTCAAAGAACACTTCGGCCGAGATGCCAACCGAGGTGGAGCCACAGAAAGTGGAGGAGAAAACTAAAGTTTATATTCCACCTCCTGCATATAAACCACCACTTCTATTCCCCCAGTCAAGGGCCAGAGCACATCTAGACAAGCATTTTGGTAATTTCCTTGACTTGATGAATAAACTACACATTAATATCCCTTTCCTTGATGCTATTCTAGGGATGCCTGCCTATGGGAAGTTCTTAAAAGAGATTCTATCAAGGAAGAGGAAGTTGGAAGACTTTGGTGAAGTGAGGATGACATCTAAATTCTCGGAGCTTATTCAAATCATGAAGGAGAAGGTGCCACCCAAGTTGAGAGATCCCGGCTCCTTTTGCATTCCCATTCAAGTTTGGGATGTCACTTGTGAAGCCTTATGTGATCTAGGACCTAGCGTGAGCATTATCCCGCTGGAGCTATGTGTTAAGATCGGACTTGGAGAGCCCAAGCCGGTGAAGATACGGTTATACATGGCGGACCGCTCCATTACCCATCCAGTGGGCATTTTGGAAGACGTTCCGGTCAAGTTAGGTAACTTCTATTTGCCTATAGACTTTGTTGTACTTGACATTCCCGTAGATTATTCCGTTCCTATCATTCTCGGGAGGCCATTTCTAGCAACTTCGGGTTGCAATATGGATTGTAAGAATACCAAGCTAAAGTTCAACATTGGCGGAGATGAAGTGGAGTTCGCATTACTTGCGGCAATGAAGGGAGAGCAGCTAGGAGATGATATCTTCAACATATATGATGAAGAAGAATCAAGAGAATTGGTGAGCTCTATCCTTATTAAAGATCCACTTGAAAAAGTTATTAGCTTTAGCTTAATGGAGGAAGGTATAGATGCTTCTTGTGATGCAGATATACGGAGCTTAAAGGCGCTGGAAGAAGATCCAAGAGCTAAAATTGAAAAGCTAATCCAGGAGAAGAAGATCTCCAGTTTCGGTTCCAGTTGCAGTACCTCGACCGAGGCACTTTCTGGACCAAGCGAGGTGACTGAAGAACATCTCGGTCAACCTCTCTGGACCTCGACCGAGGTTGTAAGCGAGATGATGTCAACTGAGACTACTGAAAATAACAAACTTCTTACTCCCTTTTCTGACATTCATCCTCAGTTGGTGGAACATTCTCTCCACCAAATTTCTGATAATAAAGGACCTTGGTATGCTGATATTGTTAATTATCTTGTTTTCCAGGAAATACCACCCGGATTGACGTACGCTCAATGGAAGAAATTCTTCAAGGATGTACGCCATTACTACTAGGATGAACCGCTGCTATTCAAGAGAGGGCCGGATGGGATGCTTCGAAGATGCATTCAGGAAGATGAAGTTAATAGCGTCATACGACATTGTCACTCACTCCCTTGTGGAGAGCATGCTAGCGCCAACAAGACATGCGCTAAGGTATTACGTTGCGGTTTCTTTTGGCCCACATTATTTAAGGATGTGCAAACGTTTGTTATCTCTTGTGATGCATGCCAAAGAACAGGGAACTTATCTAGAAGGAATGAGATGCCACTTAATAACATACAGGAGGTTGAGATCTTTGATGTATGGGGAGTAGATTTCATGGGACCTTTCCCATCATCCGGAGGAAACCTCTACATCCTCCTAGCTGTCGACTACGTCTCTAGATGGGTTGAAGCCATTGCCTCTCCCACTAATGACGCCACGGTGGTTGTGAAGTTCTTTAACAGGACTATCTTTCCATGTTTTAGGACTCCACATATCATCATCAGCGATGGAGCGACGCATTTCATCAACTGGACGTTTAAGGCACTTTTATCAAAGTATGGGGTAACCCACAAGGTAGCAACCCCTTATCACCCTCAAACTAGTGGACAGGTCGAGATCTCAAATAGAGAAATTAAAGCAATCTTGGAGAAGACCGTCTCTAGGACCAGGAAAGATTGGTCCATGAAGTTGGACGACGCTCTTTGGGCTTACAGGACCGCATTCAAGACTCCCATTGGTACCACCCCTTATAATTTGGTATATGAGAAGTCTTGTCATTTGCCCGTTGAGTTAGAACACAAGGCGTATTGGGCGATCAAATGGTTGAACTTCGACATCAAGGAATCCGGTGAGAAGCGGCTATTGGATATCAATAAGCTGGAGGAGCTGCGTTTGAACGCTTATGAGAATGCCAAAATCTATAAAGAAAGGACGAAGAAATGGCATGACAAGCGTATCATTCCTAAGGAGCTTAAGGAAGGAGACTTAGTTCTACTCTTCAACTCCCGCCTCCGCCTCTTTCCAGGTAAGTTGAAATCTAGATGGACCGGACCTTGTGTTGTGAAACATGTTTTCCCTTATGGTGCAGTTTTGATTTGGGGAGAAACGAGTGGAAGCTTCAAGGTCAATGGTCATAGACTTAAGAAATACAAACAAGAAGTTCCGGTTGAGGAGGTTGCACCGCTATACCTTGTTTGAGGGATGCCGTACGGTCCAGCTAGCGACCTTAAATCAAGCGCTTCTTGGGAGGCAACCCAAGGTATTGCTTTCTTTTCCCTTTTTCTAGTCTAGCTTTAGATAGTTTGCTTTTGCTTTGCTTTGTTTTGTTTTTGGCATCCTAGACAGACAACAAGTGATATGTAAGGAAGGAATACAACCCAGGAGCAAAACTGGAAGGACAAAAGTTCGAGAATTTGAAAAGACGGAGTTTGACTAGGACACATCTCGGTTGCTGTCACAGCACCTCGGCCGAGATGATTCTTGAGCAACCGTGGCGACTAGGGTTTCTGAAGATCCACCTCGGTCCGGTCGAGACCATCTCGACCGAGGTGACAACAGTTCCAGAAAAGGGTATAAAAGGGGGCTGAGATTTCTCTCTCCTCCCTCTACCTCCTTCTCGACCGAAACGGCAAATTCACCTCGTTTCTTCGTTTCTCGCTCGTTTTCGACGATTTTCGCTTCCAAACTGCAAGGAAAGGGTAGAGGATCAAATTGCAAGCATCAATTTGCAGCAAAAACAAACCGAATCGAGCAAATCTTGGGTAAAATCGAAAAAACCCTAACTCCCTTTTCTTTCACTTATTTCTTTCGATTTGGGCTTTGGTTGCCCCTGCATTCTGCTGAAAAAGGATTAAGTACCCCATAGGAACCTTTGGTAGTGATATTGGGGGAAAAGAACTGGATTTTTGAGAGTTGCGATCGAACAGCGCTTCGCCTCGGTCCAATCGGCCTGCGCCTCGGCCGAGGTGTTCTTGAGACTTGTCAGAGAGACCGAGGTGGTCTGACAGATTGCAGGAAATGAGTTTTGACAGGCAGTTAGTGTTGAGAGACAGATCTTCTCCTTCTCCTTCTTCTTCCTCACGCCGTTCTAGACCGGTGATCCATGAGCGTCACCAGGTCGACTACGACCGCATAGCGGCCCGTCCAGTGATTGCACCACGTTTCTTGGACATCTCTACTTTCGAATGCCTCTATGTTGATGAGGATCTGAGGCGGATGATCTCTATGGTGGGGCTGGAGCAGTTCACTGAGATCCGAGCTCCGGCCTACCTAGAGCCGACCCTGGAGTTTGTCAGCTCCGTCACCTACTTGCCCACCGAGCGCGCCATAAAGTACCGGTTGATGAACCGGAATTATTTAGTTCCCATGGACCACTGGCGGGATATCTTTGGCTTCCTGGCCCCTACTGTTGCTGACTTTCCCTCTCGAGCTGTAGCTCGAGAGTTCTAGGGACAAATTGCTCATGTGGTTGAGCACGCTGACAGATGGAGACCTGGAGATTCCAGGGAGCGGATTATATTCCATTTGGAATTTAGACTTGCTCATCGGATCTTCAGCGAGACACTTCTGGCGCGTACTGAGACACCCCAGAAGATCAGACAGGGTGAGCTTCTGAGTCTGTACTACATGGTGACCGGAGGAGTTCCGGACTTTGGGATGATGCTGGGTGAGGATCTCCACAAGATAAGGCAAAGGGAGATATCTGCTGCGGAGGGATAGTGACTCACATAGCGAGTTACATGGACTTGGACTTGAGTGCATGCACTATGGTGGCGGCTGCCAAGCCGCTCGGGCTTCAGGAGATGATCACCCGTAGGATACTGGTTCATCGCAGTCTTACTACGCCGTATGTGGCGATGCCGTGGGAGCAGACTACACCCCAGGGTATTAGGTGGTCAGCTCAGTTCTCCGTGTATGATCCGCATTACTGGCAGACTGCATGGATTCTACTGATGGAGGATGCTAGAGAGGCAGCAGCAGCAGCTCAGGGGCCAGCTGAGGAGGATGAGGCTGAGGATGATGATGATGAGGATGGCGGTGCTGCCATGGATACGGGCACAAATACAACTGGGACTAGTGCGCCGGTCATTGATTTAGATGACGACGAGACTGAGGAGGAGCCAACTGCAGCACCAGCACGTCCCGCTAGGCGTAGGGTACGCAGGCAGAGGGATCCAGTTGCTCACCGTCGGATCGATGATCTGACGGATCAGATGATAGATTCCTACGCTGCCTTGTCCCTGGATATCAGAGAGATGTAGGAGAGACTACACTACCAGCACACGATGGCTGAGATTCAGTTTCAGCATGTCATGGCTTATCCTTTCGACCCATCTCAGTACCCGTATGTGCCACCACCACCACCACCGGATCGGGATTATTGAGAGCTTGCAGGATTTTCTTTATTTATTTATTATGCAGCTCAGCTTTATCCGGTGAGTACTTTGTCTCTTTAGACTTATTTTGACCCATTGGGACAATGTGTCCCAAGTATGGGGTATTTGGATGTATTATTTGACTCATGTGGATGTATGACTCGACTCTATTTGGATATTATTGTCTTATTTATGCTCTATGTGCTTATCTGAGACTACATGCATGCATACAGATTATTTGATTGAGAAAACGTCAAAAACTGGTTTGAAAATTTTTTTATGACCTCGACCGAAGTGATTATGACCAATCGAGGTAGTTCACCTCGGTTGACTTAGAACATCTTGACCGAGGTGGTTTAACTTGAACAGTTTTCGAAACTATTTTTGTGCTTCTTATCTGAATATGACCTCAGAGATGATTATTGTTTGCTGACTGGTTTTAAAATCTTTATATGTTTGAAAGGTTTTATGATATATTTAAGTTGCTAAATGCTTTGTTTGAAATGTTGGCATGTTTAATACTTTGTTTTTATCCAAATTATGTTGAATTTGAAGGTTAACACCACATGATGAGTTCTCTCACTTTCTTCTTGGAAAGACCAAGGCAATTCATTCTCTTCTCTTCTTCTTCTTGATCATGCTTAGCCCCTCATATGCATATTTGCCTCCCTTTACCTATCCGGGAATTTGGAAGCAAGCAAGTGAAAAGCAAGTGAAGGAAAAGTTGAGATGTTGGCTGGAAGTTAGAGAGAAACAAATAGGTTTGGGGAAGTCAATCATGATGATGAGTAACTCGGCACCATTCACATAGCCGGGTGTTTGTGTCTTGCCAAAGTCGGATTGAGCGATATTCCTGACGGGTCATGGTATGTGCATCAAGGGTTTGAGGCATCTCGAGAAATTGATGATTGCTGATTACCTAGGCTTCGGTTATTGTGCACCTCTATCCATGCATCCCAAAAAGTAAAAAAGTAAAATAAGCAAAGCTTATTGGTGGAAGATGTTGAAGTTCAAAAGGAAGTGAAGTAAGAGATCCTTTTCCCGGATTCTAGCACCACATTTCCTATATACATCCCACCCTCACACGTTTCTTGACTTCTTTTGAAAGCCCTTGAGACCTCGAGCTTGTTGATTGACTTAGTGGTTTAAACTAGATTATACATGATTAATTTCGATGATTATGATTTATTATGCATTCTATGATTTTATGTAAAGATGAACAACTTTCTTTTATTTATAAAATGTTTTGAGCATGTTTTGATTTTATATTCCATGAAGCATTCTCTTAGAGTGATCTATGATTGTAGCACACCATTAAAATGTTTTGAAAGACTTTTTCATTGATCTTTATGACTTATAATCCATTCTATCTTGTATTTTATATTCGGAACTTGCTTGGGGATAAGCAAGGGCTAAGTATGGGGTATTTTGATAGCATGAATTATGGTCTATATTTTGGGGCCTGTTTAGACGTTTTATCTTCAATAATCTGCATGTTTGGATGTATATTATGTGATTATATTGTCGTTTCATCTACCTTTGTGGGAATCGAGGTCTACACTAAGTTTCATTGTAATCGTAAGTAAAATGGCATGTTTTGCATCAAAATGGAGCTAAAGAAGCTAAGGAGTCATTGGAGCTACATTCAGGAGCTTAAGAAAGAATCCAGGAATCATGAAAATGGATTAAAGATTTACTTTGGACCAAATTTGAGAGTTTTCACATTCAGTTTAGAGTCACCTCGGTTGACCAGAGAGTCATCTCGACCGAGGTGATCCAGAGGAGCTGCTCGACCGAGGCGAACACCTTGGACGCGGCGAGAGATATTTTATTCTTGGCTGAGATCTTTTATTTTTGGAAAGAGGATCTTATATTTTTAGGCTGGATTCCTGGAAGGAAGAAGATAATTCAGCCCATATATTTTACCTATTTTATGGGAAAATATCTTTCTAAGATATCTTATCTTTGGAGGGAATTTTCCTATAAAAAGGGTTGAATTTTCCACAAATCCAACACCTGCTAACGGTGTTTAGACAACCGTTACATTCCACTACTGCTGGGAGATTTGAAGAACCTTTTTGAAGGTTGAAGGAAGATTGAAGGATGAAAGTTGATAGCTTTTATAGATTTTGTGAAGGGTTTTGTAAGACTTTCTTAGATTCCCTTCTTTGTTGATTGTCTTGTTGGATTGTGATCCAAGGAACACTTATTTGTTTGATAATTGATTCAGTTATTGAAGCCTTTTTCTCAAGGTTTTTGTGTTCAAATATTCACTTTCTTCCCATATATTTGATTATTGCTTTCATGATGATGATTGACTAATTTCTTTGTGTGATTCTAGGGTGATTGGCTGAAGGTTGTGGGAAAAACAATGATAGAATAATCTTAATCACAGTAGGACCCTGAAAGCTCGAGTCTTTATCCTTAACCCTAGAACATCTCGTTCAGTCGATGAACATCTCGGCCGGGGTGGAATTCGTTTGACCGAGGTGACCTTATCTGATCCGAAACTGAGAGTTAAGTGTTAGAGTTTGCCAAATCCTATTCTTATTATACATTTCCTGGTTCAATGCAAGCCTAGGATGAGACTTACCCGGTAATTCCTTTGTTTGTTTACCAAAGATCATATGTGTAGCTAATAAAGGTTTATCCTTTATTGGGGTTTGAGTGTGCTTTCATTCCATCTTTGTGATTTAGCCCGAGACTTACCCGGTAAAGGTTGGTTTTATTCCCTAAGTTGGAGTGTTAGTTTGAGGTTATAGTTCTTTTCTTTAATTCCTTGAGACTTACCCGGTAATAGGAGTTACGGTTTGGGATTAGTGAGTAGTGAGACTTACCCGGTGATCTATTCCACTTTAGTAACACCTTCCCTTGCAAAATCTCAGCTTTGTCCTCTTATCTTTAGATCTTGAGTTGGAACCACAACTAGATGCTTTAATCCCTAGAATTGCATATTTCCTTAATTGACTTTTTATCATCTTGAGTTGTGATCGACCCGTGGAATTCTTGCTTTTTACTACGATTGACCCGTACACTGCGGGTTCGCATCCTTGTTTTAAGCTTACATCTAGGGTTATAAATTTAAAGCTTGCACACACCGTTTGGAGTGAACACACACAAACACGCTCCTGACATCTCAAGATCCCAACTACACCAACTGCGAACTGTGGTGCCTCTGCTCGAGACATCCGGTCTCGGATCTGCGTCACAGCTGGGCAACTCTCCTGCTTCTGTCAGATCTCGGCCAACAAATCAGGTACTATCTCCAAGGTGTACAACTGTTTGTCGGAATCCGGGAAGTGGATATCCATCTCTAGCCATGCAAGATTTCACTGTAATTGTGGCTGAGCTGTCAGCCTAGCGATCGCTATCTCCCAGGGAGTCTTCCTAGTGAGGGCGTCAGCTACTACATTTGCCTTCCTCGGGTGGTAAAAGATCTCAAGGTCGAAGTCCTTAATCAACTCCAACCATCTGCGCTGGCGGTTATTCAACTCCCGTTGAGTGAATATGTACTTCAGACTCTTATGGTCTGTTGTTAGCATGAAATATTGTGATATTTTAGGCACGTTTTCTAGATGTATTTCATCCATATTAGTGTTCATTGATGAAGCATTGAAGCAATTGTGAGCTAGTTTATCTATATTGTCGATATAGAGGTCTACATAAGCTTTGTGTTGATTGTAGGTGTTCGCCACTTAGCATGCGTGCAAATAAGATTTAAATTTATAAAACTAAAATCAAGCAAGCGAACCCGCAGTGTACGGATCGACGTAGTTAAGCAAGAATTCCAGAGTATCGAACACAGGGATTTGAGGGGTTAAATTCAATTATAGAATTGTCAAGCAAGTAAATGTAAGAGCTTTTGTAAATATTTTGGGAAAACAGCAACCCTAAAGATCCAAGAATCCAGCTGTGGCAATCGATTCAAGATATACTAAAGATATAAGGACAGAGTTAAGAGCTGCAAAGGTATACTAATGCAAAGCAATGTACGGTGAAGTTCCAAGGCTTTATGTGACTTAACTAAAGACACTCTCTATAAAGATTGTTGAGGCTTCAATATAGAAAGGATCTAAAGTCAAGAATTAATATCAAATACCCAAACTTGTAATTCAAGGATCAAGACTAACTAAATCGATTAAGGTTGTGACACTCGAAATCGAGGTAGAGGTTGTTGAGGCTTCACTACCACCTAGAAAAGGCAAGCCAAGACTAAGTTAAAGCAAATCTTTAACTTTGGATTAAAGTAAAAGCAAGGTTCGTAAACTAAGGGAAATTACGGGTGGATCTTGAGATTTCACGGCCGTGGAACTCAAGAACACACCATGATTTTGAAGTGGTCCTGCAAGCTGTTGCTGAGCATCTCTCCTCTCCCACATTCTCATTCACAGCTCATCCATTGGAGGCAAGATTGGGAGGAGAAGAAAAACTCTCAAGGATTGAAGGAAGAAGAAGAACACCATTCTAGGAGTGATAGTGAGGTTTTGAGTGATTTTGAGTTATTTTTGTAGTCTTGGATTGAAGAACTATTGCAAGAATTGTTAGGAACGTTTTGTATCTTCATTTAAGAGTTTGTAAGTCTTGCTACAACTTAGATTAAGCTGAGATTTATTGATTTTACTTGCTTATCTTTCATTATTCATCTATGAGAACCATGTATGCTTGTATGATGATTTTGGATCTTGATATGCATACTATTGGCTAGTTTATTGTGATTCTGGAGTGATGGATTGATGGTTATGGCTTGGGTGATGATAGGATGGACTTATATGTTAGTTTAGGATGATTTGATTGAACAAAACCTTAACCAGAGAGAAAAATCGGCCTGATCATCAGCTAGATCGGCCGATTTAGCTGTAGAACAGCCCGATTTATTCTCCTGTTGCTCTTTAAATGATGAATCTGTATGTTAGGGTGTTAGGTTGTTAAATCCTAGTGTTTATTAAGTCTAATTTAGCTTAGGATCACCTAATGCTATCAATCTAAGTGAGGGAAGAGATCTACCCGATGATTTCCGACCTTAGATACCTAAGATGATGAATACTAGGTAGTAGTGAGCCTCATAAGCCGCTATTGGATCGAGTGTGCTATGATTATTGCTTGAGACTTCCCTATTCCGAGACTTACCCGGTAAGGAGAGGGTTACCCCTTAAGTAGTATCCGGTTTGTGTAGAATTCCCTACTTTAACCCCTTGAGACGTACCCGGTAATAGGAGTTTGATGCGGGACTAGAGAAGTGAGAGACCTACCCGGTAATTACTTCCATTAGTGAAACACTTTTCCCCAACACCGCAGCTTGTCCTTAGAATCCTTAGAACCTTGAGTCCAATGCCATAACCGGAAATCTTGACCTCTAGAATCCACTTTTCTCTCTTGATCATATACTTGTGTTTTGAGTTACTTGTTTACCTTGCTAGTTTGAGTTGTTAGATTGTTTTATTATCTTGCTTGATTTGTGATCTTTGCTTGATCACCACAAAAACCAACCAAAAACATCATGATTTTCATTTCTTTATTCCTTTCTCCTTTCTTAGACTAGATCCACACTACCTATGACCATTGTTTGACTCGATTTCACCTTAGTCTTTGTGTTCGACCTCGGAATACTATCCCTACTATAAACGTCCCGTACACTGCGGGTTCGTTAGGAGTTAGGATAAATATAACGAGTATAAATTTAAAGCTTATTGCGTACACACATCACATATCTTGAGCGTAACAAGTTTTTGGCGCCGTTGCCGGGGACTAGGTCTAGATTGAGTCTATTCGTGATTGTTTATAGTGTAGATCTTTCTTGTTGCTTTTGATCTCTCTTTGGTTTGTGTCTTTGCTTTTCAGGACATCTCTTACTCTTTAGGTGTATGCGAAGATCTCGTGGCAAGGATTTAGCTCCATTCGATCCCGAACCGGAGAAAACCCTTAGATCTAGATCCAAGAGCATTAAAAAGGGAAAAGAGATGGCCGGAAGAGATCTCCAAGCTGAATTGGATGAAGCCTTAGAGCAAATAAGGTTAAGAGATGAGCTCTTGGAGGAAGAAAGGAGACTTGCCAATGAGAGGCAAGAAGCAACTAGGAGGGAGATTGATGAGATTAGGCAAGCCCTTGTACAAGGAGAGCTTAATCGTCAACAACCTCCACCTCCTCCACCACCACAACCGCAGCCGGCGGCGAATGTTAGGGTTGTACCCATTGCTATTGAAGAGCCACAAACTTTGGGGAGACGTATGGATCCGGCACAAAGAGCACACCGTCCGGGTGTGAACTTAGGAGATCCCGCAGCCCACAACTACGAGCTCCGCCCTCAAGTTCTACAAATGATCCGGCATAATCAATTTGGAGGGATGGAAGGAGAGTCTCCTCATAAACACTTGATGAATTATGAGATTTTGATGGAGACACTTAGACCGCCAAGATTGGAGAGCAACAACCATAAGCTTAGAGCTTTATCCTTCTCTCTTAAGGACAAAGCTTTAGCTTGGTATCAATCTATTCCACAAGGGCGAGTTGGTACTTGGGAGGAGATGACAAACGAGTTTTTGACTAAGTTCTTCCCACCTTCCAAGACTACCGAATTAAGAGGGAAGATCAATGCCTTCGTGATGAAGGATAGAGAGAGTTTGTTCAAGTCTTGGGAGAGATTCAAAGATCTTCTCCTAGATTGTCCACACCATGGTATACCGAAAATTGAGCTATTGGAGATCTACTTCAAGGGACTTGATGAAGATAGCCAATTTAAGCTTCAATCTCTTTCTGGTGGGACTTTCATGGAGAAGCATGTGGATGATGCTTGGGAGTTTGTAGAGAAACAAGCTCTAGTGATTGAGAAATACTCCCATAGGAAGAGTGAAGGGAGAAAGGCGGGAGCATATAAGGTGAGTGAGGTCACCATGAGCAATTTCAAGCTTGACGCCATCAACAACGAGCTAAAGTCCTTGAGGGAGTTGTGTGCTACAACTTTGAAGAACCAAGCAACTCCTCAAGTGCTTCCACAAGCTAACTTATCTTCCAAGGAGGAGGATGTGAATTACATGGGAAGGGGCAATTACAATAACTATCAAGGTCCAAGGAACTTCAACAACAACCGGCAATTCAATAATTACTGGCCCAACCACAACCATCCCGGGTTTTCCTATTCTAACCTAGATGGAGCCTTGAACCCTCCCGCTTCCACAAGCACAACTCCACCACCAAAAGCTTCACAAGAACCTCCACCCGGATTTAGTCAACCTCCAAAGGATAGAACCGAAATGATGTTTGAGCAATTGCTTGGAAGGTTGAGTGGTCTTGAGAGCATGGTGACTTCCATTTCCAAAGCTCAAAAAGTGTTGGAAGCACAAGTGTTCCAAAAAGCGGGTGAAGCCCATAGAGATCCGGGAAAGCTTCCCGGAAGGACCGAAGACAACCCAAGGGGCCAAGTGTTGGCCATTATAACGAGGAGTGGGTTGAGCATGAAGGATCCTTTGCCCAAGGAGAATGCTAAAGGGAAGCAAGTGGTGAATGAAGGAGAGCCATTGCAAGAAGATGGAGGCAAGAGCAAGGATGTTGAGCCAACATATGTGGCACCGCCTCCATACAAGCCGCCACTACCATTCCCTCAATCACGAGCAAGGGCTCGCTTGGACAATCACTTTGGTAAATTCCTTGAACTTATCT
The DNA here is from genome assembly GCA_033239125.1 of Fagopyrum homotropicum. Lineage (NCBI taxonomy): Eukaryota > Viridiplantae > Streptophyta > Magnoliopsida > Caryophyllales > Polygonaceae > Fagopyrum > Fagopyrum homotropicum. Next base: position 120,558,204 of record BSWB01000004.1, on the reverse strand, counting down.
CTAAATTGCATATTAACATTCCGTTCATGGATGCTATCTTAGGCATGCCGGCATATGGCAAGTTCTTGAAGGAAATACTCTCCAACAAAAGGAAGTTGGAGGAGTATGGGGCGATAAGAATGACAAAGAGATCCTCGGAGTTGATTCAAACGATGAAGGACGAGATGCCTCCTAAGCTAAGAGATCCGGGATCCTTTTGTGTGCCAATCGGAGTAGGAGAAGTGAAGTACGACGCCCTATGTGATCTTGGGGCAAGTGTAAGCATCATTCCGCTTGCACTTTGCAACAAGGTTGGGCTAGGAGAGCCAAAGCCGGTCAAGATGACCCTTTACATGGCGGACCGCTCAATCACTCATCCGGTTGGAATCTTGGAAGACATTCCGGTGCAACTAGGGAAGTTCTATGTGCCCATTGACTTCGTTGTTTTGGACATCCCGGAGGACTATCCGGTTCCTATCATCTTGGGGAGACCTTTCCTAGCTACTTCCGGATGTCTAGTAGATTGCAAGAATGGAACCCTCTCTTTCAACATTGGAGAAGAGAACATCAAGTTCAAGCTGTCCACAATGATGAAAGGGCCAACCCTTGATGAAGATGTATTCAACATAGTTGAGGAAGAGGAGTCTAGAGAGGTTGTGAGCTCAATCTTGCTCAAAGATCCACTTGAGAAGGTTCTTAGCTCAAGCTTGATGGAGGAAGGAGTTGAGGAGAGTAGCAATGAAGTAATCAAGGCCTTGGATGCATTGGATGAGCTACCAAGTGTTGGATTTGAAGTGCTAGAAGAAGTGAAAAACAGGCAGAAAAATCGGACTGGAGGGACAAAATCGGCCGATTTTTGGCCTTGTGCTGAAGTTTCATCCAGTTTGGCAAAAACAGAAACTCAGATCGACCCACCCTCAGGAAAATCGGCCGATTTTTCCTCCTGGGTCGATTTTCCTGAGTCTTTTTAGCACCAACCACTTGAATGTGAGCAATCATCAAGGTACTTCAAGGAGGCTTCCATGGCTTTGCAATCATCTCAACCTACATTGTATGGATCGTCTCCAACCGAAAAAGGTCCTCCTCAACTTGATCTTAAACCCCTCCCCTCTCATTTGAAGTATGCTTTTCTTGGTGATAATTCAACATATCCGGTGATTGTTAATGCATGCTTGAGTGATGATGAACTTGCTAAATTGTTGCATGAACTAAGATTGCATAGGAAAGCCATTGGCTATACTATTGATGATTTGGTTGGCATAAAACCCTCTTTGTGCATGCATAAGATAATGATGGAAGATAACCATAAACCCTCTATTGAACATCAAAGAAGATTGAATCCTATAATGAAAGAGGTAGTCAAAAGGGAGATCATTAAGTTGCTAGATGCGGGAATTATCTACCCTATCTCGGATAGTAAGTGGGTTAGTCCCGTTCATGTAGTGCCTAAGAAGGGTGGGATGACCGTAGTGACCAATGAGAACAATGAACTAATCCCGACTAGGACGGTTACGGGGTGGAGAATGTGTATTGACTATAGAAAGCTTAACATGGCCTCTAGGAAAGATCACTTCCCTCTCCCCTTCATTGACCAAATGCTAGAGAGGTTAGCTCAATATTCTCATTTTTGCTACTTAGATGGCTATAGTGGATTCTTCCAAATCCCTATCCACCCCGATGACCAAGAGAAAACCACTTTTACATGTCCATGGGGTACTTTTGCTTATAGGAGGATGCCATTTGGGTTGTGTAATGCACCCGCCACCTTCCAAAGGTCTATGATGGCTATCTTTTCGGAATACATTGAAAATATCATGGAAGTGTTCATGGATGATTTCTCTGTTTATGGTTCTTCCTTTGATAATTGCTTGGCTAACTTGTCATTAGTATTGCAAAGATGTGAGGAGACAAATCTTGTCTTGAATTGGGAAAAATGCCACTTCATGGTAAGTTAAGGCATTGTGTTAGGACACTTGGTGTCTAACCGTGGCATTGAGGTTGATAGATCCAAGATTGAAACGATAGAGAAGTTGCCACAACCTACCTCGGTGAAGGGGGTAAGGAGCTTTCTAGGGCATGCCGGTTTTTACCGGAGGTTTATTCAAGACTTCTCTAAAATTTCTAAGCCTCTTACTAACCTACTAATGAAAGATGTTGAATTTGTTTTCTCCAAAGATTGCCTTGAGGCTTTTTGTAGGTTGAAGAACGCTTTGATCTCCGCACCTATAATGCAACCTCCGGATTGGAGTTTACCGTTTGAGATCATGTGTGATACAAGCGATGTAGCCGTTGGGGCTGTTTTGGGGCAAAGGAAAGATGGGCGCACTCATGCCATTTATTATGCTAGCAAGACGCTAGGTGATGCCCAACTCAATTATGCTACCACCGAGAAGGAGTTGCTAGCGGTGGTGTATGCTTTTGAGAAGTTCCGCTCATATCTTGTTGGAGCGAAGGTCATTGTTTATACGGATCATGCTGCGATCCGTTACCTCCTTACCAAGAAGGATGCAAAGCCTAGGTTGATTCGGTGGATCCTTCTTCTACAAGAGTTTGATTTGGAAATCCGGGACAAGAAGGGATCCGAGAACTCCGTGGCGGATCACCTTAGTAGACTCCCACCATTGGAGCTTGAAATAGATGACATCCCGATTGATGACTCATTCCGGGATGAGCAATTGCAAATGGTGGAGGAATGCTTGTTCCAAGTGTCTAGAGGAAGCGAGCCATGGTTTGCCGACATTGTGAACTACTTAGTGTGTGAGGAAGTTCCTCCTGGTTTGACATATGCCCAAAGGAAGAAGTTCTTCAAGGATGTGAGGCACTACTATTGGAGTGAACCACTTTTGTTCAAGAGAGGGCCGGATGGAATGTTTAGAAGATGCATACCGGAGGATGAGGTGGAGAGTGTGATCCGCCATTGTCATTCCTTGCCATATGGAGGGCATGCTAGCTCACACAAGACATGTGCTAAAGTGTTACAATCGGGTTTCTTTTGGCCAAGTTTGTTCAAGGATGTGTAAAGCTTTGTAGTAGCTTGTGATGCTTGCCAAAGGACGGGCAACATCTCAAGGAGGAACGAGATGCCCTTGAACAACATACAAGAGGTGGAGATATTTGATGTGTGGGGTGTGGACTTCATGGGACCATTCCCCTCTTCATGTGGCAACCTCTACATCCTATTGGCGGTAGATTATGTCTCAAGATGGGTGGAAGCAATCGCCTCTCCCACAAATGATGCCAAGGTGGTGGTGCGGTTCTTCAACCGAGTAATCTTCCCTAGGTTTGGAACACCAAGGGTGATCATAAGTGATGGAGGGAAGTACTTCACTAATAGGAACTTTGGGGCACTTTTGGCTAAGTATGGGGTGACCCATAAGGTGGCAACACCTTACCATCCCCAAACTAGTGGCCAAGTGGAGATCTCCAACCGGGAGATAAAAGGGATACTTGAGAAGATGGTCTCTAGGATGAGAAAAGATTGGGCTATGAAGCTCGATGATGCCTTGTGGGCTTATAGGACCGCTTTCAAGACACCAATTGGCACCACTCCTTACAAGTTGGTCTATGGAAAGTCTTGCCACCTTCTGGTAGAGATGGAGCATAGAGCATATTGGGCTATAAAGTGGTTGAATTTCGACCTCAAGGAGGCCGGCGAGAAGCGATTGCTAGACATGAACGCCCTTGAGGAGATCCGGTTGGATGCTTATGAGAATGCCCGGATCTACAAGGAGCGGACCAAGCGTTGGCATGACAAGCGCCTCATCCCAAAGGAGTTGAGTGAAGGCGACCTTGTCCTTCTCTTCAACTCGAGGCTGCGGCTCTTCCCCAGAAAGCTCAAATCAAGATGGACCGGGCCATATGTGGTGAAGAAGATCTTTCCTCATGGAGCGGTAGAGATAGGAGGAGATCATTGTGGTGACTTCAAGGTGAATGGGCACCGTTTGAAGAAGTTCATCCCGGAAGCCCCGGTGGAAGTGATTGCCCCGCTTCACCTTGATTGAAACGCTCCCGAAATTGGTCAAGCTAATGATCTTAAAGAAGCGCTTAATGGGAGGCAACCCATTGGTACATATTTTTCCCTTTTTTTTTTCGTGCTTTTGTTTAATCTCACTCTTGGTGTGCTTTGTTTTCCTTTTGTGTTTTTGGGTGCTAGATCTTGTTGATTGTCGTGTGTGACGAGATGTTGGAGGTCATGTGAAGGCCTCGTGGAACTGTTGAAGGTACAAGATCCAAGCACATGGACGAGGGGGAAATCACCCAGAAAAATTGGCCTGTTCTTCAGCAGATCGGCCGATTTTCCCGGGCAGTTGGGGCGATTTTTCCTTCTGTAAAGGAAATTGGTGATCTCCAATCGAGCATGGGTGGAGCGGACGTGGAACTTGGACGGCTTGCGGTGCCAAGCGCGGGTTCCGACACCTTAATGAACATCAAGAGCTCTCTACCATCCTTGATCGATCATCCACCATCATCATTCAATGTGAACCGAAATACCAAAGCATCACCAATTTTACATTGTGAGGACTCTCTTTCACTTCTTTATTTAGTTTACACATTAGGGACAATGTGTTTCTAAGTATGGGGTGGGGTTTTCATGATCACTTGCATGATTAGCATCTAAGATAGTTTAATTTTGTCACATGTTTCATTATGTCTTGCATTGCACATACATATATCAAAAAAAAAAAAAAATCAGAAAATTTTAACAATTTTAGTGCTTCTAAACTTGGATATGACCCTAATGATGAATCTTGTCTTGTGGATTGGCTATGGATGGCCTTATGTGTTAAATTGATGAATGTATATGTGGACTTGAAGTACTTCTCTTGAATTCCATGAATGATTTGTGATCATGATGTTTGCCTAGAATGGATTGAGTATTGAAGGTCGAAATTACATGCTAGTTCTTGCACACCATCTAGGAATGAATGAGGCAATTCATATTCCTCTAATTCTCATCTTGATCATGTTGTTTGAGCACCTCAATCGATATAAATTGACCTCTTTTGACCCATCCGGGAATAGGAGCATGTTAGTGTGTTGATGTGTGTGAAAAGCAAGTGTGGGGTGAAGATGTTGATGAAAGAACGTCATGAATAAAATGCTGAATTTGTTGTGAAAGTGTAGACAAAAACATAGGTTTGGGGACGTTGGTTTAAATGACAAGTAACTCGGTACACTTCACATAATCGGGTGTTGGTGCCTTGCCAAAGTCAAATAAACCAATAGTCCTAAAGAGCTTTGGTATGTGTGCACCTCGAAAAATAGAAAAAGCCCGAGGATGGCTAATCACCAAGGTTTCGGCTTTTGTACACCAATGCCATTGTCTCAAAAATAAGTCAAAGAAAAAGAAAAGAAAGAAAAGATAGAGAAAATATACACTTGAGGGAAGTTGATAGAGGACAAGATTGTGGAGTTAGTTCCATTCCCGGATTAGCATCACATAGCCTAGAAAAATCCCCACCTAGTCACAACGTTTCTTGGCCTTTTATTTCACAAGACCTTATGACCTATTTGCATGTTTGTAAGACTTAGTAATCTAGATTGGATATGCTCTTTATCATCTTGACTTCGTCATCTTTACATTTCATGCATCCTTTTGAGTTAAGTACAATTGTCTTTCCATGCCTTCGCTTGTTTGATGCATGATTGCTTGTCCATTGCCATGAAACATGACTATGAAGGTAATCCAATAGTAGAAGCACAAACCCAAAAAGATTTTGCCATTTTTCTGCATACATAAATCATGTCATCTCTTAGTCTATAGTTGGGAATTTGCTCGGGGACGAGCAAACCTTAAGTATGGGGTATTTTTGATAACACGATTTATGACTTAGGTTTAGGTAATCATTTAGATATATTTCTCACTCATTCATGCATGGTTTAACACTAATTCACGACGTTTGCACTCAATTCACGTATTTTGTCGAGATAGACGTCTACACGGACTTGTGTATTGCTTTGTAGGTATTCCGGGGGTCTTTTAGACATTAACCGATACATTCGAGGGACAAGCCTCATGGTGGTACACATCCAAAGCTTTGAAGGAGCATAATTGGAGCAACAAAGGACACAAAGACCACTATTGGTGCAAGCAATGGAGCAACTCTTGGCTAGACGATCATAGCATGATTCTGCTGAAGAAAATCGGACCAACTACCAGGAAAATCGGCCGATTTATTCCTCTGGGTCAATTTTCCTGCCTTTGACAGCTTAAGCCACGTGTCCCACGATCTCTTGATCCGGCCTTGCTCTTGGTGGAGAATAAAAGTGGTCCTGCAAGCTGTTGCTGAGCATCTCTCCTCTCCCACATTCTCATTCACAGCTCATCCATTGGAGGCAAGATTGGGAGGAGAAGAAAAACTCTCAAGGATTGAAGGAAGAAGAAGAACACCATTCTAGGAGTGATAGTGAGGTTTTGAGTGATTTTGAGTTATTTTTGTAGTCTTGGATTGAAGAACTATTGCAAGAATTGTTAGGAACGTTTTGGATCTTCATTTAAGAGTTTGTAAGTCTTGCTACAACTTAGATTAAGCTGAGATTTATTGATTTTACTTGCTTATCTTTCATTATTCATCTATGAGAACCATGTATGCTTGTATGATGATTTTGGATCTTGATATGCATACTATTGGCTAGTTTATTGTGATTCTGGAGTGATGGATTGATGGTTATGGCTTGGGTGATGATAGGATGGACTTATATGTTAGTTTAGGATGATTTGATTGAACAAAACCTTAACCAGAGAGAAAAATCGGCTTGATCATCAGCCAGATCGGCCGATTTAGCTGTAGAACAGCCCGATTTATTCTCCTGTTGCTCTTTAAATGATGAATCTGTATGTTAGGGTGTTAGGTTGTTAAATCCTAGTGTTTATTAAGTCTAATTTAGCTTAGGATCACCTAATTCTATCAATCTAAGTGAGGGAAGAGATCTACCCGATGATTTCCGACCTTAGATACCTAAGATGATGAATACTAGGTAGTAGTGAGCCTCATAAGCCGCTATTGGATCGAGTGTGCTAGGATTATTGCTTGAGACTTCCCTATTCCGAGACTTACCCGGTAAGGAGAGGGTTACCCCTTAAGTAGTATCCGGTTTGTGTAGAATTCCCTACTTTAACCCCTTGAGACGTACCCGGTAATAGGAGTTTGATGCGGGACTAGAGAAGTGAGAGACCTACCCGGTAATTACTTCCATTAGTGAAACACTTTTCCCCAACACCGCAGCTTGTCCTTAGAATCCTTAGAACCTTGAGTCCAATGCCATAACCGGAAATCTTGACCTCTAGAATCCACTTTTCTCTCTTGATCATATACTTGTGTTTTGAGTTACTTGTTTACCTTGCTAGTTTGAGTTGTTAGATTGTTTTATTATCTTGCTTGATTTGTGATCTTTGCTTGATCACCACAAAAACCAACTAAAAACATCATGATTTTCATTTCTTTATTCCTTTCTCCTTTCTTAGACTAGATCCACACTACCTATGACCATTGTTTGACTCGATTTCACCTTAGTCTTTGTGTTCGACCTCGGAATACTATCCCTACTATAAACGTCCCGTACACTGCGGGTTCGCTAGGAGTTAGGATAAATATAACGAGTATAAATTTAAAGCTTATTGTTCGCTCAAAAGGGTGTGCGTCAAAGTCTTAATGTTTATATCTAGAACTCAAAAGCAAAGCGAACCCGCAGTGTACGGATCAGCTGTAGAAAGGTAAGAATTCCAGAGTCGAACTCAGGGATTTGGTGAGAATAATTCCGATTTCAATTATCTAGCAAAAAGTGCGAAAAGCTTTTGTGATCAAATAAGAGTGAAATGATTCCAAGGATTCAAGTATCCGATTTAGGCTTTCGATTCAAGACACTTCTATAGGTATAGGACATAATTTATATTGCCAAGATTAAATGTTCAAAGGTAGGATTCGTACGATGAAGTTCCGAAACCTATATAACTAATCTATAAGTTCTCTCTATAAGGGTTGTTGAGGCTACAATATAGAAAGATCTAAAGATAAGAATTTTATTCAAACTAACTATCTAAAACTCCAGGATATGACTCTCCAAAGTAAAGATTAGAAAGCACATTTAATTTCTTAATAAAGGGTGTTGAGTCTCTTTATTACCCAAATCTTGAAATCTTAATCTAATAAACGTAGAATCAGGTTTGAAGTGTCTTCATACATTCAATTAGAGGGTAAAAAGGTTAATCAAGATTAGGATTTAGGCAAGAATTAGTTTTGATTAAAGATTGGTTCAATCAAAGTTCGTCAGAAGAATAAATCGCCCTGTTCATAAGAAAAATCGGCCGATTTTCCTCAAGAACAACCCGATTATTTGTTTGTCGCAAAACTAAAATCTAAATTCTCAGGGTCCTAATGTTTGAATGAGTTCAATCTATCATCATCTAAGCCTTAATCATCAACTATTCTCCCCAGAATCACAAGGGTTTTAGCCAACCATTTTCAAAATCGAATCAAATTAATTATTGAAGAAGATATCGCAAAGAAACCAAATCTTGAACGGAAAATTCAATAACTTTCAAATCTTTAAAACAATCGTCAAATCTGTTCAATGTATCTCTCAAATAACTCAAATTCGTGTTCACAAACCACAAACAATGCAATGGAATAAAGAAATCTCACAATCAAAGATCAAGAATGACTTTCCGGTAAAAGCTCTTCAATGTCTCTCCAAGAATCGTTGATTTCTCCAAAACGTCTAAAAATTTTTCAGTGCGGCCTCCTTCAATCTCCCTTTGGAGAATTTGACTCCAAGTCCCGGGGCTGTCACCGTCCGCCTTTCAATGTTGAAGGCTATCAATATCTGTAGGGATCTCTCTAGGGTTTAAAGATAAAACCCTCAATATTTTGGGCTGAAAAGAAGTCGAATCCGCTGGTATCAGAAGATACTCTGGCGCGTCAGACGGTATCAGAGAATACTTTGGGCCGCGTCCGACGGTATCAGAAAATACTTTGGGCCGCGTCCGATGGTATCAGAAAATACTTTGGGCCGTGTCAGATGGTATCAGAAGATACTTTGGGCGTCCTAACTTCCTTATATTGCTCCTTTTTGTCCCGCTTCAAGGCTTAATGCTTAAATATGCTATTTCGCTCCATAATTCGCCAAATTACCTACAAATGCAATAAAACTCTATGTAGACCTCTATTCTTGCAAAGTAGGTGAATATAACCATAAATGCCTTGAAAGTATGTCTATGCATGCAAAATAAAGGGAAAATCTATATAAATACATGCCTAAAAATAGGTCATAATTCATGTCATCACTTATTGTGTACACACATCACATATCCTGAGCGTAACACCTAGCATCTTCCTTAGCTCCTTTGTGGTGTCCTCAATCCTTGGATATGCTCAACTCATCTCCATTCTCTCTCAATCCGTTCGGATTTAGCTCTTATTCGCCTACAATCAACACAAAGCTTATGTAGACCTCTATATCGACAATATAAACAAACTAGCTCACAATTGCTTCAATGCTTCATCAATGAACACCAATATGGATGAAATACATCTAGAAAACGTGCCTAAAATATCACAATATTTCATGCTAACAAATAACCCCATACTTGTCACTTGCTTGTCCCCAAGCAAGGTCTTTCAAAAGCTTTAAAACTCAAGTTATGATGAAATATGGATACACTCTCAAAACAAAACTTCTTTTGGATGAACGTGCTTCCTAGTCAATAGATCATTCTCAAATCTTGCTTCATTCGTTCATAAGACTCTCATACACATAATCAAAGAGTAAAGAGTAAAGAAAACTCATGAATTGATCAAACTTCCATGTAAACATCATAACCTTTCAAACATTATCAAAATCAATCATAAGAAACTTCAATTTAGATCACCAAGTCATATATCATTCTCTTGATCTTAAGGACTTTCAACCAAGGTCTAGAATGCGGAAAGGGAGGGAGAACTTTAAGGAATGTGGTGCATGAATCCGGGAAAGTGGATAACTACCTCTTTTCTTTTTCTCTTGCGGTTTCCGCAACACTTTCAACTTAGAGCTTCGCTCTTTTCTTTTCAATTCATTTTTCGACTTTACTTTTGGAGTTATGGACAGAGGTGCACAAAAACCGAAGCCTAGGAGATTGGCGTTTCTCAATTTTTGCGAGATGCCTGAAACCCTTGATGCACATACCATAATCCACTAGGAATATCGCTCAATCCGACTTTGGCAAGACACAAACACCCGGCTATGTGAATGGTACCGAGTTACTCATCTTCATGATTGACTTCCCCAAACCTATAATTTCTTTCTATTATTTGAATGCAAAATTTTGCTTTCATGGCCCTTCCACATCAAACATGCCAAATATTCAACTCCTCCAAATTCCCGGATAGGTAAAGGAGGTCATTATTTCATTGAGGGGATAAATGATCAAAGAGAGAAGAAAGAAAATCGAATTGCCTTAATCATTTCAACAAGAAGTATAAGAACTTATCATGTGATTTCAACCTTGATTCCTCAATATGATTTAAGTAACATTCATCACATTATGAAATTTGCAAAAGAGGGATAATCAACTAATTCAATTTCTTTTCAATTCACTATTTGTTTAAGCATGCGATTGTCATCGAAACTCAATCCACAAGTAGTGATTATCATAGAAGTCATCTCTATCCTTAGAAGCACAAAATTTTCAAAATTTTTCAATTTTTATGGGTTTTTCAAAAGCTTTTTCATGCAATGCAATAATGAAACGTGTAACAATAGAATGAAACATGCACGGTGTTCTCGATAAAAGCATACAAAGTGAGTAAGAGTTATTACAATCGATTAGTCACACCCCACCCCATACTTGGAACACACATTGTCCCTAATGTTCAAAAAGAAAAATAAAGAAAAGAAAGAAAGAAAAAGGACTCACAAGACGGTGGTGGAGCGGCTAAAGCGGTAGATCGTCAATCATCCTCACTGCGGTGCCGGTGGAGGTGGAAACGGGAAGAAGCCGGGATCATAGTTCCGCCCAAACTGCTGGCGGTATATGTCTCTCATCATGCGATCATGATCGGCGGCTCGTGCATCCCTATCATCTACACGGATCTCCAAGGCTCTGACCCTGCTGGAAAGGCCGGTAGCCCACTCTGGCAACTGCTCATACCAACCAGGCGGCTAGCTGTACCATGCCGGTGCGTCTGAAGGTGCTGGTGCAGGTGGCGGCTGTGCATGCCAAGGTAGTGGAGCTCCCATCCAGTCCGGCTGCATACTATACCAAGTAGGAGGATCCGCCATCCAAGTCGGTCTCTCGCTCACACTAGCACGGCGAGAGGAAGATCCAGAAGCTCTAGCGGGGCGGGGAGAGTGTCTAGGAAGGTCAGGGACTGCGTCCGGCTGATCCGGAAAAGTACCAAAGTCATGATCAGCTCCTCCTCCCTCAAACTCGTCATCCCCTCTCATCTCCTCCTCATCAACAACTAGTGGTGGTGGAACGTAGGGAGGGGCTACTAGTCTGTTCGCATGCATGGCAGCAAACGTCTCCTTCTAGTTATGGCATCCAACCATAATGGAATACTCAGGAAGCCACTCAATCCCTCTCCCTGTCCTACTCTCCCAAGGCATGGCAACGAATGGTGGACCTCTATGTGTAGGGAAGATGATGCCTCTAGTCATGAGGCTTTGAAGTCCTAGGGGTCTAGCTGCAATGCGGGTGCAAGCGGAGAAGTCTACCCCTAACTGCCTAGCAAGGTGGGTGACCATCCCACCGTATCCAATGTTGCCAGCCCTCTTATTCTTTAGCTTGCTCATGGTAGCAGCTAAGAGGGTGGCACAATCAGCTAGCCTACCATACAACATACTGTAAAGTAGAAATAACTCGTCTATCTTGATTTTCTAAGGTGTCTCCGTCCTAGGGAAGAGACACTCAGCAAGCACCCTATGAGCAATCTTCAAGGCTAGATGATAGATCAATCTAGCCTTGGTATCAGCAGGTTGCCAGCGGTCCTCGCTGGTGTATATCATAGCAATCTTCAAGGCTAGATGATAGATCAATCTAGCCTTGAGTTTATAGCTGTTGGTAGTTGCATTCTTTGGCTTCATTGTCTCCATAATGATCACAAAATTTTGTAGATGTTGATGTGGAGATTCGGCACTTGTTCCCCCAAATTGATTTTGGCGGACAATGGTAATAACTTGCGGGTTGAAGCTAAACCCTTGTGCATCATCAACATCAAAGTTCACACCCAAATGGCGTGGTTGCTGCTTTGTGTTCGCTCCAAACGGTGTGTGCAAGCTTTAAATTTATAACCCTAGACTTAAGCTTAAACAAGGATGCGAACCCGCAGTGTACGGGTCAATCGTAGTAAAAAGCAAGAAAATTCCAGGGGTCGATCACAGGGACTCGGTGAAACAAAGTCAATAACGGTAAGCTTCGTGAATACTAACCACAAGAGCAATTAACACAATCAAAGATGAATAAGAAGTCAATAAAGCAAACATGCAATTCTAGGGATTAAAGCATCTAGTTGTGGTTCCAACTCAAGATCTAAAGATAAGCGGACAAAGTCGAGATTTTTGCGTGGGAAGGTTTTACTAAAGTGGAGTAGATCACCGGGTAAGTCTCACTACTCACTAATCTAAAACCGTAACTCCTTTTACCGGGTAAGTCTCAAGGAATTAAGATAAAAAACTATTACCTCAAACTAACACACCATCTAAGGGAATAGAATCAACCTTTACCGGGTAAGTCTCAGGCTAACTCACAAAGATGGGATGGAAGCACACTCAAACCCCAATAAAGGATAAACCTTTATTACCTACACTTATGATCGTTGGTAAACAAACTAAGGAATTACCGGGTAAGTCTCATCCTAAGCTTGCATTGAACCAGAGAGGTGTAATAAGAACAAGATTTAGCAAACTCTAACACTTAACTCTCAGTTTAGGATCAGATAAGTCACCTCGGTCAGAAGAATTCCACCCCGGCCGAGATGTTCATCAACCGAACGAGATGCTTAGGGTTAAGGTTAAAGACTCGAACTTTCAGGATCCTACTGGAATCTAAGATTATTCTATCATTGTTTTTCCCACAACCTTCAGCCAATCACCCTAGAATCACACAAGGAAATTAGCCACTCATCATCATTATGAAAGTATTAAAGTATATGGGAAGAAAGTGAATATTTGAACAAGAAGAATTTAATGAAAAGACTTCAATAACTGAATCAAATATCACAACAAAAGCGTTCCTTAAATAGCAATCCAACAAGACAAGACAACAAGTGAGGGAATTGAAGACAATCTTACAAAACCCTCCAAAAAAGCTATAAAAGCTATAGACTTCAATCTTCCTTCAACCTTCAAAAAGGTTCTTCGAATCTCTCCCAACTGGAGTAGGCTGCTGCTGCTGCGTGCTATAAACCCTGATCGACGGTATAGTGTGATTGTATGCGGCCTCCTTGATTTGTGGAAATCCAACCCTTTTTATAGGAAAATAACCCTCCAAAGATAAAATATCTTAGAAAGATCTTTTCCCATAAAAATAGGTAAAATATATGATTCTGCATATCTCCTTCCTTCCAGGAGCCAAGCCCAAAAATATAAGATCACTTTCCAATTTTAAAAGATCTTATCCATGAATAAAATATTCTCGCCGCGTCCTAGGTGTTCGCCTCGGTCGAGTCGGCGTCTCTGGATCACCTCGGTCGAGATGAATCTCTGGTCAACTGAGGTGAGTCACAACTGAATGTGAAATCTCTCAAAACTGGTCCAAAGTAAATCTTTAATCCATGGCTATGCTCCCTGGATGTAGCTCCAAATGACTCATGACTCCTTTTGCTCCTTTTTGATGCGAAACGTGCCATTTTACCTACGATTACAACAAAACTAGGTGTAGACCTCGATTCTCGCAAAGGTAGATGAAATGGTAGTAAAATCACATAATATACATACAAACATGCAGATTATGAAAGATAAAACGTCCAAACAAACCCCAAAATATAGACTATAATTCATGCTATCAAAATACCCCATACTTAGCCCTTGCTTGTCCCCAAGCAAGTTCCGCATATAGAAGTCAAGATAGAATGGATTATAAGTCATATAAATCAATGAAAAGTCTTTCAAAAACATTTTATGGTGTGCAACTATCATAAATCACTCTAAGAGAATACTTCATGGAATTTAAAAACTCAATATGGTCGAAACCTTTTATAAATATAGGAAAGTCGTTCATCTTTGCATAAAATCATATAATGCATAATAAATCATAATTATCAAAATTAATCATGTATAATCCAGTTTAAACCACTAAGTCAATCAACAAGCTCAAGGTCTCAAGGGCTTCCCAAAGGAAAGGTCAAGAAACGTGTAGGGTAGGGATGTGTGTAAGGTAATGTGGTGCTAGAATCCGGGAAAAGGATGAACTTCACTTTCACTTTGACTTGCAACATCTTCCACCAATAAGCTTTGCTTATTTCATACTTTTTTCTTTTTACTTTACTTTTTGGGATGCATGGACAGAGGTGCACAATAACCGAAGCCTAGGAAATCTGCAATCATCAATTTCTCGAGATGCATCAAACCCTTGATGCACATACCATGACCCGTTAGGAATATCGCTCAATCCGACTTTGGCAAGACACAAACACCCGGCTATGTGAATGGTGCCGAGTTACTCATCTTCACGATTGACTTCCCCAAACCTAAAATTGCTTTCTAACACTTTCACTTCCAGCCACTTCTCAACTTTAACTTCACTTGCTTTCACCACTTCGCTTGCTTCCAAATTCCCGGATAGGTAAAGGAGGCAAAATGTATATGAGGGGCTAAGCATGATCAAGAAGAAGAAGAGGGAAGAATGAATTGCCTTGGTCTTTCCAGGAAGAAAGTGAGAGAACTTAATTATCTTGTGGTGTCAACCTTCAAATTCAACATAATTTGGATAAAAACAAAGTATTAAACATGCCGATAATTTCAAACAAAGCATTTAGCAACTTAAACATATTATAAAACCTTTCAAACACATAAAGAATTTAAAACCAGTTAGTAAACAAGATCTTCACTGAGGTCATATCCAGATAAGTAACACAAAATCAGTTTCGAAAAACTCTCAGTTAACCCACCTCGGTCGAGATGTTCTTGGTTCAACCGAGGTGAAACGCCTCGTTTGGCCAGAACTGACTCGGTCGAGGTCAAAATTTTTTTTTTAAAACCATTATTTTTTTAGTTTCGACGTTTTTCTTAATTAAATAACCTGTAGGTATGCATGTAATATCAGATAATCATATAAATGCAGAAGTGAAGCATAAATAAAATATCCGATGAAATGTCATACATCAAAAGTAGTCAAATAACATCGAGTAGTCATAATAAATACAAACACCCCATACTTGGGACACACTGTCCCAGTGGGTCAAATATAAGTCTAGAAATGAGAGTACTCACCGGATAAATAGCTGAACTGCATAAAAAATATAATAAGAAAATCCTGCAGCTCCTCAATAGTCTCGATCCGGCGGTGGTGGTGGTGGTACGTACGGATATTGAGTCGGATCGAAAGGATAGCCCATGACACGCTCGAACTGAAGCTGGGCCATGATGTGCTGATAGTGCTGCCGCTCCTGCATCTCACGGATATCCAGCGATAATGCAGCATACGAGTCAATAACCTGATCCGTCAGGTCATCGATCCGTCTGTGAGCAGCTCGATCTCTCACTCCATGCCTCCTGCGTCTAGCAGGTCTGACTGGAGAAGTCTCAGCTGGTGCAAGCTCTGTCTCCTCCTCATCATCCAAGTCGATGATCGGTGGTGCGCTCGTACCTGCAGTATCCGTCCCTGTATCCATCGGGACTCCACCATCTCTCTCATCTACCGTCTCCTCGTCGTCGTCATCCTCCTCCTCCTCAGCCTCAGCTGGGGCAGCTGCTGTCTCCCTATGATCCTCCATCAGCGGGGCCCAAGCTATCTGCCAGTAATGCGGATCGAAAACTGTGAACTGTGCAGACCAGCGGATCCCCTGTGGCGCAGTCCGCTCCCATGGCATAGCAACAAATGGAGTGGTCAGACCACGGGGAACTAGAATCCTCCGTGTGATCATCTCCTGTAATCCAAGCGGCTTCGGAGCCGCCACCATCGTACATACACTGAGGTCCATCCCATGATAAGCAGCAATATGGGTGACTAGACCTCCGCAGCAAATGTCTCCCTTCGCTTTAGCCTTGATCTTGTGCAGGTCCTCTGCCAAGATCAAGCCAAAGTCTGGGAAACCCCCCGTGACCATACAGTAAAGGCTGAAGAGCTCGCCCTGTTGGATCTTCTGGGGCGTCTCAGTATGCGCCAGAAGTGTCTCGCTGAATATCCTATGGGCTAATTTGAAGGCCGGGTGGAAGATGACCTTCTCCCTGGAATCTCCAGGGCGCCATCTGTCTGCATGCTCGGTAATATGAGCAATCTGCCCCCAGAACTCCCTAGCTACGGATCGGGAGGGGAAGTCGGTGGCGGTGGGCTCAGAAAAGCCGAAAATCTCTCTCCAAACCTCTAAGGGAACTATGAAGTTCCGGTTCATCAACCGGTACTTCACAGACTGGTCTGTGGGGAGGTAGGAGAAGGAGCTAACGAACTCTAAGGTCGGCTCCAAATAGGCTGGGGCTCGGATCTCAGTAAACTGATCCAGCCCAACAGTGGCAATCATCCTCCTAAGGTCACCATCTAACCCTAGGCAATCGAAAGCTGACACGTCCAGAAAACGTGGTGCGATAACTGGACGGCTAGCTATGCGCTCATAGTCTACCCGACATCTCTCGTGGATCACCGGGCGGTAAGGACGGGAAGAAGAAGAAGAAGGAGGGGAAGGTGAGGATCTGTTTCTGAGGGCTAGGCGACGATCGGAACTCTTTTTTTTTTTTCTTCTCAAACACTGTCAGAGTACCTCGGTCGCTGACAAGACTCAGAAATCACCTCGGTCGAGATGAAGAAGGTAAAAAGTAAAAACTGAAATTTTTTTTCTTTTTATACTCCTCCTGGATCTGCTGTCACCTCGGTCGAGATGGTCTCGACTGGACCGAGGTGGTACGGACCGAGGTGGTTCTGCAAAAACCCTAGTCGCCTCGGTTGCTCAAGAATCAACTCGGTCGAGGTGCTCTGACAGTGACCGAGATGCTTCTGTCTTCTCAAAATCTCGAACTTCTGTCCTTCCAGTTATGCTCCTTCCTTAGATATTCCCTGTTGTCTGTCCAGAACGCCAAAAACAAAGCAAAGCAAAAACAAAAACTATCTAAGCTAGACTAGAAAACGGGAAAAAAAAAGCAATACCTTGGGTTGCCTCCCAAGAAGCGCTTGATTTAAGGTCGCTAGCTGGACCATAATGCGTCTCAAATGAGATGGGAGGTGCCCTCACCCCATACTTCACCTCCATCGTGGGGTGAAGTAAGTAAGTCCATCAAACGCTCCAACAAGTGTAAGTGCTCATCGGGGAATGAATCGTCTATGGGTGGGTCATCCGTCTCGCGGGAAGATTCTGGTAGCTGGCTGAGGTGGTCCACAACTGAGTTCTCGGATCCCTTCTTATCGCGGATCTCTAGGTCAAACTCTTGAAGCAAGAGAATCCATCGAATAAGGCGTGGATTGGCATCTTTCTTAGCCAACAAGTAACGAATGGCTGCATGGTCGGTGTAGACAATGACCTTTGCCCCAACTAAGTAGGAATGAAACTTCTCGAAAGCGTATACAGCCGCCAACAATTCCTTCTCAGTGGTAGCGTAGTTGCGCTGGGCTACATCTAGCGTCTTGCTAGCGTAGTAAATGGCGGTGGTCCGGCCATCCTTTTTCTGTCCAAGCACCGCTCCTACGGCTACATCACTAGCGTCACACATGACCTCAAAGGGCAAGGTCCAGTCAGGAGGTTGGATAATGGGAGCGGAGATCAATGCTTCCTTAATCCTATAAAAAGCATCAAGACACTCCTGTGAAAACTCAAAAACAACATCTTTATTCAAGAGGTTAGTTAGAGGTTTAGAAATCTTAGAGAAGTCCTTGATGAATCTCCTGTAGAAACCTGCATGCCCGAGAAAACTCCTCACACCTTTAACAGAACAAGGAGGAGGGAGCTTCTCATAGTCTCGATCTTAGCTCGATCGACCTCAATACCTCGATTAGAAACGAGGTGTCCTAGTACAATGCCTTCATTAACCAGAAAATGACACTTTTCCCAATACAGAACAAGGTTAGTGTCTTCACATCTCTTAAGCACTAGAGAAAGGTTAGATAGGCAATCATCAAAAGAGGAACCATATACAGAAAAATCATCCATGAATACCTCCATGATCTCCTCTATGTACTCGGAAAAGATAGCCATCATGCATCGCTGGAAGGTAGCGGGTGCATTGCACAACCCGAATGGCATCCTCCGATAAGCAAATGTCCCCCATGGACAAGTGAAAGTGGTCTTCTCCTGATCATCCGGATGGATAGGAATCTGGAAGAATCCACTATAGCCGTCCAAGTAACAAAAGTGCGAATGCTGGGCCAACCGCTCGAGCATCTGATCGATGAAGGGAAGTGGAAAATGGTCCTTCCGTGTGGCCGTGTTCAGCTTCCTGTAATCGATGCAAACCCTCCAGCCCGTAACGGTCCTAGTTGGGATCAACTCGTTGTTCTTATTCGTCACAACGGTCATCCCTCCTTTCTTCGGAACGACATGCACCGGGCTAACCCACTTTCTGTCCGAGATAGGATAAATAATACCTGCATCCAACAACTTAAGAACTTCCTTCTTCACAACCTCTTTCATGATCGGATTTAACCGTCTTTGAGGTTCCCGTGAAGTCTTATGATTATCTTCCATTAGAATTCTATGCATGCAGAAAGAAGGCTTAATGCCAATAAGATCATCCGTGGTGTAACCTATAGCCTTTCGATGCTTTCTCAGGACATGCATTAACTTAGATAATTCCGATTCGGAAAGGGAAGCACTAACAATAATTGGATAAGTGGAATCCGACCCAATAAAGACATACCTCAAGTGACTAGGGAGTTGTTTAAGCTCCACAACTGGGGGTGTCTTCTGAGGGGGATCCTTGCTTCCTCCTTCCAGTGGAGTGGATTCAGAAACTGGACTTTCGGAAGTCTCAATTGACATCATCTCGCCATCAACCTCGGTCGAGGCACAGAGGCGTTGACCGAGGTGTTCTTCAGTCGCCTCGCTCAGTCCAGGAAGTGCCTCGGTCGAGGTACTGCAACTGGAACCGAAACTGGAGATCTTCGTCTCCTGGATTAGCTTCTCAGTTTTAGCCTCTGGATCTTCTTCCAGTGCCTTCAAGCTCCGTATATCTGCATCACAAGAAGCATCTATACCTTCCTCCATTAAACTGAAGCTTATAACTCTTTCGAGTGGATCGTTAATAAGGATAGAGCTCACCAATTCCCTTGATTCTTCTTCATCGTAGATGTTGAAGATATCATCAGTTAGCTGCTCCCCTTTCATGGCTGCAAGTAATGCGAACTCCACCTCATCGCCACCAACGTTGAATTTCAACTTGGCGTTCTTGCAATCCACGTTGCAACCCGAAGTTGCTAGAAATGGCCTCCCGAGAATAATAGGAACAGGATAATCTGTGGGAATGTCAAGTACAACAAAATCTATTGGTAGATAGAAGTTACCTAACTTGATCGGAACGTCCTCCAAGATGCCCACGGGATGGGTAATGGAGCGATCCGCCATGTAAAGTCGAATCTTGACCGGCTTGGGCTCTCCAAGTCCGATCTTCGTACATAGCTCCAGCGGGATGATGCTCACGCTGGCTCCTAGATCACAAAGGGCTTCGCAAGTGACATCCCCAACTTGAATGGGAATGCAAAACGAGCCGGGATCTCTCAACTTAGGTGGCATCTTTTCCTTCATGATCTTGATAAGCTCCGAAGATTTAGATGTCATCCTAACTTCACCAACATCCTCCAGCTTCCTCTTCCTTGATAAGATTTCTTTTAAGAACTTCCCATAGGCGGGCATACCTAAAATAGCATCAAGGAAAGGAATATTAATATGTAGCTTATTCATCAAGTCAAGAAACTTACCAAAGTGCTTGTCTAGATGTGCTCTGGCTCTGGACTGAGGGAATGGAAGTGGTGGTTTGTATGCAGGAGGTGGAATATAAGTTTAAGTCGTCCCTCCTGCTTTCTGTTGCTCCGCCTCGGTTGGCATCTCGGTCGAGGTGTTCTTCGACTGGATCTGGACCGAGGTAGTCTGCGTCGAAGGAGGTATTGGATCTGCAGTTTTAAGTCCACTCCTCGTTGTTATGGCCATGCACTGGCCCTTAGGGTTGCTTTCCGTCTTTGCTGGAAGCTTCCCTGGATCTCTTGGCGCTTCATTCGCCCTACTTGCAAGTTGTTGTTCGAAGGACTTTTGGGCCCTCGAAAATGAAGTCATAGAATTCTCCATAGCGCTAAGCTTGATCAAGATAGCCTCCAAAACTGCGTCTTTCTTTTCTGGCTGAGACGAACTTGACCCTTTCCCTTGGCTCTTTAATGGAGTAGAAGAAGAAGAAGGGGGGGAGAGGAAAGGGTTAGAGGAATCGTTAGAGTTGGAGTTTGAATGATTGTTACCGTGATTTTGGTTATTCGCCCTCCAGTTGTTGCTATTGGATCCTCTATTGTTGTTGTTGTAGTTGTTGTTTCGGGGACCGTTGTTGTTGTTACGGTACCCGTTGTTGTTGTTGTTCCTTTGCCCTTGCTCTTCCTTCTTAGTTTAAGCCATCAAGAGTTCCTTCAATTGCTTCACGTCATTCTTCAAAGACGTGAGTTGATTGTTGTTGGATTGAGTCTCTTGAAAGTTGACTCTTTTAACTCCACCTTCAGCTCCTTGGTGGGTATATTTCTCCATGTGCAAGGCTTGCTTCTCAATGAAGTCCCAAGCCTCATCAATCGCCATGTCCATGAAGGTGCCGGCGGAGAGTAGTTGGAGATTGAACTGGTTGCTTCCGTCCGGTCCCTTGAAGTACATCTCCAACAACTCGATCTTTGGAATCCCATGATGTGGGCAATCCAAAAGGATATCCTTGAACCGCTCCCAAGATTTGGACAAGCTCTCCTTGTCCTTCATAATGAAAGCATTGATCTTCCCTCTCATTTCAGCGGTCTTTGAGGGGGGAAAGAATTTGGTCAAGAATTCCGTAGTCATCTCCTCCCATGTGCTAATTTTTCCTGGAGGAAGAGATTGATACCAAGTAAGAGCTCTATCTTTTAAAGAAAAGTAAAAAGGTCTTAGCTTGTAGTTGTTATTTTCAATTCTGGAAGGTCGCAAGGTTTCCATCAAGATCTCGTAGTTTTGAAGATGTTGATGTGGCGACTCCTTTTCTAGCCCTCCGAATTGGCATTGGCGAATCATGGCTAGAACTTGCGGTCGAAGTTCGTAGTCATGATCCGCTGGATCTCCTATATAGGTTCACTCCTGGACGCCTCAGTTGTTGATTAGGGTCCATCCTTTGACCTAGGGTTTGTGGGATTCCTGCAAGAAGAACTTCTCGGACTGGCCTCCGAGGTGGAAGTACATCGGCCGGGGCGTCAGGTACTGGAGCCTGCCTCGGTCAAGGATCAGCTACTGGATCCTGCATCGGTCGAGGATCAACAGGGGGATCTTCCCTCGGTCGAAGTAGAATCTGGTCTCGTATGACTGCTATCTCAGCTTCGATTGCTGCAGTCTTGGTGCGATTCTCTTCTTTCTCTTGCCTTAGTTCTTCCTTGCTGAGGCGTAGCAGCTCTAGCGCCTCTTTCAATTCGGCCGCAAGATCGCGATCGTCTTGTTGGGCCATCTTCGCTTCTCTTAAGCGTCGCTTGTATGTCTTTTCGGGTTCGGGATCGTAGGGAACGATTTCCTTCCCAGTGCGGGTTCTTCGCATATACCTAAGAAAGAACTTGCAAAAGTCACTCAAGTAGAGTGGTTAGATGACACGGGGCAAGCGCCCCAAGAGCAAACCGTACCGGCTCGGTCTAGACCAAGTCCCCGGCAACGGCGCCAAAAAACTTGTTCGCTCCAAACGGTGTGTGCAAGCTTTAAATTTATAACCCTAGACTTAAGCTTAAAACAAGGATGCGAACCCGCAGTGTACGGGTCAATCGTAGTAAAAAGCAAGAAAATTCTAGGGGTCGATCACAGGGACTCGGTGAAACAAAGTCAATAACGGTAAGCTTCGTGAATACTAACCACAAGAGCAATTAACACAATCAAAGATGAATAAGAAGTCAATAAAGCAAACATGCAATTCTAGGGATTAAAGCATCTAGTTGTGGTTCCAACTCAAGATCTAAAGATAAGCGGACAAAGTCGAGATTTTTGCGTGGGAAGGTGTTACTAAAGTGGAGTAGATCACCGGGTAAGTCTCACTACTCACTAATCCAAAACCGTAACTCCTTTTACCGGGTAAGTCTCAAGGAATTAAGATAAAGAACTATTACCTCAAACTAACACACCATCTAAGGGAATAGAATCAACCTTTACCGGGTAAGTCTCAGGCTAACTCACAAAGATGGGATGGAAGCACACTCAAACCCCAATAAAGGATAAACCTTTATTACCTACACTTATGATCGTTGGTAAACAAACTAAGGAATTACCGGGTAAGTCTCATCCTAAGCTTGCATTGAACCAGAGAGGTGTAATAAGAACAAGATTTAGCAAACTCTAACACTTAACTCTCAGTTTAGGATCAGATAAGTCACCTCGGTCAGAAGAATTCCACCCCGGCCGAGATGTTCATCAACCGAACGAGATGCTTAGGGTTAAGGTTAAAGACTCGAACTTTCAGGATCCTACTGGAATCTAAGATTATTCTATCATTGTTTTTCCCACAACCTTCAGCCAATCACCCTAGAATCACACAAGGAAATTAGCCACTCATCATCATTATGAAAGTATTAAAGTATATGGGAAGAAAGTGAATATTTGAACAAGAAGAATTTAATGAAAAGACTTCAATAACTGAATCAAATATCACAACCAAAGCGTTCCTTGGATAGCAATCCAACAAGACAAGACAACAAGTGAGGGAATTGAAGACAATCTTACAAAACCCTCCAAAAAAGCTATAAAAGCTATAGACTTCAATCTTCCTTCAACCTTCAAAAAGGTTCTTCGAATCTCTCCCAACTGGAGTAGGCTGCTGCTGCTGCGTGCTATAAACCCTGATCGACGGTATAGCATGATTGTATGCGGCCTCCTTGATTTGTGGAAATCCAACCCTTTTTATAGGAAAATAACCCTCCAAAGATAAAATATCTTAGAAAGATCTTTTCCCATAAAAATAGGTAAAATATATGATTCTGCATATCTCCTTCCTTCCAGGAGCCAAGCCCAAAAATATAAGATCACTTTCCAATTTTAAAAGATCTTATCCATGAATAAAATATTCTCGCCGCGTCCTAGGTGTTCGCCTCGGTCGAGTCGGCGTCTCTGGATCACCTCGGTCGAGATGAATCTCTGGTCAACCGAGGTGAGTCACAACTGAATGTGAAATCTCTCAAAACTGGTCCAAAGTAAATCTTTAATCCATGGCTATGCTCCCTGGATGTAGCTCCAAATGACTCATGACTCCTTTTGCTCCTTTTTGATGCGAAACGTGCCATTTTACCTACGATTACAACAAAACTAGGTGTAGACCTCGATTCTCGCAAAGGTAGATGAAATGGTAGTAAAATCACATAATATACATACAAACATGCAGATTATGAAAGATAAAACGTCCAAACAAACCCCAAAATATAGACTATAATTCATGCTATCACTTTGGATCCATCCTTTGGCCAAGAGTTCTTGGCTCTTCATCCACACGTTCGACTCTCGCACCTCTAGCTGGGACACGGCGATTGGCAGCTGGCCGTGGAAAGAACGGGTTCACATTGATCGTTGGATCAATTTCCTCTAGTGGTGGCATGGAAGAGTCGCTATCCTCATTGGATGAGTTGGCTCTAACCGATCTTCCCGGTCTCCTTCTTCTCTTTTTCTCCTTGAGGTTGTTTATTTCCAGCCTCATTTGAAAAATCATGTCCGATAGATCATCAACCTTCGTTTGATGACGATCCATTTCTTCCCTGCGAGTCTTCTCACTCCATTGGAGTTGAGCTTCCTTTTCCGCCAACTCCGTTTAGTAATCACGTTCTCTTTCTTCAACCATCTTTCTTTCCTTAAGCTTTCTCCTCAAAGTCCTCTCAAGCTCTTGATCAAGAGGTAAGAGGTCTTCGTTGTTCCTAGACCTACGCATACACTCGAAGAGATATCAAACAACAAGGGAAAAGCTCACAAGCTTGACAACCGATAACCGAATTCGGCCTAGACCAAATCTCCGGCAACGGCGCCAAAAACTTGTTCGCTACTTAGCGTGCGTGCAAATAAGCTTTAAATTTATAAAACTAGAATCAAGCAAGCGAACCCGTAGTGTACGGATCGACGTAGTTAAGCAAGAATTCCAGAGTATCGAACACAAGGATTTGGGGGGTTAAATCCAATTATAGAATTGTCAAGCAAGTAAATGTAAGAGCTTTTGTAAATATTTTGGGAAAACAGCAACCCTAAAGATCCAGGAATCCAGCTGTGGCAATCGATTCAAGATATACTAAAGATATAAGGACAGAGTTAAGAGCTGCAAAGGTATACTAATGCAAAGCAATGTACGGTGTAGTTCCAAGGCTTTATGTGACTTAACTAAAGACACTCTTTATAAAGGTTGTTGAGGATTCAGTATAGAAAGGATCTAAAGTCAAGAATTAATATCAAATACCCAAACTTGTAATCCAAGGATCAAGACTAACTAAATCGATTAAGGTTGTGACACTCGATATCGAGGTAGAGGTTGTTGAGGCTTCACTACCACCTAGAAAAGGCAAGCCAAGACTAAGTTAAAGCAAATCTTTAACTTTGGATTAAAGTAAAAGCAAGGTTCGTAAACTAAGGGAAATTACGGGTGGATCTCGAGATTCCACGGCCGTGGAACTCAAGAACACACCGTGATTTTGGCTCGTCGGCGATTCTCTCTAACTCTCAGGGTCCAATCTGTTTACGATCGATCTATCATCATCTAAGCCACAACTATCAACCCTTCACCTTAGAATTGCTAAAGGGTTTTAGCCAACAACAGTCATTATGATATCAAATTCAAGATTTAGAAATATGAAAGATGAAAACCTTCGAAAACCTTGAATAAATCTCAAATCAATCTCAAATCCACAAACAAGAGTAATGATGTATAGCAGATTCGGAATAACACAAACCAATCACAATCCTTGATAAGAACGAAGAACGATATGTCAATCCGTCTTCTAATCAAACCTAAGGACAAAAGACATAATCTCCGTACGTCCAATGAAACCCTCAATGCGCGGAAGCAAATCTCCAAGCGATGATGCTCTAAGCGCAATCTAAGCGGAGGCGTCAGCGAAGGTCTAAGTAGAGGTGACGGAATCTCTCTCCTTCCGTCCTTTTATAGGGCAAGATAGAATAAGTGTCCAGCCCATTGTGTAAAAGACCGTGGCTTTAATTTGTACGTTAAAAGATTGCCTAAATCACGGTCATAAAGGGTTCCACGCCCGTGGTTTAGAGCGTGGTTTAGAGCGTGGAGTTTGATTACAGTGCTTCACAACTTCCACGGCCGTGTAACTCACTGGAATGCTCCACGCTTGTGTTGCCAAAAGTTCCACGGCCGTGGTTTAGAGCGTGGACTTCATTACGGCCATATTTTAGAGCGTGGAACATAGATTGCTCGTAAATCTCCTTTATTTTGTGTCATTCTTCACCCTAGCATCTTCCTTAGCTCCTTTGTGGTGTCCTCAATCCTTGGATATGCTCAACTCATCTCCATTCTCTCTCAATCCGTTCGGATTTAGCTCTTATTCGCCTACAATCAACACAAAGCTTATGTAGACCTCTATATCAGCAATATAAACAAACTAGCTCACAATTGCTTCAATGCTTCATCAATGAACACTAATATGGATGAAATACATCTAAAAAACGTGCCTAAAATATCACAATATTTCATGCTAACAGTAGGCGAATAAGAGCTAATTCTGAACAAATTAAGAGAGGATTGAGATGAATTGAGCATATCTAAGGGTTGAGGACACCACAAAGGAGCTAAGGAAGATTGCTAGGATGAGGAATGGCACAAAACAAAGGGAATTACGAGCAACCTATGCTTCCACGCTCTAGATTACGGCCGTAATGGAGTCCACACTCTAAACCACGGCCGTGGAACTTGGCAACATGAGCATGGAGCATTCCAGAGAGTTACACGGTATAAAGTACGGTCGTGGAAGTTGTGAAGAACCGTAATCCAATTCCACGCTCTAAACCACGGTCGTGGAATCCTATGGAACCGTGATTTAGGCAATCTTTTGCCGAATAAAATATGGACACAATATTACACATATGGGCCGGAGAGAGACATTTTATCTTGCACTATAAAAGGACTGAAGGAAGGAGAATTCAGTACGCCCGCTTAGACCGCGCTTAGACCTTCGCTTACGCTTACTTGCACGTGCCGAGGGTTCCAGTTGGAAGTGCGGAGATTGCCATTTTGCAATGGAGAATTGCAAAGGCTTGGAGATTTGGAAGTGACGCTTTGTCCTTAGGTTTGATTAGAAGACGGATTGACATCCCGCTCTTTGTTCTTATCAAGGATTGTGATTGGTTTGTGTTATTCCGAATCTTATATACATCATTACCTTTGTTGTGGATTTGAGATTGATTTGAATTTTATTGAAGGTTTTCGAAGGTTTTCATCTTTCATATTTCTAAATCTTGAATTTGATATCATAATGACTGTTGTTGGCTAAAACCGTTTAGCAATTCTAAGGAGAAGGGTTGATAGTTGTGGCTTAGATAATGATAGATCGATCGTAAACAGATTGGACCCTGAGAGTTAGAGAGATTTCGTCGACAGCCAGAATCACGGTGTGTTCGTGAGTTCCACGGCCGTGGAATCTCAAGATCCACCCATAATTTTCCCTAGTTTACGAACCTTGCTTTTACTTTAATACAAAGTTAAAGATTACCTTTAACTTAGTCTTGGCTTGCCTTTTCTAGGTAGTAGTGAAGCCTCAACAACCTCTACTTCGATTTCGAGTGTCATAACCTTAATCGGTTTAGTTAGT
The DNA here is from genome assembly GCA_033239125.1 of Fagopyrum homotropicum. Classification (NCBI taxonomy): domain Eukaryota; kingdom Viridiplantae; phylum Streptophyta; class Magnoliopsida; order Caryophyllales; family Polygonaceae; genus Fagopyrum; species Fagopyrum homotropicum. The sequence goes on along the minus strand of BSWB01000004.1, from coordinate 120,531,125 downwards.
CTTGATCCTTGGATTACAAGTTTGGGTATTTGAGATTAATTCTTGTCTTTAGATCCTTTCTATATTGAAGCCTCAACAACCTTTATAGAGAGTATTTTTAGATAAGTCATATAAAGCCTTGGAACTTCACCGTACATTGCTTTACCTTAGCATACCTTTGCAACTCTTAACTCTGTCCTTAGTTCTTTAGTATATCTTGAATCGATTGCCACAATTGGATATCTGGATCTTTAGGGTTGCTGTTTTCCCAATATATTTGCAAAGCTCATACATTTATTTGCTTGACGATTTATAACTGGATTTAACCCCCCAAATCCCTGTGTTCGATACTCTGGAATTCTTGCTTGACTACGTCGATCCGTACACTGCGGGTTCGCTTGCTTGATTCTAGTTTTATAAATTTAAAGCTTATTTGCACGCACGCTACGTGACGAACAAGTTTTTGGCGCCGTTGCCGGGGATTTGGTTTAGGCCGAATTCAGTTATCGGTTGTCAAGCTTGGGAGCTCTTCCCTTGTTATTTGATATCTCTTTCAAGTGTATGCGCAGGTCTAGGAACAACGAAGACCTCTTACCTCTCGATCAAGAGCTTGAGAGGACTTTGAGGAGAAAGCTCAAGGAAAGAAAGATGGCTGAAAAAACAGAACGTGATTACCAAACGGAGTTAGCGGAAAAAGAAGCTCAACTCCAATGGAGTGAGAAGACTCGCAGGGAGGAAATGGATCGTCATCAAGCGAAAGTTGATGATCTAACGGATATGATATTTCAAGTGAGGATGGAAATGAGCGATCTTAAAAGAAAGAAGAGCAGGAAATCCTCAAGGAGATCCTCAAGATCGGTTAGAACCCATATATCCGGCGAGGATAGCGACTCTTCCATGCCACCATTAAAGGTCATTGATCCGACGATCAATGTGAACCCATTCATTCCAAGACCGGCGGCCAATCAGCGTGTTCCGACTGGAAATGAAAGGGCCGCTTGTGTTGATGAAGAGCCAAGAACTCTTGGCCAAATGATGGATCCAACGCAGCAACCACGCCGTTTGGGTGTGAACTTTGATGCTGATGATGCACAAGGGTTTAGCTTCAACCCGCAAGTTATTACTATTGTTCGCCAAAATCAATTTGGAGGAACAAGCGCTGAATCTCCACATCAACATCTACAAAATTTTGAGATCATGATGGAGACAATGAAGCCAAAGAATGCAACTACCAACAGCTATAAACTCAAGCCTTTCTTTTTCTCCTTGAAAGGGAAAGTATTGTCTTGGTCTCAAGCTCTTCCAAGTGGGAAACTCAAAACATGGGAGGATCTCTCTTCGGAATTCCTCACTAATTTCTTTCCGCCATCCAAAACGGTGGAGTTGAGAGGTAAGATTAATGCATTTTCTATGATATCTAATGAAAGTTTGTTTCAATCTTGGGAAAGATTTCAGGATTTGCTATTGGATTGCCCACATCATGGCATATCCAAATTGGCGCTATTGGAGATATACTATAAGGGGCTGGATGTGGAGACACAATTCAAGCTCCAATCCCTTTCATGTGGTACATTCATGGACATGAGGGAAGATGACGCTTGAGACTTCATTGAGAAGCAAGCGCGGGTCATTGAGAAGTATTCTCACCGGAAAGTAGAGGCGAATCATGTGGAACAAGGAGCAAAGCTATCACAAGCAGCTCAAACTCAAATCTTTTCTCTCAATACAGAGATTAAAGAGTTGAAGGAAGCCATCAAAACCAACTTTCCAAAGCAAAAGGAACAAGATGTAGGTTATTTGGGCAACAACAATAACCACAACGGGAATGAGAATACAAACTGCAACAACCGGAACAAAAACCGGAATAATTGGAACAACAACCGGAACAACAATTGGAACAACAATAGGGGTTCAAACAACAACAATTAGCGTCCCAACCAACAAAATTCCGGTAATTCTTATTCCAATTCAGGAAATTCACTAACTCCACCTTCCTCTTCTTCCACTCCTTTGAAAAGCCAGGGGCAAACATCTAATGGTGGAAGTACTTCGGGGAAAGAGAAGCCCGATCCCATGTTAGAAACAATTTTGGGGAAGCTTCAAGGATTGGAGACTCGCATCATCAAGGTTGATGATCACATAACTAAGGTTGATAAAGCCCAAAAAGTTTTAGAAAACCAAATATTTAGCCATGCTGAGGAAGTTCCTAGGAATCAAGGAAAACTTCCAGGAAAGACGGAGGACAACCCAAAGGGAAGGGTGATGGCAATCACAACTAGGAGCGGATTAACAACTACCGACCCGCAGCCTAAGTTTGTAGAAGTCCCCGTTGAGAAGGAGAAAGAAAAGGGGAAGGAGAAGGAAGATGTCTACGTTCCTCCTCCAGCTTTCAAACCTCCCCTACCATTCCCGCAATCTAGAGCAAGAGCGCGTCTCGACAAGCAATTCGGTAAGTTTATTGAACTCATGAGAAAACTGCATATTAATATACCTTTCATTGATGCAATTGTTGGTATGCCAGCTTATGGAAAGTTCCTAAAAGAGATCCTCTCTAACAAAAGAAAACTAGAGGATTTTGGAGAGGTTAAGATGAGTTCAAATTCATCGGATCTCATCAAGACAATGAAGGAGAAGATGCCCCCAAAGCTGAAGGATCCGGGGTCATTTTGTATTCTCATAGGAGTGGGAGATGTCACATATGATGCATTATATGACTTAGGAGCGAGCATGAGCATCATCCCGCTTGCCTTATGCAGGAAGATCGGTTTAGGTGAACCTAAACCGATGAAGATGACGTTATACATGGCGGATCAATCCATAACTCGTCCTGTCGGAATTGTTGAAGACGTCCCAGTCAAGCTTGGTAAGTTCTATGTTCCTATAGATTTTGTTGTGCTTGACATTCTTGCAGATAGTCCGGTCCCGATCATTCTCGGAAGACCGTTTCTTGCAACATCTGGCTGTATAGTCGATTGCAAGAATGCTGGACTCACCTTTGACATAGGAGAAGAGAAGGTAGAGTTCGTCCTTTCCACTTTAGTGAATGAACCAGCCTTCGATGAGGATATATTCAATATCCATGACGAAGAGCTATCTAGAGAGGAGGTAAGTTCTATTCTCTTCAAAGATCCCTTGCAAAAAGTTCTTTCTATGAGCATTTTGGATATAGGGGAAGAAGAGGAGTGCAATGAGGCAATTGAAGCCTTAGAGAAACAAAAAGAAGTGTATGAAGAAGAGTTCGAGAAACTCCACGATGAGTCAGAAAACGTACGGATCCACGGTCAGACAGCCTATTCCACGGCCGTGAAAATTCACCAACACAAGCGTGGAGCATTCCAGTAAGTTACACGGCCAAAATCACGGCCGTGGAGAAAATAGAGGTACCGTAATTACTTTCCACGCCCAAAATCACGGCCGTGGAGAAGGCAGGGGTGCCGTAATTTTGGGTGAATCTGAAGGAAATTGTGTTTCCTCCACAACTTCTCTTGATTCTTCTCTAACACCTTCTACTCCCTTAGACATTTCTAAGGTACCATAGGATACTCCTCAAGAGCCAATGGAGACACCTATAGTGATGGGGATGGAATTGAAACCACTTCCTACACATCTAAGGTACACATTTCTAGGATCTAATTCTACCTTTCCGGTAATTGTTAGTTCAGATTTAAGCATAGATGAACATAGTAAGCTTATGGTTGTCCTTAAGAAACATAGGAAAGCCTTAGGACATACTATAGAGGATTTAGTAGGAATCAAACCTTCCCTATGCATGCATAAGATCTTAATGGAAGAGGACTTTAGAACTTCGCGATAACCTCAAAGGCGGTTAAATCCGACCATGAAGGAGGTTGTCAAGAAGGAAATTCTTAAACTACTAGATGCAGGTATCATCTACCCTATCTCCGATAGCAAGTGGGTGAGTCCCGTACACGTAGTTCCGAAGAAGGGTGGAATGACGGTCATCACCAACAAAAACAATGAACTCATTCCTACACGAACCGTAACAGGATGGCGGATGTGTATAGACTATCACAAGCTAAACAACGAGACAAGGAAGGATCACTTCCCACTACCCTTCATCGACCAAATGCTTGAAAGGTTAGCACAACACTCACACTTCTGTTATCTTGACGGTTATAGTGGTTTCTTTCAAATCCAGATACACCCGGATAATCAAGAGAAGACCATGTTCACGTGCCCGTGGGGTACGTTTGCCTATAGGAGGATACCGTTCGGGCTTTGCAACGCCCCAGCCACCTTTCAAAGGTGCACGATGGCTATCTTCTCGGAGTATATAGAGGAGATCATGGAGGCCTGGCAGGCAGCCCAGCAGCAGCAGCTAGAGGCTCAGCAGTTGGCTTGACAGGCTAGTTTTGAGACCTCTTTTGGTCGCTGGATGTCTGCCCAACAGGACCGCATTGATGACATCTACCGCCGGCAGGAGCACTTCTTCCGCCACTTCCTTTACCCACCGGAGGAGGGTCCTGGTGGTCCATCCGGATCACCCCACTGATGGGTACATCTCTTTTCCTTCTTCCACATTTATCTTTGACTCATTTCCACTTTGAGGACAAAGTGTACTTCAAGTATGGGGGAGGGATATATCATTGCTTGTACAGTTCATTGAGTTGTTTTAAAATTTGTGTTGTTAAATTCAGTTTAAAAAAAAGAAAAAGAAAAAAGCCAAAGAAGTAAAAAAAAGGCATGGAAATCCTTGGATAAACCGAAAACCCAAAAGGGCGGTTTAGGTAAAAAGAAGGTAGTCCCACCAACCTTAGGTTGGTGAAAAATTGGACTTGAGGGATGTGAGCTAAAGTGATAAAAAAAGAAGAAGAGTGGCAACGTGAAAACCCGAAAGGGCGCCTTGACAAAATGAGCGACACCGAGCGTCGGTTTCCCTTCCGGCGTTTTGGCGACATAAGAAGGGGAGTCATAAGGAGGTTGTCCGGGTAGGCCACTCTTGGAGCAATAAGGATGGTAGTTTTTCAAATTTCCTCTCTTTTCCTTATTTCTTTCTTGGCTTTTCTCTTGTTCTCCATTATCTTTCTGCTTACTCATGCTTCCTGAGGCCTTTGAGTCAAATTGATGTCATGTGTTTTTACTCGGGACGAGTAAAAGGTCTAAGTATGGGGGAGTTTGATAGGTAATGAAAATCACTATCAATTAGGGTAGTTTTTAGAGTCTTTTTATTGCATTAGTGTCGGTTTCTGCTACTAACTCCTTGGTCCAGAAAAAGAAGATCAAAAGAAGCTAAAGAAGGAGTTATAAGCACTTAGGAGTGAAGATCGATCAAGAAGCAAAGCTTCTGTTGCCTCACCGCTCCTGCGGGTCTTTCCAGCCGCCCCTGCGGATGACGTTTCCACTGGAGCGCTCCCTGCACTTTCATCAGCGCCGGCCATGAAGAGTGTCACCGCCCCTACACCCCTCCTTGGCGCCCCTGCGGTGACCTGCCCTGAAGATATGAAGACCAGCTCCCTTGTGTCTCCCACTGCGCCCCTGCCTACGCCCCAACCTGGGAGCTGGAAGATGAAGAGGTTGTGTCGACGCCCCTGTGTTGACATAGGGACGCCCCGGCGGCTTGACATCAGAAACGTCAGGAACGCGAAAGGTCAGACGTTGAAGTGCATTAAAGATCCGCCCCAGCGGAGTTGTGTAGCCGCCCCAGCGGTTCTGAAGAAGACCAACCGATTCTGCCTAAACCGCCCCTGCGGTTCCTAAAGGCTGCCCCAGGGGTTTAACGCCATAAGCTTTACTTCGGTTGTTTACACCACCTTTATGGCATTTAAGGTGGCTATTTTGGGCCGGCCATTTACTCCTATTTAGTGTCTTTTGTAGTATAAATAGTCTTGGGTTGATTGCTAGAATCATCCATCTTATCATCTTGTTAATCATAAAATTATCCACTTAGATTGTCTTGCTACCTTGTAATGAGTTGCTAACTCCCTTGCTACATTGGGTTGGTTTGAAGCTACTTTGTTGCTTTGGTTGTAAGTACTTTATAATATAAGTTTTCATTCAGTAATACTTTGTGTTTCCTTGATCTCCATTGTCTAATTGCATGTTTACTATTGCTTGAGATTGATCACCTTAGGTTCTAAAGTGCATGCAAACAACTAGGATTAATAGGTTCCGGGTTCGGGTCTTTAATCTAGTACAACTTTAAGTAATAAAGGGTTGTGATTACTTAAAGAAAAGGAACACAAATATAAAGATAAGTTTAACGGTTTTAGTCTCATGTTTATATCCCTTAGTCTTTGTTTGAAAGCTAACCTGTTATTTGTTCTTGTAGGTTTACGGAACTTTAATAGGTTAAGTTGTGTTGATGCCGGTTGGCTCAACACATATATGCGATCGAGACGGGAGATTACTTGGAAACTTGTAAAAGGAACTCACCAAAGTAGCAATTGCATGCTTAGAATCAACCTAGTGTAGATTCATCCATTATTGTCTTACTTGTTGCATTTATCGTTTTCATAAGTTTTTGTGTATCAATTCAACCAAACCCCCCCCTTTGTGTCACTTGTCATTATAATCGATAATTGCATCTAAAACACCTTAACTCTCTTGGGTTCGGCCCCCTACTTAATCACTATACTTGTTCTTAGTGCTAAGTCGGGAATTACTTTTGATTGGGTATAGACGACCATAGAAATAGCTTTGGTCATGAACCAAGGATCAAACTTGAGGAAGAAACAGATAAGAAGGAATGCAAGAAACGGGGAAAGCAAGTGTAGCATTACGTGAACGTGAGGAAGAAACAGATAAGAAGGAACTTACCTGTTCAGCAATATCACAGGGGAAACAAGGGAACGGCTGTAGCTCTTAGGGTTGAAGAAAGAATGCAAGAAACAGGGAAAATAAGAACAGACAGGATTATATAGGAGAGGCGGGAAACATTGATGGAAAGGACGTCTAGGGTTAGAAAGAAGATATAGAAACCGGCCCATAAGATAGAAGATCGGATATTATATCTATGAAAGGAAGATAAAACGAATGAAAACAAATCGGGCGCGATCTACAACGCATCCGCAGGGGCGGACCGCCTCAGTAATAGGGGCGGCCGGCCGTGGGGGACTCCATGGTCACCGCGGGGGTGGTGACAAGCACCAAGGCCGCTGGGACGGCCTTCTTCACTGCGGGGGCGGTGAAGGTAAAAACTGGGATCTTCCACTTACTTGATAATCGAGGTGAGATAGCAAAATAGCTGAAAATATTCAGCGACCCAAAAAATAGTAGGTCAACGACCCATAGAGATAATTGGTGTGAGATCCCAAAATCGCTAAAAATATTTATCGACCCACAAAATAGTACGTCAACGACCCATAAAATAGTAGGTCAACGACCCATATAACAATAATATTAATCCATTATGAATAAAAAACATAATTCAACTGAGTCAAAAGGCCAAGAAATGTATGATTTGTCTAATCTTCAAATCCATTGTTCATACAAGTTCTCAAACCATCAGCCTTACTTAAAAATCGATGTGGGCTAGCAAAACCGCTGAAAATAATATTAATCCGTTATCAACAAAACTTATACTTCAACTTAGCAAAAAAGCTAAAAAATTTATGATTTGTTTAATCTTCAAATCCTCTATTTATACAAGTTTTCAAACTATCAATCTTACTTGACAATCGATTTGAGATAGCCAAATTAGTAAAAATATCTAGAAACCTACAATAGCAGGTCAAAGACCCATAAAATAGTAGGTCAATGACTCATAAAATAACAGGTCAATGACCCATATTACGGATATTGATCCGTTATGAATAAAATTTAAATTTCAACTTATAAAAAATGTCAAAAAACGTATGATTTGTTTAATCTTCAAACCCTTTATTTATACAAGTTCTCAAACTATCAACCTTACTTAATAATCGAAGTCGGATAACAAAGTCTCTGAAAATATTCGATGTGGGATAACTAAATCGTTTAAAATATTTAGCACCTCACAAAATGTTAGATCAACGATCCATATAACGGCTATTAATCCGTTATGAATAAAAATTATAGTTCAACTTAGCCAAAAGGCCAAATATGTAGGTCAAGGATCCACAAAACAGTAGGTCAACGACCAACAATACACTAGGTCAACGACCCACAAAACAGTAGGTCAACGACCCACGTTACAGTAGTTCAACGACCCAAATAACAAATATTAATCCACTTTGAATAAAAATTATACTTCAACTTATCCAAAATACCAAAAAATGTATGATCTATTTAATCTTTAAACCCTCTATTTATACAAGTTATCAACTATCAACCCTCTAATTATACAAGTTATCAAATACTAGTCTTCCTTGATAATCGATGTGGGATAACAAAATTTTGAAAATAATTAACGTAAATAGAATTGAAGGACCTTCCTTCACACCTCAAGTACGTTTTCCTTGGAGCACACAATACCTTTCCGGTAATCATCTCCAACAAGTTGACCACCGGACAAGAAGATAAGTTGGTGAACGTACTAAAGGAGCACAAGACATTCCTTGGATGGACTATTGCGGACATCAAAGGGATAAGTCCTTCCACTTGCATGCATAGGATTTTACTTGAGGACGAAGCCAAGCCCTCTAGGCAACCTCGAAGGAGGTTGAACCCACCAATGATGGATGTGGTCAAAAAGTAAATGTTGAAGCTCCTCCAAGCGGGCATGATCTTTCCTATCTCGGATAGCAATTGGGTTAGCCCGACCCAAGTAGTTCCAAAAAAAGGAGGCATCACTTTGGTGAAAAATCAACATGGAGAGGTGGTCCCAAGCAAAATAGAAACCGGATGGAGAGTTTGCATTGACTACCGCAAGCTCAATAAGGTAACTCGAAAAGACCATTTCCCATTACCTTTTATTGATCAAATGTTGGAACGTCTTGCAGGTCATCAATACTATTGTTTCCTGGATGGATATTCAGGTTATTTCCAAATAGCCATCGCACCAGAAGATCAAGAGAAGACGACGTTCACTTGCCCATTTGGCACTTTTGCATATCGCAAAATGCCATTTGGACTTTGCAACGCACCAGGCACTTTCCAACGGTGCATGATAAGTATTTTCTCCGAATACATAGAAAATTTCATTGAAGTCTTCATGGATGAGTTTATCGTCCATGGAGACAGTTTTGACGCATGTTTAGGACATTTGAAACTTGTTCTTGAAAAATGTGTTGAAACCAATTTAGTTAATTCAGAAAAATGTCATTTCATGGTCGAACAAGGAATTGTGCTAGGACATGTAATATCCTCGAAAGGGATAGTGGTAGATAAGGCAAAGGTTGATGTTATAAAAAATTTACCTTATCCTACTAATGTTCGGGAAATCCGATCTTTTCTTGGTCATGCAGGTTTCTACCGACTGTTCATCAAAGATTTCTCAAAGATCTCAACACCCCTGTGTGAATTGCTCAAGAAAGATGTCACCTTCCTAGTGGATGAGGATTGCAAGAAGGCTTTTGACACTTTGAAGGCATGTCTCACCACCGCACCGATCATCCGTTCTCCAATTTGGGAGAAACCTTTTGAAATCATGTGTGACGCCAATGACTACGCCGTCGGAGCTGTCTTAGGACAAAAAGATGGATGGGTCTCCCATGTGATCCATTATGCGTCTATGACACTCAATGGAGGACAAAGGAATTACTCTACCACCGAGAAGGAGATGTTAGCGGTAGTTTTTGCCCTTGAGAAATTCCGGCAATACCTACTTGGGGTAAAAGTAATTATCTTAATGGACCATGCAACTCTTAGGTACCTCATGGCAAAGAAGGAGGCAAAGCCACGATTGATCCGTTGGGTGCTTCTTCTAAGCGAGTTTAACCTAGAGATAAGGGACAAGAAGGAAGCTGAGAACCTGGTGGCCGATCATTTGAGCAGACTAGTGCAAGAAATAGAAGATCCAGGAAGAAGAGAGATGGCGTGAAGTTTTCCAGACGATACATACTACACAACTCTTTGTTGTGTAACCGCCCCCGCGCCTCACACTAGCCGCCCCTGCGGCCAGCCGCCCCTGCGGAATTGTCGACAGAGGTTTGTCTTAAGCTTCAATCTTTTAAGCCTTGGTTTACTGACATTGTGAATTTCATTGTCAGGAAGGAGTATCCTCCAGACTTCACCAAGGCACAACGAGAGAAAGTAAAAGTTGAAGCTCGACACTACGTTCGGGACGATCCTTACCTTTGGAAGCAATGTAGTGACCAAGTGATCCGGCGTTGCATTCCGGACAATGAGGTACAATCCGTCCTAACTTTCTGTCATTCTGAAGCATGTGGAGGGCACTTTGGAGCAAACAAAACTGCAAGAAAAGTTTTGGATGCCGGTTTCTTTTGGCCACACATTTTTCGAGACGCTTTTGCATTTTCTAAAGTGTGTGATAGATGCCAAAGGGTAGGAAATCTTTCAAGGAGACATGAAATGCCCCAATCCTCTCTTATATTTTCTGAAATATTCGATGTTTGGGGAATTGATTTCATGGGGCCGTTTCCTACTTCATTCGGGAACACATATATTTTGCTTGCGGTGGACTATGTTTCCAAGTGGGTGGAAGCAAAGGCCACCAAAACTGATGATTCAAAAGTAGTTGCAGCTTTTCTAAAGGAAAATATCTTTGCAAGATTTGGAATCCCAAAAGCCTTAATCAGTGATAGGGGTACCTATTTTTGCAACAAGACGATCACGGCTCTCCTTAAGAAGTACCATGTTCACCAAAGAGTGTCAACAACTTATCATCCACAAACAAACGGCCAAGCTGAGGTGTCCAACCGGGAAATAAAGACCATCCTTGAAAAGACGGTTTCTCCCGGGCGGAAGGATTGGAGTGCAAGGCTAAATGACGCCCTATGGGCATATCGGACAGCCTACAAAACTCCCATCGAAATGTCCCCTTTTAGGCTCGTGTTTGGGAAAGCTTGTCACCTACCGGTGGAGTTAGAGCACAAAGCTTGGTGGGCGAGAAAGAAGTGCAACATGAACATAGAAGAAGTGGGAGAATTCCGGAAGCTCCAATTCCAAGAGTTGGAGGAACTGAGGCTAGATGCATATGACCATGCTACCACATACAAAGAAAAGACCAAAGCATGGCATGACCGGAACATCCTCCGGAAGGGCTTCAAGGTAGGTAATAAGGTACTTCTCTTTCAATCCCGTTTGAAACTCTTTGCAGGTAAGCTGCGTTCAAGATGGACAGGGCCGTTCATAGTAGACGAAGTATACCCTCACGGGGTTGTGTATCTCTATGACCCCCAAACGCACATGGTGTTTAAGGTGAACGGACAAAGGCTAAAGCTTTACCTTGAAGGAGTCAAGAACGATCCGATTGACGAGATGGTACTAGAGGAGGCACAATCAGAGAAGTAGAGATCTTACATCGAGCCAACGACGTAAAACAAAGGCGCTTATCGGGAGGCAACCCGAAGGAATAGAAAGAGGAGCTTCTGTCAAGGAATCCGCCTATGCGGTTTTGTTTCCCGCCCCTGCGGTGACACTCAGGCCAGCACCGCCCCCGGCGCTGGGCCTGCGCCTGCAACACGCCTGTCACCGCCCCCCGCGGTGACATCCCCACGCCTCTGCTGCGGCCATCCTTGACACAAATTCCCAGCGCCGCCCCCGGCGCTGGGCCTGCGTGACCCTCTCCCTTGTTGCCGCTCCTGTGGTGTCAAACCCCCGCCCCTACGGGTTTACCTAGAAAAGAAAAAAAAGGATCTCGAAAAACACCTACACCTACCATACACCACTCACCAACCTTCTTCACCAAACACAAACCCTCCAAACTCCCTTCCTTCAGAAACACTCTCAACGCCCCTGCGCCCTCTGCCAAAACCAATCTGACCGACGCCCCTGCACCGCCTCCGACAGCTAGCCACCAGTCGAAACATCCCTGTGCCACCTTCTCCCACTACCCCTGTGCTCTCTCCCTGCCCTACGGCATTCCTCCTCACCCACTTCATACATTCCACTACAGCTACATCACCAGCGAGGCTACACCACCAATGACGTCACCGGAGTAACCTCAACAACACCCTCTGCATCGCTCCTCAGAAATCGCCTCTGCACTTCTCCCGCACCTGCGGCTGCAAGCATCCGCCCCTGCACCTCACCGCCTCTGCGCCTGCACAGCCGCCCATGCAGAAATCACAACTGAAAGGTCGTTTTCTTTTCCTCATTTCAACATTTTCTAATCCTTTGCTTCAAATACTTTCAAGAATGGAAGCCCAAAGGAAATACAAGACGACCGAAGCAGAGAAGGAACGTTATAGGATTGTGCAAGATCGAGTTGTGTATTGTTCACGCTAGGATGTAGCACAAAAAAGCTTTACATTTATAACTCGAACTAAATCCTAAACTACCTAGCGAAACCCGCAGTGTACGGGACGTTCGTAGTATGGATAGTATTCCGAGGTCGAACACAAAGACTAAGGTGAGATTGATTCGGTTTATGATAGAGTTTAGTGAAGATCTAGGTTAAGAAAAGAAAGAAATAAAGAAATGAAAATCTCAATTGTTTTTGGTTGGTTTTTAGGTGATCAATCAAGGATCACAACTCATGCAAAAGTAAGCAATCAACTAAGCTAACAAATCAACACAAAGAAACAAGCAAAAATACGAGATATAGATCAAAGAAAGAAAAGACGGATTCTAGGGTTTGGAAGTTCCGGTTATGGCATAGAACTCAAGTTATCTATTCGTTCCTTGGATTAACTATGTTGGGGTTAAGCGTTTCTAAATTGGGATCAATCACCGGGTAGGTCTCATGGTCCGCTAGTCCATTCCCGAGGTCTCATCACCGGGTAAGTCTCTAAGAACCTAAGGGACGGAATTTTACTCAAACCGGATTGTTATCTAAAGATCCAACCTATCCTCACCGGGTAAGTCTCGGAAGGGTTAGTCCTAAGCTACCATCCAGCACACTTAATCCAATGGCGGCTTATTAGGCTCACCACTACCTAAGGTTTGTGATCTTTGGAATCTAAGAGTGAGGATTACCGGGTAAGTCTCTCCTAACACTTAGTTGCTAACACTAGGTCACCCTAGGATAGATTTAACTCAACAACACTTAGGATTTCAACATTCTAAAAATCTAAGACTAGATCCACCGAACCAGGGAAAATCACGGTTTGTTCTACCTAAACCACGGCCGTGGTTTGTCAAGAACCAACCGTGATTTCTAACAGAGGCTACGTTTACGCACACAAGTCATGCAAGGATAAATCTAAGTCCTTCCTATCATAGCTCTAGCCATAACCATCCTTTCCTTACCCTAGAACCACATCTATTTAGCCTATAACGTTCATAATAGAAATCGAAATGCACAAACATAAATCATGGCATCCATTTGCAAGATGATGAAGGAAAAGAGATGAACAAGTGAACTAAAACAAAACCAAGCTGAAAATAGAATTAGAGTAACTCACAATCCTTCTTAAAGAAGGTTCAAATGGTTCATACAACTCTAGAAATAGAATCCGGAATTCTTCACTACAAAAACTATCAAGGTGTGGTAATGGTGTGTGTTCTTCTTCTCCTCTTCAATGGAGCTCTTCTTCTTCCTTGTTGGCACTTTCCTTCCTAGAAAGACTTCTTGTTGGGAGAGTATTTTTGATTGGAAGATTTTGATAATGGAGAGCTGCTCCAAGATACCCTTCTCAGCCAATGAAGGACCACTTTTATAACAAATTTTGCATGAGCTGGCCATGAGAGTCGTGGCACAGCTGTCACAAGAATCTGACAAAATCCACGGGTAGAACCACGGTCGTGGTCTTGGTCTAGACCGTGGTTTGCTCCAGAAGCTTCGCCTTGGATCATTAAACTGTGATTTGGTGCATGGCTTGTGTTGGCAAGGCTCCATGAGTCTTCCTTAGCCTCTAGTTTGCATCCTAATGAGCCCGGAGGTGTGTCATCTCGAGGATTGATTCTCGAATGCATCAATTAAGCTCCCAAAATACCTATAAAACACGCACAAGTCCGTGTAGACGTCTATCTCGACAAAATACATGAATTGAGTGCAAAACGTCGCGAACTAATGCTAAACCATGCATGAATGAGTGAGAAATCTATCTAAATGACTACTTAAACCTAGTTCATAAATCGTGTTATCAAAATACCCCATACTTAAGGTTTGCTCGTCCCCGAGCAAATTCCCAACTATAGACTAAGAGATGACATGATTTATGTATGCAGAAAAATGGCAAAATCTTTTTGGGTTTGTGCTTCTACTATTGGATCACCTTCATAGTCATGTTTCCTAGCTCCGGATAAGCGATCATGCATCAAATAAGTGAAAGCATGGAAATACAATTGTACTTAACTCAAAAACATGCATGAAATGTAAAAATGAAGAGGCTAAGAAGATCAAGAGCATATCCAATCTAGATTACCAAGTCTTACAAACATGCAAATAGGTCACAAGGTCTTGTGAAATAGAAGGTCAAGAAACGTTGTGATTAGGTGGGGATTTTTCTAGGCTATGTGGTGCTAATCCGGGAATGGAACTAACTCCACAATCTTGTCCTCGATCAACTTCCCTCGAGTGTATATTTTTTCTCTATCTTTTCTTTCTTTTCTTTTTCTTTGACTTATTTTTGAGACAATGGCATTGGTGTACAAGAGCCGAAACCTTGGTGATTAGCCGTCCTCGGGCTTTTTCTTAGTTTTCGAGGTGCATCCACACCGGGCACACATACCAAAGCTCGTTAGGACTATTGGTTTATTTGACTTTGGCAAGGCACCAACACCCGATTATGTGAAGTGTACCGAGTTACTTGTCATTTAAACCAACGTCCCCAAACCTATATTTTTGGCTACACTTTTCACAACAAATTCAGCATTTTATGCATGATATTCTTTTCATCAACAACTTCACCTCACACTTGCTTTTTCACACACATCAACACACTAGCATGCTCCTATTCCCGGATGGGTTAAAAGAGGTCAACTTTATCTCAATTGAGGTGCTCAAGCAATCATGATTAAGATGAGAAGTAGAGAAAGATGAATTGCCTCATTCATTCCTAGATGGTATGCAAGAACTATCATGTAATTTCGATCTTCAATACTCAATCATTTCTAGGCAAACATCATGATCACAAATCATTCATAGAATTCAAGAGAAGTACTTCATGTCCACATATGCATTCATCAATCCTAACACATGAGGCCATCCATAGCCAATTCACAAGACAAGATTCATCATTAGGATCATATCCAAGCCTAGAAAGCACAAAATTTTTTTAAATTTTCTGATTTTTTTGAATTTTCGATATATATATATACAATGCAAGACATGTGAAGGTTTTAAGCTATCCTAGATGCTCATCATGCAAAGGATCATGAAAACCCCACCCCATACTTAGAAACACATTGTCCCCAATGTGTAAATGAAGTAAGGAAGAGTGAAAGAAGGTTCTCACAATGTAAAAATGGTTTGATATAGTATTTGGGATGACTTAAATGGATTGATGTCGGATGATCCTATCAAGAATGGTAGAGAGCTCTAAGTGTTCATCAAAGCGTTGGAACCCGCGCTAGGTGCCGCTAGCCGTCCAAGTTCCGCGTCCGCTCCACCCATAGTTGATGAGGGGTTCATCATCATCATTCACATGCCAAACAAGGCTTCCCATGCTACTAAGGTTCTAGCACACATAAAACACACCAAACACACAAAGCACACAAAAATAGAAAAGATCTAAGCAAAAACGAAAAATGAAAAGGGAAAAACGTTACAAATGGGTTGCCTCCCACCAAGCGTTTCTTTAAGGTCATTAGCTTGACCAAACTCGGGGACGTCTACTCAAGGTGAAGTGGGGCAATTATCTCCACCGGAGCTCCCGGGATATACTTCTTCAACCGGTGCCCATTCACCTTAAAGTTCCCACAATGTTCCCCTCCTATCTCAATAGCTCCATGGGGAAAGATCTTCTTCACCACATATGGCCCGGTCCATCTTGATTTGAGCTTTCCGGGAAAGAGCCTTAGCCTTGAGTTAAAGAGAAGGACAAGATCTCCTTCACTCAACTCCTTGGGGATGATCCTCTTGTCATGCCATCTTTTGGTTCTATCCTTGTAAATCCAGGCGTTCTCATAAGCATCCAACCGGATCTCCTCGAGGGCATTCAATTCAAGCAATCTCTTTTCTCCCGCCTCTTTGAGATCAAAATTTAGCCACTTAATAGCCCAATAAGCTCTATGCTCCATCTCTACCGGAAGGTGGCAAGACTTGCCATAGACCAACTTGTAAGGAGTGGTGTCAATCGGTGTCTTGAAGGCGGTTCTATATGCCCATAAGGCATCATTGAGCCTCATAGCCCAATCTTTTCTCGTCCTAGAGACCGTCTTCTCAAGAATGGCCTTGATCTCCCGGTTGGAGATCTCCACTTGGCCACTAGTTTGGGGATGGTAAGGTGTCGCTACCTTATGAGTCACCCCATACTTAGCCAAAAGCGCTCCAAAGTTCCTATTTGTGAAGTGCTTCCCTCCATCACTAATGATCACCCTTGGTGTACCAAACCTAGGGAAGATCACTCGGTTGAAGAACCGCACCACCACTTTGGCATCATTTGTAGGAGAGGCGATTGCGTCCACCCATCTTGACACATAGTCCACCGCCAATAGGATGTAGAGATTGCCACATGAAGAAGGGAATGGTCCCATGAAGTCCACACCCCACACATCAAATATTTCTACTTCTTGGATGTTGTTCAAGGGCATCTCATTCCTTCTTGAGATGTTGCCCGTTCTTTGGCA
This sequence comes from Fagopyrum homotropicum, assembly GCA_033239125.1. Lineage (NCBI taxonomy): Eukaryota > Viridiplantae > Streptophyta > Magnoliopsida > Caryophyllales > Polygonaceae > Fagopyrum > Fagopyrum homotropicum. The sequence continues at coordinate 120,514,412 of BSWB01000004.1, read as the reverse complement.
AGCATCACATGTCGCTACAAAACCTTGCACATCTTTAAACAAGTTAGGCCAATAAAAACCGGATTGCAATACCTTTGCACACGTCTTGTGTGAGCTAGCATGGCCTCCACATGGTAAGGAGTGACAATGCCGGATCACACTCTCTACTTCATCTTCCGGTATGCATCTTCTAAACATTACATCCGGGCCTCTTTTGAACAAGAGTGGCTCACTCCAATAGTAATGCCTCACATCATTGAAGAACTTCTTCCTTTGGGCATATGACAAGCCGGGAGGCACTTCCTCACACACAAGATAGTTCACAATGTGGGCATACCATGGCTCACTTTCTCTAGACACTTGGAACAAGCATTCCTCCATCATTTGTAATTGCTCATCCCGGAATGAGTCATCAATCGGGATGTCATCTCTCTCAAGCTCTAATGGAGGCAATCTACTAAGGTGATCCGCCACTGAGTTCTCGGATCCCTTCTTGTCCCGAATTTCCAAATCAAACTCTTGTAGAAGAAGGATCCACCGAATCAACCTAGGCTTGGCATCCTTCTTGGTAAGTAGATAACGGATCGCAGCATGATCCGTATAAACTATGACCTTCGCCCCAACAAGATATGAGCGGAACTTCTCAAATGCATACACAACCTCTAGCAACTCCTTCTCGGTGGTAGCATAATTGAGTTGGGCATCATCTAGCATTTTGCTAGCATAATAAATGGCATGAGTGCGCCCATCTTTCCTTTGCCCCAAAACAGCCCCAACGGCTACATCGCTTGCATCACACATGATCTCAAATGGTAAACTCCAATCCGGAGGTTGCATGATAGGTGCGGAGATCAAGGTGTTCTTCAACCTACAAAAAGCCTCAAGACAATCTTTGGAAAAGACAAATCAACATCCTTCGTTAGTAGGTTAGTGAGAGGCTTAGAAATTTTAGAGAAGTCTTGAATAAACCTCCGGTAAAAACCGGCATGCCCTAAGAAACTCCTTACCCCCTTCACCGAGGTAGGTGGTGGCAACTTCTCTATCGTTTCAATCTTGGCCCTATCAACCTCAATGCCACGGTTAGACACCAAGTGTCCCAACACAATGCCTTCACTTACCATGAAGTGGAATTTTTCCCAATTCAAGACAAGATTTGTCTCCTCACATATTTGCAATACTAATGACAAGTTAGCCAAGCAATTATCAAAGGAAGAACCATAAACAGAGAAATCATCCATGAACACCTCCATGATATTTTCAATGTATTCCGAAAAGATAGCCATCATACACCTTTGGAAGGTGGCGGGTGCATTACACAACCCAAATGACATTCTCCTATATGCAAAAGTACCCCATGGACATGTAAAGGTTGTTTTCTCTTGGTCATCGGGGTGGATAGGGATTTGGAAGAATCCACTGTAGCCATCTAGATAGCAAAAATGAGAGTGTTGAGCTAACCTTTCTAGCATTTGGTCAATGAAGGGGAGAGGGAAGTGATCTTTCCTAGAGGCCATGTTCAATTTCCTATAATCAATGCACATCCTCCACCCCGTAACCGTTCTAGTCGGGATTAGTTCATTGTTCTCATTAGTTACTACGGTCATCCCACCCTTCTTAGGAACTACATGAACGGGACTAACCCACTTACTATCCGAGATAGGGTAGATAATTCCCGCATCTAGCAACTTAATGATTTCCTTTTTGACAACCTCTTTCATTATAGGATTCAATCTCCTTTGATGTTCAATAGAGGGTTTATGATTATCTTCCATCATTATCTTATGCATGCACAAAGAAGGTTTTATGCCAACCAAATCATCAATAGTATAGCCAATGGCTTTCCTATGCAATCTTAGCTCATGCAACAACTTAGCAAGTTCACAATCACTCAAGCATGCATTCACAATTACCGGATATGTAGAATTATCACCAAGAAAAGCATACTTAAAATGAGAGGGGAGGGGTTTGAGTTCAAGTTTAGGAGGACCTTTATCGATTGGAGACGATCCAAACAATGTTGGATGAGATGAATCTAAAGCAAATGAAGAGCCTTCAAGGCTCCTTGAAACTTGATCATCAATGAGGTCTGATTCAGGGTAAACCCCGGTCGGAATCACGGTTGGCTCAACTTCCACGGCCGTGGTTCTTGCCAAGCCTGCTTCTCGGAGTTGTCCAGAGAGTTTGACGGCCGTGGAACATAAATCTCAACCGTGGAATTTGCAGCTGTTCAACACCTCTTCGTGGCTTTCAAATCCAACTCTTGGCTCCTCTTCTAATGCTTCCAAAGCCTTGATCTCTTCATTGCAATCCTCCTCAATACCTTCCTCCATCATAATTAAGGTAAGAACCTTCTCCAAGGGATCCTTGATCAAGATCGAGCTCACAATTTCTCTAGATTCTTCTTGCTCGACTATGTTGAAGACATCCTCATCAAGGGTTGGCCCTTTCATCATTGTGGACAATTTGAACTTGATGTTCTCTTCTCCAATGTTGAAGGAGAGAGTCCCATTCTTGCAATCCACTAGGCATCCGGAAGTGGCTAGGAAAGGTCTTCCTAAGATGATGGGAACCGGATAATCCGCCGGAATGTCCAAGACGACAAAGTCAATTGGCACATAGAATCCTCCTAGTTGCACCGGGATGTCTTCTAGGATCCCAACTGGATGAGTGATAGAACGGTCCGCCATGTATAGGGTCATCTTGACCGGTTTTGGCTCTCCTAGCCCAACCTTGTTGCAAAGTGCAAGCGGTATGATGCTTACACTTGCCCCAAGATCACAAAGGGCCTCGTACTTCACATCTCCCACTCCAATTGGGACGCAAAAAGAACCCGGATCTCTTAGCTTGGGAGGCATCTCCTCCTTCATTGTTTGGATCAATTCCGAGGATCTCTTGGTCATTCTTATCTCCCCATACTCCTCCAACTTCATCTTGTTGGAGAGTATCTCTTTTAAGAACTTGCCATATGCCGGCATTCCTAAAATGACATCCATGAACGGAATGTTAATATGTAATTTGGACATTAGTTCAAGGAACTTACCAAAGTGATTGTCCAAGCGAGCTCTTGCTCGTGATTGCGGGAACGGTAGTGGTGGCTTGTATGGAGGCGGTGCCACATATGTTGGATCAACATTCTTGCTCTTGCCTCCATCTCTTGGCAAAGTCTCTTCCTCTATCACCACTTGTTTCCCTTTAGCATTCTCCTTGGGCAAAGGATCCTTCATGCTTAACCCACTCCTCGTTGTGATAACCAACACTTGGCCTCTTAGGTTGTCTTCGGTTCTTCCGGGAAGCTTTCCCGGATCTCTATGGGCTTCACCCGCCTTTTGGAACACTTGCGCTTCCAAGACTTTTTGGGCTTTAGAGATTGAAGTCACGGTGCTCTCAAGACCACTCAACCTTCCAAGCAATTGCTCAAACATTATTTCGGTTCTATCCTTTGGAGGTTGAGTGAATCCGGGTGGAGGTTCTTGTGAAGCTCTTGGTGGTGGAGTTGTGCTTGTGAAAGCGAGAGGGTTCAAGGCTCCATCCGGGTTAGAGTAAGAAAATCCGGGGTGGTTGTGGTTGGGCCGGTAATTGTTGAATTGCCGGTTGTTGTTGAAGTTCCTTGGGCCTTGATAATTGTTGAAGTTGCCCCTTCCCATATAATTCACATTCTCCTCCTTGGAAGACAAGTTGGCTTGGGGAGGCACTTGAGGAGTTGCTTGGTTCTTCAAAGTTGTAGCACACAACTCCCTCAAGGATTTCAATTCATTGTTGATGGCGTCAAGCTTGAAATTGCTCATGGTGACTTCACTCACCTCATATGCTCCCGCCTTTCTCCCTTCACTCTTCCTATGGGAGTATTTCTCAATCACTAGAGCTTGCTTCTCCACAAACTCCCAAGCTTTATCTACATGCTTCTCCATAAAAGTCCCACCGGAAAGAGATTGGAGCTTGAATTGGCTATCTTCATCAAGTCCTTTGAAGTAGATCTCCAATAGCTCAATTTTCGGTATGCCATGGTGTGGACAATCAAGGAGGAGATCTTTGAACCTCTCCCAATACTTGAATAAACTCTCTCTATCCTTCATCACGAAGGCATTGATCTTCCCTCTTAATTCGGTAGTCTTGGAAGGTGGGAAGAACTTAGTTAAAAACTCGGTTGTCATCTCCTCCCAAGTACCAACTCGCCCTTGTGGAATAGATTGATACCAAGCTAACGCCTTATCCTTAAGAGAGAAGGAAAAAGCCCTAAGCTTATGGTTGTTGCTCTCCAATCTTGGCGGTCTAAGAGTCTCCATCAAAATCTCATAGTACATCAAGTGTTGATGAGGAGACTCTCCTTCCATCCCTCCAAATTGATTATGCCGGATCATTTGTAGAACTTGAGGACGGAGCTCATAGTTGTGGGTTGCGGGATCTCCTAAGTTCACACCCGGACGGTGTGCTCTTTGTGCCGGATCCATACGTCTACCCAAAGTTTGTGGCTCTTCAATAGCAATGGGTACAACCCTAACATTCGCCGCCGGCTGCGGTTGTGGTGGTGGAGGAGGTGGAGGTTGTTGACGAATAAGCTCTCCTTGTACAAGGGCTTGCCTAATCTCATCAATCTCCCTCCTAGTTGCTTCTTGCCTCTCATTGGCAAGTTTCCTTTCCTCCTCCAAGAGCTCATCTCTTAGCCTTATTTGCTCTAAGGCTTCATCCAATTCAGCTTGGAGGTCTCTTCCGGCCATCTCTTTCCCCTTCTTGATGCTCTTGGATCTAGATCTAAGGGTTTTCTCCGGTTCGGGATCGAATGGAGCTAAATCCTTGCCACGAGATCTTCACATGCACCTAAAGAGTAAGTGATGTCCTGAAAAGCAAAGACACACACCAAAGAGAGATCAAAAGAAACAAGAAAGATCTACACTATAAACAATCACAAAATGACTCAATCTAGACCTAGTCCCCGGCAACGGCGCCAAAAACTTGTTCACGCTAGGATGTAGCACAAAAAAGCTTTACATTTATAACTCGAACTAAATCCTAAACTACCTAGCGAAACCCGAAGTGTACGGGATGTTCGTAGTATGGATAGTATTCCGAGGTCGAACACAAAGACTAAGGTGAGATTGATTCGGTTTATGATAGAGTTTAGTGAAGATCTAGGTTAAGAAAAGAAAGAAATAAAGAAATGAAAATCTCAACTGTTTTTGGTTGGTTTTTAGGTGATCAATCAAGGATCACAACTCATGCAAAAGTAAGCAATCAACTAAGCTAACAAATCAACACAAAGAAACAAGCAAAAATACGAGATATAGATCAAAGAAAGAAAAGACGGATTCTAGGGTTTGGAAGTTCCGGTTATGGCATAGAACTCAAGCTATCTATTCGTTCCTTGGATTAACTATGTTGGGGTTAAGCATTTCTAAATTGGGATCAATCACCGGGTAGGTCTCATGGTCCGCTAGTCCATTCCCGAGGTCTCATCACCGGGTAAGTCTCTAAAAACCTAAGGGACGGAATTTTACTCAAACCGGATTGTTATCTAAAGATCCAACCTATCCTCACCGGTTAAGTCTCGGAAGGGTTAGTCCTAAGCTACCATCCAGCACACTTAATCCAATGGCGGCTTATTAGGCTCACCACTACCTAAGGTTTGTGATCTTTGGAATCTAAGAGTGAGGATTACCGGGTAAGTCTCTCCTAACACTTAGTTGCTACCACTAGGTCACCCTAGGATAGATTTAACTCAACAACACTTAGGATTTCAACATTCTAAAAATCTAAGACTAGATCCACCGAACCAGGGAAAATCACGGTTTGTTCTACCTAAACCACGGCCGTGGTTTGTCAAGAACCAAACGTGATTTCTAACAGAGGCTACGTTTACGCACACAAGTCATCCAAGGATAAATCTAAGTCCTTCCTATCATAGCTCTAGCCATAACCATCCTTTCCTTACCCTAGAACCACATCTATTTAGCCTACAACGTTCATAATAGAAATCGAAATGAACAAACATAAAATCATGGCATCCATTTGCAAGATGATGAAGGAAAAGAGATGAACAAGTGAACTAAAACAAAACCAAGCTGAAAATAGAATTAGAGTAACTCACAATCCTTCCTAAAGAAGGTTCAAATGGTTCATACAACTCTAGAAATAGAATCCGGAATTCTTCACTACAAAAACTATCAAGGTGTGGTAATGGTGTGTGTTCTTCTTCTCCTCTTCAATGGAGCTCTTCTTCTTCCTTGTTGGCACTTTCCTTCCTAGAAAGACTTCTTGTTGGGAGAGTATTTTTGATTGGAAGATTTTGATAATGGAGAGCTGCTCCAAGATACCCTTCTCAGCCAATGAAGGACCACTTTTATAACAAATTTTGCATGAGCTAGCCATGAGAGTCGTGGCACAGCTGTCACAAGAATCTGGCAAAATCCACGGGTAGAACCACGGTCGTGGTCTTGGTCTAGACCGTGGTTTGCTCCAGAAGCTTCGCCTTGGATCATTAAACTGTGATTTGGTGCATGGCTTGTGTTGGCAAGGCTCCATGAGTCTTCCTTAGCCTCTAGTTTGCATCCTAATGAGCCCGGAGGTGTGTCATCTCGAGGATTGATTCTCGAATGCATCAATTAAGCTCCCAAAATACCTATAAAACACGCACAAGTCCGTGTAGACGTCTATCTCGACAAAATACATGAATTGAGTGCAAAACGTCGCGAACTAATGCTAAACCATGCATGAATGAGTGAGAAATCTATCTAAATGACTACTTAAACCTAGTTCATAAATCGTGTTATCATGTATGCAACTCGATTTCTGCATATCCCGACTTTGGAGAAACTAGGAATGCTAGAGAACATGCAAGCGTTTTTTGCGAATGTTGGGCTCGGAGACTTCCTCCAGAAGAGTGCTTCGACATATCTGGAACTCAGCAGACAGTTTATCTCTACTTTCACAATGGAGAAGGAAGACCACGTGTGTACCGGCCTCACCTTCAAGTTCAACAAGGTGAAGTACACTCTTGACTACACCGATTTACGGGAGGCTTTTGGGGTGACTCTAAACCCCTCTGAGAACTGGTGGGATCCAGTCCCGGCCCCGTACCTATGTGAGTTTTGGCAAGCAGCTACCGGGTCGGAATTCCATGTTCGGGGTGAGTACTCCAACAAACTCACTCACCCCAGCTTGAGGTTGATTTCAAAGATCCTCATGAGTGTCTTCTGTGGACACAAAGAAGAAAACAAGGTCGCTCTCAAGGACCTCCCACTACTCTACTCCTGCCTTCCACATAGCGAGAAGCTGATGGATTGGCCCTCTCTCTTCCTCGCCGCTTTGAAGCAGATTAGGAGGAATGAGCCGAGGGATATTGTCGGCGGTGGGGTGATCTCTTTGATCGCCTCACAAGTGATGGACCTGTCCGAGTTAGAGGATGGGATGGCGGCTCCTCTCTATACTGAGAGGATGCTTAGGAGGTGCAAGCTCCTCCGGCAGGACGGGGAGAACCTGTTTTGGATCTCCCTTGCAGATGGGAGCCACCTCACCTACCTCCCCCAACCTTTACCTTTAGGAGGTGAGCTCTCCGAGCTCTACAATCCGGCGGATCCTTTCGTGGCGAGGAGGCCACTAGTGGCCATTGTGGAGAGGCATGTTGCCAGCTCCAACCGGGCCCATCAAGAGGAGCACCTACCCATCCCGGATGACGAGGAGATGCCCACGGCGGCACTAGAGGAGGACCCGGCCCTTGTGAGCCTTCAGGCTCAGATGGCGGCTATGACGACCCGGCACCGGACATGGCAGTCCGATTACCAGCGGACTATGTTGGAGCAGCAACAAAGCTGGCAGGACAGTTTTGCCACCTCCATGACCTCACACTTCAACCAGAGGCAGGAGGCCTGGCAGGCAGCCCAGCAGCAGCAGCTAGAGGCTCAGCATTTGGCTTGACAGGCTAGTTTTGAGACCTCTTTTGGTCGCCGGATGTCTGCCCAACAGGACCGCATTGATGACATCTACCGCTGGCAGGAGCACTTCTTCCGCCACTTCCTTTACCCACCGGAGGAGGGTCCTGGTGGTCCATCCGGACCACCCCACTGATGGGTACTTCTCTTTTCCTTCTTCCACATTTATCTTTGACTCATTTGCACTTTGGGGACAAAGTGTACTTCAAGTATGGGGGAGGGATATATCATTGCTTGTACAGCTCATTGAGTTGTTTTAGAATTTGTGTTGTTAAATTCAGTTTAAAAAAAAGAAAAAGAAAAAAGCCAAAGAAGTAAAAAAAAAGGCATGGAAATCCTTGGATAAACCGAAAACCCAAAAGGGCGGTTTAGGTAAAAAGAAGGTAGTCCCACCAACCTTAGGGTGGTGCAAAATTGGAGTTGAGGGATGTGAGCTAAAGTGATAAAAAAAGAAGAAGAGTGGCAAGGTGAAAACCCGAAAGGCCGCCTTGACAAAATGAGCGACACCGAGCGTCGGTTTCCCTTCCAGCGTTTTGGCGACATAAGAATGGGAGTCATAAGGAGGTTGTCCGGGTAGGCCACTCTTGGAGCAATAAGGATGGTAGTATTTCTTTTTTTCAAATTTCCTCTCTTTTCCTTATTTCTTTCTTGGCTTTTCTCTTGTTCTCCATTATCTTTCTGCTTACTCATGCTTCCTGAGGCCTTTGAGTCAAATTGATGTCATGTGTTTTTACTCGGGACGAGTAAAAGGTCTAAGTATGGGGGAGTTTGATAGGTGATGAAATCACTATCAATTAGGGTAGTTTTTAGAGTCTTTTTATTGCATTAGTGTCGGTTTTTGCTACTAACTCCTTGGTCCAGAAGAAGAAGATCAAAAGAAGCTAAAGAAGGAGTTATAAGCACTTAGGAGTGAAGATCAATCAAGAAGCAAAGCTTCTGTTGCCTCACCGCCCCTGCGGGTCTTTCCAGCCGCCCCTGCGGATGACGTTTCCACTGGAGCGCTCCCTGCACTTTCATCAGCGCCGGCCATGAAGAGTGTCACCGCCCCTACGCCACTCCTTGGCGCCCCTGCGGTGACGAGTCCTGAAGATATGAAGACCAGCTCCCCTGTGTCTCCCACTGCGCCCCTGCCTGCGTCCCAACCTGGGAGCTGGAAGATGAAGAGGTTGTGTCGACGCCCCTGCGTCGACATAGGGACGCCCCGGCGGCTTGACATCAGAAACGTTAGGTAGGCGAAAGGTCAGACGTTGAAGTGCATTAAAGATCCGCCCCAGCGGAGTTGTGTAGCCGCCCCAGCGGTTCTGAAGAAGACCAACCGATTCTGCCTAAACCGCCCCTGCGGTTCCTGAATGCTGCCCCAGGGGTTTAACGCCATAAGCTTTACTTGGTTGTTTACACCACCTTTATGGCATTTAAGGTGGCTATTTTGGGCCGGCCATTTACTCCTATTTAGTGTCTTTTGTAGTATAAATAGTCTTGGGTTGATTGCTAGAATCATCCATCTTATCATCTTGTTAATCATAAAATTATCCACTTAGATTGTCTTGCTACCTTGTAATGAGTTGCTAACTCCCTTGCTACATTGGGTTGGTTTGAAGCTACTTTGTTGCTTTGATTGTAAGTACTTTATAATATAAGTTTTCATTCAGTAATACTTTGTGTTTCCTTGATCTCCATTGTCTAATTGCATGTTTACTATTGCTTGAGATTGATCACCTTAGGTTCTAAAGTGCATGCAAACAACTAGGATTAATAGGTTCTGTGTTCGGGTCTTTAATCTAGTAGCAACTTTAAGTAATAACGGGTTGTGATTACTTAAAGAAAAGGAACACAAATATAAAGATAAGTTTAACGGTTTTAGTCTCATGTTTATATCTCTTAGTCTTTGTTTGAAAGCTAACCTGTTATTTGTTCTTGTAGGTTTACGGAACTTTAATAGGTTAAGTTGTGTTGATGCCGGTTGGCTCAACACATATATGCGATCGAGACAGGAGATTACTTGGAAACTTGTAAAAGGAACTCACCAAAGTAGCAATTGCATGCTTAGAATCAACCTAGTGTAGATTCATCCATTATTGTCTTACTTGTCGCATTTATCGTTTTCATAAGTTTTTGTGTATCAATTCAACCAACCCCCCCCCCCTTTGTGTCACTTGTCATTATAATCGATAATTGCATCTAAAACACCTTAACTCTCTTGGGTTCGGCCCCTACTTAATCACTATAGTTGTTCTTAGTGCTAACTCGGGAATTACTTTTGATTGGGTATAGATTTAACTCAACAACACTTAGGATTTCAACATTCTAAAAATCTAAGACTAGATCCACCGAACCAGGGAAAATCACGATTTGTTCTACCTAAACCACGTCCGTGGTTTGTGAAGAACCAACCGTGATTTCTAACAGAGGCTACGTTTACGCACACAAGTCATCCAAGGATAAATCTAAGTTCTTCCTATCATAGCTCTAGCCATAACCATCCTTTCCTTACCCTAGAACCACATCTATTTAGCCTACAACGTTCATAATAGAAATCGAAATGAACAAACATAAAATCATGGCATCCATTTGCAAGATGATGAAGGAAAAGAGATGAACAAGTGAACTAAAACAAAACCAAGCTGAAAATAGAATTAGAGTAACTCAAAATCCTTCTTAAAGAAGGTTCAAATGGTTCATACAACTCTAGAAATAGAATCCGGAATTCTTCACTACAAAAACTATCAAGGTGTGGTAATGGTGTGTGTTCTTCTTCTCCTCTTCAATGGAGCTCTTCTTCTTCCTTGTTGGCACTTTCCTTCCTAGAAAGACTTCTTGTTGGGAGAGTATTTTTGATTGAAAGATTTTGATAATGGAGAGCTGCTCCAAGATACCCTTCTCAGCCAATGAAGAACCACTTTTATAACAAATTTTGCATGAGCTAGCCATGAGAGTCGTGGCACAGCTGTCACAAGAATCTGGCAAAATCCACGGGTAGAACCACGGTCGTGGTCTTGGTCTAGACCGTGGTTTGCTCCAGAAGCTTCGCCTTGGATCATTAAACTGTGATTTGGTGCATGGCTTGTGTTGGCAAGGCTCCATGAGTCTTCCTTAGCCTCTAGTTTGCATCCTAATAAGCCCGGAGGTGTGTCATCTCGAGGATTGATTCTTGAATGCATCAATTAAGCTCCTAAAGCTCCCAAAATACCTATAAAACACGCACAACTCCGTGTAGACGTCTATCTCGACAAAATACATGAATTGAGTGCAAAACGTAGCGAACTAATGCTAAACCATGCATGAATGAGTGAGAAATCTATCTAAATGACTACTTAAACCTAGTTCATAAATCGTGTTATCATGTATGCAACTCGATTTCTGCATATCCCGACTTTGGAGAAACTAGGCATGCTAGAGAACATGCAAGCGTTTTTTGCGAATGCTGGGCTCGGAGACTTCCTCCAGAAGAGTGCTCCGACATATCTGGAGCTCGGCAGACAGTTTATCTCTACTTTCACAATGGAGAAGGAAGACCACGTGTGTACCGGCCTCACCTTCAAGTTCAACAAGGTGAAGTACACTCTTGACTACACCGATTTACGGGAGGCTTTTGGGGTGAATCTAAACCCCTCTGAGAACTGGTGGGATCCAGTCCCGGCCCCGTACCTATGTGAGTTTTGGCAAGCAGCTACCGGGTCGGAATTCCATGTTCGGGGTGAGTACTCCAACAAACTCACTCACCCCAGCTTGAGGTTGATTTCAAAGATCCTCATGAGTGTCTTCTGTGGACACAAAGAAGAAAACAAGGTCGCTCTCAAGGACCTCCCACTACTCTACTCCTGCTTTCCACATAGCGAGAAGCTGATGGATTGGCCCTCTCTCTTCCTCGCCGCTTTGAAGCGGATCAGGAGGAATGAGCCGAGGGATATTGTCGGCGGTGGGGTGATCTCTTTGATCGCCTCACAAGTGATGGACCTGTCCGAGTTAGAGGATGGGATGGCGGCTCCTCTCTATACTGAGAGGATGCTTAGGAGGTGCAAGCTCCTCCGGCAGGACGGGGAGAACCTGTTTTGGATCTCCCTTGCAGATGGGAGCCACCTCACCTACCTCCCCCAACCTTTACCTTTAGGAGGTGAGCTCTCCGAGCTCTACAATCTGGCGGATCCTTTCGTGGCGAGGAGGCCACTAGTGGCCATTATGGAGAGGCATGTTGCCAGCTCCAACCGGGCCCATCAAGAGGAGCACCTACCCATCCCGGATGACGAGGAGATGCCCACGGCGGCACTAGAGGAGGACCCGGCCCTTGTGAGCCTTCAGGCTCAGATGGCGGCTATGACGACCCGGCACCGGACATGGCAGTCCGATTACCAGCGGACTATGTTGGAGCAGCAACAAAGCTGGCAGGACAGTTTTGCCACCTCCATGACCTCACACTTCAACCAGAGGCAGGAGGCCTGGCAGGCAGCCCAGCAGCAGCAGCTAGAGGCTCAGCAGTTGGCTTGACAGGCTAGTTTTGAGACCTCTTTTGGTCGCCGGATGTCTGCCCAACAGGACCGCATTGATGACATCTACCGCCGGCAGGAGCACTTCTTCCGCCACTTCCTTTACCCACCGGAGGAGGGTCCTGGTGGTCCATCCGGACCACCCCACTGATGGGTACTTCTCTTTTCCTTCTTCCACATTTATCTTTGACTCATTTGCACTTTGGGGACAAAGTGTACTTCAAATATGGGGGAGGGATATATCATTGCTTGTACAGTTCATTGAGTTGTTTTAGAATTTGTGTTGTTAAATTCAGTTTAAAAAAAAGAAAAAGAAAAAAGCCAAAGAAGTAAAAAAAAGGCATGGAAATCCTTGGATAAACCGAAAACCCAAAAGGGCGGTTTAGGTAAAAAGAAGGTAGTCCCACCAACCTTAGGGTGGTGCAAAATTGGAGTTGAGGGATGTGAGCTAAAGTGATAAAAAAAGAAGAAGAGTGGCAAGGTGAAAACCCGAAAGGGCGCCTTGACAAAATGAGCGACACCGAGCGTCGGTTTCCCTTCCAGCGTTTTGGCGACATAAGAATGGGAGTCATAAGGAGGTTGTCCGGGTAGGCCACTCTTGGAGCAATAAGGATGGTAGTATTTCTTTTTTTCAAATTTCCTCTCTTTTCCTTATTTCTTTCTTGGCTTTTCTCTTGTTCTCCATTATCTTTCTGCTTACTCATGCTTCCTGAGGCCTTTGAGTCAAATTGATGTCATGTGTTTTTACTCGGGACGAGTAAAAGGTCTAAGTGTGGGGGAGTTTGATAGGTGATGAAATCACTATCAATTAGGGTAGTTTTTAGAGTCTTTTTATTGCATTAGTGTCGGTTTCTGCTACTAACACCTTGGTCCAGAAGAAGAAGATCAAAAGAAGCTAAAGAAGGAGTTATAAGCACTTAGGAGTGAAGATCAATCAAGAAGCAAAGCTTCTGTTGCCTCACCGCCCCTGCGGGTCTTTCCAGCCGCCCCTGCGGATGACGTTTCCACTGGAGCGCTCCCTGCACTTTCATCAGCGCCGGCCATGAAGAGTGTCACCGCCCCTACGCCACTCCTTGGCGCCCCTGCGGTGACGCGCCCTGAAGATATGAAGACCAGCTCCCGTGTGTCTCCCACTGCGCCCCTGCGTGCGTCCCAACCTGGGAGCTGGAAGATGAAGAGGTTGTGTCGACGCCCCTGCGTCGACATAGGGATGCTCCGGCGGCTTGACATCAGAAACGTCAGGAAGGCGAAAGGTCAGACGTTGAAGTGCATTAAAGATCCGCCCCAACGGAGTTGTGTAGCCGCCCCAGCGGTTCTGAAGAAGACCAACCGATTCTGCCTAAACCGCCCCTGCGGTTCCTGAAGGCTGCCCCAGGGGTTTAACGCCATAAGCTTTACTTGGTTGTTTACACCACCTTTATGGCATTTAAGGTGGCTATTTTGGGCCGGCCATTTACTCCTATTTAGTGTCTTTTGTAGTATAAATAGTCTTGGGTTGATTGCTAGAATCATCCATCTTATCATCTTGTTAATCATAAAATTATCCACTTAGATTGTCTTGCTACCTTGTAATGAGTTGCTAACTCCCTTGCTACATTGGGTTGGTTTGAAGTTACTTTGTTGCTTTGGTTGTAAGTACTTTATAATATAAGTTTTCATTCAGTAATACTTTGTGTTTCCTTGATCTCCATTGTCTAATTGCATGTTTACTATTGCTTGAGATTGATCACCTTAGGTTCTAAAGTGCATGCAAACAACTAGGATTAATAGGTTCTGTGTTCGGGTCTTTAATCTAGTAGCAACTTTAAGTAATAACGGGTTGTGATTACTTAAAGAAAAGGAACACAAATATAAAGATAAGTTTAACGGTTTTAGTCTCATGTTTATATCTCTTAGTCTTTGTTTGAAAGCTAACCTGTTATTTGTTCTTGTAGGTTTACGGAACTTTAATAGGTTAAGTTGTGTTGATGCCGGTTGGCTCAACACATATATGCGATCGAGACAGGAGATTACATGGAAACTTGTAAAAGGAACTCACCAAAGTAGCAATTGCATGCTTAGAATCAACCTAGTATAGATTCATCCATTATTGTCTTACTTGTCGCATTTATCGTTTTCATAAGTTTTTGTGTATCAATTCAACCAACCCCCCCCCCTTTGTGTCACTTGTCATTATAATCGATAATTGCATCTAAAACACCTTAACTCTCTTGGGTTCGGCCCCTACTTAATCACTATAGTTGTTCTTAGTGCTAACTCGGGAATTACTTTTGATTGGGTATAGACGACCATAGAAATAGCTTCGGTCATCAACCATGGATCAAACTTGAGGAAGAAACAGATAAGAAGGAATGCAAGAAACGGGGAAAGCAAGTGTAGCATCACGTGAATGTGAGGAAGAAACAGATAAGAAGGAACTTACCTATTCAGCAATATCACAGGGGAAACAAGGGAACGGCTGTAGCTCTTAGGGTTGAAGAAAGAATGCAAGAAACGGGGAAAATAAGAACAGACGGGAATATATAGGAGAGGCGGGAAACATTGATGGAAAGGACGTCTAGGGTTAGAAAGAAGATATAGAAACCGGCCCATAAGATAGCAGATCGGATATTATAGCTATGAAAGGAAGATAAAACGAATGAAAACAAATCGGGCGCGATCTACAGCGCATCCGCAGGGGCGGACCGCCTCAGTAATAGGAGCGGCCGGCCGTGGGGGACTCCATGGTCACCGCGGGGGTGGTGACAAGCACCAAGGCTGCTGGGACGGCCTTCTTCACTGTGGGGGCGGTGAAGGTAAAAACTGGGATTTTCCACTTACTTGATAATCGAGGTGAGATAGCAAAATAGCTGAAAATATTCAGCGACCCAAAAAACAGTAGGTCAACGACCCATAGAGATAATTGGCGTGAGATCCCAAAATCGCTAAAAATATTTATCGACCCATAAAACAGTAGGTCAACGACCCATATAACAATAATATTAATCCATTATGAATAAAAAACATAATTCAACTGAGTCAAAAGGCCAAGAAATGTATGATTTGTCTAATCTTCAAATCCATTGTTCATACAAGTTCTCAAACCATCAGCCTTACTTAAAAATCGATGTGGGATAGCAAAACCGCTGAAAATAATATTAATCCGTTATCAACAAAACTTATACTTCAACTTAGCAAAAAAACTAAAAAATTTATGATTTTTTTAATCTTCAAATCCTCTATTTATACAAGTTTTCAAACTATCAATCTTACTTGACAATCAATTTGAGATAGCCAAATTAGTAAAAATATCTAGAAACCTACAATAGCAGGTCAAAGACCCATAAAATAGTAGGTCAATGACTCATAAAATAACAGGTCAATGACCCATATTACGGATATTGATCCGTTATGAATAAAATTTATATTTCAACTTATAAACAATGTCAAGAAACGTATGATTTGTTTAATCTTCAAACCCTTTATTTATACAAGTTCTCAAACTATCAACCTTACTTAATAATCGAAGTTGGATAACAAAGTCTCTGAAAATATTCGATGTGGGATAACTAAATCGTTTAAAATATTTAGCACCTCACAAAATGTTAGATCAACGATCCATATAACGGCTATTAATCCGTTATGAATAAAAATTATATTTCAACTTAGCCGAAAGGCCAAATATGTAGGTCAAGGATCCACAAAACAGTAGGTCAACGACCAACAATACACTAGGTCAACGACCCACAAAACAGTAGGTCAACGACCCACGTTACAGTAGTTCAACGACCCAAATAACAAATATTAATCCACTATGAATAAAAATTATACTTCAACTTATCCAAAAGACCAAAAAATGTATGATCTATTTAATCTTTAAACCCTCTATTTATACAAGTTATCAACTATCAACCCTCTAATTATACAAGTTATCAAATACTAGTCTTCCTTGATAATCGATGTGGGATAACAAAATTTTGAAAATAATTAACGTAAATAGATTGAGCTTATAATCCTTTAAAAATAAATTAAGAAAGACATAAAAAAATCTTTCCAAAAAATAAATTACTTAAATTTCGACGGCTTGTACATAAAAGAGAAACATAAACCAAATTATTTTTAAAATATTTAGGAAATCTTGCTATTTAAAGTTTTACGTGATATACAAGCTGATCCAAGATCTTTCTTGTTAATTGTAGGTCAACGACCCATAAATAGTAGGTCAACGGCCCATATAACGGATTTTACTCCGTTATGAATAAAAGTTATACTTCAACTCATCAAAAAGGCTAATAAATGTATGATTTGTTTAATCTTCAAACCCCTCTATTTATAAAAGTTCTCAAACTATCAACCTTACTTAATAATCGAGAAAATATTCAATGAGGGATAACAAAATAGTTGAAAATATTTAGCAACTCAAAAAACATTAGGTGAACGACCCATATGGCCAAAATGTTGGTCAAGAACCCACAAAATAGTAGGTCAACAGCCCAAAAAACAGTAGGTCAACGACCAAAAAACAGTAAGTCAATGTGTAACACCCGGTTCCTTCAGAGTCTCTTAGGGGAGGCTTGGTAGGTCAGCCGCTAGAGCCGCCTCACACCGCCGCAGGAGCGTCGACTGCGGGGGCGGCATCGGAGTGCCGCAGGTGCGCCAACCCGCGGCGGCGGTTAAACAGTGGGATGCGGAGTTTTGATTTGTACCCTTCGATGGTTACAAACCCTACACCTTTTTATTTGTCCGAAACCCTACCTTTCTTCTTTTCCTCTTCTGAACCCTGCCGTCTTGGTGGAGCTCTTCACCTTGGAAATTTGACGTAAGTGAGAATCCTTCTATTCCTTTTCTCTTTTCCTTCTTCTTCGTTTCTTTCTCATCCCTTCATCTCCTTTCTTCCTTCCTTCTAGATTCCACCAACAACAACGTTGTGATGTTCACCCTCACCGGAACTATAGTGAGTAGCCTTGGAGAAACCATTCGTGTGGTTTGTCGGAAGGAAGCCCTTTACTTCGATCCCGTTGATAAGGAGGGATAAGTCCTTCTTTATTTCGTCCCTAGATCACCAGGAGGCTACAAGATAGTTTGATTGAGTAGACTTGTCTGGATTCACATGGGGTGTGTAGGAAGTAGTGGAGAAAGAAGATCGAGCAAAGAAGAGAAGACGGAGTGCGTTGTAGCCTGTGCCGCCTCCACTCCTACATTCCCCGCGACTGCGCCTCACCATCCCAACGGGTCTCTCCTGCCACGGGTGCGGCTGATGTGTCTTTCCCATCTCTCCGCCACTTCACCACTGCGGCTGCGGTTTTCCTCCAGTGAGACATCTAAGTAGTTCTTCCGACTTAAGTATGATCTTGTGGTATGTTTTTCCTCGTTCCTTGTACCCTTTTGAGCATGATGTAGAATCATGATAGGTGCCCTAGCAGACCGTGAGTAAATCCCATGTAGTGGGCTATTTGTAGGTTGTGTTCCGAGTTGTGTTGAGATTGCTTTCGATAGGAAACTGCTTAGATGCGGTTTCATATGGTTGTGTTGTGGTAGTAACACATTGCCTTGATTATATGAGGCTTTGTGTAACACCCCAAAATCACGGGACTCGGGGCGCTACTAGGCTAGGATCTCACAACGGATCTTGACCCTAACCTGACAACAAGTTCATTGGATCTTACAATAAGGCACAAATAGATATAAAATCAAATACATAAAACTATATAAATATACACATCCAAAAGGTACACAAAACACAACCGAGTACAAAATGGCAAAACATATCCAGAGGTGTACAAAACATCCCCACAACCCACGCCCGGCCTAGTGTACGGAAGCCCTCGGCTGATCACCATCTGGCTTACTCCGCAGTCTTCCTATCTTGTAGAATAACTAGAACACGGTATAAAACTGTAAGGTAATAGATCATGAATAAGAATAACAGTAATAGCATATACCAACGCATCAACACATCACAATATGCAATACCATACACATATCCGTTTATTATCTTCATTACATTATACCATTACTAATTCAAATTTTTTTGTATCACGAGAATCTCTCGACACTCGCATCCGCTTCCGTCTGCCAACAAGAATAGATTAGTACTATCCGTTACTTATGGGCCTGGGTCGCAAGAGCACCCCCAGTCACCTATAGAACTGGACAAGTGATCACGACCCGTTATAATACAGTTGGGCCATTTAAATATACACATATGGTCATCCTAGTCCGGCTTAGGTTAAAAATGCAACATTCATATGCACAAGCACCACTATCACAATCATTTAGATCCATAATTGCTAACTAAATAAGTCTCATGGACTTACATGTCTCAACGTAAACATTTATCCAAGTCACAGTTTCACCTCGAGGAAACAATCAGTGTCTGCATCAGCAAGGCACACACCAGTATCAATCACTATCCATAGGCTAGGAGATTCCACCTCCTAGTCTTCAAGATCTCGTAAGATAATAACCATAACACAATTCACAATATCAATATCCTCAAAGATCATAACTATCACTGAACATCTCACAATTCCTCAAACCTTTCAAGATATCATCTAATCAACATTCCTCAATCTCAATTCTAATTCTAATATAATAAATTAAACTTTAACTAATTAAATTAACTTTCACCAGAATAACGTTTTGCTCGCAAGCAATTTCTGAACTCCCTATCATTAGATTTCATCAAACAAATAACCCATAATTCCCAGAATAATATAACGAGCATAATGGAATTTCCAATTATCCATTTTGACAAGCCTAAGGTCAATTTAGGCCAAATCGCAATACAGAAAATGAATAAATTCATAACTTATTCGTTACTAACCCGATTGACGATCTGAAAGAAGATTCGAAATCACAACGACGCACGCTATGCTCGGCTAGCATCAAATTCACAAGAATCGGAGCGGTGGAACCGGCCTAGTGACATATATGCTCGACCAAGCCTTCGGTTGCTCGGAAACGCAGAAACTCAGTACCTAAATAAAGAGAATGAAGAGAGGAATCCAAAAACTCAAACGCATTTACCGGATTAGAAACGGAGTGTAGATCTGAGTTTGAAGGTTGAGAGAAATCATAGCTTTTACGAGGAAACGTGAAAGGAAATGAATTAATAAACGATTATCCGCTATTTATAGCGAAAACAATAATTATCCTTTAACGAATTCGATATTTATCCTTTAACCGATCCAAAGGCGGGTTGTACCCCCTTCTCCAAACTACTCGAAATTTGAATAATAAATCTGGAATATTGTAGGGATAATTATTCCGCAACTACCTCAGAAAACTCGTATTTCTAAGATGTCTTTCTTAGCCGTTAAGAAACGAAATAACAACTCTTTTTGCCGTTTTGCCTTCCATGCTATTCCATATCAAAGACATGTCCGATGTTTTAATAATTTCTCTCAAATGTATTTTTATTAATTGAAGCTCCCAAATGCTCCAAATAACACTGGAGGGTAAAAATAATTACCCGAGGGAAAAAGTGAAAAATTCCTCATAAGTCCAAATTACACCAGGAACATAATGGTGGGACTCATACTCATCACTTACACAATCTTCGCGAGTTATGTGTCAATTACTATCAATGATTAAGTTAATCAACGTTAATTAGAATTCGAAAATCCTAGCTCGTACATCACACACCCCTTAAGAAAAAGTTTCGTCTCGAAACTAGAACAATTCCCAAATCCTCTCGGACCCACACACTGAGGTATAAACGAACACTTTTCTATCGGAGGCATCACAACTCCATTCAAAGGTATTAACCTATATCACTCTATCACCTCAAAATACAACATGGATGAATCATCTACTTGTTAGCAAGAAATATTGTGATGTTTTTAGGCACGTTTTCTAAGTGTATTTTATTCATATTGATAGTCTTTGATTTAGCATTGTTGCAATTGTGAGCTAGTTTGCCTATATTGTCGATATGGATGTCTACACTAGCTTTATGTTGATTATAGGTGATTGAGAGTCATTTCCGAACGAAATCGAGCAAAGAAGAGTTGATTGAGTATGTCCATGGATTGAGGGCATTATTAGGAGCAAAATGGAGTTCAATTGAGGAGTGCACGAGGCTAGGGAAGAATCACGTTCTTGCCCTAAACCACGCTCTAAAATACGGCTGTATTACAAACCACGTTTAGTTCCACGGCCGTGGAACCTTGCAAAGAGAGGCGTGATGCATTCCAGTAACTATTACGGTCGTGGAATCCATGGTTCAAACCGTGTTGATTTCCACGCTCTAAATTACGGTCGTGGAACCTTCCACGACCGTGATCTTGGCGATCTTTTTCGCCATATTTTGAAGCCACGATCTTTTGAAGATTTGGGCCGGGCCGATATTTTATCTTGCCCTATAAAAAGACGGACGAAGAGAAATTCCGTCACCTCGCTTTAGACCTTGGCTTACACCTTCGCTTAGCGGAATTTACATCTCGTTGGAGATCGAAATTCGTGTTGGGGATTTGCCCTAATCTCGCACTTTTGGTGGAGATTGCTGTTGAGATTTCCGGATGGGCGGAAGATCGGAGATTTTGGAAGATTGTTGCAAGAAGATTTCTCTTCTTGTTTAGGTTTGATTTAGAAGACGGATTGACATCCCGTTCTTCCTTCTTTCCTAAGATTGTGTTTGTTTGCCTTATTCTGAATCTATTGACAACATTCATTCTTGATTGTGACTTTGAGATTGGTTTGAAATTTATTGAAAGTTTTCGGAAGTTTTCATCTTTCTATCTTTTAATTCTTGAATTTGATATCAACATGACTGTTATTGGCTAAAAACCCTTAACAATTCTAAGGTGAAGGGTTGATAGTTGTGGCTTAGATGATGATAGATCGATCGTAAACAGATTAGACCCTGAGAGTTAGAGAGAATCGTCGACGAACCCTAAATCACGGTTTGTTCTTGAGTTCCACGGCCGTGGAGTCTCAAGATCTACCCGTAATTTCCCTTAAGTTTACGAACCTGCTTTTACTTTAATCCAAAGTTAAAGATTTGCTTTAACTTAGTTTAGGCTTGCCTTTTCTAGGTGGTAGTGAAGCCTCAATAACCTCTACCTCGATTATGAGTGTCACAACCGTAATCGGTTAAGTTAGTATTGATCCTTGGATTACAAGTTTGGGTATTTGACATTAATTCTTGCCTTTAGAACCTTTCTATATTGAAACCTCAACAACCTGTATAGAGAGTGTCTTGTAGATGAGTCATATAAGGTTTTTGGAACTTCACCGTACGACTACCTTACATTAGTATACCTTTGCATATCTCAACTCTGTCTTTATATCATTAGTATATCTTGAATCGATTGCCACAGCTGGATACTTGGATCTTTAGGATTGTTGTTTTCCCAATATTTGCAAAAACTCTCATATTTACTCGCTTGATAATCTGCAATTGAATTTGTTCCCACCCAAATCCCTGTGTTCGATACTCTGGAATTCTTGCTTAACTACGTCGATCCGTACACTTCGGGTTCGCTTGCTTGATTCTAGTTTTATAAATTTAAAGCTTATTTGCACAAACCTTTAGGGGCGAACAAGTTTTTGGCGCCGTTTCCGGGGATTTGGTTTAGGTCGAATTCGGTTATCGGTTGTCAAGCTTGGGAGCTTTGCTCTTGTTATTTGATATCTCTTTTGAGTGTTCTTCCAGGTTTGTGTTCTTAGGTACATACGAAGTTCTTGTTCCGGCAACGGAATAGAGTTTCACCAAAGAACAAGTTTTTGGCGCCGTTGCCGGGGATTTGGTTTCGGCCGAATTTGGTAGCCGGTTATCAAGCTTGGGAGCTTGCTTTCGTTATTTGATATTACTTTGAGTGCATGCGCAGGTCTATGAACACCGAAGATCTCTTACCTCTTGATCAAGAACTAGAGAAAACTTTAAGGCAAAAGCGCAAGGAAAAGAAGATGGCTGAAGGACACGAACGTGATCTTCAAGCGGAGTTGGCGGAGAAGGAAGCTCAACTCCAATGGAATGAGACCCTCCGCCAGGATCAAATTGATCGTCATCAATCTCAAGTTAGCAATCTACAAGACATGATCTTCCAAATGAGGATAGAGCTAAGCGACCTTAAGAATAAGGGAAGCAAGAAATCCTCAAGAAGGGCATCAAGATCTAGAAGAAAAGGTCACTCATCCGCTGAGGATAGTGATTCTTCCATGCCACCGTTAGAGGAGATTGATCCCACGATCAATGTGAATCCTTTCCATCCACGGGGAGCTGCTAACTGTCGTGTTCCACCTAGGAATGCGAGGATCGAACGTGTAGATGAAGAGCCAAGAACTCTTGGCCAACGAATGGATCCAACACAACAACCACGCCGTTTGGGCGTGAACTTTGATGCTGATGATGTGCAAGGGTTTAGCTTTAACCCTGAAGTCATTACTCTTGTTCGCCAAAACCAATTTGGCGGGACAAGCGCTGAATCTCCACACCAACACTTGCAGAACTTTGAGTGTATGATGGAGACAATGAGACCAAAGAGCGCTACTACCAACAACTATAAGCTCAAGCCTTATTTCTTCTCTTTGAAGGGGAAAGCGTTGTCTTGGTACCAAGCTCTTCCTAGGGGGAAACTAGACACGTGGGAAGACCTTTCCGCGGAGTTCCTCACCAAATTCTTTCCGCCATCCAAAACGGCGGAACTTAGAGGTAAGATTAATGCTTTTTCCATGAGACCTAACGAAAGTTTGTTTCAATCTTGGGAAAGGTTTCAGGATTTGCTCTTGGATTGCCCTCATCATGGCATATCCAAGCTTGCATTGCTGGAGATCTACTACAAGGGGTTGGATGCGGGAACGCAATTCAACCTCCAATCCCTCTCATGTGGAACATTCATGGACATAAGGGAAGATGACGCTTGGGACTTCATTGAGAAGCAAGCAAGGGTCATAGAGAAGTATTCCCACCGAAAAGTGGAAGGAAATCGTGTGGAGCAAGGAGCAAAGCTCACACATGAAGCTCAAAATCAGATTTTCTCCCTCAACAATGAAATCAAAGAGTTGAAGGAGGCTATCAAGACCAACTTCCCAAAGCAACAAGAGAAGGATGTTGGCTATTTGGGCAACAACAATGGCGGTGATAACACCAACCGCAACAACAACAACAACCGGAACAACAACCGGAATAACAGTTGGAATGGAAACAACAACAACCGGAACAACAATTGGAACAACAATAGGGGTTCAAACAACAACAATTGGCGCTCCAATCAACAAAATTTCGGTAACTCTTATCCTTCCAATTCTAATTCACTAACTCCACCTTCCTCTTCCTCTACTCCTTTGAAAAGCCAGGGGCAAACATCAAATGGAGGAAACACTTCGGGAAAGGAGAAGCCCGATCCCATGTTGGAAACAATTTTGGGAAAGCTTCAAGGGTTGGAGAACCGCATCATTAAGGTTGATGATCAAATTTCCAAGGTTGACAAAGCTCAAAAGGTTTTGGAAAATCAAATGTTCAACCATGCGGAGGAAGTTCCTAGGAATCAAGGGAAGCTTCCAGGAAAGACGGAGGACAACCCTAAGGGAAGGGTTATGGCAATCACAACTAGGAGCGGAGTGACTACCACCGATCCGCAGCCAAAGTTTGTTGAAGTCTCCGTAGAAAAGGACAATGAGAAAGAGAAGGGGAAGGAGAAGGAAGATGTCTACGTTCCTCCTCCAGCTTATAAACCTCCCCTACCATTCCCTCAATCTAGAGCGAGAGCGCGTCTAGATAAACAATTTGGTAAGTTCATAGAACTCATGAGCAAGCTGCATATTAATATACCATTTATTGATGCTATTGTAGGTATGCCGGCTTATGGCAAGTTCTTGAAGGAGCTCCTCTCTAACAAGAGGAAGCTAGAAGACTTCGGAGAGGTTAAGATGAGTTCGGATTCTTCGGATCTCATCGAAACCATGAAGGAGAAAATGCCCCCAAAGCTAAAGGATCCGGGGTCATTTTGCATTCCCATAGGAGTGGGAGATGTCACATACGATGCGTTATGCGACTTAGGAGCAAGTGTGAGCATCATACCACTTGCATTGTGTAGGAAGATCGGTTTAGGCGACCCTAAACCGGTGAAGATGACGTTGTACATGGCGGATCGATCCATCACTCGCCCCATCGGTATTGTAGAGGACGTCCCGGTCAAGCTAGGTAAATTCTTTATTCCCATTGATTTTGTCGTGCTTGATATTCCTGTAGATAGTCCGGTCCCGATCATACTCGGAAGACCGTTTCTTGCAACTTCCGGCTGCATAGTCGATTGCAAGAATGGTAGACTCACTTTTGATATAGGAGAGGAGAAAGTAGAGTTCGTTCTTTCTACTCTAGTGAAGGAGCCAATCTTTGATGAGGATATTTTCGATATCCAAGATGAAGAGGGTTTGTCTAGGAAGGAGGTAAGTGTGATTCTCTTTAATGATCCTTTACAAAAGGTTATCACTATGAGTCTAACCAATGTAGGGGAAGAAGAAGAGTGCAATGAGGCAATTGAAGCCTTAGAAGCACAAGAAGAGATGGGTGAAGTGGAGTTTGAAAAACTCCACGATGAGGCAGAAAACGTGAGAATCCACGGTCATACCCTTTATTCCAAGGCCGTGGATTTCACAACCAAAACCGTGACTCACTCCAGGGAGTTATACGGTCGTGGAGAAGACATGACAACCGTATTTCCTTTTCACGCCCTAAACCACGGCCGTGGAGGCCATGAGGAACCCGTAATTTTGGGCGTGGAAAGGAGTGATCGAGACACTTCTTCAACTTCTTCTAACTCTTCTCCCACACACTCATCACCCTTAGAAACTTCTAAGGAGACATCGGATGCTTCTCAAGGATCATTGGAAGCTCCGAAAGCAATGGAAATCAAACCACTTCCTACTCATCTAAGGTACGCTTTTCTAGGATCTAATTCTACCTTTCCGGTTATTGTTAGTTCCGATCTAAGCATAGATGAACATAATCAGCTCATGATTGTCCTTAGGAAACATAGGAAAGCTATAGGCTATACTATTGAGGACTTAGTAGGAATTAAACCCTCCCTATGCATGCATAAGATACTAATGGAGGAAGATTTTAGAACTTCAAGACAACCTCAAAGGCGGTTGAATCCGACCATGAAGGAGGTTGTCAAGAAGGAAATTCTTAAGCTTCTTGATGCAGGTATCATCTACCCTATCTCCGATAGTAAGTGGGTGAGTCCGGTTCAAGTAGTTCCGAAGAAGGGAGGAATGACGGTCATCACCAACAAAAACAACGAACTCATTCCTACCCGAACTGTGACGGGATGGCGGATGTGCATAGACTACCGCAAGCTCAACAATGCAACGCGGAAGGATCATTTCCCATTGCCATTCATTGATCAAATGCTTGAAAGGTTAGCACAACATTAACATTTTTGCTACCTTGACGGTTATAGTGGTTTCTTTCAGATTCCGATACACCCGGATGATCAAGAAAAGACCACATTCACGTGCCCATGGGGTACGTTTGCTTATAGGAGAATGCCGTTCGGGCTTTGCAACGCCCCAGCCACCTTCCAACGGTGCATGATGGCCATCTTCTCTGAATACGTAGAGGAAATCATGAAAGTCTTCATGGACGACTTCTCCGTATACGGTTCCTCTTTTAACGATTGCCTTTCTAACCTTTCTCTTGTTTTGCAAAGGTGTGAAGACACTAACCTAGTTCTTAATTGGGAGAAGTGTCAATTTATGGTTAAGGAAGGAATTGTATTAGGCCACTTAGTCTCTAGTAGAGGGATAGAAGTAGACAAGGCTAAGATAGAGACCATAGAGAAGCTTCCTCCCCCAATTTCGGTGAAAGGGATAAGAAGTTTCCTAGGACATGCTGGATTTTATAGACGTTTCATTAAGGACTTTTCTAAGATATCAAAACCTCTCACTAATCTATTGATGAAGGATGCGGTTTTTGAGTTTTCGCAGGAATGTTTGGATGCGTTTAACACCATTCGGCAAGCTCTAATTTCAGCACCCATTATCCAATCCCCAGATTGGACTCTTCCCTTTGAGATTATGTGCGATGCTAGTGACGTAGCTATTGGAGCTGTTCTTGGACAACGAAAGGAAGGGCGAACCCATGCCATATACTATGCTAGCAAGACGCTAGATGAAGCGCAGCTCAACTACGCCACTACCGAAAAAGAGTTTTTAGCCATTGTCTATGCTATTGACAAGTTTCGCTCTTATCTTGTAGGTGCAAAGGTGATTGTCTACACGGATCATGCTGCGATCCGGTACCTCCTTGCGAAGAAAGATGCGAAGCCAAGGCTAATTAGATGGATTCTTCTCCTACAAGAATTCGATCTTGAGATCCGCGACAAGAAAGGTTCAGAAAATTCTGTTGCGGATCATTTGAGTCGCCTAACACATCTAGAGGACGACCATTTACCCATCGACGACTCCTTCCCGGACGAACACCTACACCTTATTGAGGAGTGCATCGATGTGATCTCCAAAGGTAACGAACCATGGTTTGCTGATTTTGTTAACTATTTGGTTTGTCAGGAGATACCGCCCGGACTATCCTACGCACAAAGGAAAAAGTTCTTTAAGGACGTCCGGGAATACTATTGGAACGAGCCTCTCCTCTTCAAGAGAGGCCCGGATGGCATCATCCGGCGATGTGTGCCGGAAGATGAGATGCAAAGTGTCATCCGCCATTGTCATTCACTAACTTGTGGAGGACACGCTAGTTCGAACAAAACTAGCGCAAAGGTATTGCAATCTGGATTCTTTTGGCCTACTTTGTTTAGAGATGTGCAATCCTTTGTTTCTTGCTGCGATGCTTGTCAAAGAACAGGCAATATCTCTAGGAGGAATGAGATGCCCCTCAACAACATCCAAGAGGTGGAGATTTTCGACGTTTGGGGAGTTGATTTTATGGGACCATTCCCATCCTCTTGTGGAAACCAATACATACTATTGGCGGTGGATTATGTTTCTAGATGGGTGGAAGCAATTGCCTCTCCCACCAATGATGCCATGGTGGTGGTTAAGTTCTTCAACAAGACAATTTTCCCGCGATTTGGGACACCAAGGACGATCATTAGTGATGGAGGTTCTCACTTCATTGCCCGGCGCTTTGAAGCTCTTCTAGCTAAGTATGGGGTTACTCACAAGATCGCTACCCCTTACCATCCGCAAACGAGTGGACAAGTTGAGATCTCAAATAGGGAGATCAAAGGAATCTTAGAGAAGACGGTTTCAAGGACTAGGAAGGATTGGTCCTTGAAGCTTGACGATGCATTATGGGCATACCGGATTGCATACAAGACTCCCATAGGAACCACACCATACAACCTTGTGTATGGGAAGTCTTGTCACTTGCCGGTAGAGTTGGAGCACAAAGCGTTTTGGGCTATCAAATGGTTGAACTTCAGCATGAAAGAAGCGGGAGAGAAGCGTCTCCTAGACATCAATGAGCTGGATGAACTCCGCTTGAACGCTTATGAAAACGCTAAGATCTATAAGGGGAGAGCAAAGCGTTGGCATGATAAGCATATCATTCCAAAGGACTTCAAAGAAGGAGATCAAGTTCTCCTCTTCAATTCAAGGCTTCGTCTCTTTCCAGGTAAGTTTAAATCTCGTTGGACCGGACCTTTTCTAATTAAGCGTATTTTCCCCCATGGTGCAGTTGAAGTATGGGGTGAAGCGAGCGGAACTTTTAAGGTGAACGGCCAACGACTCAAGAAGTATACGCCAGAACTCCAAGCTGAGGAGTTCGCGCCTACCGCACTCGAATAAGTGCGAGATTGGTCTAGCTACGGACCTTAAACAAAGCGCTTCTTGGGAGGCAACCCAAGGTATTGCATTTTTGTTTTTGTTTTCGATTCATAGATTAGCTTAGTATAAACGTTTTTTGCTTTGTTTTTGCCTTCGATTCCTTCCGGTATGTTCGTGTTTTTGGATGTAGGAACGATGGAAAATGAAAAGGGGAGGATAATGTTGAAGAAAAGTGACGAAATCTGAACTTTGGAGCTTTACAGAGAGTTCCACGGCCTAAACCACGGTCGTGACAACTACAGTACCCGTAATTTCCAAAAGCCTTTGAAAAATCACCAAAACCACGGTTCCGTACACTTCCACGGCCGTGGAACACCCCGACAGACCGTGATTTTCAAAAATTTTGCCTGTGACTATATAAACCACATTCTTCACAAAAATCATCCCAAAACCCCTCTTTCACGACCTAATAGCCGAAATCCACGACCCTCTCTCAATTCCTCGTTTCCTAATCGTTTTCAACGATTCTTCTTCCTAAACTGAAGCAAATTCAACCACAAACAAGATCCAAGCGACGAATCGAGCGGAAATTCAACAACGAACGCGCAATTCGGATTTTTCAATCCGAAAAATAGGTTTTTCCTCTCTTCTTGATTCTTGCCGATTTGGTTCGTTTTTGTTAGAGATTTTAGGAAGAACTGATTGAGATTGGAAGAAATTAGATTAGGACTGCCTGTTTGTGGTGATTGATTGCTGATTTGCTGAGATTTGCGACTTTCTGAGACGAATCACGGTCTCTGGAGGAATTACGGCCGTGGTTTCCATAGAACAGCCCGTAATTTTGAACAGAATGGATTTTGTGAGGAGAGTTTCGGGGAGGATCAAAGAGAAGAAGGATAACCAGAACAAGAAGAGGAAGGGTAATCCCTCCTCTTCCTCATCCTCTAGAGCACCACCACCCTCTTCCCCTTCACCTCCATCATCACCTTCCTCACCCTCACCCCTAGCCCTAGAGTCCCGACCATACATGATGATCACCTCGATGCACTCGAGAGGATCAAGGAGAGGCCTGTGATTGGCCCTAGATACTTGTTGTTGGAGGATCTAGCTCCTCTCAACATTGTGGATGACCTTACTTGGCTCTTGGATAGAGCTGGACTTATTGTCTTCTCGGCTATCCAAGAAGACGCCTATGAGGAGATTACACGAGAGGTTGTGACATCTTTTGAGCACAGCCATGTAGACAGGACCGTCTCTTTCCGTCTCATGGAAAGAGACTATCATCTTAGCATCCGTGAGTTTGGGACCATTTTCGGGTTTCAGGAGACCTTTAACGGTCGCTTTCCTAGTGGCGTTTACGCCAAGGATTTTTGGGAGGAGGTGGCGATGATTTACGCTAGCGAGGACAGCTGGCAGCCCGCTGACACCAAGGCTAGGTTGATGTACCACCTAGCCTTGTAGATTGCTCATCGTGTTCTTTCGGAGTGTCTCTTTCCTAGAACGGAGACGCCCCAAAAGATCAAGACGGATGAGCTCTTTTTACTCTACTCCATGTTGTATGGACGTCGTGCTGATTGTGCTACTCTCTTGGCTGCTACTATGAGCAAGCTCAAGAACAAGAAGAAGGGAAACATCGGATATGGTGGGATTGTTACCCACATTGCTAGGAGCCTAGGTGTTGATTTTTCTGCTTGCACCCGTATACCGGCCGTACCTTTAGGGCTACATGCTTTCATGACTAGGGGTCTCATTTTCCCCACACATAGAGGTCCGCCTTATGCGGGCATGCCATGGGAGAGCAGGACGTGTAGGGGTATAGAGTGGCTACCGGAGTACTCCATTATGGCGGGACGCCATAATTGGAAGGAGACGTTCGCTGCTATGCATGCGAACAGGATAGCAGCTCCCCCATATGTCCCACCACCAGTTGTTGAGGAGGAGGAGATGGGAGATCAGTTTGAGGGTGGAGGAGGAGCCGAGCAGGATTTTGGCACGTTTCCGGATTAGCCGGAGGCGGCCCCCGATGCACCTAGACGCTCTCCACGTCCAGCTAGAGCTTCAGGCTCGTCTTCTCGCCGCGCTAGCGTGAGTGAGAGACCTACATGGATGACCACACCTCCTGCATGGTACGGAGCTCCACCTCCTTGGTCTACAGAGCAGACAGCAGCACCAGCACCACCACCAGCACCATCCGACGCTCCGGCATGGTACGGTCAGGCTCCGGGATGGTATGAGCAGATGCTGGATTGGGCTACCGGACTTTTAGAGAGAGTAGGAGCATTGCAGATCCGAGCCGATGCTAGAGATGGACGCTTAGACGACCTCGACCACATGATGAGGGATGTCTACCGCCAGCAGTTTGGGCGGTTTTATGATCCTAGCTTCTCTCCATTCCCGCCTCCACCAACGCCGCAGTGATGAGGATTTGATGATTGACCGTTCGCTTTAGACATTCCACCACCACTTTGTGAGTTTCTTTTTCTTTTCTTCTTTTCTTTCTTTCTTCTGAACATTAGGGACAATGTTCGTCCTAAGTATGGGGTGGGATGTACTAAAAGTTTGTAATAACTCTTACTCACTATGCTTGCTTCTATTCGAGACTATTTGCATGTTCATTATATTGTTGCACGTTTCATTATCGCATTGCATGAAAAAGAACTTGAAAAACCCATAAAAATTGAAAAATTTTGAAAATTATGTGCTTCTAATGAATTGAGATGATTTCTATGATAATCGCTACTTGTGAATTGATTTTGATGACAATTGCATGCTTAAAAGAATAGTGAATTGAAAAGAATTTGAATGAATGAATTTTACCTCTTTTGCAAGTTTCATAATGTGAAGAATGTTCCCTAAATCATGTTGAGAAATTGAAGTTGAAATCATACTATAAATTCTTATACTTCTTGTTGAGATGATTAAGGCAATTCGATTTGTCTTTCTTCTTTCTTTGATTATTTTAGCTCCTCATTGAAATATTGACCTCCTTTACCTATCCGGGAATTTGGAGAAGTGAATGAAAAAGGCATATTTGATGTGGGAGGGCCATGAGAGCAATTTTTTGCAATCAAAAGAATAGAAAGAAATTCTAGGTTTGGGGAAGTCAATCATGATGATGAGTAACTCGGCACCATTCACATAGCCGGGTGTTTGTGTCTTGCCAAAGTCGGATTGAGCGATATTCCTAGCGGATTATGGTATGTGCGCTAAGGGTTTGAGGCATCTCATAAAAATTGATAAACGCAAATTTCCTAGGGTTTGGTTTTTGTGCACCTCTATCCATAACTCCAAAAGTAAAGTCGAAAAATGAAAAGGAAGAAGAGCGAAGCTCTAAGTTGAAGTATTGCGGAAACCGCAAAAGAAGAAGAAGGGTAGTTGTCCACTTTCCCGGATTCATGCGCCACATTCCTTAAAAGTTTCCTTCCCTTTCCACATTCTAGACCTTTTCTTTGAAAGTCCTTAAGATCAAAAGAATGTTATATGACTTGGTGATCTAAATTGAAGTTTCTTATGATTGATTTTGATAATGTTTGAAGGTTATGATGCTTGTTTAGAAGTTTGATTAATTCATGAATTTTCTTTACTCTTTACTCTTTGATTGAGTATATGAAAGTCTTATAAACGATTGAAGCAAGATTTGAGAATGATCTATTCTTTAGAAGGCACATTCTTCCAAAAGAAGTATTGCTTTGAGAAGGTACACATATTTCATCCTAACTTTAGTTTAAAGCTTTTTGAAAGACCTTGCTTAGGGACAAGCAAGTGTTAAGTATGGGGTTATTTGTTAGCATGAAATATTGTGATGTTTTTAGGCACGTTTTCTAAGTGTATTTGATTCATATTGATAGTCTTTGATTTAGCATTGTTGCAATTGTGAGCTAGTTTGCCTATATTGTCGATATGGATGTCTACACTAGCTTTATGTTGATTATAGGTGATTGAGAGTCATTTCCGAACGAAATCGAGCAAAGAAGAGTTGATTGAGTATGTCCATGGATTGAGGGCATTATTAGGAGCAAAATGGAGTTCAACTTGAGGAGTGCACGAGGATAGGGAAGAATCACGTTCTTGCCCTAAACCACGCTCTAAAATACGGCCGTATTACAAACCACGTTTAGTTCCACGGCCGTGGAACCTTGCAAAGAGAGGCGTGATGCATTCCAGTAACTATTACGGTCGTGGAATCCATGGTACAAACCGTGTTGATTTCCACGCTCTAAATTACGGTCGTGGAACCTTCCACGACCGTGATCTTGGCGATCTTTTTCGCCACATTTTGAAGCCACGATCTTTTGAAGATTTGGGCCGGGCCGATATTTTATCTTGCCCTATAAAAAGACGGACGAAGAGAAATTCCGTCACCTCGCTTTAGACCTTGGCTTACACCTTCGCTTAGCGGCATTTACATCTCGTTGGAGATTGAAGTTCGTGTTGGGGATTTGCCCTAATCTCGCACTTTTGGTGGAGATTGCTGTTGAGATTTTCAGATCGGCGGAAGATCGGAGTTTTTGGAAGATTGTTGCAAGAAGATTTATCTTCTTGTTTAGGTTTGATTTAGAAGACGGATTGACATCCCGTTCTTCCTTCTTTCCTAAGATTGTGTTTGTTTGCCTTATTCTGAATCTATTGACAACATTCATTCTTGATTGTGACTTTGAGATTGGTTTGAAATTTATTGAAAGTTTTCGGATGTTTTCATCTTTCTATCTTTTAATTCTTGAATTTGATATCAACATGACTGTTATTGGCTAAAAACCCTTAACAATTCTAAGGTGAAGGGTTGATAGTTGTGGCTTAGATGATGATAGATCGATCGTAAACAGATTAGACCCTGAGAGTTAGAGAGAATCGTTGACGAACCCTAAATCACGGTTTGTTCTTGAGTTCCACGGCCGTGGAGTCTTAAGATCTACCCGTAATTTCCCTTAAGTTTACGAACCTGCTTTTACTTTAATCCAAAGTTAAAGATTTGCTTTAACTTAGTTTAGGCTTGCCTTTTCTAGGAGGTAGTGAAGCCTCAACAACCTCTACCTCGATTGTGAGTGTCACAACCGTAATCGGTTAAGTTAGTCTTCATCCTTGGATTACAAGTTTGGGTATTTGACATTAATTCTTGCCTTTAGAACCTTTGTATATTGAAGCCTCAACAACCTGTATAGAGAGTGTCTTGCAGATGAGTCATATAAGGTTTTTGGAACTTCACCGTACGACTACCTTACATTAGTATACCTTTGCATATCTCAACTCTGCCTTTATATCATTAGTATATCTTGAATCGATTGCCACAGCTAGATACTTGGATCTTTAGGATTGTTGTTTTCCCAATATTTGCAAAAACTCTCATATTTACTCGCTTGATAATCTGCAATTGAATTTGTTCCCACCCAAAACCGTGTGTTCGATACTCTGGAATTCTTGCTTAACTACGTCGATCCGTACACTGCGGGTTCGCTTGCTTGATTCTAGTTTTATAAATTTAAAGCTTATTTGCACACACCTTTAAGGGCGAACACTACTCCAGCTACATGATCACTACACTATCCAATTGCATGGAGGAAATTCATCTCTAGCAAACCCATAACCACATCACAATGGCATGGAGGAAAACCATCTCCAACCAAACCCACTCATAATGCAAGGACGTAAAGGAAAAACCGTCTCTAGCCAACTATGACCACAACATTATGATGGAGAAAGAACATCTCCATCAAAATCACAATATCACAACTCGAATCCTGGAGGTAAAATCATCTCCAACTATCCTAATCTCGCCCTATAGCGTGAAGGTAGAACCATCTCCAGCTATACTAGTATCAGAACTCAATAGCATGGAGGTAAAACCATCTCCAGCTATAACCGCAAATCATTCTAGCAAAACAAGATCTAATAAGATCACACATCACAGTCTAGCAAGACAATAAAAACACATATCGAATCACATAATCACATAAGCATATAAGTTTCACAAGAACTATCAAAACTCTCTCTTGTCAATCCCGTAAGGGCAGGAAAACAACATGATATGTGACGGACAAGCTGGGCGGAGGCCAAGCGAGGCTGACGCCAGACGGATATGGGCTTGTCGGATGTTGTCGTGGTCTTGTCAGATGGGCCCAAATGGGCATGAATCCCATCGGCTAAGGGTGTCACTATTGGGATTTAACCTTGTCACTACCGGCATATGTTGTCATGGCCTTGCCAGATGGGCCATGGTGGGCATGAATGCCATCGTAACTATGTTGTCGTAAATGGGCCGAAATGTTGTCACTACCGGCATATGTTGTCATGGCTTTGCCGGATGGGCCCAGATGGGCATGAATGCCGTTGTCTAGATGTTGTCGTCGTTGGGCCGGATGTTGTCAAAAGATTTCTAGGCTTGTCAAGATGTTGTCATTTTCTTGCTGCTTGGGTTGTCACTAATGGGCCCTGTTGGGCACTTGCACTAGCGCTCCGGAGGATATCTCACTTGGGCCAATACACTATATTGCCGCTCCACCTCAGATTGTCTATGATGGACCAAGGCGCCTGCTAGCCTATCATGTTGGGCTGGGTTGCTTAATGAGCTCGCCGCTTCGGACCTTGATCATGATGCCGGATGGGCTATCTAGCCTTTACTCATTCATTTTATGTATGTTTTGCTGGTTTGTACGTGCATTGTCCTTTGCATGCACTTTCATAGTTTTTTACTTGTGTTTGCTTTGAACGCTTGTTTATGCCGAACGACTCTTCAGAGGGATACGCATCTTTTTCTCACATCTATGAATATACCAGCATCTTCGTAAGGGCAGGTATTCCTGCATAACACTATGGGTAGCTCCACTAGATACTACTCTTCATCTCCCATATGGCCACATTGGCCATCCATCAAAACCACTGAATCTTCTCCATCGGAACGTCTTTTGAGCATAATCGTCTAATATCTTCTCTAGGACCGCTATTGGATACTAAACAAACATGTGGTTCGGCTCAACCACTAAATCCTTATAACTGATAATGTGTCTCGGATCTGGTGTATATTCCTCCAACTGAGACACATGAAAACGGGGTAAACACCCTCTAATCTGGTGGAAACACAAGTCGGTATAAATACGATCATGCTAGCATAATGATCCTTCCAAAGATGATCGACTATCATGATATGTAAGCTCGTGTCTACAATTTCATGCATCGACAATAAAATCTTTAAGGAACCCATCCATCTCTATTAGAGATAATAAACCACCACATTATCCCATGGTATCATATTATCTGACTATTGAGTTCCTCAACTAGCCGAATCACCGACCACACATTTTCCTTAGTGGAAATAACGTGTGCGGTACTAGTCAATCTATCTCCCACAATTCAAGTAGCATTAAATTTCTCGCTCGGTCTCAAATCGATAACACAGTTCTTGGAGATAACCTCCCACTTCCACTACAACACTAGCAATGGATGGAGTTCTTATCCGTGTCTATAATGCTCTATCTTGATCTAATAACAAGTTGTATTCTAGGCCACAAACCGGCCATGTTGTGCTTCAGTCCATCTCACTAAAACGAGTGCCACACATCCTGATACATCTTACTCACACCTGAGTTCACTGAGTAAGGAGTGGTGTGGGTCTCCTACAGAATCTTCTGTCTCAACTCTACATCAGAGGATAAACAGACGCGTTCGCAGCATTCCATTACTCCATCTACTCCTATGGAGAACTGTAGCGCTTCACCACGAGACATCTTGTCTCAAAGTCGGGCAAGTCTCCTGTTTTGTTGGATATCGCTCCACAAAACCGGTAGAACCTCTAGAGAAAACAATTGACAGTCCTCATCAAGGAACCGAATGTTCATCTCTAGCCACACTAGATCTCTCTGTAACTAGGGTTGAATCGTCGGTCGTGCAATCGCCTTCCCTCGAGGCGTCTTCCTGCTATGGCATCAGCGATTACATTCATTCTACCGAGTGACACAAGAATTCGTGATTACAATCCTTAATCAACTTAAGCCATCAGTTATGGCAGTTATTCAATCCTTGCTGAGTAAAACTAGACTTCAGACTCTTATGGTCTCGGAAGAACAGACATGAAACTCCATACAGATAATGTCGTCGGGTCTTTAAACCATGATCTACTGCAACTAACTCGAGTTTATGAATCGGGTAATTCCCTTCATACGTCTTCGACTACCGAGACGCATAGGCAATTGCCCTACGTCGCTGCATCAATACACATTCCAAGCCTTGCTTGAATGCATCACTATACACTACAAAATCATCAATGCTCTCTAGTTGTGCTAAGATAGGAGCAGAAGTCAATCTCCTCATCAGGTCCTCAAAACTCTAAGTACACTGCTCGGACTATACCAATCGGGTAGCCTTCCTCATATGGCTAATGAGTGATCGGGTAATCGCATTAATTTCTTCCACAAAACCAGCAGTAATATCCGGCTAGTCCAAAGAAGTACAAACTTTCTCGATATTCGTCGGTGTCATCTATGTTTTTACAGAATCGCTCTTCGCCAGATCAACCTTGATCTCTTTAGTGGAAATCACATGACTTCAAAAAGGTCACCTCAAACATCCAAAACTCGCACTTAGAGAGCTTGGCATACAGCTCTCTACCCTGCAAAACTCATAAACCCATCCTCAATATCTTGTGTGTTCCTCTCTACTACGAGAGTACACCAAGATATCATCTATGAAGATGTTCGCTCTCAGACGTGTGTGTAATAGTGAATGGAATAACTTTAAATTTATAACCTAAAATTAAAGCCTGAATAATATACAAACCCGCAGTGTACGGATCAATTGTTATAACGGCAAATACTCCAGGGTCGAACACAAGGACTATGGTGAAATCAAGCACGGTAAGAATCAGGTTGTCAATAAAAAACAAGCGATAAAGAAAAGATGATATATAAATCAGATAAGAGAATGCAAATTCTAGATATCGAGACATCCGATTGTGGTTCCGAGTCAAGATGTCTAAAGATAACGTGGACAAAGCTGAGGTTTGCAAGGGAAGGTATTTTCTAAGGTGGGAATAGATCACCGGGTAAGTCTCACTACTCACTATCCCAAACCAAAGATCCTCTCACCGGGTAAGTCTCAAGGAACTAAGGTAAGGAACTATAATCTCAAACCAACACACCACCTAAGGGGATAGAACTAACCTTTACCGGGTAAGTCTCAGGCTAACTCATAAAGGTAGGATGAAGGCACACTCAAACCATAATTAAGGATAAACCTTTATTAACTAACACTCGTCATCATAGGTATATAAGCAAAGGAATCACCGGGTAAGTCTCATCCTAGGCTTGCGTATGAACCAGGAAAGATGCAACAAGGATAGGATTTGCCAAACTAAAACCTAAACTCAGGTTTGGTTTGGATCAGGTTCACGTCTCGCTCAATTCATATCGATCTCGGTCGAGATGTTCTATTAAACCGACCGAGGTGAGGTTCGGTTTTGGCTCGAGCTTTCAGGGTCCACTAAGGTAAAGGCCCACTCTTTTATCGTCTTTCCCACAACCTTTAGCCAATCACCCTAGAATCGCAAGAGAATTTAGCTAACAATCATCATGATAATAACAAGCAAATATATGATTAAAGAATCAATAAGAAAATAAGAAAACCTTAACTCAAAGGTCTCAATAATCAACTCCAAACAAATAATCAATCCAAACAATCAACAAACTGTATTCCTCAATAACAAGTCAAAAGACAACAATCAAGGTTCCCTAAGAAAACCTTACAACTTCCTTCCAAAGCCTTCAACTTTCACTTCAAAACTATCTTCCTTCAACTTCCTTCTTCCTTGAAATATCTTCAATCTCCCAAAATAATCAGCTAACCAAACATACTTCCATCCAAAAATATCTTCAATCTTATAGGAAAATAACTTGCCAAAAATAAAAGATCTCATGGGCCATGGGCCGTGCGTCTCGATCCAGGCCCATCATGTCATCTTGGTCGAAGTGATCATGTAGTCAACCGAGATGAACTTCAGTTACGTGCAAATCATCCAAAACTGGTCCAATATCGAATTTCTATCCAACTTCCAATGTTCCTAGGCCTTCCTTGTAGCTCGTCAATGCTCCAACATGCAGCTCCAATGACTCCTTAAATCCCTTGGCTCTATATCGCTTCAAAACGTGATAAATTCCCTACAACTACAACAAAAGTAGGTGTAGAACTCGATTCTTGAAAAGGTAAACAAAACGACATATTCATCAAGCATATACAACCATGCATGCATATTTATGAAGATAAAACGTCCAAACCAATCCCAAAATATTGACTATAATGCATGCTATCAAAATACCCCATACTTGTCCCTTGCTTGTCTCCATGCAAGATTCAAATCTTAGATACAAGATAGAATGGATTATAAGTCATCAAAAGATCAATGAAAAACATTTTACAAAACCTTTTAGTGGTGTGCTCCATTCATAGATCACCCTAAGAGAATGCTTCATAGCAAATAAAATCAACATATGGTCAAAACATTTTATGAATATAAGAAAGTTGATCATCTTTGCATAAAATCATAGAATGCATAATAAATCATATTTATCAAAATCAATCATATATAATCCAGTTTAAACCACAAAGTCAATCAACATACTCAAGGAATCAAGGGCTTTCGAAAGGAGGTCAAGAAACGTGTTAGAGTGGGATGTATATAGGGTAATGTGGTGCTAAAATCCGGAAAGAGGATCTTTACTTCACTTCTTTGAATCACAAATATCTTCCACCAATAAGCTTTGCTTATTTTCACTTTGTTTTTGAGAATATGGACAATGGTGCACAATAACCGAAGCCTAGGAAATCAACAATTCTCAATTTCTCGAGATGCCTCAAACCCTTGATGCACATACCATGACCCGTTAGGACTATCGATCAATCCGACTTTGGCAAGACAAAAACACCCGGCTATGTGAATAGTGCCGAGTTACTCATCATCAAGATCAACCTCCCCAAACCTATTTCTTCTAACACTTTCAACCACAATCTAAACTTCACTTCACACGCTTTTGATCAACTGCATCCAAATATCATTATAAAGTGGTGTCAACCTTAATTATCCCATGAAGAATGTGAGAGAACCCATAAAGTGGTGTCAACCTTCAATTTCAACATGATTTTGATAAAAACAAAATATCAAACATGCTAAAATTTCAACCAAAACATTTAACAACTTAAATATATCATAAAATCTTTCGAGCATATAAAGATTTCAAAGCTAAGTTGCAAGCAAATATCATCATCGAGGTCATATTTGGAATAGAAGCACAAAACGTTTCGAAAATTTCTTCATTTTCAAAAGCATTTCGGTTGAGGTGATTTGTCAGCACCCGAGGTGTTCAACCGAGATGACTCTCAGTTTAGCCTCGTTTGGCCAAAAACGTGTCGGTCGAGGCAAAAAAATTTTCAAATCAGTTTTCTAAGTTTTTCTCAAACAAAAACCTGTATGCAATGCATGTAGACAGACATATAAGCACATGTAAGCGAAATAAGATCATAAGTAAAGTCAAGCAAGAGTTATTACACATTACATATCCAAAGGTAATTCAAACACCAAAACACCCCATACTTAGGACACATTGTCCCAATGGGTCAAATAGAAGTCAAAATCAAAGTACTCACCAAATGAAAGCAGAACAGCAAAAAGAAATAAGAACAAGCTCCATAATATGCTCAATCATCTACTGGCGGTGGAGATGGAATGTAAGGATACTAGATCGGATTGAATGGATAGCCCATCTGTTGTTGGAACTGCAACATCGCCATCTAGCACTAGTTGTGTTGGCTCTCCTCGATACGATGCGTCCATGCCTGAATAAATCGAGTCTAAGTGGCGAAGCCCTGAGTAATGTTGGTTTGTAGGGTCTAAAAGGACTTTGTCATCTGCCGCATCAGATCATCAATCTTGCGGTGTGCCTCGAGGTCGCGACGACGGCAAGCTCTCTACTGGGATGGCGGAGGAATCTCTATTGGAGCAGCTGGTGCCTTCCTCTCGTCCTTAGTAGCCTTGTGATCGTGGTCGACGGTGGGAATACTAGGACCGGAGGTATCAGTACCAGTGTCCATAGCTGCAGCTACTCCAATGCTGTCACCATCCTCATATCCACCCTCCGCCTCTCAAGCAACATCCTCATGCATGATCGGGAACCAAACAGCCGACCAGTTCTCATGGTCGTAGACGGAGAACTGTGAAGACCACGCAATACCTCGAGGAAACTTCGTTACCAACGACATGTCCAAATAGGAAGTGCCAAGACCATGGGGAACGAGAATACGGTGCGTGATGAACTCCTGTAAACCCAGCGGCTTCGCAGCAGCAACCAAGGTACACTATTCGCTCCAAAAGTTGTGTGCAAGCTTTAATATTTATACCAAGAATAATTGCAAATAGCGAACCCGCAGTGTACGGATCGATTGTAATAAAAGCAATAATTCCAGGGTCAAACACATGGACTATGGTGAAACAAAGATCGGTAATTCAGGTTGTCAATAACAAACACAAGCAACAAGCAATGCTATCAAAGAGGATGTAATAACCAGGTAAAGGTAATGCAGATTCTAGAAATTAAAGCATCCAATTGTGGTTCTGGCTCAAAATCTCAAAAGATAACGTGGGCAAAGCTGAGGTTTGCCAAGGGAAGGTGTTTCTAAGGTGGGAATAGATCATCGGGTAAGTCTCACTACTCACTATCCCAAACCAAAGATCCTTTTACCGGGTAGGTCTCAAGGTACTAAGGAAAGGAACTATAATCTCAAACTAACACACCACCCAAGGGCATATAATTAACTATTACCGGGTAAGTCTTAGGCTAACTCTCAAAGATGGGATGAAGGCATACTCAAACCCCAATAAAGGATAAACCTTTATTACCTACACTTATGATCTTGGGTAAACAAACAAAGGAATCACCGGGTAAGTCTCATCCTAGGCTTGCGTTGAATCAGGAAAGGTATAACGAGGATAGAGTTTGGCAAACAGAAACCTCAACTCAGATAAGGTTTAGAAAAGGTCTCTCCTTGCTCAGTTTATGTACCATCTCGGTCGAGATGTTCCACGACTGACCGAGGTGTTCGTCGGTTAAGGTAAAGGTTCAAGCTTTCAGGGTCCTGTTCGCCTCAAAGTGTGCGTGCAAATAAGTTTTAAATTATAAAACTGAAATTAAAGCAAGCGAACCCGCAATGTACGGATCGGCGTAGTAAAGCAAGAATTCCAGAGTATCGAACTCAAGGATTTGGGGGATCAAATTCAGTTTCGAATAATCGAGCAATCAAAAGTAGAGAAGCTTTGCAAATAATTGGGAAAACAAAAATCCTAAAGATCCAGGTATCCAATTGTGGTAATCAATTCAAGATATTCTATAGATATAAGGACAGAGTTGAGATTGCAAAGGTATAACTAACGTAAGGTTGAGTACGGTGAAGTTCCAAAACCTTATATAACTCACCCAAAGACACTCTCTGTAAAGGTTGTTGAGGCTGCAGTATAGAAAGGATCTAAAGGTAAGAATTAATCTCAAATACCCATGCCCAAACCCAAGGAATCAAAGATAAACTAGAACGGTTAAGGTTGTGACACTCGAAACCGAAATAGAGGATGTTGAGTCTCACTACTACCTAGGAAAGGCAAGCCAAGGCTAGGTTAAAACAAATCTTTAACTTTGGATTAAAGCATAAGCAAGGGTCGTAAAACGGAGAAAATCATGGCTGGATCTTGAGATTCCACGGCCATGGAACTCAAGAACAAACCGTAATTTAGGGTCTTGACGAGGTTTCTCACACTCTCAGGGTCCAATCTGTTTATGATCTATCTATCATTATCTAATCCACAACTATCAACTTCACCTTAGAATTACTAAAGGGTTTTAGACAACAATCATTGTCATTGAATCAAATATCAATTTAAGAAGAAAGAAAGATAAAAACCCTCGAAAACTCAATATCAAATCAAAGTCAATCTCAAATCCGAACAACAAAGTAGTACTTTTAATGAATTCAGAAAATGGAACAAGAATCCTCACAGAAATCATAGGGAACAATGAAGAACGGAGTGTCAATCCGTCTCCAAAAGAAAAATCCTAAGAAAATCACCAAAGTACGTAATCTTCAATATCGCGTCTTTCACAAATCTGCAATCCTCCTTCTCAATCCCAAACGTTAAATTGCAAGCGAAGGTAAAATGAACCCTAAAGCAGCCGTCCTCGAAACTCCCTTCTCAAGCCTTCTTATAGGGCGAAATAGGGTTACGAGAAAGCCCAATAACCGTCGCTGACGTGGAAAATATGACACGTCACTTCGTCATGGAAATCACGGTCTAGTACAAGTTTCCACGGCCGTGGTTTAGGCCGTGAAACTTTCTGTTGTGCTCCAAATTCACTCTCCACGATCCAATGCCATGTCCACGGCCCTAATTTAGGGCGCGGAATTCAAATCCTTTGTGAAAGCCTTTATTTCGTGATGTTCTTCACTCATGCTCCTTCCTTATCTCCTCCAAAGCATCTCCTTGACATCTAGCATGATCAAATACTCCTTTCCTTCCACATTTTGCTCCAATTCAAGCCTTTATTCACCTATAAACAAAACAAAGCTAGTGTAAATCTCTATATCGACAAAGTGGGTGAATGAGCTCACAAATGCTTCAAACTCATATCCATGTACACATAAAAGAGGGAAAAACAACTAAAACAAGTGCCTAAAAGATAGTCATATTTCATCCTAACAAAATACCCCATACTTGTCACTTGCTTGTCCCCAAGCAAGGTTTTTAAAAACTTAGAACATAAGGTAGAATGAAATTTGAATGCAAAACAAAACAAAACAATCTTTTTGGTACTGTGCTTCTAATCAATAGATCATCCTCAAATCTTGTTTCATTCGTCCTTGAAAACGTTCATACACAAAAACCAAAATATGCAAAGCAAAGGAACGTCATTGATAGGTGATGGAATCACTATCATTTAGCGTAGTTTTTAGAGTCTTTTTATTGCATTAGTGTCGGTTTATGCTACTAACTCCTTGGTCCAGAAGAAGAAGATCAAAAGAAGCTAAGAAAGGAGTTATAAGCACTTAGGAGTAAAGATCGATCAAGAAGCAAAGTTTCTGTTGCTCCACCGCCCCCGCGGGCCCTTGCAGCCGGCCCAGCGGGTGACACTTCCCACTGAAGAACTCCCAGCACCTTCACCAGCGCCAGCGAAGATGCAGATCACCGCCCCTGCGCCACCCATCGGCGCCCCTGCGGTGACTTGCCTTGACAAGACGAGGGCCAGCTCCCCTGCGCCTCCCATTGCGCCCTGCCTGTGCCTCGCCTTGGGAGCTGGAAGGCGAAGAGTCTATGTCAACGCCCCTGCGTTGGCCTTAAGGCGCCCCTGCGCCTTGACATCAGAAACGTCAGGAAGGCGAAAGGTCAGACGTTGAAGAGCATTAAAGATCCGCCCCAACGGAGTTGTGTAGCCGCCCCAGCGGTTATGAAGAAGATCAACCGATTCTGCCTAAACCGCCCCTAGGGGTCCTGAAGGCCGCCCCTACGGTGTAACGCCAGAAGCTTTACTCCGGCTGTTTACACCACCTTTATGGCAATAAAGGTGGCTGTTTTAGGCCGGCTATTTACTCCTAATTAAGTGTCTTTTGTAGTATAAATAGTCTATGGCTGATTGCTAGAATCATCCATGCTTTTCCCCACAAAATCCATTTTAGACTTGAGTTTTCCATTGTAATGAGTTGCTAACTCCCTTGCTACATTGGGTTGGTTTGAAGCTGCTTTGTTACTTTGGTTATAAGTCCTTTTAATATAAGTTTTTATTCAGTAATGCTTTGTGTTTCCTTGATCTCCATTGTTTAATTACATGTTAACTATTACTTGAGATTGGTCACCTTAGGTTCTAAAGTGC
This sequence comes from Fagopyrum homotropicum, assembly GCA_033239125.1. NCBI lineage: Eukaryota > Viridiplantae > Streptophyta > Magnoliopsida > Caryophyllales > Polygonaceae > Fagopyrum > Fagopyrum homotropicum. The sequence goes on along the minus strand of BSWB01000004.1, from coordinate 120,470,429 downwards.
ATGTAAACAACTAGGATTAATAGGTTTCAGGTTCGGGTCTTTAATCTATTAGCAACTTTAAATAATAACGGGTTGTAATTACTTGAAGAAAAGGAACACAAATATAAAGATAAGTTTAACGGTTTTAATCTTTTCTTTATATCCCTTTGTCTTTGTTTGAATGCTAACTAATTATTTGTTTTTGTAGGTTTACGGAAATTTAATAGGTTAAGTTGTGTTGATGCCGGTTGGCTCAACATATATGTATGATCGAGACGGGAGATTACTTAAAAACTTGAAAAAGGAATACACCGAAGTAGCAATTGCATGCTTAGAATCAACCTAGTGTAGATTCACCCATTATTGTCATACTTGTCGTATTCATCGTTTTCATAAGTTTTTGTGCATCAATTCAACTAACCCCCCCCCTTTTGTGTCACTTGTCAATATAATCAATAATTGCATCTAAAACACCTCAACTCTCTTGGGTTCGACCCTTACTTAATCACTATACTTGTTCTTAGTGCTAAGTCGGGATTTAATTTTGATTGGGTATAGACGACCATAGAAATACCTTCGATCAAATTTTGGCGTCGTTGCCGGGGGGTTTTTGTGTTTTATTGTTATTATTGATTATTGGTTTGAACCATTTTATGGTTTAAACCCGTGCTACTAATTCCGGCTTTGCTTCTTTTGAAAGTGAAATTGAGAGGACGCACATCCGGAAACGAAGACAACAACAACTACAACAAGAGATGGCTGACCGTAGTCTTCGTCAACTTACGCAGTCCACTTTGGCTCAAAACCCTCTTGCGGTCGCTATACCGGCACTAGGGGAAGGAGTCAACTTTGAGCTCAAACTAGGCCTTATTCACTTACTTCCATCCTTCCATGGGCTAAGTGGTGAAGACCCCATCAAGCACCTTGGGAAGTTCCACACCATTTGTATGAGCAGGAAGCCGGCCAACATTACCGAAGAACAAATCAAGATGAGGGCATTCGGCTTCACACTCAAGGATTTGGCGGATGATTGGTATTACCACCTTCCATCCGGGAGCATTGACACTTGGGAGAACCTTCACAAAGCATTGTTGGAGAAATACTTTCCAGCTAAAAAGGCCAATAGCTTGAAGAAGGCTATAAGTAACATCGAGCAAGAGGCAACCGAAAATCTCTACGAGTATTTCGAAAGGTTTGCACGCCTCCGATCCAGCTGTCCTTTCCACGGATATTCAACTCAAGATCTAGTCTTGTACTTGTACAATGGCTTGCTAGACAACGAAAGGAGGATCGTTGATGCGGCTTGCGGAGGTAACATTCTTAACTCTACTCCTGATCTTGCTTTGGAAAAGATACAGGAACTAGCGGAAGGAACTCGGAATTTTGGAAGGACCCCGGCTAAGAAAGGAGTTCATGCCGTGAGCTCCGGGAAGAGCGAGATTTCCACCGAGCTGGCGGAATTGAAGGAAATGGTGAAAAGGCTAACACTTATGGGAACACCGCAACATCTAAAGGCTTGTGGAGTTTGTGCTGACCCATATCATCCAACGGACATGTGTCCACAAGTTCAAGAGGATGATGCTGAAGTTAACGCAATGGGTTATGGACAACCACAACAACAAAGACCTAGGAACGATCCCTATGCACAAAATTTCATGCCAAATTGGCGTGACCAACAGAATTTTCGTTGGAGGGATCAACAAAACCAACAACAACAGCCCCACCAAGGTAAGTATCACTCAACTGAAGATATGTTGCAGGTTTTGACTAATCACTTTGCTACTCATGTCCAAACAACAGAATCAAGCATCAAGAACCTTGAGAAGCAAATTGGGCAAATGGTGGAAGCCATTACCAGAATTGAAACTAGGGCCTTCGGAGGATTACCGTCGCAAACGGTTATAAACCCAAAAGGCATGCAAGAAGAGGTCCAAACATAGAGGAAGAGTCCTTACGTCGAGCCAACGACGTAAAACAAAGGCGCTAATTCGGGAGGCAACCCGAAGGAATAAGAAGAGGAGCTTCTGTCAAGAAAACTGCCCTTGCGGCTCTAAGTCCTGCCCCTGCGGTGACACCCCTGGCCAGCGCCACCCCCGGCGCTGGGACTGCGTCTGCTCACGTAGGTCACCGCCCCCGCGGTGCCAAACCTACGCCCCTTCGGCGGCCACCCTTGACACGCACCCTCAGCTCCGCCCCCGGCGCTAAGGCTGCGTACCCCCTCTCTCTTGTCACCGCCCCCGCGGCGACACACACCGCCCCTGCGGTACAGTTAAGGAAAGAAAAAAAATACACTTTCCAGAAATAACCTACATCTACCACCTTCACCACTCCCTCTCCATTCACTCTACAAAAAACCTAGCCGCTCAACCCCCTACGCCCTTGCGCCCTCCAGCACCTCATCACCACCTCCTCGACGCGCCCCCTGCGCCACCTCCGGCAACCCAGCAGCGCCACCCCTTTTCCTGCAAACACAAACAATCTCCACCACATACACTCATCCCTTCTCACCACTCCCTTGTCCCACCTCCGCAACGTCTGCGACAACAAGGAAGGAGTCGGAAAAGCACAATCGCAACCACCTTCGTCGAACGACCAAATCGCCCTTCTGCTCTTCAACAACCCTTGCGCCTGCAAGCTCCTGCCCCTGCGTCGAGCCGCCCCTGCGCCTGTTGCTGCCGCCCCTGCGGATATTACAACAGAGGGTTCGTCTCTTGATCAAATTGCTGAACTTTCTAACTTTTTACTTGATCAAATTGCAAGAGATGGAACCATTTTTACAAAGGAAATACAAGTTGACGGAAGGTGATAAAGACCGGTACAGGATTGCTCAAAGCCGGGAGGTGCATGCAACCCGGTTCCTTGATGCTTCCACCTTGGAAAATCTAGGGATGTTTGAAAGTATGCAGGAATTTTTAACAATGCCGGGTTAGGTGATTTACTGATAAGGAACGCTCCAACACACCCCGACCTCACCCGACAGTTCATAGCAACATTCAAAATGGAGACGGAAGACCAATTGTGTATAGGAGTTTCATTCAAGTACAACAAGAGGAAGTACACATTGGATTACACTCAAATACAAGAGGCATTGGGAGTGACCATTGCAGCTTCCGATGACTGGATGGAACCCATTCCGACACCTGATCTGTTGGAGTTTTGGCAAGCCGCTACTAGGTCAGAGTTTCATGCAGGGGGTGAGTACTCCAACAAATTTACTCACCCCTGTTTAAGGCTCATCTCCAAGGTCTTCATGAGTGTCTTCTGTGGACACAAGGAAGAGAATAAGGTCGCTCTTAAGGACCTTCCACTGCTATATGCTTGTCTCTCCAACGAATTTGTGCCTGATTGGGCATATCTCTTACCGCTCTTAAGCGGATTAGGAGGAATGAGCCTTGTGACATAGTGGGAGGAGGTATTATTTCACTACTAGTTGCACGGGTGATGGATCTTCCTCCATTGGAAGAAGGTTTGGAGGCACCCTTATACAATGAGGGGTTATTGAGGAGGTGCAGGCTCCTCAAGATAGATGGGGGACATTGTTTCTGGATCTCCCTTGTAGATGAGAGTCATCTCACATATTTGCCCCGCCGACTCCCCATGGGAGAAGAGCTCTCTGAACTATATGTACCGGCTGACCCAGTTCCTCCGAGACGACCTCAGGTTGATATTGTTGGGAGGTACGCAGCCGGCTCTAGCAGAGCCCACCACACTGATGGCTGCTTTGACTACACAACACCAGGCATGGCATACAAAGTATTAGAGGTCCACGCTTGAGCAGCAGCAGGCGTGGTAGTCCAGCTTCGCCTCCTCCATGACCACCCATTTTGACTACCGTCAGGATGCTTGGCAAGCGGCTCATCGGCAGCAGTTGGAGACTCAGCAGCTAGCTTGGCAGGCTAGCTATGAGACTTCATTTCGAGAGAGGATAGAGACTCAAGAGGACCGGATTGACAACCTTCACCGCCGGCAGGAGCACTTCTTCAGCCATTTCACTTACCCGCCAGAGGAGGGTCCTAGTGGTCTATCCGGACCACCCTAGTGAGGGGTACATTTCTTTCCCTTATCCCACATTTATCTTGGACTCGTATTCACTTTGAGGACAAAGTGCACTTCAAGTATGGGGGAGGGATATATATCATTGCTTGTACATTTTGTTAGTTGTTTTTGGCATTTTGTTTTGCATTATTGAAATCAGTTTGAAAAAAAAAGCCAAAGAAGTGAAAAAAGGCATTAAAATCCTTGGATAAACCGAAAACCCGAAAGGGAGGTTTAGGTAAAAAGAAGGTACTCCGACCAACCTTAGGTTGGTGCAAAAATGGACTTGAGGGATATGAGCTTAAGAGAGAAAAGAAGAAGAGTGGCAAGGTGAAAACCCGAAAGGGCGCCTTGGCAAGATGAGCGACACCAAGTGTAGGTTTCCCTTCCGGCGTTTTGGTGACATAAGAAGGGGAGTCATAAGGAGGTTGTCCGGGTAGGCCACTCTTGGAGCGATAAGGATGGTAGTTCTCTTTTTCTCACATTATCTCTCTTTTCCTTTCTTTCGTTCTTGGTTTTTCTCTTGTTTTCCATTATTTCTCTTTCTTTCCCTTACTTCCTGAGACCTTGAGTCTAATTGTTGTCATTTGTTTTACTCGGGACGAGTAAAAGGTCTAAGTATGGGCGAGTTTGATAGGTGATGGAATCACTATCATTTAGGGTACTTTTTAGAGTCTTGTTATTGCATTAGTGTCGGTTTATGCTACTAACTCCTTGGTCCAGAAGAAGAAGATCAAAAGAAGCTAAGGAAGGAGTTATAAGCACTTAGGAGTAAAGATCGATCAAGAAGCAAAGTTTCTGTTGCTCCACCGCCCCCGCGGGCCCTTGCAGCCGCCCCAGTGGGTGACACTTCCCACTGAAGCACTCCCAGCACCTTCACCAGCTCTGGCCAAGATGCAGATCACCGCCCCTGCGCCACTCATCGGCGCCTCTGCGGTGACTTGCCTTGACAAGACGAAGGAAAGCTCCCCTACGCCTCCCACTGCGCCCTACCTGCGCCTCGCCTTGGGAGTTGGAAGGCGAAGAGTCTGTGTCACCGCCCCTGTATTGGCCTTAAGGCGCCCCTGCGCCTTGACATCAGAAATGTCAGGAAGGCGAAATGTCAAACATTGAAGAGCATTAAAGATCCGCCCCAGCGGAGTTGTGTAGCCGCCCCAGCGGTTATGAAGAATATCAACCGATTCTGCCTAAACCGCCCCTAGGGGTCCTGAAGGCCGCCCCTGTGGTGTAACGCCAGAAGCTTTACTCCGGATGTTTACACCACCTTTATGGCATTAAAGGTGGCTGTTTTAGGCTGGATATTTACTCCTAATTAAGTGTCTTTTGTAGTATAAATAGTCCATGGATGATTGCTAGAATCATCCATGCTTTTCCCCACAAAATCCATTTTAGACTTGAGTTTTCCATTGTAATGAGTTGCTAATTCCCTTGCTACATTGGGTTGGTTTGAAGCTGCTTTGTTACTTTGGTTGTAAGTCCTTTTAATATAAGTTTTTATTCAGTAATGCTTTGTGTTTCCTTGATCTCCATTGTTTAATTACATGTTAACTATTACTTGAGATTGATCACCTTAGGTTCTAATGTGCATGTAAACAACTAGGATTAATAGGTTCTGGGTTCGGGTCTTTAATCTAGTAGAAACTTTAAGTAATAACGGGTTGTAATTACTTGAAGAAAAGGAACACAAATACAAAGATAAGTTTAACGGTTTTAATCTTCTCTTTATATCCCTTTGTCTTTGTTTGAATGCTAACTAATTATTTGTTTTTGTAGGTTTACGGAACTTTAATAGGTTAAGTTGTGTTGATGCCGGTTGGCTCAACATATATGTATGATCGAGACGGGAGATTACTTAAAAACTTGAAAAAGGAATACACCTAAGTAGCAATTGCATGCTTAGAATCAACCTAGTGTAGATTCACCCATTATTGTCTTACTTGTCGTATTCATCGTTTTCATAAGTTTTTGTGCATCAATTCAACCAAACCCCCCTTTTGTGTCACTTCTCATTATAATCAATAATTGCATCTAAAAATCCTCAACTCTCTTGGGTTCGACCCTTATTTAATCACTATACTTGTTCTTAGTGCTAAGTCGGGATTTACTTTTGATTGGGTATAGACGACCATAGAAATACCTTCGGTCAGTCATACATTGCCTAAACTTCATGACAAACATCACAACCTTCAAGCATTGTCAAAATCAAGCATGTGAAACTTGAATTTAGATCACCAAGTCAAATAACACTCTTATGATCTCAAGGACTTTCAAGTAAGGCTAAGAATACGGAAGGGTGGGAAACTTGTAAAGGAATGCGGTGTATAAATCTGGGAAGAAGGAACAACACAAACTCTTTTCTTTTCACCATTTGAACTAACCACCAACTTAGAGCTTTGCTCTAGACTTTTTGCACAAAATTTTTCGACTTTACTTTTGGATTTATGGACAACGGTGCACAAAAACCGAAGCCTAGGAGATTGGCATTTCTTAATTTCGAGATGCCTCACACCCTTGATGCACATACCATAATCTGTTAGGAATATCGCTCAATCCGACTTTGGCAAGACACAATCACCCGGCTATGTCAATGGTGCCGAGTTACTCATCATCATGATTGACTTCCCCAAACCTATACTTGCCTATACTTTGAATTCAAACAATTGCTTTCATGGCCCTCCCACATCAAACATGCCAAAATCAACTCTTCCTAAATCCCGGATAGGTGAAGGAGGCAAATATTTTCATTGAGCGGCTAAATGATCAAAGAAAGAAGTAAGAATATTGAGGTGCCTTAATCATCTCACAAAGAAGTATAAGAACTTATATTGTGATTTCAACCTTCATTTCTCAATATGATTTATATTCACATTATGAAACTTGCAAGAAAGGATAAACAACATACTCAATCTCTTCACAATTCATAATTCAATTCAAGCATACAATTGTCATCAAAAATTCATTCCACCAGTAGATTCGTCATAGAAATCATCTCTAATCTTAGAAGCACAAAAATTTTCAAAATTTTCAAATTTTTATGGGTTTTTCAAAGCCTGTTTCATGCAATGCAATAATGAAACGTGTGACAATGAAAGGAAACATGCAAGTGTTCATAGACATAAGCAAACAAAGTGAGTCGAGTTATTATAAACAAGAGTCACACCCCACCCCATACTTGACATACACATTGTCCTCAATGTTCAAAAGAAATAAAGAAAGAAAAAAATCAAAGAAACTCACTAATGGTGGTGGAGCGGCTCTAACCGGCGGATAATCTCATCATCATCATCATCACTGTGAAGGAGGTTGTGGGAATGGATAGTAGTCGGAGCTGAAATGCCGCCCAAACTGCTGGTGGTAGACGTCCCTCAAGATCCGGGCGTTCTCCTGGCGCTCCATGTCATGAGCCTGCTATCGGACCTCCAAGTCTCCTACTCTCCTAGAAAGGTCATCCGCCCAATCTGGAAGCTGCGAATACCAAGCTGGCGGCGGGCCATACCGTGAAGGTGCATCCTGAGGAAGAGTCTGTGCCACCGGTGGATGATCATACCATGGAAGAGGAGCTCCCATCCATGATGGCTGCTCTCCATACCAAGCAGGTGGAGTCTCCATCCACGTCGGCCTCTCACTCACACTAGCCCTGCGTGAAGAAGAAGAACCAGAATGTCGAGAAGGGCGGGGAGATCTCCTAGGCGGCTCAGGAAAGTCGGCCGGCTGGTCCGGGAATGAGCCAAAGTCATGCTCAGCCCTTCCTTCATCATGATCATATCCTCCTCCCACCTCCTCATCATCATCCTCAGTTGGAACCTCATCAGGCATATATGGAGGAGCTACTAGTCTATTGGCATGCATCAGTACGAAAGTCTCCTTCCAGTTGTGACGGCCTAGCATGATAGAATACTCGGGAAACCATGGGATACCTCTACCACCTCTCTCCTCCCATGACATGGCTGCGGTAGGTGGAGCTTGGTGGCGGGGAAAGATGATACTTCTAGTCATAAGTCCATTGAGACCCAAAGGTCTCGCGGCTACCCTAGTGCAAGCGGAGTAGTTAATCCCCAACTGGTTGGCGATGTGAGTCACCATACCTCCATAACCTATGTTCCCGGCCCTTTTGTTCTTCAACTTACTAAGGGTAGAGGCATGTAGGGTGGCACATTCTACATGAAGTCCAGTAAGCATGCCATAGAGGATAAAGAGTTCATCGGCCTTAATCTTTTGTGGTGTTTTGATCCTAGGGAAAGGCATTTTGAAAGGACTCTATGGGCTATCTTCAAGGCTAAGTGGTATATGAGTTTCGCCTTGGTGTCAGCCAGTTGCCAACGATCCTCACTAGCATAGATCATAGCAATATCCTCCCAAAACTCTTTGGCATACACTCCTCCGGGAAACCTTTCGTTAAAACTCTCATGAAACCCAAAGAAGGTTCAAAACTGAACTATATAGTACTCATAGTTTTGTTCCATCAACCTAAAAGACACCGTTCGGTTAACGGCGCTATGCTCAAAGGAAGTTACTAACTCCGTTTTTATCTCCTCATAAGCATCTTCCCTAATGGTAGAGAAGTTGATCAATCTGGCTCTATCCAAGTATCAAGTCAAATAATTCACTACATTGAGCTCCTCAAGCTCCTCTAAGACAAGGTATCTAGGCCCAATTATTGGTCTCTCGGAAATCCTATCCGTGGCTCTTTGATAATCCTTATGGATAGTAGGGATTCAAGGAGGAGGTGGTGATGGTGGTGCACTAGAAGGGGGTTGGGAAGAAGAGATACTATCACCTTTCCGCTTCTTATTTCTACTTGACTTCCGTTTGAACATTTTCACTCAATAACAAAAAAACCACGATCTGTTCTTGGGATTCCACGGCCGTGGAAATGTACAGTACCGTGGAATCGGTCTGTCTATCTCAGATCTCAGCAATTTCACGCCAAGTTCACCAATCACATTCCTAGACTAATTCTAAATCCAATTTCGTCCAGTTTTCCTAAAATCTTGCAAGGAAATTGAACCAAATTGAGCAAGAAGAGAATAGAGAATAAAACCTTGGTTTGGATTTGTTAAATTCAAAATCCTTCTTTAATGTGTATTGTTCACTCAGTTTGATGCTTGGATCTTGTAGATGATTGAAACTGCGCTATGCTCAAAGGAAGTTACTAATTCCGGATGAAGAATTACGGGATGAGGGAAGTGGGCGGCGATTTGGGCGTGGTTCTGGGCGTGGAAGGTGAGTTTGGATGTATTTTTGTGAAGGAAAGAGGTTTATATAGTGGCCGTAAATTTTTGGAAAAACACGGTCACTCGAGGTGTTCCACGGCCGTGGTTTTGTACCGACACCGTGGAATTTCTTATTTGTGTCAAATTTTGGAAAATTATAGCCACGTGTTACTTCCACGGCCGTGGTTTTGGGCGTGGAAGTCTCTGTTGTGTGCCAAAGTCCATGTTTCGTCAATTCTTTCCAACTTTTTCTTCCTTCCATTGCCCATTCCTTATTCCTACATCCAAAAACATAACATACCGGGAGGTATCGAGGGGAAAACAAAACAAAAACAACTAAACTAAACTAATCTAAGAAAGAAAAACAAAAATGGAAATGCAATACCTTGGGTTGCCTCCCAAGAAGTGCTTGTTTTGGGTTTGTAGCTAGACCGTTCTTGAGTTTATTCGAGGATAATCGGAGCGATTTCCTCAGTTGGGAGGTCCAGTGAATAGTTCTTAAGTCGCTGGCAATTCACCTTGAAACTTCTGCACTTTTCACCACATACTTCAATTGCGCCATGGGAAAAAACACGTTTAATCAAATAAGGTCCAGTCCAGCGAGATTTAAGCTTATGTGGAAATAGTTGAAGTCTCGAATTGAAGAGGAGAACTTGATCTGCTTCTTTGAGGTCCTTTGGAATGATATGCTTATCATGCCAACGCTTCGCCCTTTCTTTGTAAATCTTGGCGTTCTCATAGGCGTTCAAGCAGAGTTCTTCAAGCTCGTTAAGGTCCAAGAGGCGCTTCTCGCCAACTTCCTTCATGTCGAAGTTCAACCACTTCAAATCCCAGTACGCCTTGTGTTCTAGCTCCACCGGGAGATGACAAGACTTCCCATACACAAGGTTGTATGGTGTTGTACCTATGGGAGTCTTGTATGCAGTCCTATACGCCCATAACACATCATCTAGTTTCAAATACCAATCCTTCCTTGTCTTTGACACCGTCTTCTCAAGGATGCCCTTGATCTCTCCATTCGAAATTTCCACTTACCCACTTGTTTGTGTATGGTAGGAAGTGGAAATCTTGTGAGTCACCCCATACTTAGCTAGTAGAGCTTCGAATCGTCGGGCAATGAAGTGTGAACCTCCGTCACTAATGTTGGTCCGTGGTGTCCCAAGCCTTGGGAAGATAGTTCTATTAAAGAACTTGCCAACAACTATGGCATCATTAGTTGGAGAGGCAATAGCTTCAACCTATCTCGAAACTTAACCTACAGCTAGAAGTATGTATTGGTTTCCGCAAGATGATGGGAAAGCTCCCATGAAGTCGACTCCCCAAACGTCGAAGATTTCCACCTCCTGAATGTTGTTGAGAGGCATCTCGTTTCTCCTAGAGATATTTCCTGTTCTTTGACAAGCATCACAACAAGAAACAAAGGTTTTCACATCCTTAAATAAAGTAGGCCAAAAGAATCCGGATTGCAATACCTTAGCTCTAGTTTTATTGGAACTAGCGTGTCCTCCACAAGGTAGTGAAAGACAATGACGAATGACGCTTTGCATTTCGTCTTTGGCACACATCTCCTGATGATGCCATCGGGACCTCTCTTGAAGAGTAGAGGTTCATTCCAAAAGTATTGCCAAACATCCCTAAAGAACGTCTTTCTTTGTGCATAGGATAGTCCGGGAGGTATTTCTTGAGAAACCAAGTAATTTACAAAATTAGCAAACCAAGGTTCGTTACCTCTAGACATTTTGTCGATGCACTCTTCCATGATGTGTAAGTGCTCATCCGGGAAGGAGTCATCAATGGGTAGATCGTCGTCTTCAATTTGTGGCAGACGACTCAAATGATCTGCAACAGAATTTTCCTAGCCTTTCTTGTCGCGGATCTCTAGATCGAATTCTTGCAAGAGAGGAATCCATCTAATCAGCCTCGGTTTCGCATCCTTCTTGGCGAGCAAATACCGGATTGTTGAATGGTCCGTGTATACAATCACCTTCGCTCCTACAAGATAAGAACGAAAATTTTCAAATGCATATACAATGGTAAAAATTCTTTCTCCGTTGTGGCGTAGTTGAGCTGCGCTTCGTCTAGCGTCTTGCTAGCATAGTAGATAGCATGAGTCCGGCCTTCCTTCTTTTGCCCAAGCACCGCTCCAACAACTACGTCACGTGCGTCACACGTAACCTCGAACGGGAGATTCTAGTCCGGAGGTTGGATAATCGTGGCTGAGTTGGGAGCTTCCCGGATCTTATAGAAGGCGTCTAAACAATCCTGCAAAAAATCAAAAACTGCATCCTTCATCAATAGATTAGTTAGCGGTTTCGAAATCTTAGAAAAGTCCTTGATGAATCTTCTATAAAATCCAACATGTCCTCGGAAACTTCTTATCCCTTTCACCGAAGATGGAGGAGGAAGTTTCCCTATAGTCTCTATCTTAGCTTTGTCAACTTCGATCCCTCTATTACAGATCAAGTGTCCTAGCACAATGCCTTCCTTAACCATGAATTGACACTTTTCCCAATTAAGAACTAGGTTAGTGTCTTCACACCTTTCCAACACAAGAGAAAGGTTAGAATGACAATTGTCAAATGAGGAACCATAAACTGAAAAGTCATCCATAAAAACCTCCATGATTTCCTCAATATACTCCGAGAAGATGGCCATCATAAACCTTTGAAAGGTGGCTGGAGCATTGCAAAGTCCGAATGGCATCCTCCTATAAGCAAACATACCCCACGGGCACGTGAATGTGGTCTTCTCTTGATCGTCCCGGTGGATCGGAATCTGGAAGAAGCCACTATAATTGCAAGATAACAAAACTAAGAGTGTTGTGCTAACCTCTCAAGCATTTGATCTATGAATGGTAGCGGGAAATGATCCTTCCTAGTTGCATTGTTCAACTTGCGGTAGTCAATGCACATCCTCCAACCCATCACGGTTCTTGTAGGAATGAGCTCATTGTTCTTGTTGGTGATAACCGTCATTCCTCCTTTCTTCGGGACAACTTGAACGGGGCTCACCCACTTGCTATCAAAGATAGGATAGATGATACCTGCGTCAAGTAACTTAAGAATTTCCTTCTTAACAACCTCCTTCATGATCGGATTTAACCGTCTTTGAGGGTGTCGTGAAGGCTTGAAATCCTCCTCCATTAGAATCTTGTGCATGCATAAAGATGGTTTAATTCCTACAAGATCCTCTATGGTATAACTTAAGGATTTCTTATGTTTTCTTAGAACAACCATTAGTTTCTCATGTTCATCTTCATTTAAATCGGAAATAACAATAACGGGAAAAGTAGAATTAGTTCCAAGAAATGCATACCGAAGATGTGTTGGAAGTGGCTTCAATTCCATAGCTATTGATGCCTTTGATGAGTCTTGAGGTGTGTCCGACGCTTGCTTAGAAGTTTCTAAGGGTGTAGGAGTGATTGAAGAAGACTCAAGAGTAGTTGTTGAAAGAACGAAGTTGTTCTCAGAATTTCCCAAAATTACGGCACCATTGTTACTTCCACGGCCGTGGTTTTGGCCGTGAAACTCTCTGTTGCTCTCAAAATAGCAGTTTACGGGCAGTTTTGGTGAAACCAAGGCCGTGGAATAGCACGACTGACCGTGATTTCTCACATTTTTTGAGCCATCGTATAGTTTCTCAAACTCTTCCTCTTGTACTTCCTTTAGCTCTTCCAAGGCTTCAATCTCAGCATTGCAATCCTCTTCCTCTCCCTTTTCCATGATGCTCATGGTTATGACCTTTTGCAATGGATCTTTGAATAAGATGTAGCTCACTTCCTCTCTAGACGCTTCCTCGTCATAGATGTTGATCATATCCTCTCCAAGAGCTGGCTCATTCACCAAAGTTGAGAGAACAAACTCAACCTTCTCTTCTCCTATGTCGAAGGCTAGTCTAGCGTTCTTGCAATCCACCATACAACCGGAGGTTGCAAGCAACGGTCTTCAAAGTATGATCGGGACCGGACAATCTGCAGGAATGCCAAGCACAACAAAGTCTATTAGAATATAGAACTTACCGAGCTTGACTGGGACGTCTTCAATGATACCGACGGGACGAGTTATGGATCGATCCGCCATGTACACCGTCACATTCACCGGTTTAGGTTCACCTAAACCGACCTTCCTACACAAAGAAATCGGGATGATAATTACGCTTGCTCCTAAGTCATAAAGAGCGTCGTATGTGACTTCTCCTACTCCAATTAGAATGCAAAATGACCCCAGATCTCTCAGCTTTGGGGGCATCTTTTCTGTCATCGTTTTGATCAGCTCCGAAGATTCCAAATTCATCTTGACTTCTCCAAAGTCTTCTAGCTTCCTCTTGTTAGAGAGAAGCTCTTTCAAGAACTTCCCGTAAGCGGGCATACCTACACTTGCATCAATGAAAGGTATGTTAATATGCAGTTTGCTCATGAGTTCAATAAACTTACCGAATTGTTTGTCTAGACGTGCTCTTGCTCTAGATTGCGGGAATGGTAGTGGAGGTTTGTAAGCTGGAGGAGGAACATAGACATCTTCCTTCTCCTTCTCCTTATCTTGTCCCTTCTTAGCTGGGACTTCTACAAACTTGGGCTGCGGGTCGGTGGTTGTCATGCCACTCCTAGTAGTGATAACCATCACGCTTCCCTTCGGGTTGTCCTCCGTCTTTCCGGGAAGCTTCCCTTGATCTCTAGGAACTTCTCCGGCCTTGCTGAACATTTGGATTCCAAAGCTTTGTGTGCATTATCAACCAAAGTTATGTAGCTCTCCAAACCTTGTAGCTTTCCTAAGATTGTCTCCAACATGGGATCGGGCTTCCCCTTCTCTGTCTTGTTTGAGCCATTTGATGCTTGTCCCTGACTATTCAAAGGAGTACAAGAGGATGGAGATGTTAAAGCATTTTGAGCATGTGAATAGAGATTACCTGGATTTTGTTGTTTGGATCTCCAATGGTTGTTGTTGGAGTTCCTATTGTTGTTATTCCAGTTGTTATTCTGGTTGTTGTTCCGGTAGTCATTCCTATTCCCTTGGTGGTTGTCTCTCCCTAGATAGTTGGCCTCTTTCTCCTTTGCCTTTTGAAAGATAGTTTTTATGACTTTCTTCAACTCTTTGATCTCATTGTTGAGGGAGAATATTTGAGTTTGCGCAGCTTGATTCAACTTAGCTCCCGGATCCCCTTGATTCCGGTTATTAGGATCCACCTTCCGGTAGGAATACTTTTCAATCACTTGGGCCTGCTTCTCAATGAAGTCCGAAGTGTCATCTTCTCTCATGTCCATAAATGTACCACAAGAGAGAGATTGGAGATTGAATTGTGTTTCCACATCCAACCCCTTGTAGTAGATCTCCAATAATTCCAAATGCCATGGTGTGGGCAATCTAATAAGAGATCCTGAAACCTTTCCCTAGATTGAAACAAACTTTCGTTAGGTTTCATAGAAAATGCATTAATCTTACCTCTCAACTCCACCGTCTTGGATGGCGGAAAGAACTTGGTGAGGAACTCCGAAGATAGATCCTCCCATGGGTTAAGTCTTCTAGATAGAAGAGCTTGATACCAAGATAAAGCCTTGTCCTTCGAAGAGAAGAAGAACGGTTTGATCTTGTAGTTGTTGTTGTTAGCCCTCTTCGGCATCAATACCTCCATGAGAATCTCGAAATTCTGCAAATGTTGGTGTGGAGATGTGGAGATTCAGCACTCGTTCCACCAAATTGTCTTTGGCGAACCATGGTGATAGCTTGCGTGCTAAAACTGAATTCCTGGATATCTTCAGCTCCGAAATTCAAACCTAGACGGCGCGGTTGCTGAATTGGATCCATCCTTTGCCCAAGAGTCCGTGGTTCATCCCCTTCATGAGCAACTCTCACATCTCCAACGGGAATGCGAGGAACAACCGGTGGTCTAGGGTTGTTACGAACGGGATGGATCACCGGATCAATGTCCTCTAGTGGCGGCATATCCTCATCATCATCGTCGGATGATTTAGCTCTAATGGACTTAGGTTTCTTGACCTTCTTCTTCTTAGCATTATTCATCTCCAACTTCATGTCTAGGATCATAGCCTTGAGCTCATCTATTTGGAATTGATGACGCTGCAATTCTTCTATACGATTGTTAGCATGAAATATTGCGATATTCTCGGCACTTATTCTAGTTGTTTTTCATTTATTATTGCGTTCATGGATAAGGCATTGAAGCATTTGTTAGCTTGTTCACCTATATTTTCGATATGGAGGTCTACATTAGCTTTGTGTTGATTATACCTGAATAAGAGCTAAAACCGGACCAATTGAGAGAGAAAAGAGAGAATTCGATCATATCCAAGGATTAGGAACACATCAAGGAAGCTAAAGAAGGAGCTAGGATGAAGAATGTCACGACACAAAGGAAACTACAAGTAATTTACACTTCCACGCCCTGAATTACGGCCGTAGAGGAGTCCATGCCCTAAACCACGGCCGTGGATCTTGGCATCATGAGCGTTGAGCATTCCAGTAACTTACACGGCCTAAAGTACGGTCGTGGAAGATGAGAGACACCGTAATCCTTTCCACGCCCTAAACCACGGTCGTGGAAACCCTTGAGACCGTGATTTAGGCAATCTTTTGACGAATCATTTAGTGCCACATCATCTAGGTATTTGGGCTGGAAGATACCTCTTTCTCCACGGATAAAAAGGAGGGAAGAGGGAGTTTTCAGGAACCTCGCTTTGGAGAGTTTGCCTTTGGGTTTTCGCGAGGAGCTTTGCGGAAGCGCCGGCAGTTTGGATTCCTAAAGATTGTGTGTGGCGGAAGTTGTGCCCTTTTCTTAGGTTTTGACATTGAAGACGGATTGACATCCCGTTCTTCGTGTTTGATGAAGATTATTGTGAGGTGATAACACGATTTATGACTTAGGTTTAGGTAGTCATTTAGATAGATTTCTCACTCATTCATGCATGGTTTAACATTAGTTCACGACGTTTTGCACTCAATTCATGTATTTTGTCGAGATAGACGTCTACACGGACTTGTGCTTGTTTTATAGGTATTTTGGGAGATTTAGGAGCTAAACCGATGCATTCGAGAATCAATCCTCGAGATGACACACCCTCGGACTCATTAGGATGCAAACTAGAGGCCAAAGGAGACTCATGGAACCTTGCCAACACAAGCCATGCACCAAATCATAGCTAAACGAGCCTAAGAAGGTTTCTGGAGCAAAACCACGGTTAGGAGCAAGTCCACGGCCGTGGTTCTACCCGTGGATTTTGCCAGATTCTTGTGACAGCTGTGCCACGATTCTCATGGCCAGCTCATGCAAAATTGTTATAAAAGTGGTCCTGCATTGGCTGAGAGAATCATCTTGGAGCAGCCCTCCATTATCCACCATCATCCAATAAAAAATACTCTCTAAACAATAAGATTCAAAGAAGGAAGGAAGAAGAAGGCTACCATTGGAGAAGAGCTCCATTGGAGAGGAGAAGGAAGAACACACCATTGCCACACCTTGATAGCTTTTGTAGTGAAGAGTATCGGATTTGATTTCTAGAGTTGTATGAACCTTTTGAACCCTCTTTTGGAAGGGTTGTGAGTCATTCTTATCTAAACTTCAGCTTGGTTTTGTTTCCTTACTTGTTCATCTCTTCCCCCTTCATTATCTTGCAAATGAATGCTATGATTTTATGTATGATGATTTCGATTGTTATGATGAATGTCGTAGGCTAAATAGATGTGATTCTAGGGTAAGGAAAGGATGATTGTGGCTAGGACTATGATAGGATGCAGTTAGATTTACCTTTGGATGAGTAACTTACAAGAACGAACTCTCTGTTGAAGTCCACGGGTAGATCTTCCCATTCCACGGCCGTGGATGTGTAGAACAGCCCGTGATTCTCCCTGGTTCGATGAATCTAGCTTTAGATTGTTAGAATGTTGAAATCCTAGGTGTTTGTTGAGTTAATCTAGCCTAGGGTGACCTAGTGTTAGCTACTAAGTGTTAGAAGAGACCTACCCGGTGATTCTTACCCTTAGATTTCGAAGATTACAAACCCTAAGTAGTGGTGAGCCTCACAAGCCGCCATTGGACTAAGTGTGCTAGGATAGTTGCTTAGAACTTCTCTTTCCGAGACTTACCCGGTAAGGATAGGTTAGACCTCTAGGTAACAATCCGGTTTGTGTAGAATTCCAATCCTTAGGTTCTTAGAGACTTACCCGGTAATGAGATCTTAGGAATGGATTAGTGGACCATGAGACTTACCCGGTGATTGATCCCACTCTAGAACACTTACTCCCGACATATCATAGATCATCCGAGGAATGATTAGATAGCTTGAGTCCTATGCCATAATCGGAATTTCCAACCCCTAGAATCCATTTCTCTCGTTTGATTCATATCTCGTGTTTAGCTTGTTTCTTTGTGTTGATTCGTTAGCTTAGTTGATTGCTTACTTTTGCATGAATTGTGATCCTTGATTGATCACCTAAAAACCAACCAAAAAAAATTGAGATTTTCATTTCTTTATTTCTCTCTTTTCTTAACCTAGATCTTCACTAAACTCAATCAAAAACCGAATCAATCTCACCTTAGTCTTTGTGTTCGACCTCGGAATACTATCCATACTACGAACGTCCCGTACACTGCGGGTGCGCTAGGAGTTAGGAGAAATATAACGAGTATAAATTTAAAGCTTATTGTGCACACATCCTAAGCGTGACAAGTTTTTGGCGCCGTTGCCGGGGACTAGGTCTAGATTGAGTTTATTTTGTGATTGTTTATAGTGTAGATCTTTCTTGTTACTTTTGATCTCTTTTTGGTTTGTGTCTTTGCTTTTCAGGACATCTCACTCTTTAGGTGTATGCGAAGATCTCGTGGCAAGGATTTAGCTCCATTCGATCCCAAACCGGAGAAAACCCTTAGATCTAGATCCAAGAGCATAAAAATGGGAAAGGTGATGGCCGGAAGAGATCTCCAAGCCGAGTTGGATGAAGCTTTAGAGCAAATTAGGATAAGAGATGAGGCTTTGGAGAATGAAAAGAGACTTGCCAATGAGAGGCAAGAGGCAACTAGGAGGGAGATTGAGGAGATTAGGCAAGCTCTTGTGCAAAGAGAGCTTAACCGTCAGCAACCTCCTCCACCTCCACCACAACCGCAGCCGGCGGCGGTGAATATTAGGGTTATGCCCATTGCTATGGAAGAGCCACAAACGTTGGGGCAACGTATGGATCCGGCACAAAGAGCACACCGTCCGGGTGTGAATTTAGGAGATCCCGCAGCCCATGATTACGAGCTCCGCCCTCAAGTTCTACAAATGATCCGGCATAATCAATTTGGAGGGATGGAAGGAGAGTCTCCTCATCAACACTTGATGAACTACGAGATCTTGATGGAGACTCTTAGACCGCCAAGATTGGAGAGCAACAACCATAAGCTTAGGGCTTTTTCCTTCTCTCTTAAGGATAAAGCCTTGGCTTGGTATCAATCTATTCCACAAGGGCGAGTTGGTACTTGGGAGGAGTTGACAACCGAGTTTTTGACTAAGTTCTTCCCACCTTCCAAGACCACCGAGTTAAGAGGGAAGATCAATGCCTTCGTGATGAAGGATAGAGAGAGTTTATTCAAGTCTTGGGAGAGGTTCAAGGATCTTCTCCTAGATTGTCCACACCATGGCATAACGAAAATTGAGCTATTGGAGATCTACTTCAAAGGACTTGATGAAGATAGCCAATTCAAGCTCCAATCTCTTTCCGGTGGGACTTTCATGGAGAAGCATGTAGATGAAGCTTGGGAGTTTGTGGAGAAGCAAGCTCTAGTGATTGAGAAGTACTCCCATAGGAAGAGTGAAGGGAGAAAGGCGGGAGCATATGAGGTGAGTGAGGTCACCATGAACAATTTCAAACTTGACGCCATCAACAACGTGTTGAAGTCCTTGAGGGAGTTGTGTGCTACAACTTTGAAGAACCAAGCAACTCCTCAAGTGCTTCCACAAGCTAACTTATCTTCCAAGGAGGAGGATGTGAGTTACATGCGAAGGGGAAATTACAACAATTATCAAGGCCCAAGGAACTTCAACAACAACCGGCAATTCAACAATTACCGGCCCAACCACAACCATCCCGGATTTTCCTACTCTAACCCGGATGGAGCCTTGAACCCTCCCGCTTCCACAAGCACAACTCCACCACCAAAAGCTTCACAAGAACCTCCACCCGGATTTACTCAACCTCCAAAGGATAGAACCGAAATGATGTTTGAGCAATTGCTTGGAAGGTTGAGTGGTCTAGAGAGCACCGTGACTTCAATCTCTAAAGCTCAAAAGGTTTTAGAAGCACAAGTGTTCCACAAGGCGGGTGAAGCCCATAGAGATCCGGGAAAGCTTCCCGGAAGGACCGAAGACAACCCAAGAGGCCAAGTGTTGGCCATTACTACAAGGAGCGGGTTGAGTATGAAAGATCCTTTGCCCAAGGACAATGCTAAAGGGAAGCAAGTGGTGAATGAAGGAGAACCATTGCAAGAAGATGGAGGCAAGAGCAAAAATGTAGAGCCAACTTATGTGGCACCGCCTCCATACAAGCCACCACTACCGTTCCCACAATCACGAGCAAGAGCTCGCTTGGACAATCACTTTGGTAAGTTCCTTGAACTAATGTCTAAATTGCATATTAACATTCCGTTCATGGATGTTATTTTAGGAATGCCGGCATATGGCAAGTTCTTGAAAGAGATACTCTCCAACGAAAGGAAGTTGGAGGAGTATGGGGAGATAAGAATGACCAAGAGATCCTCGGAATTGATCCAAACGATGAAGGAGGAAATGCCTCCCAAGCTAAGAGATCCGGGTTCTTTTTGTGTCCCAATTGGAGTGGGAGATGTGAAGTATGAGGCCCTTTGTGATCTTGGGGCAAGTGTAAGCATCATACAGCTTGCACTTTGCAACAAGGTTGGGCTAGGAGAGCCAAAACCGGTCAAGATGACCCTCTATATGGCGGACCGATCTATCACTCATCCTGTTGGGATCCTAGAAGACATTCCGGTGCAACTAGGAGGATTCTATGTGCCAATTGCTTTTGTTGTCTTGGATATTCCGGCGGACTATCCGGTTCCCATTATCTTAGGAAGACCTTTCCTAGCCACCTCCGGATGCCTAGTGGATTGCAAGAATGGGACTCTCTCCTTCAACATCGGAGAAGAGAACATCAAGTTCAAGTTTTCCACAATGATGAAATGGCCAACCCTTGATGAAGATGTCTTCAACATAGTCGAGCAAGAAGAATCTAGAGAAGTTGTAAGCTCGATCTTGATCAAGGATCCCTTGGAGAAAGTTCTTACCTTAAGTATGATGGAGGAAGGTATTGAGGAGGCTTGCAATGAAGAGATCAAAGCCTTAGAAGCATTAGAGGAGGAGACAAGTGCTCAAGATGAAGGACACGAAGAGGAGCTGAGCAACTGGACGTTCCACGGGCGTGGAAGTGGTTCCACGGCCGTAGAACTCTCTGGACAACTCCGAGAATCAAGCCAGGCAAGGTCCACGGCCATGGAAGTAGAGCCAACCGTGGTTCTAGCCGTGGTTTCCCCTGAATCAGCCCTGGATGATGATCAAGCTTATAGGAGCCATGGAGAGCCTTCATTTGCTTTGGATTCACCTCATCCAACCTTGTTTGGATCGTCTCCAATCGATAAAGGTCCTCCTAAACTCGAACTCAAACCCCTCCCCTCTCATTTGAAGTATGCTTTTCTTGGTGATAATTCAACATATCCGGTGATTGTTAATGCATGCTTGAGTGATGATGAACTTGCTAAGTTGTTGCATGAACTAAGATTGCATAGGAAAGCCATTGGCTATACTATTGATGAATTGGTTGGAATTAAACCTTCTTTGTGCATGCATAAAATATTGATGGAAGATAACCACAAACCCTCTATTGAACATCAAAGGAGATTGAATCCTATAATGAAAGAGGTAGTCAAAAAGGAAATCATTAAGTTGCTAGATGCGGGAATTATCTACCCTATCTCGGATAGTAAGTGGGTTAGTCCCGTTCATGTAGTTCCTAAGAAGGGTGGGATGACCGTAGTGACTAATGAGAACAATGAACTAATCCCAACTAGGACGGTTACGGGGTGGAGGATGTGCATTGATTATAGGAAGCTTAACATGGCCTCTAGGAAAGATCACTTCCCTCTTCCCTTTATTGACCAAATGCTAGAGAGGTTAGCTCAACATTCTCATTTTTGCTACCTAGATGGCTATAGTGGATTCTTCCAAATCCCTATCCACCCCGATGACCAAGAGAAAACCACCTTTACATGTCCATGGGGAACCTTTGCATATAGGAGAATGCCATTTGGGTTGTGTAATGCACCCGCCACCTTCCAAAGGTGTATGATGGCTATCTTTTCGGAATACATTGAAAATATCATGGAAGTGTTCATGGATGATTTCTCTGTTTATGGTTCTTCCTTTGATAATTGCTTGGCTAACTTGTCATTAGTATTGCAAAGATGTGAGGAGACAAATCTTGTCTTAAATTGGAAAAAATGCCACTTCATGGTTAGTGAAGGCATTGTGTTGGGACACTTGGTGTCTAACCGTGGCATTGAGGTTGATAGGGCGAAAATTGAAACAATAGAGAAGTTGCCACCGCCTACCTCGGTGAAGGGGGTAAGGAGTTTCTTAGGGCATGCCGGTTTTTACCGGAGATTTATTCAAGACTTCTCTAAAATCTCTAAGCCTCTCACTAACCTACTAATGAAGGATGTTGATTTTGTCTTCTCCAAAGATTGTCTCGAGGCTTTTTGTAGGTTAAAGAATGCATTGATCTCCGTACCTATCATGCAACCTCCGGATTGGAATCTACCATTTGAGATCATGTGTGATGCAAGCGATGTAGCCGTTGGGGCTGTTTTGGGGCAAAGGAAAGATGAGCGCACTCACGCCATTTATTATGCTAGCAAGATGCTAGATGATGCCCAACTCAATTATGCTACCACCGAGAAAGAGTTGCTAGCGGTTGTGTATGCTTTTGAGAAGTTCCGCTCATATCTTGTTGGAGCGAAGGTCATAGTGTACACGGATCATGCTGCGATCCGTTATCTCCTTACCAAGAAGGATGCCAAGCCTAGGTTGATTCGGTGGATCCTTCTTCTACAAGAGTTTGATTTGGAAATACGGGACAAGAAGGGATCCGAGAACTCAGTGGCGGATCACCTTAGTAGATTGCCTCCATTAGAGCTTGAGAGAGATGACATCCCGATTGATGACTCATTCCGGGATGAGCAATTACAAATGATGGAGGAATGCTTGTTCCAAGTGTCTAGAGGAAGTGAGCCATGGTATGCCCACATTGTGAACTATCTTGTCTGTGAGGAAGTGCCTCCCAGCTTGTCATATGCCCAAAAGAAGAAGTTCTTCAATGATGTGAGGCATTACTATTGGAGTGAGCCACTCTTGTTCAAAAGAGGCCCGGATGGAATGTTTAGAAGATGCATACCGGAAGATGAAGTAGAGAGTGTGATCCGGCATTGTCACTCCTTACCATGTGGAGGCCATGCTAGCTCACACAAGACGTGTGCAAAGGTATTGCAATCCGGTTTTTATTGGCCTAACTTGTTTAAAGATGTGCAAGGTTTTGTAGCGGCATGTGATGCTTGCCAAAGGACGGGCAACATCTCAAGAAGGAATAAAATGCCCTTGAACAACATCCAAGAAGTGGAAATATTTGATGTGTGGGGTGTGGACTTCATGGGACCATTCCCTTCTTCATGTGGCAATCTCTACATCCTATTGGCGGTGGACTATGTATCAAGATGGGTGGAGGCAATCGCCTCTCCTACAAATGATGCCAAGGTGGTGGTGCGGTTCTTCAACCGAGTGATCTTTCCTAGGTTTGGAACACCAAGGGTGATCATAAGTGATGGAGGGAAGCACTTCACAAATAGGAACTTTGGAGCACTTTTGACTAAGTATGGGGTGACTCATAAGGTGGCAACACCTTACCATCCCCAAACTAGTGGCCAAGTGGAAATCTTCAACCGGGAGATCAAAGCCATCCTTGAGAAGACGGTATCTAGGACGAGAAAAGATTGGGGTATGAGGCTTGATGATGCCTTATGGGCATATAGAACCGCCTTCAAGACACCGATTGGCACCACTCCTTACAAGTTGGTTTATGGCAAGTCTTGCCACCTCTCGGTAGAGATGGAGCATAGAGCTTATTGGGCCATTAAGTGGCTAAATTTTGATCTCAAGGAGGCGGGAGAGAAGAGATTGCTTGAATTGAATGCCCTTGAGGAGATCCGGTTGGATGCTTATGAGAATGCCCGGATCTATAAGGAAAGAACCAAGCGGTGGCATGACAAGAGGATCATCCCCAAAGAGTTGAGTGAAGGAGACCTTGTCCTTCTCTTCAACTCAAGGCTGCGGCTTTTTCCGGGAAAGCTCAAATCAAGATGGACCGGGCCATATGTGGTGAAGAAGATCTTTCCCCATGGAGCTATTGAGATAGGAGGGGAACATTGTGGGAACTTTAAGGTGAATGGGCACCGGTTGAAGAAGTATATCCCGGGAGCTCCGGTGGACATAATTGCCCCACTTCACCTTGAGTAGACGCCCCCGAGTTTGGTCAAGCTAATGACCTTAAAGAAGCGCTTGGTGGGAGGCAACCCATTGGTAACGTTTTTCCCTTTTCATTTATTGTTTTTGCTTAGATTTTTCTGTTTTTGTGTGCTTTGTGTGTTTGGTGTGTTTTGTGTGTATGCTAGAACCTTAGTAGCATTGGAAGCCTTGCTTGGCATGTGAATGATGATGATGAACCCCTCATCAACTATGGGTGGAGCGGACGCGGAACTTGGACGGCTAGCGGTGCCTAGCGCGGGTCCCGACGCTTTGATGAACACTTAGAGCTCTCTACCATTGTTGATAGGATCATCCAACATCAATTCCACTTGAGAAATCCCAAATACCATAGCAACCATTTTTACATTGTGAGAACCTTCTTTCACTCTTCTTTACTTGAATACCACATTGGGGACAATGTGTTTCTAAGTATGGGGTGGGGTTTGCATGATGAGCATCTAGGGTAGTTTAAAATTTTCACATGTCTTGCATTGCACATATTCATTTTGAAAAACCCATAAAAATCAGAAAATTTAAAAAATTTTCTTGTGCTTTCTAGGCTTGGATATGACCCTAATGATGAATCTTGTCTTGTGGATTGGCTATGGATGACCTTATGTGTTAAATTGATGAATGCATATGTGGACTTGAAATACTTCTCTTGAATCCCATGAATGATTTGTGATCATGATGTTTTCCTAGAATGGATTGAGTATAGAAAGTCGAAATTACATGCTAGTTCTTGCATACCATCTAGGAATGAATGAGGCAATTCATCTTCCTCTAATTCTCATCTTGATCATGATTGTTTGAGCACCTCAATTGAGATAAATTTGACCTCTTTTGACCCATCCGGGAATAGGAGCATGATAGTGTGTTGATGTGTATGAAAAGCAAGTGTGGGGTGAAGATGTTGATGAAAGAATATCATGCATAAAATGCTGAATTTGTTGTGAAAGTGTAGACAAAAACATATGTTTGGGGACGTTGGTTTAAATGACAAGTAACTCGGTACACTTCACATAATCGGGTGTTGGTGCCTTGCCAAAGTCAAATAAGCCAATAGTCCTAACGAGCTTTGGTATGTGTGCCCGGTGTGGATGCACCTCGAAAAAATAGAAAAAGCCCGAGGACGGCTAATCACCAAGGTTTCGGCTTTTGTACACCAATGCCATTGTCTAAAAAATAAGTCAAAGAAAAAGAAAAGAAAGAAAAGATAGAGAAAAATATACACTTGAGGGAAGTTGATCGAGGCCAAGATTGTGGAGTTAGTTCCGTTCCCGGATTAGCATCACATACTCTAGAAAAATCCCACCTAATCACAACGTTTCTTAGCCTTCTATTTCACAAGACCTTGTGACCTATTTGCATGTTTGTAAGACTTAGTAATCTAGATTGGATATGCTCTTGATCTTCTTAGCTTCTTCATTCTTACATTTCATGCATGCTTTTGAGTTAAGTACAATTGTCTTTCCATGCTTTCACTTATTTGATGCATGATCGCTTATCCGGAGCTATGAAACGTGACTATGAAGGTGATCCAATAGTAGAAGCACAAACCCAAAAAGATTTTGCCATTTTTCTGCATACATAAATCATGTCATCTCTTAGTCTATAATTGGGAATTTGCTCGGGGACGAGCAAACCTTAAGTATGGGGTATTTTGATAACACGATTTATGACTTAGGTTTAGGTAGTCATTTAGATAGATTTCTCACTCATTCATGCATGGTTTAGCATTAGTTCACGACGTTTTGCACTCAATTCATGTATTTTGTCGAGATAGACGTCTACACGGACTTGTGCTTGTGTTATAGGTATTTTGGGAGATTTAGGAGCTAAACCGATGCATTCGAGAATCAATCCTCGAGATGACACACCCTCGGACTCATTAGGATGCAAACTAGAGGCCAAAGGAGACTCATGGAACCTTTCCAACACAAGCCATCCACCAAATCATAGCTAAACGAGCCTAAGAAGGTTTCTGGAGCAAAACCACGGTTAGGAGCAAGTCCACGGCCATGGTTCTACTCGTGGATTTTGCCAGATTCTTGTGACAGCTGTGCCACGATTCTCATGGCCAGCTCATGAAAAATTGTTATAAAAGTGGTCCTGCATTGGCTGAGAGAATCATCTTGGAGCAGCCCTCCATTATCCACCATCATCCAATCAAAAATACTCTCTCAACAAGAAGATTCAAAGAAGGAAGGAAAAAGAAGGCTACCATTGGAGAAGAGCTCCATTGGAGAGGAGAAGGAAGAACACACCATTGCCACACCTTAATAGCTTTTGTAGTGAAGAGTATCGGATTTGATTTCTAGAGTTGTATGAACCTTTTGAACCCTCTTTTGGAAGGGTTGTGAGTCATTCTTATCTAAACTTCAGCTTGGTTTTGTTTCCTTACTTGTTCATCTCTTCCCCCTTCATTATCTTGCAAATGAATACTATGATTTTATGTATGATGATTTCGATTGTTATGATGAATGTCGTAGGCTAAATAGATGTGATTCTAGGGTAAGGAAAGGATGATTGTGGCTAGGACTATGATATGATGCACTTAGATTTACCTTTGGATGAGTAACTTACAAGAACAAACTCTCTGTTGAAGTCCACGGGTAGATCTTCCCATTCCACGGCCGTGGATGTGTAGAACAGCCCGTGATTCTCCCTGGTTCGATGAATCTAGCTTTAGATTGTTAGAATGTTGAAATCCTAGGTGTTTGTTGAGTTAATCTAGCCTAGGGTGACCTAGTGTTAGCTACTAAGTGTTAGAAGAGACCTACCCGGTAATTCTTACCCTTAGATTTCGAAGATTACAAACCCTAGGTAGTGGTGAGCCTCACAAGCCGCCATTGGACTAAGTGTGCTAGGATAGTTGCTTAGAACTTCTCTTTCCGAGACTTACCCGGTAAGGATAGGTTAGACCTCTAGGTAACAATCCGGTTTGTGTAGAATTCCAATCCTTAGGTTCTTAGAGACTTACCCGGTAATGAGATCTTAGGAATGGATTAGTGGACCATGAGACTTACCCGGTGATTGATCCCACTCTAGAACACTTACTCCCGACATATCATAGATCATCCGAGGAATGATTAGATAGCTTGAGTCCTATGCCATAATCAGAATTTTCAACCCCTAGAATCCATTTCTCTCTTTTGATTCATATCTCGTGTTTAGCTTGTTTCTTTGTGTTGATTCGTTAGCTTAGTTGATTGCTTACTTTTGCATGAATTGTGATCCTTGATTGATAACCTAAAAACCAACCAAAAACAATTGAGATTTTCATTTCTTTATTTCTCTCTTTTCTTAACCTAGATCTTCACTAAACTCAATCAAAAACCGAATCAATCTCACCTTAGTCTTTGTGTTCGATCTCAGAATACTATCCATACTACGAACGTCCCGTACACTGCGGGTGCGCTAGGAGTTAGGAGAAATATAACGAGTATAAATTTAAAGCTTATTGTGCACACATCCTGAGCGTGACATGAGGTTTTGTGTTACATTATGAATCCATTGAGTATTGGATTTGAGATTGACTTTGAGTTATATTTGAGTTTTCGAGGGTTTTCAACTTTCATTCTTCTTAATTTGATTTTTGATATCATGACAATGGTTATTGGCTAAAACTCTTTAGCAATTCTAAGGTGAAGGGTTAATAGTTATGGCTTAGATGATGATAGATCGATCGTAAATTGATTGAACCCTGAGAGTTAGAGAGATCTCGTTGACGAACCCAAACCACGGCCTGTTCTTGGAGTTCCACGGCCGTGGTTCTCAAGATCTGACCGTGATTTACCCTAGTTTACGAACCTTGCTTTTACTTTGATCCAAGGTTAAAGATTAGCTTTAATCTAGTCTTGGCGTGCTCTTTTCTAGGTAGTAGTGAGACTCATCACCCTCTATTTCGATATCGAGTGTTACAACCTTAATCGTTTTAGTTAGTTTTGATCCTTGAGTTACAAGTTTGGGTATTTGAGATTAATTCTTGTCCATAGATCCTTTCTATATTTAAGCCGGCCTCAACAACCTTTATAGAGAGTGTCCTTAGATAAGTCATATAAAGTCTTGGAACTTCACCGTACATTGCTTTACTTTAGCATACCTTTGCAACTCTTAACTCTGTCCTTACTTTAGCATACCTTTGCAACTCTTAACTCTGTCCCAATATTTGCAAAGCTTATTACATTTACTTTCTTGACGAATTGCGAACTGAATTTGTTCCCCCTAAATCCCTGAGTTCGACACTCTGGAATTCTTGCTTTACTACGCCGATCAGTACACTGCGGGTTCGCTTGCTTTGATTCTAGTTTTATAAATTTAAAGCTTATTTGCAGGCACGTTTTAGGGCGAACAAGTTTTTGGCGCCGTTGCCGGGGATTTGGTTTAGGCCGAATTCGGTTATCGGTTGTCAAGCTTGGGAGCTTTGCTCTTGTCAATTAATATCTCTTTTATGTGATATTTGCATGTTATCTTAGGTATATGCGCAGGTCTAACACCAACAAAGACCTCTTACCTCTTGATCAAGAACTTGAGAAGACTTTGAGAAACAAGCTCAAAGAAAGAAAGATGGCTGAAAGTAAAGAGAGGGATATCCAAGCACAGTGGGATGATTCCGAAGCTCGACTTAGATGGAGCGAGAAGACTCACAAGGAAGAATCGGAGCGTCATCAATTGCAAATTGATGAGCTCAAGGACATGATGCTGCAAATGAGGCTGAAGATGAGTGGTTCCAAGAAGAAGAAGAGAAGCAAACCGACAAGATCGGTTAGAACCGACTCATCCGATGAAGAGAGCGACTCCTCCATGCCTTCACTAGAGGACATTGATCCAACGATCAATGCGAACCAGAATAATCCAAGACCAGCCGCCAGTCATCGTATCCCGGCTGGGGGTGCGAGAGCCACTCGTGTAGATGAAGAGCCAAGAACTCGTGGCCAAAGAATGGATCCGATTCAGCAACCACGCCGTCTAGGTGTGAACTTTGATGCTGACGATATTCAGGGGTTTAGCTTTAACCCACAGGTTATTACCATCGTTCTCCAAAGCCAGTTTGGAGGAACCAGTGTCGAATCTCCACATCAACATTTACAGAATTTTGAGATCTTGATGGAAACAATGAAGCCAAAGAATGCAACCACCAACAATTACAAGATCAAGCCATTCTTTTTCTCTTTGAAAGGGAAAGCTTTATCTTGGTATCAAGCTCTTCCAAATGGAAGACTCAACACATGGGAGGATCTATCTTCGGAGTTCCTAACCAAGCTCTTTCCGCCATCCAAGACGGCGGAGTTGAGAGGTAAAATTAATGCTTTTTCTATGAGATCTAATGAAAGTTTGTTTCAATCTTGGAAAATATTTCAGGATTTACTATTGGATTGCCCACACCATGGCATTTCCAAATCGGAGTTATTGGAGATATACTATAAGGGGCTGGATGTGGAAACACAATTCAAGCTCCAATCCCTTTCATGTTGCACATTCATGGACATGAGGGAAGATGATGCTTGAGACTTCATTGAGAAGCAAGCCCGAGTCATTGAGAAATACTCTCATCGGAAGGTGGAAGCTAATCGAGTGGAGCAAGGAGCAAAGCTAACACAAGCTGGTCAAACTCAAATCTTTTCTCTCAACACCGAGATTAAAGAATTGAAGGAAGTCATCAAAGCTAGCTTTCAAAAGCCTAAGGAGCAAGGTGTTGGTTATTTAGGAAACAACAATAACCACAATGGGAATGAGAACACCAATCGCAACAGCCGGAACAACAACCAGAACAATTAGAACAACAACAACCGGAATAACAATTGGAACAACAATAGGGGTTCAAACAACAACAATTGGCATTCCAACCAACAACAAAACTCAGGTAATTCTTATCCCAATTCAGGAAATTCACTAACTCCACCATCTTCTTCTTCCATTCCTTTGAAAAGGCAGGGGCAAACATCTAATAGTGCAAGCACTTCGGGGAAAGAGAAGCCCGATCCCATGCTGGAAACGATCTTGGGAAGCTTCAAGGGTTGGAGAGTCACATCACTAAGGTTGATAAAGCCCAAAAGGTTTCAGAAAACCAAATGTTCAGCAATGCCGAGGAAGTTTCTATAAATCAAGGAAAACTTTCAGGAAAGACGGAGGATAACCCGAAAGGAAGGGTGATGGCTATCACAACTAGGAGCGGAGCAACAACTGCCGACCTGCAGCCCAAGTTTGTGGAACTTCCCGTCGAAAAGGAGAAGGAAAAGGGGAAGGAGAAGGAAGACGTCTACATTCCTCCTCCAGCTTACAAACCTCCCCTACCATTTCCACAATCTAGAGCAAGAGCGCGTCTAGACAAGCAATTCGGTAAGTTCATTGAACTCATGAGCAAGCTGCATATTAATATACCTTTCATTGATGCAATTGTAGGTATGCCAGCATATGGAAAGTTCTTAAAGAAGATCCTCTCTAACAAGAGGAAACTAGAAGACTTTGGAGAAGTCAAGATGAGTTCGGAATCGTCGAATCTCATCAAAACGATGAAGGAAAAGATTCCCCCAAAGCTGAAAGATCCGGGGTCATTTTGTGTTCCAATCGGAGTAGGAGATGTCACATATGATGCATTATGTGATTTAGGAGAAAGCGTTAGCATCATTCCGCTTGCATTATGCAGGAAGATCGGTCTAGGCGAGCCTAAACCGGTGAAGATGACGTTATATATGGCGGATCGATCCATAACTCGTCCCGTCGGTATCATTGAAGACGTCCCGGTCAAGCTTGGTAAGTTCTCTGTTCCAATAGATTTTGTTGTGCTTGACGTTCCTGCAGATAGTCCGGTCCCGATCATACTCGGAAGACCGTTTCTTGCAACATCCGGTTGTATGGTGGATTGCAAGAAAGTACATGAAGAAGAGTTTGAAAAACTCTACGATGGGTAAGAAAACGTGAGGAATCACGGCCAGTCGTGCTATTCCACAGCCGTGGTTCCCACCAACATGACCATAATTAGCTATTCAGAGGACTCCAGTAATTTACACGGCCAAAACCACGGCCGTTAAACTATCAGAGGTGCCGTAATTGACTTCCACGCCCTAAACCACGGCTGTGGAGGAAACAGAGGTGCCATGATTTTGGGAAAATCTTAGGACAATTACGTTCTTTCTACCACTTCTCTTGAGTGTTCTCCAACAACTTCTATTCTCTTAGAGACTTCTAAGGAAGCATTGAACACTCCTCAAGAGCCACTAGAGACTCCAATAGTGATGGAATTAAAGCCACTTCCCACACATCTAAGGTACGCATTTCTAGGACCTAATTCTACCTTTCCGGTAATTGTTAGTTCCGATCTAAGTGAAGATGAACATAGTAAGCTTATGGTTGTTCTAAGGAAACATTGGAAAGCCTTATGTTACACTACAGAGGATCTAGTAGGAATTAAGCCTTCATTATGCATGCATAAGATCCTAATGGAAGAAGACTTTAGGACTTCACGACAACCTCGAAGGCGGATAAATCCGACCATGAAGGAGGTTGTCAAGAAGGAAATTCTTAAACTACTTAATGCAGGTATCATCTACCCTATCTCCAATAGCAAGTGGGTGAGTCCCGTACAGGTTGGTCCAAAGAAGGGAGGAATGAGGGTCATCACCAATAAGAACAATGAGCTCATTCCTACAAGGAAAGTGACTGGATGGAGGATGTGCATTGATTATAGGAAGCTAAACAATGCAACTAGAAAGGATCACTTCTCATTACCCTTCATCGACCAAATTCTTGAGAGGTTAGTACAATATTCTCACTTTTGCTATCTTGACGGTTATAGTGGCTTCTTTCAGATCCCGATTCATCATGACGATCAAGAGAATACCACATTCACGTGCCCATGGGGTACGTTCGCTTATAGGGGAATGTCGTTCGGGCTTTGCAACGCCCCAGCCACCTTCCAAAGGTGTGTGATGGCTATCTTCTCGGAGTACCAAGAGGAGATCATGGAGGTTTTCATGGATGACTTTTCTATTTATGGTTCCTCTTTCGATAATTGTCTTTCTAACCTTTCTCTTGTGCTACAAAGGTGTGAAGACACTAACCTAGTTCTTAATTGGGAGAAGTGTCAATTTATGGTGAAGGAAGGCATTGTACTTGGACACTTGATCTCTAGTAGAGGGATTGAGGTAGAGAAGGCTAAGATAGAAACTATGGAAAAGCTCCCTCCTCTATCTTCGGTGAAGGGGATAAGAAGCTTTTTAGGACATGCTGGATTTTATAGACGTTTTATAAAATATTTCTCTAAGATATCAAAACTGCTTACTAATCTGTTGATGAAGGATGCAGGTTTTTATTTTTCGCAGGAGTGCTTAGATGCGTTTCATAAGATCCGGGAAGCTCTAATCTCAGCCGCGATCATTCAACCCCCGGATTGGAATCTTCCATTCGAGGTCATGTGTGATGCAAGTGATGTAGCTATAGGAGCTGTGCTTGGCAAAAGAAGGAAGGACGAACCCATGCTATCTACTACCCTAGCAAGACGCTAGATGAAGTGCAGCTTAACTATGCCACTACTAAAAAGGAATTTCTAGCTATTGTTTATGCATTTGAAAAGTTTCGTTGTTGTGTTGTAGGTGCAAAGGTGATTGTATACACGGATCATGATGCGATCCGGTATCTACTTGCAAAGAAGGATGCAAAACCAAGGCTGATTAGATGGATTCTTCTATTACAAGAATTCGATCTAGAGATCCGTGACAAGAAGGGTTCGGAAAAATTTTTTGCGGATCATTTGAGTCGTCTACCACATCTAGAGGACGACAATCTACCTATAGATGACTCCTTCCCGGATGAGCATTTACACATCATAGAGGAGTGCATCGACAAGATCACTAAAGGTAACGAACCATGGTTTGATGATTTTGTTAACTATTTGGTTTGCCAGGAAATACCACCCGGACTATCCTATGCACAAGGGAAGAAGTTCTTTAAGGATGTCCGGGAATACTTTTAGAATGAACCTCTCCTCTTCAAGAGAGGTCTTGACGGCATCATTCGACGATGTGTGCCGGAAGACGAGATGCAAAGTGTCATCCGTTATTGTCATTCACTACCTTGTGGAGGACACGCTAGCTCGAACAAGACTACCGCTAAGGTATTTCAATCTAGATTCTTTTGGCCTACTTTATTTAAAGATGTACAAACCTTTGTTTCTTGCTGCGATGCTTGTCAAAGAACAGGCAACATATCTAGGAGAAACGAAATGCCTCTTAACAACATTCAGGAGGTAGAGATCTTTGACGTTTGGGGAGTAGACTTCATGGGACCTTTCCCATCTAATGATGCCATGGTTGTGGTTAAGTTCTTTAACAAGACTATTTTCCCAAGATTTGGGACACCACGGACTATCATTAGTGATGGAGGCTCTCACTTCATTGCCCGACGATTCGAAGCTCTACTAGCTAAGTATGGGGTGACTCACAAGATTGCCACCCCTTATCATCCACAAAAGAGTGGACAAGTGGAGATTTCGAATCGGGAGATTAAAGGAATCCTAGAGAAAACAGTTTCGAAGACAAGGAAAGATTGGTCTTTGAAGCTAGATGATGCATTGTGGGCATACCGAACTGCATACAAGACTTCCATAGAAACGACACCATACAACCTTGTGTATGGGAAGTCTTGTCACTTACCGGTAGAGTTGGAACATAAGGCGTATTGGGCGGTAAAGTGGTTGAACTTCAGCATGAAGGAAGCGGGCAAGAAGCACCTCTTGGACCTTAATGAGCTTGAAGAACTTCGCTTAAACGCCTACGAGAACGTCAAGATCTACAAGGAGAGAGCGAAGCGTTGACATTATAAGCATATCATTCCAAAGGACCTCAAGGAAGGAGATCAAGTTCTCCTCTTCAATTCAAGACTTCGTCTTTTTCCAGGTAAGCTTAAATCTCGTTTGACTGGACCTTATCTAATCAAACATGTTTTTTCCCATGGCGCAGTTGATGTATGGGGTGAAAAGGGCGGAAGCTTTAAGGTTAACGGTCAACGACTCAAGAAGTATTCACCGGAACTCCAAGCTAAGGAGTTCGCGCCTACCGCACTCGAATAGGTGCAAGTATGGTCTAGCTACGGACCTTAAACGAGCGCTTCTTGGGAGGCAACCCAAGGTATTGCACTTATGCTTTTGTTATCATTCATAGATTAGATTAGTTTAGTCGTTTTTGCTTTGTTTTTGCCCTCGATACCTCCCGGTATGTCGTGTTTTTGGATGTAGGAACAATGGAATAGGCAATGGGAAAGGAAAAAGTTGGAAGAAATTGAAGAAACTCGGATTTTGGCATATTACAGAGAGTTCCACGCCCTAAACCATGGTCGTGGAAGCTACAGTGACCGTAATTTGCAAAAGTCTGAGAAAAATCACCAAAACTACGGGTCCGTAAAAAACCACGGCTTTGGAAACCCACGAGTGACCGTGATTTTCCAAAAATTTTATGGCCACTATATAAACCACCTTCCTTCACAAAAACACCCCAAATCCCTAATCCACGGTTCTCTTCCACGACCCAAAACACCGACACCGTCCTCACCCTCTCAAATTTTCGTTTTGAGTTCAAATCGAATAATTCTTGGTGCTAAAGTGGAGCATTTTCATTCCTCTACAAGATCCAATCGACAAAACAAGTGAACAATCCCTCCAGAATGCAGAATTTGGATACAAGAAGATAGAGAAATTGCATAGGATTGAGATTGGAATTAGTCTAGGACATGTTCTGCTGAGTTTATTGTTGATTTTGTTGATATTTGAGCAAATTAGAGATGAATCACGCTCTTTGGAACTTCCACGGCCGTGGAATAGGAAGAACAGACCGTGATTTCTACTGGAATTGAGAAAATATTCACTAGAATTGCAGGAAAGAAAAAGAAGAGAAAGGGTGATAGTTCCTCTTCTTCCCAAGCTCCCCCTAGTGAACCACCATCACCTCCACAACCTAGAATCCCAAGCATACACCCAAACTACCTCGATGCTATGAAAAAGATCGGGAAGAGACCGGTCATAGGACCAAGATATCCTTTGCTTGAGGATCTAGAACCACTTAATGTAGTGAGTCACTTGACATGGCTCTTGGATAGAGCGGGACTGATTGTTTTCTCCGCTATTCGAGCGGATGCATATGAGGAGATCACGAGGGAGTTTGTTGTTTCCTTCGAGCACAACGCCGTCGAGAGGACGGTGTCTTTCAGATTGATGGAGACGGATTATGAGTTCTCTATCCAGCAGTTTGGAGTCTTCTTTGGGTTCCATGAGACCTTTAACGGTCGTTTTTCTAGCGGGGTATACGCTAAGGAATTCTGGGAGGACATAGCCATGATTTATGCCAGCGAGGACCGCTGGTAGCCAGCTGACACCAAGGCTAAGCTCATCTACCACTTAGCCTTGAAGATAGCTCTGTTCGCTCCAAACGGTGTGTGCAAGCTTTAAATTTATAACCCTAGATGTAAGCTTAAAACAAGGATGCGAACCTGCAGTGTACGGGTCAATCGTAGTAAAAAGCAAGAAATTCCAGGGGTCGATCATAGGGACTTAGTGAAACAAAGCAGGTGTAGGTAGTCTATGTAATTACTAACCACAAAAGCGATTAAAGCAATCAAAAGATGATAATATAGTCAATTAAGGAAATATGTAATTCTAGGGATTAAAGCATCTAGTTGTGGTTCCAACTCAAGATCTCAAGATAAAGCGGCAAAGATGAGATTTTGCAAAGGGAAGGTGTTACTAAAGTGGAATAGATCACCGGGTAAGTCTCACTACTCACTAATCCCAAACCGTAACTCCTATTACCGGGTAAGTCTCAAGGAATTAAGGAAAAGAATCTATAACCTCGAACCAACACACCACCTAAGGGAATAGAATCAACCTTTACCGGGTAAGTCTCACGCTAACTCACAAAGATGGGATGAAGGCACACTCAAACCCCAATAAAGGATAAACCTTTATTACCTACTCTTATGATCTTTGGTAAAGAAACAATGGAATTACCGGGTAAGTCTCATCCTAGGCTTGCATTGAACCAAAAAAGGTGTAATAAGAATAGGATTTGGCAAACTCTAACACTTAACTCTCAGTTTCGGATCAGATAGGTCACCTCGGTCAGACGAATTCCACCCCGGCCGAGATGTTCATCAACTGAGCGAGATGTTCTAGGGTTAAGGAGAAAGACTCGAGCTTTCAGGGTCCTACTGGAATTTAAGATTATTCTATCATTATTTTACCCGCAACCTTCAACCAATCACCCTAGAATCAAACAAAAAAATTAGCCACTCATCATCATGAATGCAATAATCAAATATAAGGGAAGAAAGTGAATAATTGAACATAAAAACTTTAAGAACAAGGCTCCAATAACTGAATCAATTATCTATCAAACAAGCATTCCTTGGATCACAATCCAACAAGACAAATCAACAAGAAGGGAATTTAAGAGAATCTTACAAAACCCTTCACAAAAGCTATAAAAGCTATCAACTTCCTTCCTTCAATCTTCCTTCAACCTTCCAAAAGTCCTCCTAACTGCAACTTCTTAAATCCCCAGCTGTTATGATGGTAGCGGGGTGTAGCGGCTGTCTAAGCACGGTTGAATTTGTGGAAAATCCAACCCTTTTTCATGGGAAAATTACATCCCAAAGATAAAATATCTTAGAAAGATATTTTCCCATAAAATAGGTAAAATATATGAGCTGAATTATCTTCTTCCTTCCATGAATCCAGCCTAAAAATATAAGATCCTCTTTCCAAAAATAAAATATCTCAGCCAAGAATAAAATATATCTCGCCGCGTCCAAGGTGTTCGCCTCGGTCGAGCAGCTCCTCTGGATCACCTCGGTCGAGATGGTACTGTAGCTGACCGAGGTGACTCTAAACTGAATGTGAAATTTCTCAAATCTGGTCCAAAGTGAATACTCAATCCATTTCCATGATTCATGGATTCTTCCTTAAGCTCCTGAATGTAGCTTCAATGACTCCTTAGCTCCTTTAGCTCCATTTTGACGCAAAACGTTCCATTTTACCTACGATTATAACCAAACTTGGTGTAGACCTCGATTCCCGCAAAGGTAGATGAAACGACGATATAATCACATAATATACATCCAAACATGCAGATTATTGAAGATAAAATGTCTAAACAAGTCCCAAAATATAGACGATAATTCAAGCTATCAAAATACCCCATACTTGTCCCTTGCTTGTCCCCAAGCAAGTTTCAAATCTAAAATACAAGATAGAATGGATTATAAGTCACAAAGATCAATGGAAAAGTCTTTTAAAACATTTTAATGGTGTGCTATAATCATAGATCACTCTAAGAGAATGCTTCATGGAATTTAAAATCAAAATATGATCAAAACATTTTATAAATATATGAAAGTTGTTCATCTTTGCATAAAATTGTAGAATGCATAATAAATCATAATTATCGAAATTAATCATGTATAATCCAGTTTAAACCACTAAGTCGATCAACAAGCTCGAGGTCTCAAGGGCTTTCTAAGAGAGAAGGTCAATATCATAAAACCTTTCAAACATATAAAGATTTCAAAACCAGTCAACAAACAAAATCATCACTGAGGTCATATCCAAATAAGAAGCACAAAAATCGTTCCGAAAACTTTCTCAGTTAAATCACCTCGGTCGAGATGTTCTAAGTCAACCGAGGTACTGCACCTCGATTGGTCAGAGTCACATCGGTCGAGGTCATTAAATTTTATTTTTTTTTCAAACTAGTTTTTGACGTTTTTCTCAATCAAATAACCTGTATGCATGCATGTAGTCTCAGATAAACACATAGAGCAAAATAAAACATAAATATCCATCGAGTCAAGTCATACATCCACATAAGTCAAACAATATATCCAAATACCCCATACTTGGGACACATTGTCCCAATGGGTCAAAACAAGTCTAAAGAAACAAAGTACTCACCGGATAAAGCTGAGCTGCATAATAAATAAATAAAGAAAATCTTGCAAGCTCTCAATAATCCCGATCCGGTGGTGGTGGTGGCACGTATGGGTACTGAGATGGGTCTAAAGGATAGCCCATGACATGCTGAAACTGAATCTCAGCCATCGTGTGTTGGTAGTGTAGTCTCTCCTGCATCTCTCTGATATCCAGGGACAAGGCAACGTAGGAATCTATCATTTGATCCGTCAGATCATCGATCCGACGGTGACCAACCGGATCCCTCTGCCTGCGTACCCTACGCCTAGCGGGACGTGCTGGTGCTGCAACTGGCTCCTCCTCAGTCTCGTCGTCATCCAGATCAATGACTGGCGCACTAGTCCCAGCTGTATCCGTGCCCGTATCCATGGTAGCACCGCCATCCTCATCATCATCCTCTTGCTCCTCAGCCTCATCCTCCTCATCCCGTCTCTTAGCTGCTGCATCTCTGGCATCTTCCATAAGGGGAATCCATGCGGTCTGCCAGTAGTGCGGGTCATAAATAGAGAACTGAGCTGACCACCTAATAACCTTGGGTGCAGTCTATTCCTAGGGCATTGCCACATATGGCGTAGTAAGACCGCAAGGAACTTGTATCCTCCGGGTGATCATCTCCTGAAGCCCGAGCGGCTTGGTAGTCGCCACCATAGTGCATGCACTCAAGTCAAGATCCATGTAACTCGCTATGTGAGTCACTATCCCTCCGCAGCAGATATCCCCCTTCTCCTTCGCCTTTATCCCGTGCAAATCCTCCGCTAGCATAACTCCAAAGTCCGGAACTCCTCCGGTCACCATGCAGTACAGACGCAGCAGCTCACCTTGTCCGATCATCTAGGCGTCTCAGTACGCGCCAGAAGAGTCTCACTAAAGATCCTGTGAGCAAGTCTAAAAGCCAGGTGAAATATAATCCGCTCCCTGGAATCTCCAGGTCGCCACCTGTCAGCGTGCTCAAACACATGAGCAATCTGTCCCCAGAACTCTCGAGCTACAACTCGAGAGGGAAATTCAGCAACAGTAGTGGCCGGGAACCCAAAGATATCCCGCCAGTGGTCCTTAGGAACTAGATAGTTCCGGTTCATCAACCGGTACTTGATGGCGCGCTCGGTGGGTAAGTAGGTGACGGAGATAACAAACTCCAGTGTCGGCTCAAGGTAGGCTGGAGCTCTAATCTCAGTGAACTGCTCCAGCCCCACCGCAGATATCATCCGCCTCAGATCCTCATCCACATTGAGGCAATCAAAAGTGGAAATCTTCAAAAATCGTGGTGCAACCACTGGCCGTGCCGCTATGTGGTCGTAGTCGACCTGGTGACTCTCGTGAATCACCGGTCTAGAGCGACGCGAAGAAGAAGAAGGAGAAGGAGAAGATCTGTCTCTCAGAACTAGCTACCTGTCAGAACTCATCTCTTCTGTACTCTGTCAGACCACCTCGGTCTCTCTTACAACTCTCAGGCACACCTTGGCCGAGGCACAGGCCGACTGGACCGAGGCGAAGTGCTGTGCGATTGATTCTCTCAAAAATCCAGTTATTTCGCCCATTATAACTACCAAAGGTTCCTATGGGGTACTTAATCCTTTTTCAGCAAAATATAGGGGCAACCAAAGCCCAATTTGATAAAAAACAGTGAAGGAGAGAGGTTTAGAGTTTTCTCGAATTTACCCCAGATTCGGTCGATTTGGTGCGTTTTCTCTGCAGATTTGCGCTTGCAATTTAATCCTCTACCCTTTCCTTGCAGTTTGGAAGCGAGAATCGTCGAAAACGAGCGAAGAACGAAGAAGCGAGGCGAGGAGTGCGCTGCGGTCGAGAAGGAGGTAGAGGGAGGAGAGAGAAATATCAACCCCTTTTTATACCCTTTTCTGGAACTGCTGTCACCTCGGTCGAGATGGTCTCGACTGGAACGAGGTGTATGGACTGAGGTGGGTCTTCAGTAACCCTAGTCGCCTCGGTTGCTCAAGAATCATCTTGGTCGAGGTGTTGTGACAGCAACCGAGATGTGTCTCAGTCAAACTCCGTCTTCTCAAATTCTCGAATTTCTGTCCCTTCAGTTTTGCTCTTGGGTTGTATTCCTTCCCTAGATGTCACCTGTTGTCTGTCTAGGACGCCAAAAACAAAGCAAAGCAAAGTGAAAGCAAACTATCTAAAGTTAGACTAGAAAAAGGGAAAAGAAAGAAATACCTTGGGTTGCCTCCCAAGAAGCGCTTGATTTAAGGTTGCTAGCTGGACCGTAAGGTATCTCTCAAACAAGGTATAGCGGTGCAACCTCCTCAACCGGAATTTCCGGTTTGTATTTCTTAAGTCTATGACCATTGACCTTGAAGCTTCCACTCGTTTCTCCCTAAATCTCAACTACACCATAAGGGAAAACATGTTTCACAACATAAGGTCCGGTCCATCTAGATTTCAACTTACCTAGAAGGAGGCGGAGGCAGGAGTTGAAGAGTAGAACTAAGTCTCCTTCTTTAAGCTCCTTAGGAATGATACGCTTGTCATGCCATTTCTTCGTCCTTTCTTTATAGATCTTGGCATTCTCATAAGCGTTCAAACGCAGCTCCTCCAGCTCATTGATATCCAATAGCCGCTTTTCACCGGCTTCCTTGATGTCGAAGTTCAACCATTTGATCACCCAATAC
The DNA here is from genome assembly GCA_033239125.1 of Fagopyrum homotropicum. Classification (NCBI taxonomy): domain Eukaryota; kingdom Viridiplantae; phylum Streptophyta; class Magnoliopsida; order Caryophyllales; family Polygonaceae; genus Fagopyrum; species Fagopyrum homotropicum. The sequence goes on along the minus strand of BSWB01000004.1, from coordinate 120,430,040 downwards.
GCCTTGTGTTCTAACTCAACGGGCAAATGACAAGACTTCCCATATGCCAAATTATAAGGGGTGGTACCAATGGGAGTCTTGAATGCGGTCCTGTAAGCCCAAAGAGCGTCGTCTAGCTTCATGGACCAATCCTTCCTTGTCCTAGAGACGGTCTTCTCCAATATCGCTTTAATTTCTCTATTTGAGATCTCGACCTGTCCACTAGTTTGAGGGTGATAAGGGGTTGCTACCTTGTGGGTTACCCCATACTTTGATAAAAGTGCCTTGAACTTCCGGTTGATGAAATGTGTCCCTCCATCGCTGATGATGATGATGTGTGGAGTTCCAAAACGTGGAAAGATAGTCTTATTAAAGAACTTTATAATAACCATGGCGTCATTCGTGGGAGATGCAATGGCTTCAACCCATCTAGAGACGTAGTCGACAGCTAGGAGAATGTAGAGGTTTCCTCCGGATGATGGGAAAGGTCCCATGAAATCTACTCCCCATACATCAAAGATCTCAACCTCTTGTATGTTGTTGAGTGGCATCTCATTTCTTCTAGATAAGTTCCAAGTTCTTTGGCATGCATCACAAGAGACAACAAACGTTCGCACATCCTTAAATAATGTAGGCCAAAAGAAACTGGAACGTAATACCTTAGCGCATGTCTTGTTGGCGCTAGCATGCCCTCCACAAGGGAGTGAGTGACAATGCCGTATGACGCTATTAACTTCATCTTCCGAAATGCATCTTCGAAGCATCCCATCTGGACCTCTCTTGAATAGCAGCGGTTCATCCCAGTAGTAATGACGTATGTCTTTGAAGAATTTCTTCCTTTGAGCGTACGTCAATCCCGGTGGTATTTTCTGGCAAACAAGATAATTAACAATATCAGCATACCAAGGTCCTTTATTATCAGAAATTTGGTGGAGAGAATGTTCCACCAACTGAGGATGAATGTCAGAAAAGGGAGTAAGAAGTTTGTTATTCTCAGAAGTCTCAGTTGACATCATCTCGCTTTCGACTTCGGTCGAGGTCCAGAGAGGTTTACCAAGATGTTCTTCAGTCACCTCGCTTGGTCCAGAAAGTGCCTCGGTCTAGGTACTGCAAATGGAACCGAAACTGGTGATCTTCTTCTTCTGGATTAGTCTTTCAGTTTTAGCTCTTGGATCTTCTTCCAGTGCCTTTAAGCTCCGTATATCTGCATCACAAGAAGCATCTATACCTTCCTCCATTAAGCTAAAGCTAATAACTTTTTCAAGTGGATCTTTAATAAGGATAGAGTTCACCAATTCTCTTGATTCTTCTTCATCATAGATGTTGAAGATATCATCTCCTAGCTGCTCTCGCTTCATCGCCGCAAGTAATGCAGACTCCACTTCTTCTCCGCCAATGTTGAACTTTAGCTTGGCGTTCTTACAATCCACATTGCAACCCGAAGTTGCTAGAAATGGTCTCCCGAGAATGATAGGAACGGGATAATCTGCGGGAATGTCAAGCACAATAAAGTCTATGGGTAAATAGAAGTTACCTAACTTGACCGGAACGTCTTCCAAAATGCCCACCGGATGGGTAATGGAGCGGTCCGACATGTATAACCATATCTTCACCGGCTTGGGCTCTCCAAGTCCGATCTTAACACATAGCTCTAGCGGGATGATGCTCACGCTGGCTCCTAGATCACATAAGGCTTCACAAGTGACATCCCCAACTTGAATGGGAATGCAAAATGAGTCGGGATCTCTCAACTTGGGTGGCATCTTCTCCTTCATGATTTGAATGAGCTCCGAGGATTTAGATGTCATCCTCACTTCACCAAAGTCTTCCAACTTCCTCTTCCTTGATAGAATCTCTTTCAAGAACTTCCCATAGGCGGGCATCCCTAGAATAGCATCAAGGAAAGGGATATTATTGTGTAGTTTATTCATTAAGTAAAGGAACTTACGAAAATGCTTGTCTAGATGTGCTCTGGCCCTTGACTGGGGAATGGAAGTGGTGGTTTATATGCAGGAGGTGGAATATAAACTTAAGTTTTCTCCTCCGCTTTCTGTGGCTCCACCTCGGTTGGCATCTCGGCCGAAGTGTTCTTCGACTGTATCTGGACCAAGGTGGTCTTCGTCTGTACTAGCATCGACCGAGGCACTGGATCTGCAGTCTTCAGTCCGCTTCTCGTCGTTATTGCCATGATCTGTCCTTTAGGGTTGCTTTCCGTCGTTGCTAGAAGCTTCCCTGGATCTCTTGGCGCTTCATTCGCCTTGTTAAAGAATTGTTGTTCTAAGGCTTTTTGTGCCTTCGAAAATTAAGTCATGGATGTCTCCATAGAGTTGAGCTTGATCAAGATGGCCTCCAGCACCGCATCTTTCTTTTCCGGTTGGGACGAGCTCGATCCTTGCTCCTGGCTCTTCAATGGAGTAGAAGAAGAAGAGAGGAAAGGATTAGAGGAGTCATTCGAATTGGAGTTAGAGTAAGGGTTACCCGAGTTTTGGTTGTTTGCCCTCCAATTATTGATGTTGGATCCTCTATTGTTCTTGTAGTTGTTGTTCCGGGAAACGTTGTTGTTGTTCTGGTAACTATTGTTGTTCCTTGATCCTTGATCTTCCTTCTTGGTTTGAGCAACTACAAGTTCCTTCAATTGTTTCACATCATCTTCAAAGAAGTGAGTTGATCATTGTTAGGTGGAGCGTCTTGAAAGTTAACTTTTTTAACTCCACCTTCAGCTCCTTGGTGGGAGTACTTCTCCATGTGCAAATCTTGCTTCCCTATGAACTCCCAAGCTTCGTCAATCGGCATATCCATGAACGTGCCAGCGGATAGTAGTTGAAGATTGAACTGAGTGTTTCCGTCCAGTCCCTTGAAGTATATCTCCAACAATTCTATCTTTGGAATCCCATGACTTGGACAAGCTCTCTTTGTCCTTCATGATGAATGCATTAATCTTCCCTCTCATTTCAGCGGTTTTAGAGGGGGGAAAGAATTTAGTTAAGAACTCCGTCGTCATCTCCTCCCAAGTATTTATTTCTCCTGGAGGAAGAGATTGATACCAAGTAAGTGCTCTATCTTTCAAAGAGAAGTAGAAAGGCCTTAGCTTGTAGTTGTTGTTTTCTATTCTTGAAGGTCTCAAGGTCTCCATCAAGATCTCATAGTTTTGTAGATGTTGATGCGGATATTCCCTCTCTAGCCCTCCAAACTGGCATTGGCGAATCATGGAAAGAACTTGCGGTCGAAGCTCATAATCATGGTCTACTGGATCACCTAGGTTGACTCCTGGACGCCTCAGTTGCTGATTGGGGTCCATCCATTGCCCTAGGGTCTATGGAATACCTGCAAAAAGAGCATCTCGGACTGACATCCGAGGTGGAAGTATCTCGGCCGGGGCAGCAGGTACTGGATTCTGCCTCGGTCGAGGATCTGGAGCAGGGTCTTGCGTCGGTCGAGGATCGGGGTTCGGTCGAGGTGATACTGGTCTCGTAAAGCCGCCATATCTGCTTGGATTGCCTCAATCCTTGTGCGAGTTTCTTCCCTTTCTAGTCTCAGCTCTTCCTTGCTGAGGCGTAGTTGTTCTATCGCCTCCTTCAATTCGGCCTCAAGATCGCAATTATCCTGATTTGCCATCTTCGCTTCTTTCAAGCGTCTTTTGTATGTCTTTTTTGGTTCGGGATCGTAAGGAACGATTTCCTTCTCAGCGCGGGTTCTTCGCATAAACCTAAGGAAAAAACCTGCGAAAGTCACTCAAGTAGAGTTGTTAGTAGAAACAGGGGCAAGCGCCCCGAAAGCCAACCACAACCGGCTCGGTCTAGAACAAATCCCCGGCAACGGCTGATAACACGATTTATGGCTTAGGTTTAGGTAATCATTTCGATAGATTTTCCGCTCATTCATGCATGGTTTAGCACTAGTTCACGACGTTTGCGCTCAATTCACGTATTTTGTCGAGATAGACGTCTACACGGACTTTTGCTTGCTTTTTAGGTGTTTTGTGAGATTTAGGAGCTTAATCGGTACATTCAAAGGTCGTTCTTCGAGATGACACGCCTTCGGACTCATTGGAATGCAAACTAGGGGCTAAGGAGGACACTTGGGACCATGGTGGTGTAAGCCATGCACCAAATCGTGACTCAATGATCCAAAACAACCTGAGGCACCTAAACCACGGTCACTAGCACTTCCACGGGCGTGGAATCTGACCGTGGTTTTTGCCAGACGGTTGTGACAGTTGTGCTACGATCTCATGGCCGACTCTTGCAAAGTTGTAGTATAAGAAGTTGTCCTGCAAGGTTGTGAGGGGAACCAATCACATACACTCTCACTACCATTCTCTCCACACTCTCAACAAGAAGATTCTCTCAATTGGAAGCTTAGAAGAGAGCTACCATTGGAGGAGGAGGAAAGCTCCATTGGAGAAGAAGAGTAGAAGACACCATTGTTAGCATTTGATAGATTCTAGGGTGAAGATTATCGGAATCATTTTCTAGGGTTGTAAGAAGCGATTAAACCTTCTTTGAAGGGTTGTGAGTCTTTCTAATCTCATATTCAGCTTGGTTTTACTTGTTTCACTTGTTCATCTCTTTTTCTTCATTATCTTGCAAATGGAAGCCATGATTTTATGCTTGATGATTTCGATTGTGATGATGTATGTTGTAGGCTAAATAGATGCGATTCTAGGGTAAGGAAAGGATGGTTATGGCTGGGACTATGATAGGATGGACTTAGAATTGCCTTTGGATGATTCGTTTACTTGAACAGAGCCACTGTCGGAGTCCACGGTTTGTTCATGCCAGTCCACGACCGTGGAAGTCGATGAACAGCCCGTGGTTTGCCTGATTTGTTTGATTTGATGAGTCTAAGTTCTAGAATGTTAGAATGTTGAAATCCTAGTGTTTGTTGAGTTAAATCTATCCTAAGGTGACCTAGTGTTAGCAACTAAGTGTTTAGAAGAGACCTACCCGGTGATTCTTGCTCTTAGATATCAAAGATGACAAACTCTAGGTAGTAGTGAGCCTCACAAGCCGATATTGGACTGAGTGTGCTAGGATAGGTGTTTAGGACTTGCCTTTCCGAGACTTACCCGGTAAGGAGAGGTTAGATCCCTAGAATACCATCCGGTTTGTGTAGAATTCCTATCCTTAGGCTCTTTGAGACTTACCCGGTGATGAGACCTTAGGAACGGACTAGTGGACCATGAGACCTACCCGGTGATTGATCCCAATCTAGAAACACTCACTCCCAACATACTATAGTTGATCCAAGGAATGGTTAGGTAGCTTGAGTCCTATGCCATAACCGGAATTTCCGATCCCTAGAATCCATTTTTCTCCCTTTGATTACATCTTTCGTATTTGTTTGTTTACTTGTGGTGTTAGCTTAGTTGATTGTTTATTTCGCATGATTTGTGATCTTTGATTGATCACCTAAAAACCAAACCAAAAACATTGAGATTTTCATTTCTTTATTCCTTTCTCTTTTCTTAGCCTAGATCTTCACTATCCTTAGTCATTAATCGATTCAATCTCACCTCAGTCTTTGTGTTCGACCTCGGAATACTATCCCTACTACAAAACGTCCCGTACACTGCGAGATCGCTAGGAGTTAGGAGAAATATAACGAGTTATAAATTTAAAGCTTTTGCGTGAACACGTTCTTAGTGTAACAAGTTTTTGGCGCCGTTGCCGGGGACTAGGTCTAGATTGAGTCGTTATTTGTGATTGTTTATAGTGTAGGTCTTTCTTGTTGCTTTTGATCTCTTTTTGGTTTGTGTCTTTGCTTTTCAGGACATCTCTCACTCTTTAGGTGTATGCGAAGATCTCGTGGGAAGGATTTAGCTCCATTCGATCCCGAACCGGAGAAAACCCTTAGATCTAGATCCAAGAGCATTAGAAAGGGAAAAGAGATGGCCGGAAGAGATCTCCAAGCTGAGTTGGATGAAGCTTTAGAGCAAATTAGGATAAGGGATGAAGCTTTGGAGAATGAAAGGTGACTTGCCAATGAGAGGAAAGAGCCAACTAGGAGGGAGATTGAAGAGATTACGCAAGCTCTTGTGCAAAGAGAGCTTAATCGTCAACAACCTCCGCCTCCACCACAACCGCAGCCGGCGGCGGTTAATATTCGGGTTGTGCCCATTGCTATTGAAGAGCCACAAACGTTAGGGCAACGTACGGATCCGGCACAAAGAGCACACCGTCCGGGTGTGAACTTAGGAGATCCCGCAGCCCATGATTACGAGCTCCGCCCTCAAGTTCTACAAATGATCCGGCATAGTCAATTTGGAGGGATGGAAGGAGAGTCTCCTCATCAACACTTGATGAACTATGAGATCTTGATGGAGACTCTTAGACCGCCTAGATTGGAGAGCAACAACCATAAGCTTAGGGCTTTCTCCTTCTCACTTAAGGATAAAGCCTTAGCTTGGTATCAATCTATTCCACAAGGGCGAGTAAGTACTTGGGAGGAGATGACAACTGAGTTTTTGACTAAGTTCTTCCCACCTTCCAAGACTACCGAGTTAAGAGGGAAGATCAATGCCTATGTGATGAAGGATAGAGAGAGTTTATTCAAGTCTTGGGAGAGGTTCAAAGACCTTCTCCTAGATTGTCCACACCATGGTATACCAAAAATTGAGCTATTGAAGATCTACTTCAAAGGAATTTGATAACACGATTTATGACTTAGGATTAGACACTCATTTAGATAGGTTTTCCACTCATTCATGCATGATCTAGCATTAGTTCACGACGTTTGCACTTAAATCATGTATTTTGTCGAGATAGACGTGTACGCGGACTTTTGCTTGTTTTATAGGTATTTTGGGAGATTTAGGAGCTTAATCGATGCATTCGAGGGTCGCTCCTCGAGATGACACACTTTCGGACTCATTGGAATGCAAGCTAAGGGCTAAGGAGGACTCATGGAACCTTGCCAACACAAGCCATGCACCAAATCGAAGCTTAATGATCCAAGGCAAAGCTGAAGCACCAAACCACGGTCACTGAAGGCCCACGGCCGTGGAACAAACCGTGGTTTTTGCCAGGCGGTTGTGACAGCTGGGCCACGATCTCATGGCCTTCTCTAGAAAAGTTGTAGTATAAAAGTGGTCCTGCAAGGCTGAGAGAAGGCATCTTTCAATCCATCTTCCATCCAATCAAAAATCCACATTCTCTCCCACACTCTCAACAAGAAGATTCTCTCAGGAGGAGAGGTACAATTGGAGGAGGAGAAGAGCTCCATTGGAGAAGAAGAGAAGAAGACACCATTGCTAGTTCTTGATAAGTTTTGTAGTGAAGATTTTCGGAATCGATTTCTAGTGTTGTAAGAATCGTTTAAACCTTCTTTTGGAAGGGTTGTGAGTCTTTCTAATCTTACTTTCAGCTTGGTTTTGCTTGCTTCACTTGTTCATCTTTTTCTCTTCATTACTTTGCAAATGGAAGCCATGATTTTATGTTTGATGATTTCGATTGTTATGATGAATGTTGTAGGCTAAATAGATGCGATTCTAGGGTGAGGAAAGGATGGTTATGGCTAAGACTATGATAGGATGGACTTAGATTTGCCTTTGGATGACTTGTTACTTAAACGAAGCCTCTGTTGCAGTCCACGGTTTGTTCTTGCCAGTCCACGGCCGTGGAAGTGGTAGAACAGACCGTGGTTTGTCTGAATTGTTGAGTCTAAGTTCTGGAACGTTAAAATGTTGAAATCCTAGTGTTTGTTGAGTCAAATCTATCCTAGGGTGACCTAGTGTTAGCAACTAAGTGTTAGAAGAGACCTAACCGGTAATTCTTACCCTTAGATTTCAAAGATGATAAGCTCTAGGTAGTGGTGAGCCTCATAAGCCGCCATTGGACTAAGTGTGCTAGGAATGTTGTTTAGGACTTGTCCTTCCGAGACTTACCCGGTAAGGATAGGTTAGATCCCTAGATGACAATCCGGTTTGTGTAGAATTCCATTCCTTAGGTTGTTTGAGACTTACCCGGTGATGAGACCTTAGGAACGGACTAGTGGACCATGAGACCTACCCGGTGATTGATCCCAATCTAGAAACACTTACTCCCAATATATCATAGTTAATCCAAGGAATGATTAGATAGCTTGAGTCCTATGCCATAACCGAAATTTCCAACCCCTAGAATCCGCTTTTCTCTCTTTGATCTCATGTCTCATTTTAGCTTGTTTGTGTTGATTTGTTAGCTTAGTTGATTGCTTATTTCGCATGATTTGTGATCCTTGATTGATCACCTAAAAATCCGCTTATTTCGCATGATTTGCGTACATTGAGTCTTTACATTGAGATTTTCATTTCTTTATTTCTTTCCCTTTTCTTAACCTGGATCTTCACTAAACTTAATCACTAATCGAATCAATCTCACCTTAGTCTTTGTGTTCGACCTCGGAATACTATCCCTACTACAAACGTCCCGTACACTGCGGGTTCGCTAGGAGTTAGGAGAAATATAACGAGTATAAATTTAAAGCTTATTGCGTGCACACGTTCCTAGCGTAACAAGTTTTTGCCGCCGTTGCCGGGGACTAGGTCTAGATTGAGTCTTTTTGTGATTGTTTATAGTGTAGGTCTTTCTTGTTGCTTTTGATCTCTTTTTGGTGTGTATCTTTGCTTTTCAGGACATCTCTCACTCTGTAGGTGTATGCGAAGATCTCGTGGCAAGGATTTAGCTCCATTCGATCCCGAACCGGAGAAAACCCTTAACTAGATCCAAGAGCATTAGAAAGGGAAAAGAGATGGCCGGAAGAGACCTCCAAGCTGAGTTGGATGAGGATTTAGAGCAAATTAGGATAAGAGATGAAGCTTTGGAGAATGAAAGGAGACTTGCCAATGAGAGGCAAGAGGCAACTAGGAGGGAGATTGAAGAGATTAGGCAAGCACTTGTCCAAGTTGAGCTTAGAGGGAAGAACCTCCACCTCCACCACAACCGCAACCGGAGGCGGTCAATATTTGGGTTGTGCCCATTGCTATGGGAGAGCCACAAACGTTAGGGCAACGTATGGATCCGGCACAAAGAGCACACCGTCTGGGTGTGAACTTAGGAGATCCCGCAGCCCATGATTATGAACTCCGCCCTCAAGTTCTACAAATGATCCGGCATAATCAATTTGGAGGGATGGAAGGAGAGTCTCCCCATCAACACTTGATGAACTATGAGATCTTGATGGAGACTCTTAGACCGCCTAGATTGGAGAACAGCAACCATAAGCTTAGGGCTTTTTCCTTCTCTCTTAAGGATAAGGCCTTAGCTTGGTATCAATCTATTCCACAAGGGCGAGTGAGTACTTGGGAGGAAATGACAACCGAGTTTTTGACGAAGTTCTTCCCACCTTCCAAGACTACCGAGCTAAGAGGGAAGATCAATGCCTTCGTGATGAACGATAGAGAGAGTTTATTCAAGTCTTGGGAGAGGTTCAAAGACCTTCTCCTAGATTGTCCACACCATGGTATACCAAAAATTGAGCTATTGGAGATCTACTTCAAAGGACTTGATGAAGATAGCCAATTCAAGCTTCAATCTCTTTCCGGTGGGACTTTTATGGAAAAGCATGTGGATGAAGCTTGAGAGTTTGTCGAGAAACAAGCTTTAGTGATTGAGAAGTACTCCCATAGGAAGAGTGAAGGGAGAAAGGCGGGAGCATATGAGGTGAGTGAAGTCACCATGAGCAATTTAAAGCTTGACGCCATCAACAACGAGCTAAAGTCTTTGAGGGAGTTGTGTGCTACAACTTTGAAGAACCAAGCAACCCCTCAAGTGTAAGTGCAAGAAAACTTATCTTCCAAGGAAGAAGATGCGAACTACATGGGAAGGGGCAATTACAACAACTACCAAGGCCCAAGGAATTTCAACAACAACCGGCAATTCAATAATTACCGGCCTAACCACAACCATCCCGGGTTTTCCTATTCTAACCCGGATGGAGCCTTGAACCCTCCCGCTTCCAGAAGCGCAGCTCCACCACCAAAGGCTTCACAAGAACCTCCACCCGGATTTACTCAACCTCCAAAGGATAGAACCGAGATGATGTTTGAGCAATTGCTTGGAAGGTTGAGTGGTCTTGAGAGCACGGTGACCTCCATTTCTAAAGCTCAAAAGGTGTTGGAAGCACAAGTGTTCCAAAAGGCGGGTGAAGCTCATAGAGATCCGGGAAAGCTTCCCGGAAGAACCGAAGACAACCCAAGTGGCCAAGTGTTGGCCATTACAACGAGGAGTGGGTTGAGTATGAAGGATCCTTTGCCCAAGGAGAATGCTAAGGGAAAGAAAGTAGTGGTAGAGGAAGAGATATTGCGATAAGATGGAGGGAAGGGCACGGATGTTGAGCCAACATATGTGGCACCGCCTCCATACAAGCCACCACTACCGTTCCCTCAATCACGAGCAAGGGCTCGTTTAGACAAACACTTTGGTAAATTCCTTGAACTTATGTCAAAATTGCATATTAACATTCCGTTCATGGATGCTATCTTAGGTATGCCGGCATATGGCAAGTTCTTGAAGGAAATACTCTCCAACAAAAGGAAGTTGGAGGAGTATGGAGAAGTAAGGATGACGAAGAGGTCCTCGGAATTGATCCAAACAATGAAGGAGGAGATGCCTCCTAAGCTAAGAGATCCGGGATCTTTTTGTGTACCAATCGGAGTGGGAGAAGTGAAGTATGAAGCCCTTTGTGATCTTGGGGCAAGTGTGAGCATCATACCACTTGCACTTTGCAACAAGGTTGGGCTAGGAGAGCCTAAACCGGTCAAGATGACCCTTTACATGGCGGACCTCTCTATTACTCACCCGGTTGGGATGTTAGAAGACATACCGGTGCAACTCGGGAAGTTCTATGTGCCGGTTGATTTTGTTGTCTTGGACATCCCGGCGGACTATCCGGTTCCCATCATCTTAGGGAGACCTTTCCTAGCCACTTCCGGATGCTTAGTGGATTGTAAAAATGGAATTCTCTCCTTCAACATTGGAGAAGAGAATATCAAGTTCAAGCTGTCCACAATGATGAAAGGGCCAACCCTTGATGAGGATGTATTCAACATAGTCGAGCAAGAGGAGTCTAGAGAAGTTGTGAGCTCGATCTTGATCAAGGACCCCTTGGAGAAGGTTCTTAGTTTAAGCTTGATGGAGGAAGGTGTTGAGGAGGCTTGCAATGAAGAAATCAAGGCCTTAGAAGCATTAGATAAGGAGACAATAGCTGAAATTGAAGACCACGAGAGTATGCTGAGTTCCTGTAGGAACCACGGTCGTGGAAGGTGTTCCACGGCCGTAGAACTCTCTAGAAAGCTCCGAAGAGCAAGATTGGCAACTTCCACGGCCGTGGATGTGCCAAGATCCGTGGAGTTGGCCGTGGTTTCCCTAGAAGCAACCCTTGTTGATGGCCAAGCTTCAAGGAGCCTTGGAGAGCCTTCATTTGCTTTGGATTCATCTCAACCAACGTTATTTGGATCGTCTCCACTCGATAAAGGTCCGCCTAAACTTGAACTTAAACCCCTCCCCTCTCATTTGAAGTATGCTTTTCTTGGTGATAATTCTACATATCCGGTGATTGTGAATGCATGCTTGAATGATGATGAACATGCTAAGTTGTTGCATGAGCTAAGATTGCATAGGAAAGCCATTGACTATACTATTGATGATTTAGTTGGCATAAAACCTTCTTTGTGCATGCATAAGATATTGATGGCAGATGACCATAAACCCTCTATTGAACATCAAAGAAGATTGAATCCTATAATGAAAGAGGTAGTCAAGAAAGAAATCATTAAGTTGCTAGATGCGGGAATTATCTACCCTATCTCGGATAGTAAGTGGGTTAGTCCCGTGCATGTAGTTCCTAAGAAGGGTGGGATGACCGTAGTGACTAATGAGAACAATGAACTAATCCCAACTAGGACGGTTACGGGATGGAGGATGTGCATTGACTATAGGAAATTGAACATGGCCTCTAGGAAAGATCACTTCCCTCTTCCTTTCATTGACCAAATGCTAGAGAGATTAGCTCAATATTCTCACTTTTGCTACTTAGATGGCTATAGTGGATTCTTCCAAATCCCTATCCACGCCGATGACCAAGAGAAAACCACATTTACATGTCCATGGGGTACCTTTGCATATAGGAGAATACCATTTGGGTTGTGTAATGCCCCCGCCACCTTCCAAAGGTGTATGATGGCTATCTTTTCGGAAAACAATGAAAACATCACGGAAGTGTTTATGGATGATTTTTCTGTTGATGGTTCTTCCTTTGATAATTTCTTAGCTAACTTGTCATTAGTATTGAAAAGATGTGAGGAGACAAATCTTGTCTTAAATTGGGAAAAATGCCACTTCATGGTAATTGAAGGTATTGTGTTGGGACACTTGGTGTCCAACCGTGGCATTGAGGTTGATAGGGCCAAGATTGAAACGATAGAGAAGTTGCCACCACCTACCTCGGTGAAAGGGGTAAGGAGTTTCTTAGGGCATGCCGGTTTCTACCGGAGGTTTATTAAAGACTTCTCTAAAATTTCTAAGCCTCTTACTAACCTACTAATGAAGGATGTTGAGTTTGTTTTCTCCAAGGATTGCCTTGAGGCTTTTTGCAGGTTTAAGAACGCCTTGATCTCCGCACCTATCATGCAACCTCCGGATTGGAGTTTACCGTTTGAGATCATGTGCGATGCAAGTGGTGTAGCCGTTGGGGCTGTTTTGGGGCAAAGGAAAGATGGGCGCACACATGCCATTTATTATGCTAGCAAGACGCTAGATGATGCCCAACTCAATTATGCTACCACCGAGAAGGAGTTACTAGCGGTTGTGTATGCATTTGAGAAGTTCCGCTCATATCTTGTTCGAGCGAAGGTCATTGTTTATACGGATCATGCTGCGATCCGTTATCTACTTACCAAGAAGGATGTCAAGCCTAGGTTGATTCGGTGGATCCTTCTTCTTCAAGAGTTTGGTTTGGAAATCCGGGACAAGAAGAGGTCCGAGAATTCCGGGGCGGATCAACTTAGTAGACTCCCACCGTTAGAGCTTGAAAGAGATAACATCCCGATTGATGACTCATTCCGGGATGAGCAATTGCAAATGGTGGAGTGCTTGTTCCAAGTGTCTAGAGGAAGCGAGCCATGGTATGCCGACATTGTGAACTATCTTGTGTGTGAGGAAGTGCCTCCCGATTTGTCATAGGCCCAAAGGAAGAAGTTCTTCAAAGATGTGAGGCACTACTATTGGAGTGAACCACTTTTGTTCAAGAGAGGGCCGGATGGAGTCTTTAGAAGATGCATACCGGAGGATGAGGTGGAGAGTGTGATCCGCAATTGTCACTCCTTGCCATATGGAGGGCATGCTAGCTCACACAAGACATGTGCGAAGGTGTTGCAATCGGGATTCTTTTGGCCAAGTTTGTTCAAGGATGTGCAAAGCTTTGTGGTAGCTTGTGATGCTTGCCAAAGGACGGGCAACATCTCAAGGAGGAATGAGATGCCCTTGAACAACATACAAGAAGTGGAAATATTTGATGTGTGGGGTGTGGACTTCATGGGACCATTCCCTTCTTCTTGTGACAACCTCTACATCCTATTAGCGGTTGATTATGTTTCGAGATGGGAGGAGGCAATCGCCTCTCCCACAAATGATGCCAAGGTTGTGGTGCGGTTCTTCAACCGAGTGATCTTCCCTAGGTTTGGAACACTAAGGGTGATCATAAGTGATGGAGGGAAGCACTTCACTAATAGGAACTTTGGGGCACTTTTGGCTAAGTATGGGGTGACTCATAAGGTGGCAACACCTTACCATCCCCAAACTAGTGGCCAAGTGGAGATCTCCAACCGGGAGATAAAGGGAATTCTTGAGAAGACGGTCTCTTGGACACGAAAGGATTGGGATATGAAGCTCGATGATGCCTTGTGGGCATATAGAACCGTTTTCAAGACACCAATTGGCACCACTCCTTACAAGTTAGTCTATGGCAAATCTTGCCACCTTCCGGTGGAGATGGAGCATAGAGCTTATTGGGCCATTAAGTGGCTAAATTTTAACCTCAAGGAGGCCGGAGAGAAGAGGTTGCTTGACATGAATGCTCTTGAGGAGATCCGGTTGGATGCCTATGAGAATGCCCGGATCTACAAGGAGAGGACCAAACGGTGGAATGACAAGCGCCTCATCCCGAAGGAGTTGAGTGAAGGCGACCTTGTCCTTCTCTTCAACTCAAGGTTGCGGCTCTTCCCCGGAAAGCTAAAGTCAAGGTGGACCGGTCCTTATGTGGTAAAGAAGATCTTTCCCCATGGAGCCATTGAGATAGGAGGGGAGCATTGTGGAGACTTCAAGGTGAATGGGCACCGGTTGAAGAAGTATATCCCGGGAGCTCCGGTGGACATGATTGCCCCACTTCACCTTGAATGAGACGCCCCCGAGTTTGGTCAAGCTAATGACCTTAAAGAAGCGCTTGATGGGAGGCAACCCATTGGTAGACATCTTCCCCTTTTTCGTTTTGTTTTTGTTTTTGATTTTTCTGTTTTTGTGCGTTTGGTGTGCTTTGTGTGTGTTCTAGAATCTTGGTAGCATTGGAAGCCTTGCATGGCATGTGAATGATGATGATGAACCCCTCATCAATTATGGGTGGAGCGGACGCGGAACTTGGACGGCTAGCGGTGCCTAGCGCGGGTCCCGACGCCTTGATGAACACTTAGATCTCTCTACCATTGTTGATAGGATCATCACCCATCAATCCACTTGAGTAATTCCAAATACCATAGCAAACCATTTTTTTTTACATTGTGAGAACCCTCTTTCACTCTTCTTTACTTCATTACCACATTGGGGACAATGTGTTTCTAAGTATGGGGTGGGGTTCGCATGATCTTTTGCATGATTAGCATTTAGGGTAGTTTAATATTATCACATGTCTTGCATTGCATATACTCATTTCGAGAAATCCAAAAAAATCAGAAATTTTAAAAAATTTTGTGCTTTCTAGGCTTGGATATGACCCTAATGATGAATCTTGTCTTGTGGATTGGCTATGGATGGCCTTATGTGTTAAATTGATGAATAGCATATGTGGACTTGAAGCACTTATCTTGAATCCCATGAATGGATTGTGATCATGATGCTTGCCTTGATTGGATTGAGTATTGAAAATCGAAATTACATGCTAGTTCTTGCACATCATCTAGGAATGAATGAGGCAATTTGATGACATGAATTATGTATCATCATATTCATGCATATTATAGAAGATTGTCTCAGTTTACCTTGCATTTAAAGAGATTTTGTGTGCCTTTTATGTTCTATTCAATCATTTGTCGGAAATAGAGGTCTACACGAGTTTTTGATGAATTATAGGTAAATGGAGTGGAATTGGAAGCAAAAGCGGAGCAAGGAGCATCTAAGGATGTTAAGGAAGCTAAAGGAGTCTTAAGGGGGTCATAAAGAGCTAAGGAATTGCAAAGGAGAAGCATAGAAGATGAGCCAAGAGAAGAGCACTTTCTGTTGAAGAAAATCGTGCCAAGATGCATATAAATCGGACGATTTTCTCCCCTAGAAATCGAACGGTTTTGTGTATAAATCGTCTGGGTCGATTTCTTCTGTTTTTCGGCCAAATGGAAAGATGACACAAAGCCCAATTCTTTTGGGCTAGAGGAGAGTTTTGCCAAACGGCCCATCTGCAAGAAACTATAGAGGAGAACCCTAGGAACGAAAACGAGGAGGCCGCAGCGGGAAATCTTTACACATTTAAAAGAATTCGGAGATTCTTGGAGGAAGATTGAAGGACTCTTTGCCGGAAGCAAATCTTGATTCTCGTTTGTGAGATTTCTTTGTCCATTGAAGTGATTGTTGTTTTTGAACACGAATTTGAGTTACTTAAGAGATACATTAATTTGTTTTGACAATCGTTTACAAATTTGAAGGTTATTGGGTTTTTTTATTCAAAATTCGGTTTCTTTGCGATATCTCCTTCAATATTTAATTTGATTCGATTTTGAAAATGGTTGGCTAAAACCTTTGTGATTCTGGGGAGAATACTTGATGATTAAGGCTTAGATGATGATCGACTGAACTCATTCAAACATTAGGACCCTGAGAGTTTAGATTTTAGTTCTCCGACAACAGGAAAATCGGACTGTTCTTGAGTAAATCGGACGATTTTCTTATGAACATCCCGATTTATTCCTCTGACGAACCTTAATTGAATCAATCTTTAACCAAAACTAATCCTTGCCTAAATCCCAACCTTGATTAACCTTTTCACCCTCTAATTGAATGTATGAAGACACTTCAAACCTGATTCTACATTTAATAGATTAAGATTTCATGATTTGGGTAATAAAGAGATTCAACATCCTTTATAAAGATTTTAATTGTGCTTGCTATTCTTTACTTTGGAGAGTCATATCCTGGAGTTCTAGATAGTTAGTTTGAACATAATTCTTGTCTCTAGATCTTTCTATATTGCAGCCTCAACAACCCTTATAGAGAGAACCTTTAGATTAGTCATATAGGCTTCGGAACTTCACCGTACGAATCCTACCTTTGAACATTTAATCTTGGCAATATAAACTCTGTCCTATATCTATAGAAGTGTCTTGAATCGAAAGCTGAAATCGGATACTTGAATCCTTGGAATCATTTCACTCTTATTTGATCACAAAAGCTTTTCGCATTTTTCGCTAGATAATTGAAATGGGATTTATTCTCACCAAATCCCTGAGTTCGACTCTGGAATTCTTACCTTACTACAGCTTATCCGTACACTGCGGGTTTGCTTTACTTTGTGTTCTAGACACAAATTTAAGACTTTGACGCACACACTTTTGAGCGAACAAGTTTTTGGCACCGTTGCCGGGGATTTGGTCTAGACCAAATTTGGTTTTCGGTTGTCTAGCTTGAGAGCTCTTGCTCTTGTGATTTGATTTGTCTACTTGAGTGATCTTTGCAGGTTCTTTGGGTATATGCGAAAGACTAGATCCACTAAAGATCTAGTTCCTTTCGATCCCGAATTGGAGAGAACTTTGAGGAGAAAGTTGAAGGAAAAGAAAATGGCTGAGAACGACGAGAGAAACTACCAAGCTGAACTGAACGAAGCTCAACGCCAACTCCAGTTGAGTGAGAAAGCACGAAAAGATGCTGAAATAAGTCATCAATTTCAGATTGATGAACTAAGAGCTATGATGTTGGACATGAAGTTGGAGTTGAACGAATCCAGGAAGAAGAAGAAAGTCAAGACATCAATTAAATCCATTTGAAATGACTCATCCGATGATGAAGAGATAGATCCGGACATGCCGGAACTTGAGGAGATTGATCCACTACTTCGTCCTATTCGAAACACCCCAAAACCAAGGGTTGTTCCTCGCCTCCCAACTAGGAACGTGAGAGCTGTTAATGACGATGATAGACCCCGAACTTTGGGGCAACAAATGGACCCAATTCAGCAACCGTACCGTCTAGGTGTGGATTTCGGAGCTGAAGACATCCAAGAGTTTAGCTTCTCACCACAAGTCATCACCATGGTTCGCCAAAGTCAATATGGCGGAGCAAGTAATGAATCTCCACACCAGCACTTGCAGAATTTTGAGATTCTCATGGAGACTATGAAGCCGAAGAAGGCTACTACAAGCAATTACAAGATCAAACCGTTCTTCTCTTCTTTGAAGGACAAGGCTCTAGCTTGGTACCAAACCCTTCCAGCTGCAAAGCTAGCTACATGGGAGGAATTATCTTCGGAATTCCTCACCAAGTTCTTTCCGCCATCCAAAACGGCGGAATTTAGAGGTAAAATAAATGCTTTTTCTATGAAACCTAATGAAAGCTTGTTTCAATCTTGGGAAAGGTTTCAAGATCTCTTGTTGGATTGCCCACACCATGGCATTTCCAAGCTGGAATTATTGGAGATCTACTACAAAGGATTGGATGTGGAAACACAATTCAACCTCCAATCTCTCTCTTGTGGAACATTCATGGATATGAGAGAGGATGATGCTTGGGACTTCATTGAGAAGCAAGCCCAAATGATTGAGAAGTATTCCCACCGGAAGGTGGACTCAAATAGCCGGAATCAAAGCGATTCCGGAGCCAAGTTGAACCAAGCTGCTCAAACACAAATATTTTCCCTCAACAATGAGATCAAAGAGTTGAAGGAAGTGCTCAAAACAAGTCTTCAAAAGACTAAGGAGCATGAAGCCAACTACATGGGGAGGGACAATAATCAAAGGAATGATAACCGGAACTCCAATTGGAACAACAACAACAATAACAACCGGAATTCCAATTGGAACAACAACAATAGGAACTCAAATAACAACAATTGGAGGTCAAATCAGCAAAGTCCAGGTAATCCTTACTCTCATGCTGAAAAGGCTCTAACACCTCCATCTTCTTCTACTCCTTTGACAAGCCAGGGACAATCAAGCGGATCAAGCAAACCCGATCCCATGCTAGAGACGATCCTAGGCAAACTACAAGGATTGGAGAGTTATATAACTTCGGTTGACAAAGCTCACAAAGCTTTAGAAAACCAAGTATTTAACAAGGCCGGAGAAGTTCCAAGAGACCAAGGGAAACTTCCCGGGAAGACGGAAGATAACCCAAAGGGGAGGGTTATGGCAATAACTACTAGGAGTGGCAAGACAACTACCGACCCTCAACCTAAAGTAGTCGAGACCACCACTAATGAAGGAGAGGCAAAAGAGAAGGAAGAAGTTTATGTTCCTCCTCCCGCTTACAAACCACCTCTACCTTTCCCTCAATCTAGAGCGCGTGCACGCCTAGATAAACATTTTGGTAAGTTTGTTGAACTTATGAGTAAGCTGCATATTAATATACCTTTTATGGATGCGATTTTAGGTATGCCGGCTTACGGGAAATTCCTCAAGGAGATCCTCTCTAACAAGAGGAAATTGGAAGACATAGGACAAGTCAAGATGAGTATGGAGTCATCCGAACTCATCAAGACTATGACGGAGAATATGCCACCCAAACTCCGCAATCCAGGATCTTTTTGCATACCCATCACTTTGGGAGAAGCTACCTATGATGCACACGGACAGTTACAGGGTTGCGAATGTGCATCGACTACTGCAAACTGAACGTGGCCACAAGGAAGGACCACTTCCCCCTTCCTTTTATCGATCAAATGTTGGAAAGGTTAGCCCAACATTCTTACTTTTGTTATCTAGATGGATATAGCGGTTTCTTTCAGATTCCAATTCATCCGGATGATCAAGAGAAGACGACTTTTACGTGCCCATGGGGTACGTTTGCTTATAGAAGGATGCCATTCGGCCTATGCAACGCTCCAGCCACCTTCCAAAGGTGTATGATGGCAATCTTCTCCGAGTACGTAGAGAATATCATGGAAGTCTTCATGGACGATTTTTCGGTATATGGTTCTTCCTTTGATAACTGTCTCTATAACCTTTCACTAGTTCTTAAGAGGTGTGAGGACACTAACTTAGTCTTAAACTGGGAAAAGTGTCATTTCATGGTCACCGAAGGGATTGTGTTAGGTCATCTAGTATCACAAAGGGGAATAGAAGTTGATAGAGCAAAGATAGAAACCATTGAGAAGTTACCTCCCCCTTCTTCGGTGAAAGGTATTAGAAGTTTCTTAGGGCATGCAGGCTTCTACAGGAGATTCATAAAGGATTTTTCTAAGATTTCAAAACCCTTGACTAATCTTTTGATGAAAGACGCAACTTTTGAATTTTCGAAAGATTGTTTAGATGCTTTTTGCAGGATCAAGGAAGCTTTGATTTCGGCACCAATCATTCAACCACCCGATTGGACTCTTCCTTTCAAGGTCATGTGCGACGCAAGCGACGTCGCTATAGGAGCCGTTCTCGGACAGAAGAAAGATGGTCGCACTCATGCCATCTACTATGCTAGCAAAACGCTAGACGAGGCTCAATATAATTATGCAACCACAGAAAAGGAACTTTTAGCCGTAGTATACGCTTTTGAGAAATTTCGTTCCTATCTTGTAGGTGCGAAGGTGATAGTCTATACGGACCATTCCGCAATCCGATACCTCTTCACGAAGAAGGATGCGAAGCCAAGGCTTCTAAGATGGATCTTACTCTTACAAGAGTTCGATTTAGAGATTCGAGATAAGAAAGGATCGGAAAACTCCGTCGCCGATCATCTTAGTCGTCTCCCACAACTCACCGGCGAGACGGATGAACTTCCCATAGACGACTCATTCCCTGACGAACAGCTACACGAGATTGAAGAGTGTCTTCAACACATCTCACAAGGTAATGATCCATGGTTTGCTGACATTGTGAATTACCTTGTTTGTCAGGAGATCCCACCCGGACTTTCATATGCTCAAAAGAAGAAATTCTTTAGTGACGTCCGGCAATTCTATTGGAACGAACCTCTTCTATTCAAAAGAGGTCCCGATGGCATTTACAGGAGATGTATCCCCGAAGATGAGGTGGACAGCGTCATCCGCCATTGCCACTCTTTACCGTGTGGCGGACATGCTAGTTCCCCCAAGACTTGTGCTAAGGTACTTCGTTCCGGCTTCTATTGGCCTACACTTTTCAAAGATGTGCAAAAGTTTGTTGTTGCTTGTGATGCTTGTCAAAGGACAGGTAATATATCAAGGAGGAATGAGACGCCTCTCAACAACATACAAGAAGTAGAGATCTTTGATGTATGGGGCATCGATTTTATGGGACCTTTCCCATCTTCATGCGGTAACCAATATATACTTCTTGCCGTAGACTATGTCTCAAGATGGGTAGAGGCAATCGCTTCTCCTACTAATGATGCAATGGTAGTGGTGAAGTTTTTCAATAGAACTATCTTCCCAAGGTTTGGAACTCCCCGAACCATCATTAGTGACGGAGGAACGCATTTCACAGCCCGTCGATTTGAGACTCTATTGGCCATGTATGGGGTGACCCAGAAGATAGCTACACCTTACCATCCGCAAACCAGCGGACAAGTCAAAATATCCAATAGAGAGATCAAGGGAATTTTAGAGAAAACCGTCTCTAAAACAAGAAAAGATTGGTCAATGAAGCTTGACGATGCACTATGGGCGTACAGGACGGCCTTCAAGACACCAATAGGTACGACTCCCTATAACCATGTCTATGGTAAATCCTGTCATCTTCCTGTAGAGCTAGAGCATAAAGCCTATTGGGCTATCAAGTGGCTCAATTTTGACATGACAGAAGCTGGAGAGAAGCGGCTCTAAGACATCAATGAGCTAGATGAGATCCGGCTAAATGCGTATGAGAACGCAAAGATCTATAAGGAACGGACAAAGCGTTGGCATGATAAGCACATCATTCCAAAAGAATTGAAGGAGGGAGACCAAGTCCTTCTATTCAACTCAAGGCTTCGTCTATTTCCAGGTAAGCTTAAATCCCGTTGGATAGGACCTTATGTAATTAAACGAGTTTTCCCCCATGGTGCAGTTGAAGTATGGGGTGAACAAAGCGGAAGTTTCAAGGTTAATGGTCAACGGTTGAAGAAATACACACCGGAAGCTCCGGTCGAGGAGATAGCTCCTATCCTCCTCCATTGAACACAAACCATACACCGTCTAGCTAAAGACGATAAATTAAGCGCTTCTTGGGAGGTAACCCATGATAGTATAGTTTTTCATCCTTTCATCACTTAGTTAGAATAGATTAGTTGTTTTGCTTCTTTATTTTCGTTTTTATTTGTTCCTCGATGCACTCTTGGTTTGTCGTGTCATTAATCGTAGGAAATTAGGTTCAAACTGAGAGATCCATGGAAAAAGGGAGCACAAATCAGTTAAATCTTCACGATCCATGAAGAATAAGGAAGGAAATCGAGATACACCAACTTATCGTCCGATTCAGGAGCAGAGCAAGTCGATTTTTGACAACAGGAAGAAAAATCGACCTGGTGATCGACCTGCCAAATTAAATCGTCCGATTGTCTTTGTATTCAGAGAAAAATCGAGTTACCCAAAGTAAAACGTCCGATTCAGAAGCAGAGTAAGTCGATTTTTGACAACAGGAAGAAAAATCGACCTGGAGATCGACCTGCCAAATTAAATCGTCCGATTTTCTTCACAGTTTCTCGACTCAAACACTCGATCTTCCTCATTCCACAACCTACCACTCTCGATTTCCCCTTCTCAAGAACGCCGAAAATCGCCCATACCCTACAATCCTCATTCCTTAATCATTTTGAGTGATTCTTGGCTCCAAACCGAAGCATTTTCAACAAGGAACAAGGATCTAGCAACAACAAGCACGGCAATCGACTCCTCCATAAGGAATTCAGGTTTTTCTTTCCAAAACCTAAGTTTCTAATTCGAAATTGAAGTTTGCTTAGAAAGTGTTTGTTTGCTGGAATTGATTGAGGAATCTGCTTAGGAATCATTATAGGAGACTGTATGTGGTGATTGCTTGAACAGAACTTTACAGAATTGTGAGAATCATTGAAATCAACAGAAAAATCGACCTAGCCCAGAAAAATCGGACGATTTTTGTGAAGAACAGGCCGATTTTTTGACTTAGAATGGATCCTATTAAGAGGATAACTAGAAACACGGGGAAGAAGAAGGGATCTTCTTCCAAAGCCCCTCCCCCACCTCCACCACCATCTCAAAACATCCCTACGCTTCCCCCTCCCCTATCCAAGCACAAGAAACGTTATGAGCGCATCATGGATCGCCCATTCACCCCTCCTCGCTACATAGTGCTAGACGACTTAGATTCATTGTTTGTTCGAGAGGATGTTGATATGATGCTTGACAAGGTTGGGCTGAGACAGTTTGCTACAATTAGGGAGGATGCTTATACCGAAATCACCCTAGAATTCCTTAGTACATTCGAGCATGATCCTAGGGAACGGATGGTCACCTTCCACCTTATGAGCCAAAATCACACTATGACCATTGACACTTTTGGAGACTTGTTTGGCTTCTCTTATTCAGATGCAGGCACATTTGCTAGAGGTGTTAGTGCTAGTGACTTTTGGGAAGCTATTTCAGTGGGTGAATACGGGGGAGACAAATGGAGGCCCGGAAATTCCAAGGAGACTAGTATGTACAACCTCTCCTTTAAGGTAGTACATCGGATTCTTAGCGAGAGTTTATTTGCACGGACAGAGACTCCACAGAAGCTCAAGGCTGACGAGCTTTTCATTCTCTACTGCATGACATCCACCACCATTCCCGACATCTCTACCATGCTTGCGGACTATCATGGAAAGATAGCCAACAAAGCTAAGGGTGATATTTGTGCTGGAGGTCTTGTCACTCATGTGGCTAAGACAATGGGATTAGACTTCTCCGGATGCACTCTAGCTGAGAGTGCCCTTCCATTAGGCTCACAGCGGTTGGTTGTTCGGCAGGTCTTGATTCCTCGAGGGAGAGGAACACTTCATGTGCCCATGCCATGGCACCGGGATCCGAAGAAGAAACCATCCGAGGTCATATGGAAGTCCGAATACACTATTCAGAACAAGAGGAACTGGAAGAAGACGTTTGAGTCGATGCTTGAGGAGTTCTCTCCTCCTACTTACTATGATGATGATGATGCAGGTGACTCCGAGGAGGAGGATGAGGATGGAGGACAGGGGACCATGCTCGAGTTTGAGAGTGATACTCATAGCGGGCATGCTACGGATGCCATGTACACCGACACCCACGGTGCAGGACCTAGCCGGACTAGTAGAGGCGATGAGGAGACGGAGGATGACATGCAGCCACCTCGCCGCTCATTTGCACGTGCTCCAGGACATGGACGAGGACGTCGCCCTCCCCGTCACTTTAGGGAGCTAGTCTCTAGCTTCCAGAGCCTCAGCACCGACTATCATGCTCTCCACACCGACTACGAGACCCTGAACACTCAGTTGAGGAACTACAGGCAGGAGACGGACGCTAGGCATTCATCCTACGATGGCCAGATGAGAGATTTATACTACCACCAATTCGGCCACTTCTACGACCCTAGTGCACCGATGTATCCTTATCCACCACCTCCACCACCGACAGAGGATTGAGCTACCACTTCTTTTACATTGTAAGTATTTTTCTTCATCTCACGCTTGATTTTCACATTGGGGACAATGTGGATGTCAAGTATGGGGTGGGGGTACTTACAATACCTTTTATTTCATCTTAGCACTTTATGAACTTTGCACTACTCTTGATCATTTGGCTTGTAATAACTCTTGCACTACTCACTTTCCACTATGACACTTGCATTCGCATGCTCTTTTTCAAATCCTATGAATTTTTAAAAATTTTTGTGCTTCTTATGATGGAAATGACCTCTATGATGAGAAATGTGTATATGGATAGGCAAAAAGATGCTTAGTTGTGTTGAGATGTTAATCATAGCATGAATGAGTTTACTTTTGTTACTTGAACGCATGAATAAGTTATATGGTTTAGTTGTTTTGATAAGAGAATGAAATAATAGTCGAAGCTATATTGCAAGTTCTTCTACATCATATAAGGATGACTAAGGCAATTCACTTCTCTTCTTTTCTCATATCTTGATCATGCTAGCCCCTCAATGAAATATGTAACCCCCCTTTTACCATCCGGGAATTAGGATAAGTGATAGAAAAAGGCATGTTTGATGTGGGAGGGCCAAGGAAAATGTATTAAAAGAAAGTGCAGAAATTCATAAGTTTGGGGACGTTGAACATGAGGATGAGTAACTCGGCACCATTCACATAGCCGGGTGTTTGTGTCTTGCCAAAGTCCGATTGAACGACAAGTCCTAACGGGATATGGCATGTGCATCAAGGGTTTGAGGCATCTCGAAATTGAGAAACGCCGATCTCCTAGGCTTCGGTTTTTGTGCACCGCTGTCCATACTCTCAAAAAAGTAAAGTATAATGAAAGCAAAGCTTTCTACATGCAAAGCATGTGCGGTGAAGAAAAATCTTGAAGGTATTATGTGTTCCTCTTTCCCGGATTAGCACCACAATTGCCAAAAAGAATTCCTTCCCCTAATACGTTTCTTGAACCTTTTCTTTGATTAGAAGACCTTGAGACTTTTATGCATGTCTTTAAGACTTCATGGCTTAGATTTGTTTGACTTTGATTACCTCTACACCTTTATCATGTCCTTTATTTGTGTTTTCAAAAAAGAAAAGGAAGTTAGTTCATCTTATAGTTATCATTGATACATGCTTTGCCTTTTTATGCCTTGAAATATCACTTTGAGGGTGATCCAATAAGAAGAAGCACTACCAAAAGAAGAGTTTTGAGTTTTCATACATATATAATCCATGACACCTTATACTCTAAATTTGAGTCTTGCTTAGGGACAAGCAAGGGGCAAGTATGGGGTATTTTGATGACATGAATTATGTATCATCATATTCCTGCATATCATAGAAGATTGTCTTAGTTTACCTTGCATTTAGAGAGATTTTGTGTGCCTTTTATGTTCTATTCAATCATTTGTCGGAAATAGAGGTCTACACGAGTTTTTGATGAATTATAGGTAAATGGAGTGGAATTGGAAGCAAAAGCGGAGCAAGGAGCATCTAAGGATGTTAAGGAAGCTAAAGGAGTCTTAAAGTGGTCATAAAGAGCTAAGGAATTGCAAAGGAGAAGCATAGAAGACGAGCCAAGAGAAGAGCACTTTTTGTTGAAGAAAATCGTGCCAAGATGCATATGAATCGGACGATTTTCTCCCCTAAAAATCGAACGGTTTTGTGTATAAATCGACTGGGTCGATTTCTTCTGTTTTTCGGCCAAATGGAAAGACGACACAAAGCCCAATTCTTTTGGGCTAGAGGAGAGTTTTGCCAAACGGCCCATCTGCAAGAAACTATAGAGGAGAACCCTAGGAACGAAAACGAGGAGGCCGCAGCGGGAAATCTTTACACGTTTAAGAGAATTCGGAGATTCTTGGAGGAAGATTGAAGGACTCTTTGCCGGAAGCTAATCTTGATTCTCGTTTGTGAGATTTCTTTGTCCATTGAAGTGATTGTTGTTTTTGAACACGAATTTGAGTTACTTAAGAGATACATTAATTTGTTTTGACAATCGTTTACAGATTTGAAGGTTATTGGGTTTTTTTATTCATGATTCAGTTTCTTTGCGATATTTCCTTCAATATTTAATTTGATTCGATTTTGAAAATGGTTGGCTAAAACCTTTGTGATTATGGGGAGAATAGTTGATGATTAAGGCTTAGATGATGATAGACTGAACTCATTCAAACATTAGGACCCTGAGAGTTTAGATTTTAGTTTTGCGACAACAGGAAAATCGGACTGTTCTTGAGTAAATCGGCCGATTTTCTTATGAACATCCCGATTTATTCCTCTGACGAACCTTAATTGAATCAATCTTTAACCAAAACTAATCCTTGCCTAAATCCCAACCTTGATTAACCTTTTCACCCTCTAATTGAATGTATGAAGACACTTCAAACCTGATTCTACATTTAATAGATTAAGATTTCATAATTTGGGTAATAAAGAGATTCAACATCCTTTATTAAGATTTTAATTGTGCTTGCTATTCTTTACTTTGGAGAGTCATATCCTGGAGTTCTAGATAGTTAGTTTGAACATAATTCTTGTCTCTAGATCTTTCTATATTGCAGCCTCAACAACCCTTATAGAGAGAACCTTTAGATTAGTCATATAGGCTTTGGAACTTCACCGTACGAATCCTACCTTTGAACATTTAATCTTGGCAATATAAACTCTGTCCTATATCTATAGAAGTGTCTTAAATCGAAAGCTGAAATCGGATACTTGAATCCTTGGATTCATTTCACTCTTATTTGATCACAAAAGCTTTTCGCTAGATAATTGAAATTGGATTTATTCTCACCAAATCCCTGAGTTCGACTCTAGAATTCTTACCTTACTACAGCTGATCCGTACACTGCGGGTTCGCTTTACTTTGAGTTCTAGACACAAACTTAAGACTTTGACGCACACACTTTTTGAGCGAACACAATTCATCTTTCTCTACTTCTCATCTTGATCATGATGTTTGAGCACCTCAATTGATATAAATTTGACCTCTTTTGACCCATCCGGGAATAGGAGCATGTTAGTGTGTTGATGTGTGTGAAAAGCAAGTGTGGGGTGAAGATGTTGATGAAAGAATGTCATGAATAAAATGCTGAATTTGTTGTGAAAGTGTAGACAAAAATATAGGTTTGGGGATGTTGGTTTAAATGACGAGTAACTCGGCACCATTCACATAATCGGGTGTTTGTGCCTTGCCAAAGTCAAATAAACCAATAGTCCTAACGAGCTTTGGTATGTGTGCCCGGTGTGGATGCACCTCGAAAAATAGAAAAAACCCGAGGACGGCTAATCACCAAGGTTTCGGCTTTTGTACACCAATGCCATTGTCTCAAAAATAAGTGAAAGAAAAAGAAAAGAAAGAAAAGATGGAGATAATATACACTTGTGGGAAGTTGATCGAGGACGAAGTTGTGGAGTTAGTTCCATTCCCGGATTAGCATCACATAGCCTAGAAAAATCCCCACCTAATCACAACGTTTCTTGGCCTTTTATTTCACAAGACCTTATGACCTATTTGCATGTTTGTAGGACTTAGTAATCTAGATTGGATATGCTCTTGATCATCTTGACTTCTTCATATTTACATTTCATGCATGCTTTTGAGTTAAGTACAATTTTCTTTCCGTGCCTTCATTTATTTGATACGTAATTGCCTGTCCATTGCCATGAAACATGACTATGAAGGTGATCCATTATTAGAAGCACAACTCCAAAAAGATTTTGCCATTTTTCTGCATGCATAAATCATGTCATCTCTTAGTCTATAGTTGAGGATTTGCTCGGGGACGAGCAAACCCTAAGTATGGGGTATTTTTGATAACACGATTTATGACTTAGGATTAGACACTCATTTAGATAGGTTTTCCACTCATTCATGCATGATCTAGCATTAGTTCACGACGTTTGCACATAAATCATGTATTTTGTCGAGATAGACGTCTACGCGGACTTTTGCTTGCTTTATAGGTATTTTGGGAGTTTTAGGAGCTTAATCGATGCATTCGAGGGTCGCTCCTCGAGATTACACACTTTCGGACTCATTGGAATGCAAGCTAAGGGCTAAGGAGGACTCATGGAACCTTGCCAACACAAGCCATGCACCAAATCGAAGCTTAATGATCCAAGGCAAAGCTGAAGCACCAAACCACGGTCACTGAAGGTCCACGGCCGTGGAACCAACCGTGGTTTTTGCCAGGCGGTTGTGACAGCTGTGCCACGATCTCATGGCCTTCTCTAGCAAAGTTGTAGTATAAAAGTGGTCCTGCAAGGTTGAGAGAAGGCATCTTTCAATCCATCTTCCATCCAATCAAAAATCCACATTCTCTCCCACACTCTCAACAAGAAGATTCTCTCAAGAGGAGAGGTACAATTGGAGGAGGAGGAGAAGAGCTCCATTGGAGAAGAAGAGAAGAAGACACCATTGCTAGTTCTTGATAAGTTTTGTAGTGAAGATTTTCGGAATCGATTTCTAGTGTTGTAAGAATCGTTTAAACCTTCTTTTGGAAGGGTTGTGAGTCTTTCTAATCTTACTTTCAGCTTGGTTTTGCTTGCTTCACTTGTTCATCTTTTTCTCTTCATTACTTTGAAAATGGAAGCCATGATTTTATGTTTGATGATTTCGATTGTTATGATGAATGTTATAGGCTAAATAGATGCGATTCTAGGGTGAGGAAAGGATGGTTATGGCTAAGATTATGATAGGATGGACTTAGATTTGCCTTTGGATGACTTGTTACTTGAACGAAGCCTCTGTTGCAGTCCACGGTTTGTTCTTGCCAGTCCACGGCCGTGGAAGTGGTAGAATAGACCGTGGTTTGTCTGAATTGTTGAGTCTAAATGTTGAAATCCTAGTGTTTGTTGAGTCAAATCTATCCTAGGGTGACCTAGTGTTAGCAACTAAGTGTTAGAAGAGACCTACCCGGTAATTCTTACCCTTAGATTTCAAAGATGATAAGCTCTAGGTAGTGGTGAGCCTCATAAGCCGCCATTGGACTAAGTGTGCTAGGAATGTTGTTTAGGACTTGCCCTTCCGAGACTTACCCAGTAAGGATAGGTTAGATCCCTAGATGACAATCCGGTTTGTGTAGAATTCCATTCCTTAGGTTGTTTGAGACTTACCCGGTAATGAGACCTTAGGAACGGACTAGTTGACCATGAGACCTACCCGGTGATTGATCCCAATCTAGAAACACTTACTCCCAATATATCATAGTTAATCCAAGGAATGATTAGATAGCTTGAGTCCTATGCCATAACCGAAATTTCCAACCCCTAGAATCCGCTTTTCTCTCTTTGATCTCATATCTCGTTTTAGCTTGTTTGTGTTGATTTGTTAGCTTAGTTGATTGCTTATTTTGCATGATTTGTGATCCTTGATTGATCACCTAAAAATCCGCTTATTTCGCATGATTTGCGTACACTGAGTCTTTACATTTAGATTTTCATTTCTTTATTTCTTTCCCTTTTCTTAACCTGGATCTTCACTAAACTTAATAACTAATCGAATCAATCTCACCTTAGTCTTTGTGTTCGACCTCGGAATACTATCCCTACTACAAACGTCCCGTACACTGCGGGTTCGCTAGGAGTTAGGAGAAATATAACGAGTATAAATTTAAAGCTTATTGCGTGCACACGTTCCTAGCGTAACAGACTTGATGAAGATAGCCAATTCAAGATTCAATCTCTTTCCGGTGGGACTTTCATGGAAAAGCATGTAGATGAAGCTTGGGAGTTTGTAGAGAAACAAGCTTTGGTGATTGAGAAGTACTCCCATAGGAAGAGTGATGGGAGGAAAGCGGGAGCATATGAGATGAGTGAAGTCACCGTGAGCAACTTCAAGCTCGATGCCATCAACAATGAGTTGAAATCTTTGAGGGAGTTGTGTGCTACAACTTTGAAGAATCAAGCAACCCCTCAAGTGCAAGTGCAAGC
Organism: Fagopyrum homotropicum; assembly: GCA_033239125.1. Taxonomy (NCBI): domain Eukaryota; kingdom Viridiplantae; phylum Streptophyta; class Magnoliopsida; order Caryophyllales; family Polygonaceae; genus Fagopyrum; species Fagopyrum homotropicum. The sequence continues at coordinate 120,400,146 of BSWB01000004.1, read as the reverse complement.
TAATTTGTCTTCCAAGGAGGAAGATGTGAACTACATGGGAAGGGGAAACTATAACAATTATCAAGGCCCAAGGAACTTCAACAACAACCGGCAATTCAACAATTACCGGCCTAACCACAACCATCCCGGGTTTTCCTATTCTAACCCGGATGGAGCCTTGAACCCTCCCGCTTCCACAAGCGTAGCTCCACCACCAAAGGCTTCACAAAAACCTCCACCCGGTTTTACTCAACCTCCAAAGGATAGAACCGAGATGATGTTTGAGCAATTGCTTGGAAGGTTGATTGGTCTTGAGAGCACGGTGACTTCCATTTCTAAGGCTCAAAAGGTGTTGGAAGCACAAGTGTTCAAAAAGGCGGGTGAAGCTCACAGAGACCCGGGAAAGCTTCCCAGAAGAACCGAAGACAACCCGAGAGGCCAAGTGTTGGCTATCACTACAAGGAGTGGGCTGAGCATGAAGGATCCCTTACCCAAGGAGAATGTTAAGGGAAAGCAAGTGGTGATTGAGGAAGAGATATTGCAAGAAGATGGGGGCAAGAGCAAGGATGATGAGCCAACTTATGTGGCACCGCCTCCATACAAACCACCGCTACCATTCCCTCAATCACGAGCAAGAGCTCGCTTGGACAAACACTTTGGTAAATTCCTTGAACTTATGTCCAAATTGCATATTAACATTCCGTTCATGGATGCTATTTTAGGTATGCCGGCATATGGAAGTTTTTGAAAGAAATACTCTCCAACAAGAGGAAGTTGGAGGAGTATGGAGAAGTGAGGATGACGAAGAGGTCCTCGGAATTGATTCAAACGATGAAGGAGGAGATGCCTCCTAAGCTAAGAGATCCGGGTTCCTTTTGTGTGCCAATTGGAGTGGGAGAAGTGAAGTATGAAGCTCTTTGTGATCTTGGGGCAAGTGTAAGCATCATACCGCTTGCACTTTGCAACAAGGTTGGGCTAGGAGAGCCAAAACCGGTCAAGATGACCCTCTACATGGCGGACCGTTCTATCACTCACCCGGTTGGGATATTGGAAGACATATCGGTGCAACTCAGGAAGTTCTATGTGCCGATTGACTTTGTTGTCTTGGACATTCCGGCGGACTATCCGGTTCCCATCATCTTAGGGAGACCTTTCCTAGGTACATCCGGATTCTTGGTGGATTGTAAGAATGGAATCCTCTCCTTCAACATTGGAGAAGAGAATATCAAGTTCAAGCTGTCCACAATGATGAAAGGGCCAACCCTTGATGAAGATGTATTCAACATTGTCGAGCAAGAGGAGTCTAGAGAAGTTGTTAGCTCAATCTTGATCAAGGATCCCATGGAGAAGGTTCTTAGCTTAAGTTTGATGGAGGAAGGTGTTGAGGAGGCTTGCAATGAAGAAATCAAGGCCTTGGAAGCATTAGAAAAAGAGACAAGAGCTGAATTTGAAGTCCACGAGAGTATGCTGAATTTCTGTAGGAACCACGGTCGTGAAGAGACCTCCACGGCCGTGGAACTCTCTGGAATGCTCCGAAGAGCAAGCTTTACAAGATCCACGGCCGTGCATGTGCCAGGATCCGTGGAGTTGCCTGTGGTTTCCCCAGAAGCAGCCCTTGTTGTTGATCAAGTTTCAAGGAGCCTTGGAGAGCCTTCATTTGCTTTGGATGTATCTCAACCAACGTTATTTGGATCGTCTCCACTCGATAAGGGTCCTCCTAAACTTGAACTCAAACCCCTCCCCTCTCATTTGAAGTATGCTTTTCTTGGTGATAATTCTACATATCCGGTGATTGTGAATGCATGCTTGAATGATGATGAACTTGCTAGGTTGTTGCATGAGCTAAGATTGCATAGGAAAGCCATTGGCTATACTATTGATGACCTTGTTGGCATTAAACCCTCTTTGTGCATGCATAAGATATTGATGGAAGATGACCATAAACCCTCTATTGAACATCAAAGAAGATTGAATCGTATAATGAAAGAGGTAGTCAAGAAAGAGATCATTAAGTTGCTAGATGCGGGAATCATCTACCCTATTTCGGATAGTAAGTGGGTTAGTCCCGTGCATGTGGTTCCTAAGAAGGGTGGGATAACCGTAGTGACTAATGAGAACAATGAACTAATCCCAAATAGAATGGTTACGGGATGGAGGATATGTATTGACTATAGGAAATTGAATATGGCCTCTAGGAAAGATAACTTCCTCCTTCCTTTCATTGACCAAATGCTAGAGAGGTTATCTCAACATTCTCACTTTTGCTACCTAGATGGCTTTAGTGGATTCTTCCAAATCCCTATCCACCCCGATGACCAAGAGAAAACCACATTTACATGTCCATGGGGTACTTTTGCATATAGGAGAATGCCATTTCGGTTGTGTAAAGCACCCGCGACCTTTCAAAGGTGTATGATGGCTATCTTTTCTGAGTACATTGAGAATATCATGGAAGTGTTTATGGATGATTTTTCTGTTTATGGATCTTCCTTTGATGATTGCTTAGCTAACTTGTCTCTAGTGCTTAAAAGATGTGAGGAGACTAACCTAGTCTTGAATTGGGAAAAATGCCACTTCATGGTAAGTGAAGGTATTGTGTTGGGACACTTGGTGTCCAACCGTGGCATTGAGGTTGATAGGGCCAAGATTGAAACGATAGAGAAGTTACCACCACCTACCTCGGTGAAGGGGATAAGGAGTTTTCTAGGGCATGCGGGTTTTTACCGGAGATTTATTAAAGATTTCTCTAAGATTTCTAAGCCTCTTACTAACCTACTAATGAGAGATGTTGAGTTTGTTTTCTCCAAAGATTGCCTTGAAGCTTTTTGTAGGTTGAAGAATGCTTTGATCTCCGCACCCATCATGCAACCTCCGGATTGGAGTTTACCGTTTGAGATCATGTGTGGCACGAGTGATGTAGCCGTTGGGGCTGTTTTGCGGCAAAGGAAGGATGGGCGCACACATGTCATTTATTATGCTAGCAAGACGCTAGATGATGCCCAACTCAATTATGCTACCACCGAGAAGGAGTTGTTGGCGGTTGTGTATGCATTTGAGAAATTCCGCTCATATCTTGTTGGAGTAGAGGTCATAGTGTGTACGGATCATGTTGCGATCCGTTATCTCCTTACAAAGAAGGATGCCAAGCCTAGGTTGATTCGGTGGATCCTTCTTCTTCAAGAGTTTGATTTGGAAATCCGGAATAAGAAAGGGTCCGAAAATTCTGTGGCGGATCACCTTACTAGACTCCCACCATTGGAACTTGAGAAAGATGACATCCCGATTGATGACTCGTTCCGGGATGAACAATTGCAATTGGTGGAGGAATGCTTGTTTCAAGTGTCTAGAGGAAGTGAGCCATGGTATGCCGACATCGTGAACTACCTTGTGTGTGAGGAAGTGCCTCCCGGTTTGTCATACGCCCAAAGGAAGAAGTTCTTCAAGGATGTGATACACTACTATTAGAGTGAACCACTTTTGTTCAAGAGAGGGCCGGATGGAGTCTTTAGAAGATGCATACCGGAGGATGAGGTGGAGAGTGTGATCCGCCATTGTCATTCCTTGCCATGTGGAGGTCATGCTAGCTCACACAAGACATGTGCTAAGGTGTTGCAATCGGGTTTCTTTTGGCCGAGTTTGTTCAAGGATGTACAAAACTTTGTGGTAGCTTGTGATGCTTGCCAAAGGACGGGCAATATCTCAAGGAGGAATGAGATGCCCTTGAACAACATACAAGAAGTGGAGATATTTGATGTGTGGGGTGTGGACTTCATGGGGCCATTCCCCTCTTCTTGTGGCAACCTCTACATCCTATTGGCGGTAGACTATGTTTCGAGATGGGTAGAGGCAATCACCTCTCCCACAAATGACGCCAAGGTTGTGATGCGGTTCTTTAATCGAGTGATCTTTCCTAGGTTTGGAACACCAAGGGTGATCATAAGTGATGGAGGGAAGCACTTCACCAATAGGAACTTCGGGACACTTTTGGCTAAGTATGGGGTGACTCATAAGGTGGCAACACCTTACCATCCCCAAACTAGTGACCAAGTGGAGATCTCCAACCGGGAGATAAAGGGAATTCTTGAGAAGACGGTCTCTAGAACAAGAAAGGATTGGGCTATGAAGCTCGATGATGCTTTGGGGGCATATAGAACCGCTTTCAAGACACCGATTGGCACCACTCCTTACAAGCTAGTCTATGGCAAGTCTTGCCACCTTCCGGTAGAGATGGAGCATAGAGCATATTGGGCAATTAAGTGGTTGAATTTTGACCTCAAAGAGGACGGAGAGAAGAGGTTGCTAGACATGAACGCTCTTGAGGAGATCCGGTTGGATGCTTATGAAAACGCCCGGATCTACAAGGAAAGGACCAAACGTTGGCATGACAAGCGCCTCATCCCGAAGGAGTTGAGTGAAGGCGACCTTGTCCTTCTCTTCAACTCAAGGCTGCGGCTCTTCCCCGGAAAGCTAAAGTCAAGATGGACCGGTCCTTAAATAGTGAAGAAGATCTTTTCCCATGGAGCGGTTGAGATAGGAGGGGAACATTGTGGAGACTTTAAGGTGAATGGGCACCGGTTGAAGAAGTATATCCCGGGATTTCCGGTGGATATGATTGCCCCACTTCACCTAGAGTGAGACACCCCCGAGTTTGGTCAAGCTAATAACCTTAAAGAAGCGCTTGATGGGAGGAAACCCATTGGTAATCGTTTTTTTCCCTTTTCGTTTTTGTTTTTGTTTTTGATTTTTCTGTTTTTGTGTGTTTGGTGTGCTTTGTGTGTGTGCTAGAGTCTTGGTATCATGGAAACCTTGCATGGCATATGGATGATGATGATGAGTCCCTCATCAATTATGGGTGGAGCGGACGCGGAACTTGGACGGCTAGCGGTGCCTAGCGCGGGTCCCGACGCCATGATGAACATTTAGAGCTCTCTACCATCGTTGATAGGATCATCCACCATCAATCCACTTGAGTAATCCCAAATATCAAAGCAAACCATTTTTTTTACATTGTGAGAACCCTCTTTCACTCTTCTTTACTTCATTTACACATTGGGGACAATGTGTTTCTAAGTATGGGGTGGGGTTTCCATGATCTTTTGCATGATTAGCATCTAGGGTAGTTTCTTTTAGTCACATACTTCATCTTATATTGCATTATTCATAGATATTTCGAAAAATTCAAAAAAAAAATCCAAAAAATCAGAAAATTTAAAAAATTTTAGTGCTTCTAAGCTTGGGAATGATCCTTATGATGAAATTGTCTTGTGGATTGGCTGTGGATGGCCTTATGTGTTAAATTGATGAATGCATATGTGGACTTGAAGTACTTATCTTGAATCCCATGAATGATTTGTGATCATGAATGTTTGCCTTGATTGAATTGAGGATTGAAAGTCGAAATTACATGCTAGTTCTAGCACATCATTTAGGAGTGATTAAGGCAATTCATCTTTCTCTACTTCTCATCTTGATCATGTTGCTTGAGCACCTCAATTGATGAAAATTTTGACCTCTTTTGACCCATCCGGGAATAGGAGCATGCTAGTGTGTTGATGTGTGTGAAAAGCAAGTGTGGGGTGAAGTTGTTGATGATTGAATGATGTGAATGAAGTGCTGAATTTGTTGTGAAAAGTGTAGACAAAAATATAGGTTTGGGGACGTTGGTTTAAATGACGAGTAACTCGGTACCATTCACATAATCGGGTGTTTGTGCCTTGCCAAAGTCAAATAAACCGATAGTCCTAACGAGGTTTGGTATGTGTGCCCGGTGTGGATGCACCTCGAAATATAGAAAAAGCCCGAGGACGGCTAATCACCAAGGTTTCGGCTTTTGTACACCAATGTCATTGTCTCAAAAATAAGTGAAAAAGAAAAGAAAACAAAGAAAAGATGGAGAAAATTATACACTTGTTGGGATGTTGAGCAAAGATGTGAAAGTTGTGGTTGTTTAGTTCCTTTCCCGGATTAGCATCACATAGCCTAGAAAAACTCCCACCTAATCACAACGTTTCTTGGTCTTTTATTTCACAAGCCCTTGTGACCTATTTGCATGTGTGTAAGACTTAGTAATTTAGATTGGATATGCTCTTGATCATCTCGACTTCTTCATTTTTACATTTCATGCATGCTTTTCAGTTAAGTATAATTCTCTTTCCGTGCCTTCATTATTGTGATGCATGATTGCTTGTCCATTGCCATGAAACATGACTATGAAGGTGATCCAATGTTAGAAGCACAACTCCAAAAAGATTTTGTTGTTTTTCTGCATGCATAAATCATGTCATCTTTTAGTCTATAGTTGGGACTTGCTCGGGGACGAGCAAACCCTAAGTATGGGGTATTTTTGATAACACGATTTATGGCTTAGGTTTAGGTAATCATTTAGATAGATTTTCCGCTCATTCATGCACGGTTTAGCACTAGTTCACGACGTTTGCATTCAATTCACGTATTTTGTCGAGATAGACGTCTACACGGACTTTTGCTTGCTTTGTAGGTGTTTTGGGAGATTTAGGAGCTTAATCGGTACATTCAAAGGTCGTTCTTCGAGATGACACGCCTTCGGACTCATTGGAATGCAAACTAGGGGCTAAGGAGGACACTTGGGACCATGTTGGTGCAAGCCATGCACCAAATCGTGACTCAATGATCCAAAACAAGCTGAGGCACCTAAACCACGGTCACTGGCACTTCCACGGGCATGGAATATGACCGTGGTTTTTGCCAGACGGTTGTGACAGTTGTGCCACGATCTCATGGCCGACTCTTGCAAAGTTGTAGTATAAAAAGTGGTCCTGCAAGGCTGTGAGGGGAACCAATCACATACACTCTCACTACCATTCTCTTCACACTCTCAACAAGAAGATTCTCTCAATTGGAAGCTTGGAAGAGAGCTACCATTGGAGGAGGAGGAAAGCTCCATTGGAGAAGAAGAGTAGAAGATACCATTGTTAGCCTTTGATAGATTCTAGGGTGAAGATTATCGGAATCGTTTTCTAGGGTTGTAAGAATCGATTAAACCTTCTTTGAAGGGTTTTGAGTCTTTCTAATCTCATATTCAGCTTGGTTTGTTTCACTTGTTCATCTCTTTCTCTTCATTATCTTCCAAATGGAAGCCATGATTTTATGCTTGATGATTTCGATTGTGATGATGTATGTTGTAGGCTAAATAGATGCGATTCTAGGGTAAGGAAAGGATGGTTATGGCTGGGACTATGATAGGATGGACTTAGAATTGCCTTTGGATGATTCGTTTACTTGAACAGAGCCACTGTTGGAGTCCACGGTTTGTTCATGCCAATCCACGGCCGTGGAAGTGGATGAACAGCCCGTGGTTTGCCTAATTTGTTTGATTTGATGAGTCTAAGTTCTAGAATGTTAGAATGTTGAAATCCTAGTGTTTGTTGAGTTAAATCTATCCAAGGGTGACCTAGTGTTAGCAACTAAGTGTTTAGAAGAGACCAACCCGGTGATTCTTGCTCTTAGATATCAAAGATGACAAACTCTAGCTAGTAGTGAGCCTCACAAGCCGCTATTGGACTGAGTGTGCTAGGATAGGTGTTTAGGACTTGCCTTTCCGAGACTTACCCGGTAAGGAGAGGTTAGATCCCTAGAATACCATCCGGTTTGTGTAGAATTCTTATACTTAGGCTCTTTGAGACTTACCCGGTGATGAGACCTTAGGAACGGACTAGTGGACCATGAGACCTACCCGGTGATTGATCCCAATCTAGAAACACTCACTCCCAACATACTATAGTTGATCCAAGGAATGGTTAGGTAGCTTGAGTCCTATGCCATAACCGGAATTTCCGATCCCTAGAATCTGTTTTTCTCCCTTTGATTACATATTTCGTATTTGTTTGTTTACTTGTGGTGTTAGCTTAGTTGATTGTTTATTTCGCATGATTTGTGATCTTTGATTGATCACCTAAAAACCAAACCAAAAACATTGAGATTTTCATTTCTTTATTCCTTTCTCTTTTCTTAGCCTAGATCTTCACTATCCTTAGTCATTAATCGATTCAATCTCACCTCAGTCTTTGTGTTCAACCTCGGAATACTATCCCTACTACAAAACGTCCCGTACACTGCGGGTTCACTAGGAGTTAGGAGAAATATAACGAGTTATAAATTTAAAGCTTTTGCGTGCACACGTTCTTAGCGTACCAACGGCGTCAAAAACTTGTTCGCTCCAAACCGTGTGTGGAAGCTTTAAATTTATAACCCTAGATGTAAGCTTAAAACAAGGATGCGAACCCGTAGTGTACAGGTCAATCGTAGTAAAAAGCAAGAAATTTCAGGGGTCGATCACAGGGACTTAGTGAAACAAAGTAGGTGTAGGTAGTCTATGTAATTACTAACCACAAAAGAAATTTAAGCAATCAAAAGATGATAATATAGTCAATTAAGAAAATATGCAATTCTAGGGATTAAAGCATCTAGCTGTGGTTCAAACTCAAGATCTCAAGATAAAGCGGACAAAGCTGAGATTTTGCAAAAGGATGGTGTTACTAAAGTGGAATAGATCACCGGGTAAGTCTCACTACTCACTAATCCCAAACCGTAACTCCTATTACCAGGTAAGTCTCAAGGAATTAAGGAAAAGAATCTATAACCTTAAACCAACACACCACCTAAGGGAGAAGAATCAGCCTTTACCGGGTAAGTCTCAGGCTAACTCACAAAGATGGGATGAAGGCACACTCAAACCCCAATAAAGGATAAACCTTTATTACCTACTCTTATGATCTTTGGTAAACAAACAAAGGAATTACCGGGTAAGTCTCATCCTAGGCTTGCATTGAACCAGGAAAGGTGTAATAAGAATAGGATTTGGCAAACTCTAACACTTAACTCTCAGTTTCGGATCAGATAGGTCACCTCGGTCAGACGAATTCCACCCCGGCCAAGATGTTCATCGACTGAGCGAGATGTTCTAGGGTTAAGGATAAAGACTCGAGCTTTCAGGGTCCTACTGGAATTTAAGATTATTCTATCATTGTTTTTTCCACAACCTTCAACCAATCACCCTAGAATCACACAAAGAAATTAGCCACTCATAATCATGAATGCAATAATCAAATATAAGGGAAGAAAGTGAATAATCGAACACAAAAAACATAAGAACAAGGCTTCAATAACTGAATCAATTATCTATCAAACAAGCATTCCTTGGATCACAATCCAACAAGACAAATCAACAAGAAGGGAATCTAAGAGAATCTTACAAAACCCTTCACAAAAGCTATAAAAGCTATCTACTTCCTTCCTTCAATCTTCCTTCAACCTTCCAAAAGTCCTCCTAACTGCAGCTTCTTAAATCCCTAGTTGTTATGATGGTAGCGGGGTGTAGCGGTTGTCTAAGCACAGTTGAATTTGTTGAAAATCCAACCTTTTTATAGGAAAATTACCTCCCTAAGATTAAAGATCTTAGAAAGATATTTTCCCATTAAATAGGTAAAATATATGAGCTGAATTATCTTCTTCCTTCCAGGAATCCAGCCTAAAAATATATGATCCTCTTTCCAAAAATAAAAGATCTCAGCCAAGAATAAAATATATCTCGCCGCGTCCAAGGTGTTCGCCTCGGTCGAGCAGCTCCTCTGGATCATCTCGGTCGAGATGGTACTGTAGCTGACCGAGGTGACTCTAAACTGAATGTGAAATCTCTCAAATCTGGTCCAAAGTGAATCTTCAATCCATTTTCATGATTCTTGGATTCTTCCTTAAGCTCCTGAATGTAGCTTCAATGACTCCTTAGCTCCTTTAGCTCCATTTTGATGTAAAACGTGCCATTTTACCTACGATTACAACGAAACTTGGTGTACACCTCGATTCCCACAAAAGTAGATGAAACGACGATATAATCACATAATATACATCCAAACATGCAGAATTTGGAAGATAAAACATCTAAACAAGTCCCAAAATATAGACTATAATTCATGCTATCAAGCTCATAGGGTCCTTTCCAAGTGTCTATTCCCTAGGACTGAGACCCCTCAAAAGATAAAGACCGATGAGCTATTCCTTCTCTATTGCATGCTCCATGGTAGACCCGCTGATTGTGCCACCCTCCTAGCCTCCACCATGAGCAAGCTTAAGAACAAGAGGGTTGGGAACATTGGGTATGGTGGGATGGTTACCCACATTGCTACGCAGCTCGGGATTGATTGCTCCGCATGCACTAGGATAGCGGCTAGACCTTTGGGTTTCAATAGCCTTATGACTAGGGGTATTATCTTTCCTAGACACCGAGGTCCAGCTACTGCTAGTATGCCATGGGAGGATAGGGGAGGTAGAGGCATTCCGTGGCTCCCAGAGTATTCCATTATGGCTGGACGCCATAATTGGAAGGAGACATTCGATGCTATGCATGCGAAAAGATTAGCACCGCCTCCTTACGTTCCGGATGAGCCTCGAGCTCAGGATATGGGAGGAGGTGATTACTATGAGGGAGGAGGTGATGAGAAGACATTTGGCACGTTTCCGGATCAGCCAGACACCTTCCCAAACCTACCTAGACAGTCTCCCCGCCCTTCTAGACCCTCCGGTGCTTCTTCCTCTCGCCGTGCTAGCGTGAGCGAGAGACCGACATGGATGGATGCTCCTCCCGCTTGGTATGGAGCACAGCCGGAGTGGATGGGAGCTCCGCCACCATGGTATGCACAGCCACCAGCAGCACCGGCCCCACAGGATGCACCAGCATGGTACGGCCAGCCACCGGCATGGTATGAGCAGCTACCGGAGTGGGCTACCGACCTTTCCAAGTGAGTCAGCAATTTGGAGATCCGCCAGGACGCTCGAGATGTACGGGCCGATGAGCATGACCAGATGATGAGAGATATATACCGCTAGCAGTTTGGGCGGAACTTCAGCTCCGATTTCCACCCGTTTCCACCACCGCCTCCATCGCAGTGACGAGATTTCATAACAGCCAGTTTCAGCCGCCCCACCGTCGTCTAGTAAGTTCACTTTTCTTTTCTTTCTTTTCCTTATTTCTTTTTGAACATTGAGGACAATGTTAGTCTTAAGTCTGGGGTGGGGTGTGACTATGTGTTGTAATAACTCTACTACATTTGCTTGCCTTGATCGATGACACTTTGCATGTTTCGTTTCATAGTCAAACGTTTCATTATTGTATTGCATGAAATTGTTTTTGAAAAACCCATAAAAATGTAAAAAATTTTGAAAAATTCTAAAAAGGTTTTGTGCTTCTATGATTTGAGATGATTTCTATAATAGTTCCTACTTGCGGATTGAACTTTTGATGACAATTGTATGCTTAAACGAATAATGAATTGAAAAGGAATTGAATGTGTTGATTATCCTTTCTTGCAAGTTTCATAATTTAAAGAGTTTTATCTAAATCATATTGAGAAATCGAGGTTGAAATCACATGATGAGTTCTTATACTTCTTTATGAAATGATTAAGGCAAATCGATTTTTCTTTGTTCTTTCTTTGATCACTTAGCCCCACAATGAAAGTAATTGCCTCCCTTACCTATCCGGGAATTTGGAGGAGTTGATATTTGGCATGTTTGATGTGGGAGGGCCGTGGAAGCAAATTTTTGCATTCAAAGAATAGAATTAATAGGTTTGGGGAAGTCAATCATGACGATGAGTAACTCGGCACCATTCACATAGCCGGGTGTTTGTGTCTTGCCAAAGTCGGATTGAGCGATATTCCTAACGGATTGTGGTATGTGCATCAAGGGTTTGAGGCATATCAAAATTGAGAAACGCCAATCTCCTAGGCTTCAGTTTTTGTGCACCGCTGTGCATACTTTAAAAGTAAAGTCGAAAAATAATGTGAAAAAGAATAGAGAAAAGTTCAAAGTTGATGGTGTTGAAATTCAAAATGAAAAGAAAAAGAGTTGGGTTATCCATTTTCCCGGATTCATGCACCACATCCCTTATTAGTTTCCCTGCCTTCCGCATTCTAGACCTTACTTGGAAGTCCTTAAGATTAAAAGAATGTTATTTGACTTGATGATCTAAATTGAAGTTTCTTATTTTTGATTTTGATAATTCTTGAAGATTATAATGTATGCCTTAAAGTTTAACCAATTCATGATGTTTCTTTGCTTTACATTCTTTGGTTTATGTATATAAGAGTTTCAAGGATGAATGAAGCAAGGTTTGAGAATGATCTATTGACTAGAAGCACACTTACCTAAAGGATGTTTTGTTTTTGAGTTTGTATGCATGTTTCATCCTAACTTGTGTTCTAAGCTTTCAAAAACCTTGCTTGGGGACAAGCAAATGACAAGTATGTGGTATTTTGTTAGCAAGAAATATTGCGATATTCTAGGAACTTATTATAGTTGTTTTTCATTAATTATTGCATTCATAGAAAAGGCATTGAACCATTTGTTAGCTTGTTCACCTATACTTTCGATATGGAGGTCTACATTAACTTTGTGTTGATTATAGGGGAATAAGAGCTGAAACCGGACCAATTCAGAGATAAAAGAGAGAATTCGATCATATCCAAGGATTAGGAACACATCAAGGAAGCTAAACAAGGAGCTAGGACGAAGAATGTCACGACACAAAGGAAACTACAAGCAATTTACATTCCACGCCCTGAATTACGGCCGTAGAGGAGTCCACGCCCTAAACCACGGCCGTGGATCTTGGCATCATGAGCGTGGAGCATTCCAGCAAGTTACACGGCCTAAAGTACGGTCGTGGAAGATGAGAGACACCGTAATCCTTTCCACGCCCTAAACCACGGTCGTGGAAACCCTTGAGACCGTGATTTAGACAATCTTTTGACGAATCATTTAGTGCCACATCATCTACATATTTGGGCTGGAAGATACCTCTTTCTCCACGGATAAAAAGGCGGGAAGAGGGAGTTTTCAGGGACCTCGCTTTGGAGAGTTCACCTTAGGGTTTTTGCGAGGAACTTTGTGGAAGCGCCGGTAGTTTGGATTCCCGAAGATTGTGTGTGGCGGAAGTTGCGCCCTTTTCTTCGGTTTTGATATTCAAGACGGATTGACATTCCGTTCTTCGTGTTTGCCTAAGATCGTTGTGAGGTTTTGTGTTATATTCTGAATCCATTGAGTATTCCATTTTGTGTTTGGATTTGAGATTGACTTTGAGTTATATTTGAGTTTTCGAGGGTTTTCATGTTTCATTCTTCTTAAATTGATTTTTGATATCATGACAATGGTTATTGGCTAAAACTCTTTAGCAATTCTAAGGTGAAGGGTTAATAGTTGTGGCTTAGATGATGATAGATCGATCGTAAATTGATTGGACCCTGAGATTTAGAGAGATCTTGTTGACGAACCCAAATCACGGCCTGTTCTTGGAGTTCGACGGCTGTGGTTCTCAAGATCCGACCGTGATTTACCCTAGTTTACGAACCTTGCTTTTACTTTGATCCAAGGTTAAAGATTAACTTTAATCTAGTTTTGGCTTGCCCTTTTCTAGGTAGTAGTGAGACTCATCACCCTCTATTTTGATTTCGAGTGTCACAACCTTAATCGTTTTAGTTAGTTTCGATCCTTGGTTTACAAGTTTGGGTATTTGAGATTAATTCTTGTCCATAGATCCTTTCTATACTGAAGCCTCAACAACCTTTATAGAGAGTGTCCTTAGATAAGTCATATAAAGTCTTGGAACTTCACCGTACATTGCTTTACTTTAGCATACATTTGCAACTCTTAACTCTGTCCTTAGTTCTTTAGTATATCTTGAATCGATCGTCACAATTAGATACCTGGATCTTTAGAGTTGCTGTTTACACAATATTTGCAAAGCTTATTACAATTACTTGCTTGACGAATAGCGAACTGAATTTGTTCCCCCCAAATCCCTGAGTTCGACACTCTAAAATTGTTGCTTTACTACGCTGATCCGTACACTGCGGGTTCGCTTGCTTTGATTCTAGTTTTATAAATTTAAAGCTTATTTGCACACACGTTTTAGGGCGAACAACGAGCCTTCTCACTCAACTTTAGTTGAAGTTGAGCTTCATCCAACTCCGGTTGGATGTTTCTCTAATTTTTTCAGCCGTCTTTTTCCCTTTCAACTTTCTTCTCAAAGTTTTCTCAAGTTCTGGATCAAAAGGAACTAGATCTTTGGTAGATCTAGTCTTTCGCATATACCTAAAGAATCTGCAAAAATCACTCAAAAAGAGATATCAAAAAACAAGAGCAAAGCTCCCAAGCTCGACAACCGATAACCGAAATTTGGTCTAGACCAAATCCCCGGCAGCGGCGCCAAAAACTTGTTCGCCCCAAAAGTGTGCGTGCAAATAAGTTTTAAATTATAAAACTGAAATTAAAGCAAGTGAACCCGTAGTGTACGGATCAGCGTAGTAAAACAAGAATCCAGAGTATCAAACTCAGGGCTTTGGGGGATCAAATTCAGTTTCGAATAATCGAGCAATCAAAAGTAGAGAAGCTTTGCAAATAATCGGGAAAACAACAATCTTAAAGATCCAGGTACCCAATTGTGGCAATCGATTCAAGATATTCTATAGATATAAGGACAGAGTTGAGATTGCAAAGGTATAACTAATGTAAGGTTGAGAACGGTGAAGTTCCAAAACCTTATATAACTCACCCAAAGACACTCTCTATAAACGTTATTGAGGCTGCAGTATTGAAAGGATCTAAAGGTAAGAATTAATCTCAAATCCCTATGCCCAAACCCAAGGAATCATAGATAAACTAGAACGGTTAAGGTTGTAACACTCGAAACCAAAATAGAGGATGTTGAGTCTCACTACTACCTTGGAAAGGAAAGCCATGGCTAGGTTAAAGCAAATCTTTAACTTTGGATTAAAGTAAAAGAAAGGGTCGTAAAACAGAGAAAATCACGTCTGGATCTTGAGATTCCACGGCCGTGGAACTCAAGAACAGACCGTAATTTATGGTGTTGAAGAGGTTTCTCACACTCTCAAGGTCCAATTAGTTTATGATCGATCTATCATTATCTAATCCACAACTATCAACCCTTCACCTTAGAATTGTTAAAGGGTTTTAGCCAACAATCATTGTCATTGAATCAAATATCAATTTAAGAAGAAAGAAAGATAAAAACCCTCGAAAACTCAATATCAAATCAAAGTCAATCACAAATCTGAACAACAAAGTAGTACGTGTAATGAATTCAGAAAATGGAACAAGAATCCTCACAGCAATCTTAGGGAACAATGAAGAACGGAGTGTCAATCTGTCTCCGAAAGCAAAACCCTAAGAAAATCTCCAAAGTACGTAATCTTTAATATCGCGTCTTTCACAAATCTCCAATCCTCCTTCTCAATCCCGAACGTCAAATTACAAGCGAAGGTAAAATGAACCCTAAAGCAGCCGTCCTCGAAACTCCCTTCTCAAGCCTTCTTATAGGGTGAAATAGGGTTACGAGAAAGCCCAATAACCGTCGCTGACGTGGAAAATATGACACGTCACTTCGTCATGGAAATCACGGTCTAGTACAAGTTTCCACGGCCGTGGTTTAGGCTGTGGAACTTTCTGTTGTGCTCCAAATTCACTCTCCACGATCAAAGGCAAAGTCCACGGCCGTAATTTAGGGCGTGGAAATCAAATCCTTTATGAAAGCCTTTATTTCGTGATGTTCTTCACTCATGCTCCTTCCTTAGCTCCTCCAAAGCATCTCCTTGACATCTAGCATGATCAAATACTCCTTTCCTTCCACATTTTGCTCCAATTCAAGCCTTTTATCACCTATAAACAAAACAAAGCTAGTGTAGATCTCTATATCGACAAAGTGGGTGAATGAGCTCACAAATGCTTCAAACTCATATCTATGTACACATAAAAGAGGGAAAAACAACTAAAACAAGTGCCTAAAATATAGTCATATTTCATGCTAACAGGTCCACTGGGATAAAGGCTCATTCTTTCATTGTCTTTCCCACAACTTTCAGTTAATCACCCTAGAATCGCATAAAGAACATAGCTAACAATCATCATGATAACAATAATTAAATATATAATAAAGGAATCAATATTCAAACAAGAAAACCTTAACACAAAGGTCTCAATAACTGAATCAAACAATCAAACAATCAATCAGCGTTCCTCAATCACAATCAGAAAAGACTATAATCGAACCAAACTAAGAAAATCTTAGAAATTCCTTCAAACTAGCTTCCTTCCTTCCTTAATCTTCAACCTTAAAAACTTCCTTCCAACTCTCGAGAATTCTGCTCCTTGATTCGGATATTCCGAGATTTGGTGATCCAAAGATGGATGATTTCCAGAAAATCGGCCTCTTTATATAGGAGAATTACCTTTATAAGATAAGATATCTTCTAAAGATAATTTCCTTCTTTAAAATATCTTCAAATCTCCCAAAATAAATCAGCCAAAAAGATATGATTCCTTCTAAAATCCATCCTAAAATATGTGATTTTCACTTTCCAAAAATAGAAGACCTCAACCTAAGATAAAGATCTTGTGTCCCGTCATCAATTCGCCTCGGTCCAGCTTATCCTAAAGATCACCTCGGTTAAGGTGGCACTGTATCCAACCAAGGTGAATATCAGTTAAGCGTGAATCTCTCTGATCTGGTTCAAAATCAATCTTCTATCTCATTTCCATGCTTTTTGAGCCTCTCTTATGACTCCTCAATGCTCCAGAATGTGGCTCCAATGACTCCTTAGCTTATTTAGCTCTATTTCGTCCCAAAACGTGCCATTTTCCCTCGAATCATTACGAAACTAGGTGTAGACCTCGATTCTCGCAAAGGTAGAAAAAACAACATAATAATCAAGGGATATACATTCATACATGTAGATTTATGAAGATAAAACGTCCAAACCAATCCAAAAATATAGACTATAGTACATTCTATCAAAATACCCCATACTTGTCCCTTGCTTGTCCCCAAGCAAGATCCAAATCTTAGATACAAGATAGAATGGATTATAAGTCATCAAAAAGATCAATGAAAAACATTTCAAAACCTTTTGGTGGTGTGCTCCACACATAGATCACCCTAAGAGAATGCTTCATGGCAAATAAAATCAAGACATGATCAAAACTTTTTATAAATATAAGAAAGATGTTCATCTTTGCATAAAATTATAGAATGCATAATAAATCATATTTATCGAAATCAATCATGTATAATCCAGTTAAACCACCAACTCAATCAACATACTCGAGGTCTCAAGGGCTTCCAAAAGAGGTCAAGAAACGTGTCAGGGTGGGATGTTTATAGGGTAATGTGGTGCTAGAATCCGGGAATAGGATCTTTGAATCACAACATCTTCCACCAATAAGCTTTGAATCACAACATCTTCCACCAATAAGCTTTGCTTATTTTCACTTTTTTACTTTACTTTTTGGGAGCATGGACAGAGGTGCACAATAAACGAAGCCTAGGAGATCAATAATCATCAATTTATCGAGATGCCTCAAACCCTTGATGCACATACCATGACCCGTTAGGACTATCGATCAATCCGACTTTGGCAAGACACAAACACCCGGCTATGTGAATGGTGCTAAGTCACTCATCATCAAGATCAATGTCCCCAAACCTAATATGTTTCTTTCTAACACATTTTCAGCCAAGATCTCAACTTCACTTCACACGCTTTTCATCAACTGCCTCGGAATTCCCGGATAGGTAAAGGGAGGCAAAAATGTATATGAAGGGCTAAAGCATGGTCAAGAAGAAAAAGAGAATGAAGTTCCTTAATCATCCCAAAAAGAATGTGAGAGAACTCATAATGTGGTGTCAACCTTCAAATCCAACATAATTTTGATAAAAACAAAGTATTAAACATGTTAGAATTTAAAACAAAGCATTTAGAAACTTAAACATATCATAAAACCTGTCGAGCATAAAAAGATTTCAAAACCAATATGCAGACAAAATCTTCATCGAGGTCATATCCAGAACAGAAGCACAAAATGTTTCAAAAATCTTTCAGCTAAAAACCCATCTCGGTCGAGGTGTTATGACTTCATCCGAGGTGTTCAACCTCGTTCGTCAAGAACGTCTCGTTCGAGCTAAGAAATTTTTTCAAACTGGTTTTTGACGTTTTTCTCAAACAGAAACCTGCAGGTATGCATGTAATGACAGATAAACACATAGAGTAGAATAAGACAATAATATCCAAGAGTCATACAAGTAAAACACGTAAGTCAAATAGTATATCAATACCCCATACTTTGGACACATTGTCCCAATAGGTCGAATATAAGTCTGAAAGATCAAAGTACTCACCGGACATAGCTGAACTGCATAATAAATAACAAACGCTACATCTCGGTTGGCGAAGAACATCTCGGTCGAGGCGTCCTGACAACATCCAAGATGTGTCTTAGTCAAACTCCGTCTTCTCAATTTCTCGAACGTCAATCCTTCCATGTAGCTCCTGGGTTGTAATTTCTTCTCAGAGATCACTTGATTTTGTATAGGAGGACACACAAAACACAAAGCAAACTATCTAAACTAAACTAGGAAGGAGAAAAGAAAGCAATACCTTGTGTTGCCTCCCAAGAAGCGCTTGGTTTAAGGTCGCTAGCTGGACCTTTCTCCATGGAATTACTCAATGTAACTCGAACACCTTGTAGTGCTGATCACATCCATCATAAAACTCTTCCAAAAAGATTCCGGTTCTTGATTTCACATGCAAATGGTAAGATCTCCCACTTACGAGTTTGTATGGTTTGATTTTCACCGGAATCCTTCTAGCTTTGCTGCACATTTATGGGACATAATCTAGCCTTGTGTCCCATCATTTCCTCGATCTAGAAATCAGCTTCTCTTAAATCCTCTTTGCTTTCCCATCTCCAGCTTGGGGATGACGTATGGTCTTCGTCATGTGAATGACCCCATACTTGAACAAAAGACACTTCATCGCCTTAACGGTGAAGTGCTTGCTAGCTCCGTTCCTCGTAGTCCAAGGAGCATCTTCTTTCAGCAAATATAAGGGAGGTTTCATCTTGATCTTAGGAGGTTCTTCCGGAAGATACCTCTAACTCTTCGGTGCATTCCTGTAATGATTAGTAATTTCGAAGGGAATTTTAACGGAGTAAGAGAATATACCGGATCAAGCGTTTCAAGCTTTGGGATGAGAATCATGTCTAGAGGAAAGTCTGCACATATAATCTCTTCTATCTTCTCCGGTTGTGCCTCAACCTGGGCCAATGGTTCATCATTTTAGCCAAGGTACTTTACTCCTTCCTCTTTTTCTTCTTCAAGAACTTCTAGAGGAACATCGGGTTCAATAGGAGGAATTCTCAAGACTTGGAATTCTTCCTCGCTCGATAAATGATCTTCCATGGTTTTATAAGATTCCGAAATGGCTTTCATGTCGTCTTCCATCTTGTCCATCACTTTTAACATCTTTTCCAACATCATTTGTATCTGATCCTCAGAGGTTTGTTGTGGAGGTTGCACTTGAGGCATATAAGAGACTTCTCCTTGCTTATAAAACGTGTGAGGGGGATTAAGCTCATCCCAATATGCGTGTTCATCCTCAATGGATTCCTCACTTTTTCTTCCGTCACTAAACCAATAATAGGCATACTTGTCCTCCAAATATTCATAATGGTTCGCCCTAGCAAGTTGTCTTGCTCTCCAAACTGGATCAAATGCAGGTTCATAGCGACTCGCAGCCATTGGAAATCCTGAAAACTACAAAACTCATAGGAAAAGATCAAATGCAAAAACAAAAGCGTCCAAGCTAGACAACCAAATACCGAACTCGGTCTTGACCAAGTCCCTGGAAACGGCGCCAAAAACTTGTTCGCTCCAAAAGGTTTGGGCAAGCTTTAATATTTATACCAAGAATAATTGCAAATAGCGAACCCGCAGTGTACAAATCGATTGTAATAAAATCAAGAATTCAAGGGTTGAACACATGGACTATGGTGAAACAAAGATCGGTAATTCAGGTTGTCAATAACAAACACAAGCAGCAAGCAATGATATCAAAGATGATGTAATAACCAGGTAAAATGAATGCGGATTCTAGAGATTAAAGCATCCAATTGTGGTTCCGACTCAAGATCTCAAAAGATAACGTGGACAAAGTTGACGTTTGCACAGGAAAGGTGTTTCTAAGGTGGGAATAGATCACCGGGTAAGTCTCACGCTAACTCTCAAAGATGGGATGAAGGCACACTCAAACCCCAATAAAGGATAAACCTTTATTACCTACACTTATGATCTTGGGTAAACAAACAGAGGAATCACCGGGTAAGTCTCATCCTAGGCTTGCGTTGAACCAGGAAAGGTATAACAAGGATAGGGTTTGGCAAACAGAAACCTCAACTCAGATAAGGATTAGAAAAGGTCTCGCCTCGCTCAAAATATGTACCATCTCGGTCGATATGTTTCACGCCTGACTGAGGTGTTCGTTGATTAAGGTATTGGCTCAAGCTTTCAGGGTCCATAGGGATAAAGGCTCATTCTTTCATCGTCTTTCCCACAACTTTCAACCAATCACCCTAGAATCGCATAAAGAACTTAGCCAACAATCATCATGATAATAATAATCAAATATATAAGAAAGGAATCAATATTCAAACAAGAAAACCTTAACACAAAGGTCTCAATAACTGAATCAAACAATCAAACAATCAATCAGCGTTCCTCAATCACAATAAAAAAAGACAACAATCGAACCAAACTAAGAAAATCTTACAACTTCCTTCAAACTTCCTTCAATCTAGCTTCCTTCCTTCCTTGATCTTCAACCTTCAAAACTTCCTTCCAACTCTGAAGAACTCTTCTCCTTGATTCGGATATTCCGAGATTTGATGATCCAAAGATGGATGATTTTCAGAAAATCAGCCTCTTTATGTAGGAGAATTACCTTCTTATGATAAGATATCTTCAAAAGATAATTTCATTCTTTAAAATATCTTCAAATCTTCCAAAATATATCAGCTAAAAAGATATGCTTCCTTCCAGAAATCCATCCTAAAATATGTGATATTCACTTTCCAAAAATAGAAGATCTCAGCCAAAGATAAAGATCTCGTGTCCCGTCATCACTTCGCCTCGGTCCAACCTATCCTAAAGATCACCTTGGTCGAGGTGGCACTGTAGCCAACCGGGGTGAATCTTAGTTAAACGTGAATCTCTCTGATTTGTTCTAAAATCAATCTTCTATCTCATTTTCATGCTTCCCGAGCCTCTGTTATGACTCCTCAATGCTCTCCTTATCTTCCTTATCTCTATTTCGTCCCAAAACGTGCCATTTTCCCTACAATCACAACGAAACTAGGTGTAGACCTCGATTCTCGCAAAGGTAGACAAAACAACATAATGATCAAAGAATATACATTCATACATGCAGATTTATGAGATAAAACTTCCAAACCAATCCCAAAATATAGACTATAATACATGCTATCATACACCCCGATAAATCCAACCCCATCTCAGTGGCGATGTGAGTCACTAGACCTCTATAACAAATATCTCCCTTGGCCTTAACCTTCACCTTGTACAGCTCCTCTGCAACCATAGCAGCAAAGTCTGGAATCCCTCTTGTCACCATGCAAAACATACTAAAAAGCTCACCTAACGGACCTTCTAGGGCGTCTTAGTACGCGCCAGAAGCATCTCACTAAATATCCGGTGAGTGATACGGAAGACAAGATGGTAGATGATGCGCTCCCGAGAATCCCCGGGCTGCCATTTGTCACGGTGGGAGGTAATGTGGACGATGCTCTCCCAGAAACTGCGAGCCTGTGCACAAGTTGAGAAATGTGTAGCTGTAGGAGTGTGGAAGCCAAAAATCTCCCCAAACTGCTCAAGGAGAACAATGTAGTTCTTGTTCATCATCCGGTACTTGATCCCTCTATTCTCTGGCATGTACCTGACAGAACTCAGAAATTCGAACGTCAGCTCCAGATAAGCCGGCGCACGAATAACCATAAAATTATCCAAACCAACAATGGAGACAATCTTCTACAGTTCATCCACCATATGCAAGCACTCAAAATCAGGAATGTCCAGGTATCTCCGGGCTATGATCGGGCAGCCACAAATACGGTCAAAGTCCTTCTAGAATAGTTCATGAATCGTTGAGACTTGTGGGTCTGAAGGAGTAGAAGGAGAAGATTGTCGGGAAGTACTAAGACGGTCTCTAAGGACCAACTGACGATCGGATCTCCTCAAATAATCGATAACTGAGAATCACCTCGGTCGGATTTAATTGTATCTCGGTTGAGACGTAGACGACTGGACCGAGGCGAAGTGCTATCTCGATCGAACTCCAAAAATTTTAAGTTTTCCACCCAATTTCCACTACCAATTGCTTCCTATGGGGTACTTAAGCACTTCTCAACAACAAGCAACAACAAACAACATCTAATATGTGCAAATCAAGCCAAAACCTAACGAAAAAGGGTTTCGAGCAAAATGCCCGAAATCTACAGCAAATGATGAATTTCAGTGATTCTTAATGCATGAAATCCATTGATCTTGCTTCTCCTGATGATTTAGAACTAAAAATCGTGGCAAATGGTGGAGATTTGAGAATTTAGGAGCAAAAGAGCCGTCGGTCAAGTTGAGAAGAAGAGGGAGTTTGGGTTGTGAGGAGAGAGAAATTCGTTCTCCTTTTATACCCTAGCAAAATTTGATTTCATCTTGGCCGAGGTGTTTCTAGGCGTACCGAGGTGACAGAGCGAGGTGATTCTCATATAATATCATCTCAGTTGAGCGAACTCCATCTCGGTCGAGGTACTTTCACAGCATCAGAGATGTGTCTCAGTTGAACTCCGTTTCCTCAAATCAATCCTTCCATGTGTTTCCTGAGTTGTAGTTCTTCTTCTTGGAGGACACCAATTTCCTGTCTAAGAGGACACACAAAACACAAAGCAAACTATCTAAACTAAATTGGAAAAGGGAAAAGAAAGCAATACCTTGGGTTGCGTCCCAAGAAGTGCTTGGCTTAAGGTCAATAGTTGGACCGTATGTCACTCTCAAGCAAGATGCAAAGCTGCAATCTCTTCAACAGAAACTTCCGATTAATACCTATTAAACCTATGACCGTTGACCTTAAAACTTCCACTAGCTTCACCCCATACTTCAACTCAAGCATGGGGAAAAACATTTTTCACAATGTAAGGTCCCGTCCATCTAGATTTTAACTTACCTGGAAAGAGGCGGAGGCAGGAGTTGAAGAGTAGAACAATATCCCCTTCTTTAAACTCCTTAGGGATGATGTGATTGTCGTGCCATTTCTTCGTTCTTTCTTTGTAGATCTTGGCATTCTCATAGGCATTTAAGCGCAGCTCTTCCAACTCATTGATATCCAAAAGCCTGTTCTCTCCAGCTTCCTTGAGGTCGAAGTTGAGCCATTTGATATCCCAATACCCTTGTGCTTTAACTCAACGGGAAGATGACAAGACTTCCCATATACCAAATTGTAAGGTGTCGTACCTATGGGAGTCTTGAATGCGGTCCTATACACCAAAAGAGCATCGTCCAATTTTATGGACCAATCCTTCTTTGTCCTAGAAACGGTCTTTTCCAAAATTGCATTGATTTCTCTATTAAATATCTCCACCTGCCCACTAGTTTGAGGATGATAAGGGGTTCATACCTTGTGGGTGACCACATACTTCGATAGAAGTGTCTCGAACTTCCGAGCGGTAAAATTTGTCCCTCCGTTGCAGATGATGACTCGAGGTGTCCCAAAACGTGGAAAGATAATCCTATTGAAGAACTTCACGACCACCATGGCGTCATTAGTGGGAGAAGCAATGGCTTCCACCCATCTAAAGACGTAATCAACAGCTAAGATAATGTAGAGGTTTCCTGCGGATGATGGGAAAGGTCCCATGAAATCAACTCCCCACACATCAAAGATCTCGACCTCTTGATAATTGTTATAGGCATCTCATTCCGCCTAGATATATTTTCTTGTTCTTTGGCATGCATCAGAAGAAGCAACAAATGTTTGCACATTTTTAAATAATGAAGGCCAAAAGAAACTGGTACGCAATACCTTAGCGCACGTTTTGTGAGCGCTAGCATATCCTCCACAAGGAAGTGAGTTGCAATTCCGTATGACACTAGTAGTCTCATCCTCCGGAAAGCACCGTCGAAGCATCCCATCCGGTCCTCTTTTGAAAAGTAGAGGCTCGTTCCATTAGTAATGACGTACATCCTTGAAGAACTTCTTCCTTTGAGCGTATATCAATCCTGGAGGTATTTCCCGAGAAACAAGATAATTAATAATATCAGCATACCAAGGTTCTTTGCCATCAGAAATTTGGTGAAGCCAATGCTCTACCAAATGCAAATGCTCATCGGGAAATGAATCATAAATGGGTAGATTGGCCCTTTCGAGCGAGATAGGTGGTAGCCGGCTGAGGTGATCCGCTACAAAATTCTCGGATCCCTTCTTATCATGAATCTCTAAGTCAAACTCTTGAAGCAAGAGAATCCAATGAATAAGACGCGGCTTTGCTTCCTTTTTAGCTAGCTAGTATCAAATAGCTGCATGGTCAGTATTAACAATAACTTTCGCTCCCACTAAGTAAGAACGAAACTTCTCAAATGCGTAGACAATTGCGAAGAGCTCCAAGTGGTGGCGTAATTCAGTTGAGCTTCATTTAGCGCCTTGATAACATAGTAAATGGCATTGGTCCGACCATCCTTCTTTTGCCCAAGCACCGCTCCTATGGCCACATCACGCATGATCTCAAAGGGCAAGGTCCGGGAGATTGAATGATGGGAACGATGACCAATTCTTCCTTTATCCTGTAAAAAACATCAAGGCATTCCTGCAAGAACTCAAAAATATCATCCTTATTCAAAAGATTAGTAAGCGGTTTAGAGATCTTAGAGAAATCCTTGATGAACCTCCTGTAGAAATCTGCATGCCCAAGAAAACTCCGCACACCTTTAATAGAACAAGGTGGAGGAAGTTTCTAAATAGGCTCGATCTTAGCTCGATCAACCTCTATACCTCGGTTGGAAACGAGGTGCCCCAACACAATTCCTTCGCTAATCATGAAGTGATACTTTTCCCAATTCAAACCGAGATTAGTGTCTTTACAACGTTGTAACACTAGAGAAAGGTTAGCCAAACAGTTATCAAAAGAGGAACCATATACGAAAAATCATCCATGAATACCTCCGTGATCTCCTCAATATAGTTGGAAAAGATAGCCATCATACAATGCTGAAAACTTGCGGGTGCGTAACACAATCCGAATGGAATTATTCGGTAAGCGAATGCCCCCATGGACAAGTGAATGCGGTCTTCTCTTGATCATCTAGATGGATAGGCATCTGAAAGAAGCCACTATAACCATCTAAATAGAAAAAATGAGTGTTGTGCTAACCGTTCAAGCATTTGATCAATGAATAGAAGAGGAAAATGGTCCTTTCTTGTTGCCAAATTCAATGTCCTATAGTCAATGCACATCCTTCAGCCCGTAACGGTCCTTGTGGGAATCAACTCGTTGTTCTTGTTGGTTACATAGGTCATCCCACCCTTCTTGGGAACTACATGCACCGGACTCACTAATTTGCTATCCGCTATGGGAAATATGATACCTGCATCAAGCAACTTAAGAATCTCTTTCTTCAGAACCTCTTTCATGATCGGATTTAACCATCTTTGAGGTTCCCGTGAAGGCTTGTGATCATCTTCTATTAGAATCTTATGCATGCAAAGAGAAGGCTTAATACCAACAAGATCATCAATAGTATATCCCTAAAGTCTTTCTATATTTTCTTAACTCATGCATCAATCTAGACAACTCATTTTCAGTAAGAGTACCACTAACAATGACAGGATAAGTGGAATCCGGACCAAGGAAAGTGTACCTTAAGTGAGTTGGGAGAGGTTTAAGCTCTAAGATAGAGGTATCTTAAGAGGTGGATTCGTACCTCCTTCCTCTATCGAAGAGGATTTGGAAACTTCAGAAGAGATGGAAGAAACATATGCATCATCCAAGAAGAGAACGTCCTTTGAAAAGGTGGAGAAATTGTTTGCCTCAGGAGAGACTCGGTCGAGGCCTCTAGGGTTAGCCCGAGGTGATGAACTTAAGTTATGGCTTCCAAGCTTCGTATATATGCATCACATAAAACATCTACACCTTCCTCCATCATACTAAAACTTAAAGATGGTTAAAGACGAAAGGCACATTAGGTTTTTCAAAACCTAATGTGCTTTTCGTCTCCTCGATGAGTTTTTACAATCAACATTACATCCCGAAGTTGCAAGAAATGGTCTTCCAAGAATGATGGGAATAGGATAATCTGCAGGAATGTCCAACACCACAAAATCTATAGGTATGTTGAAATTACCTAGTTTGATGGGAATATCCTCTAAGATTCCAACGGGACAAGAAATGGAACGATCCGCCATGTATAAAGTCATCTTCACGGGCTTGGGCTCTCCAAGAACAATCTTCTCATAAAGTGCTAGAGGAATGATGCTCACACTTGCTCCTAGATCACAAAGTGCAACGTAAGTGACATCCCCAACTTTGATGGGAATGCAAAACGAACCGGGATCTCTTAGCTTTGGTGGCATATTTTCTTTCATGATTTGAATGAGCTCCAAAGATCTAGAGGACATCCGCACTTCTCCAAGTCTTCCAGCTTTTTTTCCTTGACAAGACCTCTTTTAGAAACTTGTAATAGGCGGGCATACCTAAGATTGCATCAATAAAAGGGATGTTAATATGTAGCTTATTCATAAGGTCAAGAAACTTACCGAAGTGTTTGTCTAGACGTTCTCGCACCCTAGATTGAGAGAACGGGAGTGGCGGCTTGTAAGCTTGTGGTGAAACATAAACATCAGACTTCTCTTTCGCTTTTTGGGGCTCCATCTCAGTTGGCACCTCGACCGAGGTGTTCTTCGACAGATCGTGGTTTGACTGAGGTACTGGATCAATTGTCTTCAATCCACTTCGTGTGGTGATTACCATGACCTGCCCCATTGGGTTGTTCACCGTCCTTTCTGAGAGTTTACCCATATCTCTAGGAGCTTCATTAGCCTTGTTGAAAACATGATGTTCTATGGCTTTTTGTGCCTTCGAAAATGTGTTCATATAATTTTCCATAGCATTGAGCTTGGTCATGATTGCTTCCAACACAACATCCATCTTCTCCTTAGGTTATTGGGATGAGCTTGATGATGGATCTTGACTCTTCAATGAATAGAAGAAGAAGATGGAGGAGTTAGAGCACTTTCAGCATGAGAATAAGAGTTACTGGAATTTTGTTGATTTGATCTCTAATTGTTGTTGAAATTTCTATTGTTGCTGTAATTCTTATTCCTTGACCCTTGATAGTTTCCTCTCCCCAAGTATCCAACATCTTGCTCCTTGGATGCTCCCTAAGCTTGAGATAATAAAAGTTCCTTCAAATCTTTGACTTCATTGTTGAGGGTAGTAAGTTGAGCAATGCTCGAAGTGGTAAAATTCAGCTCCGAAGGTCCAACTTGCTTTGCTCCATCTTCAACCCTTCGATGGGAGTACTTCTTCATGTGTAAAGCTTGCTTCTCAACAAAATCCCAAGCTTCATCAACTGGTGTATCCATAAAAGTGCCAGCAAAAATTGATTGGACTTTGAATTGAGTTTCCTTACCCAACCCTTGAAGTAGATCTCTAGCAATTCAATCTTTGGAATCCCGTGGTGAGGGAAATCCAACAAAAGGTCCTTGAACCTTTCCCATGACTTGAACAAACTTTCTCTATCCTTCATGACAAAAGCATTAATCTTACCCTTTAACTCCGCAGTTTTTGATGGGGGAAAGAATTTAGTGATAAACTCCGTAATCATTTCTTCCCATGCGTTAACTCTTTCAGCTGGAAGGGATTGATACCAAGCAAGCGCCTTGTCTTTCAAAGAGTAGTAGAATGGCCTTAGCTTGAAGTTGTTGTTCTCCACTCTTGATGGTCTCAAAGTCTCCATAAGAATCTCATAGTTTTGCAAGTGTTGATGTGGAGATTCTCTTTCTATGCCTCTAAATTGACATTGTCGAATCATTGAGATGACTTGAGGTCAAAACTCGTAGTCATGCTCAGTTGGATCTCCTAGATTAACTCCGGGACGCCGCACTTGTTGATTTGGGTCCATCCATTGACCTAGAGTTTGCGGTTCTCAAACGAATAGATTACCTCGGTCAACCCTAGTTGGCAACCGAGGTGGTGGTGGAGGTATCTCAACCTCGGTCCGATGACTGGATTCGGTCGAGGTCGTATGTGTGCTTGCAGTTCTGCCATGTCAGCTCGGATCTCTTCCGTTCTTGGACGAGATTTTTCTCTTTCTCTTTGTAAAGATCCATTACTTAGCAAAAGTTTCTCTAGTGCATCTTTCAATTCAGCTTCAGGATCTCGATTATCTTGTGCTGCCATCATAGCTTCTCTTAATCTTCTTTTGTATGTCTTTTCTGGTTCTGGATCGTAGGGAACGATTTCTTTCCCAGCAAGAGTTCTTCGCATAAACCTAAAGAAAGATCCAGTGAAATCACTCAAGTAAAGCGATTAGTAGCAACAAGGGCAGCAACCCTACAACACAACCGAATACCAAACTTGGTTGTGACCAAGGCCCTGGCAACGACGACAAAAAACTTGTTCGCTCTCAAACGTGTGTGTAATAGTGAACGAAATAACTGTAAATTTATAACCTAAAATAAAAGCCTGCCTGAACAATATGCGAACCCGCAGTGTACGGATCAATTGTAATAACGGCAAGTACTCCAGGGTCAAACACATGGAGTATGGTGAAATCAAGCACGGTAAGAATCAGGTTGTCAATAAAAAACAAGCGATAAAGTAAAGATGATATATAAATCAGATAAGAGAATGGAGATCTAGAAGTCAAGGCATCGGTTGTGGTTCCGACTCAAGATTTCTAAGGATAACGTGGACAAAGTTGAAGTTTGCAAAGGAAGGTGTTTTTAAGGTGGGAATAGATCACCGGGTAAGTCTCACTACTGACTATCCCAAACCAAAGATCCTCTCACCGGGCAAGTCTCAAGGAACTAAGGTAAGGAACTATAATCTCAAACCAACACACCACCTAAGGG
This sequence comes from Fagopyrum homotropicum, assembly GCA_033239125.1. Classification (NCBI taxonomy): domain Eukaryota; kingdom Viridiplantae; phylum Streptophyta; class Magnoliopsida; order Caryophyllales; family Polygonaceae; genus Fagopyrum; species Fagopyrum homotropicum. Next base: position 120,371,152 of record BSWB01000004.1, on the reverse strand, counting down.
GATAGAACTAACCTTTACTGGGTAAGTCTCAGGATAACTCACAATGGTACGACGAAGGCATACTCAAACCCTAATAAAGGATAAACCTTTAATACCTAACACTCGTCATCATAGGTATACAAGCAAAGGAATCACCGGGTAAGTCTCATCCTAGGCTTGCGTATGAACCAGGAAATGTGCAACAAGGATAGGATTTAGCAAACTAAAACCTAAACTCAGGTTTGGTTCGGATCAGGTTCACGTCTTGCTCAGTTCATATTAATCTCGGTTGAGATGTTCTATGAACCGACCGAGGTGAGGTTCAGTTTGGTTTTGGCTCGAGCTTTCAAGGTCCACTAAGGTAAAGGCTCACTCTTTCATTGTCTTTCCCAAAACCTTTAGCCAATCACCCTAGAATCGCAAGAGAATTTATCCAACAATCATCATGATAATAACAAGCAAATATATGATGAAAGAGTTAATAAGAAAACAAGAAAACCTTAACACAAAGGTCTCAATAATCAACTCCAAACAAACAATCAATCCAAACAATCAGCAAATTGTGTTCCTAAATAACAAATCAAAAGACAACAATAAAGGTTCTCTAAGAAAACCTTACAACTTCCTTCCAAAGCCTTCAATGTTCACTTCAAAGCTATCTTCCATCAACTTCCTTCTTCCTTGGAATATCTTCAATCTCCCAAAATAATCAGCTGACCAAGCATACTTCCATCCAGAAAATATCTCCAATCTTATAGGAAAATCACTTGCCAAAAATAAAAGATCTCATGGGCCATGGGCCGTGCGTCTCGATCCAGACCCAACAAGTCATCTCGGTCGAGGTGATCATGTTGTCAGCCGAGATGAACTTCAGTTACGTGCAAATCTTCCAAAACTGGTTCAATATCGAATTTCTATCCAACTTCCATGGTTCATATGCCTTCTAGCTCCTCAGTTCTACAATATGCAGCTCCAATGATTCCTTAAATCCCTTGGCTCTATATCGCTTCAAAACGTGCTATTTCCCCAACAATTACAACAAAACTAGGAGTAGACCTCAATTCTTACAAAGGTAAACAAAACGACATATTCATCAAGAATATACAGCCATGCATGTAGATTTATGAAGATAAAACGTCCAAACCAATCCCTAAATATAGACTATAATGCACGCTATCAGAAGACCACCACAAAATGATATAGGAAGTCGATGAATATGCCATTCATCAACTCCATAAAGACGGCGGGCGCATTCGTGAGCCCGAATGGCATCACTACAAACACGTAATGGCCATACCGAGTCTGAAATGCCGTCTTATGCACATCCTGCTCTCTCACCCTCAGCTGGTGATATTCCGAGCGCAAGTCTATCCTGGAGAACAGTCGCTCCATGAAGTTGATCCAACAAGTCATCAATGTGGGGCAAAGGATACTTGTTCTTGATGGTCACCTTGTTCAACTCTTTGTAGTGGATGCATAGTCTCAACGATCCGTCCATCTTCGCATGAAGAGGATAGGTGCACCCCACGGGGAAACGCTAGGGTGAATGAAGCCCTTCTCTGCCAACTCCTCGAGTTGCTTCTTCAGCTCTAACAACTCAACATGCACCATACGGTATGGGGCCTTCGGGATCGGTTTCGTCCCTGGCTCCAACTCTATGTCGAAGTCCACGCTCTTCAGTGGAAATAGATTGGATGACTTATCAAATGCCTCCACCAACTCACATGCAACAAAATGTCCTCTAACGTTGCACCCGAAGGTGTCACAATACTGTCCAATCAGTCTCACCTATGCTCGAGCCGTCGATCCCTTGGATGACGAATCGACTCCAATGATGTCTCTACATTTTCATACCAATACTCTCTAGTAATTGTAAATCTTCAATCATATATCTAGCGTCGGTGTTCATGGCTTCTCTTGAGCCTCAACAACCTTAGCCATCCTCTTTGGTGTAACTAACACCGAAATCACCTTTTACAATACCTCAGCGGATCTAGTGATGCCGAAGTATATGGAAAGCATCCTACCTTCTTTTCCACTTTTGTTACACGCTAGACGTCTTCTCAAGCTTGTTACTTCATCGAGGCGCAACTTGAATCTTGCACTTGGGTACTCTACAATCTAATAGGGTAACTATCTCGTTCCTTTCTGCGATCCACACGTTGTCGACAACCTTGGATAATACATTCTGAACATCTTCCATAACTTGTTCTTCCGCCTCTGGCGAATCAGCAATTGGGACTTAACCCCGACCTCTCGCCACTGGAGGTCCACCAACTCGTTCATGACTTACGATTACCGGAGTTAGAGGTGGTCTACCTCTTCCCCGTCCTATAGCAGATGTAGCTCTAGTCGGAGCCATCAACAATAATATCATAGCTACGTAAAAGGCTATATAATGCCATATCTATAGATATATATAATACTCAAATCCATACAAGCATGCACATGCTAACACATAATATGTATATATATATATATACCGCTGAGATCCTCAAAAGGGGTAATGGATTCCCGTACACTCTATCCCAAAACAACTGTACACATTTCAAAACCAAAATCCTTTGGAAAAGTCAGACCCCTTTCGGGTTCTGTATATTTATCTATTCGACCTTTATTGTAGATTGCAAGTGCCATTGTTGTCAACCTAAGGCTCTAATACCAACTTTGTAACACCCAAAATCCGTGGGACTCGGGGCGCTGCTAGGCTAGGATCTAATAGTGGATCTTGACCCTAACTTGACAACAAGTTCACTGGATCTTACAACAAGGATAAGATAGATATAAAATCAAATACATAAAACTATATAAATATACACATCCAAAATATATAGAAAACACAACTGAGTACAAAATGGAAAAACATATTCAAAGGTGTACAATACATCCCCACAACCCACGCCCGACCTAGTTTATGGAAGCCCTCGGATGGTTAGCCCTATGGCTCACTTTGTAGTCTTCCTATCTTCCAGAATAACTACAACACGATATAAAACCGTTAGCTAACATGTCATGAATAAGAATAACAGTAATAGGACATACCAACACATCAACACATAACAATATGCAATGTCACAATCATATCCGTTTGTTATCTTCATTACTAATTCAACTTATTTTGTAACACAAGAATCTCCCGAAACTCACCTCCGCTTCCGTTTGCCAACAGGAATAGATCAGTATTAGCCATTACCAATGGGCCTGGGTCGCAAGAGCACCCCCAGACAGTTTTAGAACTGGACAAGTGGTCACGACTCGTTATAATACAGTTGGGCCATTTAATATACACATATGGTCACCCTAATCTAGTTTAGGTTATAAATGTAGCATTTATATGCACAAGCACCACTATCACAATCATTCATATCCATAACCGTTAACTAAGTAAGTCCCATGGAATTACTTGTCCCAACTTAAACCTTTATCCAAGTCACAATTCCATCTCGAGGAAACGATCAGTGCCTGCATCAGCAAGGCACACATAAGTACCAATCACTATCCACAACCTAGGAGATTCCACCTCCTAGTCTTCATCTCGCAACATCATAACCTTATCACAATCCGCAATATCAATATCCTCAAAGATCATAACTATCAATCCATAAACTCAACATCTCACAATTCCTCAATCCTCTCATAATATCATCTAATCACCATTCCTCAATCTCAATTCTAATCCTAATTTAATAAATTAACCTTTAACTAATTAAATTAAATTTCAACAGAATAACGTTTTGCTTGTAAGCAATTTCTGAACTCCCTGTCATTAGATTTCATTAAGCAAATAACACATAATCCCCGGAATAATATAATGAGCATAATGGAATTTCCAATTATCCCTTTTGACAAGCCTAAGGTCAATTTACATTAAATCGCAATATGGAAAATGAATAAATTCATAACTTATTCGTTGCTAACTTGATTGACGATCTGAAAGAAGATTTGGAATCACACTGACGCGGGCTACACTCGGATAGCATCAAATTCACAGGAATCGGAGCGGAGGAACTGGCCTAGTGACTTATATGCTCGACCAGGCCTTCAGTTGCTCGGAAAGGCAGAAACTCGATACCAAAATGAAGAAAATGAAGAGAGGAATAAAAAACTCAAACGGATTTGAAATGGGATTAGAAACAAAGTGTAGATTTGAGTTTGAAGGTTGACAAAAATAAGAGCTTTTACAAAGAAACGTGAAAGGAAATGAATTAGTAAACGATTTTGCGCTATTTATAGCGAAGACGGTAATTATCCTTTAACGAAGTCGATACTTATCCTTTAACTGATCCAAAGACGGGTCGAACCCCCTTCTCTAACCTTCTCAAAATTGGAAATATTAAATCTAGAATATTGTAGGGATAATTATGTAATACCCCAAGTTCTGGGAACTCGAAGCATTACGGGCTAGAACCTCACAATGGGTCCCGACCCTCAGAGTAGCAACGACACACGGATCTTACAACAAGGCACAAATAAATGAAAACCAAAAATCGATATAAAACCAAGGTTTAAATAAAGGGAAGCGTAAAAGACTCGCAACCGAGTTCAAAACAAAAGGGAAATCAACAACATAAACCCGATCCCGTCCTATTATGTACGGAAACCCTGGCTGACCACACCATCCTGATCACTTAGCAGTACCTATATCCTGCAGGGAAACTACAACATCGGGTATAAACTATTCGCTAACATTCTAGAAATCAGAAAGACAGTAAAGGCACAAACACACATAAGGTAACATAAACATATAGCATGCTCACACTCAACCGTTTATCATCTTTCATTAAGTTATCCATTACTAATTCAACTTCTTTTGTCACATGAGAATCTCCCGAAACTCGCCTATGCTTCCTTCTATCAACAGGAATGGATCAGTCTTATCCGTTACGTGCGGGATTGGGTTGCAAGAGGACATTCTAGTCTCCTTTAGAACTAGACATATGGTCACCGCCTGATTATCATACGCTTCGGCCAATTACGGTTATAAAGGTTAATCCTAGTCCGGTGACCATATGTCTAGTTCCCAAATGGTCACCGCCTGATTATCATACGCTTACGCAATCTTCTCAACTACATTTTGATTAATTAAAGCTCCCCAGAGAACTGTTCACTTATGCAATCTTCTCAACTGCATTTTGATTATCATACGCTTACGTAAGTGAACAGTTCTCTGGGGAAAAAAGTCTCCTTTAGAACTAGACATATGGTCACCGCCTGATTATCATACGCTTCGGCCAATTACGGTTATAAAGGTTAAAGCTCCCAAATGCTCCAAATAACACCGGAGGGTAAAAATAATTCCCTGGGGAAAAAAGTGAAAAATTCCCCATAAGTCCAAAATTACGCCAGGAACATAACGGTGGGACTCATACTCATCACTTACGCAATCTTCGCGAGTTATGTGTCAATTACTATCAATGATTGAGTTAATCAACATTAATTAGAATTCAAAAATCCTATCTCTTACACTTTGAGGAGTGAGTTCTAATCGAGTTGTGCTGATAGCCGAGGATAGTCGATTCCTGGTAACTCGGTAGGACTTACATAGCTTCTATGATATGATTGGTTGATGCTTGAGTGGTGTATAATATCGTGTTGTGGCTTAGGTAGTATATATATATATCTACCGACTTATTTATTGGCCCACGGGTAATAGACGGTGATTACTTGTCCAGTTCTCCCGAGGGAGTCTGGGAGGTACTTCGTGACTGAGCCTGATTTGGCTACACGGGGAGGGTACCGGTCCACTCTACATGGTATACGGACTAGTGTGCTGATCCACTACAATTGAATGATGTTCGAAGGCGAGAGTCTGTGACTTATCGTATCATACTTATAATTAATAAGGTGAACGACTTAATGAAGATAATAATAATCGGATTTCTGTGATAGCATGATGGGTGTTTACTGTTTTCATTGCGTGTGTTTGTGCTTTAGTATCTTCCATATATGTTATAGTTAGCTAACGGTTTATATGTTTTGTTAGATGTCGTGTAGGATTGGGAAGCTGCCGAGTAATTTGGAAGAGGTTGTCTGTTGGGTTCCCGTACGTTGATAGGATGGGTTGGGTGTTGGTTGTCTTTTGTAGTATACTTTGATAGATCATTAATGGTTTCAGTTTTACCTTTGTACCTCGGTTGAGTGTCGGTACCTTGTATGGTATTGCATACTCTGACATTGGATTTTTTTTTTTATCCTTTGTGCCTAGTTGTAAGATCCAGTAATATTGTTGTTGAGTTAGGATCTAGACCCATTGTGAGGTCTTAGCCCGTAAAGCCCCGAGTCCGAGATTTAGGGTCTTACAATATGGTATTAGAGTTGTGGGTTGGGAACAATGGTACTATGATTCTTTTAAAGGTCGAACGATCTAAAACAGAACCCCAAAGGGGTTTGAGTTTTAAAAAGGGTTTTCATTTTCAAAATCATACGTATAGTCGGTTGGGATAGAAGTACGGGAACCACCACCACCTTCGCAGATCACGATAGTGTTGTGTAGTTGGCCTTTGCATGATAGTTTTGGACTTACGCTATAGTATGCACATACACACACACATACACATCCACACACACACATATATATATACATGCTAGTTGGACCTGATTAGAGTATATGTATCCCATGCAGATGGCACGTACTAGGACAAGAACGGCTGTAGGAAGGGGAAGAGGTTGCGCAGCTCTTCCTCTAGTTAGACGTGATGATGTTGATAAGAGTATATGTATCCGCTAGTGAGTGTTCGGGGACGTGACCCCATTGCGGACCCGTCTGCTGCAGCTCTGCAAGTTGCGGATGCACTGAAAGAGGATGTTGCAGAGAGCGCTATGCCCGAGGTTAGGGAGAGGTCCGCTACTAGGTCTGGGGTGCTGAGTCGGACTGAGTATCACTAAATACGTCTGTGTACAAAGATTATGTAGGGCGAGTAGAGGAAGCTTACATAGCTGGAGTACCACCGCCAGCTTAGCTAGTGCCTTTGTGATCGGTAAAGGTCTCGCGGAGGGTTACCCAGGTTATGGTTACACCGGTTGTTTTCACTGAAGGTGACAAAGGGAGAGATGAGCTGAGATCGCCGAGACTGGATTCCTGGTTGAAAACTTTCAACCAGCAAAGAGTACCTACTTTTGACTGGAAGGTGGGGGTTATAGGTGGAGCACTGGATCTGCCATGTAGAGTGTGCCTTAGAGGCGATCCGCTACCATGAGGAGCGGATGGTGGAGGTAATTCATACCTTGTTCCGAGATCAGGCATTATACTGGTGGAGGACAGTCAGGGATGGAGTTACAAAGATAGATCAGCTGTTGAGTCAGGTTCAAGAGAGTTTCTGCCCTGAGTTGCTGAGGAGTGATAGAGTATAGGATTTCCTGGAGGCCGGATTTGAGGATGTCCCAGTTGTAGTAGAGATTGGGAGGTTTAGAGAGGAATTGGCACTGCTGGGTCCCATCACCCCTCCGGTAGACCAGCATGTGTATATGTTCTCTCGTAGACTGGGATAGTCTACCCGCGTCAATCTGGCGGGTTTCCGCTGTACTCCTAGCAGATTACCAGGATCGAGTCTCAGCTTATGAGAGAGACCGACCGGGTCCTAGGACAGCAACACCGTCTTATGGGCCTGAGATGATGCAAAAGACCGGGCAGGCTAGTACAAGAGGAACTTCAAGTTATGGAAGTGTTCCGGCCCGTAGTAGACAGAGTTCTACATCGTCGGCACCGATTCCTGAGGGTGAGCGACAGTGCTATAACTATGGAGAGGGGCGTCACATTAGGCTTGCTTGCACGAGGCCGTAGGTGACTTGCTTCACCTGCGGTAAGACAGGTCATTTATCTAGCTATTGCCATGAGGGAACTTGGGAGATTGTAGAGGGTGCACCTTTCACTATCAAATTACTCGATGGTGGAAAGGTAAGGGGAACTTGGGAGATACACGATTGTCCTGTCCGCGTAGGAAACCGTGATTGGTTAGTAGACTTCTTCATCATGTATATGGCACATGAAGAAGTCATTTTGGGTATGGACTGGATGGACATACATGGAGCAGTTCTAGACATAGGTAGGAGAATCGTGAGGGTCACTACCGAGACAGGACAAGAGGAGATATTCGGAGGCTGGGACCTCAGAAAAGCTGGCACCGTTATCAGCGCCGTTCGAGGGGCGAGATTGATCGGACAGGGCTGCGAAGCCTTCTGGTGTTATGCCATGAAGGAGAGTAAGAGTTCGAGAGTCGAGGAGATCCTCGTGGTGAGTGAGTTTGCGGATGTGTTTGCGGAGCCACTAGGGCTACCACCCCAGATGAATGTAGATTTCAGCATCGAGTTGGAGCCACCGAGGAGACTGATCTCGAAGGCGTCTTACCATATGACGCCTATTGCGGTTTTTGAGATGAAGAAGCAATTCGAGGAGCTGGCAGAGAAGGGCTTCATTCGCCCTAGTGTTTCACCTTGGGGAGCACCAGTCTTGTTTGTTAGGAAGAAGGACGGGTCGATGAGATTATGCATCGACTACCGGGAGTTGAATAAGGTGACGATTAAGAACAAGTATCCACGGCCTCGCATTGATGACTTTTTAGACCAGCTGTAGGGAGTGACCGTGTTCTTGCAGGTTGACATGAGGTCAAGATATCACCAACTTAGAGTGAGAGATCAGGATGTGCCAAAGACGGCGTTTTTGACCAAGTACGGCCACTACGAGTTTATAGTGATGCCATTCGGATTGACGAATGCGTCTACGGTGTTTATGGAGTTGATGAACGGCATTTTCATCGACTTCTTGGATCAGTTTGTGGTGGTGTTTATTGACGACATCCTAGTATACTCTCGGAGTGGAGAGAAGCACGTCAGTCATCTGAGGACGGTGCTTAGAGTTATTTAGGATAGAGAACTGTATGCTAAGTTTTCTAAAGTGTGAGTTCTAGATTTCCGAGGTGGCATTCTTGGTTCACGTAATGACTTTTGAGGGGATCAAGGTTGATCCATCCAAGATTAAGTCAGTAGCTACTTGGACGTGTCCGACGAATGTCAAGGAGAACGGAGTTTCATGGGGCTAGCAGGATACTACCGTAGATTCGTAGAGGGGTTTTCAGTGATAGCTCAACTGCTCACTGGCCTTCTGAGGAAGACTGTCCGGTTTGCTTGGTCGGAGCACTGCCAGCACATCTTTGAAGAGCTGAAGAGGAGGCTTACTTTTGCTCCTACTTTGACATAACCCGAGGGAGTAGAGGATTTTGTAGTCTACTACGATGCATCCAAGCTGGGCTTGGGGTGCATACCAATGCAACGTGGTGGAGTCATAGCGTACGCATCGTGACAGTTGAAGAACTATAATTAGAACTACCCTACCCATGACATTGAGCTGGTCGCGGTAGTTCATGCAATGAAGATCTGGTGTCACTACCTTTATGGGGATGCGTGTTAGATCTTCACTATTCATAAGAGCCTTTAGTATATATTCACTCAACGGGAGTTGAATAACCACCAGATGAGATGGGTGGAGCTGATTAAGGATTTTGACTTGGAGATACTGTATTGAGTACATAATTTATGACGTTAGTTTAGGCATTCATTTAGATAGTTTTTCCCCTTATTCATGCATGGTTTGACATTAGTTGTGGTGTTTATGCTTAATCAAGTCTTATTTCTAGAAAGACATCTACACAAGCTTTTGTCGGTTTTATAGGTATTTTTGGGAGATTTTGGACTTAATCGATACATTTGAGGATCATTCCTCGTGGTAGCACACATTCGGACTCCCTAAGGAGCAAGCTAGAAGCAAAGAAGAACACAAAAGACCTTGTTGGTGCATGCCTTGCACTAACTCATGACTTGGTGATCCAAGGAGGGCTTTCTGATGAATACCACGGCCTACCTGGCAATTCCATACCCGTGGTATTGGCTCGTGGTTTCTATCAGCACAACCATGACACTTGTCACGCGATTTCTTTGCACGACCTTTGCTTTCCTTGGTTGAGTGTGGACATGGAAAAGCCTGCAGGCTGGATTTTGGAATCTCTCTCATCATCCATTATTGAAGACACTTGTAAGAACAACCAAAACACTCTCATTTGAGAGGAGAAGAAAATCATCAAACTTAGATCTAGAGTGAGACTTTGAGTGGATTTTAGAGACTTTTGTTGAGAAGCTTTTGGAAGTGTTGTAAGGAACGATTTGAAGCTGCATTTGAATGGTTGTAAGTCTTGTTTAAACTCATATTCAGCCAAGATTTCTTGTTTTTACTTGCTTTCATTCACCATAAGCTATGGAAACCATGTATGCTTGCATAATGAGTTTGGATCTTAAAATACGTGTTATTGGCTAAGTAGTTGTGATTCTAGGGTGATGGAGTGTGATGACATGAATTATGTACCATCATATTCATGCATATTGTAGAAGATTGTCTCAGTTTACCTTGCATTTAGAGATATTTTGTGTGCTTTCTATGTTCTATTCAATCAATTGTCGGAAATAGAGGTCTACACGAGATTTTTATGAATTGTAGGTAAATGGAGTGGAATTGGAAGCAAAAATGGAGCAAGGAGCATCTAAGGATGTAAAGGAAGTTAAAGGAGTCTTAGAAGGATCACAAAGAGCTAAGGAATTGCAAAGGAGAAGCATAGAAGACGAACCGAAGGAAGAGCACTTTCTGTTGAAGAAAATCGTGCCAATATATATAAAAATCGGACGATTTTCTTACCCTGAAATCGAACGGTTTTGCACCTAAATCGACTGGGTCGATTTTCTTCACGATTCGGCCAAATGGATAGACGACACAAAGCCCAATTATTTTGGGCTAGAGGAGAGTTTTGCCAAACGGCCCATCTGCAAGAAAGTATAGAGGAGAACCCTAGGAACAAAGACGAGGAGGCCGCACTGGAAAATTTTTACACGTTTTGGAGAAATCAACGATTCTTGGAGAGAGATTGAAGAGCTTTTACTGGAAAGTCATTCTTGATCTTTGATTGTGAGATTTCTTTATTCCATTGCATTGTTTGTGGTTTGTGAACACGAATTTGAGTTGTTTGAGAGATACATTGAACAGATTTGACGATTGTTTTACAAATTTGAAAGTTATTGAATTTTCCATTCAAGATTTGGTTTCTTTGCGATATCTCCTTCAATAATTAATTTGATTCGATTTTGAAAATGGTTGGCTAAAACCCTTGTGATTCTGGGGAGAATAGTTGATGATTAAGGCTTAGATGATGATATACTGAACTCATTCAAACATTAGGACCCTGAGACTTTAGATTTTAGTTTTGCGACAAACAGGAAAATCGGGCTGTTCTTGAGGAAAATCGGCCGATTTTTCTTATGAACAGGGCGATTTATTCTTCTGACGAACTTTGATTGAACTAATCTTTAACCAAAACTAATCCTTGCCTAAATCCTAATCTTGATTAACCTTTTTACCCTCTAATTAAATGTATGAAGACACTTCAAACCTGATTCTACGTTTATTAGATTAAGATTTCAAGATTTGGGTAATAAAGAGACTCAACATCCTTTATTAAGAAATTAAATGTGCTTTCTAATCTTTACTTTGGAGAGTCATATCGTGGAGTTTTAGATAGTTAGTTTGAATATAATTCTTATCTTTAGATCTTTCTATATTGTAGCCTCAACAACCCTTATAGAGAGAACTTATAGATTAGTTATATAGGTTTCGGAACTTCATCGTACGAATCCTACCTTTGAACATTTAATCTTGGCAATATAAATTATGTCCTATACCTATAGAAGTGTCTTGAATCGAAAGCCTAAATCGGATACTTGAATCCTTGGAATCATTTCACTCTTATTTGATCACAAAAGCTTTTCGCACTTTTTGCTAGATAATTGAAATCGGAATTATTCTCACCAAATCCCTGAGTTCGACTCTGGAATTCTTACCTTTCTACAGCTGATCCGTACACTGCGGGTTCGCTTTGCTTTTGAGTTCTGGATATAAATTTAAGACTTTGACGCACACCCTTTTGAGCGAACAGAGTGATGGCTATGGCTTGGACTATGATAGAATAGACTTGAATATACCTTTGGATTACTTGCATGCTCGAATCCTAACCCCCGACCATATTCACGGCCTGTTCCTCCTAAACCACGGCCGTGGTTTCGTATGATCAGCCCGTGGTTTTGCTCTATTGTGCTTACAATGATAAATCTGTAAGTTAGGATGTTAGATTATTGAAATCCTAGTGTCTGATAAGCCTTATCTAGCTTAGGGTGACCTAATGCTAGCAAACTAAGTGAGGGAAGAGAGTTACCCCGTAATTCCCGATCTTAGATACCAAAGATGATGAACTCTAGGTAGTAGTGAGCCTCGCAAGCCGCTATTGGATTGAGTGTGCTAGGATTGTTACTTAGGACTTGCCTTCCTGAGACTTACCCGGTAAGGAGAGGTTTGACCCCTAGAGAGCAATTCGGTTTGTGTAGAATTCCCAACCTTAGGTTGATAGAGACTTACCAGGTAATAGGACTTTATGTGCAGGGTTAGTGGACCATGAGATCTACCCGGTGATTGATCCCATCAGAGAAACACCCTTTCCCAACATACCGCAGCTTGTCCAAGGTTGATTAGAAGTTTGAGTCTAATGCCATAACGGGAAGTCCGAATCCCTAGAATCCTCTTTTCTTACTTGATCACATATCGTGTTCTTGTGTTGTTTGTTTGTGTTGCTTGATTGATAAATCTTGCATGATTTGTGATCTTTGTTTGATCACCACAAAAACCCAACCAAAAATATCATGATTTTCATTTGTTTATTACTTTCCCTTTTCTTAGACTAGATTTGCACTATTCATGATCACTTGCTTGATTTGATTTCACCTTAGTCTTCGTGTTCGACCTCGGAGTACTATCCTTGCTACAAAATGACCCATACACTGTGGGTTCGCTAGGAGTTAGGAGAATATATCGATTTATAAATTGTAGGTTTTTGCATGGTATATTTCTAGCGTAACAAGTTTTTGGCGCCGTTGCTGGGGAGTAGGTCTAGATTGAATCATTGTGTGTGATTGTTTATAGTGTAGGTCTTTCTATTGCTTGTGATCTTGTTTGTTTTGTGTCTTTGATTTTTCAGGACATCTCTCACTCTTTAGGTGTATGTGAAGATATCGTGGCAAGGATTTAGCTCCATTCGATCCCGAACCGGAGAAAACCTTTAAGACTAGATCCAAAGGTGCTAAGAAGAAGAAAGGGATGGCCGAAGCAAACCTTAAGGCTGAATTGGATGCACATTTAGAGCAACTAAGACTTAGAGAAGAAACTCTAGAGTAAATGAGGCTTAGGGAAGAAGCTTTTGACAATGAGAGGAGACTTGCAAAGGACAGGCAAGAATCTTTTAGGAGGGAGATTGATGAGATTAGGCAAGCTCTTGTGCAAAGAGAAGTTAATGTTCATCAACATCCACCTCCACCATAACCGCAGCCGGTGTTGTAAATGCCGAATGAGCCAATCATTATTGAGGAGCCACAAACTCTTGGCCAACGTATGGATCCAGCCCAAAGAGTGCACCGTCCGGGTGTAAACTTAGGAGATCCCGCAACCCATGACTACGAGCTCCGCCCTCAAGTGCTGCAAATGATCCGGCACAATCAATTTGGAGGAATGGAAGGAGAGTCTCCTCATCAACACTTGATGAATTATGAGATCTTGATTGAGACTCTAAGGCCACCATGATTTTAGAGCAACGACCACAAGCTTAGGGATTTTTCCTTCTCACATAAGGATAAGGCCATGGCTTGGTACCAATCCTTTCCAATAGGACGTGTGTGTACTTGGGAGGAGATGACAACCGAGTTTCTTAGAAAGTTCTTCCCGCCTTCCAAGACAACCGAGCTAAGAGGGAAGATCAATGCCTTCGTTATGAAGCATAAGGAGAGCCTATTCAAATCTTGAGAGAGGTTCAAAGACTTCCTCCTAGATTGTCCACACCATGGCATACCGAAGATAGAGCTATTAGAGATTTATTTCAAGGGGCTTGAAGAGGATAGTCAATTCAAGCTCCAATCACTTTCCGGAGGAACATTCATGGAGAAGAATATGGATGAGGCTTGGGAGTTTGTAGAGAAGTAAGCGTAAGCATTATCCCGCTTGCACTTTGCAACAAGGTTGGGCTAGGAGAACCGAAGCCGGTCAAGATGACCCTCTACATGGCGGACCAATCCATCACTCACCCCGTGGGGATGCTTGAGGATATACCGGTTCAGCTTGGGAAGTTCTATGTGCCAATCGATTTCATTGTTTTGGACATCCCGGCGGACTACCCGATTCCCATCATTTTGGGAAGACCATTCTTAGCCACTTCGGGATGCTTAGTGGTTTGCAAAAATGAGATCCTCTCCTTCAACATAGGAGAAGAAAATATCAAGTTTAAACTGTCCACAACGATGAAGTGGCCAGCCCTTGGTGAAGATGTCTTCAACATAGTTGAGGAAGAAGTTTCTAGGGAAGTTGTGAGCTCAATCCTAATCAAGGATCCATTAGAGAAGGTTCTTATCATGAGCATCATGGAAGAAGGAGTTGAGGAAGATTGCAATGAAAAAATCCAAGCTTTGGATGCACTAGAAGAGGAGACAAGTGCTGAATTTGAAGTGCACGAAGGAAGGCTGAAGAACTATAAGAACCACGGCCTGGGGCCTCAAACCACGCCCGTGGTTTCATTAAATGGACCCGTGGAAGACCATGTTGTGGCTAATTAGGCCAAAACCACGCTCGTGGTTGTGCAAGAGCTCGTGGGATCACCCGTGGTTTTTCCAGAAAGGCCCTTAATTGTTGATGAAGCTTCAAGGAGTCTCGGAGAGTCTTCAGTAGCTTTGGATTCATCTAATGTCGAGCTATTTGGATCACATCATACCGATAAAGGTCCTCCTAAAATTGATCTCAAACCTCTCCCTTCTCATTTAAAGTATGATTTCCTTGGTTCAAATTCTACATATCCCGTGATTGTGAATGCATCTTTGAATGATGATGAACTTGATAGATTGTTGAATAAATTCAAATTGCATAGGACAGCTATTTGTTACACCATTGATGACTTAGTTGGCATTAAACCATCCTTGTGCGTGCATAAAATCTTGATGAAAGACAACCATAAACCTTCTATTGAACCATAAAGAAGATTGAACCCTATTATGAAAGAGGTAGTCAAGAAAGAGATCTTAAAAGTGCTAGATGCGGGAATCATTTTCCCAATTTCGGATTGTAAATGGGTTAGTCCCGTACATGTGGTTCCTAAAAAGGATGGTATGACCGTAGTAACTAATGAGAACAATGAACTAATCCCAACTAAGATGGTTACGGGTTGGAGAATGTGTATTGACTATAGGAAGCTTAATGTTTCCTCTAGGAAAGATCATTTCCCTCTTCCCTTTATTGACCAAATGGTAGAAAGATTAGCTCAACATTCACATTTTTGTTACCTTGATGGTTATAGTGGGTTCTTTCAAATCCCAATTCACCCGGATGACCAAGAGAAAACAACATTTACTTGTCGTTGGGGAACATTTGCATATAGAAGGATGCCATTTTTGTTGTGTAACGCAACCGCCAACTTTCAAAGGTGTATGATGGCTATTTTTCTGAATATATTAAGAATATTATGGAAGTGTTTATGGATGATTTCTCGGTGTATGGCTCTTCATTTGATAATTGTTTGGCTAATCTATCTTTGGTGTTGAAGAGATGTGAGGAAACTAATCTTGTATTGAATTTGGAGAAATGCCACTTCATGGTGAGTGAAGGCATAATATTGGGACACTTGGTTTCCCACTGAGGCAATGAGGTTGATAGAGCCAAGATAGAAACGATAGAGAAGTTGGCACCACCTACCTAGGTGAAAGGGGTAAGGAGTTTCTTAGGGCATGCCAGTTTTTACCGGAGGTTTAGAAAAGATTTCTCCAAAATTTCTAAGCCTGTACTAACCTACTAATGAAGGATATTGAGTTTGTTTTCTCCAAGGATTGTCTTGAAGCGTTTTGTAGGTTAAAGGATGCTTTGATCTCCGCCCCGATTGTGCAACCTCCGGATTGGAGATTACCATTTGAAGTAATGTGTGATGCGAGTGACGTGGCTGTTGGGGCTGTTTTAGGAAAAAAACAAAAGATGGGCTTACACATGCCATCTACCACGCTAGCAAGACACTAGATGATGCCCAACTAAACTATGCAACAACCGAGAAGGATTTGCTAGCGGTGGTGTATGCCTTTGAGAAGTTCCGCTCATATCTTGTTGGGGCGAAGGTTATTATCTACACGGATCATCCTACGATCCGTTATCTCCTCACAAAGAAAGATGTCAAGCCTCGCCTCATTCGGTGGATCCTTCTCCTCCAAGAATTCGACTTGGAAATTCGACACAAGAAAGGTTCCGAAAATTCAGTAGCGGACCATCTTAGTAAGCTACCACCATTGGAGATTGAGAGAGATGACATCCCGATTGATGACTAATTCCAAGATGAGCAATTACAAGTGATGGAGGAGTGCTTACTTCAAGTGTCTAGAGGGAGTGATCCATGGTATGCGGATATAGTGAATTATCTTGTGTGTCAAAAAGGTGCCGCCTAGTTTGTCATATGCCCAAAGGAATAAGTTTTTCAAATATGTGAGGCTTTTTTATTAGAGTGAGCCTGTCTTGTTCAAGAGAGGACCGGATGGGGTCTTTAGGAGGTGCATTCCGGAGGACAAGATGAAGAGTGTGATCCGTCATTGCCACTCCTTGCTGATAGCATGTATTATAATCTATATTTTGGGATTGGTTTAGACTTTTTATCTTCATAAATCTGCATGTATGGATGTATATTCTTTGATCATTATGTTGTTTTGTTTACCTTTGCAAGAAAACGAGGTCTACACCTAGTTTTATTGTGATTATAGGGAAAATAACACGTTTTGGAACGATATGAAGTTAAGGGAGCTAAGGAGTCATTGGAGCTACATTATGGGGCATTGAGAAGCTACAAGAAAGGCTGATGGAAGTTGGACAAAAGATTTATTTTGGACCAGATTAGAGAGATTTACACGTAATTGGGACACACCTCGGATGGCTACAGTGTCACCTCGACCGAGGTGATCTTTCCAATGGGATGGACCGAGGCGAACGGCCCACAGACCACGAGATCTTCAATTCTAGGTTGAACATCTTTTATTTTTGGGAAGTAATTCTCCTATATATTGGGATGGATTTTCTAGAAGGAAGCATGTCTTAGATTTGGAAGTTGAAGGAAGTTGCGTAGTTTGGAAGATTGAAGATATTCCAAGGAATGTAGGAAGATAAAGTTGAAGGCTTTGAAGGAATTTGTATGGCTTTCTTAGATTGTTTGATTGTTGTCTTTCAGTTTGTGATTGAGGAGCGCAGTTTGATTGTTTGATTGATTGTTTGATTGACTTATTGAGACCTTTGTGTTAAGGTTTTCTTGTTTGAATATTGATTCCCTTCTCATATATTTGATTATTGTTATCATAATGATTATTGGCTAAGTTCTTTGTGCGATTCTAGGGTGATTGGCTGAAATTTGTGGGAAAGACGATGAAAGAATGAGCCTTTACCTCAGTGGACCCTGAAAGCTCAAACGTTACCTTAACCGAAGAACACCTCCGTCAGTTCGTAGAGCATCTCGACCCAGATGGAACATGAACTGAGCGAGGCGAGACCTTTCCTGATCCTTATCTGAGTTGAGGTTTCTGTTTGCCATATCATATCCTTGTTATACCTTTCCTAGCTCATAAGAAAGATTAGGATGAGACTTACCCGGTGATTCCTTTGCTTGTATATGCAAGATCATGAGTGTTAGGTGATAATGGTTTGTCCTTCATTAGGGTTTGAGTGTGCCTTCATCCCATCTTTTGAGTGTTAGCCTGAGACTTATCCGGTAAAGGTTAGTTCTATTACCTTGGGTGGTGTGTTGGTTTAAGGTTATAATCCCTTTCCTTAGTACCTTGAGACATACCCGGTGAGAGGATCTTTGGTTTAGGATAGTGAGTAGTGAGACTTACCCGGTTATCTGTTCCCACCTTAGAAATAACTTCCCTTTGTAAACCTCAGCTTTGTCCACCTTATCCGTTGAGATCTTGAGTCGGAACCACAATTGGATGCTTTGACCTCTAGAATCTGCATTTCCTTCATCTGATTATTACATCATCTTTTATACATTTGCTTTGTTGCTTGTTTTTGATTGACAACCTGAATTACCGTGCTTTGTTTCACCATAGTCCCAGTGTTCGACCCCGGAATATTTGCTGTTATTACAATTGATCCATACAATGCGGGGTCGCATATTGTTTCAGGCTTATATTTTAGGTTATAAATTTAAAGCTATATCGTTCACCATACACACACTTTTGAGAGCGAACAAGTTTTTGGCGCCGTTGCCGGGAACTTGGTCAAGACCAAGTCGGTTTCGGTTGTCTTTTAGGGCTACTGCCCTTGTTGCTATTGATTACTCTACTTGAGTGATTTCGTAGGATCTTTCCTTAGGTTTATGCGAAGAGCTCGTGCTAGAAAGGAAATCGTTCCTTACGATCCCGAACCAGAAAACACATACAAAAGGAGATTGAAAGAATCTAAGATGGCCGATCAAGATAATCGCGATCTTGAAGTCGAATTGAACGAGGCATTGGAACAACTTCGCCTTAGTAAAGAAGAATTGCAGAGAGAGAAAGACGAGACTCGTGCAAGAAGTGAAGAGATTCAAGCTGATATGGCCGCTCTACGAGCTCAGATTCAACCTCGACCGGTCCGAGTTGCTCGACCGACAAAGGATCCAGCCCTAGTTGCACAGGCCGAGATAAACCCACCACCTCAGATACCGGCCATGGTTGACCGAGGTGATCTCTTTGCTGGAGCTCGGCAAACCCTAGGTTAAAGCATGGGCCCGAATCAGCAAGTGCGGCGTTCAGGATTTAATTTAGGAGATGCAGCTGAGCATGATTATGAACTTAGACCTCAAGTTCTAACTATTATTCGACAATGTCAATTTGGAGGCATGGAAAGAGAATCTCCACACCAACACATTCAAAATTATGATATTCTTATGGAAACTTTGAGACCAGCAAGAGTTGAAAACAACAACTACAAGCTAAGGCCTTTCTACTTCTCTTTGAAAGACAAGGCGCTAGCTTGATATCAATCCCTTCCAGCTGGAAGAGTTAACACATGGGAATAGATGACTACGGAGTTTCTTGCTAAGTTC
Source organism: Fagopyrum homotropicum (assembly GCA_033239125.1). Lineage (NCBI taxonomy): Eukaryota > Viridiplantae > Streptophyta > Magnoliopsida > Caryophyllales > Polygonaceae > Fagopyrum > Fagopyrum homotropicum. The sequence continues at coordinate 120,352,004 of BSWB01000004.1, read as the reverse complement.
TTTCCCCATCAAAGACCGCTGAATTGAGGGGTTGGATTAATGCTTTTGTTATGAAGGATAAAGAATGTTTGTTCAAGTCATGGGAGAGGTTCAAAGACCTTCTATTGGATCGCCCCCACTATGGTATTCTAAAGATGGAGTTGCTAGAGATTTACTTCATGGTGCTGGATGAGGAAACTCAATTCAAACTCCAATCACTTTCTGTTGGAGCTTTTATGGATTCACCGGTTGATAAAGCTTGGGAGTTTATTGAGAAGCAAGTTTACACATGGAGAAATACTTCCATCAAAGAGTTGAAGATGGAGCGCAGCGAGTTAGCTTTCCAGATACAAGTCTTACAAATTCAAGTGCTGCTCAACTCACCACGCTCAACAATGAAGTCAAGCTATTGAAGGAGCTTTTGATAGCTCAAACAAAAAAGGATCAAGATGTAGGATATGTGGGAAAATGCTCTTAACCCCCTTCTTCTTCTTCTTCTTCTTCTTCTACTCCATTGAAGAGCCAGAAGCCGTCATCAAGCACATCCCAGCCGCCCAAGGAGAAGCCGGACGCTGTGCTAGAGGCTATATTGATCAAGCTTAACGCTATGGAGAATTCTATGAATTTGTTTTTGAAGGCACAAAAAGCCTTAGAAGATTAAGTTTTCAATAAGGCTAATGAAGCACCAAGAGATCCTAGTAAACTTTCAGGAAGGATAGAGAACAACCCAAAAGGACAAGTCATGGCAATCACAACACGCAGTGGATTGAAGACTACAAATCCAGTACCTTGGTCGGACCACGATCAGATGAGGAACACCTCGGTCGAGGTGCCAACCGAGATGGAGCCCTAGAAAGCGAAAGAAAAAGCTGATGTTTATATTCCACCACCTGCTTATAAACCACCACTCCAGTTCCCTTAGTCAAGGGCATGGGCACATCTAGACAAGCACTTTTGTAAGTTTCTCGACCATATGAATAAGCTACATATTAACATCCCTTTCATTGATGGTATCCTAGGAATGCCCGCCTATGGGAAGTTTGTGAAAGAGATATTGTCAAGGAAGAGAAAACTAGAAGAAGTATGGATGACCTCTAGATCTTCGGAGCTCATTCAAATAATGAAGGAGAAGATGCCACCTAAGTTGAGAGATCCCGGTTCATTTTGCATTCCCATCCAAGTTGGGGATGTGACTTATGATGCACTTCGCGATCTAGCAGCTAGTGTGAGCATTATTCCTCTAGTACTATGTGAGAAGATCGGCCATGGAGAATCCAAGCCCGTGAAGATGACGTTATACATGGCAGATCATTCCCTCACCCGCCCTGTTGGTATCTTGGAGGATGGTCCCGTCAAGCTAGGTAACTTCTACATACCTATAGACTTTCTTGGGTTGGACATTCCCGCAGATTATCCCATTCCTATCATTCTCGGAAGACCATTTCTAGAAACCTTGGGTTGCAACGTTGATTGTAAGAACGCCAAGTTGAAGTTCAACATTAGGGGCAATCATGTGGAGTTTGAACTTTTGGCTGCAATGAAGGGAGAGCCTTTGAAAGACGATATCTTAAACATCTATGATTAAGAAGATTCTCGAGAATTGGTGAGCTCTATCCTTATTAAAGATTCTCTTTACAAAGTTTTGAGTTTTAGTATGATGGAGGAATGTGTAGATGTTTTGTGTGATGCAGATGTGCGAAGCTTGGAAACATTGGAAGTAGGTCCACGAGCTAGATTTGAAAATTTGATTCAGTAGAAGAAAAGCACATTAGGTTTCAGTCCCAGTTCCAGTACCTCAACCGAGACAGTTTCCGGAGCAAGCGAGGTGATCATCTCTGAAGGCACCTTGGTCCACCATCTCGGACCAAAATCGAGACAACAAGCGAGATAAAGTCAATTAAGAAGGACGATTTGTCCATTGATGATTCATTCTCTGATGATCATTCGTAGTTGGTGGAGCATTGGCTGCGCCAAGTTATTGATGGTAAGGAGCCTTGGTATGCTGATATTGTTAACTATCTTGTTTGTCAGGAAATACCTCCGGGATTGACGTACGCCCAAAGGAAGGAGTTCTTCAATGACGTACGTCACTAATATTGGAATGAACCTCTACTCTTCAAGAGAGGTCCAGATGGGATGCTTCGACTTGCGTTCCCGAGGATGAAACTGCTAGTGTCATACGGCATTGCCACTCACTTCCTTGTGGAGGACATGCTAGTGGTAACAAAACATGTGCTAAGAAATTACGTTCCGGTTTCTTATGGCCTACAACATTTAAGTATGTTTAAGCGTTTGTTGTCTCTTGTGATGCATGCCAAAGAACAGGGAACTTGTCTAGAAGGAATGAGATGCCGTTCAACAACATTCAGGAAGTTGAAATCTTTGATGTGTGGGGAGTTGATTTCATGGGACCTTTCCCATCATCAACGGGAAACTCTATATCTTTGTAGTTGTTGATTACGTTTCTAGATGGGTGGAAGCCATTGCCTCTCCCACTAACAACGCCATGGCAGTTGTGAAGTTATTCAATAGAACTATGTTTCCACGTTTTGGGACACCACGTATCATCATCAACGATGGAAGGAAACATTTCATTAACCGGAAGTTCAAGGCACTTCTATCGAAGTATGGGGTAACCCACAAGGAAGCAACTCCTTATCACCCTTAAACTAGTGGGTAGCTGGAGATATCTAATAGAGAAATCAAGGCAATTTTGGAGAAGACCATTTCAAGAACTAGGAAGGATTGGTCCATGAAGCTGGACGATGCTCTTTGGGCTTGAAGGTGTTACGCTAAGAACGTGTGCACGCAATAAGCTTTAAAATTTATACTCGTTATATTTCTCCTAACTCCTACCGAACCCGCAGTGTATGGGACGTTTGTAGTAGGGATTGTATTCCGAGGTCGAACACAAAGACTAAGGTGAGATTGATTCGATTAGTGATTAAGTTTAGTGAAGATCTAGGTTAAGGAAAAGGGAAAGAAATAAAGAAATGAAAATCTCAATGTTTTTTATGGGTTTTTCGGTGATCAATCAAGGATCACAAATCATGCGAAATAAGCAATCAACTAAGCTAACAAATCAACACGGACAAACCAGCTAAAACGAGATATGAGATCAAAGAGAGAAAAGCGGATTCTAGGGGTTGAAAATTTCGGTTATGGCATAGGATTCAAGCTATCTAATCATTCCTTGGATTAACTATGATATGTTGGGAGTGAGTGTTTCTAGATTGGGATCAATCACCGGGTAGGTCTCATGGTCCACTAGTCCGTTCCTAAGGTCTCATCACCGGGTAAGTCTCAAAGAGCCTAAGGGATGGAATTTTACACAAACCGGATTGTCACCTAGGGATCTAACCTATCCTCACCGGGTAAGTCTCGAAAGGGTTAGTCCTAAACAACTATCCTAGCACACTTAGTCCAATGGGGGCTTATGAGGCTCACCACTACCTAGAGTTTGTCATCCTTGAAATCTAAGAGTAAGAATCACCGGGTAGGTCTCTTCTAACACTTAGTTGCTAACACTAGGTCACCCTAGGATAGATTTAACTCAAAAAACACTAGGATTTTAACATTCTAACAATCTAGTTCTTAGATCCATCGAACTACGGAAACCACGGGTTGTTCTACCATTTCCACGGCCGTGGAAGGGCAAGAACTAACCGTGGACTATAGCAGTGACTTTGTTCAAGCAAGCAAGTCATCCAAGGGCAAATCTAAGTTCATCCAATCATAGTCTTAGCCATAACCATCCTTTCCTTACCCTAGAATTGCATCTATTTAGCCTACAACATGCATCATAACAATCGAGATCATCAAGCATAAAATCATGGCTTCCATTTGCAAGATAATGAAAAGAAAGAGATGAATAAGTGAAGCAAACAAAAACAAGCTGAAATTAAGATTAGAAAGACTCACAACCCTTCCAAAAGAAGGTTTAATCGATTCTTACAACCCTAGAAAACGATTCCGAAATTTCTTCACTACAAAACCTATCAAGTGCTAGCAATGGTGTGTTCTTCTCTTCTTCTCCAATGGAGCTCTTCTCCTCCTTCAATGGTGTCTCCCTCCTTAGAGAATCTTCTTGTTGAGAGTGTTTTTGATTGGATGATAGGGGATAATGGATGGCTGCTCCAAGATGCTCCCTCTCAGCCTTGCAGGACCACTTTTACACTACAACCTTGCTAGAGAAGGCCATGAGATCGTGGCACAGCTGTCACAACCGTCTGGCAGAAACCACGGTTGGTTCCACGGCCGTGGAAGTGCCAGCAACCGTGGTTTGGTGCTTCAGCTTTGCCTTGGATCATTAAGCTATGATTTGGTGCATGGCTTGTGTTGACAAGGTTCCATGAGTCTTCCTTAGCCTCTAGCTTGCATCCTAATGAGTCTGAGGGTGTGTCGTCTTGATGAACGACCCTCGGACGTATCGATTAAGCTCCTAAATCTCCCAAAATACCTACAAAGCAATGCAAAAGTCCGTGTAGACGTCTATCTCGACAAAATACGTGAATTGAGTGCAAACGTCGTGAACTAGTGCTAAACCATGCATGAATGAGTGAAAAATCTATCTAAATGACTACCTAAACCTAAGTCATAAATCGTGTTATCAAAAATACCCCATACTTAAGGTTTGCTCGTCCCTGAGCAAATTCTCAACTATAGACTAAGAGATGACATGATTTATGCATGCAGAAAAATGGCAAAATCTTTTTGGAGTTGTGCTTCTAATATTGGATCACCTTCATAGTCATGTTTCATGGCAATGGACAGGCAATTACGTATCAAATAAATGAGGGCACGGAAAGACAATTGTACTTTACTCGAAAGCATGCATGAAATGTAAATATGAAGAAGTCAAGATGATCAAGAGCATATCCAATCTAGATTACTAAGTCCTACAAACATGCAAATAGGTCATAAGGTCTTGTGAAATAAAAGGCCAAGAAACGTTGTGATTAGGTGGGGATTTTTCTAGGCTATGTGATGCTAATCCGGGAATGGAACTAACTCCACAACTTTGTCCTCGATCAACTTCCCACAAGTGTATGTTTTCTCCATCTTTTCTTTCTTTTCTTTTTCTTTCACTTATTTTTGAGACAATGGCATTGGTGTACAAAAGCCGAAACCTTGGTGATTAGCCGTCCTCGGGTTTTTTCTATTTTTCGAGGTGCATCCACACCGGGCACACATACCAAAGCTCGTTAGGACTATTGGTTTATTTGACTTTGGCAAGGCACAAACACCCGATTATGTGAATGGTGCCGAGTTACTCGTCATTTAAACCAACGTCCCCAAACCTATATTTTTGTCTACACTTTCACAACAACTTCAGCATTTTATTCATGACATTCTTTCATCAACATCTTCACCCCACACTTGCTTTTCACACACATCAACACACTAACATGCTCCTATTCCCGGATGGGTCAAAAGAGGTCAAATTTATATCAATTGAGGTGCTCAAACATCATGATCAAGATGAGAAGTAGAGAAAGATGAATTGTCTCATTCATTCCTAGATGATGTGCAAGAACTAGCATGTAATTTCGATTTTCAATACTCAATCCAATCAAGGCAAGCATCATGATCACAATCCATTCATGGGATTCAAGATAAGTGCTTCAAGTCCACATATGCTATTCATCAATTTAACACATAAGGCCATCCATAGCCAATCCACAAGACAAGATTCATCATTAGGGTCATATCCAAGCCTAGAAAGCACAAAAATTTTTAAATTTTCTGATTTTTTGGATTTTTCGAAATGAGTATATACAATGCAAGACATGTGATAATATTAAACTACCCTAAATGCTAATCATGCAAAAGATCATGCGAACCCCACCCCATACTTAGAAACACATTGTCCCCAATGTGGTAACGAAGTAAAGAAGAGTGAAAGAGGGTTCTCACAATGTAAAAATGGTTTGCTTCGGTATTTAGGATTTCTCAAGTGGATTGATGGTGAATGATCCTATCAACAATGGTAGAGAGCTCTAAATTTGCATCATGGCGTCGGGACCCGCGCTAGGCACCGCTAGCCGTCCGAGTTCCGCGTCCGCTGCACCCATAATTGATGAGGGGTTCATCATCATCATTCACATGCCATGCAAGGCATCCAATGCTACAAAGACTCTAGCACACTCACAAAACACACAAAACACACAAAAACAGAAAAATCAAAAACAAAAACAAAAACGAAAAAGGGAAAACATTACCAATGGGTTGCCTCCCACCAAGCGCTTCTTTAAGGTCATTAGCTTGACCAAACTCGGGGGCGTCTCATTCTAGATGAAGTGGGGCAATCATATCCACCGGAGCTCCCAGGATGTACTTCTTTAACCGGTGCCCGTTCACCTTGAAATCTCCACAATGCTCCCCTCCTATCTCAATAGCTCCATGGGGGAAGATCTTCTTCACCACATATGGCTCGGTCCATCTTGATTTTAGCTTTCCGGGGAAGAGCCGCAGCCTTGAGTTGAAAAGAAGGACAAGGTCGCCTTCTCTCAACTCCTTCGGAATGAGGCGCTTGTCATGCCACCGTTTGGTCCTTTCCTTGTAGATCCGGGCATTCTCATAAGCATCCAACCGGATCTCCTCAAGGGCGTTCATATCAAGCAACCTCTTCTCTCCGGCCTCCTTGAGGTCAAAATTTAGCCACTTAATGGCCCAATAAGCTCTATGCTCCATTTCTACCGGAAGGTGGCAAGACTTGCCATAAACTAACTTGTAGGGGGTGGTGCCAATTGGTGTCTTGAAAGCGGTTCTATATGCCCACAAGGCATCATCGAGCTTCATAGCCCAATCCTTTCTCGTCCTAGAGACCGTCTTCTCAAGAATTCCCTTTATCTCCCGGTTGGAGATCTCCACTTGGCCACTAGTTTGGGGATGGTAAGGTGTTGCCACCTTATGAGTCACCCCATACTTAGCCAAAAGTGCCCCAAAGTTCCTATTAGTGAAATGCTTCCCTCCATCACTTATGATCACCCTTGGTGTTCCAAACCTAGGGAAGATCACTCGGTTGAAGAACCGCACCACCACCTTGGCATCATTTGTAGGAGAGGCAATTGCCTCCACCCATCTCGAAACATAATCAACCGCCAATAGGATGTAGAGGTTGTCACAAGAAGAAGGGAATGGTCCCGTGAAGTCCACACCCCACACATCAAATATTTCCACTTCTTGTATGTTGTTCAAGGGCATCTCATTCCTCCTTGAGATGTTTCCCGTCCTTTGGCAAGCATCACAAGCTACCACAAAGCTTTGCACATCCTTGAACAAACTTGGCCAAAAGAAGCCCGATTGCAACACCTTTGCACATGTCTTGTGTGAGCTAGCATGCCCTCCACATGGCAAGGAGTGACAATGGCGGATCACACTCTCCACCTCATCCTCCGGTATGCATCTTCTAAAGACTCCATCCGGCCCTCTCTTGACCAAAAGTGGTTCACTCCAATAGTAGTGCCTCACGTCTTTGAAGAACTTCTTCCTTTGGGCGTATGACAATCCGGGAGGTACTTCCTCACACAGAAGATAGTTCACAATGTCGGCATACCATGGCTCGCTTCCTCTAGACACTTGGAACAAGCACTCCTCCACCATTTGCAATTGCTCATCCTGGAATGAGTCATCAATCGGGATGTCATCTCTCTCAAGTTCCAATGGTGGGAGCCTACTAAGGTGATCCGCCACAGAGTTTTCGGACCCCTTCTTGTCCCGGATTTCCAAATCAAATTCTTGAAGAAGAAGGATCCACCGAATCAATCTTGGTTTGGCATCCTTCTTTGTAAGGAGATAACGGATCGCAACATGATCCGTATACACAATGACCTTCGCTCCAACAAGATATGAGCGGAACTTCTCTAATGCATACACAACCGCTAGTAACTCCTTCTCGGTAGTAGCATAATTGAGTTGGGCATCATCTAGCGTCTTGCTAGCATAATAAATGGCATGTGTGCGCCCGTCTTTCCTTTGCCCCAAAACAGCCCCAACGGCTACATCACTTGCATCGCACATGATCTCAAACGGTAAACTCCAATCCGGAGGTTGCATGATAGGAGCGGAGATCAAGGCGTTCTTCAACCTACAAAAAGCCTCAAGGCAGTCCTTGGAGAAAACAAACTCAACATCTTTCATTAGTAGGTTAGTAAGAGGCTTAGAAATTTTAGAGAAGTCTTTAATAAACCTCCGGTAAAAACCGGCATGCCCTAGAAAATTCCTTACCCCCTTTACCGAGGTAGGTGGTGGCAACTTCTCTATTGTTTCAATCTTGGCCCTATCAACCTCAATGCCACGGTTGGACACCAAATGTCCCAACACAATACCTTCACTTACCATGAAGTGGCATTTTTCCCAATTTAAGACAAGGTTTGTCTCCTCACATCTTTTCAATACTAATGACAAGTTAGCTAAGCAATTATCAAAGGAAGAACCATAAACAGAAAAATCATCCATAAACACTTCCATGATGTTTTCAATGTATTCTGAAAAGATAGCCATCATACACCTTTGGAAGGTGGCGGGTGCATTACACAACCCAAATGGCATTCTCCTATATGCAAAAGTACCCCATGGACATGTAAATGTGGTTTTCTCTTGGTCATCGGGGTGGATAGGGATTTGGAAGAATCCACTATAACCATCTAAGTAGCAAAAATGAGAATGTTGAGCTAACCTCTCTAGCATTTGGTCAATGAAAGGAAGGGGGAAGTGATCTTTCCTAGAGGCCATGATCAACTTCCTATAGTCAATACACATCCAACATCCCGTAACCGTCCTAGTTGGGATTAGTTCATTGTTTTCATTAGTCACTACGGTCATCCCACCCTTCTTAGGAACTACATGAACGGGACTAACCCACTTACTATCCGAGATAGGGTAGATAATTCCCGCATCTAGCAACTTAATGATCTCTTTCTTGACTACCTCTTTCATTATAGGATTCAATCTTCTTTGATGTTCAATAGAGGGTTTATGGTTATCTTCCATCAATATCTTAGGCATGCATAAAAAGGGCTTAATGCCAACTAAATCATCAATAGTATAGCCAATGGCTTTCCTATGCAATTTTAGCTCATGCAACAACTTAGCAAGTTCATCATCATTCAAGCATGGATTCACAATCACAGGATATGTAGAATTATCACCAAGAAAAGCATACTTCAAATGAGAGGGGAGGGGTTTGAGTTCAAGTTTAGGAGGACCTTTATCGAGCGGAGACGATCCAAATAACGTTGGTTGAGATGAATACAAAGCAAATGAAGGTTCTCCAAGGCTCCTTGAAGCTTGATCATCAACAAGAGCTACTTCTGGGGAAACCACGGGCAAGTCCACGGTTCTTGGCACATCCACGGCCGTAGAAGTTACCAAGCCTACTCTTCGGAGCTTTCTAGAGAGTTCTACGGCCGTGGAACACCTTCCACGACCATGGTTCCTACAGGAACTCAGCACACCTTCGTGGTCTTCAATTTCAACTCTTGTCTCCTTTTCTAATGCTCCCAAGGCCTTGATTTCTTCATTGCAAGCCTCCTCAACACCTTCCTCCATCAAGCTTAAACTAAGAACCTTCTCCAAGGGGTCCTTGATCAAGATCGAGCTCACAACTTCTCTAGACTCTTCTTGCTCGACTATGTTGAACACATCCTCATCAAGGGTTGGCCCTTTCATCATTGTGGACAACTTGAACTTGATATTCTCTTCTCCAATGTTGAAGGAGAGAATTCCATTCTTACAATCCACCAAGCATCCGGAAGTGGCTAGGAAAGGTCTCCCTAACATGATGGGAACCGGATAATCCGCCGGGATGTCCAAGAGAACAAAATCAATTGGCACATAGAACTTTCCTAGTTGCACCGGAATGTCTTCTAAGATCCCAACCGGGTGAGTAATAGAGCGGTCCACCATGTAAAGGGTCATCTTGACCGGTTTAGGCTCTCCTAGCCCAACCTTGTTGCAAAGTGCGAGCGGTATGATGCTCACACTTGCCCCAAGATCACGAAGGGCTTCATACTTCACTTCCCCCACTCCGATTGGCACACAAAAAGATCCCGGATCTCTTAACTTATGAGGCATCTCCTCCTTCATTGTTTGGATCAATTCCGAGGACCTCTTAGTCATCCTTACTTCCCCATACTCCTCTAACTTTCTTTTGTTGGAGAGTATTTCCTTCAAGAACTTGCCATATGCCGGCATACCTAAGATAGCATCCATGAACAGAATGTTAATATGCAATTTAGACATAAGTTCAAGGAATTTACCAAAGTGTTTGTCCAAGCGAGCCCTTGCTCGGGATTGAGGGAATGGTAGTGGCGGCTTGTAGGAGGCGGTGCCACATATGTTGGCTCAACATCCTTGCTTTTGCCTCCATCTTCTTGCAACTTCTCTTCCTCTATCACCACTTGCTTTCCCTTAGCATTCTCCTTGGGCAAGGGATCCTTCATGCTTAACCCACTCCTTGTTGTGATGGCCAACACTTGACCTCTTGGGTTGTCTTCGGTTCTTCCGGGAAGCTTTCCCGGATCTCTATGAGCTTCACCCGCCTTTTGGAACACTTGTGCTTCCAACACCTTTTGAGCTTTAGAAATGGAAGTCACCGTGCTCTCAAGACCACTCAATCTTCCAAGCAATTGCTCAAACATCATCTCGGTTCTATCCTTTGGAGGTTGAGTAAATCCGGGTGGAGGTTCTTGTGAAGCCTTTGGTGGTGGAGCTGCGCTTGTGGAAGCGGGAGGGTTCAAGGCACCATACGGGTTAGAATAGGAAAACCCGGGATGGTTGTGGTTAGGCCGGTAATTGTTGAATTGCCGGTTGTTGTTGAAGTTCCTTGGGCCTTGATAGTTGTTGTAGTTGCCCCTTACCATGTAGTTCACATCTTCCTCCTTGGAAGATAAATTTGCTTGCATTTGCACTTGAGGGGTTGCTTGGTTTTTCAAAGTTGTAGCACACAACTCCCTCAAAGACTTTAGCTCGTTGTTGATGGCGTCAAGCTTGAAATTGCTCATGGTGACTTCACTCACCTCATATGCTCCCGCCTTTCTCCCTTCACTCTTCCTATGGGAGTACTTCTCAATCACTAAAGCTTGTTTCTCTACAAACTCCCAAGCTTCATCCACATGCTTTTCCATGAAAGTCCCACCGGAAAGAGATTGAAGCTTGAATTGGCTATCTTCATCAAGTCCTTTGAAGTAGATTTCCAATAGCTCAATTTTCGGTATACCATGGTGTGGACAATCTAGGAGAAGGTCTTTGAACCTCTCCCAAGACTTGAACAAGCTCTCTCTATCCTTCATCACGAAGGCATTAATCTTCCCTCTTAACTCGGTTGTCTTTGAAGGTGGGAAGAACTTAGTCAAAAACTCGGTTGTCATTTCCTCCCAAGTACCAACTCGCCCTTGTGGAATAGATTGATACCAAGCCAAGGCTTTGTCCTTAAGTGAGAAGGAAAAAGCCCTAAGCTTATGGTTGTTGCTCTCCAATCTAGGCGGTCTAAGAGTCTCCATCAAGATCTCATAGTTCATCAAGTGTTGATGAGGAGACTCTCCTTCCATCCCTCCAAATTGATTATGCCGGATCATTTGTAGAAATTGAGGGCGGAGCTCGTAATCATGGGCTGCGGGATCTCCTAAGTTCACACCCGGACGGTGTGCTCTTTGTGCCGGATCCATACGCTGCCCTAACGTTTGTGGCTCTCCAATGGCAATGGGCACAACCCGTACATTAACCGCCTCCGGTTGCGGTTGTGGTGGAGGTGGAGGTTGTTGACGATTAAGCTCAACTTGGACAAGTGCTTGCCTAATCTCTTCAATCTCCCTCCTAGTTGCCTCTTGCATCTCATTGGCAAGTCTCCTTTCATTCTCCAAAGCTTCATCCCTTATCCTAATTTGCTCTAAAGCCTCTTATAATTCAGCTTGGAGATCTCTTCCGGCAATCTCTTTTCCCTTTTTAATGCTCTTGGATCTAGATCTAAGGGTTTTCTCCGGTTCGGGATCGAATGGAGCTAAATCCTTGCCACGAGATCTTCGCATACACCTAAAGAGTGAGAGATGTCCTGAAAAGCAAAGACACACACCAAAAAGAGATCAAAAGCAACAAGAAAGATCTACACTTCAAACAATCACAAGTAAAGACTCAATCTAGACCTAGTCCCCGGCAACGGCGCCAAAAACTTGTTACCCTAAGAACGTGTGCACGCAATAAGCTTTAAAATTTATACTCGTTATATTTCTCCTAACTCCTAGCGAACCCGCAGTGTACGGGACGTTTGTAGTAGGGATAGTATTCCGAGGTCGAACACAAAGACTAAAGTGAGATTGATTCGATTAGTGATTAAGTTTAGTGAAGATCTAGGTTAAGGAAAAGGAAAAGAAATAAAGAAATGAAAATCTCAATGTTTTTGATGGGTTTTTCGGTGATCAATCAAGGATCACAAATCATGCGAAATAAGCAATCAACTAAGCTAACAAATCAACACGGACAAACCAGCTAAAACGAGATATGAGATCAAAGAGAGAAAAGCGGATTCTAGGGGTTGGAAATTTCGGTTATGGCATAGGACTCAAGCTATCTAATCATTCCTTGGATTAACTATGATATGTTGGGAGTGAGTGTTTCTAGATTGGGATCAATCACCGGGTAGGTCTCATGGTCCACTAGTCCGTTCTTAAGGTCTCAGTACCGGATAAGTCTCAAAGAGCCTAAGGGATGGAATTTTACACAAACCGGATTGTGACCTAGGGATCTAACCTATCCTCACCGGGTAAGTCTCGAAAGGGTTAGTCCTAAACAACTATCGTAGCACACTTAGTCCAATGGCGGCTTATGAGGCTCACCACTACCTAGAGTTGGTATCCTTGAAATCTAAGAGTAAGAATCACCGGGTAGGTCTCTTCTAACACTTAGTTGCTAACACTAGGTCACTCTAGGATAGATTTAACTCAACAAACACTAGGATTTCAACATTCTAACAATGTAGTTCTTAGATCCATCGAACTAGGGAAACCACGGGTTGTTCTACCATTTCCACGGCCATGGAAGGGCAAGAACTAACCGTGGACTATAGCAGTGACTTCGTTCAAGCAAGCAAGTTATCCAAGGGCAAATCTAAGTTCATCCTATCATAGTCTTAGCCATAACCATCCTTTCCTTACCCTAGAATCGTATCTATTTAGCCTACAACATGCATCATAACAATCGAGATCATCAAGCATAAAATCATGGCTTCCATTTGCAAGATAATGAAAAGAAAGAGATGAATAAGTGAAGCAAACAAAACCAAGCTGAAACTAAGATTAGAAAGACTCACAACCCTTCCAAAAGAAGGTTTAATCGATTCTTACAACTCTAGAAAACGATTCCGAAATTTCTTCACTACAAAACCTATCAAGTGCTAGCAATGGTGTGTTCTTCTCTTCTTCTCCAATGGAGCTCTTCTCCTCCTTCAATGGTGTCTCCCTCCTTAGAGAATCATCTTGTTGAGAGTGTTTTTGATTGGATGATAGGGGATAATGGATGGCTGCTCCAAGATGCTCCCTCTCAGCCTTGCAGGACCACTTTTATACTACAACCTTGCTAGAGAAGGCCATGAGATCGTGGCACAGATGTCACAACCGTCTGGCAGAAACCACGGTTGGTTCCACGGCAGTGGAAGTGCCAGCAACCGTGGTTTGGTGCTTCAGCTTCGCCTTGGATCATTAAGCTATGATTTGGTGCATGGCTTGTGTTGACAAGGTTCCATGAGTCTTCCTTAGCCTCTAGCTTGCATCCTAATGAGTATGAGGGTGTGTCGTCTTGATGAACGACCCTCGGACGTATCGATTAAGCTTCTAAATCTCCCAAAATACCTACAAAGCAATGCAAAAGTCCGTGTAGACGTCTATCTCGACAAAATACGTAAATTGAGTGCAAACGTCGTGAACTAGTGCTAAACCATGCATGAATGAGTGAAAAATCTATCTAAATGACTACCTAAACCTAAGTCATAAATCGTGTTATCAGAAGGACCGCATTCAAGACTCTCATAGGTACCACCCCTTACAATTTGTTATATGATAAGTCTTGTCATTTACCCGTTGAGCTGGAGCACAAGGCATATTGGGAAATCAAGTGGTTGAATTTCGACATCAAGGAAGCTGGAGAGAAGAGGCCTTTAGACATTAATGAGATGGAGGATTTGCGCTTAAACAATTATGATAATGCTAAAATCTACAAAGAAAGAACGAAAAGATGGCATGACAAGCATATCGTTCCAAAAGAGCTCATAGAAGGAGAGCTTGTTCTACTCTTCAACTCTTGTCTCCGCCTTTTTCCAGGTAAGCTGAAGTCTAGATGGACACGACCTTACGTTGTGAAAAATGTCTTTCCCCATGGTGCAGTTGAAGTATGGGGGAAGCTAGTGGAAGCTTTAAGGTCAACAGTCAAAGGTTGAAGAAGTATCAACTAGAAGTTCTGGCTGAGGAGATTGCACCTTTACACCTTGTTTGAGGATGGCGTACGGTCGAGCTAGCGACCTTAAACCAAGCACTTCTTGGGAGGCAACCCAAGACAGTAATCAGGTGATCTCTAAGAAGAAAACACAACTCAGGAGGTACATGGAAGGGCTGATATTCGAGAAATTGAGAAGACGGAATTTGACTGAGACACATTTCGGGTGTCGTCACAATGCCTCGACCGATGTGTTCTTCTTCAACCAAGGCGCCTAGGTCTTACTTCCACCTCGCTCTAACACCTCGGTCAGCCTAGGAACACCTCGACCGAGGTGAAACCAAATTCAGCGAGGGGTATAAAAAGGGTTTGACATTTCTCTCTCGTGTGACTTTCCTTCTCTTCGCTCTCCTTGACCGCGGCACACCTCCTCGCTCAGATTCTCGATTCTTTCTCTTTTTCAAAGATTTTTGGCTTCAAATCCTCAGAAGAAGTACGAGAATCAGTTTACAAGAAACAAATAACACCAAAATCGACTCGAATCTCCACATATAAGGGTATTTCATCAAAAACCTAACTTGCTTCCTTTTCTTCGTTTCTGCATAGATTTGGCTTTGGTTGCCATAGATTGCTGTTGAGAAGAATATAAGTATCCTTTAGGAAGCAATTTGTAGTGTTTTTGCGGGAAAAATCTTGTAGTTTATGGATTTCACTTCGCACAGCCCTTCGCCTCGGTTGACCCTGCTGCATCTAGGCCGAGGTGCTCTTGATCCAACCGAGGTGAATTTCAGTCATGAGAAGTTCAAGGAGATCTGATCGACAGTTGGCCCTGAGAGATAGGCCTATAAGTTCACACAACTCTTCCCCTTCTTCTTCTTCATCTCAGCCTCCCATTGCGGTGATCCACGAGAGATTCCAACTGGATTTTGATTGGATATGTGGGCGCCCCATCGTTGCCCCACGGTTTGTGCATGTTGATGAATTCGAGTGCCTTCACGTGGTGGAGGACTTGAGGAAGATGATATCTATGGGTGGCCTTGAGGACTTTATGACCATACGAGAGCCGACTTATCTGGAGCCGACTTTTGAGTTTTGAAGCTCAATTACCTTCATACCGGAGCGCAGAGGAATCAAGTACCGACTACTGAACAGGAACTACGTTGTTCCCCTAGATCAGTTTGGGGAGATCTTTGGATTCCCGACCCCCACAGTGACATATTTTACTTCTAAAGCGTAGGCTCAGAGTTTTTGGGGGGAGATAGCCCACATGAGCAAACATCGTGATAGATGGAAGCCCGGAGATTCCCGGGAGCGGATCATCTTTCACCTTGCTTTCCGCCTAGCTCACAGGATCCTTAGTGAGATGCTTCCAGCACGTACTGAGATGCCCTAGAAGGTCCGACAAGGTGAGCTGGGTTTATTTTGTATGATTACAAGGGGAGTTCCAGACTTTGTTGCCATGCTATTAGAGGATCTTCACCGGATCAAGGGGAAGACCAAGGGCGATATTTGTTCTGGTGGGTTGGTGACCCACATTGCCACTTCTATGGGTTTAGACTTATCTGCATGTACATTAGTTGCGGCTCCGAAGCCGCTAGGTTTGCAGGATATGATTACACGGGCGAATACTCCTTCCCCGTGATCTTGGCACACCCTATGCTGCCATGCCATGGGAAACGAAGTTTCCTCAGGGCATTCTTTGGTCTTCACAATTCTCGGCGTATGATCGTTAGTACTGGTCTGCTGCGTGGTTCCTGTATATGCAGGACGCTGCTGCTAGAGAGGCAGCTGACATAGATGATGATGATGGCTATGGAGGAGTTGTTGCCATGGATATCGGTACTGATACCGGTAGCCCTATTATTCCCACCTTGGACCTTGATGATGAGGCCACAGAGGACGAGAGAGAGGCTCCTGCACCTCCAGCTGACATGCCACCACCACCTCAATAGTGAGCCCGCCGCCGTAGAGATCTTGAGGCGCATCAGCGGATCGACGATCTGACGAGAGAGATGATAGATTCATACACCACATTGAGACTAGATGTCACCCGGCGTTTTGATGCCCAAACCAGATCTATTGAGGGATGGACGTATTGGATGGAGGAGAGCCGACACTTCACACGGCAGATGATGGAGGTGCAGTTCCAGCAGGTTATGGGCTACCCATTCAACCCGTCCCAGTTCCCCTACATTCCATCGCCACCACCTCCAGCTGACGAGAATTGAATACTTCATGGATTTATTTTCTATTTATTATTCAGTTCAGCATTATCCGGTGAGTACTTGTTTCTTATGACTTATATTTGACCAATTGGGACAATGTGTCCCAATTATGGGGTATTTGTATTATTTGACCTACTTGCTATGGTTGTATGACTATTGCTCGATATTATCACTCATTTGGCTTCATGTGCTTATGTGTATTTACATGTATTGCATACAGGTTTTTGTTTGAGAAAAACGTCAAAAACAAGTTTAAAATTTTTTTTTGGCTCGACCGACATATTCTTGACCAAACCAGGTTGTGAAACTGAGACACATCTCGGTTGAACACCTCGGATAACGTCAAATCACCTCAACCAAGATAGGTTTTTAATTAAAAGATTTTCGAAACGTTTTGTGCTTCTATTCTGGATATGAACTAGATTAAGACATTTGTTTGTAGATTGGATTTGAAATCTTTATATGCTCTAAAGGTTTTCTGATACGTTTATGTTGCTAAATGATTTGTTTGAAATTTTAGAATGTTTAATACTTTGTTTTTATCAAAATTATGTTGGATTTGAAGGTTGACACCACATTATGGGCTCTCTCACATTCTTCATGGGATGATTAAGGCACTTCATTCTCTTCTTCTTCTTCTTGACCACGCTTTAGCCCCTCATATGCATATTTGCCTCCCTTTACCTATCCAAGAATTAGGATGAAGTTGATGAAAAGCGTGTGAAGTGAAGTTGAGATCTTGGCTGAAAGTGTTAGAAAAAAAATGGTTTGGGGACGTTGATCTTTATGATGAGTAACTCGGCACCATTCACATAGCCGGGTGTTTGTGTCTTGCCAAAGTCGGATTGATCGATAGTCCTAATGGGTCATCATATGTGCATCAAGGGTTTGAGGCATCTCGAGAAATTGATGATTGTTGATCTCCTAGGCTTCGGTTATTGTGCACCTTCACCCATGCTCTCAAAAAGTAAAGTAAAAAGTGAAAATAAGCAAAGCTTATTGATGGAAGATGTTGTGATTCAAATAAAGTGAAGAAAAGATCCTATTCCCGGATTCTAGCACCACATTATCCTATATACATCCCACCTTGACACGTTTCTTGACCTCTTTTGGAAGCCCTTTAGACCTTGAGTATGTTGATTGACTTGGTGGTTTAAACTGGATTATACATGATTGATTTTGATAAATATGATTTATTATGCATTCTATGATTTTATGCAAAGATTAACATCTTTCTTATATTTATTAAATGTTTTAACCATGTCTTGATTTTATTTGCCATGAAGCATTCTTTTAGGGTAATCAATGAATGGAGCGCACCACCAAAAGGTTTTGAAATGTTTTTCATTGATCTTTTTGATGACTTTTAATCCATTCTATCTTGTATCTAAGATTTGGATCTTGCTTGGGGACAAGCAAGGCACAAGTATGGGTTATTTTGATAGCATGTATTATAGTCTATATTTTGGGATTGGCTTAGACGTTTTATCTTCATAAATCTGCATGTATGATTTTATATTATTTGATCATTATGTTGTTTTGTTTTCCTTTGCAAGAATCGAGGTCTACACCTAGTTTTGTTGTAATTGTAGAAAAATAACACGTTTTTGAACGATATTGAGCTAAGAGAGCTAAGGAGTCATTGGAGCTACATTATGGAGCATTGAGGAGCTACAAGAAAGGCTTAGGAACCATGGAAGTTGGACAAAAGATTTATTTTGGACCAGATTAGAGAGATCTACACGTACGTGAGACACACCTCGGATGGCTACAGTGTCACCTCGACTGATTTTATCTTTCCGATGGGCTGGACCGAGGCAAACGGTCAACAACCCACGAGATCTTTTATTCTTGGCTGAAGATCTTTTATTTTTGGCAAGTGATTCTCCTATATATTGGGATGGATTTTCTGGATGGAAGCATGTCTTAGATCTGGAAGTTGAAGGAAGTTGGCTAGTTTGGAAGATTGAAGATATTCAAAGGAAGGAAGGAAGATAAAGTTGAAGGCTTTGAAGGAAGTTGTAAGGTTTTCTTAGATTATTTGATTGTTGGCTTTCGGTTTGTGATTGAGGAACGCAGTTTGCTTGTTTGATTAATTGTTTGATTCAGTTATTGAAACCTTTGTGTTAAGGTTTTCTTGTTTGAATATTGATTCCCTTTTCACATATTTGATTATTGTTATCATAATGATTATTGGCTAAGTTCTTTGTGCAATTCAAGGGTGATTGGCTGAAAGTTGTGGGAAAGACGATGAAAGAATGAGTCTTTACCTTAGTGGACCCTAAAAGCTTGAACCTTACCTTAACCAAAGAACACCTCGGTTAGTTTGTAGAACATCTCGACCGAGATGGAACATGAACTAAGCGAGGCGAGCCCTTTCTTGATCCTTATCTGAGTTAAGGTTTCAGTTTGCAAATCCTATCCTTCTTATACCTTTCCTGGCCCATACGCAATCCTTGGATGAGACTTACCCGGTGATTTCTTTGCTTGTATACCCAAGATCATGAGTGTTAGGTAATAAATGTTTATCCTTTATTAGGGTTTGAGTATGTCTTCATCCCATCTTTGAAAGTTAGCCTGAGACTTACTCGGTAAAGGTTAGTTCTATTCCCTTGGATGGTGTATTGGTTTGAGATTATAGTCCCTTTGCTTAGCACCTTGAGACTTACCCGGTGAGAGGATCTTTGGTTTGGGATAGTGAGTAGTGAGACTTACCCGGTGATCTGTTCTCACGTTAGACACACCTTCCTTTTCCAAACCTCATCTTTGTCCACATTATCCATTGAGATCTTGAGTTGGAACCACAATTCGATGCTTTGACCTCTAGAATCTGCATTCCCTTTATATGATTATTACACCATCTTTGATACCTTTGCTTTGTTGATTGTTTTTAATTGACAACCTAAATTACCGTGCTTTGTTTCACCATAATCCATGTGTTCGACCCTGGAGTATTTGCTATTATTACAATTGATCTGTACACTATGGGTTCGCATATTGTTTCAGGCTTATATTTTAGGTTATAAATTTAAAGCTATATTGTTCACCATACACACACGTCTGAGAGCGTACACTTGCCATATGGAGGCCACGCAAGCTCACACAAAACGTGTGCAAAGGTATTGCAATCCGGTTTTTATTGGCCTAACTTGTTTAAGGATGTGCAGAATTTTGTAGTAGCTTGTGATGCTTGCCAAAGGATGGGCAACATCTCAAGAAGGAACGAGATGCCCTTAACAATATCCAAGAGGTTGAGGTCTTTGACATTTGGGGTGTGGACTTCATGGGGCCATTCCCCCTCTTCATTTGGCAACCTCTACATTCTATTTGCGGTGGATTATGTGTCGAGGTGGGTGGAAGCAATCACCTCTCTCACGAATGATGCAAAGATGGTGGTGCGGTTCTTCAACCGAGTCATCTTCCCTAGGTTTGGAACACCAAGAGTGATCATAAGTGATGGAGGGAAGCATTTCACCAATAAGAACTTTGGGACACTTTTGGCTAAGTATGGGGTGACTCATAAGGTGGCCACACCTTACCATCCCCAAACTAATTTATGGCAAGTCTCCACCTTCTGGTGGAGGTGGAGCATAGGGTATATTGGACTATAAGGTGTCTGAATTTTGTCCTCAAGGAAGCCGGTGAGAAGAGGTTGCTAGACATGAATGCTCTTGAAGATATCAGGTTAGATGCTTATGAAAACGCCTGGATTTACAAATAAAGGACCAAACGTTGGCATGACAAACGTCTAATCTCAAAGGATTTGAGTGAAGGTGACTTAGTCCTTCTCTTTAATTCAAGGCTGCGGCTCTTACCCGGAAAGCTCAAGTCAAGATGGACGGGTCCTTATGTGGTGAGGAATTTTTTCCCCCATGGAGCGGTTCACATAGGTGGGGAGCATTGTAGAGATTTCAAGGTGAATTGGCACCGGTTAAAGAAGTACATCCCGGAAGCTCCGGTGGATATGATTGCCCCACTTCACCTTGAGTGAAATGCTCCCGGATTTTGGTCTAGCTAAAGACCTTAAAGAAGCGCTTCATGGGAGGCAACCCGTTGGTACATATTTTTTCACCATTCGTTTTGTTTTTGTTTTCCTTTTTTCTTTTGTTTTTGATTTGGTGTGTTTGTGTGTGTTTTATGTTTGTGTGCTAGAGTCTAGGTAATAAAGAAGTATTGCAAGGCATGAAGATGATGATGATGATGATGATCCCGCATTGAACGTGGGTGGAGCGGACGTTGGACGGCTTGCGGTGCTTAGCGCGGGTCCCGACGCCATAATGAACATCAAGAGCTCTCTACCATCTTTGATTGATCATCCACCATCACTCCACATGAGTGAACGAAAAAACCGAAAACACTACCACTTTTAAATTGTGAGGACTCTTTTCAGTTCTTTATTTAATTTGCACATTGGGGACAATGTGATTTTAAGTATGGGGTGGAGTTTTCATAATCATTTGAATGATTACATCTAGGATAGTTTCATATTATTGTCACATGTTCCATTATGTTTTGCATTGTACATATTTATCTCAAAAATTCCAAAAAAAACTCAGAAAATTTTAAATCTTTTGGTGCTTCTTAGTTTGGATATGACCCTTATGATGAGTTTGTTTTGTGAATTGGCTATGGATGGCCTTGTGTGCTGAAAGAATTTTTGCATATGTGGACTTGAATACTTCTCTTTAATTCCATGTATGAATTGTGATGAAGATTGTTGTCTAGGTTGGATTGGGAATTGATTATCGAAATCGCATGCTAGTTCTTACACATCATCTAGAAATGATTAAGGCATTCATTTCTCTCTTTTTCTCATCTTGATCATGTTGTTTGAGCACCACACTTGATATGAAATTTGGCCTCTTTTGACCCATCAGGGAATAGGAGCATGATAGTGTGTTGTGTGTGAAAAGCAAGTGTGGGGTGTTGAAGGAAGTGTATGAATGTGATAATAAAGTGTTGAATGTGTTGTGAAAGTGTAAAAAAAAATATAGGTTTAGGGACGTTTGTTTTGATGATGAGTAACTCGGCACCATTTACATAATCGGGTGTTTGTGTCTTGCCAAATTCGGATTAACCGATAGTCCTAACGAGCCTTGGTATGTGTGCCCGGTGTGAGGCACCTCGGAAAAATTCCGAGGTCCGCTAATCACCAAGGTTTCGGCTTTTGTACACCAATTCCATTGTCTCAAAATTAAATGAAAGAAAAAAAAGAAGAAAAAGAAAAGAAAGAAAAGAAAAAGACGGAGAAAAATTAACACTTATGGTGGAGTTGAAAAAAAATGAAGTTGTGGAGTTAGTTCCTTTTTCGGATTAGCATCACATGACCTAAAAATTCCCACCTTTAACAACGTTTCTTGGCCTCTTCTTTTCTAAGTCCTTAAGACCTCTATGCACATGTGTTTTGACTTAAGTGATTTAGATTTGATATTTTCATGATCATCTAGACATTCTCGATTTACTTTGCATATATGATTTCAATTTAAGTGTGATTGTCCTTCCATGCATTTATTCTCTTGATACACATTTCCTCATCCTTTGCCATGAACATTACTATTGAAAGTGATCTATGACTAGAAGCACAATTGCAAAAATATTTCCGTTTTTCCGCATTCATAACTCATGCCATCGAGTCTTATTTATGACGTGATTTATGACGTTAGTTTAGGCATTCATTTAGATACTTTTTCCCCTTATTCATGCATGGTTTGGCATTAGTTGTGGCGCTTATGCTTAATCGAGTCTTATTTCTAGAAAAGACGTCTACACGAACTTTTGTCGGTTTTGTAGGTATTTTGGGGAGCTTTTGGACTTAATCGATACATTCGAGGATTATTCCTCGTGGTGGCACACACCCGGACTCCCTAAGGAGCAAGCTAGAAGCAAAGAAGAAAACACAAAAGACCTTGTTGGTGCATGCTTTGCACCAACTCATGACTTGGGGAACCAAGGAGGGCTTTCTGATGAAAACCACGGCCTACATGGCAATTCCACGCCCGTGGTTTTGGCCCGTGGTTTTTGTCAGCACATCCATGACACTTGTTACGTGATTTCTTTGCCTGACCTTTGCTTTCCTTGGTTGAGTGTGGACTTGGAAAATCCTGCAGGCTGGCTTTTGGACTCTCTCTCATCATCCATTGTTGGAGAGACAAGGAAGAACAAGAAAAATACTATCATTTGAGAGAAGAAGCACATCATCAAACTAAGATCTAAAATGAGACTTTGAGTGGTTTTTAGTGACTTTTGTTAAGAAGCTTTTGGAAGTGTTGTAAGGAACGATTTGAAGCTGCATTTGAATGGTTGTAAGTCTTGTTTAAACTAATATTCAGCCAAGATTTCTTATTTTCACTTGCTTTCATTCACCATAAGCTATGGAAACCATTTATGCTTGCATAATGAGTTTGGATCTTAAAATGCATGTTATTGGCTAAGTATTTGTGATTCCAGGGTGATGGAATGATGGTTATGTCTTGGACTATGATAGAAGAGACTTGAATGTACCTTTGGATGACTTGCATGTGTTACGCTAAGATCGTGTGATGTGCACGCAATAAGCTTTAAATTTATACTCGTTATATTTATCCTAACTCCTAGCGAAACCCGCAGTGTACGGGACGTTTGTAGTAGGGATAGTATTCCAAGGTCGAACACAAAGACTAAGGTGAAATCGAGTCAAACAATGATCAAAGATAGTGCGAATCTAGACTAGATAAGATGAGGAACAAAGAAAATGGAAAACACAATGTTTTTGTTGGTTTTTGTGGTGATCAAACAAAGATCATAAGTCAAACAAGTTAATAAAACAACTAACAACTCAAGCTAGCAAACAAACAAGTAACGCAAAGCACAAAGTATATGATCAAGAGAGAAAAGTAGGTTCTAGAGGTCAAGAATTCCGGTTATGGCATTGGACTCAAGGTTCTAAGGGTTCTAAGGACAAGTTGCGGTGTTGGGGAAAAGTGTTTCACTAATGGAAGCAATTACCGGGTAGGTCTCTCACTTCACTAGTCCCGCATCTAACTCCTATTACCGGGTAGGTCTCAAGGGGTTAGAATAAGGAATTCCACACAAACTAGATACTACTTAAGGGGTAACCCTCTCCTTACCGGGTAAGTCTCGGAACAGGGAAATCTCAAGAAATAATCCTAGCACACTCGATCCCATAGCGGCTTATGAGGCTCACTACTACCTAGAATTCATCTTCTAAGGTATCTAAGATCGGAAATCATCGGGTAGATCTCTTCCCTCACTTAGGTTGATAGAATTAGGTGATCCTAAGCTAAATTAGGCTTAATAAACACTAGGATTTAAACAACCAAGGACCCTAGCATTCAGATTTATCATTTAAAGAGCAACAGGAGAATAAATCGGGTGGATCTTAATATAAATCGGCCGATCTTCATGATGAACATCCCGATTTTTCTTCCTGGAATGGGTTTCGTGCATACAAATCATCCTAAACTAACATATAAGTCCATCCTATCATCACCCAAGCCATAACCATCAATCCATCACTCTAGAATCACTATAAACTAGCCAACAATATGCATATCAAGATCCAAAATCATCATATAAGGATATGTGGTTCTCATAGATGGATAATGAAAGATAAGCAAGCAAAATCAATAAATCTCAACTAAATCTAAGTTGTAGCAAGACTTCAAACTCTCAAATGAGGATTCAAAACGTTCCTAACAACCTTGCAATAGTTCTTCAATCCAAGATTGCAACAATCACACAAAACTCACTCAAAAACTCTAGGATGATGTTCTTCTTCTTCCTTCAATCCTTGGGAGCTTTTCTTCTCCTCCAATCTTTCCCCCAAATTGGTGAGCTGTGAATGAGAGTGTGGGAGAGGAGGGATGCCCAGCAACCACCAGCAGGACCACTTATATTCTCCACCAAGAGCAAGGACGGACAAGAGATTGTGGGACACGTGGCTTAAGCTGTGAATAGCCTAAAAATCGACCCAGAGGAATAAATCGGCCGATTTAGCTGCTTGTTGGTCCGATTTTCTTCAGCAGAAGAATCCTATGATCGTCTAGCCATGAGTTGATCCATTGCTTGCACCAATAGTGGTCTTTGTGTCCCTTGTTGCTCCCATTATGCTCCTCCAAAGCTTTGGATGTGTACCATCATGAGGCTTGGCCCTCTAATGTATCGGTTAATGTCCGAAAGACCCCCGAAATACCTACAAAACCGATAAAAGGTAGTGTAGACGTCTTTTCTAGAAATGTGCATGAGTTGAGCGAAGACGTCATGAACCAATGCCAAAACGTGCATGAAAGAGTGAGAAATCTATCTAAATGATTACCTAATCCTAAGTCATAAATCTTGTTATCAGCATGCTCGGATCTTAAACCCCGACCATAATCACGGCTTGTTCCTCCTAAACCATGTCTATGGTTTCCTATGATCAACCCGTGGTTTTGCTCTGTTGTGCTTACATTGATAAATCCGTATGTTAGGATGTTAGATTGTTGAAATCCTAGTGTTTGTTAAGCCTTATCTAGAATAGGGTGACCTAATGCTAGCAAACTAAGTGAGGGAAGAGACTTACCCGGTAATTCCCGATCTTATATACCAAAGATTATGAACTCTAGGTAGTAGTGAGCTTCGCAAGCCGCTATTGGATTGAGTGTGCTAGGATTGTTGTTTAGGACTTGCCTTCCCGAGACTTACCCGGTAAGGAGAGGTTTGACCCCTAGATAGCAACTCGGTTTGTGTAGAATTCCCAACCTTAGGTTCCTAGAGACTTACCCGGTAATAGGACCTTAGGTGCGGGATTAGTGGACCATGAGACCTACACGGTGATTCATCCCATTAGAGAAACACCCTTTCCCAACATACCGCAGCTTTTCCAAGGTTGATTAGAAGCTTAATTCCAATGCTATAACCGGAAGTCCGAATCCCTAGAATCCGCTTTTCTTACTTGATCAAATATCTTGTTCTTGTGTTTTTTTGTTTGTGTTGCTTGATTGATTGATAAATCTTGCATGATTTGTGATCTTTGTTTGATCACCACAAAAACCAAACAAAAAATATCATGATTTTCATTTCTTTATTCCTTTCTCTTTTCTTTGACTAGATTTGCACTATCCATGATCACTCGTTTGATTTGATTTCACCTTAGTCTTAGTATTCGACCTCGGAGTACTATCCTTGCTACAAAATGACCCATACATTATGGGTTCACTAGGAGTTAGTTGAATATATCGAGTTATAAATTGTAAGGCTTTTGCGTGATACATTTCTAGCGTAACATGCATCATCCGGGCAAGGCGAACGTAGTCGCTGACGCCCTTAGCCAAAAGACTCCTTGGGAGAAGGCGATAGCAAGGATGACCGTTCAACCTCAGTTGTAGAGAGACCTGGCTGCATTGGAGTTAGACAACCAATTTCCGGACATAGATGACCATTTGTCTACCCTAGAGCTGTTGCCCAATCTGTTGGGGGAGATCCGACAAAAACAGGAGAGTTTCCCTACATTGTTGAGGATCCGAGACCGGATGTCTCGAGGGGAGAAACCACAGTTTCAGGTGGCTGCCGACGGTATACTACGACGCCACGCGCTTGTGTGTGTACCGGCCGATCGAGAGTTGAGGCAAAGGATTTTGGAGGAGGCACACTCTACCCCTTACTCCGTACACCCAAGTGCGAGTAAGATGTACCGGGATATTCGACAATTATATTGGTGGGACGGGTTGAAGCCTGACGTGGCCTGATACGTGGCCTTGTGGGTGACCTGTCAGTGGGTCAATATCAAGCACCGTAGCTCTGGAGGGGAGCTCCACCCTTTACCGATTCCGAAGTTTAAGTGGGAGGACATCTCCATGGATTTTGTTACCGATCTTAGGTCAAGCCGAAGTGATGACGCCATCTGGGTGATAGTGGACCGCTTGACCAAGACCGCACGTTTTGTTCCCATCAAGGAAACGTGCCCGGTGAGTAGATCGGCTGAGGAGTTCACTAGACAGATAGTGAGACTCCACGGAGTACCAAGGACCATTGTCTCGGACAGACATGGTAGGTTTACCTCCAGGTTTTGGCATTAGGTGCATGCCACTTTGGGCACTAGTATGCACTTCACGACAGCATATCATCCGTAGACGGACGGATAGTCGGAGAGGACTATCCAGACTTTAGAGGATATGTTGTGATCATGCATGTTGGATTGGGGTCAGGTGTGGCCCGATCACCTTCCTCTGATAGAGTTCTCTTATAATAACAGTTGGCATGCGTCAAAAAGAGATGGATCCATATGAGGCTCTGTACGGACGAAAGTACCGTACACCACTTTGTTGGGAGGAGCCAATTAGCGATACTAGGGTCGCACCAGAGCAGGTACTTGACGACATGGCCCGAGTAACTTTGATACGGGAGCGTATGCTGGCAGCGCTGAGCCGCTAGAAGTCCAACGCGGACAAGCAACGCCGACCCTTAAAGTTCAGATTTAGCACTAAGGTTTGGTTGTGGGTATCACTGACGCGGGGCGTCCAACGTTTCGGCATCAAAGGGAAGCTAAGTCCCCGTTATGTTGGACCATTTGAGATCTTAAAGAGAGTCGGAGAGGTGGCCTACCGATTAGCCTTAAAACCGTGATTGGAGGGAGTTCACCTTGTCTTTCACGTGTCTCAGGTGAGGGAGTACATATCGGACTTGAGACACGGCATCAACTGTGAGGACTTAGTGGTGGAGCCAGACGACACCTTTGTCGAGCATCCAGTAGTTGTCTTGGAGAGGAGTACGAGACGATTACGCTCCAAGGACATACCGGTGATGAGATTTCAATGGTCGAGACGAGACGAGGCTAATTGGGAGACAGAAGATAGCATCCAGAGGAACTATCTAGAGTTCTAGGCTGAGTTATGCATCGAGAGATAGGCATCGGGTTAGTTTCAAACCCGGTTTTTGTTATGTGTTGTCTTGTGTAGGTTATGATACGTGATGCCTATATAGACGTATGTTTTTTTATGAGTTATGGAACTTGATCTGATTGTTGTTTTTTGGATTAGTATGGTAGGAGGTTGCGACTTCCGCGTGAGCTGTTATGGTTCTAGGAATTCTAGCCGTGAGGATATTTTGGTTTAATTTTCGGTACGAAACTTGTTTTTAGGGGGTGATTGATAGCATGAAATATGACCATAATTTAGGCACATGTTTTGGTTGTTTTTCCCCTTCTTTTTTGTATATGGATATGAGTTTGAAGCGTTTATGAGCACATTCACTTATTATGTTGGTATAGAGATCTACATAAGCTTTGTTGTGTTTTTAGGTGAATAAATGCTTGGATTGGAGCATATATGGAGTAAGTAGGAGTAATTGATTATGCTAGTCATCAAGAGGATGCATTGGAGAAGCTAAGGAAGGAGCCCCATGATTAGAAAGCTTTACGAAACAAAGGGTTTTACGAAGGATTTGGAGTTTCCACGGCCAAATATGAAGAACCACGGCCGTGGTTTACTTATTGAGGTCATGGAAAATCATGTCGAGAGCAAGGAAGCCATTTGACAAGCGCTAAAATCCTACGTCGTTGTCTTTTAGCTTAGGTCAAAGTAGAAGTCCTAACATTACACTAACAAGTTTATGTATAGCGTAACTAAGGGTCGAATGCAAGAGAGTTAAGCTAATGTTTCGATTAGATTCAATTATTGAGATTGTAACCAAATAGGGGGGGGTGTTGGATTGAAATGTAGCAAGACAAAAGCATAAGAAACAAGTAAAGGTGTGAACAAATTGATGAGAAAAGGGCTACACTAGGTTGATTCTTAGCATGCAATGCTACTTTGGTTGGTTCTTTTTATAAGTATTTCAGCAATGTTCTCGTCTTGATCATATATATGTGTTAAGCCAACCGGCATCAACACAACTTAACAAGTTAATGTTCTGTAAACCTACAAGAACAAGTCACAAGTTAGCTTTCAAACAAAGACAAAGAGATATAAAGAGAAGAATAAAACCGTTAGACTTTTCTTTATATTTATATTCGTTTTCCTATAAGTAATCACAACTAGCTTTTACCTAAAGGTTTTCTACTAGATTAAAGACCCGAACCCTGAATTAATTAATCCTAGTTCTTTGCATGTAATTAGACACTAAGGTGATCAAGCTAAGTGGTAAGAAACATGCAATTGATAGTTAAAGCACAAGGAATATAAAACATATGACTGAATAATACTTATATTAGCAAATAATTACAACCAAAGCAGTAATGCAGCTTCAAAACAACCCAATGTAGCAAAGAGATTAGAAACACATTACAAAAGGGAAGTAAGGGAAAAGAGAGAATAATGGGAAAATGGTGGATGATTCTAGCAATCAGCCATGTACCTATTTATACTAGAATTGGCACTAAATGGGAGTAAATGGCCGGCCTAAACAACCACCTTTAATTCCATAAAGGTGGTTTAAACAGCCGGTGTAAAGTCTTTGACGCTAAACTGCGGGGACGGGCTCTAGGGCCGCATGGGCGGTTTAGGCCAAAACGCTTGGTGTTCTTCATGGCCGCAGGGGCGGCCTGGCAATTCCGCAGGGGCGGATCTTTAATGCCCTTCAAACGTCTGACTCTTCATATTTCTGTTGCTTTTGATGTTGAGCCGGAAGGGCGGCCCAATGTCACCGCAGCCGCAGGGGCGGTGACACTGGCTCTTTGGCTTCATAGCTCCACAAGTTGGTCCGCATGCAGTGGCGCAGGGGCGCCGGCTTCGCTTCTTCCAGGTGAGTCACCGCAGAGGCGTCCAGAGGTGGCCGCAAGGGCGGTGACTAGCTTTGTTCCAGGCGTTGGCGAAGACGCAATTATAGCATGAATTATAGTCTATATTTTGGGACTTGTTTAGACGTTTTATCTTCAATAATCTGCATGTTTGAGTGTATATTATGAGATTATATTGTCATTTCACCTACCTTTGCGGGAATCGAGGTCTAAACCAAGTTTCGTTGTAATTGTAGGTAAAATGGCACGTTTTGCATCAAAATGGAGCTGAAGGAGCTAAGGAGTCATTGGAGCTACATTCAGGAGCTTAAGGAAGAATCCAGGAAGCATGGAATTGGATTAAAGATTTACTTTGGACCAGATTTGAGAGATTTCACATTCAGTTTAGAGCCACCTCGGTCAGCTACAATACCATCTCGACCTAGGTTATCTTGAGGAGCGTCCCGACCGAGGCGAACACCTTGGACGCGGCGAGATATATTTTATTCTTGGCTGAGATCTTTTATTTTTGGAAGGAGAGATCTTATATTTTTAGGTTGGATTTCTGGAAGGAAGATCATATATTTTGGGGATTTATTTATGAGAGATAGATATATTTTATTAAGAAAATATCTTTTTAAGATATCTTATCTTTGAAGGGTAGTTTTCCTATATAAAGGGTTGGATTTTCCACAAATCCAACACCCGCTATAACCGGCGCATCACCGGAAAATACATGCTTAGAGCATCCACCAGTTAGGAAGGATTTTTGGAAGGTTGAAGGAAGATTGAAGGAAGGAAGTTGATAGCTTTTATAGCTTTTGTGAAGGGTTTTGTAAGATTCTCTTAGATTCCCTTCTTGTTGATTCAGTTATTGAAGCCTTGTTCTTAAGGTTTTTGTGTTCAATTATTCACATTCTTCCCATATACTTGATTATTGCATCCATGGTGATGATTGGCTAATTTCTTTGTGTGATTCTAGGGTGATTGGCTGAAAGTTGTGGGAAAAACAATGATAGAATAATATTAAATTCCAGTAGGACCCTAAAGGCTCGAGTCTTTATTCTTAACCCTAGAGCATCTCGTTCAGTCGATGAACATCTCGGCCGGGGTGGAATTCGTCTGACCGAGGTGACTTACCTGATCCGAAACTGAGAGTTAATTGTTAGAGTTTGCCAAATCCTATTCTTATTATACCTTTCCTAGTTCAATGCAAGCTTAGAATGAGACTTACCCGGTAATTCCTTTGTTTGTTTACCAAAGATCATAAGTGTAGGTAATAAAGGTTTATCCTTTATTGGGGTTTGAGTGTGCTTTCATTCCATCTTTGTGAGTTAGCCTGAGACTTACCCGGTAAAGGTTGATTCTATTCCCTTAGGTGGTGTGTTAGTTTGAGGTTATAGTTCTTTTCCTTATTTCCTTGAGACTTACCCGGTTATAGGAGTTACGGTTTGGGATTAGTGAGTAGTGAGACTTACCCGGTGATCTATTCCACTTTAGTAACACCTTCCCTTTGCAAAATCTCAGCTTTTTCTGCTTATCTTTAGATCTTGAGTTGGAACCAGAACTATATTCTTTAATCCCTAGAATTGCATATTTCCTTAATTGACTTTTTATCATCTTTGATTGTTTTAATCGCTTTTGTGGTTAGTAATTACATAGATTACTTATACTTGCTTAGGTTTCACCTAAGTCCCTGAGATCGACACCCCGGAATTTCTTGCTTTTACTACGATTGACCCGTACACTGCGGGTTCGCATCCTTGTTTTTAGCAAACGTCTTGGGTTATAAATTTAAAGCTTGCACACACCATTTGGAGCGAACAAGTTTTTGGCGCCGTTGCCGGGGACTTTGTCTAGACCGAGCCGGTTGCGGTGATCTTTCGGGGCGCTGGCCCCTGTTTCTACAAACCACTCTACTTGAGTGACTTTTGCAGGTTCTTTTTCTTAGGTTTATGCGAAGAACCCGCGCTGGGAAGGAAATCGTTCCTTATGATCCCGAACCAGAAAAGACATACAAAAGACGCTTGAAAGAAGCTAAGATGGCCAATCAAGAGAATCGCGATCTTGAGGCCAAATTGAAGGAGGCCTTGGAACAACTACGCCTCAGCAAAGAAGAATTACGACTGGAAAAGAAAGAAACTCGTTCAAGAACGGAAACAATCGAAGCAGATATGGCGACCTTAGGGGATCAATATCTACCTCGACCAGCTCCAGCGCCTTGAGTGAGGCAGGACCCAGCTCCAGCTGCCCCGGTCGAGATACTTCCACCTCGGATACGAGTCCGAGATGCTCTTTTTGCAGGTATTCCACAGACCCTAGGGCAGAGGATGGACCTCAACCAGCAACTGAGTAGTCCAGGAGTCAACCTAGGTGATCCAGCGGACCATGATTATGAGCTTCGACCGCAAGTTCTTTCCATGATTCTCCAATGCCAGTTTGGAGGGCTAGAGAGGGAATCTCCGAATCAACATCTACAAAACTATGAGATCTTGATGGAGACCTTGAGACCTTCAAGGCTGGAAAACAACAATTACAAGCTAAGACCTTTCTACTTCTCTTTGAAAGATAGAGCGCTTACTTGGTATCAATCTCTTCATCTAGGAAAAATCAATACTTGGGAGGAGATGACGACGGAGTTCTTAACTAAATTCTTTCCCCTTTCTAAAACCGTTGAAATGAGAGGGAAGATTAATGCATTCATCATGAAGGACAAGGAGAGCTTGTCCAAGTCATGGGAGAGATTTAAAGACATTCTTTTGGATTACCCACATCATGGGATTCCAAAGATAGAGTTGTTGGAGATATATACTTCAAGGGACCGGACGGAAACACCCAGTTGAACCTTCAACTACTATCCGCCGGCACGTTCATGGACATGCCGATTGACGAAGCTTGGGAATTCATAGAGAAGCAAGGTTTGCACATGGGGAAATACTCCCACCAAGTAGCTGAAGGTGGAGTTAAAAGAGTCAACTTTCAAGAAGCTCCACCAAACAATGATCAACTCACTTCTTTGAAGAATGATGTGAAGCAATTGAAAGATCATTTGGTTGCTCAAACCAAGCATTTTGGTAAGTTCCTTTCCCCCAGTCAAGGGCCAACCGAGGTTGAGCCACAAAGAGCGTCGGACAAAACTGAAGTTTATGTTCCGCCTCCTGCATATAAACCACCACTTCCATTCCCCTAGTCAAGGGCCAGAGCACATCTAGACAAGCATTTTGGTAAGTTCCTTGACTTGATGATTAAACTACACATTAATATCCCTTTCCTTGATGCTATTCTAGGGATGCCCGCCTATGGGAAATTCTTGAAAGAAATCATGAAGGAGAAGGGCCAGAGCACATCTAGTTTGCCAGGAAATACCACCCGGTTTGACGTATGCTCAAAGGAAGAAATCCTTCAAGGATGTACGCCACTACTACTGGGATGAACCGCTGCTATTCAAGAGAGGTCCGGATGGGATGCTTCGAAGATGCATTCCGGAAGATGAAATTACTAGCGTCATAAGACACTGTCACTCACTTCCTTGTGGAGGGCATGCTAGCGCTCACAAGACGTGCGCCAAGGTATTACGTTCCGGTTTCTTTTGGCCTACATTATTTAAGGATGTGCAATCGTTTGTTGTCTCTTGTGATGCATGGCAAAGAACAGGGAATTTATCTAGGAGGAACGAGATGCCACTCAATAACATACAAGAGATAGAGATCTTTGAAGTATGGGGAGTAGACTTCATGGGATCTTTTCCGTCATCCGGAGGGAACCTCTACATTCTCCTAGTTGTCGACTACATCTCTAGATGGGTTGAAGAAATTGCCTCTCCCACTAATGACGCCATGGTGGTTGTGAAGTTCTTCAACAGGACTATCTTTCCATGTTTTGGGACTCCACGCATCATCATCAGTGATGGAGGGACACATTACATCAACCGGAAGTTCAAAGCACTTCTATCGAAGTATGGGGTAACCCACAAGGTAGCAACCCCTTATCACCCTCAAACTAGTGGACAGGTCGAAATCTCAATTAGAGAAATTAAAGCGATCTTGGAGAAGACCGTCTCTAGGACAAGGAAGGATTGGTCCATGAAGTTGGACGACGCTCTTTGGGCTTACAGGACCGCATTCAAGACTCCCATTGGTACCACCCCTTATAATTTGGTATATGGGAAGTCTTGTCATTTTCCCGTTGAGTTAGATTACAAGGCATATTGGGCGATCAAATGGTTGAACTTCGACATCAAGGAAGCCGGTGAGAAGCGGCTATTGGATATCAATGAGCTGGAGGAGCTGCGTTTGAACGCTTATGAGAATGCCAAGATCTATAAAGAAAGGACGAAGAAATGGCATGACAAGCGTATCATCCCTAAGGAGCTCAAAGAAGGAGACTTAGTTCTACTCTTCAACTCCCACCTCCGCCTCTTTCCAGGTAAGTTGAAATCTAGATGGACAGGACCTTATGTTGTGAAACATGTTTTCCCTTATGGTGCAGTTGAGATTTGGGGAGAAAAAGTGGAAGCTTAAAGTCAATGGTCACAGACTTAAGAAATACAAACCGGAAGTCCCGGTTGAGGAGGTTGCACGACTATACCTTATTTAGAGATGTCGTACGGTCCAGCTAGCGACCTTAAATCAAGCGCTTCTTGGGAGGCAACCCAAGTTATTGCTTTCTTTTCCCTTTTTCTAGTCTAGCTTTAGATAGTTTGCTTTTACTTTGCTTTGCTTTGTTTTTGGCGTCCTAGAAAGACAACAGGTGAGATCTAAGGAAGGAATACAACCCAGGAGCAACACTGGATGGACAGAAGTTCGAGAATTTGAGAAGGCGGAGTTTGACTGAGACACATCTCGGTTGCTGTCACAGCACCTCGACCGAGATGATTCTTGAGCAACCGAGGCGACTAGGGTTACTGAAGATCCACCTCGGTTCGTACCACCTCGGTCCAGTCGAGACCATCTCGACCGAGGTGACAGCAGTTCCGGAAAAGGGTATAAAAGGAAGATTGATTTCTCTCTCTTCCCTCTATCTCCCTCTCGACCGAAACGCCCAATTCGCCTCGCTCTTCGATTTTTGCTCGTTTTCGACGATTCTCGCTTCCAAACTGCAAGGAAAGGATAGAGGATC
Organism: Fagopyrum homotropicum; assembly: GCA_033239125.1. Classification (NCBI taxonomy): domain Eukaryota; kingdom Viridiplantae; phylum Streptophyta; class Magnoliopsida; order Caryophyllales; family Polygonaceae; genus Fagopyrum; species Fagopyrum homotropicum. Next base: position 120,317,567 of record BSWB01000004.1, on the reverse strand, counting down.
GATTTGCAAGCAACAATCTGCTGTAAAAACGCACCGAATCAACCAAATCTATGGTAAATTCGAAAACACCCTAACTCCCTCTTCTTCCACTGATTTCATTCGATTTGGGCTTTGGTTGCCCCTGCATTATGCTAGAAAAGGATTAAGTACCCCATAGGAACAATTGGTAGTGATATTGGGGGAGAAGAACTAGATTTTTGAGAGAAACGATCGAACAACACTTCGCCTCGGTCCAGTCGGCCTGTGCCTCGGCCGAAGTGTTCTTGAGAATTGTCAGGGCGACCGAGGTGGTCTGACAGTGATAGAAAGAGATGAGTTTTCACAGGCAGCTGGTTTCGAGAGATAGATCCTCTCCTTCTCCTTCTTCTTCTTCTTCACACCGCTCTATACCGGTGATCCATGAGTGTCACCAGGTAGACTATGACCGCATAGCGGCACGTCTAGTGGTTGCACCACTATTTCTAGACATTTATGCATTTGATTGCGTCCATGTTGATGATGATCTGAGGCGGATGAAATCTATGGTAGGGCTAGAGCAGTTCCCTGAGATTAGAGCTCCAGCCTATCTTGAGCCTACCTTGGAGTTTGTTAGCTCCGTCACTTATCTGCCTACTGAGCTCGCCATCAAGTACCAGTTGATGAACTGGAACTATCTAGTTCCAATGGACCACTGGAGTGATATCTTTGGCTTCCCGGCCCCCACTGTTGTTGATTTTCCTTCTCGAGCTGTAGCTCGAGAGTTTTGGGGCTAGATAGCTCATGTAGTTGAGCACGCTGACAAGTGTAGACCTGGAGATTCCAGGGAGCGTATTATCTTCCACTTGGCCTTTAGACTTGCTCACCGGATTTTTAGCGAGACTCTTCTGGCGCGTAATGAGACGCCCCAGAAGATTAGACAGGGTGAGCTGCTGGGTCTTTACTGTATGGTGACCGGAGGAGTTCCGGATTTTGGAGTTATGCTAGCGGAGGATCTACACATGATCAAGGAAAATGCGAAGGGGGATATCTGCTGCGGAGGGATAGTGACTCACATTGCGAGTTACATGGACATGGATCTGAGTGCGTGCACTATGGTGGCGGCTGCCAAGCCGCTCGGGCTGCAGGAGATGATCACTAGGAGGATATTGGTTCCTCGTGGACTTACTACGCCATATGTGGCGATGCCGTGGGAGCAGACTGCACGTCAGGGTATTAGGTGGTCAGCTCAGTTTTCTGTTTATGACCCGCATTACTGGCAGACCGCGTGGATTCCTCTTATGGAGGATGCCAGAGATGCAACAACACAGGGACAAGACGAGGATAAAGAGGCTGAGGAGAAGGAGGATGAGGATGAGGATGGCGGTGCTGCCATGGACAGAGGTACGGATACAACTGGGACTAGTGTGCCGGTCATCGATCTGGACGATGATGAGACAGAGGAGTAGCCAGCTGCAACACCAGAACGTCCATCCAGGCGTAGGGTACGCAGACAGAGGGATCCAGTCGCTCACCGCCGGTTCGATGATCTGACGGACTAGGTGATAGATTCCTACGCCGCCTTATCCCTGGACATTAGAGAGATGTAGGAGAGACAACATTACCACCACATGATGGCTGAGATTCAGTTTCAACATATCATGGAGTACCCGTTCGGCCCATCTCAGTACCCGTACGTGCCACCACCACCACCACCCGATCGGGACTAGAGGATTAGAGCTTGTAGGATTTTCTTTTCTTTATTTATTATGTAGCTCAGCTTTATCCGGTGAGTACTCTGTTTCTTTAGACTTATTTTGACCCATTGGGACAATGTGTCCCAAGTATGGGGTATGCGGATGTATTTACTTGACATTATGTGTATGCTTGTATGACTCTAGTTGGATATTTACCGTTTTATCGTTTTATCTTGCTCAATGTGTTTATTTGAGATTACATGCATGCATAGAGGTTATTTGATTGAGAAAAACGTCAAAAACTGGTTTGAAAAATAATTTTATTGACCTCGACCGATGTGACTCAGACCAAACGAGGTGCAGTACCTCGGTTGAATTAGAACATCTCGACCGAGGTGATTTAACTGAGATAGTTTTCGAAACGATTTTCGTGCTTCTTATTTGGATATGACCTTAGTGCTGATTTTGTTTGCTGACTGGTTTTGAAATCTTTATATGTTTGAAAGGTTTTATGATATGTTTAAGTTGCTAAATGCTTTGTTTGAAATTTTGGCATGGTTAATACTTTGTTTTTATCCAAAATATGTTGAATTTGAAGGTTGAAACCACATGATGAGTTCTATCACTTTCTTCCTGGGATGATTAAGGCAATTCACTCTCTTCTCTTCTTCTTCTTGATCATGCTTAGCCCCTCATATACATATTTGCCTCCCTTTACCTATCCGGGAATTTGGAAGCAAGCAAAAGTGAAAAGCAAGTGAAAGAAAAGTTGAGATGTTGGCTGAAAGTTAGAAAGAAACAAATAGGTTTGGGGAAGTCAATCATGATGATGAGTAACTCGGCACCATTCACATAGCCGGGTGTTTGTGTCTTGCTAAAGTCGGATTGAGCGATATTCCTAACGGGTCATGGTATGTGCATCAAGGGTTTGAGGCATCTCATGAAATTGATGATTGCAGATCTCCTAGGCTTCGGTTATTGTGCACCTCTATCCATGCATCCTAAAAAGTAAAGTAAAAAGTAAATAAGCAAAACTTATTGGTGGAAGATATTGAAGTTCAAAAGAAGTGAAGTAAAGATCCTTTTCCCGGATTCTAACACCACATTCCCTATATACATCCCACCCTCACACGTTTCTTTGACCTTTCTTTTGAAAAGCCCTTGAGACCTTGAGCTTGTTGATTGACTTGGTCGTTTAGACTAGATCATACATGATTAATTTCGATAATTATGATTTATTATGCATTCTATGATTTTATGCAAAGATGAACAACTTTCTTATATTTATAAAATGTTTTGAGCATGTTTTGATTTTATATTACATGAAGCATTCTCTTAGAGTGATCTATGAGTGGAGCACACCACCAAAAATGTTTTAAAATACTTTTCATTGATCTTTATGACTTATAATCCATTCTATCTTGTATCTCAGATTTGGAACTTGCTTGGGGACAAGCAAGAGCTAAGTATGGGGTATTTTGATAGCATGAATTTTAGTCTATATTTTGGGACTTGTTTAGACGTTTTATCTTACATAATCTGCATGTTTGAAGGTATATTATGTGATTATATTGTCATTTCATCTACCTTTGCGGGAATCGAGGTCTACACAAAGTTTCGTTGTAATCGTAGGTAAAATGGCACGTTTTGCACCAAAATGGAGCTAAAGGAGCTAAGGAGTCATTGGAGCTACATTCAGGAGCTTAAGGAAGAATCCAAGAAGCATGAAATTGGATTAAAGATTTACTTTGGCCCAGATTTGAGAGATTTCACATTCAGTTTAGAGCCACCTCAGTCAGCTACAGTACCATCTCGACCGAGGTGATCTTGAGGAGCGTCCCGACCGAGGCGAACACCTTGGACGCGGCGAGATATATTTTATTCTTGGCTGAGATCTTTTATTTTTGGAAGGAGAGATCTTATATTTTTAGGCTGGATTTCTGGAAGGAATATCATATCTTTTAGGGATTTATTTATGAGATATAGATATATTTTATTAGGAAAATATCTTTTTAAGATATCTTATCTTTGGAGGGTAGTTTTCCTATATAAAGGGGTGGATTTTCCACAAATCCAACACCCACTATAACCGGCGCATCACCGGAAAATACATGCTTAGGGCATCTAGCAGTTAGGAAGGATTTTTCGAAGGTTGAAGGAAGATTGAAGGAAGGAAGTTGATAGCTTTTATAGCTTTTGTGAAGGGTTTTGTAAGATTCTCTAAGATTCCCTTCTTGTTGATTGTCTTATAGGATTTTGATCCAAGGAACGCTTGTTTGTTTGATAATTGATTTAGTTATTGAAGCCTTGTTCTTAAGGTTTTTGTGTTCAATTATTCACTTTCTTCCCATATACTTGATTATAGCATCCATGATGATGATTGTCTAATTTCTTTGTGTGATTCTAGGGTGATTGGCTGAAGGTTGTGGGAAAAACAATAATAGAATAATATTAAATTCCATTAGGACCCTGAAGGCTCGAGTCTTTATCCTTAACCCTAGAGCATCTCGTTCAGTCGATGAACATCTCGGCCGGGGTGGAATTCGTTTGACCGAGGTGACTTACCTAATCCGAAACTGAGAGTTAAGTGTTAGAGTTTGCGAAATCCTATTCTTATTATACCTTTCCTGGTTCAATGCAAGCTTAGAATGACACTTACCCGGTAATTCCTTTGTTTGTTTACCAAACATCATAAGTGTAGGTAATAAATGTTTATCCTTTATTGGGGTTTGAGTGTGCTTTCATTCCATCTTTGTGAGTTAGCCTGAGACTTACCCGGTAAAGGTTGATTCTATTCCCTTAGGTGGTGTGTTAGTTTGAGGTTATAGTTCTTTTCCTTATTTCCTTGAGACTTACCCGGTAATAGGAGTTACGGTTTGGGATTAGTGAGTAGTGAGACTTACCCGGTGATCTATTCCACTTTAGTAACACCTTCCCTTTGCAAAAGCTCAGCTTTGTCCGCTTATCTTTAGATGTTGAGTTGGAACCACAACTAGATGCTTTAATCCCTAGAATTGCATATTTCCTTAATTGACTTTTTATCATCTTTGATTGTTTTAATCGCTTTTGTGGTTAGTAATTTCATAGATTACTTATACTTGCATAGGTTTCACCTAAGTCCCTGAGATCGACACCCCTGAATTTCTTGCTTTTACTACGATTGACCCGTACACTGCGGGTTCGCATCCTTGTTTTTAGCAAACGTCTTGGGTTATAAATTTAAAGCTTGCACACACCATTTGGAGCGAACACGCAGACTACATTCCGGAGTGCAGTGTCACCCGCAGGGGCGGTGACACTGCTCCGCGGGGGCGGTGTGGCACCATAAGCTTGTCTTCGTGAATGATCTTCAACTCCCAAGTGCTTCTAACTTCTTTATTTGCTTCTTTTAGACATCTTCTTCTGGAGTAAGAAGTTAGCAGCACAAACCGACTCTAATACAAAGAAAAGACTCTCAAAACTAACCTAAATGATAGTGATTCCATCACCTATCAAACTCCCCCATACTTAGACCTTTTACTCCTCCCGAGTAACACATATGACAACAGTTCACCTTTCAAAAGCCGCAGGAAGCATGGCGTAGAGACATAGATAATAGAAACAAGAGAAAAACCAAGAAAGAAAGAAGGAAAAGAGAGAAAATGAGAAGAAAGTGAAAAACTACCATCCTTATTGCTCCAAGAGTGACCTACCCGGACAACCTCCTTATGACTCTCCTTCTTATGCCGCCAAACGTCGGAAGGAGAACCTACACTCGATGTCAATCATTTTTCCAAGGCTCCTTTTCAGGTTTTCACCTTGCCACTCTTCATCTTTTCTTGATGATCTCACTAATTCCTCACATCCCTCAAGTCCATTTTTGCACCTACCTAATGTTGGTCGGACTACCTTCTTTTTGCCTAAACTGCCCCTTCCGGTTTTCGGTTTATCCAAGGATTTTTCATGCCTTTTTCAAATTCTTTGGCTGTTTCTCTTCTTTTTCTTTTTTTAAAACTAAATTTCAAACTGAATTACAAAACAAACAAACACAAGCACAAACAACTATACAAGCAAGATAATGTTCCCTCCCCCACACTTGAAGCACACTTTCCCCTCACAGTGGAAATGAAAGCAAAGACTAATGGTGGAGAAAGGAAAGAGGTGATACCCACTAATTGGATGGTCCGGCTGGACCATCCGGACCCTGTTCTGGCGGGTAAGGGAAGTGGGTGAAGAAGTGCTCCTTTTGGCGGTAGATGTCGCCGAGGTGGTCCTACTGAGCATCCATCTGGTGCCCAAATGAAGTCTCAAAGTTGGCTTGTCAAGCCAATTGCTGAGCCTCGAGTTGCTGCTGCTGGGCCGCCTGCCAAGTGTCTTGGCGCCGATCAAAGTGGGCGGTCATGGACGTGGCAAAGCTAGACTGCCAAGTCTGCTGCTGATCTAGCATGGTATGCTAATACTCGGTCTGCCAAGCATGGTGCTGAGTGGTCAAGGCAGCCATCAAGGCCTGGAGGCTCCCAAGTTCGGGACCATCATCTCCCGCTGCAGTAGGCATCTCCTCATCGTTTGGGATGGGCATGTGGTCCTCATAATGAGCCCGGCTGGAGCTTGCAGCATGTCTCTCCAAAATGGCCACCTGAGGCCGCCTCGTTACAAACGGATCAGCCGGGATGTAGAGCTTGGAGAGCTCATCTCCAAAGGGTTAGGGCCGTGGAAGGTAGGTGATGTTGCTCCCATCTTCAAAAGAAAGCCATAAGAGATTCTCCCCATCCTACTTGAGGAGCTTGCACCTCCGGAGTAACTCTTCCATGTAGAATGAGATCGCCATCCCATCCTCAAGGTGAGAAAGGTCCATCACCTGCTTGGCGATCAAGGAGATCACCCCACCGTTAACGATTGGCTCGTTCTTCCTAATCCGCTTCAAAGCGGTAAGGAAGAGGTACGACCAATCCGGCACCGCCTCACTCGTCGGGAGGCAAGCGTACAACAATGGAAGGTCCTTAAGAGCGACCTTGTTCTCCTCCTTGTGTCCACAGAAGACACACATGATGATCTTGGAGAGGAGCCTCAAGCAAGGGTGAGTGACTTTGTTGCTATACTCACCCCTGACATGAAACTCGGATCCGTTGGCAGCTTGCCAAAACTCGCACAAGTCCGGTGTTGGAATGGGTTCCCACCACTTGTCAGAGGGGTTGAGAGTCACCCCAAAGGCCTCCTGCAGCTCAAGGTATTCAAGTGTGTACTTCTTCTTGTTGAACTTGAAGGAAATCCCAACATACACGTGATCCTCCTTCTCCATGGTGAAGGTGGCTATGAACTATCTACTGAGCTCGGGGTTTGTGGGAGCACTCTTCTTCAGAAATTCTCCGAGCCCAGCATTCGTGAGGAAAGATTGCATGCTCTCCAACATGCCCAGCTTCTCCAAAGTTGGAATGCGCAAAAACCGAGTTGCATACACAACCCGATCTTGAATAATCCCGTAACAATTCTTCTTGACGTCGGACATCTTATACTTTCTTTGTGGTTCCATTCTTGCAAGGAATTTTAAGCAAAGGAATTAGAATTCTCAAAAACAAAGAAAGAAGACGAACCCTCTGTTGCTATTTCCGCAGGGGTGGCTGTGAGATCCGCAAGGGCGGTGAGGCTCAGGGGCGGCAGTTTGCAGGCGTAGGTGGGGGAGAAGACACAGAGGCGATTATTTTGATAGCTTCGCTGGTGGTGGAGCTGGGGTGCTTTCCGGTTGCTTCATGCTGGTGGGGAGTGTCGCCGGTAGTGGTGAAGAGTGGTGGACGGTGAGTGTTAGTGGTGGGGAGTGTCTTAGGGTTAGGTTGGAGAGCTTAAGGGTGGTGGTGGTTGAGAGGGTGAGGATGGCAGAGCAGGGGCGTCGGAGGGCTTGGTGAGGGCGTCGGAGTCGTGGTGTAGGGGTGTTGCGGAGGTGGTTGTGGAAATTGGTTTGGGGGCGCAGGGGCGTGGGTTTGTGAGAGTGAGAGATCGGGAGGGATGAGTGGTAGGTGAGGAGGGAGGGAGGGGTTGGTGGGGTAGGGTTAGGGTCTTTTGGGATTTCATATTTTTTTATCTTTTTTGGGTAAATCCACAGCGGCGGGGGCTTGTCACCATGGGGCGGTGCTAGGAGATCCACTTAATACCAGCGGCCTTCTGCTTCTTTCTCGTCCAGACGTGCTAGTGTGAGTGAATGTCCTACATGGATGGAGGGTCGACTAGCTTGGATGGACCAGCAGCCGGCTTGGATGGGTGCTCGTCCAGCTTGGACGGCGACTCCACCGGAGTGGATGCAGCAGCGACCGGCATGGATGGATGAGCAGCCGCCATGGGTATCCGGACTTACGCAGCGGATGAATCGCCTAGAAACCCGCTTTGACGAGTATGATGGAGAGCGCAAGGAACATGATAGGATCCTCCGTGACGTCTACTGACAGCAGTTTGGGCGTCCATTGGACCCCAATTTCTTCCCATATCCACCAACGCCTCCTATGTGATGAGATGACCGCTTGGTTCGAGCTACTCCACCGCCTTTGTGAGTTTTTCTTAGTTAATTTTCTTTTCTTTTTTTGTTTACATTGAGGACAATGTGTATTCTAAGTATGGGGTGGGGTATGACTCTCGTTGATGTAATAACTCGATACATTTGCTTCGCTTTATCCATGAGCACTTGCATCTTTCTTTTTATTGTCACACGTTTCCTTATTGCATTACATTATTAATCTTCGAAAAACCCATAAAAATTTGAAAATTTTTGAAAATTATTGTGCTTCTAGGATTGGAAATGTCCTCTATGATGAATCTACTTTTGGATTGAATTTTTTATGACATTTATGTGCTTGAATTGAGTTGTGAATTGTAAAGAAATTGAATGTGTTGTTTGATCTTCTTGCAAGACTCATGATCTGGAGTTGGCAGCGGTAGTTCATGCCTTGAAGATCTGGTGACATTACTTGTATGGCGTTGCATGCTAGATCTTCATAAACCATAAGAGTCTTAAATATATTTTCACGCGGTAGGAATTGAATAACCACCACCATAGATGGCTTGAGTTTATCAAGGACTTTTACCTTGAGATTCTGTACCATCCAAGGAAGATGACTGTTGTCACCGATGCCCTGAGCAAGAAGACCCCTCGAGAAAAGGTGATTACAAGATTGACAATTCAGCCCCAGCTTCAGAGGGATCTCGCATGGTTAGAGTTGGGCATCCAATTTCCTGATAAAGATGCCCAGTTGAGTACCATAGTGGTTCTACCTGATCTATTGGCTGAAATCCAATACAAGTCGGGGACTTGCCCGACGCATAGCATGTCTCGTGTTAAGGCACCAGAGTTCTCCATAGGAGCAGATGGAGTAATGAGACGTTGTGACCACGTTTGTGTACCCGCAAATGCGGATCTGAGACAGAGGATTTAACAGCAGGCCCATTGTACACCTTACTCAATACATCCAGGTACGAGTAAGATGTACCACAACGTGAAAAACTCATTTTCGTGTGGAGAGCTGAAGTCCGATACAACCAGATTTGTGGCTTAGTGTGCGACCTATTAGAAGGTCAAGATAGAGCATTGTAGACCAGGATGAGAGATTCATCCATTGCTAGTACCGCGGTGGAAGTGGGAGGACATCTCCATGGACTTTTTGACATGATTGAGACCGAACAGGAGCTTTGATGCTATGTGAGTTGCGGTTGACAGACTAACGAAGACTGCACGTTTCCTTCCTATTTGGGAAACGTGGCCAGTGAGCAAATTGGTTGAGGAGTACACTAGGCTGATAGTGAGACTCCATGGTGTACCGAGGACGATCATCTTAGATCGAGATGGACGATTCACCTCGAGGTTCTGGTAGCAGATTCAGATTGCTCTAGGGACGAGTTTGCAATTCACGACTATATTTCATCCTCAGACAAATGGTCAGTCAGAGAGGACCATTCAGACGTTCGAGGATATGTTGTGAGCTTTTGGGTTAGATTGGGGACAGAGATGGTCAGATTACCTCCTAGTGGTTGAGTTCTCCTACAATAATAACTAGTATGCATCGATTGAGATGGCTCCATATGACACACCGTATGGGCATAGATGTCGTACACCGTTATGCTGGGATTAGCCTAGCAGTGTTAGTGGTATAGTGTCAGAGCAGATTCAGGATGATATGGCTCGAGTAGCGCTGATCAGAGAGAGGATGCTGGCTGCATAGAGTCGTCAGAAGTTGTATACAGACAAGAGGCGTCGGCATCTAGAGTTCCGAGTTGGAGCTCATGTCTGGTTGAGAGTATCTCCAACACCAAGCGTTAGACGCTTTGGCTTTGCCCCAAGGTTAGAGGATGTTTACCTTGTAGTTCATGTGTCTCAACTAAGGGCGTGCATACAAGATCCGAGACACATTGTCATCCATGATGACTTAGTGGTTGAGCCGGACCACACTTTTGTTGAGCACCGATTGCAGTCCTAGAACGAGGTGTCCACGGGTAGTTCTTCCAAAAAATCGACCGATCTTCCGGTAACTCATCCGAATTTTCCTCTCTGTGGTATCAAAGAGCCCTCCTTTCGTCTAAAATGGAGTTTTTCGTTGATTATATCCCTTTAGACATTTCTTTAAGCATGTCCACGGGTCGGACCCGCAGGGTCACGGGTCCGGGAAGGGCGACCCGGACCCTGACCCGTCATATAGGCCAACCCGCCGGGTCATGTGTTTGGCGTGTTGACCTTTTGTTTTCAAACCCGAAATTTAAAAAAAAAGGGAGAATTGGGTTTGAACCGGAATCCCGGTTGCCTACGTATCTTCTTGAGGAGGAGGAATCAAAGCCCACGTAGTTCTCTTACCTTTGTTTATATCCCCGATTGGCCCTTACTATAATAGCTAGGATTTCCGAATTCTAATTAATGTTGATTAACTTAATCAGTGATGGTAATTGACATATAACTCGCGAAGATTGCGTAAGTGTTGAGTATAAGTCCCACCGTTATGTTCCTGCCGTAATTTTGGGCTTATGGTGAAATTTTCACTTTTTCCCCTGGGTAATTATTTTTACCCTCCGGTATTATTTGGAGCATTGGGGAACTCCAATTAATAAAAATGCAGTTGAGAGAAATGATCAGGACATCGGACATGTCCTAGATATGAAATAACATGGAAAGGCAAATCGGCCAAAAGAGTCCCTATTTCGTTTCTTAACGGCTAAGAAAGACGGCTTAGGAATACACGTTTTTCGAGGCAATTGTGGAATAATTATCCCTACAATATTCAAGATGTATAGTTCCAATATCGAGAAGTTTGGAGAAGGGGGTTCGACCCGCCATTGGATCGGTTAAAGGATAATTATCGACTTCGCTAAAGGATAATTATCGACTTCACTATAATTAGCGGAAAATCGTTTATTAATTCATTTCCTTTCACGTTTCCTCGTAAAAGCTCTGATTTCTCTCAAACTTCAAACTCAGATCTACTCTCCGTTTCGAATCCGATTTCAATTCCGTTTTGAGTTTTTGGATTCCTCTCTTCATTCTCTTCATATCGGTACCAAGTTTCTGCATTTTCGAGCAGATAAGGACCTGGTCGAGCATATATGTCACCAGGACAGTTCCGTCGCTCATATTCTGGTGAATTGGATGTTGTACATGTGTAGCCTGCGTCGTTGTGATTCCGAATCTTCTTTCAGATCGTCAATCGGGTTAGTAATGAATAAGTTATGAATTTTATCATTTTTCGTACTGCGATTTGGCCTAAATTGACCTTAGGCTTTTCAAAATGGATAATTAGAAATTCCATTATGATCATTATATTATTCTTGTGTTATGGGTTGTTTGTTGATGAAATCTGATGGCAGGTGGGTTTAGAAATGGCCTGTGGGCAAAATGTTACTCTGGAGAAATTTAATTAATTAATTAAAGGTTAATTAATTAAATTAGGAATAAATTTGAGATTGAGGAATACTGATTAGATGCATGCTAGGTGTCAGAATGAGTTGACGATCATGATGATGTTATGGATATCGGTTATGGCTCTAAGGATTAGTATGTGTACGAGTATGATGAGATGTTATGTTGAGGATATGACTTAGGCATTTATTAATGTGTTGAGGATCTAAGGTTTAGATTTGAGATATAGGTTGGTTGTGGTTAGTGAGACGAGTCTCCTAACCTTTGCAGTATGTGATTGTGTGTGCCTTGCTATTGTTGGCGTTGATTATTTCCCCAAGGGGAAGCTGTGACGTGGTACAGGTTACGAGTATATCAGGTAAGTCCATAGGACTTACTTAGCGTGCAATTGTGGATTGTATGATTGTGATGGTTGTGTGTGTTCATATGATTGTGCATTTATAACCTAAACCGGACTAGGATGACCATTTATTACATTTATTTGGCCCAAGTGTATTATAACGGGCGGTAACCACCGGTCTCCACCTGCTGGTTAGGAGGAGGTGCCTTGAAGCCAGTAACACATGGGGGGACGAGTGACGATCTGCAGGTTAGGAAGACTACAGGGTGAGACAGATGGTGTGGCCAGTCGAGGACTTCTATACATTAGGATGCGTGGGATATGGTATATTTTGTATCAGATGTTGTGGTTTGATGTTTTGGACTCGGCTCTGAGTTTGTAAACTCTGTATTTGGTTTTAATCTACCTGTGCCTTGCTGTAAGATCTAGTGAACTTGTTGTCAGGTGATAGCATGTATTATAGTCTATATTTTTGGGTCATGTTTATACATTTTATCTTCAATAATCTGCATGTTTGAATGTATATTATGTGATTATATTGTCGTTTCATCTACCTTTACGGGAATCGAGGTCTACACCAAGTTTCGTTGTAATCGTAGGTAAAATGGCACGTTTTGCATCAAAATGGAGCTAAGAAGTAACGGAGTCATTGGAGCTACATTCAGGAGCTTAAAGAGGAGCTCAGGAAGCATGAAATTAACAAAGAAGATTTACTTTAGACCAAATTTGAGAGATTTTACATTCAGCTGAGATTCACCTCGGTTGACCACAGAGTCACCTCAACCGAGATGATCTAAAGGAACGCCCCGACCGAGGCGAATACTTTGACGCGGGGAGATATATTTTATTTTGTTGAGATCTTTTATTTTTGGAAGGAGAGATCTTATATTTTTCGGCTGGATTTCTTGAAGGAAGATCATATATTTAGGAGATCTATTTTTGGAGATATGGATATATTTTATCAGGAAATTATCTTTTTAAGATATTATTATTTTTGGAAAATAATTCTCCTATATAAAGGGTTGGATTTTCCACAAGTTCAACCATGCTTAGAGGCTGAGAATAACCAGCAAAGAGGATTTTTTGAAAGCCTTGACGGAAGGAAGGAAGATTGAAGATCAATCAAGGAAGGATTGATAGCTTGTTATAGCTTTTTAAGGTGATTTGTAAAAGTTTCTTAGATTCGCTTCTTGTTGATTGTCTTATTTGATTTGTAATCTAAGGAACGTTGATTTGTTTATTTGATTAAGTTATTGAGCCTTGTTCTTAAGGTTTTTGTGTTCAAATATTCATTCTCTTCTCATATATTCGATTATTGCTTTCATGATGATGAGTGGCTAATTTCTTTGTGCGATTCTAGGGTGATTGGCTGAAAATTATGGGAAAAACAATGATAGAATAATCTTAAATCCAGTAGGACCCTGAAAGCACGAGTCTTTATCCTTAACCCTAGAACATCTCGTTCAGTTGATGAACATCTTGGCCGGGGTGGAACTTGACTGACCGAGGTGACTTATCTGATCCGTAACTGAGAGTTAAGTGTTACAGTTTGCCAAATCCTATTCTTATTTCACCTTTCCTGGTTCAATGCAAGCTTACGATGAGACTTACCTAGTAATTCCTTTGTTTGTTTAGCCATGATCATAAGTGTAGGTAATAAAGGTTTATCCTTTATTGGGGTTTGAGTGTGCCTTCATCCCATCTTTGTGAGTTAGCCTGAGACTTACCCGGTAAAGGTTGATTTGATTTCCTTAGTTCGTTTGTTGGTTTGAGATTATAGTTCCTTTCCTTAGTACCTTGAGACTTACCTGGTGATAGGTTGTTTGGCTTGGGATTGTGAGTAGTGAGACTTACCTGGTGATCTATTCCGCTTTAGTAACACCTTCCCTTTGCAAAACCTCAGCTTTGCCCGCTTATCTTAAGATCTTGAGTTGGAACCACAACTGCATGCTTTAATCCCTAGAATTTGCATATTCCCCTTAATTGACCTTATTATCATCTTTGATTGCTTTAATCTCTTTTTGTGGTTATTAGTTGCATAGATGACCTATACTTGCTTTGTTTCACATAAGTCCATGTGATCGACCCCTGTAATTCTTGCTTTTTATTACAATTGACCCGTACACTGTGGGTTCGCATCCTTATTTGAAGCATACTTCTTGGGTTATAAATTTAAAGCTTTCACACACCATTTGGAGCGAACAAGTTTTTGGCGCCGTTGCCGGGGACTTGGTCTAGACCAAGCCGGTTATGGTTGTCTTTCGGGGCTATTGCCCCTGTTGCTACTAACCACTCTACTTGAGTGACCTTCGCAGGTTCTTCTTTTTAGTTTTATGCGAAGAACCCGTGCTGGGAAGGAAATCGTTCCTTGCGATCCCGAGCTAGAAAAGACATATAAGAGACGCTTGAAAGAAGCGAAAATGGCCAATCGAGAGGATCACGATCTTGAGGCCGAGTTGAATGAGGTGATGAAACAGCTGCGCCTCAATAGGGAGGAATTGCAGCGTGAAAGGGAGGAAAATCGCACTAGAGATGCAGAGATTGCAGCTGCCATGGCTGAATTACGATCTCTGATCTTGCCTCGACTAGACCCTCGACCGAGGCAGGATCCCGCTCCAGCTGCCCCGGCCGAGATACTTCCACCTCGGATGCCAATCCGAGATGTTCTTTTTGTAGGTATTCCACAGACCCTAGGGCAGAGGATGGACCCAAACCAGTAAGTGAGGCATCCAGGAGTCAACCTAGGAGATACAGCGGAGCATGATTATGAACTTCAATCGCAAGTTCTTTCCATGATCCGCCAATGCCAGTTTGGAGGTTTAGAAAGGGAGTCTCCGCATCAACAGTTACAAAACTATGAGATTTTGATGGAAACCTTGAAACCTTCAATGGTGGAAAATAATAACTACAAGTTAAGGCCTTTTTACTTTTCTTTAAAAGACAGGGCGCTTACTTGGTACCAGTCTCTTCCTCCCAAAAAGATCAACACTTGGGAGGAGATGACGACGGAGTTCTTGACAAAATTCTTTCCCCCCTCGAAAACTACTGAAATGAGAGGGAAGATCAATGCATTCATCATGAAGGACAAGGAGAGTTTTTCCAAGTCATGGGAAAGATTTCAAGATATTCTTTTGGATTGTCCACATCATGGGATTCCAAAGATAGAGTTGTTGGAGATTTACTTCAAGGGATTGGATGGAGCTACCCAATTCAACCTTCTAATACTATCCGCCGGCACATTCATGGACATGCCGATTGATGAAGCTTGTGAATTCTTTGAAAAACAAGCTTTGCACATGGAGAAATACTCGCACCAAGGAGGTGAGAATGGAGTTAAGAGAGTTAATTTCCAAGAAACTCCATCAAATGATAATCAACTCATTTCCCTCAAGAATGATGTGAAGCAATTGAAGGATCTTTTGGTTGCTTACACCAAGAAGGAAGAGGAAGGATATCAAGGCTCAAGGAACAATAATGGTTACCGGAACAACAACAACAACAACAATGGTTCCCGGAACAACAACTACAACAACAATAGAGGGTCCAACATCAACAATTGGAGGCCCAACAATCAAAATCAAAATCCGGGTAACCCTTACTCTAACTTCAATTCAAATAGTTCTTCTAATCTTTTCCTCTCTTCCTCTTCTTCTTCTACTCCATTGAAGAGCCAGGAACCTGGATCAAGCTCGTCCCAACCAGAGAAGAAAGATGCAGTGCTGAAGGCTATCTTGATTAAGCTCAATGCCATGGAGACGTCTATGACTTCATTTTCGAAGGCACAAAAAGCCTTAGAACAACAATTCTTTAATAAGGCGAATGAAGCGCCAAGAGACCAAGGGAAGCTCCCAACAAGGATAGAGAGCAACCCTAAGGGACAGATCATGGCAATAACAACGAGAAGTTGATTAAAAACTACAGATCCAGTGCCTCGGTCGGTGCGAGTGAAGAACACCTCGGTCCAGGTACAGACGAAGAACACTTCGGTCGAGGTACCATCCGAGGTGGAGTCACAGAAAGAGTCGGACAAAACTGAAGTTTATGTCCCACCTCCTGCATATAAACCACCACTTCCATTCCCCCAGTCAAGGGCCAGAGCACATCTAGACAAGCATTTTGGTATGTTCCTTGACTTGATGAATAAATTACAGATTAACATTCCTTTCCTTGATGATATTCTAGGGATGCCCGCCTATGGGAAGTTCATAAAAAGAGATTCTATCAAGGAAGAGGAAACTGGAATACTTTGGTGAAGTAAGGATGACATCTAAATCCTCGGAGCTCATTCAAATCATGAAGGAAAAGATGCCACCCAAGTTGAGAGATCCCGGCTCATTTTGCATTCCCATTAAAGTTGAGGATGTCACTCATGAGGAATTGTGTGATCTAGAAGCCAGCATGAGCATCATCCCGTTGGAGCTATGTGTGAAGATCGGACTTGGAGAACCCAAGCCGGTAAATATAAGTTTATACATGGCGACCACTCCATTACCCATCCCGTGGGCATTTTGGAAGATTTTCCGTTTAAGTTAGGTAACTTCTATTTACCTATAGACTTTGTTGTTCTTGATATTCCCGCAAATTATCCCATTCCTATCATTCTCGGGAGACCATTTCTAGCAACTTCGGGTTGCAATGTGGATTGTAAGAACGCCAAGTTGCAATTCAACGTTGGCGGTGATCAAGTGGAGTTTGCATTGCTTGCTGCAATGAAAGGAGAGCAGTTGGAGGATTATATCTTCAACATCTATGATGAAGAAGAATCAAGAGAATTGGTGAGCTCTATACTTATTAATCATCCACTTGAAAGAGTTATTAGTTTTAGCTTAATGGAGGAAGGTATAGATGCTTCTTGTGATGAAGATATACGGAGCTTAAAGGCACTGGAAGAAGATTCAGGAGCTAAGATTGAGAAGCTAATCCAGGAGAAAAAAATCTCCAGTTTCGGTCCCAGTTGCAAGACCTCGACCGAGGCACTTTCTTGACCAAGCGAGGTGTTCTTGACTGAAGAACATCTCGGTCACCAACTCTGGACCTCGACCGAGGTCGAAAGCGAGATGATGTCAACTGAGACTTCTGAAGGTCCAATTCTTCGATCTAAATCTACTCCATTGGAAGAAGGAAGCAAGGATCCCCCTCAAAAAGCCCCCCCAGTTGTGGAGCTTAAACCGCTTCCAAGTCACTTGAGGTATGTTTTCCTTGGACCGGACTCTACTTATCCCGTCATCGTTAGTGCTTCCCTCTCCAAATCTGAATTATCTAAACTGATGCATGTCTTGAGAAAACATCGAAAGGTTTTGGTTATACTATTGATGATCTTATTGGCATTAAGCCTTCTTTCTGCATGCATAGAATTCTAATGGAGAATGATCATAAGACTTCACGGGAACCTCAAAGACGGTTAAATCCGATCATGAAAGAGGTTGTGAAGAAAGAAATTCTTAAGTTGTTGGATGCAGGTATCATATTTCCTATCTCGGACAACAAGTAGGTGAGCCCAGTGCATGTAGTTCCGAAGAAAGGAGGGATGACCGTTGTGACAAATAAGAACAACGAGTTCATCCCAACTAAAACCGTCACGGACTGGAGGGTGTGCATCGATTATAGGAAGCTGAACGTGGCCACTCAGAACGACCATTTTCCACTTCCCTTCATCGATCAAATGCTCGAACGGTTAGCCCAACATTCACATTTTTGCTATTTAGATGGTTATAGTGGCTTCTTTCCAATTCCTATCCATCCGGATGATCAAGAGAAGACCACTTTCACTTGTCCATGGGGGACATTCGCTTATAGGAGGATGCCATTTGGATTGTGTAATGCACCCGCTACCTTCAAGCGATGCATGATGTCTATCTTTTCCGAGTACATAGAGGAGATCATGGAGGTATTTATGCATGATTTTTCAGTATATGGTTCCTCTTTTGATGATTGCCTATCTAACCTTTCTCTAGTATTACATAGATGTGAAGACACTGATCTCGTATTGAATTGGGAGACGTGTCATTTTATGGTTAATGAAGGCATCGTGCTAGGACACCTCGTTTCCAACCGAGGCATTGAGGTCGATCGAGCTAAGATCGAGACTATTGAGAAACTTCCTCCCCCTTGTTCTATTAAGGGAGTGCGGAGTTTTCTCGGACATGCAGGTTTCTATAGGAGATTCATCAAGGACTTCTCAAAGATTTCTAAACCACTAACTAAACTCTTGAATAAAGATGTTGTTTTTGAGTTTTCGTAGGAATATCTTGATGCATTTTATAAGATTAAGAAAGAGTTGATCTCCGCTCCCATTATCCAACCTCCGGATTGGACCTTGCCCTTTTTGAGATCATGTGTGATGCGAGTGTTGTGGCGGTAGGAGCGGTGCTTGGACAAAAGAAGGATGGATGAACCAACGGCATTTACTATGCTAGCAAGACGCTAGATGAAGCCCACCTGAACTACGCCACCACCAAAAAGGAGCTATTGGCGGTTGTATATGCTTTTGAGAAATTTCGTTCTTACTAGTAGGAGCGAAATTTATTGTTTACACTGACCATGCAGCTATTTGTTACTTGCTTGCTAAGAAGGATGCTAAGCCACGTCTTATTCGATGGATTCTCTTGCTTCAAGAGTTTGACCTAGAAATCCGCGATAAGAAGGGATCCGAAAATTCTGTTGCGGATCACCTCAGCTGGCTACCTCCCTCTTCACGCGAGAAAGACGAACCATCCATAGACGATTCATTCCCCGATGAGCACTTGCACTTGCTAGAACATTTGATAGACTTCTTTATCTCACCCCATGATGAAGGCAAAGTATGGGGTGAGGAAACCTTCCAACATGTTTAGGGATGACGTACGGTCCAGCTAGCGACCTTAAACCAAGCGCTTCTTGGGAGGCAACCCAAGGTATTGCTTTCTTTTCCCTTTTCTAGTCTAGCTTTAGATAGTTTGCTCTTGCTTTGCTTTGCTTTGTTTTTGGCGTCCTAGACAGAAAACAGGTAATTTCTAAGAAGGAAACACAACCCAGGAGCAACACTGGAAGTACAAAATTTCGAGAGATTGAGAAGACGGAGTTTGACTGAGACACATCTCGGATGCAGTCACAGCACCTCGACCGAGATGATTCTTGAGCAACCGAGGCTACTAGGGCTGACAACAATCCACCTCGGTCCAGACACCTCGGTCCAGCCGGAACCACCTCGACCGAGGTGACAACAGAATCAGCGAGGGGTATAACAAGGGAAACGGTTTCTCTCTTCCCTCCTAACTTATCCCTCGACCGCGGCGTGCTCTAACCTCGCTTTCTTCGTTTCTCAACCGTTTTCGACGATTCTTGCACCCATTCTGCGAGGAAACGCTAGAGAAACCAATTGCAAGAAACAATCTGGAACAAGAATGCCTCGAATCGACCGAATCCGGGGTAAAAAGTCGAAACCCTAACTCCTTCTCTCTACTGATTTCGGAATTTAGTGGCTTTGGTTGCCATAGACCTCTGTTGAAAAAGGATTAAGTACCCCTTAGGAACAATATGTAGTGAAATTGGGGGAAAAGAACTGAAATTCCGAGAGTTGGAATCGTGCAGCTTTGCACCTCGGTCCAGTCGACCTGCGTCTCAGTCGAGGTGATTCTTGAGTTTTGACAAGCAACCGAGGTGAACTGTCAGACATAAAAGAGAAAATGAGTTCCAGGTCTGATCGCCAGATAGTCCTGAGAGATAGATCATCCCCTTCTTCTTCTTCTTCTCGACCTTCCATACTGGTGATACATGAGCGTCAGCAGGCTGATTACGACCGCATCTATACGCGCCCTGTGATTGCGCCGCGGTTTTTAGACATTTCTGCTTTTGACTGTTTATATCTTGCTGATGATTTTAGACGGATGGTCTCGATGGTAGGGCTGGAGCAATTTATGGAGATCAGAGCTCTAGCCTACCTCGAGCCTACATTGGAGTTCGTGAGCTCTGTGACTCACCTGCCCGAGGAGAAGGCCATCAAGTACCGGTTGCTGAACCGGAATTACTTAGTACCGATGGATCAGTGGAGAGACGTCTTCGGCTTCCCGACCCCCACAGTTCCTGATTTCCCTTGTCGAGCTATAGCCCGACAATTCTAGGGACAGATAGCTCATGTAGTTGAGCATGCTGATAGGTGGACACCTGGAGACTCCAGGGAGAGGATTATTTTCCACCTCACTTTCAGACTCGCCCACCGTATATTCAGCGAGACACTTCTGGCGCGTACTGAGATGCTCCAAAAGGTTAGACAGGGGGAGCTTTTGAGTTTATTTTGTATGGTGACTAGGGGTGTGCCTAATTTTGGTGCGATGCTAGCTGAGGATCTACACCGGATCAAGGCTAATGCGAAGGGGGATATTTGTTGTGGCAGCTTAGTGACTCACATAGCGATAGTCATGGGATTGGATTTGAGCGCCTGTACATTAGTGGCGGCTGCCAAGCCGCTAGGGTTGCAAGAGATGATCACCAGGAGGATTCTAGTTCCTCATGGACTTACTACGCCATATGTGGCGATGCCTTGGGAACAGACTTCCCCTCAAGGTATTAGGTAGTCGTCTCAGTTCTGGGTCTACGACTCTCAATACTGGTCCACTGTGTGGATACCTTACATTGAGGATGCTAGAGACGCAGCAGCTCAGGTGCAGGAGGATGAGGATGAGGAGGACGATGGCGGTGTTGTCATGGAGATAGGGACGGACACAGCCGGTCCCAGTGTGCCAGTCATCGATCTGGACGACGAGGAGACTGAGGAGGAGGCAGCTGCACCACCATCACGTCCTGCCAAGCGTAGAGTCCGGAGATATAGGGATCCCGTAGCTCATAGACGGATTGACGAGCTGATGGATCAAATGATCGACTCTTACGCCGCCCTATCTTGGGACATGTTGGAGATGAGGGAGAGTCAGCACTCCCAGCGCCGGATGTTGGAGATATAGTTCCAGCAAACTATGGGCTACCCTTTTGATCCTCCCCAGCATCCGTACGTGCCATATCCACCACCCCCACCAGCAGATCAGGACTAGAGTTTGCAGGGGTTTCTTTTATTTATTTATTATGCAACTCAACTTATGTCCGGTGAATACTTTTCTTTCAGACTTATTTTGACCCATTGCGACAATGTGTCCCAAGTATGGGGTATTTGGATGTATTTATATGACTTATGTGTATGCTTGTATGACTCGGTTCGGATATTTATGATTTTCTTTATGCTCTATTTGTTTATTTGAGACTACACGCATGCATACTGGTTAATTGATTGAGAAAAACGTCAAAAACTGGTTAAGAAAAAATATATATGACCTCGACCCAAGTGACTCTGACCAATCAAGGTGCAGCACCTCGGTTGACTTAGAACATCTCGACCGAGGTGGTTTAACTGAAACAGTTTTCGAAACGATTTTTGTGCTTCTTATCTGGATATGACCTCAGTGAATATCTTATTCGCATACTGGTTTTGAAATCTTTATATGTTTGAAAGGTTTTATGATATGTTTAAGTTGCTAAATGCTTTGTTTGAAATTTGTGGCATGTTTAATACTTTGTTTTTATCCAAATTATGTTCAATTTGAAGGTTGACACCACATGATAAGTTCTATCACTTTCTTCCTGGGATGATTAAGGCAATTTACTCTCTTCTATTCTTCTTCTTGATCATGCTTAGCCCCTCATATACATATTTGCCTCCCTTTACCTATCCGGGAATTTGGAAGCAAGCAAGTAAAAGAAAAGTTGAGATGTTGGCGAGATACATTTTATTTCCCCAAACCTATTTGTTTCTTTCTAACTTCCAGCCAAAATCTCAACTTTTCTTTCACTTGCTTTTCACTTGCTTGCTTCCAAATTTCCGGATATGTAAAGGGAGGCAAATATGTATATGAGGGGCTAAGCATGATCAAGAAGAAGAAGAGAGGAGAATGAATTGCCTTAATCATCTCAGGAAGAAAGTGAGAGAACTCATCATGTGATGTCAACCTTCAAATTCAACATAATTTTGATAAAAACAAAGCATTAAACATACCACAAATTTCAAACAAAGCATTTAGTAACTTAAACATATCATAAAACCTTTCAAACATATAAAGATTTCAAAACCAGTCTGCAAACAAAATCTTCACTGAGGTCATATCCAGATAGGAAGCACAAAAGTCGTTCCAAAAACTGTTCCAGTTAAACCACCTCGGTCGAGATGTTCTAAGTCAACCGAGGTACTGTACCTCGATTGCTCAGAATTACTTCGGTCGAGGTCATAAAATATTTTTTTTTAACCAGTTTTTGACGTTTTTCTCAATCAATTAACCTGTATGCATGTATGTAGTCTCAGATAGGCACATAGAGCATAAGATCATAAATATCAAGTCGAGTCATACAAGCATACACATAAGTCATATAAATACATCCAAATACCCCATACTTGGGACACATTGTCCCAATGGGTCAAAATAAGTCTAGAAAGAAAAGTACTCACCGGACATAAGTTGAGGTACATAATAAATAAATAAAAGAAATCCTTACAAGCTCTAGTCCTGATTTGCTGGTGGTGGTTGTGGCACGTACGGATACTGGGATGGGTCAAAAGGATAGCCCATCATGTGCTGGAACTGGATCTCCATCATCCGGCGCTGGTAGTGCTGGCTCTCCAGCATGTGGTGTGTCCGACTCTCCATCTCTCGGCGCTGGTCATCAAGGCGCTCACCGATATCAACTATAAGAGCGACGTAGGAGTCGATCATCTGATTGGTGAGGTCATCAATTTTCTGATGTGCTGCTGGATCTCTAAATCTGCGGACTCTGCGCCTAGCAGGACGTGGTGGTGGTGCAGCTGTCTCCTCCTCAGTCTCCTCGTCGTCCAGATCAACGATGGGTACATTGGGAACGGCTGTATCTGTCCCTGTCTCCATGGCAGCACCGTTATCATCCTCCTCATCCTCCTCGTGGGCCTGGGCTGCTGCATCTCTAGCATCCTGAATGTAAGGCATCCATGTAGTGGACCAGTATTGAGGGTCGTAGACGGAGAACTAGGATGACCACCTAATACCCTGAGGGGCAGTCTGCTCCCAAAGCATTGCCACATATGGCGTAGTAAGTCCACGAGGAACTAGAATCCTCCTGGTGATCATCTCCTGCAGCCCTAGCGGCTTGGCAGCCTCCACTAGTGTACAAGCACTCAAATCTAACCCTATCATAGTGGCTATGTGAGTCACTAAACCTCCACAACAAATGTCCCCCTTTGCCTTAGCCTTGATCCGGTGCAGATCCTTAACTAGCATCGTACCAAAATCAAGCACACCCCCAGTCACCATGCAAAATAAACTCAAAAGCTCCCCCTGTCTAACCTTCTAGGGCGTCTCAGTACGCGCCAGAAGTGTCTCGCTGAATATACGGTGGGCGAGTCTGAAAGCGAGGTGGAAGATGATCCGCTCCCTGGAGTTTCCGGGTCTCCACCTATTAGCATGCTCAACTACATGAGCTATCTGTCCCCAGAACTGTCGAGCTACAGCTCGAGAAGGGAAATCGGGAATTGTGGGGGTCGGGAAGCCGAAGACCTCTCTCCACTGGTCCATCGGTACTATATAATTCCGGTTCAACAACCGGTACTTGATGGCTTGCTCTGCAGGCAGGTGAGTCACAGAACTCATAAACTCTAGGGTGGGCTCAAGGTAGGTTGGAGCTCTGATCTCCATAAACTGCTCTAACCCTACCATCGAGACCATCCGTCTCACATCATCAGCGACATATAAACAATCAAAAGCAGAAATATCTAAAAACCGTGGCGCAATCACTGGGCGCATATAGATGCGGTCGTAATCAGCTTGGTGACGCTCATGTATCACCAGTATGGAAGGTCTAGAAGAAGAAGAAGAAGAAGAAGGGGAGGATCCATCTCTCAGGACTATCTGGCAATCAGACCTGGAACTCATTCTCTCTCTCTCTCTTTCTTTCAGGTCACCTCAGTTGCTTGTCAGATCTCAAGAATCACCTCGGCCGAGGCGCAGGTCGACTGGACCGAGGTGCGAAGCTGTTCGATTTCAACTCTCGGAATTTCAGTTCTTTTCCCCCGATTTCACTACAGATTGTTCCTAAGGGGTACTTAATCTTTTTTCAACTGAGATCTATGGCAACCAAAGCCACTAAATTCCGAAATCAGAAAAGAGAAGGAGTTAGGATTTTAACTATTTTACCCCGGATTCGGTCGATTCGAGGCATTCTTGTTGCAGATTGTCGCTTGCAATTGGTTCCCCTAGCCTTTCCTCGCAGAATGGGAGCAAGAATCATCGAAAACGGTTGAGAAATGTAGAAAACGAGATGGAAGAGCGCCGCGGTCGAGGGGTAAGTTAGGAGGGAAGATATAGAAATCATTTCCCCTTTTATACCCCTCGCCGATTCTGTTGTCACCTCGGTTGTTCAAGAATCATCTCGGTCGAGGTGCTGTGACTGCAACCGAGATGTGTCTCAGTCAAACTTCGTCTTCTCAATTTCTCGAACTTTTGTCCTTCCAGTGTTGCTCCTGGGTTGTATTCCTTCCTTAGAAAGTACTTGTTTTCTGTCTAGGTCACCAAAAAACAAAGCGGAGCGAAGCAAAAGCAAACTATCTAAAGCTAGACTAGAAAAGGCAAAAGAAAGCAATACCTTGGGTTGCATCCCAAGAAGCGCTTGGTTTAAGGTCGCTAGCTGGACCGTACGGCATCCCTAAACAAGCTGGAACGTGTCCTCACCCCATACTTCAACTTTATCGTGGGGTGAGATTAGGAAGTCTATCAAACGTTCCAGCAAATGCAAGTGCTCATCGGGGAATGAATCGTCTATAGGTGGGTTGTCCTTCTCGCGTGAAGAGGGAGGTAGCCGGCTGCGGTGATCTGCAACGGAATTTTTGGATCCCTTCTTATGACGGATCTCTAGGTCAAACTCTTGAAGCAAGAGAATCCATCGAATAAGGCGTGGCTTACCATCCTTCTTATCAAGCAAGTAACGAATAGCTGCATGGTCAGTGTAAACAATAACTTTCGCTCCCACTAGGTAAGAGCGAAATTTCTCAAAAGCATATACAACCGCCAATAGCTCCTTTTCGGTGGTGGCGTAGTTCAGTTGGGCTTCATCTAGCGTCTTGCTAGCATAGTAAATGGCGTTGGTCTGGCCATCCCTCTTTTGTCCAAGCACCGCTCCTACCGCCGCATCACTCACATCAAACATGATCTCATAGGGCAAGGTCCAATCTGGAGGTTGGATAATGGGAGTGGAGATCAACGTTTCCTTAATCCTATAAAATGCATCTAGACATTCCTGTGAAAACTCAAAAACAACATCCGTAATCAAGAGTTTAGTCAGTGGTTTAGAAATCTTCGAGAAATCCTTGATGAACCTCCTATAGAAACCTGCATGCTTCAGAAAACTCCGCACACCCTTAACTAAACAAGGGGGAGGAAGTTTCTCAATAGTCTCGATCTTAGCTCGATCGACCTCAATACCTCGGTTGGAAACGAGGTGTCCTAGCACGATGCCTTCATTAACCGTAAATTGACACTTCTCTCAATTCAAGACGAGATTAGTGTCTTCATATCTTTGTAGCACTAGAGAAAGGTTAGATAGGTAATCATCAAAAGAGGAACCATATACTGAAAAATCATCCATAAATACCTCCATGATCTCCTCTATGTACTCGGAAAAGATAGCCATCATGCATCGCTGGAAGGTAGCGGGTGCATTACACAATCCAAATGGCATTCTCCTATAAGCGAATGTTCCCCATGGACAAGTGAAAGTGGTCTTCTCTTGATCATCCGGATGGATAGGAATCTGAAAGAAGCCACTATAACCATCTAAATAGCAAAAATGTTAATGCTGAGCTAACCGTTCGAGCATCTGATCGATGAAGGGAAGTGGAAAATGGTTCTTCCGAGTGGCCACGTTCAGCGTCCTATAATCGATGCACACCCTCCAGCCCGTGACGGTCCTAGTTGGGATCAACTCGTTTTTCTTATTTATCACAACAGTCATCCCTCCTTTCTTCGGAACTACATGCACTGGGCTCACCCACTTGCTGTCCGAGAAAGGAAATATGATACCCGCATCCAACAACTTAAGAATTTCTTTCTTCACAACCTCTTTCATGATCGGATTTAACAGTCTTTGAGGTTCCCGTAAAGTCTTATGATCATCCTCCATTAGAATTCTATGCATGCAAAAAGAAGGCTTAATGCCAATAAGATCATCAATAGTATAATCCAAATCATTTCGATGCTTTCTAAGGACATGCATCAGTTTAGATAATTCAGATTCGTAGAGGGAAGCACTAACGATGACGGGATAAGTAGAATCCGGTCCAAGGAAGACATACCTCAAGTGACTAGGAAGCGGTTTAAGCTCCATAACTAGGGGTGCTTTCTGAGAGTGATCCTTGCTTCCTTCTTCCACTGGAGTAGACTTAGATCGAAAAACTGGACTTTCAGAAGTCTCAGTTGACATCATCTCGCTTTCGACCTCGGTCGAGGTCCAGAGAGGGTGACCGAGATGTTCTTCACTCAAGAACACCTTGCTTAGTCCAGAAAGTGCCTCGGTCGAGGTACTACAACTGGGACCGAAACTGGAGATTCTCTTCTCCTGGATTAGTTTTTCAATCTTAGCTCTTGGATCTTCTTCCAGTGCCTTTAAGCTCCGTATATCTGCATCACAAGAAGCATCTATACCTTCCTCCATTAAGCTAAAACTAATAACTCTCACAAGTGGATCATTAATAAGGATAGAGCTCACCAATTCTCTTGATTCTTCTTCATCATAGATGTTGAAGATATCATCCTCCAGCTGCTCTCCTTTCATTGCAGCAAGCAATGCAAACACCACTTGATCACCGCCAATGTTGAATTGCAACTTGGTGTTCATACAATCCACATTGCAACCCGAAGTTGCTAGAAATGGTCTCCCGAGAATGATAGGAACGGGATAATCTGCGGGAATATCAAGAACAACAAAGTCTATAGGTAAATAGAAGTTACCTAACTTAACCGGAACATCTTCCAAAATGCCCACGGGATGGGTAATGGAGTGGTCGCCATGTATAACCTTATCTTTACCGGCTTGGGTTCTCCAAGTCCGATCTTCACACATAACTCCAGCGGGATGATGCTCACGCTGGCCCCTAGATCAGACAAAGCCTCACAAGTGACATCCCCAACTTGAATGGGAATGCAAAATGAGCCGGGATCTCTCAACTTGGGTGGCATCTTCTCCTTCATGATTTGAATGAGCTCCGAGGATTTAGATGTCATCCTTACTTCACCAAAGTCTTCCAGCTTCCTCTTCCTTGATAGAATCTCTTTTAAGAACTTCCCATAGGTGGGAATCCCTAGAATAGCATCAAGGAAAGGGATGTTAATATGTAGTTTATTCATCAAGTCAAGGAACTTACCGAAGTGCTTGTCTAGATGTGCTTTGGCCCTTGACTGGGGGAATGGAAGTGGTGGTTTATAAGCAGGAGGTGGAACATAAACTTCAGATTTCTCCTCCGTTTTCTGAGGCTCCACTTTGGTTGGTACCTCGGCCGAAGTGTTCTTCGTCTGTACCTGGACCGAGGTATTCTTCACTAGCATCGACCGAGGCACTAAATCTGCAGTTTTCAGTCCACTTCTCATCGTTATTGCCATGATTTGTCCCTTGGGGTTGCTCTCTGTCCTTGCTGGGAGCTTCCTTGGGTCTCTTGGCGCTTCATTCGCCTTATTAAAGAATTGTTGTTCTAAGGCTTTTTGTGCCTTCGAAAATGAAGTCATGGACGTCTCCATAGCATTGAGCTTGATCAAGATAGCCTCCAGCACTGCATCTTTCTTCTTTGGTTGGGACGAGCTTGATCCAGGCTCCTGGCTCTTCAATGGAGTAGAAGAAGAAGAAGAAGAAGAAGAAGAAGAGAGGAAAGGATTAGAAGAATTATTCGAATTGGAGTTAGAGTAAGGGTTACCCAGATTTTAATTTTGATTGTTGGGCCTCCAATTGTTGTTGTTGGATCCTCTATTGTTGTTGTAGTTGTTGTTCCGGGAACCATTGTTGTTATTGTTGTTACGGTAACCATTATTGTTTCTAGACCCTTGATATCCTTCCTCTTCCTTCTTGGTGTGAGCAACCAAAAGATCCTTCAATTGCTTTACCTCGTTTTTGAGGGAGGTGAGTTGATTATCATTCGATGGAGCTTCTAGGAAATTAACTCTCTTAACTCCATTCTCAGCTCCTTGGTGTGAGTACTTCTCCATGTGCAAAGCTTGTTTTTCAATGAATTCCCAAGCTTCATCAATCGGCATGTCCATGAATGTGCCAGCGGATAGTAGTTGAAGGCTGAATTGGGTAGCTCCATCCAACCCCTTGAAGTAAATCTCCAACAACTCTATCTTTAGAATCCCACGATGTGGGCAATCCAAAAGAACATCTTTAAATCTTTCCCATGACTTGGACAAACTCTCCTTGTCCTTCATGATGAATGCATTGATCTTCCCTCTCATTTCAACAGTTTTGGAGGGGGGAAAGAATTTTGTCAAGAACTCCGTCGTCATCTCCTCCCAAATGTTGATCTTTCCGGGAGGAAGATACTAGTACCAAGTAAGTGCCTTGTCTTTCAAAGAAAAGTAAAAAGGCCTTAACTTGTAGTTATTATTTTCCACTCTTGAAGGTTTCAAGGTCTCCATCAAAATCTCATAGTTTTGTAAATGTTGATGCAGAGACTCCCTTTCTAGACCTCCAAATTGGAATTGGCGGATCATGGAAAGAACTTGCGGTTGAAGTTCATAATCATGGTTTGCTGGATCTCCTAGGTTGACTCCTGGATGCCTCACTTGCTGGTTTGGGTCCATCCTCTGCCCTAGGGTCTATGGAATACCTGCGAAAAGAACATCTCGGACTGGCATCCGAGGTGGAAGTATCTCGGCCGCGGAAACTAGAGCGGGGTCCTGCCTCGGTCGAGGGTTTGGTCGAGGTAAGATCTGAGCTCGTAACTCAGCCATATCTGCTTCAATCTCTGCAACTTTGGTGCGATTTTGCTCCCTCTCGTGCTGCAGATTTTCCTTATTGAGGCGCAGCTCTTCCATCGCCTCTTTCAATTCGGCTTGATAGCATGAATTATAGTCTATATTTTGGGACCTGTTTAGACGTTTTATCTTCAATAATCTGCATGTTTCAATGTATATTATGTGATTATATCGTCATTTCATCTACCTTTGCGGGAATCGAGGTCTACACCAAGTTTCGTTGCAATCGTAGGTAAAATGGCACATATTGGACTAAAATGGAGCTAAAGGAGCTAAGGAGTCATTGGAGCTACATTTTGGAGCTTAAGGAAGAACTCAGGAAGCAAGAAATTAACAAAGAAGATTTACTTTGGACCAGATTTAAGAGATTTTACCTACAACAGAGATTCACCTCGGTTGACTACAGTGTCACCTCGACCGAGGTGATCTTGAGGAGCGCCCCGACCGAGGCGAATATCCTGACGCGGCGAGATATATTTTATTTGGCTGAGATCTTTTATTTTTGGAAAGAGAAATCTTATATTTTTGGGCTGGATTTCTAGAAGGAAGATCATATATTTGGGAGATCTATTTTAGAGATAAGATATATTTTTATTAGGAAATTATCTTTTAAGATATTTCCTATAAAATTATCTTAAGAAGATATTTATTTTAGGAGATAAGATATATTTTCATTAGGAAATTACCTTTTAAGATATTTCTTAAAAAATTATCTTAAGAAGATATTTATTTTAGGAGATATGGATATATTTTATTTTCAATTATCTTTTTAAGATATTTTATCTGTGGAAGATAATTCTCCTATATAAAGGGTTGGATTTTCTACGATTCAACCATCTTCGGATCAAGCAACCATGCTTATACATGCTTAGAGGGCTGATAACATCTAGTAATTAAGGGATTTTCTCCAAAGTTTCGAAGGAAGGAAGATTGAAGATCAATCTAGGAAGGATTGATAGTTTGAGATAGCTTTTGTGAAGGGTTTTGTAAGACTTTTTTTAGATTCCCTTCTTGTTGATTTGTCTTATTGGATTTGTGATCCAAGGAACGCTTGTTTGTTTGATATTTGATTCAGTTATTGAACCTTGTTACTAAGGTTTTTGTGTTCAAATATTCATTCTCTTCCCATATATTTGATTATTTGTTTCATGATGATGAGTGGCTAATTTCCTTGTGAGATTCTAGGGTGATTGGCTGAAGGTTGTGGGAAAAACAACGATAGAATAATCTTAAATTCCAGTAGGACCCTGAAAGCTCGAGTCTTTATCCTTAACCCTAGAACATCTCGTTCAGTCGATGAACATCTCGGCCGGGGTGGAACTTGACTGACCGAGGTGACCCTTTCTGATCCGTAACTGAGAGTTAAGTGTTAGAGATTGTCAAATCCTATTCTTATTACACCTTTCCGGGTTCAATGCAAGCTTAGGATGAGACTTACCCGGTAATTCCTTTGTTTGTTTACCCGGTAATTCTTATTACACCTTTCCGGGTTCAATCGCATTCTTGTTTTAAGCATACTTCTTGGGTTATAAATTTAAAGCTTGCACACACCATTTGGAGCGAACACGGCCTCAAGATCGCGATCGTCTTGATTGGCCATTTTGCTTCTTTCAAGCGTCTTTTGTATGTCTTTTCTGGTTGGGGATCGTAAGGTACGATTTCCTTTCCAGCACGGGTTTTTCGCATAAACCTAAAAAGAAGAACCTGCGAAAGTCGCTTAAGTAGAGTGGTTAGTAGCAACAGGGGTAATAGCCCCGAAAGACACTCGTGACCGGCTAGGTCTAGACCAAGTCCCCAGCAACGGCGCCAAAAACTTGTTCGCTCCAAATGGTGTGTGCAAGCTGTAAAATTATAACCCAAGAAGTATGCTTAAAACAAGGATGCGAACCCGCAGGGTACCGATCAATTATAGTAAAAGTAAGAATTCCGGGGTGTCGATCTCACGGACTTAGGTGAAACAAAGCAAGTGTAGGTTGTCAATATTGCAAATAACCACAAAAGCGATTAAAACAATCAAAGCTGATAATAAGGTCAATTAAAGGGGAATATGCAAATTCTAGGGATTAAAGCATCCAGTTGTGGTTCCAACTCAAGATCTCAAAGTAAGCGGACAAAGTTGAGGTTTTGCAAAGGGAAGGCATTACTAAAGTGGAATAGATCACCGGGTAAGTCTAACTACTCACAATCCCAAGCCAAAGAACCTATCACCGGGTAAGTCTCATGGTACTAAGGAAAGGAATTATAATCTCAAACCAACAAACCAACTAAGGGAATAGAATTAACCTTTACCGGGTAAGTCTCAGGCTAACTCACAAAGATGGAATGAAGGCGCACTCAAACCCCAATAAAGGATAAACCTTTATTTCCTACACTTATGATCATGGGTAAACAAACAAAGGAATTACCGTGTAAGTCTCATCGTAATCTTGCATTGAACCAAGAAAGGTGTAATAAGAATAGGATTTGGCAAACTTTAACACTTAACTCTTAGTTACGGATCAGATAAGGTCACCTCGGTCAGTCAAATTCCACCCCGGCCGAGATGTTCATCGACTGAACGAGATAATCTAAGGTTAAGGATAAAGACTCGAGCTTTCAGGGTCCTGCTGGGATTTACGATTATTCTATCATCGTTTTTCCACAACCTTCAGCCAATCACCCTAGAATCGCACAAGGAAATTAGCCACTCATCATCATGAAAACAACAATCAAATATATGGGAAAAGAATGAATATTTGAACACAAAAACCTTAAGAACAAGGCTTCAATAATTGAATCAAATAAACAAACCAACGTTCCTTGGATCACAAATCCAACAAGACAATCAAACAAAAAGGGAATCTAATAAAATCTTACAAATCCCTTCACAAAAGCTATAGCAAGCTATGAACTTCTTTCATTCAATCTTCCTTCAACCTTCCAAAAATCCTTCCTATCTGCAACTTCTTCAATCTCCCAGTGCTGCGATGGTAGCGTGTGTTCGATTTGTGGAAAATCCAGCCCTTTATATAGGAGAATTATCTTTCAAAGATAATAATATATTAAAAAGATAATTTCCTAATAAAATATATCCATATCTCTAAAATAGATCTCCAAAATATATATCTTCCTTCCAGAAATCCAACCCAAAAATATAAGATCTCTCTTTCCAAAAATAAAAGATCTTAGCCAAATAAAATATATCTTGCCGCATCCAGGGTGTTCGCCTCGGTCGGGGCGCTCCTCTAGATCACCTCGGTCGAGGTGACTATGTGGTCAACCGAGGTGACTCTCAGCTGAAGGTGAAATTTGTCAAATCTGGTCCAAAGTAAATCTTCTTTGTGAATTTCTTGCTTCCTGAGCTCTTCCTTAAGCTCCTGAATGTAGCTCCAATGACTCCTTTGCTCCTTAGCTCCATTTTGATGCAAAACGTGCCATTTTACCTACGATTACAACAAAACTTAGTATAGACCTCGATTCCCATAAAGGTAGATGAAATGACAATATAACGACATAATATACATTCAAACATGCAGATTGTTGAAGATAAAACGTCTAAACAAGTCCCAAAATATAGACTATAATATATGCTATCAGCAGGCGTTGGTTTCTTCCCCAAGGGGAAGCTGTGACGTGGTAGAGGATATGAGTGTATCAGGTAAGTCCATAGGACTTACTTAGCGTACGGTTGTGGATTGTATGATTATAATGGTTGTGTGTTTTCATATGGTTGTGCATTTATAACCTAAACCGGACTAGGATGACCATTCAGTACATTTATATGGCCCAACTGCATTATAACGGGCAGTAACCACCGGTCTCCGCCTACTGGGTAGGAGGAGGTGCCCTGAAGATGATCTCACAGGAGGGGACGAGTGAAGGTCATCCCCATGCAAAACTCCTGTGTTACGTTGGATAAGACGGGGTTCTTGAGGCTCCTCGTGTTACAAAAGAAGTTCAATTAGTAATGGAATAACGTAATTAAAGATAATAAATGAATGGGTGTGACATTGCATGTATGAGATGCTTTGTGTGTTTGTGCTATTACTATCATTCTTATCTATTGTTGTAGCTAACGGTGCATACCGTGTTGTGGATGATCTGCAGGTTAGGAAGACTGCAGAGTGAGCCAGAGGGTGTGACCAGAGGAGGACTTCTGTACGTTAGGATACGTAGGTTGGGATCTTTTGTATCAAACGATGTTGTAGTTGTTGTTATGATTTTGTGCTCGGCTTTGAGTTTGTAAACTCTTTTGATGTATCATACAACTTTTATGTATTTGTTTTTACTCTACTTGCGCCTTGTTGTAAGATCTAGTGAACTTGTTGTCAGGCTAGGGTCAGGATCCATTGTGAGATCCCAGCCCAATGTAGCATTCTGAGTCCCGCGGATTCGGGGTGTTACAGAGTTGGTATCAGAGCCTTAGGTTGACAACAATGGCACTTGCTATCTGCAACAAAGGTAGAGTGGATGAATAAACAGAACCCACATGGGTCTGACTTTTTAAAAGGTTTTGGTTTTAAAGCGAGTACAGATGTTTTTGGGATAGTGTGTACAGAAGTCGCCACCCATCTGAGGATATCGACAATATATATATATATATATATATATATATATATATATATATATATATATATATATATATAGATACCTCTTATATGATCATATGTATGCATGTATTATTAAGTATTATTTATATATCTATACATATGGCCTATATAGAGCCTTATACGTTAGGTGTGCATACCCCGCAGATGGCTCGGACTAGAGCTACTAGTGCTGTAGGCAGAGGTAGAGGTAGACCACCTCTTCCTCCAGGAGGGATAGGATAGGGACCAGCTCCCGTTGCAGATCCACCAGTGGTGGAGAAGGTTCATGAGGAAGTTGCTGAGAGCGTAGTTCCAGCTACAAGGAGTGGTGGGTCCAGGAGACAACAAACCCATCTAGGCCAGTCTGATGGCTCAGACCGTGTTTACATGGGCGGATCAGAGTTCAGAGATTAGCTTCGGTATTTTGAGGAGGCCATTAGAGCGGGCATACGAGCCCCAGATCTGCCAGGGCATGAGGGATCATCTGGGAGATCTCATGGAGCTACTCAGGTGACAGCTGTACCAATTCGTGTAGTTGAGCCAGCTCGAGTTGTGGAGGACACTAGAGGGCCTCGACCAGATACCTCGTTGAAGGCATTCCACCTGCAGGGAGTACCACACTTCTCTAGGGAGATCGGCCTAGAGACTGAGGTATGGATTGGGCATGTAGACACAGCCTTAGAGTCTATTCGTTGCCCAGAGGACAGACGGATAGAGCTAGTACATTCTCTATTCCGTGGCCTGGCACATTAGTGGTGGAGGATAGTTAGAGCACGAGTTACCACCTATGAGCAGATGAGAACTCTGTTGAGGGAGCAGTTCTGCCCTACCTCACTGAGGAGGGAGAAGCTGCAGGATTTTGTGGAAGTAGGCTTTGAGGATGTACCCATTACAAATGCTATTCGCCGCTTCCGGACTGAGTTAGCTTTCTTGGGTCGAACTGCAACCTTCTGAGGACCAGCATGTGTACCTATTTTCCCGACGTCTGAGGGAGAGCACACATTCATACATGGCGGGATTTCATTCTGAATCTTTGGCAGACTACCAGGATCGGGCCTCTGCTTATGAGAGAGAGAGGGCTAGCCAGAGGAGGACTTCTCAGACCGGACGATATGAGAAGAGATAGCGTACGGCACCGACAGGTGCAGGAGCATCTGGATTTGTGCGAGGTCAGACTCAAGGCCGCTCGAGTATTCCAATGTCTGCACAGACAACCGATAGAGGCCGGCAGTGTTACAACTGCGGGGCCTAAGGGCATATGAGGGCTGATTGCCCTAGAGCTACGTTTTGCCGTCAGGGCAAGGCGCCGTCAAAACAGGGTTCTTTCCCTGTAGGTGCAGCAAGAGGTGGGCAGAGACCGCCTCAGCATCAGGGACAACAGAGGGTCCTAGGGACACCTGCTACTCAGGGTTCAGCTCCTGGACCGAGTAGGGGTAGAGGTAGAGAGGCTGACACTAGTGATGCCCGAGGAGTTCGAGGCCGTGCTTTTGAGTTGAGGAGTGCTGAGGAGGCGCCAGTACCAGCTGCTACACGTACCATTTTATTATTTGGTTTACGTGATAGAGTTTTATTTGATACGGGTGCTACGCATTCATTTATTTCTGCTTCTTGTGTTGAGCGTTTGAGTTTGTCTACCATAGAAGGGCACCCTTTACTATAGGTTACCTGATGGTAGTAGGGTCAGAGGTACCCAGGAGATACATAGTTGTCCCCTACGCTTAGGGACTCGTGTACTACTTGTTGACTTCTTAGTCATGCCTTTCTTGCATGAAGAATTCATATTAGGTATGGATTGGATGCATAAACACCGTGCGGTGTTAGATGTGGGTAAGAGAACTGTTACTGTCTCTACCGACTTAGGTCCGATAGAAGTCTTCCGGGGTTGGGACCTTGGGAAGACAGGATTTGTCATCAGTATTGTACGAGCAGCTAGACTGATTGCACAAGGATGTGATGCCTTCTGGTGCTACGCCATGAAGGATGGAGAGTGTCCAGCTTTAGAGGACATACTAGTGGTCTGTGAGTTTACAGACGTTTTTGCAAAGCCGTCTAGCTTGCCAGCTCAAAGGAGCGTAGATTTTGGCTTTCACTTAGAACCTGGCACGAGACCCATCTCGAAGGCCCCATACCGTATTGCACCTATCGAGATGTTGGAGCTAAAGAAGCAACTCGAAGAGTTGGCTGAGAAGGGCTTCATACACCCTAGCGTTTCACCATGGGGTGCACCGGTCCTCTTCGTGCGGAAGAAGGACGGATCGTTGAGACTGTGCATAGATTACAAAGAGCTGAACAAGGTGACCATCAAGAACAGGTATCCACTACCTCGTATTGATGATCTACTTGATTAGCTACAGGGAACGACAATCTTCTCTAGGATTGACTTGCGTTCAGGATATCACCAGCTGAGGGTGAGAGAGCAGGATGTGCACAGGACGGCATTTTGTACCTGTTATGGACACTACGAGTTTGTAGTGATGCCATTTGGGCTGACGAATGCCCCAACAGTTTTCATGGAGTTGATGAACATCATCTTCGTTGACTTCTTGGATCAGTTTGTGGTGGTCTTCATTGATGACATCTTAGTGTATTCTCGTAGTAGAGAGGAGCATGCGGGACACTTGAGGACGGTATTGTAGATTTTGAGAGATAGAGAGTTGTACGCCGAGCTCTCTAAATGTGAGTTCTGGATGTCTGAGGTTGCATTTCTCGGACACATAGTCTCCACCGACGGGATCATGGTTGACCCGGCGAAGATCGAGTCTGTCGCTGCATGGACGATACCGACGAACGTCAAGGAAGTGCGTAGCTTTCTTGGCTTATCCGGTTACTATACACGTTTTGTGGAGGGATTTTCTGTGATTGCCCGTCGATTGATGAGTCTTTTGAGGAAAACTACCCGGTTTGTGTGGACCGACCAGTGTGCTCAGAGCTTTGAGGTGTTGAAGAGGCGATTGACTTCTGCTTCTGTTCTGGCACAGCCAGAGGGATATGATGATTTTGTAGTCTACAGTGATGCATCCAAGCTGGGCTTGGGATGTGTGCTCATGCAGAGGGGCAAAGTGATTGCATATGCGTCTCGAAAGTTGAATATGTATGAG
The DNA here is from genome assembly GCA_033239125.1 of Fagopyrum homotropicum. NCBI lineage: Eukaryota > Viridiplantae > Streptophyta > Magnoliopsida > Caryophyllales > Polygonaceae > Fagopyrum > Fagopyrum homotropicum. Next base: position 120,281,047 of record BSWB01000004.1, on the reverse strand, counting down.
GAGAACTACCCTACTCGTGATCTGGAGTTGGCAGCGGTAGTTCATGCTTTCAAGATATGGAGACATTACCTGTATGGTGCTACATGCCAGATCTTCACAGACCATAAGAGTCTAAAGTATATTTTCACGCAGCGGGAATTGAATAACCGCCACCGTCGATGGATTGAGTTGATCAAGGACTTTGACCTTGAGATTTTGTATCATCCTGGCAAGGCGAATGTGGTGGCTGACGCCTTGAGTAGGAAGACGGCTCGAGAGAAGGCGATTGCAAGACTTACAGTACAGCCCCAACTTCAAAGGGATCTAGCTTGGCTAGAGATGGACATCTAGTTTCCTAATGAGGATGCCTAGTTGTTTACTTTAGAGGTTTTACGTGGTCTGTTGGACGAGATCCAACAGAAGCAAGGGACCTGCCCGACCTTGGCGAGGATCAGAGAAAGGATGTCTTGTGGAGAGACACCCTAGTTCACTATTGGGGCATATGGCGTTATGAGGCGGCATGATCGTATCTATGTTCCTACAGATACAAAGCTGAGACAGCGGATATTACAGGAGGCTCACTGTACACCTTACTCATTATACCCTGGTACGAGTAAGATGTACCATGATGTGAGACGCTCATATTGGTGGGGAGGGTTGAAGCCTGACGTAGCCAGATTTGTAGCTCAGTGTGTGACCTATCAGCAGGTCAAGATAGAGCATTTTAGGCCTGGAAGTGAGCTCCATCCACTACCAGTGCCGCAGTGGAAGTGGGAGGATGTCTCCACGGATTTTGTGACTGAATTGAGGACCAGTAGGAGCTTTGATGTTATTTGGGTGATCGTTGATAGATTGACGAAGACGGCACATTTCATCCCCATCACAAAGACGTGGCCCGTAAGCAAACTGGTTGAGGAGTACACAAGACAGGTAGTGAGACTCTATGGGGTACCGAGGACGATCATTTCTGATCGGGATGGACGATTTACATCGAGATTCTGGCAGCAGATTCAGACTGCTTTGGGGACGAGTCTACACTTCATGACTGCATTTCACCCCTCGACAGATGGTCAGTCAGAGAGGACCATCCAGACCTTAGAGGACATGTTGCGAGCCTGTCTGTTGGATTGGGTACAGGGATGGTCTGATTACCTCCCACTCATTGAGTTCTCATACAACACCAGCTGGCATGCATCTATAGGGATGACTCCTTACGAGGCACTGTATGGACGTAGATGCCGTACACCTTTATGCTGGGACGAGCCTTGCAATATCAGTGGCATAGCGCCAGAGCAAATTCAGGATGATATGGCTCGAGTAGCGTTATTCAGAGAGAGGATGTTGGCTGTACAGAGTCGCCAAAAGTCGTATGTAGACAAGAGGTGTCGACCTCTAGAGTTCAGGGTAGGAGCTCATGTCTGGTTCAGAGTATCTCCGACACGAGGCGTTAGACGTTTTGGCATAAAAGGGAAGTTGGGTCCCCGATATGTCGGTCTTTTCGAGATACTAGATAGAGTTGGACGAGCAGCTTACAAATTAGCTTTTCCTCCGAGGCTAGAGGGTGTTGACCCCGTATTTCATGTGTCTCAGCTGCGGGAGTATATACCAGATCCGAGGCACATCGTGAGTTATGATGATCTGGTGGTTTAGCCGGACCACACATTTGTAGAGCCCCCTACTGCAGTCCTAGAGCGAGGTGTGAGACGCCTGCGTTCGAAGGACATTCCTATGTTGAGGATACAGTGGTCTAGACGAGGACCAGATGAGGCTACCTGGGAGACAGAGGATAGTATCTAGAGGAACTATCCAGAGTTCTATGCTGAGTTAGATGCACCCATGGGTTCCACGAGTAGATAGTAGTGTCTTCTTGGTGAGTGCTTGTATGCTATGTGCTTATGTGATATGTTGTGTTTCCGTGCTAGTTGTGTGTGCATATAATCTGTTAGATCTGGTTGCTAGTACGATATAGGTATAGCTGGAGATGGTTCTTTCCTCCATGCTTTGGTGTGTTAAGATTAGCTAGAGATGGTTCTTTCCTCCATGCTACCTTTGATGGACATAGTGTGAGTGGAGATGGTTTTCCTCCACATAGTAGTATTATGTGTACGTTGTGGCTGGAGACGGTTTTTCTCCATGCCAGTGTGATGTCGTTAGTGTTTGGCTAGAGATGATCTTCCTCTAGGCCTTATGTAGAGTCTATATGCTGGAGTTTTGATTCCTCCATGTTGTGTTGAGGATATAGAATGTTATAGGTTATGACCTGACGTTATTGAGGAGGGTGTTTTACCTCGGCATACAGGTCCGAGAGGCTTTGGGATTCTGCAAGTTTCGGGACGAAACTTGTTTTTAGGGGAGTGAGATGTAAGAGCCTTAGTCTTTGGAGCCCAGATTAGCTAGAGTGTGTGTTAGCTTGACCCAGTCAACCACCCCAGCAGACCAGGGAGGCCGCCCCTATGTCCAGGCGCCCTTTTGCCTTAGGCTAGCCGCCCTTGTGGCTAGTGCAGCCGCTTTTGTTGACTCTTGACTGTGCTTTGCGGCTGGCTTCTCCTATAAGCTTCCTAATACTTTAGATGAGGGGTTTCCTTAACTCTTTTCAGCTCCATCTTCTTCCTCACGTTCTTCCTCTTCTCCTTTCTTCTCCTTTTATCTTCTTTGATCTCTCCTTGCTTGTGTGAGTGAGTTCTTGAGAGTTTGGAGGTGTTCTTGGCCTTGGATGCTCTTGTGGATGTTGCTGAGAGTTGTTGTTGTTGTGTTAAGGCTGTGAGATGTGTTGATGCTCCATAGTTGCAGCCTAGGCTTGTGTGGTAAGCTTTTCTCTTCATCCTTCTCATTTCCTTCTTATCTTTCTCTTTAGCTTAGGAATCACAAGTTTGGACTTGTGTTGGATCTTTCCTGGACGTTTTAATGATCATATATGTGTATGTGTGCATATATGTTATTGTGGTACGTTGAAGACGTGAAGAGAATCGAGAAAGGGGTCGAAGAGAAGTCGGGACCAACTCTCTGCACAGTTGGCCGCCCCTGCGCCTATCTTGAGCCGCACCTGCGCCTGGTGTGGAGCCGCTCCTGCGCCTGGTGTGGAGCCGCCCCTGCGCCTTTGGTGAGCCGCTCTTGTGCCTCACTGGAGCAGCCGTGTGTTCTTGCTTCTGTTGGTGCTTACCTTGTTGGTATGTCTTCCTTCTTTCCTTTCCTTTGACCTTGGCTTAGTTGGTAGCTAGGTTAGGGTGGTTAGGAAGAGTTGTATGATATAGTTGTACTTGTGTTGATGTTGAGGGTATGCCATAGGCATATGTGATCTTGTTATGATCTTGAGGTTGTAGATTGGTTCTACTTATGGAGACGAGTCTCCTAACCCTTTCAGGTTGTGATATTGTGAGCCTTGCTCTTGCAGGCGTTGGTTTCTTCCCCAAGGGAAAGCTGTGACGTGGTAGAGGATACGAGTGTATCAGGTAAGTCCATAGGACTTACTTAGCGTACGGTTGTGGATTGTATGATTGTAATGGTTGTGTGTGTTCATATGGTTGTGCATTTATAACCTAAACCGGACTAGGATGACCATTCATTACATTTATATGGCCCAAGTGTATTATAACGGGCGGTAAGCACCGGTCTCCGCCTGCTGGGTAGGAGGAGGTGCCCTGAAGATGATCTCACAGGAGGGGACGAGTGAAGGTCACCCCCATGCAAAATTCCTATGTTATGTTGGATGGGACGGAGTTCTTGAGGCTTCTCGTGTTACAAAAGAAGTTGAATTTGTAATGGAATAACGTAATTAAAGATAATAAATGAATGGATGTGATATTGCATGTATGAGATGTTGTTGTGTGTTTGTGTTATTACTATCATGCTTATCTATTGTTGTATCTAACGGTGTATACCGTGTTGTAGATGATCTGCAGGTTAGGAAGACTGCAGAGTGAGCCAGATGGTGTGACCAGCCGAGGACTTCTATACATTAGGATACGTGGGTTGGGAACTTTTGTATCAGACGATGTTGTTGTTGTTGTTATGGCTTTGTACTCGGCTTTGTACTCGGCTTTGAGTTTATAAACTCTTTTGATGTATCATATAGCTTTTATGTATTTGTTTTTACTCTACTTGTGCCTTGTTGTAAGATCCAGTGAACTTGATGTCAGGCTAGGGTCAGGATCCATTGTGAGATCCTAGCCCAATGTAGCATTCCGAGCGCCGCGGATTCGGGTTGTTACAATTATTGCTACATAATAAAATACGTTTGAAGTTGGTGTATAAACATAACAAAAAGTATTAGTAGCATCATAAAAATTTCTAAAAATCTCCATTACATCTCTTGCTAAAACCCAAGCTTCCCCGAAAACAAAATCACCATCAATATGTTGTGCGGCAAAACACCTTAAAAGATCTCGATATTCATATGATTCGGAAACCATTTTGTAAGTAGAGTTACATCTTGTACAAACATCTTTTTGGAAGTTTTTTAGGATAAACACCTTTTTGTTTACAATATGCATACCATTTAGTACGCATATTTTTTTTAGACCAAAGTTCATTAAGAATTTTTCGAATAGGTTGTACTAAATCTCTAACATATGCTAAACCGTCTTGAACACGCAAGTTTAGAATATGAGCGGCACACCTAATGTGAAAAAATTTACCTCCAACCGATGGCTTACAATGGTTGCTTAAATCTTTAATGGAAGCCGTGTTAGCGGAGGCGTTGTCAAAACCGATTGAAAAAACTCGTGAAAGTAATATATATTCTTCCAAAACATTTGCAATCAAACGGGCAATGTTTAGGGCGGTGTTGTTCGTTGTAAACTCGTAATGCTAAAACTCTTTTGTTCAAAATCCAAAATTTAACAATAAAATGACAAGTAATACCCATATACTGATTTTTTTGCAAACCGTCGGTCCAAATATCACCACAAATAGAAACATGGATATCACCATTTTCCATAAAATATTTAATCAATTCTTTGTTACGCATTTTATATTTAAGCATCATTTTTCTTTTAGCGGTTTGGCGAGAAATCGGTTTTTATGCGGGTTGAGCATGATGTGTCATCCAATCATTAAAACCAACATTTTGTGCAAAACTGAATGCTAAAGAATCGACGGCTAACATTTTCAAAAATGCATCCATAAACGAAGCATGATCATATGTAAATAAAGGAGGTTGGTTAGAGGTTGATGCGTACCCGGTTAGTTGCGTTTGCCCTCATGCCATTCCCATTTTTTCGGGATGCTTGTTGCGAATATGTCTTTTGTAGTTCCCGTAGATTTCTCCATTTTTGTGCTTGTATTGTGTAGAGAAAAAATTGAATTTAGCATAATACATTCCGTTAGAATTGGGAGAACCTTTTTTGAACCAAAACCAAAAGACCGCCGCCAATAGTTGAGTGTTGTTCATAGTCTTCTTCGGGTCTTGTGTCTCGGATTCTTGGGTGTTGAGGAAGGGAGGTGAATCCATGTTGGCTTCCTCCTCCTCATGGATCTCGTGATCTCCACTTAAACCCCGCCTTATATCTGAACCAGTTGGAAGACCGCTAACAGAATGACGTCTTCGACTAACACCTCCGCCGGATGAATGACCGCTAACGGAATGTCTTCCTCGGCTAGCCATTTTTTTTGAATGTAGGAAAATGTAAAATTAATAATTAAAAAGGAAATTAGAGAATGAGAATATGAGAGTAATTGAATGTAAGAGCTGGAAATTATAGAGAGAATGAGAGAGTGAGTAGATGATTGTATGAGAATTGATGTGAGATGAAATGAATTGTGTTCGGGGTATTTATAGAAATGTTTTGGGATTAAGTTTAATAGTTTTTTGTTTTTTTTTTTGGCTAAATAGCCGTTGCCAGAGGTCACCCCAATGGCTATATAGCCGTTATTATTATTTTAAAAAAAACATTTGACCGTTGGCCGGGTCGACCCGCCGGGTCGGTGGGTAAGGATCACCTCGACCGTTACCCGCACCCGTAACCCGGTGGATCGGACCCGCTGGGTCTAAACCCGCCGGGTCAAAACCCGCCAGATCACGGGTAACCCGTGACCCGTGTACATGCTTACTGTAACACCCCGAATCCGCGGGATATCGGAATGCTACGGGCGAGACCTGACAATGGGTCCCGACCCTTAGCCTGACAACATTTTCACCGGATATTTCCAACATGGCACAAATAAAGGCAAACATCGAAATCGTTTTAATGCAATGCAAAAAATTCGAAAAGAAAGGTACAACTTGAAAATTCAGCGAAGTCCTCAAAACAGCACAAGTCCAAAATGATATCCAAAACGTACAACTTGGAAACTTAGTGTCGGCCGGTTGTCAACGATCCTCGGATGCATAAATCATAGCAATATGTCTCCAAAAGTCCGCGGCATTAACTCCCTCGGGAAACCTTCCATTGAAACTCTCATGAAACCCAAAGAAGGTTCCAAACTACACTATAAAGAACTCATAGTTTTGCTCCATCAACCTAAAAGAAACCGTTCGGCTAACAGCGCTATGCTCAAAGGAAGTTATAAACTCTCTTCTTATCTCCTCATAAGCATCTTCCCTAATGGTGGAGAAGATGATCAACTCGGCTCTATCCAAATCAAAGTCAAGTCATTCACTACATTGAGCTCTTCAAGCTCCTCTAAGACAAGCTACCTAGATCCTATTATCGGTCTCTCGGAAATCTTATCCATGGCTCTTTCATAATCCTCATGGATATTAGGAATTCTAGGGGTGGTGGTGATGGTGGTTCACTAGAAGGGGGTTTGGAAGAAGAGGAACTATCACCTTTCTGGTTCTTATTTCTACTTCATTTCCTTCTAAACATTTTCACTCGAAAATAGAGAAAACCACGGTCTGTTCTTCATATTCCACCGCCGTGGAACTGTACGGAACCCGTGGAATTTATATGTTTCTCTCTAAATTTAGAAAATGCACACCAAACTCAATAATCATAGCCCTAAACTACTTCTAATTCCAACTTCGTTCAGTTCTCCTATAATATTGCAAGAAAAAAGAACCAAATCAACCAAGAAGAGAATAGAGAATAAAACCTAGGTTTGGATTTGAAAAATCCAAATTCCTTCACCAATGTAGATTGTTTGCTTAGTTCGTTGTTTGGATCTTGTAGAGGATTGAAAATCCTCCAGTTTTGGTTAAAGAATTGCTCGAATCGGATTCCGGATGAAGGATTACGGGGGAGGGGAGAAGGCCGGCAATTTTGGGTGTGGTTCTGGACGTGGTTATGAGGATGGGTGTGTTTTTTAGATGGAAAGGGGATTATATAGTGGCCGTAAATTTTTAGAAAATTACGATCACTCGGGATGTTCCACGGCCGTGGTTTTTGCCGTAGAATCCTTTGATTTGTGTCAAAACTTGCAAATTACTGCTGGTCGGGGTGCTCCACGACCGTGGTTTTGTACGGTCAACCGTGGAACTCTCTAATATGTGCCAAAATTTCTAGTTTCGTCATTCTTTCCAACTTTTCCTTCCTTCCTTTGCTCATTCCTTATTCTTGACATCCAAAAACACAACATACCGGAAGGTATCGAGTGGAAAACAAACAAAAACGACATCTAACCTAAACTAACCTAAGAAAGAAAGAAAGAAAAAAACGATATGCAATACCTTGGGTTGCCTCCCAAGAAGCGTTTTGTTTTGGTTTCGTAGCTAGACTGTTCCTATGTTCAATTGAGGACAATCGGAGCGATTTCCTCAGCTTTGAGCTCCGATGAGTACTTCTTAAGTCCTTGGCCATTCACCTTATAACTTCCGCACTCCTCACCCAATACTTCAACTGCGCCATGGGGAAAAACAAGTTTAATCAAATATGGTCTAGTCCAATGAGATTTAAGCTTACTTGGAAAGAGTCAAAGTCGAGAATTGAAGAGGAGAACTTGATCTCCTTCTTTAAGGTTTTTTGGAACCAACGCTTCGCCCTTTCCTTGAAAATTTTGGCATTCTCATAGGCGTTCAAACGGAGTTCTTCTAGCTCGTTAAGGTCTAAGAGGCGCTTCTCGCCTGCTTCTTTCATGCTGAAGTTCAACCACTTTACAACCCAATACGCTTTGTTTTCCAGCTCTACCGGGAGATGACAAGACTTCCCATACACAAAGTTGTATGGTGTTGTACCTATGGGAGTCTTGTAAGCTTTCCTATACGCCCATAATGCTCATCTAATTTCAAAGACCAATCCTTCCTTGTCTTTGACACAATCTTCTCAAGGATGCCCTTGATCTCTCTAATCAAAATCTCTACTTGACCACTTGTTTGTGGATGGTAGGGAGTGGCGATCTTGTGAGTCACCCCATACTTAGCTAGTAGAGCTTCGAATCGTCGGGCTATGAAGTGTGATCCTCTGTCACTAATGATGGTTCGTGGTGTCCCAAACCTTGGGAAAATAGTTCTATTAAAGAACTTGATCACAATCATGGCATCATCAGTTGGAGAGGCAATAGCTTCAACCCATCTCGAAACATAATCTACAGCGAGAAGTATGTATTGGTTTCCGTAAGATGATGAGAATGGTTCCATGAAATCAACTCCCCAAACGTCAAAGGTTTCCACCTCTTGAATGTTGTTGAGATGGCATCTTGTTTCTCATAAAGATATTTCATGTTCTTTGACAAGAATCGCAACAAGAAACAAAGGTTTGCAATCCTAAAATAAAGTAGGCCAAAAGAATCCGGATTGCAATACATTAGTGCTAGTTTTATTGGAACTAGCGTGTCCTCCACAAGGAAGTGAATGACAATGACGAATGACACTTTGCATTTCGTCTTCCGGCACTCAACTCCTAATGATGCCATCGGGACCTCTCTTGAAGAGTAGAGGTTCATTCCAATGGTATTAGCGGACATCCCTAAAAAACTTCTTCCTTTGTGCATATGATAATCCGGGAGGTATTTCCTAGCAAACCAAATAATTTACAAAATCAGCAAACCAAGGTTCGTTACCTCTAGAAATCTTGTCGATGCACTCTTCCATGATGTGTGAGTGCTCATCCGGGAAGGAGTCATCTATGGGTAGGTCATCGCCGTCGGTGTGTGGTAGACGACTTAGATGATCAGCAACAGAATTTTCGGAACCTTTTTTGTCCCGAATCTCTAGATTGAATTCTTGAAGAAAAAGAAGAATCCATCTAATCAGCCTTTGTTTTGCATCCTTCTTGGCGAGCAAATACCGTGTTGTTGAGTGGTCCGTGTATACAATTACCTTTGCTCCTACAAGATAAGAACGAAACTTTTCAAAAACATATACAATGGCTAATAATTCTTTTTCAGTTGTGGCATAGTTGAGTTGCGCTTCGTCTAGCGTCTTGCTAGCATAATAGATGGCATGAGTACGGCCTTCCTTCTTTTGTCCCAGCACCGCTACAACAGCTACGTCACTTGCATCACACATAACCTCAAATGGAAGATTCCAATCCGAAGGTTGGATTATCGGGGCTGAGATTAGAGCTTCTCTAATCTTATAGAAGACATCTAAACATTCATGCAAAAAGTTAAAAACTGCATCCTTCATCAATAGATTAGTTAGCGGTTTCGAAATTTTGGAAAAGTCCTTGATGAATCTCCTATAAAATCCTGCATGTCCTAGGAAACTTATTATTCCCTTCTGATGCACCCTTCGTTAGTTGAACGCAAGGATCCGCCGGTGATGTTCCTCCGACTACTTCTTTTTATGTATTTTTCGATTTATATGGGATATGCCAAGCAAGGAATCGTCCAGCCTCGCACCTTGGATCTCCTTGGCTCGAGACCTTCTTTCCTCAGAATCTCACTTCGGAATTGGGATCTCTTTCGTCCTCCTAGCCTCGCACCGTAAGGACACCACTCGGCCTCTCACCTTGTGGGTTACGAAACTTCGGCCACTCACCTTAGTCTCTAGGTTTGTTTTTCTTAAAAGCGAAAACACAACTTTGGATTGACTCAACTCTATAATCTCCTTAAAAACGTGGGTAGGAGATGGCCTTATATGGCTGAAAAATTCAGCACCAACTCCCCACAATAATAGCTTACAAGTAGTTCAAGAGTTGGATACTAAATGAAGGAAAGCCTAGAGTCTTTTAACCAACAACTTCAAGCAATAAATGGCCTAAAAACTATACATATGGCCGGCCACATTAGAGCTCCAAGGTTCCAAAAACGTTGCTGAAAGAAACCCAACTAAAGTGGTTTTAAACCATGAAATAAAGTCAAGCATGACCACATAAAATAAAATAAAAAGGTTACATCTAAGGTTTAAAGTGATCCGGCATCCTCAATCGCCTCAAGTATGTTCACCAAGTGATAGTCATGGACGTCCTTAAATGTCGGAGCTCTGAAAGGATGGTAGGTCAAAGTGGTTTGGCCTAGCATGCGGGCTCTAGCTCGAGTGAGAGGTAGTGCTGATCTTGGTGCCGTCACATCAGTCTCGTTGCTTAAGTCCGGCGGGCTCACATCATCCCCTCCTCCTTGGAAAGGATTCGACCCCGAATCCGCCAACTCGTTCTCCGCATCCTCGACCTCATCACCTACATAAAATGGAGACAAATCAGCAATATTAAACACATTATGGACACCATACTTAGTAGGAAGTTCAATGCGATATGCGTTATTGTTAATCTTCTCAAGGACCCGGAAAGGACCATCCGCTCTTGGGTTGAGCTTAGATTGCCGAATAGAAGGAAAGCGATCCTTCCTCAAATGGACCCACACGAGGTCTCCTTCCATGAAAAGCATTTCCCGGCGCCCTTTGTTGGCTTGCTGGATATATTGCTCGGTACGTTTTTCTAATTGGATTCGGACCTTCTAATGCAAACCTTTAACAAACTCAGCTCTAGATTGCCCATCCACATCAACGGGTTGCGGAGCCAATTGAGGAGTCAAATCCAGCGGAGTAAGAGGATTCTTGCCATAAACAATTTCAAAAGGGGACTTCTTGGTCGCCGAATGAATAGCCCGGTTATATGCAAACTCCACCAAGGGCAAACAATCCTCCCACCTGCACAAGTTAGTATCCATCATAGTACGAAGCAAGGTGCCAAGAGTCCGGTTTACTACCTCAGTTTGTCCATCCGTTTGGGGATCACAAGAAGTCGAAAAGCACAACTTCGTCCCCATCTTGGCCCAAAGTGTCTTCCAAAAATAGCTAAGGAACTTAGAGTCTCGGTCCGACACAATTGTCCTAGGTATCCCATGCAGCTTAACAATATGCTCAAAGAAAAGGTTAGCCACATTTGACGCATCATCAGATTTACTACAAGCCATAAAATGCGCCATCTTAGAAAACCTATCAACAACCACAAAAATGGAATCATGTCCTCTCCTAGAACGAGGTAATCCTAGGACAAAATCCATGGAAATGTCTTCCCAAGGAGAGCTAGCAATAGGCAAGGGTAAGTATAATCCATGAGGGTTAGCCTTTGACTTAGCCTTGCGACAAGGTACACAACTAGCACAACATCCCTCAACATCACTTCTCATCTTAGGCCAATAAAAGTGTTCTCTCAATATGCCTAAAGTCTTTGTAACCCCAAAATGACCCATCAATCCCCCTCCATGGGCCTCTAAAACAATCAAAGCTCTCAAAGAACAAGTAAACAAAAACCTAGAAGCTCTAAACAAATATCCATCATGAATGTAATAACTACTAGCATGAGAGTCACTACTAGAGCACAAACAAAGCGCAAAAATGTCCCGGAAGTCCACATCAAGAGCATATAAATCACGAATCAGTCCAAAACCCAAAACGCATGTATCTAAGGAAGATAGAAGTGTGTACCTACGAGATAACGCATCAGCTACGATGTTGTCCTTTCCCTTCTTGTAGCGCACCACATATGGAAAAGCTTCAATATACTCCACCCATCGTGCATGACGTTTGTTCAACTTGGCTTGTCCTCTCAAATACTTCAACGACTCGTGATCAGAATGTATAAGAAATTCACGAGGTAGAAGATAGTGCTCCCAAACCTGGAGGACCCGAACCGATGCATATAAATCCTTGTCGTATGTTGGGTAGTTCAAGGCAGCTCCTCCCAGTTTCTCGCTAAAGTATGCCACAAGGCGTCCCTCCTGCATCAAAACTCCTCCAATCCCGATTCCAAAGCGTCACACTCTATCTCGAAGGTTTTCGAGAAGTCCGGAAGCACAAGAACGGGGGCATGGGTCAGCCGCTCTCTAAGTATCATAAAGGACTCCTCTTGAACGGATCCCCACTCAAATCGCACGCCCTTCTTGGTCAACTCGGTAAGGGGGGCGGCAATGGTGCTAAAGTCCCGAACGAATCTCATATAGAACCCGGCAAGTCCAAGGAAACTCCATATGTGAGGGACCGTTGTCGGACGTGGCCATTCTGATATGGCCTTGGTCTTCTCTTCGTCCACTCGCAAGCCTTCCTTTCCTACCACAAAACCCAAAAAAACCACAGATTCCGAGCAAAAATGGCATTTCTTCAACTTTACAAACAAATGTTGTTATTTAAGCACAAGAAATACACTTCTCAAATGTTCAACATGCTCATCCAACGTCCGACTATAAACTAAGATGTCATCAAAATACACCACAACAAATTTTCCTAAGAAATCACGTAGGACATGGTTCATTAGGCGCATAAACGTACTAGGTGCATTTGTTAATCCAAAAGGCATTACAAGCCACTCATATAATCCATACATAGTTTTGAAAGTAGTTTTCCATTCATCACCCATATGCATCCTAATCTGATGATATCCACTCCGAAGGTCTATTTTAAAGAAAAGAGTAGCACCGAAAAGTTCATCTAACATATCATCAAGACGAGAAAAAGGATGTCGGTACCTTACAGTTATTTGGTTGATGGCATGATAGTCGACGCACATCCTCCAACTCCGATCTTTCTTAGGTACCAATAGCAAAGGCACATCACATGGGCTCAAGCTCTCCTGAATGTATCCCTCACTCAAAAGGTCCTCCACTTGGGCTTGTAGCTCCTTTGTTTCCACCGGGTTTGCTCGATATGCGGGCCGATTTGGAAGGGTTGATCCGGGTATGTAGTCAATCTGATGTTCTATGCCTCGGATAGGGGGTAGTCCCGGGGGGATCTCTTCGGGCATAATCTCCTTGAACTCCTCAAGTAGCCCTGAAATACAAGAAGGCAAAGACAAATCATTAGCTTCCCTAGTAGATAAAGTTGTTACACGAACAAGAAGGAAGCAAATATCCCCCCTTTGTAGGGCTCGACGGGCATCGTGTATCCGTGCGGTGAGTAGGGTCTTGGGGTCAAGAACCATCTTAGTCTTCCCCTTTGTCCTTGTTGCCTCAACTTTCTCCAACCTCTTCCTTTCTCTACACATGTGGTCTTCCATGATCTCGGATGGGCTGAGGGGCATGAGTTTTACATTCTTCCCGGCCATGGAAAAGAAGTATATGTTGGTGTAACCATCATGAAACACCCTTCGGTCAAACTGCCATGGTCTCCCAAGTAAGAGATGGCAAGCTGTGATTGGAAGCACGTCACAAACAACGTCGTCTGGGTATGGTCCGATGGCAAAGTGAACAAAACATTGCTCCTTGACTTGAAGGGGAGCGTTGGTGTTGAGCCACTGGATCGAATAAGGTTGTGAGTGCGCCTTCGTTTTGAGTCCCAGGTGTGCAACGACCTCCTGACTAACAATGTTACAGCAAGACCCACTGTCAATAATAACAGTAAATAATTGTCCCGAAATTAAACAACGAGTGTTAAAGACATTCTCCCTTTGTGAGACATCGGGAACAAGTTCGCTTACTTGTAGGGCCTTTTTTGTGACAAGGAAGAAATCTCCCACAGGAGCACGAGCTTCTACTTCAACACCGTCTATGGTTGGAGCAACTGTTTCATAGTCATCTTCGGATTCATGATTCTCGGTTACCTCTTTCCCAAATGCATTCAATAAAACCTTACGGGGATTAGGGCACTCCCGGGCATAATGACCATGCTCATAACACTTGTAGCACTTCACTTCCCTAGTCCAGCTCGTTTCTGGAGTTGGTGGAATACTATGGTTAGGGGCGGAGGTGGCCTTGGGAACTATTGTTGGAGATGAACCAGTTGTGTGGGTAGGACGATTATTGCGAGAGGGTTCAGTGGATTCATGACTTGTCCCTCGTCTTGTTGATCCGGATGCCTTACGTTTTTGGATGACATTATAGGCATGGGTAGCATGGTGTAGGGCATCAGTTAGGCTTGTGTGTCGGAGTTGTTCAACTATTTCGGACACATCGGGGTTAAGCCTAGATAGGAACTTGGCTAGGATATAGTCCTCGGGCTGTCGGGTTCCCGATCTCTGAAGGAGTGTTCTCAACTCTTTGTGGTACTCGTCTCGAGTTGGGTTACCTTGATGTAGGTTTTCAAGTTTGAGCAACAATTGTTGCTTGTAATCCGAAGGTATGAACCGAGCACGCATCCTTCTACAGAGTTCAAACCAGGTGTTGATGCGCGACTGTTGATGTGCCTCCACATATTCCAAATCTTTCTGCCACCAAGATAGAGCAAAATCAACAAAATGAATAGTAGCAGCTTCAATATTTTCATACTCGTTAAAATCATAATAACGGAAGACTTGTTCAGCCTTAGTCTCCCACTCAATGTAGGTCTCCGCTTTTGCAGTTCCGGTGAAGTTTGGAACATCCACTTTTGATCCATAGTAACGCCTCCTATTGCGGTGATCACGATTTTCTTCATCGTCCGAGTCATCGTGTCGACTACGGTCCCGGTTTCTGTTCCGGTCTCTATCTCGGCGTCTATCTTGGTTTCTGCTCCCATGGCTATTCACACTCCTACTCCTATCCCGGCCTCTACGTGGTCCCAGGTTACTTCCTCCTTGACTTTGTTCAGGTGGGACGGGAGGTAGTCTCCTTAGAAGTTCCGCGAATTGGGCTTCAAGGCGGTCAATACGTGGGTCGGCTTGATTGATCCTATTACCATTGACGGATGCCATCCTGCTGTTGGACTACAAAACAATCAAAGAAACAAACAAAACCAAGTGTCCAACGGTATAACAAAACCAAATGTTCAAAGGCAAAACCAAAAGTAATAAAAATGCCGGTTTCGTGACTGAAACGGTGTCGGATGGCTAAAAAATCCCTTAGGTCACGGCAAAGTGGGGAGTTGGACTCGGAGGCCCGTTTCCCTTCTCGGAAAGGTATAGCAATTGTAATTCTGAGTTCGGACACCTTTTTTCCCCAAAACAGCAAAACCGGCCGTTTTTCACCTTTTCGAGATTTTTCGCCTATCACAAAAAAAAACTCAAAGGCAAAGGTTAGAGACAAAAACGTTCTCTCTCTCTCCTCTCTCAAGTGTATTTCTCCTCACACTCACTCAAGTGTTTGATAGTGTTTGGATTCACACAACTCCCCCTTTCCTTTGCTTCGAGGCAAAGCTCTCCCTCACCTTTTCCAAAGCCTTAGGCAATGCTCTCCACACAAAGATTTCTCTTGGTAACAAAATTCCGCCAATTTTCCAAGGTAGTGCACAAGGTAAACAAGGTATTCCATGATGCAATATAACTTCAGAAAATCAAACACAAAAGGGAAACAAAGCAACAACAAATACGAGCCTTCCGGCGAGTATTTACTTAGTCCCTACCAAGTAGTTAGTCAAAGCAATAACAAGCGTTTTCCCCAAAACGTGCGGGTTGTGTTTTTGATTGGCTAGAACACTCAACAACAACTTGATAACAATTTCAAGGATAACAATTTTCAAGAACAATTTGATTACAATTTTCAAGAACAACTTGATAACAAGATTCAATAACACTCTAGGACAACTTTTCTTTTCTTCTTTTTTTTTTTGTTTTCTCTCCTTTTGTTCTCGTTTTTTTTTTACTTTACGGAATGATATAAAATATGTATTGCATGTTTTGTTTTTTGTAATACGTCAACACTCTAAAGACTCACAAGAAGAATATTGCAAGCACAAGAATTTGGGGGAACTACTCAAAATTGCAAAAACTAAAAACAAGTTTAGGTAAGCAGTTCGTACCCCGAAAGCTTGAGGAACTCGCACCGTTGGGCTCTGATACCACTTGATGCGCTCTTCGTCAATTGAACGCAAGGATCCGCCGGTGATGTTCCTCCGACTACTTCTTTTTATGTATTTTTCGATTTATATGGGATATGCCAAGCAAGGAATCGTCCAGCCTCGCACCTTGGATCTCCTTGGCTCGAGACCTTCTTTCCTCAGAATCTCACTTCGGAATTGGGATCTCCTTCGTCCTCCTAGCCTCGCACAGTAAGGACACCACTCGGCCTCTCACCTTGTGGGTTTCGAAACTTCGGCCTCTCACCTTAGTCTCTAGGTTTGTTTTTCTTAAAAGCAAAAACACAACTTTGGATTGACTCAACTCTATAATCTCCTTAAAAACGTGGGTAGGAGATGTCCTTATATGGCTGAAAAATTCAGCACCAACTCCCAACAAAAATAGCTTACAAGTAGTTCAAGAGTTGGATACTAAATGAAGGAAAGCCTAGGGTCTTTCAACCAACAACTTCAAGCAATAAATGGCCTAAAAACCATACATATGGCCGGCCACAATAGAGCTCCAAGGTTCCAAAAACGTGGCTGAAAGAAACCCAACTAAAGTGGTTTTAAACCATGAAATAAAGTCAAGCATGACCACATAAAATAAAATAAAAAGGTTACATCTAAGGTTTAAAGTGATCTGGCATCCTCAATCGCCTCAAGTATGTTCACCAAGTGATAGTCATGGACGTCCTTAAATGTCGGAGCTTTGAAAAGATGGTAGGTCAAAGTGGTTTGGCCTAGCATGCGGGCTCTAGCTCGAGTGAGAGGTGGTGCTGATCTTGGTGCCGTCACATCAGTCTCGTTGCTTAAGTCCGGCGGGCTCACATCACCTTCACCGAAGATGGAGGAGGAAGTTTCTCTATTGTCTCTATCTTAGCCTTCTCAACTTCGATCCCTCTATTGGAGATCAAATGTCTTAGAACAATGCCTTCCTTAACCATGAATTGACACTTCTCCCAATTAACAACTAGGTTAGTGTCTTCACACCTTTGCAACATAAGAGAAAGGTTAGAAAGACAATGGTCAAATGAGGAACCATAAACTGAAAAGTCATCCATAAAAACCTCCATGATTTCTTCAATATACTCCGAGAAGATGGCCATCATACACCTTTGAAAGGTGGCTGGAGCATTGCAAAGTCCGAATAGCATCCTCCTATAAGCAAACGTACCCCATGGGCACGTAAATATGGTCTTCTCTTGATCGTCCGGGTGAATCAGAATCTGAAAGAAACCACTATAACCGTCAAGGTAACAAAAATAGGAGTGTTGTACTAACCTTTCAAGCATTTGATCTATGAATGGTAGTGGGAAGTGATCCTTCCTAGTTGCATTGTTCAGCTTGCGGTAGTCAATGCACATCCTCCAGCTCGTCACGGTTCTTGTTGGAATGAGCTTGTTGTTCTTGTTGGTCACAACGGTCATTCCTCCCTTCTTGGGAACGACTTGAACGGGGCTCACCCACTTGCTATCGGAGATAGGATAGATGATACCTGCGTCAAGTAACTTCAGGATTTCTTTCTTCACGACCTCCTTCATGACCGGGTTTAACCGTCTTTGAGGTTGTTGTGAAGGCTTGTAATCCTCTTCCATTAGAATCTTGTGCATACATAAAGATGGTTTAATTCCTACAAGATCCTCTACGGTATAGCCTAAAGCTTTCCTATGTTTCCTCAACACATTCATAAGTTTCTCATGTTCATCTTCCTTTAAATCCGAACTAACAATAACGGGAAAAGTAGAATTAGTTCCAAGAAAAGCATAACAAAGATGTGTGGGAAGCGGCTTCAATTCCAAAGCAATTGGTGCCTTTGATGTGTCTTGAGGCGTGCTTGACGTTTCCTTAGAAGTCTCTAAGGGCGTGAGAGTACTGGAAGAAGACTCAAGAGTGTTTGTGGAAAAGACGTAATTGTTCTCTGAATTTCCCAAAATTACGGCACACCTGTTACTTCCACGGTCGTGGTTTTAGGCGTGGAAGTCTCTGTTGTTCTCAAAATAACACTCTACGGGCTGTTTTGGTGAGACCACGGGCGTGGAATAGCACGACTGGCCGTGGTTTCTTCTGTTTTCCGAGCTATCATAGAATTTTTCGAACTCTTCATTATGTACCTCTTTTAGCTCCTCCAAAGCTTCAACCTCAGCATTACAATCCTCTTCTTCTCCCTTTTCCATGATGCTCATGGTTATAACCTTTTGCAATGGATCCTTGAATAGGATCGAACTTACTTCTTCTCTAGACGGCTCTTCGTCATAGATGTTGAACATATCCTCTCCAAGTGCAGGATCTTTCACCAAAGTTGAGAGAACAAATTCAACCTTCTCTTCTCCTCCATCGAAGGTTAGTCTAGCGTTCTTGCAATCCACCATACAACCGGAGGTTGCAAGAAATGGTCTCCCGAGTATGATCGGGACCAGACAATCTGCAGGAATGTCAAGCACAACAAAATCTATGGGAATGTAGAACTTACCGAGCTTGACTGGGATGTCTTCAATGATACCTACGGGTCGAGTTATGGATCGATCCGCCATGTTTAACGTCATCTTCACCGGTTTAGGTTCACGTAAACCGATCTTCCTACACAAAGCAAGCGGGATAATGCTTACGCTTGATCCTAAGTCACAAAGATCATCATATGTGACTTCTCCAACTCCTATTGGAATGCAAAATGACCCCGGATGTCTCAGCTTTTAGGGCATCTTCTCCGTCATCGTTTTGATGACCTCCGAAGATTCCGAACTCATCTTGACTTCTCCAAAGTCTTCTAGCTTCCTCTTGTTAGAGAGGAGTTCTTTCAAGAACTTCCCTTAAGCGGGCATACCTACAATTGCATCAATAAAAGGTATGTTAATATGCAGTTTCCTCATTAGTTCAATGAACTTACGAATTGCTTGTCTAGACGCGCTCTTGCTCTAGATTGCGGGAATGGTAGAGGAGGTTTGTAAGCTGGAGGAGGAACATAGATATCTTCCTTCTTCTTCTCCTTATATTTACCTTTCTAAACTGGGACTTCTACAAACTTGGGTTGCGGATCGGTGGTTGTTACACCACTCCTAATAGTGATCGCCATCACCCTTCCTTTCGGGTTATCCTCCGTCTTTCCGGGAAGCTTTCCTTGATCTCTAGGAACTTCTCCGGCCTTGCTAAACACTTGGTTTTCTAAGTCTTTGTGTGCCTTATCAACCGAAGTGATGTGATTCTCCAATCCTTGGAGCTTTCCTAGGATTGTCTCCATCATAGCATCGTGTTTGTCCTTCTCCGGCTTGCCCGAGCCATTCGATGTTTGATCCTGGTTTTTTAAAGGAGTAGAAGACGATGGAGGTGTTAAAGCATTTTGAGCATGTGAATAGGGATTACCTGGATTTTGTTGGTTGGTCTCCAATTGTTGTTGTTGGAGTTCCTATTGTTGTTGTTCTAGTTGTTCCGGTTGTTTTTCCGGTAGTCATTCCTATTGCCTTGGTGGTTGTCTCTCCCTAGGTAGTTGGCCTCTTGCTCCTTTGCCTTTTGAAGGCTAGTTTTTATGACTTCCTTCAACTCTTTGATCTCATTGTTGAGGGAGAATATTTGAGTTTGTGCAGCTTGATTCAACTTAGCACCCGGATCCCCTTGATTCCGGTTATTCTGATCCACTTTTCGGTGGGAATACTTCTCAATCACTTGGGCTTGCTTCTCAATGAAGTCTCAAGCGTCATCTTCTCTCATGTCCATAAATGTACCACAAGAAATAGATTGGAGCTTGAATTGTGTTTCCACATCCAACCCCTTGTAGTAGATCTCCAATAATTCCAGCTTTGAAATGCCCAGGCGTGGGCAATCCAATAAGAGATCCCGAAACCTTTCCCAAGATTGAAACAAACTTTCATTATGTTTAATAGAAAATGCATTAATCTTACCTCTCAACTCCGCCGTCTTGGATGGCGGAAAGAACTTGGTGAGGAACTCCGAAGATAGATCCTCCCATGTGTTAAATCTTCTAGCTGGAAGAGCTTGATACCAAGACAAAGCCTTGTCCTTCAAAGAGAAGAAGGACGGCTTGATCTAGTAGTGGTTGTTGACAGCCCTCTTCGGCTTCAATGTCCCCATGAGAATCTCGAAATTCTGCAAATGTTGGTGTCAACATTCAGCACTCGTTCCACCAAACTGACTTTGGTGAACCATGGTAATAACTTGCGGGCTAAACCCGAAATCCTGGACGTCTTTACCTCCAAAATTCACACCTAGACGGCATGGTTGTTGATTTAGATCCATCATTTGTCCAAGGATTCGTTGCTCATCCCCTCCATCAGCAACTCTCACATCTCCAACGGGAACGGGAGGATTAACTTGTGGTCTAGGATTATCACAAACTGGACCGACTAGTGGTGTGATATCCTCTAGGTCCGGCATTTCATCATCGTCGGATGATTCAGCTCTAATGGACTTAGGTTTTTGACTTTCTTCTTCTTAGCATCATCGTCGGATGATTGAGCTCATCTATTTGGAATTGATGACGCTCTAATTCTTCCATACGAGCCTTCTCACTCAATTTGAGTTGAGCTTGAGCTTCATCCAACTCCGCTTCGATGTTTCTCTCATTATTTTCAGCCATCTTTTTGTCTTTCAACTGTCTTCTCAAAATATTCTCAAGTTCTGAATCAAAAGAAACTAGATATTTAGTAGATCTAGTCTTTCGCATATACCTAAAGAATCTGCAAAAATCACTCAAACAGACTAATCAAATCACAAGAGGAAAAGCTCCCAAGCTCGACAACCGAAAACCGAAATTGGTCTAGAACAAATCCCCGGCAACGGTGCCAAAAACTTGTTCGCCTCAAAGTGTGCGTGCAAATAAGTTTTAAATTATAAAACTGAAATCAAAGCAAGCGAACCCGTAGTGTACAAATCGGCGTAGTAAAGTAAGAATTCCAGAGTATCGAACTCACGGATTTGGGGGATCAAATTCAGTTCACAAATTATCGAGCGAATAAAGTATAGAAGCTTTGCAAATATTGGGAAAACAACAATCCTAAAGATCCAAGTATCCAATTGTGGCAATCGATTCAAGATATTCTATAGATATAAGGACAGAGTTAAGGTTGCAAAGGTATAACTAATGTAAAGTTGAGTACGATGAAGTTCCAAAAACCTATATATCTCACCCAAGGACACTCTCGATAAAGGTTGTTGAGCCTGCAGTATAGAAAGGATCTAAGGACAAGAATTAATCTCAAATACCCATGCCCAAACCCATGGAATCAAAGATAAACTAAAACGGTTAAGGTTGTGACACTCAAAACCGAAATAGAGGATGTTCAGTCTCACTACTACCTAGAAAAGGCAAGCCAAGGCTAGGTTAAAGCAAATCTTTAACTTTGGATTAAAGCAAAAGCAAAGTTCGTAAGAAAGAGGAAATCACGGCTGGATCTTGAAGAACCACGGCCGTGGAACTCAAGAACATGCCGTGGATCAGGCTGTCGACGAAGTTTCTCACACTCTCAGGGTCCAATCTATTTACGATCGATCTATCATCATCTAAGCCACAATTATCAACCCTTCACCTTGGAATTGCTAAAGGATTTTAGCTGATAATCATAGTCATTGAATCAAATATCAAATTAAGAAGAGAGAAAGATAAAAACCCTCGAAAACTCAATAAACACTCAAAGTCAATCTCAAATCCGAACAACAAAGTATTATGTTTAATATAGCATAGGAATCCTCACAGCAATCTTAAGGAACAACGAAGAACGGAGTGTCAATCCGTCTCCAAAGGTAACCCTAAGAAAATTTCGAAGTACACAATCTTCGATATTGCGTCTTTCTCAAGCCACGATCTGAAATCTCCAATCCTTTGTATCAACCCTTAGCGCGGAATTGTAAGTGAAGGCAAAATGAAACCCTAAGCGACCGTCCTCGAAACTCCCTTCTCAAGCCTTCTTATAGAGTGAAATAGGGTTACGAGCGAAGCCCAATAACCGCCGATGACGTGGCAAATATGACACGTCACTTCGTCATGGAAATTACAGCCTAGTACTAGATTCCATGGCCGTGGTTTAGGGCGTGATGTAATATCCGAAATGTTTATTTCCGTTTAATTCCGAATAAAATCGGACTTTGAGCCGTTGACGGTTTTCCATTCTATCTAGCAATTATTTCTTCACAAATTTTATCATTTTATGTAGAAGCTAATTCACATAAAATGATAAAATTATATCAAGCTCTAATTCCTATAATTATTTATCATTTTATGTAGAATTTAATTCACATAAAATTATAGAATTATATCAAATCCTAATTCTAATAATTATTTATCATTTTATGTAGAATTTAATTCACATAAAATGATAGAATTATATCAAACCCTAATTCTTATAATTAATTCGTAACGATGACTTTAGACGAGATGATGACAAGGCTGAGACGAGATTTCGACAAGGCGGAGACGAGACCATGACAAGGCCAGGACACGTTTTGACAAGGCTGTGACAAAGCCAAGACAACTCTTTCAGCCCACTATCCCTACCTTGTTTTCAGCCCAGTTCGCAGCCCACTCTTCCTCTGCTTCAGCCAGTGCAGCGCCAACCCACTTCTCTACTCCAGCCCAAGGCGCCAGCCAGAAGCCAAGCGGATGCCGGCCCATCGAGCAGTAAACCTACCTCCCCTTTTACGTGTGCTGAGCTGGAGATCTGTTTTGTAACAGCTTCCGTAATTAACGCAGCATACTCCTCCCATGTTCAGCCTCACGTTTCCCCTCCTTCCGTCTACATTCAGAACACCGTTTCTCCGTCCTCCCTTCTGCAGCGGATCATCCCACAGAAAACAATCGTTAACAGCTCTCAATCTAGCAGCCTAACCAGTGATCCCACCTTGCCCATGATCGCTACCGGAGTAGAGTGCTGCAGCCGCCACGCCTCATTCCAGTCACCAACAGAAGACCAAAGGTGACGCTAGTGGTAACGTCTGCCCCTTCCTCGTACTCCTCTCTGTATCTGCGTCTCTTCCCTCTTGACAGAAACCGAGATCCTCAACAACAGAACATTACCCTTGCTCCCTTCGGTACGTCCCAGCCAGTGCAGACGAGGCGCCAACAAGCGTTCGTCTCCAGGGGTTGCGGTTGCACACACACCCAGTTGTCTCCAGGAATTTGTTGTTGCACACCCTCAGTTTGTCTTCCAGTTTTGCTTCTACACACGCTCAGTTCGCCTCCAGGACTTGGTTCTGCACACAATAACACAATAGCGAACGTCCCTCCTCTTCCTACTCGTATATTTGAGCTTGTCGAGTGTTTCTTAATGGGTAAACATCTCCCCTCCCTTCTATACATTGCACTCTCTATATATATATATGTGTGCTGATGTGAGCCATTTGAATCCTAGAACCTTTCATAACAACCATGGAAGATAGCTAGACGGGATGGGAATTTTCTGAGTTTTCGAAGGTGACGAACAGTCTACTTGGAGTCACGATTTGGGTAAGTTAGAATCCTCTCTTTTTGTTGGTCTTCGGATATGTCATAGACAGTAGTACATAGTATAACATACTAAAATTAGGGAAGAATCGGAGTTACCGTTTGAGAGTTCTTGTGTTCCAAAGCTGACGCCTCATGTAGTTTTTATATATATGCTGAGTGTTGGGGAAAACAGCAAGTGATGCTGTTTTGTGAGATGGGTTTGAATAAGCTCTTGATCTCCGTTGGGCTTGAATTTTTGATAGGATATAGTGGCCATATTGTTGTAGAACATATTAAAATTTGAGAGGCATCC
The DNA here is from genome assembly GCA_033239125.1 of Fagopyrum homotropicum. Taxonomy (NCBI): domain Eukaryota; kingdom Viridiplantae; phylum Streptophyta; class Magnoliopsida; order Caryophyllales; family Polygonaceae; genus Fagopyrum; species Fagopyrum homotropicum. The sequence goes on along the minus strand of BSWB01000004.1, from coordinate 120,257,326 downwards.
AGCGAGTGGTTTGGGATATATGATTTTTCCAAAATTGAGTCGTAAGCAGTTTTTCTGTTGTGCTGAAATTCGGTTTTGTGAGATAGTTTTAAATAGGATTTTGATCTCCTTTGCGTCTGAATTTTGGATATATTAGAGATAAGATTTTATAGTAGAATATATCAAAATTTGGGATAAATCCAGCGAGTAGTTGAGGAGTTATGATTTTTCAAAGTTAAGACAGTGTTATGCTTGTTAAGTGTTGTACCCAACTTTACAAATTTTTGTAGAAGCGATGCTTTAACAGTTTTAAGAAATTCTTTCTCCTATGAGTAGATAGGATATCATAGATGACCCAGGGAATTATTTCAGAATTTTATATTTGAAGCTGTAGTTGGACTTTAGTGACTTTTCGAGAAATAGAAAATGGGTAGTTTTTCTAGTTGTTACCTAAAATCATCCTAGGGAGTAGAATATGGTTAGTTAGCCTCAAATTATAATTTAAGTACATATTCCGAGTTTTTGGAAGTTCCGGGACTAAGGGTAAAATAGTCATTTTACCTTAAATAAACACTGTAATAACTTCTACACATAGAATCATATATCTTAAGAGTTTTAGACTTATAAGTATCCAGGGAAATGTGTTGACCCACGTGCCTCCTCTAATAGGCAACTGAGTTCTGCACTTACGGATTTAGCGGTAGTTAAGAGAGAGTCGAGATTTGATTCTGGTAAGTCCACGGACTTACTTAGCTGGCTTCTTGTATGAGTGTAAGGTGTATGAGTGGCCGGTGTGTGTTAGTTATAATAAATAACGAAACCGGATTAGGCCGACTTTATTATTTATGTAATTGACCCAAGTGTATGATAATGGGTTGTGACATCATCTGCCTAGCTCTTGCTAGAGTCTAGGAGTTTCCCTGCGACCAGCCCAGTCCGGTAGACGGTCAAATGCATTAGTACCATTCCGCGTTGGTAAACGGGGACAGGGGCGAGGTTTGGGAATCCCTCGTGTCACAAAATAAGTATCATTAGTAATAACCTATCACCTAATTAAAGATAATAAAAGGATTGAGTGTTGCATGTTGATTGTGTATGTTGTGTGTTTGTGCTTTTAACTTTATACTTATGCATAGAATGTTAGCTAATGGTTTTATACCGGTTGTAGATGCCTTGCAGGTTAAGACAGTTGTAGAGAGATCTGGAGGAAATGGTCAGCCGGGTCCGCGTACTCATTTAGTTGGGGACGGGGATGTCTTATGTTCTTCATATGCGTCGTTTTAGTATCTTTTCTTGTAAGGCTGATACATATTCTCCATGTATATATTGTTTATAGTTTTCAAATGTTTTAAATACTTTTGTGTCTTGTTGCAAGATCCAAGTAAAATTGTTGTCAAACTATGGTCGGGACCCATTGTGAGGTCCTAACCAGTAGCTCCCCGAGTTCTCAGAATTTGGGGTATTACAATATGGTATCAGAGCTTTGGGTTGGCAACAATGGCACTTGAAATCTTCTGAAAGACCAAATGAATAAAATAACTAGAACCCGAAAGGGGTTTAAAATTTTCAAAACGGATTTATGTTTTCACACGCGCGCATAGTCGGGTTGTTGGGTTAGTAGTACGTTGGACCACCATCGCTCTCCGTGGATCTCTACAACTTGGATCGATATGAGTTAGCATATGGACTTATTATGATGAGTATTAATGTATGTTATATATATGTGTATGTGTAGTATGTTAGTATCCTAAAGGATATATTATATCCTTTAGTTGTGATATCATGAAGTGATTATCGCCTCATGATAAATCGGTAGCAGACTTGAAGAGTTTTCAACACGAGACAAAGGACTCGGACCTTGGATCAAGTATTATACTCGGGTGGGCGTCCTAGTAACCCTTGTTAACCATCCAAAGAACAAGTGAGCAAGGAAGTAAAGTTGTGAAGATAATTTTTACCACAATCACAATCAGATGAGGAAGAAATCCCTGAGTTAGTTCAGTTATAAGCAATAGAAGGTCGAACAAGGAACTCAGGCATACGAGGCCGAGAGATGGAATTTGAAGGGCCATGCAAGAGACTATAAGAGTGTGGAGTAGAGATAACAATATTGGAACGAGACAAGTAGAATTGAGTACAACTAAGATTGCAGAATCAAGGACATTATAATCGAGGCGGATGCCCCATAGACCATTACGGGCATGAGAAACCAGAAGAGACAGAGTGTCAATCCGAGTGTGAGAATCTAAGGTGCACAATTGAGTGTAAAAGCGAAAAGGAAGACCCCACAAGCGTGGGGAGGTTTTGACCCTCCTTAGAGTTATAAGCAGTTTGAAAGAAACCGCGACGCCAATATCCAAAGAATGGAAGCCTGTAGCAGGGTCAACGGAGTTTCATGAAGGCGATATTACCACTAACTCCTATAAAGAAATCTGTATGGGAGAACGGTCTTGCTAGACTCGAGAGTCCAGGGTAACCCGAATTATCACGGGACCTACGCCATCAACACAAATGGTCCATGCAAAGGGAACTACAAGTGGATGATCATTACGGCCATAAGAATTTCAAAGACGCTTGCAAGCTATCGTAAAAACTTGAAACGACTAATTATGCCAGATGAATGAGACAATCGGACTAGAGAAATGGAGTTAGCCCATAAGAAGCAGAAGGGTGGAAGGTAGAAGAACTAAAGAAGTATAAAAGGATTTTTATGAGCAACTGTTTACCTACTAGCTAAGGAAAATTTTGACAGGTCACAAGTAACACGGAATGGAGACTTACAACTTAATGTAAGAGCGAAAGGTAGACTTCACGAGCCGGGAGACGTTTTGTCTTCTTTAAAGATAAGAATTCTAAGAGGAATCACAACGCCACTATCGAAAGGATCGAAGCCCGTAACATATTCAATAGAGATTTGGAAGGAAATATTACAAACAACGCCGATTAAGGAACCTGTGCTTGTGAGAATCGTGTGGTGGACTCAAGAGTCCAGTGTAACCCCCTTTTATAACAGAGCATAGGTCATCAACACAAACGCTCCCTATAAAAGGACTACAATTGGGAGGTAATTAAAAGTCATCCGAACTACAAGACGCTTACCATATATCATGGAGTGCTAGGAACAACTTTTGACGGCAGGCGAATGGCACAGTGAGACTTGAGAAAGAGAGTTGTTCCAAAGGAAGCAGAAGAGTGAAAGATAAGACGAACTAAAAGAAGGATAAAAGGATTAATCTAGTAGGTGATGTGCACCAAAAGTTTAATACTAGTAGAGGTATGAAATTGAGATAAGTCAATTATAGACTGACCGATGTCAACCAAGGACGTGCAAGTATTGTTGGGTATTGACGAGTTTTGTGCCGTTAAGAAGAGATATTTGTGAATGTGGATCTATGGAGTAGCTTTACCAACACCTTAGAGGATTCCCTCAAGTAGGCAACTACAACTTTCTTGGATGAATTAAAGGTATAAAGAAAAACATTTTAAGGGTTACTTCTTGGCCAGTTAAGATCAAAATCCGGTCAAGTCAGGGAGTTTGGATCCGTGGTAGAAGAATTAAGAAAGTAAGCGGAAGAAGTTGTTTTTCAATCGTTGTTTTATTTTCTTAAGGCAAGTAAAGAAGGTACTTGGTACTTTATCCGTATACGACTCATGGTGTAATTGGAAGAAAGAGTTTTGAGGTCAATCATTTTATACTTACAGAAAAGGTCCTTAGGATTAATGAGTGACAACAGGATAATTAGAGTAACGCAGAGGAAGTGTGGTGGGTCCTAACCCACAAACAAGAAGCTCTAGGGTACTGATGGATGTCGTGTCGAGTTTAAGATGGTGATAGTTGGAGAAATGCATTCTAGTTGGAAGAAACGTGAGATAGGCTATGTGAGTGACCGAAAATGTTGTACGGAAACTTATGGGCATGTAGAGGTAATAGAAGGAGACTAGTACCGTATTATGGATCCGAGTGAAGAGTGACGGCTTTGCTACATGTTGCTAGACAAGTAGTTTTGGAATTTCATATTAATGGAATACTCTAGAGTGAGTTTTCTGGATGGATTGAGGAAAGAATTAACGATGTAATAAAAGTATTGTGCATGACCTGCACTAGAAAGCTCAAAGTGAGTAACTACCATCCTGAGTCGAAGATACATAAGAAAGAGAAGCGACAAGAGCATACTTGCAACCTAGTAACTAATCTTAAGAAAGCATTCTCGGAGTAGATTTTATGTGTAACATTATATCAGAACAAAGCCTAGTTGCGTTTTGAGTCAGAGGGATATTATCGGTCTGATAAACATGGTGGAGAAAAGAGTGCACTGCTGATGGTAAGTTAACAATTATTGAGTAGTCATGATCAAATAACGGTGTTAGGAGATCACTTTGTGTCTAAAACCGTCATTCCGGACGGATTCTAGGTCACTTAAGATTTTGGAAAATGCGTGATAAACCTAAGTTTGAGCAAACGATATATTAGAGATCTGTAAATAATATAATAATGCCAGGTGAACAAAGAGGATGACCACTAGATTTGATTTTTAGTTTCTCGAGTGTTAGACCTGAAAAGGGTAACGGTGACGATTCCGTACCTGAGGAACATGATGACTAAGTAATATTAAAAGACAAGACCAAGTAGGTCGTGATACGAAAAGAATTGAGCACTTGGTAAGTGTTGGTGGATGTCCAAGACCTTTGATCTGATTGTGTAGACAGAACATTTTCAGAAGGCTCAAAGCAAGTGGTCATAACGAAGGGAAGAAAGTTGAATAGATTATTTTCCGTAGGATCATCAAAGGATCTAGAACTTCAGTTTTCCACGGAGACTAAGTTTGGGAACTGAGTTTGAGAATTTCAGTTGGAGAGATACCTACCAGACACGAGTTAGGTCATCAGATTAGAGGATTAGACAGTTGAGCCGGATAATACCGGTGATACATCTGGTAACCACTCTAGAACGTGGTAACATACGCTTGTGATCTAAGTACCTGAAAAGATTTAAGATTTAGTGGTTTTATGAAAATCCGATAAGGCTACCTAAGATTGGAGATAGTAAGAGACGTAACCTTTCAAAGACCCATGTAGCGATAGTGGTAACCTCGGGAGTGACGAGTTAGAGCTTGACCTTGTATGTGTGATATTGTTTGATTGCTTGTTTATTTCATGATTGAGTGCTTAGTCAATGATGTGTGTTTTTGGTAATCTTGATCTGCGGCAAACTTAGATGTGGAAACGACAAGACTTTTGTGTAGTGATCAAACACACCCATTTGGTGCCTTAAAGGCCGATCAGGATTGTCTTACCCTAAGTTTCGGGACGAAACTTATTTTGAGGGGGATCTGATGTAACGACCAGTTTTTTTTTCGTGACGCTTTGATAGGGTTAGAGAAGTTTAGGAAACGAATAAAAATTTAGTGATACTAGGACAAACCAGTTTATTTATGAAAGTCTTTAATTAAAATACCTTGTCCTAAGTTTCGGGACGAAACTTATTTTAAGGGGGTACTGATGTAATATCCGGAATTTTTATTTCCATTTAATTCCGAATCAAATCGGACTTTGAGCCGTTGACGGTTTTCCATTCTATCTAGCAATTCTTTCTTCACAAATTTTATCATTTTATGTAGAAGCTAATTCACATAAAATGATAAAATTATATCAAGCTCTAATTCCTATAATTATTTATCATTTTATGTAGAATTTAGTTCACATAAAATGATAGAATTATATCAAATCCTAATTCTTATAATTATTTATCATTTTATGTAGAATTTAATTCACATAAAATGATAGAATTATATCAAACCCTAATTCTTATAATTAATTCGCAACGATGACTTTAGACGAGATCATGACAAGGCTGAGACGAGATTTCGACAAGGCTAGGACACGTTTTGACAAGGCCAGGACACGTTTTGACAAGGCTGTGACAAAGCCAAGACAACTCTTTCAGCCCATTATCCCTACCTTGTTTTCAGCCCAATTCGCAGCCCACTCTTCCTTTGCTTCAGCCAGTCCAGCGCCAACCCACTTCTCTACTCCAGCCCAAGACGCCAGCCAGAAGCCCAACGGATGCCGGCCCATCGAGCAGCAAACCTATCCCCCCTTTTACGTGTGCTGAGCTGGAGATATGTTTTGTAACAACTTCCGTAACTAACGCAGGATACTCCTCCCATGTTCAGCCTCACGTTTCCCCTCCTTCCGTCTACATTCATAACACCGCTTCTCCGTCCTCCCTTCTACAGCGGATCCTCCCACAAAAAACAATCGTCAACAACTCTCAATCTAGCAGCCTAACCAGTGATCCCACCTTGCCCTTGATCGCTACCGGAGTAGAGTGCTGCAGTCGCCACGCCTCATTCCAGTCACCAACAGAAGACCAAAGGTGACGCTAGTGGTAACGTCTGCCCCTTCCTCGTACTCCTCTCTGTATCTGCGTCTCTTCCCTCTTGACAGAAACCGAGATCCTCAACAACAAAACATTGCCCTTGCTCCCTTCGGTACGTCCCAGCCAGTGCAGACGAGGCGCCAACAAGCGTTTGTCTCCAGGGGTTGCGGCTGCACACACACCCAGTTGTCTCCAAGAATTTGTTATTGCATACCCTCAGTTTGTCTCCAAGTTTTGCTTCTACACACACTCAGTTCGCCTCCAGAACTTGGTTCTGCACACAATAACACAATAGCCAACGTCCCTCCTCTTCCTACTCGTATATTTGAGCTTGTCGAGTCTCTCTTGATGGGTAAACATCTCCCCTCCCTTCTCTACATTGCACTCTCTATATTTATATATGTGCTGATGTGAGCCATTTGAATCCTAGAACCTTTCATAACAGCCATGGAAGATAGCTAGAAGGGATGGGAATTTTCTGAGTTTTCAAAGGTGACGAACAGTCTACTTGGAGTCATGATTTGGGTTAGTTAGAAGCCTCTCTTTTTGCTGGTTTTCGGATAGGTTATACACAGTAGTACATAGTATAACATACTAAAATTAGGGAAGAATCGGAGTTACGGTTTGAGAGTTATTGTGTTCCAAAGTTGACGCCTCATGCAGTTTTAAATATGTGCTGAGTGTTGGGGAAAACAGCAAGTGATGCTATTTTGTGAGATGGTTTTGAATAAGCTCTTGATCTCCGTTGGGCTTGCATTTTGGATATGATATAGTTGTCATATTGTTGTAAAACATATTAAAATTTGAGAGGCATCCAGCGAGTGGTTTGGGATTTATAATTTTTCCAAGATTGAGTCGTAAGCAGTTTTTCTGTTGTGCTGAAATTCGGTTTTGTGAGATAGTTTTAAATAGGATTTGATCTCCTTTGCGTCTGAATTTTTGATATATTAGAGATAAGATTTTATACTAGAACATATCAAAATTTGGGATAAATCCAGTGAGTAGTTTAGGAGTTATGATTTTTTAAAGTTAAGACAGTGTTCTGCTTGTTAAGTGTTGTACCCAACTTTAGAAATTTTTGTAGAAGGGATGCTTTAACAGTTTTAAGAAATTCTTTCTCCTATGAGTAGATAGGATATCATAGATGACCTAGAGAATTATTTCGGAATTTTTATAAGATTATTCGAATTTTATATTTGAAGCTGTAGTTGGAGTTTAGTGACTTTTCGAGAAATAGAAAATGGGTAGTTTTTCTAGTTGTTACCTAAAATCATCCTAGGGAGTAGAATATGGTTAGTTAGCCTCAAATTATAATTTAAGTACATATTCTGAGTTTTTGGAAGTTCCGGGACTAAGGGTAAAATAGTCATTTTACCTTAAATAAACACTATAATAACTTCTACACATAGAATCGTATATCTTAAGAGTTTTAGACTTATAAGTATCCAGGGAAATGTGTTGACCCACATGCCTCCTTTTACAGGCAACTCAGTTCTGCACTTACGGATTTAGTGGTGGTTAAGAGAGAGTCGAGATTTGATTCTGGTAAGTCCACGGACTTACTTAGCTGGCTTCTTGTATGAGTGTAAGGTGTATGAGTGGTGTTTGTCAGTTATAATAAATAACGAAACCGGATTAGGCCGACTTTATTTTTTACGTAATTGACCCAAGTGTATGATAACGGGTCGTGACATCATCTGTCTAGCTCTTGCGAGAGTCTAGGAGGTTCCCAGCGACCAGCCCAGTCCGGTAGACGGTCAAATACATTAGTACCATTCCGCGTTGGTAAACGGGGATAGGGGCGAGGTTTGGGAATCCCTCGTGTCACACAATAAGTATCATTAGTAATAACTTATCACCTAATTAAAGATAATAAAAGGATTGAGTGATGCATGTTGATTGTGTATGTTGTGTGTTTGTGCTTTTACCTTTATACTTATGCATAGAATGTTAGCTAACGGTTTTATACCGCTTGTAGATGCCTTGCAGGTTAAGACACTTGTAAAGAGATCCGGAGGAAATGGTCAGCCGGGCCCGCACACTCATTTAGTTGGGGACGGGGATGTCTTCTGTTCTTCATATGCCTTGTTTTAGTATCTTTTCTTGTAAGGTTGATACATATTCTCCATGTATATATTGTTTACAGTTTTCAAATAAAATTGTTGTCAAACTATGGTCGGGACCCATTGTGAGGTCCTAACCAATAGCTCCCCGAGTTCTCAGAATTTGGGGTGTTACACGTTGAACTTTCTGTTATGCTCCAAAATCACTTTCAACGAAATCATCCATAACCACGGTCGTAGTTTAGGTCGTGGAACTCTTTGACCTTCGTGAAACCCTTTGTTTCGTGATGTTCTTCACTCATGCTCCTTCCTTAGCTTCTCCAAAGCATCTCCTTGACATTGAGCATGATCAAATACTCCTATCCCTCCGCATTATGTTCCAATTCAAGCCTTTATTCATCTATAAACATAACAAGGCTTGTGTAGATCACTATATCGATAAAATAGGTGAAACTCCTCATATATGCTTCAAGTCCATATCCATGTACACATCTGAGAGGGGAAAAAATCAAAACAAGTTCCTAAAATATAGTCATATTTCATGCTAATACTAACATACTCTCTAAACACCGAAATCCCTATCGACACTCCATTGGTCTCGGCGGATGGAGGACCCTGTGCCGTGGACCACGCAACGTTCCTATTCCTAGCCTCGAGAATGATGCTCTCTGCCACATCCTCAACGGGATCCTTTACTGCTGGCGGATCAACAACTGATGGGTCCGCAATGGGGATACGTCCCCGACCTCTCGTGCCTGGAGGTCTTCCTACTCGTCCTTGCCTCGGGACGGCAGGAGGAAGAGGGGGTCTACCCCTTGCGGGTCATACGTAAGCGGTAGCTCACGTGCGTGCCATTTGATATCGTTTCGCGTTTATTTATATATATATGAGAACGTATGTAATACTTATGAACTTAATATGGTAAAAACGTACAAAACCATAAGGTAACAAAAGCCCAAACACACAATCCAAGGCATACAAGCCCAATCATCCTAAGGTCACATGCATAGCTAGATACATATAAGTCCAGAAACTTCCTAACGCCATATACACATATATACATATATATATAACTATCAAAGTATACGCATATCATTGTCCGGAAATCTACGTCGCCGAGGTCCGCAGAAGAAGTGGTGGTCCCGTACATTCTAACCCATCCCGACTCATGCATATGATTTTAAAAGCAAAAAGTCAAAACCCGTGGGGTTCTGTTTATTCCTCATTCGGCCTTTAGAAGTTTGCGAGGGCCATTGTTGTAAACCTAGGGCTCTGATACCACTTTGTAACACCCCGAATCCGTGGGATATCGGAATGCTACGGGCGAGTCCTCACAATGGGTCCCGACCCTTAGACTGACAACAATTTCACCGGATCTTTCCAACATGAAACGAATAAACGCAAATATCAAAATTGTTTTAATGCAATTCAAAAAATTCGAAAAGAAAGGTACAACTTGGAAACTTAGCCGAGTCCTCAAAACAACAAAACTCCAAAACGATATCCAAAACGTACATCATAAAGTATCCCCGTCCTATAATGTACGGAGACCCCGGCTGTCCACTCCTCCACCTCACTCGGCGCAATCCCCAACCAGAAAGGCACTACACAATCGTTTTAAAATCATTAGCAAATATCCAAGGCATTAGGAACAAAGTGATGGCACAAACACACGTAAATAACAAAACACTCGACATGATCAAAACACACAAGTCCGGTTTATTATCTTTTTATTTATTAAGTCATATCCCGTTACTAATTCAACTTTCGATTGTGACACGAGAATCACCACACGATCTTGCCTCGGTCCCTACTCACCATCAAGGAATGGAACATATGCATCTGGCCTTATACCTGCCCGGTCTAGTCGCCGAGAACCCCCCAGCTCTCCGCAAAATAGCTAGAGAGTGTTGTCACCTCCCATTATCATACACTTGGGCCAATAAAATAATCTAAGGTCGTCCTATTTCCGGTTTCATGGTTGTTATAATATAAACAATAAACAAACACCACCAGCACACATTCCAACTAATACGAAGAATACAAGCTAAGTAAGTCCGAAGACTTACCTCGTCTCCACACTCAACTCACAACACTCTCTTTTCCCTTGGGAAGAAGCCCACAACCTGCTCACATGAAGATATATGTCAATAACCCACTCACACTAGAAGGATTAGACTTCTATACAAATGATCTACGCAAGACCATTTGACTCTCAACTCTAGGACCGCATCCTAGATTTCCTACACTTACCTCTCACTCAACGCATGAGGAGATCTACCAACAACCCACTCTCTCTCAACACATGATAGAATTCATAACAACCAAGGAAGGACAATCTAGTATAGAAGGTTAATCTAGTATAGAAGGTTAATCTAGTATAAAAGGTCCAACAAGATCAACCAACTCAAAGTCATCAACCCAATCGAGCCATAAGGGCTCCTTGGTTCTCAACCACTAGATGGTATTCTCAAGCTACTCTAGGCCATCCTAGGCATGATACTAACATGATACAACTACAAAGATAAGGAAGGAACGAAGAGGAAAGGAGAACGAAGCCTACTGGTGAAGAAAACGCATCCGCAGAACAAGCAAGCACCCCCTGCGTGGCCCCTATCCACGCGCCTGTGGTTCCTGGCGCCGCCCCTGCGGCTCCCTGGGGTCCTAGAACCTCCCCCAGCGGGTCTCTGAGCCGCCCCTGCGGTGGCTTGGATTTGCCCCGCGGCTGTGATGATTTGCCCCCGCGGTCGAACAATAGAGGGTCGTCTTCTTCATATTCGACTATGGATCCTTGACTCTAATGTCCTTCTCTCCTTGATGGGTCTTCTCGAATCACCAACCACATCTATTAGGCTCCTCTCCTCAACCTAATCGAGCTAAGAACAAGCACATGCAAAGGATTTGATGAACAAGCTTCTCTCAAGCTTCATCCATGGCTATGGATGGAAGAGGGGAAAGAAAGGGTAAACAACAAGGATGAAGAAGGGAGGAAGGGGAAGAAGCTTACCACACTGGATTGGATCCTCTTCTATTACAGTCCACACATACAAGATTTCCAAAGACAAAAGAGGGAAAAGAGAGAGAAGAGATGAAGTGGGAGAGAAGAGAGCGTGAAATGAAAGCCAAAGGAGAAGAGGGAATCTTTGGCTGCCAAAAGGTGGGAGGGAACCAACGGGTTAGCTGACCTCTTTCCCCCCCCCATAGGCACAAGCAACGAGGGTCCACACCCAAAGAGGGAGGCCAAGGGGTCGGAACGGAATAAAAACCCGTTACTCAACATCCCGTTCCTGCGGGAAAACTGAGTAACGTCTGCGGAAAGGTTGAAACCCGCTCACCATCCGGAATAAAATTTCCGGTTGTTACACTTACCTTTCTTTATTGAGTTTATATAAAAGCCTACTGACCTTAAGTGATGATGTGAAGGACGCTTGGCCTTCAAACATTTTACATGCTTTGAATGAATACAACATCGTATTTCTGGATGAGATTCTTGCCGGACTTCCACCATTCCTAGGTATTGAGTATAGGATTTACTTCATTCCAAGTTCGTCACTTCCTAACCGTCCTGCTTATAGAATGAGCCCGCAGGAAAGTCAACAAATAGAAGATCAAGTGCAAGACCTTTTGAACAAAGGAAATGTGCGCGAGAGATTAAGTCATTGTGTTGTTCCTTTTCTGTTGGTGCCTAAAAAGGATAATACTTGGAGGATGTGTGTATATTGTGGAGCAATCAACAACATCAGTATTAAGTATCGACACCCCATTCCTTGATTAGTGTTGGATGAGCTAAGTGGTTCCACATTGTTTTCGAATATCGATATAACGAGTGGATATCATCAAATCTGAATGAAGGAGGGAGATGAATGGAAGACAACATTCATGACCAAGTTTGGACTTTATGAGTTGTTGGTTATGCCTTTCTGTTTGACTAACGCTCCTAGTACTTTTATGAGGTTAATGAATCATGTCTTACACCATTTTATTAGAAAGTTTGTAGTTATTTACTTTGATGACATCCTCATTTATTGCAAATTCATTGAGGAACATGAAGAACACTTAAGGAAAGTACTTGCAACTCTCAGATCTGAATCTCTATATGTTAATATTAAGAAATACGAGTTTAGAACTAATCAAGTGGTTTTTCTTGGATTTGTAGTCACTACAAGAGGCCTTGAGGTGGATAAAGAGAATATCAAAGCAATTGAAGAATGGCCTACACCTACCACCGTCGGACATGTGCGTTCTTTCCGTGGAATGGCAACTTTCTTTTGGCGCTTTGTGAAGGATTTCAACACCTTGCAGCCCCTTTCACGCATCTCACGAAGAACAAGTACCGTTCAAGTGGGGAGAAGCGCAAGAGAAAGCATTTTCGGAGCTAAAGAGGCAACTACCAAACACACCTCTTCTTGCACTTCCGGATTTCACAAACCCTTCGAAGTGGAGTGCAACGCTTCAGGTATTGGCATTGGAGGAGTATTCATGCAAGAAGGTAAACCTTTAGCCTACTTTAGTGAGAAATTAAGGTCCATGTTTGAATTACTCTACTTATGATAAGGAACTATATGCTTTATTCCGAGTTTTCAAAACATGGCAGCACTATCTTTGGCCTAATGAATTCATCCTTTGAACTGATCATGAGTCTTTGAAGCATTTTTGAAGTGAAGATAAGTTGGACAGGAGACATGGAAGATTGATCACAACAATGGACTCTATGGTCTTAGGATTCCATTATATTAAAGATCTATATGAGGATGATGCAGACTTTGGCAAAATCTACATTAGATGAAAAAATCGACCCAGTGCCAAGAAAATTGGTCGATTTTCTAACCGATTTTTGTCTCAGTCGAGAGATAAGTATTATCTTTTTGAAGGTTTTCTGTTCTAGGAGGATAAAGTTTGTATTCGTAGATATTCTTTGAGATTATTATTGGTTGAGGAGGTCATATGGGAGGATTAATGGGACATTTTGGAAGAGATAAGACTTATCATATGCTTCATTCTCAATTCTTTTGGCCTCACATGCTCAAATATGTTGTACATTTGATTAAAAGGTGTCTTATTTGTCTAAAAGCAAAGTCAAGACTAATACTGCACGGTTTGTATACTCCCCTACCTATTCCTACTTCACCTTGGCTTGACATTAACATGGATTTTGTTGTAGGTTTGCCAAGAACTAAGAAGGGAAGACTCTCTATCTTTGTGGTTGTTGATCGCTTTTCGAAAATGGCTCACTTTATTGCTTGCCATAAAAATGATGATGCATATAATGTCACTAACTTGTTTTTCAAGGAAGTTGTTAGATTGCATGGAGTGCCAAGAACTATTGTGAGCGATAGAGATGTCAAGTTCCTTAGCTTCTTTTGGAAGACACTTTGGGGAAAGCTAGGTGCAAAGTTGTTGTTTTTAACTTCTAGTCATCCTCAAACGGATGGTCAAACGGAGTTAATTAATCAAACTTTGATTACGATATTATGAATTGTTTTAAAAGGTAATTTGAATGCATGGGAAGATATTTACCACATGTCGAACTTGGTTATAATCATACATTGCATTCATCTACTAACCTAACGCCATTTGAGTGTGTTTATGGAGTGAATCCTTTGACTCCATTTGATCTTATACTGTTTCCTTTAGAGGAGTGAGTAGATTTCATTGCAGGAAAACATGTGGAGTTCATAAAGAAATTACATGAGAAGACGCGCTTACGGCTGGAACAAAAAGGAATATCTGTTGCTTCCAAAGCAAATCGGAATCGCAAGGAGATGTTGTTCAAACCCGAAGATCTAGTGTTGTTGCATCTACGGAAAGAGTGATTTTCGGACAAGCGGAAGTCTAAGTTATCTCTAAGAGGAGATTGACCTTTTAGACTATCTACATCCCCAAGTTAAATTGTTAAATTTTACACTTTTATCCATAATAATCTCCACATCCCTTGTATTATCCCTGTGAAAAGAGTTAAAATAAAATTCACTCTGTTTAAATTTGGATCTATTTGTGACAGAGTGCAAAAGGAATCAGGCCCACCTCTTTTACAAATTAACCAATCAAATCTTTTCTCTCTCTCTTTTCTTAATTTTTCTTTTAAAAAATAAAATCTTTTCCCATCTCTTTCCTTAACTTTACTTATATGTAATTAAGAAAATGAATACAATTATATTATAGACGGAACATGGGATGTGAGAAAAAGATATATAGACGGAGGCTATACGTGATTTAGTATACAAATAGAGTGCATAAATAGGATTATAAACGGAGTGGGATGTGGATAGTCTTAGAGTAAAAAGGAAAGTTGGTGACAATGCTATGTCTTGGAACTTCCATGTGATTATGGTATAAGTCCCATCTTCAACGTTGGTGACTTAATGTAAAAGCCTTAGTCTTCGAGAGATCCCGCACCTGCGCTTCAGTTGAGACGCAATTGCTTTCCTTTGTTGGTGCTGCAGTGGGCCGCCCCTGCACCCCTAGCTGGCCACCCCTGCGGTTCTGTAAGCCACCCCATCGGCCAGGCCAGCCGCCCCTACGGTTTATGGTAGGCTGCAGCCGTCTTCTTTGACCCGAGCTTTGCTTTTTGACCCCTCTTTCCTTAATATTTCCTTCTTCCTTTGGATGACGGTTTCCTCAATCTCTTTCCTACTCCATCTCTCTCTCCCTACACTCTTCTTCTTCTCCTCTCTTCTCCTTTGGATCTCTTCTTGATCCATGTGTGAGTTTGTGAGTTTTGGTGAGCTTTGTGCTTGGCTTTGCTTGTGGTCTGTTGATGTTGATGTTGATGTGCCTTGTGAGCCAACTTGAGGTAGTGATAGTGTTGTGGTGATATCCTAGGTAGCTCAGTTGGTAAGCTTTCATGGCTTTTCTTCTTCCCTTTCCTTTCTCTTCATCTTTTCATCTCTTTCCTTAGTCTAGCCTTGATCCCTTAGGGTTGGATCTTGTTTCAGCCTTAATTAGCTTATGTTGATGTATATATATGTATGTTTTTTGTATGTTTGTGTGTTGGACGAAGAAGAAGTGAAAGAAACGAAGGAAGGAGTGAAGAAGGAGCTGAAGTGGTGTGTCTCTGCACACCAGCCGCCCCTGCGCCATCTCTGGACCGCCCCTGCACCAGCAGTGAGCCGCCCCTGCGCCATTCCCTTTCCGCCCTTGCGGCCACCTGCACCAGCTTGGTTTTGCACTTGGTTCTGCAGATGTGTGTTGCTTCTAGGCCTTCCTTAGGATGCCTTTGTTTCCTCCTTTCCTAGTATGAGTGTATTGAATCATGCTAGACGTGTGAGGATGTGTTTGGTTGAGGTTATGATCGGTTTATGCCTTGTACGGCTTTAAGGACTTAGGTTGATGTTAGTTAAGGTTGTGAGGTTGAGTATGATCCTTATAGATCCCTTTTGGGTCTAGGTGTGACCCCTTTGATGAATAGAGGTTATTATATCTTTATGCCTTGTTATTAGGTAGTGCCCCTCTCTCAGGATTGGAGGTTGTTGTGGTTGAGCTGTGTACGAGGTTGAGGTAAGTTCGTAGCACTTACTTAGTTTCCATCCTTATATTTGGATGTTTGAATGAGTGGTGTGTACTTATTGTGTTGTTATGATAGCATGAGATGTCTTTATACCGACCTATGTTTTATATTGTTTGCCCCATATGCGTAGCTGTGATAACCTTTCCCTTTCATCCCGCCGTGGAGTCTGGGAGGTTCTCTAATGTCATGCCAGACCTGGTATACGGGGAGGGCACAACACCACTCCCATAGGATACACGGGTTGTGTGACCGATTCCACTCCAGATGGCTATCAGGCAAGGATGTATCGGTCCTCGTGTCACATATTTTCCTCTATGGATATATACACGATTTGAGTGAACGACCATTATATAAAGATGATAAGATGGGTAAATGTGTGATAGCATTCTGATGTGTTTATCTTTTATGATTGTGTTTGTGCTTATGCACTACCTCATATATGTATCGTTAGCTAACGGTTCCATACCGTGTTGTAGATGTTTACAAGTTAGGCGCTATTGAGTGATCTGGCAGGGTGACATGCTGAGGACTCTCGTAAATTAGGTGGTTGGTTTGGGTTTGTTGTGTTTCCCTCCTGCGTGAGAATGATGTTTTGTACCTCCTATGTGAGGATATTGTTTTATATACTCGGCTATGTTGTTGTTTTACCTTTGGTTGTACAGTTTTTACCGTTTTATGTATTTTTTTTATATCTGTCAGTGCCATGTTGTAAGGTCCAGTAAACTTGTTGTCAGGCTAGGGTCAGGATCCATTGTGAGATCCTAGCCCAATGTGGCATCCCGAGTCCCGCGGATTCGGGGTGTTATAGAGTTGGTATCAGTGCCCGGTTGACAACAATGGCACTTGCTACCTGCAATAAGGTCTGATAGGTAAAATAAACAGAACCCGAAAGAGGTCTGACCTTTTAAAACGTTTTCGGTTTTAAGTGTGGTTTTGGGTTATAATGTACGAGAAGTCGTCACCTCTGCCATGGATCTCTGCAGTGTAGATATATATATATGTGTGTGTATTATGGATTATGTGGATGTATTATATATATATACATCGATACATATGGCATATATATAGCCTTGTAAGATTAGGTTCGTATATCCTACAGATGGCTCAGACTAGAGCAGTATATGTAGTGGGACGAGGTAGGGGTACACTCCCTCTTCCTCCAGTCACGTTAAGTCAGGGACTAGTTTCCGTTGTTGGTTCGCCTATGGCAGAGAATGAGTTTGAAGAGGTTGATCATGTCTCCATGAGCAGATCTGAGTTTCAAGAATATATACAGCAAGTATATGAGGCTATAATAGCGGGAAGACCTACACCAGATTTACCAACGTCGGTGAGACCAACTGAAGTTTCCGGATCAGAGAAGAAGAAATAGACTAGATCAGTTAGTGGAGAAGCAAAGATGATGAATAATGAACCAAGTCAGATATTAGGATAATCAAGTTGTCCTATAGCCATGAAGACGACTCGCAAGGAATTACAGTGTCTTAATTGCGCAAAGTTTGGACACCGGCAAGCTGTGTCCCAAAGACGCCAATAATATGTTTTACATTTGGTGAGGCAAGGCATAGAGCGAAGTTTTGTCGACAGGGCAAGGCGCTACCTTTACCAGTTCCTTCCCGGAGTAAGATTATTAGAGGTGGACGACGAAGATCGAGATACCCTTTAGCTGCAAAGGGTGCAAGGATGGGACAATTATGTTTCAACTGTGGTTATCCAGATCATTTGCGTTCTAAGTGGCCTTTGGCACCGATAACTTGCTTCACTTGTGGTAAACTAGGCCATCTGGCCCCTTTCTGTCAGCAAGGTGGTGTTTCTTTTCAATAAGACCTTCCTCTTTCCAGTGCAGAAGGAGTGGAAGTGGAGGCTATGGCAATGACCCCAGTGATACCTGAGGAGCATGGATCCGAGATTGAATGATGCTATGCAGTGGAGCTTCTAGCGTTAGCTGTAGAGATACCATTCTTGGTAATGGTTTACCTAATGGAGTTTTGTTTGTTGCCAGTGCTATGCACTTCTTGTCTTTCGATGCATGCGTTAATAGTGGATTGTGGAAACAGTAGGAGATAGATTTTCCTTTGCAAGATTTGATGTTAGGGGTCTGAGGTACCCGTGAGACATGTGTTTGTCCCATTCATTCAGGGATGTGTGTATGGTTATAGACTTCTTTGTCATGCTGTCGGTGCATGAGGAAGTCACTATGTGTATGGTTTGGATGAATAGATATCATGTCATGTTTGATATCAATTGGAAGGTTGTTACAGTTTCTACTGAGATCGATTAGATAGAGGTTTTCCGAGGCTACGACCTTTGGAGAGATGAGTTTTGCTATTTGTGCCATATGAGCAGTGAAGCTGACAACACAAGAGGTGATGTTTTTAGATGTTATGCCATGAAGAAGAAAGTTCCACGTTGGAAGATATTCCAGCGGCTTATGAGTTTATGGACGTGTTACTGAATCGTCTAGTTACCACCTCAGCGGAGTGTGGACCTTGTTATCGAGTTGAAGTATGATAAGAGACTGAGTGGGAAGGCCCATATTATATGGTGCTTGTTGAGATATTGTAACAGACAACTTGAAGAGTTGACTGAGACGGACTTCTTTTACCCTAGTGTGTTCCATGTTCCATATGACGATCTGATGAGTTAGCTTCAAGAAGCAATTGTGTTTTCAGTATTCCCTTGTGCTCATGATATCACCAATTGAGGGTGAGAGAGCAAGATGTGCATAGGATAGCCTTTTGTACCCGTTATGGACACTACGAGTTGTAGTTATGCTATTTGGGCTGATGGATGCCTTAACAAGTCTTTAGAGAGCTAATGAATAGCATCTTTTCCTTGATCTTGTTGTGGTAATCTTCATTGATGACATATCGGTATACTCTCATAGTTGAGAGTAGTAGACCGATCGTCTAAGGACAGTTCTGCAAATTTTGAAAGGTAGAGAGTTGTATGCTACGCTCTCTAAATGTGAGTTGAGATGCCAGTGGTAACCTTCTTAGGCCATGTCGTTTCCGCCAGTGGGATCATGGATGACCTGGCGAGGATTAAGTATGTTGTAACATGGAAGATATTGATGAACATTGAGGAATGCATAGTTTTCTCGGCTCAGCCGATTACTAGCAATACTTTAAGGAAGGATTTTATGTGAATGCGTATCTACTTACGAGTCTTTTGAGAAAGACCACCATATGTGTATCACTATAGAGGAGTAGAGTTATTAATATGTGTGTCTACAGCTGAAGGAGTATGAGGAGAACTACTTGATGCATGATCCAGAGTAACTTTAAGCCTTGAAGTTTTGAAGATAGTACCTACATGATATCACATGTTAGGTTTCCACAGACCATAGGAGTCTGGGAGAAGTGGAACATTGTTGCTGACAACTTGAACTGAAATACGCTCCAAGAAAAGATGATTGCAAGACTGATAGTTCAGCCTCAGCTTCAGAGAGATCTAGCTTATCTAGAGTTGGACAACTAGTTCTTTGATGAGGATACCTAGTTCTACCTGGTCTGTTGGATGAGGTCCAACAGAAGCAGGGGGACCTGCCTGACCTTGATGAGGTTTAGAAAGAAGATGTCTCGTAATGAGGCACCACAGTTCTCTATTAGAGTGGATGGAGTGATGGAGCGCCATGATCACTTTTGTGTACCTATTGATGCATAATAGAGACAAAGAACCTTACTGTATACTCACTGTACACCTTATTCAGTACATCCACATACGAGTAAGATGTACCATGAGGTGAGATAATTATATTGATGAAGAAGATTGAAGCTGATTTAACCAGATGGAGTATTTCCGACTTAGAGATCAGCTTCACCCACTACTAGTGCAGTAGTGGAAGTGGGAAGACACCTCTATGGACTTGTTATGAAATTATGGCCCCGTGGAAGATTGAGGTTATCTGGATTATTGGCGACAGATTAATGAAGTTGACACGTCTCATTCCTATTAGAGAGATGTGGTCAATACAAGGATTGGTGGAGGAGTACACTAGGTAGATAGTGAGACTCCATGGTGTACCGACGACAGTCATCTCTGACCAAGATGGGCGATTTACCTCGAGGTTTGACAACCAATTCAGACTATTTTGAGGGACGAGTCTATACCTCATGACTATGTTTCACCCCTACACCGATGGTCAGTTATAGAGGACCATCTGGACCCTTGAGAATATATTATAAGCTTGCCTTTTGGATTGGAAGCATGGATGGTTAGATTACCTCCATTCAACGAGTTTATTATATGACAATGTTTGACGTGTATCTTTTGGAATGGCTCTATGAAATTCAGGATTGTGTAGTTCAATTAATGTTGATTAGAGGAAGATTGTTGACTGTACAGAGTCGCCAGATATCATACGTAGACAAGAGGCGTTGACCTCTCAAGCTTAAGTGAAAGATCATGTTCGAATGAGAGTATCTCCGCTATGAGACGTCAGAAGTGTTGACATAGAAAGGAAACTGAGTTTCCAATATATCGGTTTAATTGAGATCTTGACCAATATTGCGAAGGCAGCATGATGTATAGCTTTGCCTCTAGGGTTAGAGGACGTTCATCCCGTGTTTCTTGTGTCTCAACTGAGGGAGTATATACCAAGTTTGAGACACTTTGTGAGTTATGATGATCTGGTGGTTAAGCCGAACCACATCTCTATTGAGCATTTGATTACATTCTTAGAATGAGATATTAGACGCTTGCATTCGAAAGACATTCCCATATTAAGGACATCGTGGTCAAGTTTAGGACCTGAAGAGACTATGTGAGAGACTGAGGATAGTATCCTGAGGAACTATCCAGAGTATATGTTGGGACAAACCCACTTGTAGGAGCACGAGTATACCTTAGTGCTATCTTGATGAATGTTGTGCTTATGTACTTATGTGCTTATATGCCTTGATGTGTTTTTGCCATGCTAGCTATAATATAGTTTATGATCTTAGTAGATCTTGATGTGCTAGCGTGATGTATGTCTTAGCTGGAGATGATTATTTCATCCATGCTATCTGTGTATGTTTTATAGTTATAGCTGGAGATGGTTCTTTTCTCAATGCTATTTGAGTATGATTAGGGTTCAGCTGGAGATGGTTCTTTCCTCCATGCTACTGTTAGCATGAAATATGACTATATTTTAGGCATTTGTTTTAGTTGTTTTTCCCTCTTTTATGTGTACATAGATATGAGTTTGAAGCATTTGTGAGCTCATTCACCCACTTTGTCGATATAGAGATCTACACTAACTTTGATTTGTTTATAGGTGAATAAAGGCTTGGATTGGAGAAAAATATGGAAGGAAAGGAGTATTTAATCATGTTTGATGGCAAGAAGATGCTTTGGAGAAGCTAAGGTAGAAGCATGAGTGAAGAACATCATGAAATAAAGGCTTTCACAAGAATTTGGAGAACCACGCCCTAAATTACGGCCGTGGACTTGGCAATTGGATCGTGGAAGTGAGTTTGAAGCACAACAAAAAGTTACACGGTCTAAACCACGGCCGTGGAAATTTGTACATGACCGTGATTTCCATGATTTTGTGACGTGTCATATTTGCCACATCAGACACGTCATTGGGCTTTCTCGTAACCCTATTTCGCCCTATAAGAAGGCTTGAGAAGGGAGTTTCGAGGATCTTCGCTTAGAGCTTTGGAAACTGCTGCTTAGTGTTCATTTTGACCTTAAGGATTGGAGATTTCGGAAGGTTGGAGAATTGTGAAAGACGTGATTTTGGAGATTGTGTACTTTCGGATATTCTAGAGTTTACATTGGAGAACGGACTGACATCCCGTTCTTCGTGGTTTCTCTAGATCGCTGTGAGGATTCTTTTTCCATTTTCTGAATTCATAAACATATTACTTTTGTTATTCGGATTCGAGATTGACTTTGTTTTGTTATTGAGTTTTCGAGGGTTTTCATCTTTCTTTCTTCTTAATTTGATTTTTGATGTTATGATGATGGTTATTGGCTAAAACCCTTTAGAAATTCTAAGGTGAAGGGTTGATGGTTGTGGCTTAATGATGATAGATCAATCGTAACTTGATTGGACCCTGAGAGTGTGAGAAACATCGTCGACGCCCCAAACCACGGTCTGTTCTTGAGTTCCACGGCCGTGGAATATCAAGATCTAGCCGTGATTTTTCTGTTTTACAACCCTTGCTTTTGCTTTAATCCAAAGTTAAAGATTTGCTTTAACCTAGCCTTGGGTTGCCTTTCCTAGGTAGTAGTGAGACTCAACATCCTCTATTTCGGTTTCGAGTGTCACAACCTTAACCGTTCTAGTTTATCTTTGATTCCTTGGTTTTGGGCATGGGTATTTGAGAGTAATTCTTACCTTTAGATCATTTCTCTACTGCAGCCTCAACAACCATTATAGAGAGTTCCTTTGGGTTAGACACATAAGGTTTTGGAACATCACCGTACATCACCTTACATTAGATATACCTTTGCAAACCTCAACTTTGTCCTTATATCTATAGAATATCTTGAATCGATTGCCACAATTAGATACCTAGATCTTTAGGGCTGTTGTTTTCCCTAATATTTGCAAAGCTTTTATACTTTTACTTGCTAGATTATTCGAAACTGAATTTGACTCCCCAAATCCCTGAGTTCGATACTCTAGAATACTTGCTTAACTACGCTGATCCGTACACTACGTGTTCACTTGCTTTTGTTTCAGTTTTATAATTAAAACTTATTTGCATGCACGTTTAGGGGCGAACAACTACCTTGATGGACATAATTTCAGTGGAGATGTGTTTCCTCCTTGCGATATATATGTTTATGGTTTGGCTAGAGACGTATTTCCTCATTGCCTGTGATATAGTTTGGCTAGAGACGTATTTTCCCTATGCCTGTGATATGTCTTGGCTGGAGATGTGCTTCCTCCATGCCGTGTGATGTGGTATGGCGAGAGATGTGATTCCTCTACACCTTTCTGTAGCGTTATGGCCCTATTTTCTAGAGTTGATGATTCCTCCATGTGGATGTTTGAGGTTATAGATTGTTATAGGTCATGACCTTCTGAGTGGAGATGTGATACCTCCGATAGAGAGAGTGAGAGTTGTACCTCGGCTTATGGGTCCGAGAGACTTTGGGATTTTGCAAGTTTCGGGACGAAACTTGTTTTTAGGGAGGTAAGATGTAAGAGCCTTAGTCTTCGAGAGATCCCGCACCTGCGCTTCAGCTGAGACGCAGCTGCTTTCCTTGGTTGTTGCTGCAGTGGGCCACCCCTAATCCCTGGTTGGCCGCCCTTGCGGTTCTGTGAGCCGTCCTAGCGGCCAGGCCAGCTGCTCCTGCGGTTTATGGTGGGATGCAGCCGTCTTCTTTGACCCGAGCTTTGTTTTTAACCCCTCTTTCCTTTATATTTCCTTCTTCCTTCGGATGAGGGTTTCCTCAATCTCTTTCCTGCTCCATCTCTCTCTCCCTACATTCTTCTGAGCTTTGTGCTTGGCTTTGCTTGTAGTTTGTTGATGTTGATATTGTTGTGCCTTGTGAGCCAGCTTGAGGTGGTTATAATGTTGTGCTGATCTCCTAGGAAGCTCAGTTGGTAAGCTTTCATGGTTTTTCTTCTTCCCTTTCCTTTATCTTCATCTTTTCATCTGTTTCCTTAGTCTAGCCTTGATCCCTTAGGGTTGGATCTTGTTTCATCCTTAATTGGCTTATGTTGATGTATATATATGTATTTTCTGTATGTATGTGTGTTGGACGAACAAGAAGTGAAGGAATCGATGGAAGGAGTGAAGAAGGAGTTGAAGTGGTGTGTCTGTGCAAACCAGCCGCCCCTCCGCCATCTCTGGACCGCCCCTGCGCCAATAGTGAGCCGCCCCTGCGCCATTCCCTAGCCGTCCCTGCTGCCACCTCCACCAACTTGGTGTTGCACTTGGTTCTGCAGATGTGTGTTGCTTCTAGGCCTTCCTTAGGATGCCTTTGTTCCCTCCTTTCCTAGTACGAGTGTATAGGATCATGCTAGACGTGTGAGGATGTGTTTGGTTGAGGTTATGATCGGTTTATGCCTTGTACGGCTTTAAGGACTTAGGTTGATGTTAGTTAAGGTTGTGAGGTTGAGTATGATCCTTATGGATCCCTTTGGGTCTAGGTGTGACCTCTTTGATGAATAGAGGTTAATATATCCTTATGCCTTGTTATTAGGCATTGCCCCTCTCTCAGGATTCGAGGTTGTTGTGGTTGAGTTGTGTACGAGGTTGAGGTATGTCCGTAGGACTTACTTAGCTGCCATCCTTATATTTGGATGTTTGCATGAGTGGTGTGTGCTTATTGTGTTGCTATGATAGCATGAGATGTCGTTATACCGACCTATGTTTTATATTGTTTGCCCCGTATGCGTGGTTGTGATAACCTTTCCCTTTCATCCCGCCGTGGAGTGTGGGAGGTTCTCTGATGTCATGCCAAACCTGGTATATGGGGAGGGTACAACACCACTCCCATAGGGTACACGGGTTGTGTGACCGATTCCAATCCAGATGGCTATCAGGCTCAGAGGCGAGGATGTATCGGTCCTCGTGTCACATATTTTCCTCTATGAATATATATATGATTTGAGTGAATGACCATTATTAAAGATGATAAAATGGGTAAATGTGTGATAGCATGCTGATGTGTTTATCTTTTATGATTGTGTTTGTGCTTATGCACTACCTCATATATGTATGGTTAGCTAGGGGTTCTGTTCTCTCCAAACGGTGTGTGCAAGCTTTAAATTTATAACCCTAGATGTAAGCTTAAAACAAGGATGCGAACCCGCAGTGTACGTGTCAATCGTAGTAAAAAGCAAGGAATTCCAGGGGTCGATCACAGGGACTTAGTGAAACAAAGTCGATAACGGTAAGCCTTAGCAATTACTAACCACAAAGCAATTAAAACAATCAAACATGATAAAAGTCAATAAAGGAAGCATGCAATTCTAGGGATTAAAGCATCTAGTTGTGGTTCCAACTCAAGATCTAAAGAATAGTGGACAAAGCTGAGATTTTTGCATAGGGAAGGTGTTACTAAACTGGAATAGATTACCGGGTAAGTCTCACTACTCACTAATCCCAAACCGTAACTCCTATTACCGGGTAAGTCTCAAGGAATTAAGGGAAAGAACTATAACCTCAAACTAACACACCACCTAAGGGAATAGAATCAACCTTTACCGAGTAAGTCTCAGGCTAACTCACAAAGATGGGATGAAAGCACACTCAAACCTCAATAAAGGATAAACCTTTATTACCTATACTTATGATCTGAGGTAAACAAACTAAGGAATTACCGGGTAAGTCTCATCCTAAGCTTGCATTGAACCAGGAAAGGTATAATAAGGATAGGATTTGGCAAACTCTAACACTTAACTCTCAATTTCGGATCAGATAAGTCACCTCGGTCAGCCAAATTCCACCCCGGCCGAGATGTTCATCGACTGAGCGAGATGCTTAGGGTTAAGGTAAAGATTCGAACTTTCAGGGTCCTACTGTGATTTAAGATTATTCTATCATTGTTTTTCCCACAACCTTCAGCCAATCACCCTAGAATCACACAAAGAGATTAGCCACTCATCATCATGAAAGTATTAATCAAGTATATGGGAAGAAAGAGAATAATTGAACAAAAAAACCTTAAGAGAAAGGCTTCAATAACTGAATCAATTATCAAACAAACAAGCGTTCCTTGGATAGAAATTCAACAAGACAATGACAAAGAAGGGAATCTAAGATGATCTTACAAAAACCCTTCAAAAGCTATTAAAGCTATAGACTTTCTTCCTTCAACCTTCAAAAAGGTTCTTCAAATCTCCCAACTGGAGTATGGCTGCAGCGGTGTATTCGGATCTATGCGAGATGTATAGCGTGATAGCGGATGTATGCAGCATGTCGGATTTGTGGGAAATCCGACCCTTTTTATAGGAAAATTACTCTCCAAAGATAAGATATCTTAGAAAGATCTCCTCCCATAAAAATAGGTAAAATATATGATCTAGTATATCTTCTTCCTTCCAGGAGCCAAGCCCAAAAATATAAGATCTCTTTCCAAAGATAAAAGATCTCAGCCAAGAATAAAATATTCTCGCCGTGTCCCAGGTGTTTGCCTCGGTCGAGTCGACTTCTCTGGATCACCTCGGTCGAGGTGACTCTGTAGTAAACCGAGGTGAGTCACAACTGAATGTGAAATCTCTCAAATCTGGTCCAAAGTGAATCCCTAATCCATGGCTATGCTTCCTGGATGTTTCCTTTTGTTCCTGAATGTAGCTCCAATGACTCCATAGCTCCTTTTGCTCCTTTTTGATGCAAAACGTGCCATTTTACCTACGATTACAACAAAACTAGGTGTAGACCTCGATTCCCGCAAAGGTAGATGAAATGGTAATATAATCACATATTATACATACAAACATGCAGATTATTGAAGACAAAACGTCTAAACAAACCCCAAAATATAGACTATAATTCATGCTATCAAAATACCCCATACTTAGCCCTTGCTTGTCCCCAAGCAAGTTCCGCATATAAAAGGCAAGATAGAATGGATTATAAGTCAAAAAAATCAATGAAAAAGTCTTTCAAAAACATTTTATGGTGTGCTATAATCATAGATCACTCTAAGAGAATACTTCATGGAATTTAAAATCAAAATATGATCAAAACATTTTATAAATATAAGAAAGTTGTTCATCTTTGCATAAAATCGTAGAATGCATAATAAGTCATAATTATCGAAATTAATCATGCATATCCGGTTTAAACCACTAAGTCAATCAACAAGCTCGAGGTCTCAAGGGCTTCCCAAAAGAAAGGTCAAGAAACGTGTAGGGTAGGGATGTCTGTAAGGTAATGTGGTGATAGAATCCGGGAAAAGGATATACTTCACTTTCACTTTGACTTTAAACATCTTCCACCAATAAGCTTTGCTTATTTCACACTTTTCTTTTTTTTTACTTTACTTTTTGGGATGCATGGATAGAGGTGCACAATAACCGAAGCCTAGAAAATCAGCAATCATCAATTTCTTGAGATGCGTCAAACCCTTGATGCACATACCATGACCCGTTAGGAATATCGCTCAATCCGACTTTGGCAAGACACAAACACCCGACTATGTGAATGGTGCCGAGTTACTCATCATCATGATTGACTTCCCCAAACCTATTTACTTCTTTCTAACACTTTCACTTCCAGCCAACTTCTCAACTTTAACTTCACTTGCTTTCACCACTTTGCTTGCTTCCAAATTCCCGGATAGGTAAAGGGAGGCAAAAATGTATATGAGGGGCTAAGCATGATCAAGAAGAAGAAGAGAGAAGAATGAACTGCCTTGGTCTTTCCAGGAAGAAAGTTCTTATCTTGCGGTGTCAACCTTCAAATTCAACATAATTTGGATAAAAACAAAGTATTAAACATGCCAAAGATTTCAAACAAAGCATTTAGCAACTTAAACATATCATAAAACCTTTCAAACACATAAAGATTTCAAAACCAGTCAGAGAACATGATCTTCACTAAGATCATATCCAGATAAGAAGCACAAAACGTATCGAAAACTCTCAGTTAAACCACCTCGGTCGAGGTGTTCTAGGTCAACCGAGGTGAAGCACCTCGTTCGGCCAGAACTGTCCCGGTCAAGGTCAAAAATATATATATATTTTTTTTTATAAACTAGTTTTTGACGTTTTCTCAATCAAATAACCTGTATGTATGCATGCAATCTCAAATAAACACATAGAAGCAAAATGAAGCATAAATAAAACATAAATATCATATAAAGTCGAGTCATACATCCATAACAGGCAAATAATACATCAATAAACACCCCATACTTGGGACACACTGTCCCAGTGGGTCAAAATAAGTCTAAGGAAATAAAATACTCACCGGACATAAAGCTGAGCCGTATAATAAATAAGAAAGAAAATCCTGCAGCTCTCAGTAGTCACGATCCGGTGGTGGTGGTGGTGGCACATATGGATATTGAGATGGGTCGAACGGTTAGCCCATGATGTGCTGAAACTGAATCTGAGCCATCATGTGCTGGTAATGCTGTCTCTCCTGCATCTCGCAGATATCCAGTGATAGGGCAACAAAAGAATCGATCATCTGATCCGTCAGATCATCGATCCGACGGTGAGCCTCTGAATCTCTGTATCGGCGTACCTTACGCCTAGCAGGTCTCACTGGTGATGTGGCTGGTGCAGGCTCAGTATCATCATCATCAATGTCAATAACCGGCGCACTCGTCCCAGCAGTATCCGTCCCTGTATCCATCGGAACTCCGCCATCCCTGTCATCATCATCAGCTGTCTCCTCCTCTACCTCATCCTCCTCAGCTGGTGCAGCTGCTGCCTCTCTAGCATCCTCCATCAATAGGATCCAAGCAGTCTGCCAGTAGTGAGGGTCATAGACAGAGAACTGGGGCGACCATCTGATCCCCTGTGGTATAGTCGGCTCCCATGGCATGGCTACGTATGGTTAGTGAGTCCTCGGGGAACCAGAATCCTCCGAGTGATCATCTCCTGAAGCCCTAGCGGCTTGGCAGCCGCCACCATAGTACAAGCGCTGAGGTCCATGTCATGATAGCTAGCAATGTGGGTCACAATCCCTCCGCAACAGATGTCCCCCTTCGCTTTGGCCTTGATCTTGTGTAGATCCTCTGCCAACATCAAGCCAAAGTCGGGGATCCCTCCAGTCACCATACAGTAAAGGCTGAAAAGCTGCCCTTGTCGGACCTTCTGGGGCGTCTCAGTACGCGCCAGAAGCGTCTCGTTGAAAATGCGGTGAGCTAACCTAAAGGCTAGCTGAAATATGATGCGCTCCCTGGAGTCTCCAGGGCGCCATCTATCTGCGTGCTCAACTACATGAGCAATCTAACCCCAAAACTCCCTAACTACAGTCTGGGAAGGAAAATCAACAGCAGTCGGGGCCGGGAAACCAAAAATATCTCTCCAATACTCTAAAGGACCTAGGAAGTTCCGGTTCATCAACCGGTACTTCACAGCTCGCTCTGTGGGAAGGTAGGTGAAGGAGCTGACAAACTCCAAGGTAGGCTCTAAATAGGCAGGTGCACGGATCTCAGTAAACTGATCTAGCCCTACCATCGAGATCATCCGTCTAAGGTCTCCATCCACATGGAGACAATCAAAGGCTGATACGTCCAGGAAGCGAGGTGCTATCACTGGACGGGCTGCTATACGGTCACAGTCGACCTGGTGTCGCTCGTGGATCACCGGTCGATAAGGTCTGGAAGAAGAAGAAGAAGGGGAAGGGGAGGATCTATCCCTAAGGACAAGTTGTCTGTCAGAACTCATTTTCTAAACTCTCTGTCAGATCACCTCGGTCGGCCTGACACAACCCAAGAACACCTCGGCCGAGGCACAGCACGACTGGACCGAGGCAAATAACTGCGCGACAAATTTCCTCAAAAATCCAGTTCTTTTCCCCCAAAATCACTACAACTGGTTCCTATGGGGTACTTAATCTGTTCTTCAGCAAATGTAGGGCAACCAAAGCCCAAATCGAAGCAAAAACAACGAGATTAGGTTTTTTTCTGTTTTTACCTCGTTCGGTCGTTTCGGTTCGATTTTCTTGCAGATTCGCACTTGCAACTTGATCCTCTATGATTTAATCGCAATTTGGAAGCAAAAATCTTCGAAAACGGGCAAGAATCGAAGAGGCGAGATGGAGACTGCCGCGGTCGAGGAGGTAAGTAAAAAGGAAGAGAGAGAATTTTACCCCCTTTTTATACCCTTTCTGGAACTGCTGTCACCTCGGTCGAGATGGTCTCGACTGGACCGAGGTGGTACGGACCGAGGTGGATCTTCAGAAACCCTGGTCGCCTCGGTTGCTCAAGAATCATCTCGGTCGAGGTGCTCTGACAACAACCGAGATTTGTCTCAGTCAAACTTCGTCTTCTCAAATTCTCGAACTTCTGTCCTTGCAGTTATGTTCCTGGTTTGTACTCCTTCCTTAGATGTCACCTATTGTCTATCTAGGACGCCAAAAACAAAACAAAGCAAAGCAAAAGCAAAACTATCTAAGCTAGACTAGAAAAAGGGAAAAGAAAGCAATACCTTGGGTTGCCTCCCAAGAAGCGCTTGGTTTAAGGTCGCTAGCTGGACCATACGCGTCTCTCAAACGTGATGGGAGGTGCCCTCACCCCATACTTCACCTCCATCATGGGGTGAAGTAAGTAAGTCTATCAAACGCTCCAACAAGTGTAAGTGCTCATCGGGGAATGAATTGTCTATGGGTGGGTCGTCTTTATCGCGTGAAGATGCAGGTAGCCGGCTGAGGTGATCCGCAATAGAATTTTCGGATCCCTTCTTATCGCGGATTTCTAAATCAAACTCTTGAAGCAAGAGAATCCATCGAATAAGGCGTGGCTTGGCATCTTTCTTAGCAAGCAAGTAACGGATGGCTGCATGGTCGGTGTAGTCAATGACTTTCGCCCATACTAAGTAGGAACGAAACTTCTCGAAAGCATATACAACCGCCAATAACTCCTTCTCGGTGGTAGCGTAGTTGCGCTGGGCTACATCTAGCGTCTTGCTAGCATAATAAATGGCGGTGGTCCGGCCATCCTTCTTATGTCCAAGTACCGCTCCTACGGCTACATCACTAGCATCACACATGATCTCAAAGGGCAAGGTCCAATCCGGAGGTTGAATAATGGGAGCGGAGATCAACGCTTCCTTAATCCTGAAAAATGCATCAAGACACTCCTGCGAAAACTCAAAAACAACATCTTATTCAAGAGGTTAGAGGTTTAGAAATCTTAGAGAAGTCCTCGATGAATCTCCTGTAGAAACCTACATGCCCGAGAAAACTCCTCACACCTTTAACAGAACAAGGGGGAGGGAGTTTCTCAATAGTCTCGATCTTAACGCGATCGACCTCAATACCTCGATTAGAAACGAGGTGTCCTAGCACAATGCCTTCATTAACCATAAAATGACACTTCTCCCAATTCAAGACAAGATTAGTGTCCTCACATCTTTGTAGCACTAGAGAAAGGTTAGATAGGCATCATGCATCGCTGGAAGGTAGCCATCATGCATAAATACCTCCATGATCTCCTCTATGTACTCGGAAAAGATAGCCATCATGCATCGCTGGAAGGTAGCGGGTGCATTGCATAATCCAAATTGCATCCTCCTATAAGCAAATGTCCCCCATGGACAAGTGAAAGTGGTCTTCTCCTGATCATC
Source organism: Fagopyrum homotropicum (assembly GCA_033239125.1). Classification (NCBI taxonomy): domain Eukaryota; kingdom Viridiplantae; phylum Streptophyta; class Magnoliopsida; order Caryophyllales; family Polygonaceae; genus Fagopyrum; species Fagopyrum homotropicum. The sequence continues at coordinate 120,226,202 of BSWB01000004.1, read as the reverse complement.
CGGATGGATAGGAATCTGGAAGAATCCACTATAGCCGTCTAAGTAGCAAAAGTGTGAATGCTGGGCCAACCGTTCGAGGATTTGATCAATGAAGGGAAGTGGAAAATGGTCCTTCCGAGTGGTCGTGTTCAGCTTCCTATAATCAATGCAAACCCTCCAGCCCGTGACGGTCCTGGTTGGGATTAACTCGTTGTTCTTATTCGTCACAACGGTCATCCCTCCTTTCTTCGGAACTACATGCACCGGGCTAACCCATTTGCTGTCCGAGATAGGATATATAATACCTGCATCCAACAACTTAAGAATTTCCTTCTTCACAACCTCTTTTATGATCGGATTTAACCGTCTTTGAGGTTCCCGTGAAGTCTTATGATCGTCTTCCATTAGAATTCTATGCATGTAGAAAGAAGGCTTAATGCCAATAAGATCATCTATAGTGTAACCCAAAGCCTTTCGATGCTCTCTCAGGACATGCATTAGTTTAGACAATTCAGATTCGGAGAGGGAAGCGCTAACAATAATGGGATAAGTGGAATCCGGTCCAAGAAAGACATACCTTAAGTGATTTGGGAGTTGTTTAAGCTCCACAACTGGGGGTGCCTTCTGAGGGGACTCCTTGCTTCCTCCTTCCAGTGGAGTAGATCCAGAAGCTGGACTTTCGGAAGTCTCAGTTGAGATTGTTTCGCCTTCGACCTCGGTGGAGGCGCAAAGGCGTTGACCGAGATGTTCTTCAGGCGCCTCGCTTGGTCCAGAAAGTGCCTCGGTCGAGGTACTACAACTGGAACCGAAACTGGAGATCTTTGTCTCCTGGATTAGTTTCTCAGTTTTAGCTCCTAGATCTTCTTCCAGTGCTTTTAAGCTCCGTATATCTGCATCACAAGAAGCATCTATACCTTCCTCCATTAAACTGAAACTAATAACTCTTTCGAGTGGATCCTTAACAAGGATAGAGCTCACCAATTCCCTTGATTCTTCTTCATCGTAGATGTTGAAGATATCATCGCTTAGCTGCTCTCCTTTCATGGCCGCAAGTAATGTGAACTCCACTTCATCTCCACCAATGTTGAATTTCAACTTGGCGTTCTTACAATCCACGTTGCAACCCGAAGTTGCTAGAAATGGCCTCCCGAGAATAATAGGAACAGAATAATCTGCAGGAATGTCAAGTACAACAAAGTCTATTGGTAAATAGAAGTTACCTAACTTGACCGGAACGTCTTCCAAAATGCCCACGGGATGGGTAATGGAGCAGTCTGCCATGTATAATCGAATCTTGACTGGCTTGGGCTCTCCAAGTCCGATCTTCACACATAACTCCAGCGGAATGATGCTCACGCTGGCTCATAGATCGCATAAGGCTTCACAAGTGACATCCCCAACTTGAATGGGAATGCAAAATGAGCCGGGATCTCTCAACTTAGGTGGCATCTTCTCCTTCAAGATTTGAATAAGCTCCGAGGATTTAGATGTCATCCTTACTTCACCAAAGTCTTCCAATTTCCTCTTCCTTGATAAGATCTCTTTCAAGAACTTCCCATATGCGGGCATCCCTAGAATAGCATCAAGGAAAGGAATGTTAATGTGCAATTTATTCATCAAGTCAAGGAACTTACCAAAGTGCTTGTCTAGATGTGCTCTAGCCCTTGACTGGGGGAATGGAAGTGGTGGTTTGTATGCAGGAGGTGGGATATAAACTTCAGTTTTCCCCTCCGCTTTCTATGGCTCCACCTCGGTTGGCATCTCGGCCGAAGTGTTCTTCGACTGCACCTGGACCGAGGTAGTCTTCGTCGGTACTAGCACCGACCGAGGCACTGGATCTGCAGTTTTCAGTCCACTCCTCGTAGTTATGGCCATAATCTGGCCCTTAGGGTTGCTTTCCGTCCTTGCTGGAAGCTTCCCTGGATCTCTTGACGCTTCATTCTCCCTACTAGCAAGTTGTTGTTCAAAGGCCTTTTGGGCCTTCGAAAATGAAGTCATGGATGTCTCCATAGCACTAAGCTTGATCAAGATAGCCTCCAACACTGCGTCTTTCTTTTCCGGCTGAGACGAACTTCATCCTTGCCCCTGGCTCTTTAATGGAGTAGAAGAAGAAGAAGGGGAAGAGAGGAAAGGATTAGAGGAATCGTTAGAATTGGAGTTAGAATGATTGTTACCAGAATTTTGGTTGTTCGCCCTCCAATTGTTGTTGTTGGATCCTCTATTGTTGTTGTTGTAGTTGTTGTTCCGGGAACCGTTGTTGTTGTTACGGTATCCATTGTTGTTGTTCCTTTGTCCTGGATCTTCCTTCTTGGTTTGAGCAACCAAGAGTTCCTTCAATTGCTTCACGTTATTCTTCAAAGACGTGAGTTGATTGTTGTTTGGCTGAGTATCTTGGAAGTTAACTCTTTTAACTCCACCTTCAGCTCCTTGATGGGTGTATTTCTCCATATGCAAAGCTTGTTTCTCGATAAAGTCCCAAGCTTCGTCAATCGCCATGTCCATAAATGTACCGGCGGAGAGTAGTTGGAGGTTGAACTGGGTGCTTCCGTCCAGTCCCTTGAAGTATATCTCCAACAACTCTATCTTTGGATTCCCATGATGTGGGCAATCCAAAAGAATGTCCTTGAACCTCTCCCATGACTTGGACAAGCTCTCCTCGTCCTTCATAATGAATGCATTAATCTTCCCTCTCATTTCAGCGGTCTTGGAGGGGGAAAGAAATTAGTCAAGAATTCCGTAGTCAACTCCTCCCAAGTGCTAATTTTTCCTGGAGGAAGATATTGATACCAAGTAAGAGCTCTATCTTTTAAAGAAAAGTAAAAAGGTCTTAGCTTGTAATTGTTGTTTTCAATTCTTGAGGGTCTCAAGGTCTCCATTAAGATCTCATAGTTTTGAAGATGTTGTGATAGCATGGATTATAGTCTATGTTTTGGGGTTTGTTTGGACGTTTTATCTTTCATAATCTGCATGTTTGTATGTATATTATGTGATTATATTACCATTTCATCTACCTTTTCGGGAATCGAGGTCTACACCTAGTTTTGTTGTAATCGTAGGTAAAATGGCACGTTTTGCATCAAAAAGGAGCAAAAGGAGCTATGGAGTCATTGGAGCTACATTGAGGAACATAAGGAACCATCCAGGAAGCATAGCCATGGATTAAAGATTCACTTTGGACCAGTTTTGAGAGATTTCACATTCGGTTGTGACTCACCTCGGTTGACCACAGATTCATCTCGACCGAGGTGATCCAGGGAAGTTGACTCGACCGAGGCGAATACCTAGGACGCGGCGAGAATATTTTATTCTTGGCTGAGATCTTTTATCTTTGGAAAGTGATCTTATATTTTTGGGCTTGGCTCCTGGAAGGAAGAAGATATTATAGATCATATATTTTACCTATTTTTTATGGGAAGAAATCTTTTTAAGATATCTTATCTTTGGAGGGTTATTTTCCTATAAAAAGGGTTGGATTTCCCACAAATCGGACACCCGCTATCATCCGCATACAGCTGGAAATCTCGCTTACACCTATTGTACGCAGCAGCCATACTCCAGTTGGGAGATTTGAAGAACCTTTTTGAAGGTTGAAGGAAGATTGAAGATTGTAGCTTTCATAGCTTTTGGAAGGTTTTCTTGTAAGATTACCATAGATTCTCTTCCTTGTTGTCTTGCTTGTTGGATTTATATCCGAGGAACGCTTTGTTGTGATATTTGATTCAGTCATTGAAGTCTTTTCATTAAATTCTTCTTGTTCAAATATTCACCTTCTTTCCATATATTTGATTATTACTTTCATAATGATGAGTGGCTAATTTCCTTGTGTGATTCTAGGGTGATTGGCTGAAGGTTGTGAGAAAAACAATGATAGAATAATCTTAATCACAGTAGGATCCTGAAAGTTCGAGTCTTTAACCTTAACCTTAAGCATCTCGCTCAGTCGATGAACATCTCGGCCGGGGTGGAATTTGGCTGACCGAGGTGACTTATCTGATCCGAAACTGAGAGTTAAGTGTTAGAGTTTGCCAAATCCTATTCTTATTACACCTTTCCTGGTTCAATGCAAGCCTAGGATGAGACTTACCCGGTAATTCCTTAGGGGGGTGTATTCAATTAAGAGTCTATAGGAATTTTTTGGAGTTTAAAAGTCTATGGGTATTGAATATAGATTTTTAAAAGTCCATATAAATCTGTAGGTATTCAATTCGGATTTAAAATTTTCCATAAAATTCCTATGGTATTTAAAAGTTTGTGGATTTTAAAAGAATCTATTATTTCACTGATTTTGTAGGATTCTTCATTACTTTTATAACTGTCTAAAATCCATAGAAATCTTCCCCCAACACATAAGATTTCCACAGAATCTGTACCGACTCTATATAGAATTAAAATTTTCCACAGAATTTGCAAATCCTATGATTATTAAGAATCCGTCAAAATCTTTAAAAGTCTCGATTGAATACACCCCCCTTAGTTTGTTTACCAAAGATCATAAGTATAGGTAATAAAGGTTTATCCTTTATTGGGGTTTGAGTGTGCTTTCATCCCATCTTTGTGAGTTAGCCTGAGACTTACCCGGTAAAGGTTGATTCAATTCCCTTAGATGGTGTGTTAGTTTGAGGTTATAGTTCTTTATCTTAATTCCTTGAGACTTACCCGGTAATAGGAGTTACGGTTTAGGATTAGTGAGTAGTGAGACTTACCCGGTGATCTATTCCACTTTAGTAACACCTTCCCTATGCAATAAACCTCATCTTTGTCCGCTTATCTTTAGATCTTGAGTTGGAACCACAACTAGATGTTTTAATCCCTAGAATTGCATGTTTGCTTTATTGACTTCTTATTCATCTTTGATTGTTTTGATCACCTTTTGTGGTTAGTATTTACACATAAGCATACCGTAATTGGACTTTGTTTCACTAAGTCCCTGTGATCGACCCCTGGAATTCCTTGCTTTTACTACGATTGACCCGTACACTTCGGGTTCGCATCCTTGTTTTAAGCTTAAGTCTAGGGTTATAAATTTAAAGCTTGCACACACCGTTTGGAGCGAACAAGTTTTTGGAGCCGTTGCCGGGGACTTGGTCTAGACCGAGCCGGTTACGGTTTGCTCTTGGGGCACTTGCCCCCGTGTCTACTAACCACTCTACTTGAGTGAATTTTGCAGGTTCTTTCTTAGGTTTATGCGAAGAACCCGCACTGGGAAGGAAATCGTTCCTTACGATCCCGAACCAGAAAAGACATACAAGCGACGCTTAAGAGAAGCAAAGATGGCCCAACAAGACAACCGCGATCTTGAGGCCGAGTTGAAAGAGGCGCTAGAGCTGCTACGCCTCAGCAGGGAAGAACTAAGGCGAGAGAAGGAAGAAACTCGCACCAAGACTGAAGCAATCGAAGTAGAGATGGCCGTCATACGAGACCAGATTCTACTTCGACCGAGGGAAGATCCAGTCCCAGATCCTCGACCGAGGCAGGTCCCAGTTGCAGACCCTCGACCGAGGCAGGTCCCAGTACCTGACGCCCCGGCCGAGGTACTTCCACCTCGGATGCCAGTCCGAGATGTTCTTCTTGCAGGAATCCCACGAACCCTAGGTCAAAGGATGGACCCTAATCAACAACTGAGGCGTCCATGAGTTAAGCTAGGAGATCCAGCGGACCATGACTACGAACTTCGACCGCAAGTTCTATCCATGATTCGCCAATGCCAGTTCGGAGGGCTAGAGAAGGAATCACCATATCAACATCTTCAAAACTATGAGATCTTGATGGAGACCTTGAGACCTCCGAGGATTGAAAATAACAACTACAAGCTAAGACCTTTTTACTTTTTTTTAAAAGATAGAGCTCTTACTTGGTATCAATCTCTTCCTCCAGGAAAAATTAGCACATGGGAGGAGATGACGACGGAATTCTTGACCAAATTCTTCCCCCTTCAAAGACAGCTGAAATGAGAGGGAAGATCAACGCTTTCATTATGAAGGACAAGGAGATCTTGTCCAAGTCATGGGAGCGGTTCAAGAACATTCTTTTGGATTGCCCACATCATGGGATTCCAAAGTTAGAGCTATTGGAGATATACTTCAAAGGACGGGACGGAAGCACCCAGTTCAATCTCCAACTACTCTCCGCCGGTACCTTCATGGACATGGCGATTGACGAGGCTTGGGACTTCATCGAGAAGCAAGCCTTGCATATGGAGAAATACACCCACCAAGGAGCTGAAGGTGGAGTTAAAAGAGTTAATTTCAAAGAAACTCAGCCCAACAACAATCAACTCACGTCTTTGAAGAATGACGTGAAGCAATTGAAGGAATTCTTGGTTGCACAAACCAAGAAGGAAGAGCAAGGGCAAAGGAACAACAACAACGGATACCGTAACAACAACAACGGTTTCCGGAACAACAACTACAACAACAACAATAGAGGATCCAATAGCAACAATTGGAGGGCGAACAACCAAAATTCTGGTAACAATCATTCAAACTCCAACTCTAATGATTCCTCTAACCCTTTCCTCTCTTCCCCTTCTTCTTCTTATACTCCATTAAAAATCCAGGGGCAAGGATCAAGTTCGTCTCAGCCAGAAAAGAAAGACGCAGTTTTGGAGGCTATCTTGATCAAGCTCAGCGCTATGGAGACTTCTATGACTTCATTTTCGAAGGCCCAAAAAGCCTTTGAACAACAACTTGCAAGTAGGGCGAATGAAGCGCCAAGAGATCCAAGGAAGCTCCCAGCAAGGATGGAAAGCAACCCTAAGGGCCAAATCATGGCTATAACTACGAGAAGTGGATTGAAAACTGCAGATCCAAAGCCTCGGTCGGTGCCAGTATAGACGAAGACCACCTCGGTCCAGGTACAGTCGAAGAACACCTCGGCCGAGATGCCAACTGAGGTGGAGCCACAGAAAGCGGAGGGGAAAACTGAAGTTTATGTTCCACCTCCTGCATACAAACCACCACTTCTATTCCCCCAGTCAAGGGCCAGAGCACATCTAGACAAGCACTTTGGTAAGTTCCTTGACTTGATGAATAAGCTGCATATTAACATTCCTTTCCTTGATGCTATTCTAGGAATGCCCGCCTATGGGAAGTTCTTGAAGGAAATCCTTTCAAGGAAAAGGAAACTGGAAGACTTCGGTGAAGTTAGGATGACATCTAAATCCTCGGAACTCATAAAAATCATGAAGGAGAAGATGCCACCTAAATTAAGAGATCCCGGCTCATTTTGCATTCCCATTCAAGTTGGGGATGTCACTTGTGAAGCCCTTTGTGATCTAGGAGCCAGCGTGAGCATCATCCCGCTGGAACTATGTGTGAAGATCGGACTTGGAGAGCCCAAGCCGGTCAAGATTCGACTTTATATGGCGGATCGCTCCATTACCCATCCCGTGGGCATCTTGGAAGACGTTCCGGTCAAGCTAGGTAACTTCTATCTACCTATAGATTTTGTTGTACTTGACATTCCCGCAGATTATCTTGTTCCTATTATTCTCGGGAGGCCATTTCTAGCAACTTCGGGTTGCAACGTGGATTGCAAGAACGCCAAGTTGAAATTCAACGTTGGCGGCGATGAAGTGGAGTTCGCACTACTTGCAGCCATGAAAGGGGAGCAACTAAGCGATGATATCTTCAACATCTACGATGAAGAAGAATCAAGAGAAATGGTGAGCTCTATCCTTACTAACGATCCACTCGAAAGAGTTATTAGCTCCAGTTTAATGGAGGAAGGTATAGGTGCTTCTTGTGATGCAGATATACGGAGCTTAAAGGCACTGGAAGAGGATCCAGGAGCTAAAATTGAGAAGCTAATCCAGGAGACGAAGATCTCCAGTTTCGGTTCCAGTTGCAGTACCTCGACCGAGGCACTTTCTGGACTGAGCGAGGCGACTGAAGAACATCTCGGTCAACGCCTCTACGCCTCGACCGAGGTCGATGGCGAGACGATTTCAACCGAGACTACTGAGAATAATAAACTTCTTACTCCCTTCTCTGACATTCATCCTCAGTTGGTGGAACATTCTATCCACCAGCTTTCTGATAATAACGGACCTTGGTATACTGATATTGTGAATTATCTTGTTTGCCAGGAAGTCCCGCCCGGATTGACGTACTCTCAAAAGAAAAGATTTTTCAAGGAGGTGCGCCACTATTACTGGGACGAGCCGCTTCTATTCAAGCGTGGACCGGATAGGATGCTTCGAAGATGCATTCCGGAAGATGAAGTTAATAGCGTAATACGGCATTGTCACTCACTTCCTTGTGGAGGGCATGCCAGCACCGATAAAACATGCGCTAAGGTATTACGTTCTGGTTTCTTTTGGCCTACATTATTTAAGGATGTGCAATCGTTTGTTGTCTCTTGTGATGCATGCCAAAGAACAGGAAATTTATCAAGGAGGAACGAGATGCCACTTAATAACATTCATGAGGTAGAAATCTTTGATGTATCGGGGAATGACTTCATGGGACCTTTCCCATCCTCCGGAGGAAACCTCTATATTCTCCTTGTGGTTGATTACGTCTCTAGATGGGTTGAAGCCATTGCTTCTCCCACTAACGACGCCAAGGTGGTTGTGAAGTTCTTAAATAGAACCATCTTCCCACGGTTTGGAACTCCACGCATCATCATCAGCGATGGAGGAACGCATTTCATCAACCGGAAGTTCAAGGCACTTCTATCGAAGTATGGGGTAACCCACAAGGTATCAACCCCTTATCACCCTCAAACTAGTGGACAGGTCGAGATCTCGAATAGAGAAATCAAAGAAATTTTGGAGAAGACCGTCTCTAGGACGAGGAAGGATTGGTCCATGAAATTGGACGATGCTCTTTGGGCATACAGGACCGCATTTAAAACTCCCATAGGTACCACCCCTTATAATTTGGTATATGGGAAGTCTTGCCATTTGCCCGTTGAATTGGAACACAAAGCATATTGGGCAATCAAATGGTTGAACTTTGACATTAAGGAGGCCGGCGAGAAGTGGTTATTGGAACTCAACGAGCTGGAGGAGCTGCGTTTGAACGCTTATGAGAATGCCAAAATCTATAAGGAAAGGACGAAGAGATGGCATGACAAGCGTATCGTCCCAAAGGAGCTTAATGAAGGAGACCTAGTTCTACTCTTCAACTCCCGCCTCCGCCTTTTTCCAGGTAAGTTAAAATCAAGATGGACCGGACCTTATGTTGTGAAACATGTTTTTCCTCATGGTGCAGTTGAGATATGGGGCAAAACGAGCGGAAGCTTCAAGGTCAACGGTCATAGACTTAAGAAGTACAAACCGGAATTCCGGTTGAGGAGGTTGCACCAATATACCTCGTTTGAGAGGGGCATCATGGTCCAGCTAGCGACCTTAAACCAAGCGCTTCTTGGGAGGCAACCCAAGGTATTGCTTTCTTTTCCCTTTTTTTAGTCTAGCTTAGATAGTTTTTGCTTTTGCTTTGCTTTGTTTTGTTTTGGCGTTCTAGACAGATAACAGGAGACGTCTAAGGAAGGAGCATAACTGGAAGGACAGAAGTTCGAGAATTTGAGAAGACGGAGTTTGACTGAGGCATCTCGGTTGCTATCAGAGCACCTCGACCGAGATGATTCTTGAGCAACCGAGGCGACTAGGGTTTTCTGAAGAACCACTTCGGTCCGTACCACCTCGGTCCAGTGGAGACCATCTCGACCGAGGTGACAGCAGTCCAGAAAAGGGTATAAAAGGCGGAAGATTTCTCTCTCCTCACTTTACTCTTTCCCCTCGACCGCGGCGACAGTCTCACCTCGCCTCCTTCGATTCTTGCTCGTTTTCGACGATTTCTGTCTCCAAACTGCGATTGAAGGATAGAGGATCATGTTGCAAGTACAGATCTACAGAAAATCGAACCGATTCGGCCAAAACGAGGTAAAACGAACCGAAACCCTAACCTCTCCGTTTCGCTTAGATTTGGGCTCTGGTTGCCCCTGCATTTGTTGATGTGGGGATTCCTTCTCTAGCCCTCCGAACTGGCATTGGCGAATCATGGACAGAACTTGCGGTCGAAGTTCGTAGTCATGGTCCGCTGGATCTCCTAGGTTAACTCCTGGACGCCTCAGTTGTTGATTGGGGTCCAGCCTTTGACCTAGGGTTTGTGGGATTCCTGCAAAAAGAGCGCCTCGGACTGGCATCCGAGGTGGAAGTACCTCGGCCGGGGCGTCAGATATTGGGACCTGCCTCGGTCGAGGGTCTACAACTGGGACCTGCATTCGTCCAGCATCGGGAACTAGGTCTTCCCTCGGTCGAAGTAGATATTGGTCTCGTAAGGCAGCCATATCTGCTTCGATCGCTTCAGTCCTGGTGCAAGTTTCTTCTTTTTCTTGCCTTAGTTCTTCCCTGCTGAGGCGTAGCTGTTCTAGCGCCTCTTTCAACTCGGCCTCAAGATCGCGATTGTCTTGGTTGGCCATCTTCGCTTCTCTTAAGCGTCGTTTGTATGTCTTTTCTGGTTCGGGATCGTAAGGAACGATTCCTTCCCAGTGCAGGTTCTTCGCATAAACCTAAGAAAGAATCTGCAAAAGTCACTCAAGTAGAGTCGTTAGTAGACACGGGGGCAAGTGCCCCAAAAGCAAACCGTAACCGGCTCGGTCTAGACCAAGTCCCCGGCAACGGCGCCAAAAACTTGTTCACTCCAAACGGTGTGTGCAAGCTTTAAATTTATAACCCTAGATGTAAGCTTAAAACAAGGATGCGAACCCGCAGTGTACGGGTCAATCGTAGTAAAAAGCAAGGAAATCCAGGGGTCGATCACAAGGACTTAGTGAAACAAAGTCGATAACGGTAAGCCTTAGCAATTACTAACCACAAAGCAATTAAAACAATCAAAGATGATAAAAGTCAATAAAGGAAGTATGCAATTCTAGGGATTAAAGCATCTAGTTGTGGTTCCAACTCAAGATCTAAAGAATAGTGGACAAAGCTGAGATTTTTGCATAGGGAAGGTGTTACTAAACTGGAATAGATTACCGGGTAAGTCTCACTACTCACTAATCCCAAACCGTAACTCCTATTACCGGGTAAGTCTCAAGGAATTAAGGGAAAGAACTATAACCTCAAACTAACACACCACCTAAGGGAATAGAATCAACCTTTACCGAGTAAGTCTCAGGCTAACTCACAAAGATGGGATGAAAGCACACTCAAACCTCAATAAAGGATAAACCTTTATTACCTATACTTATGATCTGAGGTAAACAAACTAAGGAATTACCGGGTAAGTCTCATCCTAAGCTTGCATTGAACCAGGAAAGGTATAATAAGGATAGGATTTGGCAAACTCTAACACTTAACTCTCAGTTTCGGATCAGATAAGTCACCTCGGTTAGCCAAATTCCACCCCGGCCGAGATGTTCATCGACTGAGCGAGATGCTTAGGGTTAAGGTAAAGACTCGAACTTTCAGGGTCCTACTGTGATTTAAGATTATTCTATCATTGTTTTTCCCACAACCTTCAGCCAATCACCCTAGAATCACACAAAGAGATTAGCCACTCATCATCATGAAAGTATTAATCAAGTATATGGGAAGAAAGAGAATAATTGAACAAGAAAACCTTAAGAGAAAGGCTTCAATAACTGAATCAATTATCAAACAAACAAGCGTTCCTTGGATAGAAATTCAACAAGACAATGACAAAGAAGGGAATCTAAGATGATCTTACAAAAACCCTTCAAAAGCTATAAAAGCTATAGACCTTCTTCCTTCAACCTTCAAAAAGGTTCTTCAAATCTCCCAACTGGAGTATGGTTGCAGCGATGTATTCGGATCTATGCGAGATGTATAGCGTGATAGCGGATGTATGCAGCGTGTCGGATTTGTGGGAAATCCGACCCTTTTTATAGGAAAATTACTCTCCAAAGATAAGATATCTTAGAAAGATCTCCTCCCATAAAAATAGGTAAAATATATTATCTAGTATATCTTCTTCCTTCCAGGAGCCAAGCCCAAAAATATAAGATCTCTTTCCAAAGATAAAAGATCTCAGCCAAGAATAAAATATTCTCGCCGCGTCCCAAGTGTTCGCCTCGGTCGAGTCGACTTCTCTGGATCACCTCGGTCGAGGTGACTCTGTAGTAAACCGAGGTGAGTCACAACTGAATGTGAAATCTCTCAAATCTTGTCCAAAGTGAATCTCTAATCCATGGCTATGCTTCCTGGATGTTTCCTTTTGTTCCTGAATGTAGCTCCAATGACTCCATAGCTTCTTTTGCTCCTTTTTGATGCAAAACGTGCCATTTTACCTACGATTACAACAAAACTAGGTGTAGACCTCGATTCCCGCAAAGGTAGATGAAATGGTAATATAATCGCATATTATACATACAAACATGCAGATTATTGAAGATAAAACGTCTAAACAAACCCCAAAATATAGACTATAATTCATGCTATCAGGTTCCATACCGTGTTGTAGATGTTTACAAGTTAGACGCTGTTGAGTGATCTGGCAGGGTGACAGGCCGAGGACTCTCGTACATTATGTGGTTGGTTTGGGTTTGTTGTGTTTCCCTCCTGTGTGAGGATGATCTTTTGTACCTCCTCTGTAAGGATGTTGCTTTATATACTCGGCTATGTTGTTGTTTTACCGTTGATTGTACAGTTTTTACCGTTTTATGTATTTGTTTTATCTTTGTCAGTGCCTTGTTGTAAGGTCCAGTAAACTTGTTGTCAGGCTAGGGTCAGGATCCATTGTGAGATCCTAGCCCAATGTGGCATCCCGAGTCCCGCGGATTCGGGGTGTTACACTTAAGTCCTTCCGAGTTTAGAGATGTGCTTGCTGACGATTCAAGGACGAATCCTTCTCAAGAAGGGGAGTCTGATGTGGGACCATCTCTAACACAATGACCATTTATACACTCAAAGGCTAAAGCATTGAAGGACAAACCAGTAACCCCTTCACCTTCTTCGGATTCAATCATGGATGGAGCGATCACAAGGTCAAGAGAAAAGGCGATTCAGATGAAGTTACGAACATACACACGACATGTACGCTCAAGGAAACTCTCCTCACTCTCAAGAGTTCCTTGGTGACCAAGAAGATCCACCAAACATGTGGAAAATCCACCAAGCAAAGAATAAGGATAAGAGCAAGGAAGAGCCTTAGAGAGAAAAGTTCGACCTAATAAATCGGCCGATTTTCCTATAGGAATTTTGACCGATTTCTTATCCGATTTTCCTCATTGAGATGAGTTTTGCAAGATCCGGCCATGATCTTCTATCTTTGGCAATTATATCTTTTAGTGATTCCTTAAATCTCTCAAAACTATATTCAGGGATTATTAGTTTAGATCTTATCTTAATAGTTTTTATATTTTTATACATCTTAAAGATATATTTGCAAGATTATCTATAAGTATATCTTTCCTAGTTTTCATAGTTAATCTCCCTTATAAATAGACTTAGTGGGGGAGATTGTATGGTAGATTAGATTTGATATTTTCCACATGTTTGTGAGACTTGCATATTCGCTTAAGGAGTTTGTATTTTTATTTATTAATCATTCAATCAAAATGAGAGCTTTTGGTTGAATTGTTGTGAAGTCCTTGCAAGATTGTGCTTGTGTGTGTTAATCTTATTGAAGGTTGGTGCTCCTGGTCAGTCCTAGTCCCTCCTTGTTCTTGTCTTACTTAGAAGACTTGTATAAGGTTAAAGAAGTGCGGGTTAAGGTAATCTTATCGTTTAAGGGTTTTGACACATCATTGTTTAATGTTCTTTTGCGGAACTATCTTAGTTTATATCTTCCTATATTGTTCATTTATCATTCTATATTCATCTTCTTATCTTTCCATATCATTCACTAATCCATTTTCTGAGTTTCAAAGAAAATTGACCTGTTCTTGACCAAAATCGACCAATTTTCCTTGTAGAACAGCTTGATTTTTATCCCAGTTAAGGAGTTTTAATCTAGATCGGGAACTGCAGCTTATCCTGCCATCATGTTTCATATTGTGTCATAGATGCCTTTTCAAGATAGGAGGACTGTAGAGTGATCTCGTGGAGTGATCATCCGAGGGTTTCCGTACATCTAGGATGTTATGGGCTTTTGGGATTATCTATATACGATGATACCGTTTTGATACTCGGTTGTGACTTTATATGCGTTACGACATATGATATTTCAGTTTATCAGTTTTGGTTTTTTATTTATTTGTGCCTTTTTCCAAGATCCGATGAACTTGTTGTCAGGCTAGGGTCGGGACCCATTGTGAGGTCCTAGCCCCATAGCACTCCGAGTCCTATGTATTTGGGGTGTTACACCCTCTCCCAATACTTCAACTTTCAACATCAACATTCATTTCTTCAATTGCCTCCCGTCCCACTAAGTCAAATCCAACACCACCTCAAGCTCATGTGGCTACACATCAATGAGCGAACATTCCCTCGACTAACACTGATCATGGAAACACATCTTCCACTCACTGGTTATTAGACTCTGTAGCATCTCATCATGTCACATCAGATCTCAACAATCTGGCGATCCATTACCCCTATAATGGCACTGCTATAATAATTATTTGTGATTGTACTAGCTTACCTATTCATCACATTGGTTCTACATTTCTTACTTCCAACTCTCACTCCTTCAAACTTTCTAATGTCTTACATGTTCTTCATATCAGGCGCAATATAATTTTTACTTTTCAATTGTGTAATGATAATAATGTGTTCCTTGAACTAACTCCCTTGTCATACTGCATAAAAGATCTCGACAGTAGTGAATGCCTAATGAAGGGTCCATGTAAGGGTGACATCTACGAACTACCAACAAGCATAACACGACCATAATTTAGGTCACCCATCCAACAGATTGCTTAGTCAACTTGAATCTATTTTATCCTTCTCTTATTGTATTATTGAAGGTTGTCATGCTTGCAAATCTAATAAAAGTTACAAGTTACCTTCCTCGAAATCATCTTGATGTTTTACTCATCCACTGGGGTCATCTTTAGTGATGTATGGACTTCTACGGTCATGTCTCAAGACAATGTCAAATATTACTTTATTTTTGTTGATCATTTTTCAAAATACTTCTGGTTATATCCAATAGCTCGAAAATCTAACACTTCTACTATTTTTATAAGGTTAAGCATATTCCTTGCCAGTCATGGAATATCAGACTTAACTTCTCCACCTCACACACCATAACACAATGACTTTGTTGAGCGTTGTCATAGGCATGTAGTAGAAACAACCTTATCCCTTCTTAATCATGTCAATCTACCACCTACACTATGACCTTATACTACCACCACAACTACTTTTTAATTAATATGCTAGTCGGCTACCCACACCCTTCCTTTCTAACAAATCTCCATATGAAGTGTAATTTAACAAAAGTCCAACTACACCAACCTACATAGTTTTGGATGTTTATGCTTTCCATGGCTCAAACCTTACACCAATCATAAACTTCACCCAAAGTCCACTCCTTTCAACTTTGTAGGTTACTCTCCTACACAACATGTTTATTTTTTTCTGAATCCAGTAACATGTTGTGTCAACTCCACTCGACATGTTAGATTCTTTGAAAATGAGTTTCCATATACCAAATTGTGTCTTCCTCATCCACATCTTCTGAGGCTATGTCACCCACATGGGGTAATATTGATCTTCCGGTGACTCAATAAACTGAATCAACTCTTGTCACATCTAAATCTTTTACATCTCCTCCTCTTTCTATGAATGACAATGTTACTCAACTAACTCCTCTTCTTTCACTTCATCCGATGACTCTCAATCCTTCTCCCCATCAACAACTAATAATGAACCTCCACCATCTCCTAATCCACCCCAAACCATTGTTACTAGATCTCATAATCACATACACAAACCTATTACCAAACTCAACCTCTTCCTATCTTGTACCTCCTCTACCTCGTTTGAACCTTGTACAGCAAAGCATGCCCTCCTTGATTTTGACTAGAAGGCATCTATCCTCACTCAATACAATGCCTAATACGCCCCCGCCTACTATGACACCTGAGGATGAAGACCGAGCTTTTGATGTGCGCTCCGATGGACCTATCATTACATCGCGCCAAAGCCATTGTGGGAGCCACTCAATCCTACGTGGATCAAACACGCTTTCATGTTGACATCGCTTCGTCTAACGCACCTCGGAACCTATCGGCGTTAACGGAAACAAGGCTCGAAGCCGTCTAGAAGGATGCATGACTCATGTTCCGTTATTGTCTCCTATTTTTATGATTATCAAACTATTTGAATCATTTTGTAATTTCGGCTAAAAATGACCCGTCTTTTCTGTATAAAAGAAGCTCGATTCATTTTCTATTCACGGACTCTTTTAAGCTAAAGCCTAGTTGAAGAGAAAATTGTCTCCTTCTTTATCTTGGGTTTTGTCAAATCATTACTACAGCGCTCGATCAATCTCGATACACTTAATCAATCTTGATCACTTCTCAACACTTCCTTCACCATCTCAATCATCTTCTTCGAATGCGATTTTTTCGGGTTTGCCACACCATCTTCATTCGCACTCAAAGGAGTAGTCGACTCTTAGCCCGGTCTAGTTCTCGTGCGTTCTTGACATCTCGATCACGCCATTAGTCAAGGACGCATCAATTGGTATCAGAGCAAGGGATCGTGCTAAGTTTCTTTACTTTCGATCTTGTGTACGTTTAACTAAATCCTTTTCGGCCCTTTTCTTTTTTGCCTTAGTTCTTCGCGTTCATTTGCCATTCATTCTTGCTTGTTTAATACCTATTGTTTGTGTGTATCTTAGAAGTCTGGCGTGAAAATGTCGCAGAATAATCATGATAAGCGGGAAGGTGACGATACCACTTGAGTGCCATTAACATTGGAAATGCTTGCTAAGAAGAAAGAAGACTTTCAACGACAAATGCTGGAAATGATTGGTAGCTTAATGGCCAATCAAAGAAACATGCAGGATCCACTACAAATTCAAGTCGACAATACAAACATGGATCAATAAAAGGCCAAAGGAAAGAAGAAGGTCGGGCCTTCACAACAACCAACCGAGAAACCTCGACTACACTCTGTGGTTGAGCATAATCATTCTCGGCTTGATCCTCAGCACACCGAGAGTGAACCCGACGAGGTTGACTGGACATTTTCGTCATGAGACTTGTAATTTGTGGATACCACAGATCATAAGGCCCGTGCTAAGCATCAAGAGAAGTACATTGAGAGTTCACCACCACGACATCATTCACACTCCAAGCATGGTGATAGTGACTCTCACTGCCCACACCGCAAAACAAAGGTCATCCCATATGACACAACTTCTAACCGTGACCGCTACCGGACTCAAGTTGATAGTGATGGTGAATCCAAATATGCGGATGACTTGGCGAATTTCAGTGACGACACAAATGATCTTGAGTTTGTGGCCAATCTTAGGCCACAATACCCTTCGGTGAGAGATCCGATAGAACATCGGGTTGAAGCGGAAGATTATATACCATCACCGGAAGAGGATATCCGCCCACCTCATCAAAGGACCAAACAACGACGCCGGAACCGAGGTGGTTGAGACCACCATAACCACAATGATATCACACCTTGCCCGAATATGTATCCAATCGCGTCAGGAAGGTAAGATCAAATTTCCATCTTTTAACAGTACTAATGATGTTTTTACTATTATCAATTGGAAAACATTATAATTATGAAGCTCACGAGAAGGTAGATGTTTCCACCATGCATTTTGAGGAATGAGCGAAAAACTGGTGGTCACGCTTTGAGTCAAGTCGGGCTATGAAAGGATATGCCCTGGTTGCAAGTTAGAACCAATTGGTCCATGCCATGACCAAGAATTACGTTCCCGACACGTTCAAAGAGAATATGCGGATGGAAATCACAAATCTTAACCAAGGGAACATCTCTCTGGATGACTACTTGGCCGAATTGGAGGACTTATATGAAAAAGCGGGAACTTCAGCGTCTCAATCGGCACTAAGACTAAGTTTATGACCGGCCTCAACCCGAAGATCCAAGAGACATCAAATATAGTTCCGTATAAGGATTTCAATATGTTGGTCCACGCCGCCAACAAAGGTCACAAAAAGCTTCAAGCTAAGGCGTCGACAAGGTACAATTCGACCCCTTTTAAATATGGTTATAATAGTAACTATCGCGGGTCAAGTGGGTCTTATTCGCAAGGACTTACTGATACATAGGATGGACTAAGTGGATCACGTGGAAATGTGACGGGACGTCAACACGATCAGCCACGAACCGCCGCTTGGCGCCCGATCATGTCCCCGATCGTGCGCCCCAGAGCGAGCAGTCTCGAAGCGTTGCTTGTGTGCCCGATCGTGCACCCTCTGTGCTCGATCGTGCTTCTGGCTAACGTTCTTCTGCTCCTTCCGTCGCCTATCTGAACGAGCCCATATGCTATAGATACGGAGGTATGGGTCACATTCAACGGGATTGTCCGAACAAGAAGGTCTTCTTCGCCGACGCTGAACGGGAGGATACCGGTCCTTATGAAGATGGCTAGATGACAATAATAAATGAGGAGGATGCGGATCCCCACGGGATGGATCCATACAACGATGATGAGGCATATTTCGCACCTCCTCAACGTAAGTTTATATTTTTGGTGAATAGGCGTCTTTTACCGGTAAGGCAAGTTGTGCCCATTGATCTACCCGAGAATTTGCATCATTTCGATGCATGGTAAATGACACAATGTTGTCTTTTATCATTGATTACGGATCGTGTTGCAACATTGTCAACCAACGGGTGGTCACACACTTTTGTTTGCCAACGGTTGCACACCCATAACCTTACGGACTCCAATGGATTTCCGATAAGACGAGCGACATGGTCACCCATCAAACATGGGTTAAGTTTTCCATTGGTGGATATGTTGATAACATACTTTGTGATGTTATCAACATGGACTTCACACATGTATTGTTTGGACGTCCGTGGCCATACGATCGTCGATCGTTTCATGACGGATGTCTTAATACATACATGTTCAACTTAAATGGGAAACGGGTAACACTAATGCATATGATACCACATGGGGTTCTTGTTAATTACGATGAGTGTAACCGATAAAAGGCCATTGAAGAGGCCAAGTTGACTAAGACGACGTTGGGCTTTGATAAGTTCACACCCGACTCCAACTCTGCAACGGAATGTGAGGATCACACCGGTCAACGACGAGTCTAGTCATTCCACTAGAAACGCCGGACACATGGATAGTTCCTTTCAAAAGAAATAAACGGATGGGGCTGTCCAAACCCATCTACAAACAACTCCCGCGACTACTATCAAAGGTAGTTGTGCCCCGCGCCTCCTTAATGCTCGTCAAACTGATTGGACTCCCGTGATTGCGGTAGAATCACCATGCTTTCTATTGGTTCCCAAGTGTTTAAAAGTAGCTCATGACATTCCTAATGTGCCGCACGAGGTGTCCTAGGTTTTGTGACTATTTCAAGACGTACTTTCCTAGGAGCTACCACTGGGTCTTCCGTCGCTTCGGGGAATCAAGCACCAAATTGACTTGGTGTTGGGTGCTTCATTGCCAAACCGGGAAGCTTATCGAGCTAGCCCATAAGAAACGAAGGAGTTGCAACGCCAAGTCCAAGACTTGTTAGATTGAGGGTATGTGCAAGAAACACTTTCTACATGTGTTTTCCCGGTTATCGTGGTGCCAAAAAAGACGGATCTTGGCGCATGTGTGTTGATTGTCGGATGATCAACCAAATAACGGTGAAGTACCGCCATCCGATACCGAGGTTGGATGATACATTGGACGAGCTCCATGGCGCCAACATATATTGCAAGATAGATCTTCGCAGCGGATATGATAGCATGTATTATATTCTATATTTTGGGATTGGTTTAGACATTTTATCTTCATAAATATGCATCTATGGATGTATATTATGCGATTATATTGTTGTTTTGTCTACCTTTGCGGGAAGCGAGGTCTACACCAAGTTTCATTGTAATTGTAGGGAGAATGGCACGTTTTGGACCGAAATAGAGCTAAGGAAGCTAAGGAAGCTAAGGAGTCATTGGAACTACATTCTGGAGCCTAGAGAAGATCTCAGGAAGCATGGAAATGATTTAGAAGATTGATTTTGAACCAGATTCGAGATGATTTACATTCAGTTGAGATTCACCTCGGTCAGCTATAGTATCACCTCGACCGAGGTGATCTTGAGGAGCATCCGGACCGAGGCGAACACCCTGCCGCCGGCGAGATCTTTATTTTTGGATGAGATCTTCTATTTTTGGAAGGAGAATATCATATATTTTTTGCTGGATATCTGGAAGGAAGATATTATATTTGGCTGATTTATTTTGAGATATATGGATATAATTTCTAGGAAATTATCTTTTTTAAGATATCTTATCTTTGGAAGATAATTCTCATATCTAAAGGGTTGGATTTTCTACAATTCAGCCATGCTGAGAGCATCCAGCAATCTTCGGATCAAGAATTTCTAGAGTTTTGAAGAAAGTTGAAGGAAGTTTGAAGGAAGTTTTGAAGTTCAAGGAAGGAATCATAGTTGGAGTTGGCTTTGAAGGAGTTTGTAAGATCTTCTTAGATTGCTTTTGGTTTCTTGTCTTTTCTGATTTGTGACTTGAGGAACGCTGATTTGTTGTTTGATTCATTCAGTTATTGAGACCTTTGTGTTAAGGTTTTCTTGCTTGAATATTGATTCCTTTCCAATATATTTGATTATTGTTATAATGATGATTGTTGGCTAAGTTTTAATGCGACTCTAGGGTGATTGGCTGAAAGTTGTGGGAAATACGATGATAGAATGATCTTAATCCCAGTAGGACCTTGAAAGCTCGAGTCTTCACCTCAACCGTAGAACACCTCGGTCAGTCATTGAACATCTCGGCCGGGATGGAATATTACTAAGCGAGGTGAACCTTTCCTTAACCTTATCTGAGTTAAGAGTTTAAGTTTGCCAAATACTATTCTTATTATACCTTTCCTGGTTCAATGCAAGCCTAGGATGAGACTTACCCGGTGATTTCTTTGCTTGTTTACCCAAGATCGAGAGTGTATGTAATAAAGGTTTATCCTTTATTTGGGTTTGAGTGTTCCTTCATCCCATCTTTGAGAGTTAGCCTGAGACTTACCCGGTAAAGGTTGATTCTATTCCCTTGGGTGGTGTGTTGGTTTGAGATTATAGTTCCTTGCCTTAGTACCTTGAGACTTACCCGGTAATATGAGCTTTGGTTTGGGATAGTGGGTACTGAGACTTACCCGGTGATATATTTCCACTTTAGAAACACCTTCCCTTTGCAAACCTCAGCTTTGTCCGCGTTATCCTTTGAGATCTTGAGTTGGAACCACAACTAGATGCTTTAATCCTTAGAATCCGCAATCTCTTTATCTGACTTTATATCATCTTTGATTGCTTAAATTCTTAGTCATTAGTTATTTGACAACCTGATTCCGTGCTTTGTTTCACCATAGTTCTTCAGTTCGCCCCCTGGAATTCTTGCTTTTATTACAATTGATCCGAACACTGCGGGTTCGCATATTGTTCAAACATACTTCTTGGGTTATAGATATAAAAGCTTGCACACACCTTTTGGAGCAAACAAGTTTTTGGCACCGTTGCCGGGGACTTGGTCTAGACCAAGCCTGCTTTCGACTACTCTACTTGAGTGTTTACGTAGGATCTTTCCTTAGGTTTATGCGAAGAACTCGTGCTGGAAAGGAAATCGTTCCCTACGATACCGAACCAGAAAAGACCTACAAGAGAAGATTGAAAGAAGGTAAGATGGCAAATCAAGACAATCGCGATCTTGAAGCCGAATTGAAGGTGTCATTGGAACAGCTACGCCTCAGTAAGGAAGAAGTGCAGCGAGAGAAGGACGAGACTCGCGCAAGAACAGAAGGAATCACCAATACCTAGTTGGTCTAGTGGGATGTGGTTCTAGAATTCTTAAGTGGTTAGTCTAAAGATTCGAGTTCGAATCCTCCCGGCGGCATGTATGGAAAAAAATGATATTGGGAGGGTACCCCCAGCAATGGGCCACGGTTTATTCCCGTCCCGGATGTAGAGTAGCGAAGTCAATCGAACCGGAAGTTACTTATCAACCTTTCAAAAAAACAGAAGGAGTCGAAGCAGATATGGCCGCTCTAAGGGCCCAGTTTCTACCTCGACCGATCCCAGATCCTCGACCGATGCAAGACCCAGTTCATGTTGCCCCGGCCGAGGTACACTTACCACCTCGGATGCCTATCCGAGAAGTTCTCTGTGCTGGAATTCCACAAACCCTAGGACAGAGGATGGACCCTAATCAGCAAGTCAGGCGTCCAAGAGTCAACCTAGGTGATCCAGTTGAGCATGATTATGAACTTTGACCGCAAGTTCTAACCATGACTCGAAAATGTCAATTTGGAGGTTTGGAGAGAGAATCTCCGCATCAGCATTTGCAAAACTATGAGATTCTGATGGAGACTTTGAGACCTTCAAGAGTGGAGAATAACAACTACAAGTTGAGGCCTTTCTATTTCTCTTTGAAAGACAAGGCTCTTGCTTGGTATCAATCTCTTCCGGCCGGAAAAATCAACACTTGGGAAGAGATGACGACGGAGTTTCTTACTAAGTTCTTTCCTCCCTCTAAGACCGTTGAATTGAGGGGGAAGATTAATGCTTTTATTATGAAGGACAAGGAGAGTTTGTCCAAGTCATGGGAGAGATTCAAAGATCTTCTATTGGATTGCCCACATCATGGGATTCCAAAGTTCGAGTTGCTGGAAATTTATTTCAAGGGATTGGATGGAGCTACTCAATTCAATCTCCAACTACTTTCAGCCGGCACATTCATGGACATGCAAATAGATGAAGCTTGGGATTTCATTGAAAAGAAAGCTTTACACATTAGGAGAGTTAGCTTCCAAGACACATCATCAAATGGAGCTCAACTCACCTCGCTTAGCAATGAGGTAAAAGCTTTAAAGGAGCTTTTAGTAGCTCAAACAAAGAACGAGCAAGATGGAGGATATCAAGGAAGAAACAACTATCAAGGGCCGCAGAACAACAACTACAACAACAATAGAAACTCCAACAACAACAATTGGAGATCTAATCAACAAAAATCCCGGTAACCCTTATTCTCATGCTAATAATGCTTTTAACGCCCCCTCTTCTTCTTCTACTCCATTGAGAAGCCAGGAGCCTGGATCAAGTTCGTCTCAGCCAGAAAAGAAGGATGTTGTGATGGAGGCAATTTTGATCAAGCTCAACGCTATGGAGACATCGATGAATTAATTTTCGAAGGCACAAAAAGCCTTAGAGCAACAATTCTTCAACAAGGAGAATGAAGCGCCAAGAGATCCAGGGAAGCTCCCAGCAAGGAAAGAGAGCAACCCTAAGGGACAGATTATGGCAATTACAGTACCCTAAGGGACAGATTATGGCAACCCTAAGGGACTGAAAACTACATATCCAGTACCTCGGTCGAGCCACGACTAGACAAACACTTCGGTCGAGGTGCCAACCGAGGCGGAGCCCCAGCAAGCGAAAGAAAAATTTGAAGTTTATATTCCACCTCCTGCATATAAACCACCACTTCCATTCCCTCAGTCAAGGGCGAGGTCACATCTAGACAGGCATTTTGGTAAGTTTCTAGACCTTATGAATAAACTACATATTAACATCCCTTTCCTTGATGCCATTCTAGGGATGCCCGCCTATGGAAAGTTTCTGAAAGAGATTCTATCAAGGAAGAGGAAGCTGGAAGATTTTGGGGAAGTAAGGATGACATCTAAGTCTTCAGAGCTTATTCAAATCATGAAGGAGAAGATGCCACCCAAATTAAGAGATCCCGGTTCATTTTGCATTCCCATTCAAGTTAGGGATGTAACTTATGATGCATTGTTTGATCTAGGAGCCAGCGTGAGTATCATCCCGTTGGAGCTATGTGAGAAAGTCGGACTTGGAGAGCCCAAGCCGGTAAAGATGATGCTATACATGGCGGATCGCTCCATTACCCATTCCGTGGGCATTTTGGAAGACGTTCCCATCAAGTTAGGTAATTTGTACTTACCTATAGACTTTGTTGTACTTGACATTCCCGCAGATTATCCCGTTCCTATCATTCTCGGGAGACCATTTCTAGCAACTTCGGGTTGCAATGTGGATTGCAAGAACGCCAAGTTGAAATTCAAAATTGGTGGAGATCATGTGGAGTTTGCATTGCTTGCTTCAATGAAGGGAGAGCCGCTGGAGGATGATATCTTCAACATCTATGATGAAGAAGAATCAAGAGAATTGGTGAGCTCTATCCTTATTAACGATCTTCTTGAAAAAGTTCTTAGGTTTAGTTTAATGGAGGAAGGTATAGATGTCTCTTGTGATGCAGATATACAGAGCTTAAAGGCAGTGGAAGCAAATCCAGGAGCTAAGATTGAGAAACTAATCCAGGAGAAGAAAAACAACTTAGGTTTCGGTCCCAATTACAGTACCTCGACCGAGGCACTTCCTGGATTAAGCTATGTGTTCTTATCTGAATAACATCTCGGTCACCCACCTCGGTCACCAACCGAGGTCGCAAGCGAGATGATGGCAACTGATACTTCTGAAAATCCAGTTCTTCGATCTAAGTTTACTTCACTGGAAGGAGAAGGCACAAATCCACCTCAAAAAGCACCCCAGTCGTGGAGCTTAAATCACTTCCTAGTCACTTGAGGTATACTTTCCTTGGCCCGGATTCTACTTATCCCGTTATCGTTAGTGCTTCTCTTTGTGAGACTGAATTGTCTAAACTGATGCATGTTCTGAGGAAACACCGAAAGGCTTTGGGTTATACTATTGATGATCTTGTTGGTATTAAGCCTTCTTTTTGCATGCATAAGATACTAATGGAAGACGATCATAAGACTTCACGGGAACCTCAAAGATGGTTAAATCCGATCATGAAAGAGGTTGTGAAGAAGGAAATTCTTAAGTTGTTGGATGCATGTATCATATTTCCCATATCGGATTGCAAGTGGGTGAGCCCGGTGCATGTAGTTCCAATGAAAGGAGGGATGACCGTTGTGACGAATAAGAACAACGAGTTTATTCCTACTAGGACCGTTACGGGCTGGAGGATGTGTATCGATTATAGGAAGCTAAACGTGGCCACCCGGAAGGACCACTTCCGCTTCCCTTCATCGACTAAATGCTTGAACGGTTAGCTCAACACTCCAATTTTTGCTATCTAGATGGTTATAGTGGCTTCTTTCAGATTCCTATCCATCCGGATGATCAAGAGAAGACAACTTTCACTTATCCAGGGGGAACATTCACTTATAGGAGGATGCCATTCGGATTGTGTTACGCACCTGCTACCTTTCAGCGTTGTATGATGGCTATCTTTTCCGAGTACATTGAGGAGATCATGGATGACTTTTCGGTATATGGTTCCTCTTTTGATAATTGTTTGGCTAACCTTTCTCTAGTGCTACAACGTTGTGAAAACACTAATCTTGTTCTAAATTGGGAGAAGTGTCACTTTATGGTTAGCGAAGGAATTCTTTTAGGACACCTCGTTTCCAACCGAGATATTGAGGTCGATCGAGCTAAGATCGAGACTATTGAGAAACTTCCTCCCCCTTGTTCTGTTAAGGGTGTGCGTAGTTTTTTCGGGCATGCAGGTTTCTACAGGAGGTTCATCAAGGATTTCTCAAAAATCTCTAAACCGCTCACTAATCTTTTGAATAAGGATATTGTTTTAGAGTTGCGGATCACCTCAGCCGGCTACCTCCCTCCTCACTCGAGAAGGATAACCTACCCATAGATGATTCATTTCCCGATGAGCACTTGCATTTATTGGAACGTTGGATAGACTTCTTTGTCTCACCCCATGATGAAAGTGAAGTATGGGGTGAAGACACCTTTCAGCATGTTTGAGAATGATGTACGGTCCAGCCAACGACCTTAAACCAAGCGCTTCTTGGGAGGCAACCCCAAGTATTGCTTTCTTTTCCCTTTTCTAGCTTAGTTTTAAATAATTTGCTTCGTTTTGTTTTTGCATCCTCTAGACAGGAACCAGGTACTCTCTAAGGAAGGATTACAGCTTAGGAGCTACACTGGAAGGACAAAAGTTTGAGAAATTGAGAAGACGAAGCTTCACTGAGACACACCTCGGTTGTTGTCACAACACCTCGACCGAGATGTTCTTGGGGCAACCGAGGCAACTAGGTCTGACATCCAGTTAGACACCTCGGTCCGGCCGGGACCACCTCGACCGAGGTGAAATCAAATTCAGCGAGGGGTATAAAAGGTGAGACGGTTTTCTCTCTCTTCACTTTTCCCTCCCAAAGTGCGAATGACCACGGCGGCCCTAACTCCTCAAATCTTCAAATCTTGCTCGTTTTCCACGATTCTTGGCTTGATTACACCAGCGGAAGCAAGAGGATTGGTTTTCAAGCATCAAACAGCAAGGAAAAAGCTCAAATTCTGCAGAATCTGGGTATTTCGTTCCGAAGCCTTAACCTCTTCTTCTTTTACTCATTTAGCATAGATATGGCTTTAGTTGCCACTGTTTATTGTTTAAAAGGATATAAGTACCCCTTAGGAAGCCATTGGAAGTGATTTGGGGGAAAAGAACTTACAAATTCAGACGGTGAATACGAACAGCCCTTCGCCTCGGTCCTGTCGGTTATGTCTCGGCCGAGGTGTTCTTGAGGCAACCGAGGTGACTTGTCAGAAATCATGAGTAGCAGATCTGATTGCCAGTTGGTCTTGAGAGACAGACCTAGTAGTTCCCACCAGTCATCTCCCTCTTCTGCTTCACAGTATTCGATTCCGGTGATCCACGAGCGACAACAGGCTGACTATGACCGTATTTGCGGGCGTCCTATCGTTGCCCGCATTTTCTTGACGTTTTTTCCTTCGAGTGCCTCCATGTGGCGGAGGACTTGAGGAAGATGATCTCCATGGTAGGAATAGAGGAGTTCATGGAGGTTAGAGCGTCGGCTTATCTGCCTTACATTCCATATCCACCACCACCAGCTGACGAGGATTAGAGCTGCATGGATTTTCTTTCTTTATTTATTATGCAGTTCAGCTAGGTCCGGTGAGTATTCTGTTCTTTAGACTTATATTTGACCCATTGGGACAATGTGTCCCAAGTATGGGGTATTTGGATGTATTTGCTTGACTTATGTGATGCTTGTATGACTCTCGGATATTTATGATCTTCTTTTATTTACTTGGCTCTATGTGTTTATTTGTCATTACATGCATACATACAGGTTTTTGTTTAAGAAAAGCGTCGAAAACTGGTTTGAAAAAAAAAATTTATGACCTCGACCGGGACGTTCATGGCCGGTCGAGGATGAACACTTCGGATGACGCCAGAACACCTCGACCGAGGTGGGTTTTTAACTGAGAGTTTTCAAAACGTTTTGTGCTTCTTCTATGGATATGACCTCAATGATGATTTTGTTTGCATATTGGTTTTGAAATCTTTATATGCTCGAAAGGTTTTATGATATGTTTAAGTTGCAAAATGCTTTGTTTGAAGTTTTAGCATGTTTAATACTTTATTTTTATCAAAATTATGTTAAATTTGAAGGTTGACACCACATGATGAGTTCTCTCACATTCTTCCTGTGATGATTAAGGCAATTCATTCTCTTCTCTTCTTCTTCTTGACCATGCTTTAGCCTCTCATATACATATTTGCCTCCCTTTACCTATCCGGGAATTTGGAAGCAAGAAAAGAAAAGCAAGTGAAAGTGAAGTTGAGATGTTGGCTGAAAGTGTTAGAAAGAAACAATTAGGTTTGGGGAAGTCAATCATGATGATGAGTAACTCGGCACTATTCACATAGCCGGGTGTTTGTGCCTTGCCAAAGTCGGATTGAGCGATATAATCCTAACGGGTCATGGTATGTGCATCAAGGGTTTGAGGCATCTCAAGAAATTGATGATTAATGATCTCCTAGGCTTCGGTTATTGTGCACCTTTGTCCATGCATCCCAAAAAGTAAAGTAAAAATAAGCAAAGCTTATTGGTGGAAGATGTTGTGATTCAAAGAAAGTGAAGTAAGATCCTATTCCCGGATTCTAGCACCACATACCCTATATACATCCCACCCTGACACGTTTTTTAACCTCTTTTGGAAGCCCTTGAGACCTCGAGCTTGTTGATTGACTTGGTGGTTTAAATTGGATTATACATGATTGATTTCGATAAATATGATTTATCATTCATTCTATGATTTTATTCAAAGATGAACAACTTTCCTATATTTATAAAATGTTTTGATCATGTCTTGATTTTATTTGCCATGAAGCATTCTCTTAGAGTAATTTATGAGTTGAGTACACCACCAAAATGTTTTGAAATGCTTTTTATTGATTTTTCTGACTTATAATCCATTCTATCTTGTATCTAAGATTTGGAACTTGCTTGGAGACAAGCAAGGGACAAGTATGGGGTATTTTGATAGATCGTATTATAGTCTATATTTTGGGATTGGTTTAGACGTTTTATCTTCATAAATCTGCATGTATGGATGTATATTCTGCGATTATATTGTTGTTTTGTCTACCTTTGCGGGAATCGAGGTCTACACCTAGTTTCGTTGTAATTGTAGGGAAAATGGCACGTTTTGGACCGAATAGAGCTAAGGAAGCTAAGGAGTCATTGTAGCTACATTCTGGAGTTTAGAGAAGATCTCACGAAGCATGGAAATGATTTAGAAGATTGATTTTGGACCAGATTCGAGATAATTTACATTCAGTTGAGATTCACCTCGGTCAGCTACAATATCACCTCGACCGAGGTGATCTTGAGGAGCATCCCGGACGAGGCGAACACCTTGCCGCCGGCGAGATCTTTATTTTTGGCTGAGATCTTCTATTTTTGGAAGGAGAATATCATATATTTTTATCTAGATTTCTAGAAGGAAGATATTATATTTGGCTAATTTATTTTGAGAGATATGGATATATTTTCTAGGAAATTATATTTTTAAGATATCCTATCTTTGGAAGATAATTCTCCTATATAAAGGGTTGGATTTTCTACAATTCAGCCATGTTGAGAGCATCCAGCAATCTTAGGATCAGGAATTTCTAGAGTTTTAAAGGAAGTTTGAAGGAAGTTTTGAAGTTCAAGGAAGGAAGGAATCATAGTTGGAGTTGGCTTTGAAGGAGTTTGTAAGATCTTCTTAGATTGCCTTTGGTTTGTTGTCTTTTCTGATTTGTGACTTGAGGAATGCTGATTTGTTGTTTGATTCATTCAGTTATTGAGACCTTTGCGTTAAGGTTTTCTTGTTTGAATATTGATTCCTTTCCTATAAATTTGATTATTGTTATCATGATGATTGTTGGCTAAGTTACTTATGCGATTCTAGGGTGATTGGCTGAAAGTTGTGGGAAAGACGATGATAGAATGATCTTAATTCCAGCAGGACCCTGAAAGCTTGAGTCTTTACCTTAACCGTAGAACACCTCGGTCAGTCATTGAACATCTCAGCCGGGATGGAATATTACTGAGCGAGGTGTAACTTTCCTGAACCTTATCTAAGTTAAGAGTTTAAGTTTGTCAAATCCTATTCTTATTATACCTTTCCTGGTTCAATGCAAGCCTAGCATGAGACTTAGCCGGTGATTCCTTTGCTTGGTTACGCAAGATCGAGAGTGTAGGTAATAAAGGTTTATCCTTTATGTGGGTTTGAGTGTGCCTTCATCCCATCTTTGAGAGTTAGCCTGAGACTTACCCGGTAAAGGTTGATTCTATTCCCTTGGGTGGTGTGTTGGTTTGAGATTATAGTTCCTTTCCTTAGTACCTTGAGACTTACCCGGTGATAGGAGTTTTGGTTTGGGATAGTGAGTAGTGAGACTTAGCCGGTGATCTATTCCCACTTTAGAAACACCTTCCCTTTGCAAACCTCATCTTTGTCCGCGTTATCCTTTGAGATCTTGAGTTGGAACCACAACTAGATGCTTTAATCCCTATAATCCGCATTCCCTTTATCTGACTTTATATCATCTTTGATTGCTTAAATTCGTAGTCATTAGTTATTTGACAACCTGATTCCGTGCTTTGTTTCACCATAGTCCCTGTGTTCGACCCCTGGAATTCTTGCTTTTATTACAATTGATCCATACACTGTGGTTCGCATATTGTTCAAGCATATTTCTTGGTTTATTAATATTAAAGCTTACACACACTTTTTGGAACGAACAGGATACCACCAAATACGCATGGCAGAGGGTGACGAATGGAAGACGTCCTTCAAGACAAAGTACAAGTTATTCGAGTGGTTTGTCATGCCATTTGGACTAACCAATGCTCCATCCACCTTCATGCACTTGATGAACCACTTATCTATCGCCCTTTCTTGGGGAACTTTTGTGTTGTGTATTTTGATGATATTTTAATATATCGCAAAACACTACAAGACCACGTCGAGCACCTTAGCCAACTGTTTGAGGTGTTACGAAAGGAGCGCTTATATGCATATTTTTAAAAATGTGTATTTTGCTCTGACACAATGGTTTTTCTCGGCTTCGTTGTGCCTAAGGACGGACTACAAGTAGACGAATTTAAGGTTCACGTTATTCGGGAGTGGCCTACTCCTAATACGGCCACCATGGTTCGAGCCTTTCTCGCCTTAGTAGGGTTCTATCGACATTTTGTCAAGGATTTTAGCTCAATAACTACCCCGTTGCATAAGCTTACAAGCAAGGACATTACGTTTGAGTGGTGTAACATCCATACAAAAGCTTTTGAAACACTCAAGGATCGCTTATGTAATGCGCCATTGCTTTAACTTCTGAATTTTTTTAAAACCATTGAAGTTGAATGTGATGCATCTAACAATGACATTGGTGGCGTTCTTCTCCAAGATAGACGTGCTATTGCATATTTTAGTGAAAAACTAAGCGGTCCTTCGCTAAACTATCCTACCTATGACAACGAACTATTTGCTTTAGTTCGTTGTCTTATGTCATGGCAGCATTATTTGTGGCCTAAGGAGTTCGTGATTCCTACGGATCACACAACTCTTTCTTACCTTAAGTCGCAAACAACGCTAAATCGGGCCACACTAGCTAGGTAGAGTTCCTTGAGACCTTTCCCATATATCATCTGGCATAAGAATGTCAAAGAGAACGTGATTGCCGATGCCTTATCTTGGCGTTATATCATGCTTACCATTCTTGACGCCAAGATTCATAGTATTGCTCTTATAAAAGATTTATATGTCATGAATCTGGACTTCAAAGACATCTACGCCATATGCCTCAATCTCCGAGAGAATGAGACATTTTTTTTATATGTGTTGGTTTTTTGTTTAAAGCGGGGAAAATTTGCATTTCACGCTCTTCAATTAGACATCTATTTATAAAGGAGGGGGTCATGAGGGTCATAGTCACTTTGGTGTCACTAAGACTCACGCAACCTATAAGAGAACTTTTATTGGCCCCACATGAGGAAGCATGTGACCAAGTATTGCAATGCTTGCATTACTTGTAATCATGCTAAATCACGGCAAGGTCCACAAGGCTTGTGCACCCCCTACCTATACCAATGGGACATTGGGAGGACTTTTCTATGGACTTTGTCATGGGGTTACTAATGTCCAAGAGAGGCCAAGACTCCATTTTTTATGGTAGTCGATCGTTTCTCAAAAATAGAACATTTTATTGCATGCAGAGTACACATAATGTGACGGAGATCGCTAACTTATTCTTTGATAATGTTGTACAGTTGCATGGCATTCCGCGTTCTATTGTTAGCGATAGGAACGTGAAGTTGGTGAGCCATTTTTGGAGGACCTTGTGGGGTAAGATTGGAACCAACTTTTTATTTTCAAGTTGTTACCACCCACAAACAAATGGTCAAACAGAGGTGACCAACTGGACATTGGGCGCTCTAGTTAGAGCCGTCCTTAGGGCAAATCCACGTGGATCGGAGGAATTACTTTCAATTGTCGACTTTTATTAGAACACGTCCATACACTCGGCAACAAAACTGATGCCGTTCGAGGTAGTTTATGGGCGTAACCCATACATGCCCATGTACTTGACTCCTCGCCCGCTGATGGATGGCGACCGTGTTTTAACCGCCAACCGGGCTGAATTGGCTCGTAAGCTCCATGAGAGGACAACGATGCAGCTGGAACGACGAGCCAAGTAGTACACGGACCAACACAACAAGGGCCGCCGGGACATTGTGTTCCAACCCGGGGACTTGGTGTGGTTGCACCTACGCAAGGAAAGATTTCCGGACTTGCGCCGTTCGAAGCTATCACGACGGGAACTTTCCGGGTTATCCAACTATTGAACTCACGCGACCTTCAACGTCGCCGATTTTCAACCATACACCGAGTCCTTATTTGATGATAGTAAAACGGGACGTTTCATAACCAATTGATGGAGACTGATGCGCCCCCACATACTATGACATCCGAGGATGAAGATCGAGCCTTTGATGAGTGCTTTGACGGACCTATCACTAGATCATGCGACAAAGCCATTGAGAGAGCCACTAAATCCTTCATGGATCAAACACGCTTTCATCCTGACATCGCTTAATCTAACGCACCTCGGAACCTATCAACGTTAACGGAAACAAGGCTCGAAGCCGTCTAGAGAGATGCACGGCTTATGTTCTGATGTTATCTCGTATTTGTATGATTTCCAACTTATTGGAATCATTGTGTAATTTCCACATAAAACGACCAGGCTCCTCTATATAAGAGAAGCTCGGTTCATTTTCAATTCATGAACTCTTTTAAGCTAAAGCCTAGTTCAAGTGCAAATTGTCTCCTTCTTTCGCTTGGGTTTCGTCAATCATTACTACAAGACTCACGAATCTCGATACACTCAATCAATCTTCATCAGTTCTCAACACTTCCTTCACCATCTATATCATCTTCTTTGAATCGGATTCCGCCGGGTTCGTCGCACCATCTTCATTCGCATGCAAAGAAGTAGTCGACTCTTAGCCCGGTCTAGATCTCGTGCGTTCTTGACATCTTGATCACACCATTAGTCAAGAACGCATCAATGCCCTAATCATTAATTGAACTTGGAATCTTGAATTTGTAGATGTAGCTACTAATGTCATTAGATGCAAGTGGATCTTTAGAACAAAATTCAACCCTGGTGGCTCAGTTGAAAGGTTCAAAAAACGTCTTATTTCTAAAGGATTCAACTAAAGACTTGCCATTGATTACAGGAGACCTTTAGTTCAGTTGTCAAACCAGTAACTATAAGACTCATCCTACACTTGGTTGTCAACAAAGGATGGTTATTAAGACAAATTCGTATTTATGATGCATTTCTCCAAGGTCATCTTATAAAAGCAGTGTTCATCAAGCAACCACCCAACTTCATTGATCCAGACAAACTCAATCATGTGTTTCAACTCTAGAAAGTCATCTATAGTCTCAAACAAGCTCCAAGAGCTTCGTACAATAAGCTTCGATCTCACCTTCTCCATATAGGTTTTCTCAACTCAGTCTCTGGTACCTCTTTATTTTATTTAAAACTATCCTTGGGTGTTGCTATCTTCAAGTGTATGTGGATGATATCTTTGTCACATGTACATGTTAGCATGAAATATTGTGATATTTTAGGCACGTTTTCTAAACGTATTTGATTCATATTGATAGTCTTTGATTGAACTTTGTGCATATGTGAGCTAGTATTACCTATATTGTCGATATGGATGTCTACACTAGTTCTATGTTGATTATAGGTGATTTGGAGCTATTTCCGAACGGAATCGAGCAAAGGAGAGTTGAGTTGATATGTCCATGGATTAGGAACGTTCTTTGGAAGCAATTTGGAGTCTTAGCTTGAGGAATGCACGAGTTTAGGGAAGAATCACGTTCTTGCCCTAAACCACGCCCTAAAAAACGGCCGTATCACATTCCACGTTCAATTCCACGACCGTGGATTTGGAGTCAGAAATTCATGTCCATTCCAGGGGATTACACGGCCGTGGAACATATGTTGCAAACCGTATTTGTTTCCACGCTCTAAATTACGGTCGTGGAACACTTCCACGACCGTGATCTTGGCGAATCTTTTCGCCACACTTTAAAGCCACGATCTTTTAAAGATTGGGCCGGGCCGACGTTTTGCCCTACACTATAAAAAGACGGACGAAGCAAGATTCCATCACCTTCGCTACCCCGTTTACCCTCATTCATCACCGCTTAGACACGAAGACACTTCGTTTAGTTTGCTTGGAAGCAATTGACGTCTCTTGGAGGAGATCGAAGTTCGTGTTTGGAATTCCTCTAATCTCGCACTTTTGGTGGAGATTGCTGTTGAGATCTCCGGACTGGCGGAAGATCGAAGTTCTTGGAAGATTTTGCAAGAAGATCTCTCTTCTTGATTAGGTTTGATTTGGAAAACGGATTGACATCCCGTTTTCTTTTCTTTCCCAAGATTACGATTGCTTGTTCTATTGTGAATCTTTTGACATTACTTGTTCTCTTTGTGACTTTGAGATTGAATTGAAGATTATTGAAAGTTCTTGAAAGTTTTCATCTTTTTATCTTTTAATTCTTGAATTGATATCAACATGATTGTTATTGGCTAAAAACCCTTAACAATTCTAAGGTGAAGGGTTGATAGTTGTGGCTTAGATGATGATAGATCGATCGCAAACAGATTAGACCCTGAGAGTTAGAGAATTATCGCTAACAACCCTAAATTACGGCCTGTTCTTGAGTCCACGGCCGTGGAACCTCAAGAACTAACCGTGATTTCCCTTAAGTCTACGAACCTGCTTTTACTTTAATCTAAAGTTAAAGATTTGCTTTAGCTTAAGTTTAGACTTGTCTTTTCTAGGTGGTAGTGAAGCCTCAACAACCTCTACCTCGATTGTGAGTGTCACAACCTCAATCGGTTAAGTTAGTCTTGATCCTTGGGTTATAAGTTTGGGTATTTGACACTAATTCTCGCTAATAGAATCCCTCTATATTGAGCCTCAACAACCTGTATAGAGAGTGCCTTGTAGGTGAGTTATATAAGGTTTTTGGAACTTCACCGTACGATTACCTTACATTAGTATACTTTTGCATATCTCAACTCTATCTTTACATCATTAAGTATATCTTGAATCGATTGCCACAGCTGGATACCTGGATCTTTAGGATTGTTGTTTTCCCAATAATTTGCAAAACTCCCATATTTACTTGCTTGATAACCTGCAATCGAGTTCGCTCCCCCCAAATCCCTGTGTTCGATACTCTGGAATTCTTGCTTAACTATATCGATCCGTACACTACGGGTTCGCTGCTTGATTCTAGTTTTATAAATTTAAAACTTATTTGCACACACCTCTAGGGGCGAACAAGTTTTTGGCGCCGTTGCCGGGGATTTGGTTTAGGCCGAATCCGGTAGCCGGTTGTCAAGCTTGGGAGCTTGCTCTCGTTATTTGATATCTCTTTGAGTGCATGCGCAGGTCTAGGAACACCGCAGATCTCTTACCTCTTGATCAAGAGCTAGAGAAAACCTTGAGGCAAAAGCGCAAGGAAAAGAAGATGGCCGAAGAACACGAACGTGATCTTCAAACGGAGTTGGCGGAGAAGGAAGCTCAACTCCGATGGAATGAGACTCTCCGCCAGGATGAGATGGATCGTCATCAATCTCAAATTAACGGTCTACAAGACATGATCTTCCAAATGAGGATAAAGATGAGCGACCTTGAGAATAAGGGAAGCAAGAAGTCCTCAAGAAGGAGATCAAGGTCTAGAAGAAAAAGCCACTCATCCGCCGATGATAGCGACTCTTCCATGCCACCGTTGGAAGAGATTGATCCCACGATCAATATGAATCCTTTCCATCCACAAGGAGCTGCTAATCGCCGCATTCCATCTAGGAATGCGAGAGTCGAACGTGTGGATAATGAGTCAAGAACTCTTGGCCAGCGGATGGATCCAACACAACAACCACGCCGCTTGGGTGTGAATTTTGATGCTGAAGATATGCAAGGGTTTAGCTTTAACCCTCAAGTTATCACTCTTGTTCGCCAAAGCCAATTTGGCGGTACAAGCGCTGAATCTCCACACCAACACTTGCAAAACTTTGAGTGTATGATGGAGACGATGAGACCGAAGAATGCTACTACCAACAGCTATAAGCTCAAACCTTTCTTTTTCTCTTTGAAAGGGAAAGCGTTGTCATGGTATCAAGCTCTTCCCAATGGGAAACTAGACACGTGGGAAGACCTTTCCGCGGAGTTTCTCACCAAATTCTTTCCGCCCTCCAAAACGGCGGAACTTAGAGGTAAGATTAATGCTTTTTCCATGAGACCTAACGAAAGTTTGTTTCAATCTTGGGAAAGGTTTCAGGATTTACTCTTGGATTGCCCTCATCATGGCATATCCAAGCTTGCCTTGCTGGAGATCTACTACAAAGGGCTGGATGCGGGAACGCAATTCAACCTCCAATCCCTCTCATGCGGAACGTTCATGGACATGAGAGAAGATGACGCTTGGGACGTCATTGAGAAGCAAGCAAGAGTCATAGAGAAGTATTCCCACCGGAAAGCGGAGGGAAATCGTGTAGAGCAAGGAGCGAAGCTCACACATGAAGCTCAAAATCAAATCTTCTCCCTCAACAATGAGATCAAAGAGTTGAAGGAGACTATCAAGAGCAACTTCCCAAAGCAACAAGAGAAGGATGTTGGCTATTTGGGCAACAACAATGGCGGTGATAACACCAACCGCAACAACAATAACCGGAACAATAACCGGAATAACAATTGGAATGGAAACAACAACAACCGGAACAACAACAATTGGAACAACAATCGGGGTTCAAACAACAATAATTGGCGCTCCAATCAACAAAATTCCGGTAACTCTTATCCTTCCAATTCTAATTCGCTAACTCCACCTTCCTCTTCCTCTACTCCTTTGAAAAGCCAGGGGCAATCATATAATGGAGGAAATAATACGGGAAAGGAGAAGTCTGATCCCATGTTGGAGACAATCTTGGGAAAGCTTCAAGGGTTGGAGAACCGCCTCATCAAGGTTGATGATCAAGTCTCTAAGGTTGACAAAGCTCAAAAAGTTTTGGAAAACCAATTGTTCAACCACGCGGAGGAAGTTCCTAGAAATCAAGGGAAACTTCCAGGAAAGACGGAGGACAACCCTAAGGGAAGGGTAATGGCGATTACAACTAGGAGCGGAGTGACTACCACCGATCCGCAGCCTACGTTCGTTGAAGTCCCCGTAGAGAAGGACAAAGGAAAGGGGAAGGAGAAGGAAGATGTCTATGTTCCCCCTCCAGCTTACAAACCTCCCCTTCCGTTCCCTCAATCTAGAGCGCGAGCACGCCTAGACAAACAATTCGGTAAGTTCATAGAACTCATGAGCAAGCTACATATTAATATACCCTTCATTGATGCTATTGTAGGTATGCCGGCTTATGGCAAGTTCTTGAAGGAGCTTCTCTCTAACAAGAGGAAGCTAGAAGATTTCGGTGAAGTCAAGATGAGTTCGGATTCTTCGGATCTCATCAAGACTATGAAGGAGAAAATGCCCCCAAAGTTGAAGGACCCGGGGTCATTTTGCATTCCCGTTGGAGTGGGAGATGTCACATATGACGCTTTATGTGACTTGGGAGCAAGTGTGAGCATCATACCACTTGCATTATGTAGGAAGATCGGTTTAGGCGAACCTAAACCGGTCAAGATGACGTTATACATGGCGGATCGATCCATCACTCGCCCCGTCGGTATTGTAGAAGACGTCCCGGTCAAGCTAGGTAAATTCTTTGTCCCTATTGACTTTGTCGTGCTTGACATTCCTGCAGATAGTCCGATCCCGATCATACTCGGAAGACCGTTTCTTGCAACTTCCGGCTGCATGGTCGATTGCAAGAATGGGAGACTCGCTTTTGATATTGGAGAAGAGAAAGTAGAGTTCGTTCTTTCCACTCTAGTAAAGGAGCCAATCTTTGATGAGGATATTTACGATATCCAAGATGAAGAAGGTTTGTCTAGGGAGGAGGTAAGTGCGATTCTCTTTAACGATCCTTTACAAAAGGTTATCACTATGAGTCTAACCAATGTAGGGGAAGAAGAAGAGTGCAAAGTGGAAATTGAAGCCTTAGAAGCACAAGAAGAGAGGCATGAAGTGGAGTTTGAGAAACTCCACGATGAGGCTGAGAATGTAAGAATCCACGGTCATACCCTGTATTCCACGACCGTGGATTTCACAACCAAAATCGACCTCCATTCCAAGGGATTACACGGCCGTGGAACACATGGAGAGGCCGTAATTCTGACCGTGGAAGAGGGTGATCGGCTTACTTCTTCAACTTCTTTCGATTCTTCTCCAAACCACTCAACAACCTTAGAAACTTCTAAGGAAACATCGGATGCCCCTCAAGGACCATTGGAAGCTCCGAAAGTGATGGAACTCAAACCACTTCCTACTCATCTAAGGTACGCTTTTCTTGGATCTAATTCTACCTTTCCGGTCATTGTTAGCTCCGAACTAAGCATAGATGAACATGAACAGCTCATGACAGTCCTTAGGAAACATAGAAAAGCCATAGGCTACACTATTGAGGACTTAGTAGGAATCAAACCCTCCCTATGTATGCATAAGATACTAATGGAGGAGGATTTTAGAACTTCAAGACAACCTCAAAGGCGGTTGAATCCGACCATGAAGGAGGTTGTCAAGAAGGAAATTCTTAAACTTCTTGATGCAGGTATCATTTATCCTATCTCCGATAGCAAATGGGTGAGTCCAGTTCAAGTAGTTCTGAAGAAGGGAGGAATGACGGTCATCACCAACAAGAACAACGAACTCATTCCTACCCGAACCGTGACTGGATGGCGAATGTGCATAGACTACCGCAAGCTCAACAACGCGACGCGGAAGGATCACTTTCCCTTACCATTCATCGATCAAATGCTTGAAAGGTTAGCACAACATTCACATTTTTGCTACCTTGACGGTTATAGTGGTTTCTTTCAGATTCCGATACATCCGGACGATCAGGAGAAGACCACATTCACGTGCCCTTGGGGTACGTTCGCTTATAGGAGAATGCCGTTCGGGCTTTGCAACGCCCCAGCCACCTTTCAACGGTGCATGTTGGCCATCTTCTCCGAGTACGTAGAGGAAATCATGGAAGTCTTCATGGACGACTTCTCCGTATACGGTTCCTCTTTTAACGATTGCCTTTCTAACCTTTCTCTTGTTTTACAACGTTGTGAAGACACTAACCTAGTTCTTAATTGGGAGAAGTGTCAATTCATGGTTAAGGAAGGAATCGTATTAGGTCACTTAGTCTCTAGTAGAGGGATAGAAGTAGACAAGGCTAAGATAGAGACCATACAGAAACTTCCTCCCCCAATTTCGGTGAAAGGGATAAGAAGTTTCCTAGGACATGCTGGATTTTATAGACGCTTCATTAAGGACTTTTCTAAGATATCAAAACCTCTCACTAATCTATTGATGAAGGATGCGGTTTTTGAGTTTTCGCAGGAATGTTTAGATGCGTTTAACACCATTCGGCAAGCTCTAATTTCAGCACCTATTATCCAACCCCCGGATTGGACTCTCCCCTTCGAGATTATGTGCGATGCTAGTGACGTAGCCATTGGAGCTGTTCTTGGACAACGAAAGGAAGGGCGAACCCATGCCATATACTACGCTAGCAAGACGCTAGACGAAGCTCAGCTCAACTACGCCACTACAGAAAAAGAGTTTCTAGCCATTGTCTACGCTATTGACAAGTTTCGCTCTTATCTTGTAGGTGCAAAGGTGATTGTCTACACGGATCATGCTGCGATCCGGTACCTCCTTGCGAAGAAAGACGCAAAGCCAAGGCTAATTAGATGGATTCTTCTCCTACAAGAATTCGATCTTGAGATCCGCGACAAGAAAGGCTCAGAAAATTCTGTTGCGGATCATTTGAGTCGCCTCACACATCTAGAGGACGACCATCTACCCATTGATGACTCCTTTCCGGACGAACACTTACACATCATAGAGGAGTGCATCAACGAGATCTCCAAAGGTAACGAACCACGGTTTGCTGATTTTGTTAACTATTTGGTTTGCCAGGAGATACCGCCCGGACTATCCTACGCACAAAGGAAGAAGTTCTTTAAGGACGTCCGGGAATACTATTGGAACGAGCCTCTCCTCTTTAAGAGAGGTCCGGATGGCATCATCCGGCGATGTGTGCCAGAAGATGAGATGCAAAGTGTCATCCGCCATTGTCATTCACTACCTTGTGGAGGACACGCTAGTTCGAACAAGACTAGCGCAAAGGTATTGCAATCTGGATTCTATTGGCCTACTTTATTTAGAGATGTGCAATCCTTTGTTTCTTGCTGCGATGCTTGTCAAAGAGCAGGCAATATTTCTAGAAGGAACGAGATGCCCCTCAACAACATCCAAGAGGTGGAGATTTTCGACGTTTGGGGAGTCGATTTCATGGGACCATTCCCATCTTCTTGTGGAAACCAATACATACTATTGGCGGTAGACTACGTTTCTAGATGGGTGGAAGCAATTGCCTCTCCCACAAATGATACCATGGTGGTGGTTAAGTTCTTCAACAAGACCATCTTTCCGCGATTTGGAACACCAAGGACAATCATTAGTGATGGAGGTTCTCACTTCATAGCCCGTCGCTTTGAAGCTCTTCTAGCTAAGTATGGGGTTACTCACAAGATCGCCACCCCTTACCATCCACAAACGAGTGGACAAGTTGAGATCTCAAATAGGGAGATCAAGGGAATTCTAGAGAAGACGGTTTCAAGGACTAGGAAGGATTGGTCCTTGAAACTAGATGATGCATTATGGGCGTACCGGACTGCGTACAAGACTCCCATAGGAACCACACCATACAACCTTGTGTATGGGAAGTCTTGTCATTTGCCGGTAGAGTTGGAGCACAAAGCGTTTTGGGCTATCAAGTGGCTGAATTTCGGCATGAAAGAAGCGGGAGAAAAGCGTCTCCTAGACATCAACAAGCTGGATGAACTTCGCTTGAACGCCTATGAAAACGCTAAGATCTACAAGGAAAGAGCGAAGCGTTGGCATGATTAGCATATCATTCCAAAGGACTTCAAAGAAGGGGATCAAGTTCTCCTCTTCAATTCAAGACTTCGCCTCTTTCCAGGTAAGCTTAAATCCCGTTGGACCGGACCTTTTCTAATCAAACGTATTTTCTCTCATGGTGCAGTTGAAGTATGGGGTGAAGCTAGCGGAAGTTTTAAGGTGAACGGTCAACGACTCAAGAAGTATACGCCGGAACTCCAAGCTGAGGAGTTTGCGCCTACCGCACTCGAATAAGTGCGAGATTGGTCTAGCTACGGACCTTAAACAAAGCGCTTCTTGGGAGGCAACTCAAGGTATTGCATTCTCGTTTTTGTTTTTCGATTCATAGTTTAGCTTAGAATAGACGTTTCCGCTTTATTTTGCCTCGATTTCTTCCGGTATGTTCGTGTTTTTGGTTGTAGGATCGATGGAAAAGGAGAAAGGGAGAATAATGTCGAAGAAGAGCAACGAAATTTGGACTTTGAAGCTTTACAGAAGGTTCCACGGTCTAAATCATGGTTGTCATAGCTACAATGGCCGTAATTCTCAAAAGCCTTTGAAGAATCACCAAAACCACGGGTCCGTACACTTCCACGGCCGTGGAACACCCCGACAGACCGTGATTTTCAAAATTTTGCCTGCGACTATATAAGCCACATTCTTCACAAAATTACCCAAAAATTTACCCCTTTCCACGCCCTAAACGCCGAAATCTCACGACCTTCTCCAATTCCTCGTTTTCTAATCGTTTTCAACGATTCTTCATCCTAAACTGCAGCAAATCCAACCACGAACAAGATCCAAGCGACAAACCGAGCGGAAATCCATCAACAAACGTGCATTTCGGGTTTTTCAATCCGAAAAAGAGGTTTATTCTTTCTTCTTGAATTTCGCGGATTTGGTTCGTTTTTGCTATAGATTTTTAGGAAGAACTGACAAAGACTGGAAGGAATTAGATTAGGACTGCTTGTTGTGGTGATTGTTGGTGAATTTGCTGAGATTCGCAAGATTCTGAGACAAATCACGGTCTCTGGGTAAACCACGGCCGTGGAACCTAAAGAACAGACCGTGATTTTGGTGAAAAATGGATTTCGTAAGGAGAGTGTCAGGAAGGATAAAGGAGAAGAAGGGAGAGCAAAACAAGAAAAGAAAGGGCAACCCCTCCACCTCTAGGGCACCACCACCCTCATCTCCCTCACTACCATCCTCACCTTCACCTCCATCTTCACCCCCTCACCCTAGCATCCCAACCATACATGAGAACCACCTTGTTGCACTTGACCGGATCAAGGAGAGGACAGTAATAGGTCCTAGGTATTTGTTGTTGGAGGATCTACATCCTCTCAACATTGTTGATGATCTTACATGGCTCTTGGATAGATCCGGATTGCTTGTCTTCACGAACATTCGTGAAGACGCCTATGAGGAGATCACCCGGGAGGTTGTGACGTCCTTCGAGCACAGCCACGTAGATAGGACCGTCTCCTTCCGTCTCATGGAACAAGACTATCATTTGAGTATTGTTGAGTTTGGGACCATTTTCGGGTTCCATGAGACCTATAACGGTCGATTTCCGAGTGGAGTTTACCCCAAGGACTTTTGGGAGGAAGTAGCTATGATTTACGCCGACGAGGACCGTTGGCAACCCGCCGATACCAAGGCTAGATTGATGTACCATCTAGCCTTGAAGATAGCACACCGTGTTCTTTCGGAGTGTCTCTTTCCTAGGATGGAGACGCCCCAAAAGATCAAGACGGATGAGCTATTCTTGCTCTATAGTATGCTATACGGTCGCCGTGCAGATTGTGCCACTCTTTTGGCGGCTACGATGATTAAACTCAAGAACAACAAGAAGGGGAACATTGGATATGGTAGGATAGTTACCCACATTGCTAGGACGTTTGGTGTAGATTTTTCTGCTTGCACCCGTATACCGGCGGTTCCCTTAGGGCTACATGCTTTTATGGTTAGGGGACTCATCTTCCCCACACATGGAGGTCCGCCTTATGCGGGCATGCCTTGGGAGACTAGGACGGGTAGGGGGATTGAGTGGCTGCCGGAGTATTCCATTGTGGCGGGACGCCACAATTGGAAGGAGACGTTCGCTGCGATGCATGCGAACAGGCTAGTAGCTCCCCCTTACGTTCCACCACCGGTTGTGGAGGAGGAGGACATGGGAGATCAGTACGAGAGTGGTGGAGGAGCGGAGCAAGAGTTTGGCACGTTTCCGGATCAGCCGGAGGCGGCCCCGGATGTACCTAGACGCTCTCCACGTCCGGCTAGAGCTTCAGGCTCGTCATCTCGCCCCGCTAGCGTGAGTGAGAGGCCCACGTGGATGACTACACCTCCCACTTGGTATGACACACCCCCTCCTTGGTCCACGGCGCAGCCAGCAGCACCACCACCACCACCAGCACCAGCACCATCCGATGCTCCATCATGGTACAGTCACGCCCCGGGATGGTACGAGCAGATGCCGGATTGGGCTACCGGACTTTCGGAGAGAGTTGGAGCGCTAGAGATCCGGGCGGATGCTAGAGACGGACGCTTAGACGACCTTGACCACATGATGAGGGACGTCTACCGCCAGCA
Organism: Fagopyrum homotropicum; assembly: GCA_033239125.1. Taxonomy (NCBI): domain Eukaryota; kingdom Viridiplantae; phylum Streptophyta; class Magnoliopsida; order Caryophyllales; family Polygonaceae; genus Fagopyrum; species Fagopyrum homotropicum. The sequence continues at coordinate 120,182,603 of BSWB01000004.1, read as the reverse complement.
GTTTGGGCGGTTTTATGATCCGAGTTTCTCTCCATTCCCACCTCCGCCGGCGCCGCAGTGATTGATGCATGATCGTTGTTTTAGACATTCCCGCCACCACTTGTGAGTTTTTTTTCTCTTTTCTTTCTTTTGTTCTTTCTTTTGAACATTAGGGACAATGTTCGTCCTAAGTATGGGGTGGGATGTACTAAAAGTTTGTAATAACTCTACTCTCTATGTTTGCTTTCATTCGAGACTATCGTTGCATCTTCATTATGTGTTACACGTTTCCTTATTGCATTGCATGAAAAATGACTTGAAAAACCCATAAAAATCGAAAAATTTTGAAAATTTTGTGCTTCTAATGAATTGAGATGATTTCCATGATAATCACTACTTGTGAATTGAGTTTGATGACAATTGCATGCTTAAAAGGATTGTGAATTGAAAAGAATTTGAATGAAAAAATTCTACCTCTTTTGCAAGTTTTATAATGTGAAAATGTTACCTAAATCATGCTAGAAAATTGAAGTTGAAATCACGTTATAAGTTCCTATACTTCTTATTGAAATGATTAAGGCAATTCAATACTTTCTTTCTTCTTTCTTTGATCATCTAGCTCCTCATTGAAATATTAGCCTCCTTTACCTATCCGGGAATTTGGAGAAGTGAATGAGAAAAAGGCATGTTTGATGTGGGAGGGCCATGAGAGCAATTATTTGCAATCAATTGAATAGAAAGAAATTATAGGTTTGGGGAAGTCAATCATGACGATGAGTAACTCGGCACCATTCACATAGCCGGGTGTTTGTGTCTTGCCAAAGTCGGATTGAGCGATATTCCTAGCGGATTATGGTATGTGCGCTAAGGGTTTGAGGCATCTCTTGAAAAATTTGAGAAATGCCGATCTCCTAGGCTTCGGTTTTTGTGCACCTCTATCCATAACTCCAAAAGTAAAGTCGAAAAGTGAAAAGAAGAGAGCGAAGCTCTAAGTTGAAGTGTTATGGAAACCACGTAAGAAGAAGAAGGTAGTTGTCCACTTTCCCGGATTTATGCACCACTTTCCCTTGAAGTTTCCCCTCCCTTTCATATTCTAGACCTTTTCTTTGAAAGTCCTTAAGATCAATAGAAGGTTATATGACTTGGTGATCTAAATTGAAGTTTCTTGTGATTGATTTTGCTAATGTTTGAAGGTTATAATGCTTGTTTAGAAGTTAAGTTGATTCATGAATTTTCTTTACCTTTTACTCTTTGATTAAGTGTGTGAAAGTTTGATAAACGATTGAAGCAAGGTTTGAGAATGATCTATTCTTTAGAAGTCACATTCATCCAAAAGAAGGTACACATATTTCATCCTAACTCTTGTTTAAAGCTTTTTGAAAGACCTTGCTTAGGGACAAGCAAGTGTTAAGTATGGGGTTATTTGTTAGCATGAAATATTGTGATATTTTAGGCACGTTTTCTAAACGTATTTGATTCATATTGATAGTCTTTGATTGAACTTTGTGCATATGTGAGCTAGTATTACCTATATTGTCGATATGGATGTCTACACTAGTTCTATGTTGATTATAGGTGATTTGGAGCTATTTCCGAACGGAATCGAGCAAAGGAGAGTTGAGTTGATATGTCCATGGATTAGGAACGTTCTTTGGAAGCAATTTGGAGTCTTAGCTTGAGGAATGCACGAGTTTAGGGAAGAATCACGTTCTTGCCCTAAACCACGCCCTAAAAAACGGCCGTATCACATTCCACGTTCAATTCCACGACCGTGGATTTGGAGTCAGAAATTCATGTCCATTCCAGGGGATTACACGGCCGTGGAACATATGTTGCAAACCGTATTTGTTTCCACGCTCTAAATTACGGTCGTGGAACACTTCCACGACCGTGATCTTGGCGAATCTTTTCGCCACACTTTAAAGCCACGATCTTTTAAAGATTGGACCGGGCCGACGTTTTGCCCTACACTATAAAAAGACGGACGAAGCAAGATTCCGTCACCTTCGCTAGCCCGTTTACCCTCATTCATCACCTCTTAGACACGAAGACACTTCGTTTAGTTTGCTTGGAAGCAATTGACGTCTCTTGGAGGAGATCGAAGTTCGTGTTTGGAATTCCTCTAATCTCGCACTTTTGGTGGAGATTGCTGTTGAGATCTCCGGACTGGCGGAAGATCGAAGTTCTTGGAAGATTTTGCAAGAAGATCTCTCTTCTTGATTAGGTTTGATTTGGAAAACGGATTGACATCCCGTTTTCTTTTCTTTCCCAGGATTACGATTGCTTGTTCTATTGTGAATCTTTTGACATTACTTGTTCTCTTTGTGACTTTGAGATTGAATTGAAGATTATTGAAAGTTCTTGAAAGTTTTCATCTTTTTATCTTTTAATTCTTGAATCGATATCAACATGATTGTTATTGGCTAAAAACCCTTAACAATTCTAAGGTGAAGGATTGATAGTTGTGGCTTAGATGATGATAGATCGATCGCAAACAGATTAGACCCTGAGAGTTAGAGATTTATCGCCGACAACCCTAAATTACGGCCTGTTCTTGAGTCCACGGCCGTGGAACCTCAAGAACTAACCGTGATTTCCCTTAAGTCTACGAACCTGCTTTTACTTTAATCTAAAGTTAAAGATTTGCTTTAGCTTAAGTTTAGACTTGTCTTTTCTAGGTGGTAGTGAAGCCTCAACAACCTCTACCTCGATTGTGAGTGTCACAACCTCAATCGGTTAAGTTAGTCTTGATCCTTGGGTTATAAGTTTGGGTATTTGACACTAATTCTCGCTAATAGAATCCCTCTATATTGAGCCTCAACAACCTGTATAGAGAGTGCCTTGTAGGTGAGTTATATAAGGTTTTTGGAACTTTACCGTACGATTACCTTACATTAGTATACTTTTGCATATCTCAACTCTGTCTTTACATCATTAAGTATATCTTGAATCGATTGCCACAGCTGGATACCTGGATCTTTAGGATTGTTGTTTTCCCAATAATTTGCAAAACTCCCATATTTACTTGCTTGATAACCTGCAATCGAGTTCGCTCCCCCCAAATCCCTGTGTTCGATACTCTGGAATTCTTGCTTAACTATATCGATCCGTACACTGCGGGTTCGCTGCTTGATTCTAGTTTTATAAATTTAAAACTTATTTGCACACACCTCTAGGGGCGAACAGTACACACTCGGTTAATGTTCAACAGGTCATTACTCAACTCACCAACATATTCTCTCTTAAGGATCTAGAAATGTTACAATACTTCCTTGGAGTAGAAGTCTTCCCTGGCAAGGCAGGCCTCTTCCTCAATCAACACAAGTACATTTTGTATGTCTTAGACGGTTCAACATGTCCTCATCTAAGCCCATAGCAACACTTATGGTTGTAAATTATGACTTTCACAATGACACGACATCACCTCTTTCTAATCCTCTTCAATATAGACAACTGATTAGCAACCTTCAATATCTTAGTTTCACATGACCAGACGTTGCATATGCCATAAGCAAATTATTTCAGTACATGCACTCTCTCACTGAGCTCCACTAGACTGCAGTTAAACGCATTCTACGCTATCTCTCTAGAACCTCTCGTGGAAGGTTACAATTTCACCACAACTACCCATCTACATTACATGCATTCTTGGATGTTGACTGGGTAGAGACAAAACTAACTACCTCTCCACATATGCATACATTGTCTACCTCGGTCACAATCCTATCTCTTGGAGCTCCAAGAAACATTGTATCATTGCTCGCTCCTCCACTGAAGCAGAATACAAAACCGTAGCCAACAATGAAACAATTATCTTGGCTTCACTCCCTTATTCCTGAAATTGCTCAAGATTTGTTATCCATGCTTACCATCTATTGTGATAATGTTGGTGTTATAAATCTATGTGCCAACTCTCCTTTTTCACCCTCGGATGAAACATATGGCATCGATTATCACTTCATCAGGCATCAAGTTCAACGAGGCAAGCTTCGAGTCATTCATGTAGCTAATGACGACCAAGTAGCAGATGCCCTTAATAAACCTCTTACCCAAAACAGGTTTACTATGTTATGTTCCAAGATTGGTCTCTTTAATCGTCCACCCATCTTGCGGGGGATGTTAGACTAATTCTCATGCAAATCATGCTTGCCTACAATATATTGTCTTACCATATTTACTTAGGTTAATTGTAGCAAGTTTATATCTCTATCCCTAAATTCATGGGATATGATTCTCTCACACTACTATATGTATATGGCTTGACTCACACCCAATAATACAATTCAATTTAGTAAAACAATCCTCTACTCTACATAGGGCTGTGCAAAATCGGACCGGATAGAAAAACCGGACCGAACTAGACCGAAAATTAAGGTTCGGTCTAAAGACCAAATCAGTAGTAAACTATAACCCGGGTTGGACCCTAAATGAAAAAATCCGGTTCCAGACCGAACCGGATTGTTCGTTTTTTGACAATCTCATGAAGGAAAGTCTAGAAAGATATGGTTAATTGTTGGTTTTTGATTTCTTTGAATGTTGACAATATTTGAATTGTTTAGATTGTATTTTGTCATCAGTAAAAAGTTTCAATTTTCAGGTTAAAAGCGATATTTTGGGTTTGGTCCTATCTGATCCGAAATATTCAAAATTGCACATTGTACATACCAAGCCGGTCCAACACGGAACCGATCCGGTCTAGACCAGACCAGACCGTAACTGTCCAGTCCCGGTCCGGTCTACGGTCCAAGGTGTTGCCAATTTACGGTCCGCTGGTCTGGTCCAAATCATATGCACAACCCTAACTCTACTGGCCTAATGGTGGCTCAAAGGCGGAGGACGGCGAGAATAAGGATGCTTAGGTTTAGAGATTTGGGTTCGGTGTTGTTACACATCCATGTGAGGCTCGAATGAAGGACAAGTGACGACAGTTGAGCAAGCGAGGAAGTTGGTGGCTCACGGCGGGTCTGGTACAACTCCTTTCCAAGACAGAGAGAGGGGAGTTGGCAACTGGTTGAGCTTGTGGCGGTTCTTCCGGCACTACAACTTGCTCCCGGCGGCAGTATACTCGAGATCGGTTTCTAATTCAAGTGGAAGAGGTGGAGGATCAACAGGTTAGGGCTCGATGAAGGAGATAATGAATGGTAAAACGGAAATAGGCCCTATAAAAGGTTGGGGGTATGCTTAGAATTTTCTAATTCCAAAATTAACGTCAATACTCCGTATCATTATATCTCAAAATACTCCAATAGAACATATTTACTTTATCGATATCTTAAAACAACTCTATTAAATATAAAAATTAAATTGACGATAAAAATTCCCAAAAAGACGGATATTACAGTTAGATAAATATAATGCAGTATCAAATAAATTAATTCATATATAAATTGATCAATACTATTGTAGTTTTATTAAATAGATCATGTTTATAGTTTACAATAACAATAGATATAAAATTATTAAAATTAATAATCAAATTAAATTAAAAACTAACTGATTTTAATTATATAATATCAAATAATAAGTTTATTTTTATATATGTTTAACGAAAATAAAATAAAATTAGAGTTTGTTAGACTCTCGAGTTTGAATGAGAATTGTTAAGATATTAATTAAGTAATTGTTAGTGTGATGTGAATTCACGAATAGACGGACACGTGTAAAATGATGAGGTGATTGCACAAAATTGCGCCAAATATCAGTTCGCGGGTTGCTTTATTATATAAGATAGATGTATAGAATATATAGATTATAATTAATATTGTATTTTAATTTTAATATAATTTTTAAAATCTAGTTAATAAAAAAATTAGTTAGAAAAGAATAATTAAAAAAGTTAAGATTTTTTTGGATATTTTGAATTAAAATAGATTTAAAAGTATAAAGTAGATATTTTTTTAAAATAATTTCTAGCTTTAATTTAACCAAAATGATTTAGCAAAAAATTTTCATATGAGATTTTTTTAATAAAATGATTGCGGATTATAATTAAAACTTGTGAGATTTGTAGAGGTTATTAATAGAAATATTGTATTTAAAGAAATAAAAAAAAAAAGTTAGGATTTTGTTATGTACTTTGAAATAAAGTTGAGTTATAAAAAAAGAGATGATTTAGGTGCGGAACACCTTTTTCAGGTATGATATTATGGATCGTTATTGGCGTGACACATGTTATTTTTATTCCATAATAGATAATTTTTCGTTCGATTTTTTTTTTAATTTAAATTTTTTTCTTCCAGTTTTTCCCTTCTTTTATTATTTTTCTAACGGACATTTTTCGTTCAAAATACTTATCTATTAATTCAAATAATATTGTACTAATAGGCGGCATACATTAATTTTTGTTTTCATAATTTCAAAACAATGCATGTACTAAAAATATAAGATGTTTAAACTAATAGAACACTCGATTTGAACTAATAGTATGATCTTTTAAACTAACAATATTATAACAAAAGTACTCTAATAACCATAACTATAAAATATGAAGTTTTATAATATGTACGGTTAATTCAAACATTGTGATTATAGTTCAAACATGTAGAATTAAAAAAAAGTGAATAAAAACATAACCACTACATAACCACATAATACAAGAACCCACTACAAAACTGATAATACATATTTTTGAACGAATTGAAGTAAAATTATGAATTGAGATAAAAAAAAAAAAAAAAAGCTATAATTTTCTCGTAAAAGTTATAAAAATGTCACCGCATTTCCCTTATAAAACAGATTTTCAAAAGAACAAATTGCCCCCATACCTTCTAAAAATCTCAAAACTGTATCGCACCTCTCCTAAATCATTAAATGATGGATCAAGTGAAACAACGGTTCAGATTACTCCGCGTAGCACCACTCTCACTCTGAACCAATCAAAAAAAAAAACATTAAGTAGGTTTTTTTAAAAATAAAATCATGGCTTCCATTTTAACAAAATGAGTAATTAATGAAATTTACAGTTTCAGATTTGTTAGCCAAAATTATTACGGATTATAAATATATTTTGGAGATTTGACGATGTGAAGTTAATAAAAAATATTGTAGTTTGACAAGAATAATTAAAAAGTTAAGATTTTGTTAGATAGTTTGAATTAAAATGACGTAATATTTTTGATAATTAGTAAATGTATGTAAATTAATATTGTAGTTTGAAAAGAATAATTAAAAAAAATTTTGTTAAATAATTGAATTAAAATAGAATATTTAACAAAAAAATATAATAGTAAGTGGATGATTTTTTATGGCTTTATTGTGAGCTTTCAAAATCATTAAATTGAAGAATGAGATGTAGAATACAATAAAATAATGAAGAATGATATGTAGAATACAATAAAATTATAATAAATCAAGAAAAAAATGGATAAAAAAACAAATGAGATTTTCTAATGATATTTGACCCTCTCCGAAAATCAAAATAAGATCTTAGTAATAGTTGCATCATTAAAAGCTATTGAGTAATATATCATTTACTTTTATTCAACCTTAGAAACATTCTCCTTCAATTTATCATTCTCAATTTCTAAGATCAAGAAATCAAAAAAGGCTATTTAATTAGGACAACAAACTAGAATTTCATAAGTTATGATGCAAAGATCTCACAATTCTATCTTATAAATACAACACTAAGACTTTAAAGATGAGATCTTCAAACCCTAATTCCAACTTCTTCTTTTTTTCAGATAATGAAAAGCGGTTCAAAACACTACACGACACGTCGTATAGTGGATCGAAAGGCCCAAAAAGATCGATAGTTGGAGTAACTGTCATGAAGAACCTCAACAAAAGAAAATAAACACACAAAAATGCATCAAGAAAACCCGAAAGTAAATAGATCTTCAAGGGAAAGTAGGATAATTTAGTCAACAATAAGCGACGAGCACAACGTTCGTCTTCGAAAGAGGTACACATGTAGGAAGCCTAAGAAACAACTCTAAAAACCTCAGATTTGGACACGCAACGGATCCATCTAGAGCCAATCACAAATTCACACCCCTCCTAAACAAACCACTCGAAACACCCCAAAAACAAAACCAAACTAAGAAGACGACACTGCAAAACGCACGGATCTTGACATATAAAAGTGTATAACTTTGATTGTTAATGATTAAAGATTTATAAGGAGAAGATTGTTTGTAAAAAGTTAATGGTTAAATATTAAAGACGACACTGCAAAACACGGGGACTAACACATTTTGATTTGTTTGAAGCTAGATATCAAACATGATGACACGAAACTTGATGAAACGAGCAAAACTTGGTCAAGGGTTATGCCTTATAAGTCATTTCTAAAATATTTGTCATTTTTCGTGATTTTGATGCCGTTAGGACGAGAATGATATGACTTGTTATCAATTTATTTTTTATTCTCTTTTTTTTTTTGCCTATGTTTTATCTTTGAAATTTATAATTCACGGGAAACGGAATTACCCTAGGCTCATCCTATCTTAACAAATAGGATTTTTTTTTTTATGGATTCGTTAAAGGAGTTGTTGGTTCTTCACTAACACAAGAGATGTGAACAAAACAACTAACAGCAATAAGGGTTCGTGAGGGGTTCATATGATTCAATAGTATGAAATCCGGCCAAAGGGGAATCATGAATAACAAATTCAATGGATTTGGAGAGGTTGATCTATCTAGATATAGAGAATGGTTGTGGCAAAGAGAAGCAAAAAAATAAGATGTTTCGTAAAACAAAATAGTAATAGATAGTCATTTGTCTCCTTTATCCGAATTTGTTCAACAAATAAACCTTGACAATACAGTTGAGGTTCAACAATGGAGTCAACCAAAATTTTTTGAGGGTTTTACTGAAATAGATTTAGTTGGTAGAGCTACAAAGATGTAAACAAAGGGTGATTTGTTAGACATAATTTTACCGTAAAAGGAGTGCAAAAAACAGAAGAAAACCACGTTACTCCGTCAAAAACCAAAAGAAGGCAGAGCCGGTGAGAACAACGTCAAACCGATTCATATGAAGGCTAGATCGTGGAATGGAGTTGTACGCTCAAACAATGAATCCTCGAGAAAACTCCCTTAAAAACAAGCGTCGACGATGAACACGACACCAAGGAAGGGAGGATCGAGTAAATCCTTCTGGTGTCGAGGTCTTAGGTGTCGGAGATGACAACCGAGAACTAGAGCAGACGAAAGGGCTTAATTTCAGAGATGTGGGTGACGGAGAACGAGTTTTTGTGGTGTGCTGGTGACGAGGAGGAAGATATAATGGTTGCCAGAGGGTTAAGTTAGTGATGATGGTGGGGTTACCCAATGACGACCGGTTAGCCATAAAAGGAACGAGGGATTATCGTAAACAGTACAGAGAAATTTTTACCCTTTGCATATCTTTTTATTTGTTAATATTATTGATTTCCCTAAATTCCAACATTCAAGCATTAAAGTATGCAATTCCATCTCAAATTTCTAAATTTTTAATCCTTGTAAAAATGTGAATTAATTAGTCTGAAAATGCTTTTAACTAAAGTTCGGTATTGGTTTTTATTAAAACAGAAAAGATAAAAGTTTGTTGAGCGATCCATTAACTAGTAAAACTAGTTTAGCGCCCGTGCCGTGCACGGGTATTTGAAAATATATTTCTTACAGTTTTTTTTTGTATGAGTAATTTTTTATAGATTTATTTTTCTTATTATATTTTGTTGATTTGATTACGAATGTTTATGTAAAATAGTATACGCTTATAAGAAAAATAATAACAACATAGTTGTTGACCCAGTTCGGGGCATACCAAGCCAGGAGTGTCCACTATCTCTGTATTATAAAAATCACAATATTAATAATGTCAAAAAACAGTTAAAATTGTGTACATTTAATATAATAGAAATCACGATGATAACCTTTGACGTGAAACCTCGAGCACATGCGCGACAGTCCGATCCTGAAAAAGAGAAGAAGATAAACTTTATATAAGTGTAAGCTCAAGGACGGGTTATGATCGCTTGATATTATTGATTGAAAACGAAATAAAATGAAGAAGAAATTCTAACGTACCTTAAATTATGTTGTGAAAAACTTCGTCGAATACAACATTAGTTGTAGTATCTTGAATCTTGCCCTTAGGGTCACATATCATAATCCTTAATTCATCCCTGCTCGTCACTCTTGAGATAGAGACATATAATTGGCCGTGACTGAAGACCGGTCTAGGCAAATATATTCCAACCTGTGCAAGGGACTGACCTTGACTTTTATTTATAGTCATAGCAAAACATACCATAACTGGGAACTGTCTCCTTCGAAATTTTACAGGAATTTTCAAGTCTGTGGGTGTAAGAACTGTTCGCGGAATGAAGACCTTATGACCTATATTGTTCCTAGATATTATTTCTGCCTTGATGATTTGTTTTCCAAGTCTCCTAACTATCAGTCTGGTTCCGTTACACGACCCTGCAAACTGATCAATGTTTCTCATCAACATAATTGGAATTCCAACTTTCAGTCTCAAGACATGGTTCGGAAACCCAGAACACTTGATGCAGTTCAAGAACTCGCTCGAGTAGAAACCATCATCAAGAGAACCTTCGCTTGGACATATACTATCCGAACTCAAGTACTCTGTCACGTTTCAAGGTATCAGTGATAGAATATAGTCATTAACCTTCTCAACAATCTCATTGGTAGGGGCGAGAATAACTCTTTCTTGAAAGTAGGTCGGTGGATCCTGAATATTGTAACTCAAAGGATATACATGGTCAACAATAGTTGCAATCGGGTCACCTGTAGATGCAAGTAGGAGATCTTCGGGGATGGTAATCTGAGCTTCTCCATTAACACTTTCACCTTCCGTGCCATCTCCAATGCCCAATATCCAATCTGAAAACTCCTTAGCCTTTCGAGCTTCTAATTCAGTAATTCCACGTATAACCCTCATGTTTTGAGTTAATCTAAGCACCGTGCAGTGATCCCACAAATATGACGCATTGATTGCAGCAAAGACAATATCATGTCTACTTCCATGACTTACAACAGGCAATATTTGTCTAAAATCACCACAAAAAACGACAACCTTACCACCAAACGGGAGAAGTGAGCAGTCTGGATTATAAGATCGCATGACTTCCCTTAAACTTCTATCGAGCGCTTCAAAACAACATTTGTTAACCATGGGTGCTTCATCCCATATTATCAGCTTTGTCTTTGACACTAACTCAGCCAGATCCATACCTAAACATATAAGATTAAAACATTAGTATATTGTTCAGTGTAATATGAACAATATATTAAAAAAGAAGTTTTAATAATTGAATAATAAGGTTTATACCTGCACAAATGTTGCATGTTGAACTTTCGTCAACATTTATTGGGATGCCAAACCTCGAATGAGCGGTTCTACCGCCTGGAAGCAAGAGAGCTGCATTACCTCTCGAAGCAACTGTTAGAACGATCTCACCTTTACTCCTCAAACCAGCCGAAAGGGATCTCCATATAAAAGTCTTTCTTGTTCCACCGTATCCATAAAGAAAAAACACCCCCCCTTATCAGCGGACACAACACACGTAATCTGATCATACACTCCCCTCTGCTCGTCGGTGAAATTGGAAACCAATCTATCATGGTCCAAAGATAACTGGGATCGATCATAGTTTAGTTCATCTTGAATTAGTCTATTATGCTGCTCCATAATCAAGGCTTCGTCACGATAAGGCATAGACTTATTCGTCTTCAAACTGCCGTTGTTCTTCTGTAAAAGTTTCTCTATCTCAACCAAGGCGTAATTTTGCAGCACGGCATCATCTAATTGCAAATCTACGCACAAATAAACCAAGTTAAACATGTTTACTTACCTAGTACAAAATATACTAAACAAATTGAAAAAATAATGCAAAACTCGAATTAAATTCATATACATGAAAGAAAACATACCATTATTACGCAACACCCTTCTCTGTCGTGCAAGAATATCATCAGATAAGAACTTCCATACTTCGGCCCAAACCAGATGAGGCGACGACATGCTACCTGAGAGATACAACATGACGAATAAATTTCGAAGATAACCAGCAGTTCCCCAAAAACTTGCTTCTTTTATACCGTCAATGTATTCCCAGTCGTCATCCAACAACCCCATAGCATAACATGCTTCCCTAAATGGGCCATATAGTGTACCGTTGATTGTCCGAATTTCCTCGTAGCATGTAGGACCCTTAATATGATTCAGCAAAACCCTCAAGTAGTACCTCTCTCCAGACTCAGGTGCAACGTGGTATATCCTCCCTAGTGTATATCCCGCACCTTGTGCGGGTTTGTTAATAAAATAGCTTATCATATTACATTTTTTTACTATATTATATGTTGTTAACTTTATTAGTTATATGTTATGAGCTCGTATAAATAACGCGTCAAGTGTTACATAGTAAATGAGACCACGTAACCCATGTGTTGATCATTAATAAGTTTTATACTAATAAAAATTTTTTAAATCTAATTTATTATTTAATAAATAATAATTTAAAGAAAAAGAATAATCATATAATTTAAAAATACCATAATCTGATACGAATTCAAGTAGTAAAAAAAGATTAATTGGCTTAATTTGTGATTTAGTAAAAAAATTTAATCCGAGAAAAAACATAGGAGCGCCACGTCAGCATTAGTTTCGTATGTTTTAGTAAAATATGCAGAATATAAATGTATATTTAGTATATTGATAAAATAAGAATTACGAATTTAATAGTTCAACGGTCCAAGAATCAGTAGGTTACAAGGACCCACAAATTAGTAGATCACAAGGACCCACAAGAGCACAACGACCCACAAATCATTAGGTCACAACGACCCAAAAATCATTAGGTCAAAACGACCAAAAAATTAGTAGGTCACAATGATTACATACAAATACTAATCCGATATGATTAAGTATTATATTTGATTCTGAACAAAAGGTTCAGAAATGTATGAATTTTATAAGCCTCAAACACTCTACATCTATTTATACATGTTTTCGAAGTGTCATCCTTTCCTCATAATCGATGTGGAAGAACAAAAATCATATTTTACAAAATAACTATGGTTTAATTAAAAAAAGAGTTATTAGCTTAATTCGTGATTTAGTAAAAAGTTTAATCCGAGAAAAAACGTGGGGGTGCCACGTCAGAATTAATGTCTTTTGTTTTAGTAAAGTATATAGAATATATATGTATAATTAGTATATTGATAAAATAAAAATTACGAATTTAATAGTTCAATGGTCCACAAGTTAGTAGGTCACAAACGACCCACAAATCAGTAGGTCACAAACGAACCACAAATCAGTAGGTCACAATGACCCCCACAAATTAGTAGATCACAACTCATAACGACTCACAAATCAGTAGGTCACAACGACCCACAAATAAGTAGGTCACAACGATTCAAAAATCAGTAGCTCAGTAGGTCACAAACGACCCATATATTAATAGGTTACAAACGACACACAAATTAATAGGTTACAACAACCCACAAATTAATAGGTCACAAGGACCCACAATTCATTAGATCACAAGGACCGACAAATCATTAGGTCACAAGGACACAAGCATCAATAGGTCACAACGACCCACATGGTATTAGATTAAAACGACCCACAAATCATTAGGTTAAAATGACCTACGAATTAGTAGGTAACAACAATCCACATTCAAATACTAATCCGGTATGAATAAGTATTATACTTGATTCTGACCAAAAGGTCCATAAATGTATGCTTTGTATAATCTTCAAACCTTATAGGTCTATTTATAAATGTTGTCAAACTATCATATTTCTCTAATAACCGATGTGGGATAAAAAAATGTATATTTTACAAAATAATTATGGTTTAGTAAAAAAAGTATTTATTAGCTTAATTCGTGATTTAGTAAAAATTTTAATTTAAGAAAAAACGTGGGGCGCCACGTCAGAATTATTGTGTTTTGTTTTAATAAATTGTATTGATGTATATTTAGTATATTGATAAAATAAGAATTACGAATTTAATAGTTCAACGATCCACAAATCAGTAGGTCACAAACGACCACAAATCAGTAGGTTACACTAACCCACGAATCAGTAGGTCACAACGACCCACGAATCAGTAGGTCACAACTACCCACAAATCAATAGGTCACAACAACCCACGAATCAATAGGTCACAACTACCCTCAAATTCATAGGTCATAACTACCCTCAAATTCATAGGTCACAACGACCCACAAATCAGTGCGTCACAACGACCCACAAATTATTAGATCAAATCGACCCACAAATCATTAGGTCAAGACGAACTATAAATCAGTAGGTTACAACGATCCAAAAATCAGTAGGTTACAATGACTCAAAAGGTCTAGAAATGTATGATTTGTATAATCTTCAAACCTTGTAGGTCTATTTATACATGTTGTCAAAGTGTCATTCTTCTTTGATAACCGATGTGGGATAACAAAATTCATATTATACAAAATAATTAAGGTTTAGTAAAAAAAAATTATTGGCTTAATTTGTGATTTAGTAAAAGATTTAATCCGATAAAAATGTGGAGCGCCATATCAGCATTAGTAAAAAAAGGATTTATTAGCTTAATTCGTGATTTAATAAAAAGTTTAATTAGAGAAAAAACGTGGAGTGACACGTCAAGAATTAGTGTTTTTTGTTTTAGTAAAGTATATAGATGTATATTTATTATATTGATAAAATAAGAATTACGAATTTAATAGTTCAACGGTCCACAAATTAGTAGGTCACAAACAACCCACAAGATTTTTAGGACCCACAAATTAGTAGGTCACAAGGACCCATAAACTATTAGGTCACAACGACCCACGAATCAGTAGGTTACAACGACCCATGAATCAGTAGGTCACAACAACCCACAAATTAGTAGGTCACAACGACCCACAAATTAGTAGGTCACAACGACCCACAAATCAATGGGTCACAATGACACACAAATCAGTGGGTCACGATGACACACAAATCAGTGGGTCATAACGACCCACAACATATTGGGTCACAACGACCCACAAATTAGTAGGTCACAACGACCCACGAATCAATAGGTCACAATGACCCACAAATCAGTGGGTCACAATGACACACAAATCAGTGGGTCATAACGACCCACAACATATTGGATCACAACGACCCACAAATCAGTGGGTCATAACGACCCACAAATTAGTGGGTCACAACGACCCACAAATCAGTGGGTCACAACGACCCAAAAATCTATAGATCAAAACGACCCAAAAATCATTAGATCAAAACGACCCAAAAATCATTAGATCAAAACGACCTACGAATTAGTAGGTCACAACAATCCACTCCACATACAAATGCTAATCCGGTATAATAAGTATTATACTTGATTCTGACCAAAAGGTCCGAAAATGTATGATTTGTATAATCTTCAAACATTTGAGGTCTATTTATACATGTTGTCAAAGTGTCATCCTTTTCTGATAACCGATGTGGGATAACAAAATTCATATTTTACAAAATAATTAAGGTTTAGTAAAAAAAAGTTATTGGCTTAATTCGAGATTTAGTAAAAAATTTTAATCCGATAAAAATATGGAGTCTTAATTTTTATTTAACAAAATAATCTAAGATTCTAATTATGATTTAGTAAAAAAAGGATTTATTAGCTTAATTCGTGATTTAATAAAAAGTTTAATTAGAGAAAAAATGTGGGGTGGCACATCAAGAATTAGTGTTTTTTGTTTTAGTAAAGTATATAAATGTATATTTATTATATTGATAAAATAAGAATTACGAATTTAATAGTTCAACGGTCCACAAATTAGTAGGTCAGAAACAACCCACAAATTAGTAGGTCACAAGGACCCATAAATTATTAGGTCACAACGACCCACGAATCAGTAGGTTACAACGACCCATGAATTAGTAGGTCACAACAACCCACAAATTAGTAGGTCACAACGACCCACGAATCAATAGGTCACAATGACACACAAATCAGTGGGTCACAATGACACACAAATCAGTGAGTCATAACGACCCACAACATAGTGGGTCACAATGACACACAAATCAGTGGGTCACAACGACCCACAACATATTGGGTTACAATGACCCACAAATTATTGGGTTACATGACCCACAAATCAGTGGGTCTCAACGACCCAAAAATCTGTAGGTCAAAACGATCCAAAAATTATTAGATCAAAATGATCCAAAAATCATTAGATCAAAACGCCCAAAAAATTATTAGATCAAAAGGACCTACGATTTAGTAGGTCACAACAATCCACTCTACATACAAATGCTAATCCGGTATAATAAGTATTATACTTGATTCTGACCAAAAGGTCCGAAAATGTATGATTTGTATAATCTTCAAACATTTGAGGTCTATTTATACATGTTGTCAAAGTGTCATCCTTCTCTGATAATCGATGTGGGATAACAAAATTCATATTTTACAAAATAATTAAGGTTTAGTAAAAAAAAGTTATTCGCTTAATTCGAGATTTAGTAAAAAAATTTAATCCGATAAAAATATGGAGTCTTAATTTTTATTTTATAAAATAATCAAAGATTCTGATTATGATTTAGTAAAAAAAGGATTTATTAGCTTAATTCGTGATTTAATAAAAAGTTTAATTAGAGAAAAAACGTGAGGTGGCACGTCAAGAATTAGTGTTTTTTGTTTTAATAAAGTATATAGATGTATATTTATTATATTGATAAAATAAGAATTACGAATTTAATAGTTCAACGGTCCACAAATTAGTGGGTCAGAAACAACCCACAAATCAGTAGATTTTAAGGACCCACAAATTAGTAGGTCACAAGGACCCATAAATCAGTAGGTCACAACGACCCATGAATCAGTAGGTCTCAACGACCCACAAATTAGTGGGTCACAATGACACACAAATCAGTGGGTCACAATGACACACAAATCAGTGGGTCACAATGACACACAAATCAGAGGGTCACAATGACACACAAATCAGTGGGTCACAACGACCCACAACATAATGAGTTACAATGACCCACAAATTATTGGGTTACAATGACCCACAAATCAGTGGGTCACAATGACCCACAAATCAGTGGGTCACAATGACCCACAAATCAGTGGGTCACAACGATCCAAAAATCTGTAGATCAAAATGATCCAAAAATCATTAGATCAAAACGATCCAAAAATCATTAGATCAAAACGACCCAAAAATCATTAGATCAAAAGGACCTACGAATTAGTAGGTCACAACAATCCACTCCACATACAAATGCTAATCCGGTATAATAAGTATTATACTTGATTCTGACCAAAAGGTCCGAAAATGTATGATTTGTATAATCTTCAAACATTTGAGGTCTATTTATACATGTTGTCAAAGTGTCATCCTTCTCTGATAATCGATGTGGGATAACAAAATTCATATTTTACAAAATAATTAAGGTTTAGTAAAAAAAAGTTATTGGCTTATAAATAATAAAAATAAAAAGGAGATTTGACTATAACCTATAAAATCTTGGAAAATCTCAAAAAAAAAAAAGTTACGTACAATTTTGAATAGAAGTTTGTTAGGTTAGTAAAAAAAGCTTTCCTCCCACAGAAAATACAGATTTATTGGCCTATAAAATCTTGGAAAATCTCCAACAAAAAAAAATGTTACGTATAATTTTGAATAGCAGTGGGTTAGTTTAGAAAAAAAAGATTTTATGGCTTAAAAAATAAAGATTTATTGGCCAAAAAATTGTGGGAGCTCCATTTGATTGCTGCTTCCACAGCGCGCCACGTCATCAAATCATGTACTCTGTTTTAGTATGTATAATAGATTGTTCTTAACCTAGAGTTACACATCCCGTAAACTTGGGTGTAAATCTTATAAGGATCGTTTAGTCATTTGGTATGATCCCTATGAAATTAGAAAATAGTTTTGAAAGCACCCAAATTGATTACCAAATTTGCTAGAGAAAAAAGGGATTTTTAAATACACAACGATAGATTTACAAAACATCAACTTGAAGCCAACTTTGAATGTCCCATGGTTCCGTATCGCGAATGCACGTCAGAACTGACGTGCAGACGCATTGTGGATCCGCGTCGGTTGTGGATGCGTGTTAAGTGCTGATCCGGTCTTTCAAAAATAGCCATTGTGCAACGATAATAAATTTGAAATATGACTGTTGTTATTCGAACGTTGTGTATGTTCGGTTATATATATTGAGAGTCAAAGAATAATTGGATCAATCTCACAAACTCTCCAAAAAATTGGTGTCATAAATGACAATAAAAGACAATGAAGAGATGTTGATTCCGTTCGATGATACAAAATTTAGTTATCGAGACGAATTTATTCCACATTTTAAGATGAAAATATTTTAACTAAATGTAAGATGATGATTGTACAAAATCGAAAAATCCTCTTATTCTATTTTTTCATCTAGGGTCTACCGAATTATCCGTGTGATGACGGGACCGTATTGTACTATGTTTCAAATTCATGGTTGAAGAACCGTTAGGTGAATATAAAGGATAAAGATACTCTAGTAGAGAGGCTGAATAGAGTATGGAAACTTTTTGCAAAACTCATCTCAAGGCCTTGAAACCAATTTCAAGGGTCTTGATGTCGATCTCAATTCTTTGTGAAACTTTGATTTCAAGGACTTTGAAACAACTTTCAAGAGCCTTGACTTTGAACTCCTGCAAAACAAAGTTAGTCACGATAAACAAGATATAGTGCGAAAAGTAAAAGATCGACACAAGGATATGTTTACGAAGTTTGGCTTTAAATAATCTACTCTCCGTCCCAGGGTATAGCCTTAGGATCTAACTATCTATTATCAGCTTCAAAGAGTCCTAGATACTAATTAGAAGAAATCCCCTTCTTCTCTCACTGTAGCCAATGCTACGATCTAGCTTCAACTCTTCACCTTGATATAATAGCCTAGTTACCTCGTAGAGTAACACACACTCAAGTATAACACTCTTTAGATATGTCAATGGAGCTCTCGAGTTTTATCTCTCTCTAGGGGATAAAGATTTTTAGAAAAAGAGAGAAAGAAAAACTATTGATCGAATGAAGATGATTTTAGATCACTTGAAGACTATGGATGTTTCCGTGTAAGCTTGTGTACTTGTTCTTCAATCTCCATCTTCATTTATAACCTTCTATAAAGAAGTCTTCTAGCCGTTGGAAAGATGACCGTTTAGAGATCACTCTTCTTCTCCATGAAAATCGCTTCTTGGTTAAGATTAGATTGATGTTGTGGATCTTCATCTCCTGAGAACACGTTGATCTCCCACTCCTTGATCTTCTCATATTCATTGTAACAATCTTCAAACTCAGAGGAGAGAATCTTCGTGCTTTTCGGTTACGGATCTTTGAAAGATCTTCTTTGATGGCCGGTAGAGATTTTCACTTGATCATATCTTTTTGTTTGAGCAAATCTCTCGTGGAAGAACTTCTTAGTGATTTGAGATCTTTGAACGTGTGCCCTTGACTTTTTTGTTCTCTTGGAATTCATTTCAAGGCCTTCGTCGTTTGAATACTCTAAACTCCTTGTCTTTCAAACTCTTCCAAGGTCCTTTGAAGTCTTCTACAAAACCTGCACTTTGACTATTCCAAACCGCCATACCAAACCAAGCAACTCGATATAACAATTCATTGGTTAATGTATCAAAAACTACTTCATTTGTGTTTAAGTCTTCCATCATCAACACCTTTATAACTTTATAAACAAGGTGGAGTTTTCAATCTCTCCCTTTATGGAAGACAACACAAATGTTTACATACCTGCATTTATAAGGTTAGCGATGTATATATGAATATCAAAACCTAAAATGCAGAATGCAGAATATCGAATGTCAAATCACATTCATTTCTCTCCCTTTGTCTTTCAACAAGGGAGAAAAATAGTTAAAGCACGAGAGTTTTAAATCATTAAAACCCAAAAGTATTTCCACAAAACCACAAAACAAGCTCAATCCTCCTCATAGAAAAGCCTTTTTCCTTTAGACGAAGATTTCTTATGGCTCCAATCATCCATTTCAGCTGCTAAACGTCGGTTTTTTTCTTCAGCTCTTCGTTGCTTAACCACTTCATATTCAACTACTGGCAGAAAGGTTGACTCAAAATGAGTTGAATACAAAATAGATTTATTTTGTACACGTCGTTTACAATTAATCAGCATATTTTTCAACTTTCTCTTGAGTATGTTGAGCTACATCTTCAGGCATGGGCATAATACTTTCCATAGTACTCAGAGTAAGAGCATTCATCAAATACATTTCATTAACTTTAGCATTTATGGTAGATAGCAGCTCAAAATTTGCATCCAGTCTTCTCTTAGTGTCAAACTGAAAATAAGACAGTTCACAATTCAGACATGCCATTTCTTTTTCACAACCTTCTAACCTGATTTCCGGAGTAGGAGTAGAAGATGTTTGAGCCTCTTGAGTTGGAATTTGAGTAGCTCCTTTCCCTTTTAAGTCCATGTGCCTGCAAGAGTCTTCTCAATCCTCAATCTTTCTAAGCAATTCTCATCAATCTTACCAAAAATTGATTGTCGATCTTCACAAGATGTATCAATTTTGAAATAATGAAAGATCTTAGGCAGCAAGTTTCCATAAGAGTAATGGGTTGCTTAGAGTTGACAGAATGTATCATATGGTTGAGAATAAGATTAGGTACATCTATGTCTAATTCAGACATAATCAAATGAATTAGTTCCAAGGATTGGTCAGTCAACAATTCTCTTGAGTTTGCACGAGGAACAACACATCGAACCAGAATGGTAAACACTATTTTAGCATCTAAGGTTAGATAGGTATGAGTAAGTTGGCGTGAAGTTGAATTTGGAACTAGAAACTTCTCCTTAGCAATACGAACACTCTCTGATCGTGAAGGATGATTGAACACAATATATGTATGAATTCCAAAGATCTCACTTAAAATAGAAGAAGTGAGCGAAATCGGAGTACCTTTCACTGAAGATTTAAGAGTGATAATTCCTTTTTCCCTTTTTGTGATGTGATTGACATAGAACATCCTTGTGAGCCGTGGAAAAGCAAAATCTCCAGGGTTTAGAAGTTTTTAGATTATCAAACTTCTGAGCTTGTTTATGCACGGGAACTGAAGGGTTTTGAGAAATTCAGTGTCCACCAGATCGCACATACATAGCGTTCAATTGTGAAAACCATCAAGCCAAGATCCTGAAGCTTGAAAATTGATGAACCATGATGTGGGAAGACCAGTTGTCTGAAAAATATCCAAATCTTCAGAAAGTATTTCTTCCTTTGCAATTGAGCAGTTCTGAAGAAATTTCTTTTTGGAAAGCTTGAGGAGCAGATTTCTTTCTTATGGGTACCATGGGTGATGTTTGAGAGACAAAACAAGGGGTTTTTGTAAAAGGGTTTCCGTAAAAGAGAAGAATGAAAAAGATAGGAAAAACTGGTCCTTTTTTAATGCAAATAATAACAAGGTTTTGAGAAAATCAAGTTTTTCAAAGACCAAATAAAATTCCAATAAAAACTCAACAAATCTTTTTCAATTCTTAAACAAAAGAACCCATAAAAACAATTTAAGAATTAAAATATCTAAAAATATTAATTCTTAAATAGATCCGTAATTTTTAATTTACCCTTGAAGCATGTTTCAAGGTCCTTGAATTGCCTTTCAAGGCCCTTGAAAACATTAACTAGGTTGCATACGTAGGAACAAATAAAGTGATTTACTCCCCCTACGTTAATGCTTCCTTGTTCAACATATCAAGCACCAATCTAATAAAATTAAATTGTTCCTCACGAAGAGGCTTGGTAAAGATATTTGTAAGCTGCAAGTTAGTAGATAAAAAAGATATCGAAACATCACCTTTCTCAACATGATCACATATGAAGTGATGCCTTACATCAATATGCTTAGTCCTTGAATGACGCACATGATTTTTGGTTATAGAAATAGCACTAGTATTATCACATTTTATGGGAATACCTTTTAAGTCAAAGCCAAGATCACGAAGTTGTTGAGCAATCCATAGAATTTGTGCACAACAGGCTCCCGCAGCTATATATTCAGTTTCGGTTGTGGATACGGCGACAAAATTGGAGTGCCAACTGATTAGGGATGACCCTAAGAATTGGCAACATCCAGAAGTGCTTTCCCTATCGACCTTATAAACTGCAAATTCTGCATCTAAATAACCAACAAGGTGAAACGAGCTTTGACGTGTGTACCATAACCCTAGATCCTTAGTGCCATTGAGATACCGAAAAATTCTTTTCACAGCTATCAAGTGTGACTCTTTAGGATCAACTTGAAATCTTGCACACATGCACACACTAAACATAATGTCAGGTCGACTAGCAGTTAAATACAACAATGAACTGATCATACCTCGATACTCCTTTTGTACCACAGTTTTGCCATTCTTGTCATGGTCAAGCGAAAGTGTTGAACCCATAGGAGTCTTTGCGACCTTAGATTTATCAATTTTGTACTTCTTAAGCAAATCCTTAGTATACTTGCTTTGATCTAGAAAAATTCCTTTCTTTGCTTGTGTAACGTGAAGTCCAAGAAAGAAATTTAGGTCACCCATTAAACTCATTTCAAATTCCCTGCACACAATATCTGAAAATTCCTTGCAAGGGGAATCGTTAGTAGCACCAAATAATATATCATCAACATAGATTTGTACTACTAATATATCGTTACCTCTGGTTTTGATAAATAAAGTTTTATCAATAAAACCTCTTTTGAATTTGTTTTCAAGAAGATATTTGGACAATCTTTCGTAAGCTCGAGGAGCTTGCTTAAGACCATAAAGAGCTTTGTCCAATTTAAAAACGTGATCCGGAAATTCATCATTTTCAAAACCAGGAGATTGAGCAACGTAGACTTCTTCTTCCAAGAAGCCATTTAAAAAAGAACATTTTACATCTATTTGAAAAAGTTTTATGCTCATAAAGGATGCAAATGTAAGTAGCATACGTATGACTTCTAACGTGGGAGCAAAATTCTCCTCATAATCAATACCTTCTTCGTGGTTATAGCCTTGTGTGCTACAAGTCGTGCTTTATTTCATATGGCCTTGCCACTTTCATCCAAATTATTTCAAAAAACCCATTTCGTCCCGATACAGATTGATGCTTTGGTTTTGAAGTAAGAGTCCAAACCTTATTTCTCTCAAACTCATTTGTATGGAAATGATCCAATCGGGTTCTTGAACAGCTTGAACATAATTCTTTGACTCGATAAGAGACACGAACGCGGAGAAAGCACATATATCATTCACTTTAGATCGAGTTTGAACTCCAACGTTTGGATTCGAGATCACATTCAAATGTGGATGGTATGAAGAGTGTTGATATTTTCTTCGTTTGTAAGATGGAGCAGATTCTGAAGGTTGACCTTCATATGCTTGACTAGATTCAGGTACCGTTGATATATTGCCCTTGGATTCTATCCCAAGGCCTTGAAGTTGAGTTTCAAGCCCTTGAACCGGAGTTCTGACATCGCAGTTTTCTGTTTCAAGGTCTTGAAGGTGTGATTCAAAGCTTTGATGGTTTTCTTCGGTATCTTGAATCTTTTCTTGCATATTCTTTTCTTGATCTTTAGGATCTTTATCTTCATCTGAATTGTGATCTTCTCGTTGATTCAGATTTAGATCTGCAAAACTTTCACAAATCCTTTGTAAGTAGCTTCTGCATTGTGTGCATGCTTACGTGACCAAGTCTTCTATGCCAAAGCCTTGTATCATCAGTCAAGGCCTTTAGACATTTTAGCTTAGTTCCTGAAACTTGGTTAGTACTCATAAAATAAACATTGTTACATCTAAGAGCAGTAAGCACAACTTCACCCGTCTTTTTTTCTTGAACTTCACATTTTTCTGAATCAAATAAAACTTTATTGCCTTTATCGCATATTTGAGAGATGCTAAGCATATTATACTTCAAACCATCAACCAAATAAACATCATCAATGAAGTTAGATGCATTATAACATATTTTACCAATGTCAATAATGTCACACTTTCCTTTATCACCAAACGTAATGGTTCCAGATGATTGCTTCTTTAAATATAAAAATATAGAGCTTTTTCCACTCATGTGTCTTGAGCAACCACTATCTAATATCCTTTTATGCTCCTTTACCTTGGTGATATCCAGCAAAACATCAAACATCAACCTTTCCGAGTCGACCAAATGACATATTTTGGTCCATATTCAGGTTCGATCATGTTTGGTGGTCTAGTACATTTAGGAACCCAGATTTGTTTAACCTGTTTCCTTAAACATAAAGGATAGGTGTTTCTAATAATGTAAGGATCATTATTCTATTTGGACATGTAGATTTAACATGACCCTTTTTACAACAGTAAAAGCAAGTAGGCATATGGATACTTCCTTTGGCTTTGAAAAAGGTGGTAGTAGGTTTTCTAGGAAAGCTCCTATTATAACCTATACCATTTTTTATAAGGGAGGACTGTTGTTCACCCATCATTCTCTCAAGATTAGCTTTTGAACGAGTAAACTTAACAAGTGTCGCCTTCTGGTCTTGACACATCAAGGTTAGATCAACTTTCTCTTTCTCTAGATCGATATAGTTTCGATGAAGAGAGGAGAGGTTATCCTTGAGAATTGTATTTTCTGATTCTAAGGCCTTGATATTGTCATCAAGATCCACTTTTTCTGTGTTAAGATTTTCAATTTTTGGAGACATCTCACTTAGTTGGTTTTCTTGTTCAAGTCGCTTTTCTTTTAAAGAATTTATCCTTATTCTATGTTCCTTGTCACATATGATAATATCTTTAAGGAATTGTTTCAGGTCAGATTCAGGTTGAAACATAATTGTACTTACCATATTATCAACATATAGATTTGAATCTTCTTCATGATCGGCCATGAAACACAAGTTTGCTTGTTCTGTTTCGTCTTCTGATTCATTTGATGATTTTGAATCACTCCATGAAGCTACCATAGCTTTCTTCTTTCGATCATTTTTCTTGAAGTTGGTCTTCTTCTTTTGTTGACAATCCTTCACAAGATGATTTGTTTCAACACATTCAAAACAAGTCAACACTCTAGTTTTCTTGTTAGAGTTAGAAAACTTACCTCGAAGTTTTGATGTCCGTGGATATTATCTATTGTTGGCAGATTGTTTCTTTAACTTGAGAATTCTCACGAGACCCTTAGAGATAATAGCAATTGCATCTTCATCATCATCATCATCATCATCATCATTAGTTTCCTCGTCTGATGGTAATTCATCCTGTCTTGATTTTAATGCCAAATTCTTGGAGTTGGATGGCAGCTCTCCATCTTCTTCACCAAGAACCATTTCATCTGTGATGAGTTTTCCAAGGAGGTCATCAAGAGGAAGAGTTGAGAGATTTTGAGCCTCTTCGATGGCAGTCATCTTTGGTCCCCACTTAGCTTTAGGTAAGCTCCTTAAAACCTTCCTAACTTTCTCTTCATTTGTGAAGATCTTTTCTAGTGAGTCCAAGTTGTTCACGATCTTAGTGAATATTGTTAACATTTCCTTGACTGATTCATTTGGATTCATCTTGAATATCTCATATTGTCTGAGGAAGATGCTAATCTTTCTTTCCTTGACTTGACTTGTTCCTTCGTACCTGACAACGAGTTTGTCTCATATTTCCTTTGCACTCTTGCATGCTAAGATGCGGTTGAATTCATTGGCATCTAATCCCTAGTAGAGTAGGTTCATTGCTTTGTAGTTCTTTGAAACACTGTCCAGGTCAGCTTGTGTAAAGTCAGCTTCTTTCTTTGGGACTTGGACACCTTCAATTGTTGTAGTTGGGACTTTGGGGCCATTCTGAATAATGCTCCATAGTTCCATGTCTTGATCAATAATGAACATACGCATGATTTCTCTCCAATGAGCAAAGTTGTTGCCACAGAAGAGTACTGGTCGAGATGAGGATCTTCCTTGAGCAAATCCTTCATCACCTACAAGATTCATGATTAGTCTCACTGATGGTTAAATTAATATACGTGAGTCCAATTTTGATACCAATTGAAGAACCGTTAGGTGAATATAAAGGATAAAGATACTCTAGAAGGGGGGTTGAATAGAATATGAGAACTTTTTGCAAAACCAATCTCAAGGCCTTGAAACCAATTTCAAGGTCATTGATGTCGATCTCAATTCTTTGTTAAACTCTAATTTCAAGGACATTGAAACAACTTTCAAGAGCCTTGACTTTGAACTCCTGGAAAACAAAGTTAGTCACATTAAACAAGATATAGTGCGGAAAGTAAAAGATCGACACAAATATATGTTTACGAAGTTCGGCTCTAAATAGCCTACTCTCCGTCCCAGGGTATAGCCTTAGGATCTAACTATGTATTATCAGCTTCAAAGAGTCCTAGATACAAACTAGAAGAAATCCCCTTCTTCTCTCACTGTAGCCAATGCTACGATCTAGCTCCAACTCTTCACCTTGCTATAATAGCCTAGTTACTTCGTAGAGTAACACACACTCGAGTATAACACTCTTTAGATATGCCAATGGAGCTCTTGAGTTTTATCTCTCTCTAGGGGATAAAACTTTTTAGAAAAAGAGAGAAAGAAAAACTATTGATCGAATGAAGATGATTTTAGATCACTTGAAGACTATGGATGTTTCCGTGTAAGCTTGTGTGTTTGTTCTTCAATCTCCATCTTCATTTATAACCTTCTATGGAGAAGTCTTCTATCCGTTGGAAAGATGACCATTTAGAGATCACTCTTCTTCTCCATGAAAATCGCTTCTTAATTGAGATGAGATAGACGTTGTGGATCTTCATCTCCTGAGAACACGTTGATCTCTCACTCCTTGATCTTCTCATATTTGTTGTAACAATCTTCAAACTCAAAGGAGAGAATCTTCGTGCTTTTCAGTTAAGGATCTTTGAAAGATCTTCTTTGATGGCCGGTAGAGATCTTCACTTGATCATATCTTTTTGTTTGAGCAAATCTATCTTGGAAGATCTTCTTAGTGATTTGAGATTTTTGAACGTGTGCCCTTGACTTCTTCGTTCTCTTGGAATTCATTTCAAGGCCTTTGTCGTTTGAATACTCTAAACTCCTTGTCTTCCAAACTCTTCCAAGGTCCTTTGAAGTCTCTTGCAAAACCTGCACTTTGAATATTCCAAACCACCATACCAAACCAAGCAACTCGATATAACAATTCATTGGTTAATGTATCAAACTACTTCATTTGTGTTTAAGTCTTCCATCATCAACACCTGTATAACTTTATAAACAAGGTGGAGTTTTCAATGGTTTTTTCTACGATTGAGAGATAATGTTTGATTGGGCTCGCTTCATGGGAGGAACGATGAATATGGTGTTAGTCACAAATAGGTCATGGAAAAATGTTAGGGGATTTGTTACATTTCGGTTGGCATGTGAACGTTACAAAAACCCTCAAAAGAAGAAAGACGTTGATCTTATTACCGAGTCATCATATAGCCGAGTATAAAAATTGAGAAAATATGGGTGCTCAATTGAGCTTGAGAGGATACAAAGCAAAGTTGGTAAATTGACTTGACATGCTTTTTTATGGAGTGCACAACCATACACTTCCCGAACAGTTAAAGAGACATACATATGCTGACCGATTGACGTCCACATAGTATCGAAAGGTAGATGTGAACTTGGGTCTAGTATCAAACCGAAAAATATTTTGAAGTCTATACAGTTGGATGATCCATACAACTTCACTATCATAAGACAATTATACAATGTTGTATTGAAGATTAGGATGTTACAAGCTGAAGGACGAGGTCCACTCCAACAAAAACTGCACACAATAGAGCAACGTTGTTACTATGTGAATGTGAGGAGATGTTTGCATTCAATTGAAGTTTCATATTTTTCATCATTCATCCATATTTTAGGCATCTCCTTAACTTATTTATGTAAGTCATCATAATGGACACGACATACAAGACGAACGAGTAAGTTTTATTATCCATTATTTCTCAAGTCTGTATTTATTACAAGCACACTTGTTTTCAAGTCCAATGAAAACTAGAGACTTGATTGTGTGCCCTCTATAGATCTTGAGTAGTGACATAGACAAAGTAAACACAAGCGGTTTTTGCATCACATTACAATACCTTGTTTGAATCTAGAGCTTCAAAGAGGTACGAGAGGCGTTTAACAGAGATGAAAGTTAAGTGGCAAAGTTATCCGAGGTTGATGGGTATTTGAAGGCTATATGGCTAATACATACAAGGAGGCAATTGTTCGAGCATGGTGCGACTTGTATCATCATTTTGGGACGAGGACAACAAACGCATAAGAACTCATTCCTACCTTGCCTTTAATTGTTTTAAAATTTTTAAAATTGTATATTGATTTGATAATAGGTGTGAGCCCGCTCACTTTTTGTTGAAGAGTTCATTGCATTCTAGTGTGCAAGGATTTCAGTTGTTGGTGGACCACATCGACTTGATGATAACCGATGAGATTGGAAAGATCCAAACATCAATAGAGACTTCACGAGAGAGGATGTTGTTGGATATACGGGTGCTAATATTTTAACTATTCCCGAACAAAGTAAGTAACGAGTGTTTCACGATATTGTTGGAGATCTACAACAACGCGAAGAAACTTAGGTGTACAACATGTTAGGATTCATATTAAGGGAAACTCATGGATTGTCGTGTGTGCATGAGTTGTTCCTTGCTATTAGGGCTCGAATGCCAATACGTTTGGATCATATCCATCCATATTGGAGGAAAGTGTGATTGGAAAGAGTGGATCCGAACGTAGAAGACAATGTAGTCCATATTGTGTCACTAAACAACTTTAGGGAGAGAATGAATTTGAATTTAGTGAGTAAAAATCAGATTGAGTGGATGACGTCAATATACGAGGACAGGATATATCCACGGGATAAAAGTATGAGAGAATCGAAGTAGCAAGTAAGAACTAAAAGAAGAACACAAAAATATGGTATTCATGCAACAAGGAGAACACCAAGTGGGTTCGAGCATGGTTCAGGGTCGTCCCGTCCGTGTTGTCTGGATCGCCCACCAAAAGTAAGTCAATATGCTAAAGTTAAGGTGGAAGAGGCCGAACTAGGTCAATATGCTGAAGTTAAAGTTGAAGAGCCCGAACAAGAGGAACAAACTTTGTGTAGTAAAACACATGACAAGAAAACTGTCTCGCGATGGTCTAGGGTTTATCGCTTCAAGGCTGGTCGGTTTCAAAAGTTCATGAATCCATTTATCTCTTCGGCTTTGGATGTAAAAGGAGATGGACATTGTGGATTAAGATTCCTCGTTGTGGTTTCTAGGTATTTTGAGGAAGCTTATTTGATCATACGGAGGGAATTGGTCACAAAGTTGTTCATGAGGCAGGACTTCTATGCAACGGAGAGTATCTCTTTCATTTCAAGCCTTTTTTGTATTATGGCCACATGTGTCTTATTTCAAGCCTATTGATGAAGTCATTAAGTTTGTTTTGTGGACTGAAGATGAACCTTGCCCCCCCCCTCACAACATTGGTTGCAGTTACCAATTGTATGTTTGGCAGCTACAACATATTATCATTACATTATGGTTATACTTGGACAGAGTCCTGAGGCTTGTTTACCTATGATGACAACGGTTGAGAACCAAGAACCACCGATAGAGATTCGTACAATAGCATTTGTTGATGATAATCACTTTTTATTTGTAAGTTAACTCTTGTTTATGCCTACTACAATTAGAAGGCCTTCATTCTAACGATTATATGGCCTTCTATTTTCTTAAGATTTGGAAAAAAAAGATTCACAATTACCTCCTTTGTCAATTTTGTGGAAATGCCATCATGATTCAAGAGTGGATGGATGATACATTCCTTTTCGTGATAGGCTTAAGCAACACGCTGACCTCCGGCACCTAGAATGTCCTTTAAAATTGACCATATGTGATGACATGAATTATGACAGCCCCATAACTAGGGGAGCGAAATTCTCCAAAAGGGAGACTTAGGAAGGCCGCAGCGGGAAATCTTTACACGTTAGGGAGAGATTGAAGATCCAACGAGAAGGATTGAAGCACTTTTACCGGAAAGTCAATCTTGATCATATTTGTGAGATTTCTGTATTCCATTGAGGTCTTTGTGGTTTTTGAACACGATATTGAGTTGATTGAGAGATACATTGATTACATTTGAGACTAGTTTATAGATTTGAAGGTTATTGAGTTTTTATTCAAGATTCGGGTTTAATTGCATTATTTCACTCAATCTTTGATTTGATTTGATTTTGAAAATGGTTGGCTAAAACCATTGTGATTCTGGGGAGAATAGTTGATGATTAAGGCTTAGATGATGATAGACTGAACTCATTCAAACAATTGGACCCTGAGAGTTTAGATTTTAAGTTTGCGACAAACAGGAAAATCGCCCTGTTCTTGAGATAAATCGGACGATTTATTTAAGGTAGGTCGATTTAATACCCTGTCGAACTTTAATTGAATTAATCTTTAATCAAAACTAATCCTTGCCTAAATTCCGACCTTGATTAAGATTACAAGATTTGGGTAATAGAGAGACTCAACATCCTTTATTAAGATTCTAAGTGTGCTTTCTATTCTTTACTTTGGAGAGTCATATCCTGGAGTTTTAGATAGTTAGTTTGAGCATAATTCTTGTTTTTAGACCTTTCTATATTGCAGCCTCAACAACCCTTATAGAGAGAACCTTTGGACTAGATAAATAGGTTTCGGAACTTCACCGTACGATACCTACTTTTGAACACATAATCTTGGCAATATAAACTCTGTCCTTATATCTATAGAAGTGTCTTGAATCGAAAGCCGAAATCGGATACTTGAATCCTTGGAATTATTTTACCCTTTATTAATCACAAAAGCTTTTGCATTTTCGCTAGATAATTGAATTTGAATTTATTCTCACCAAATCCCTGAGTTCGATTCTGTAATTCTTACCTTACTACAGCCGATCCGTACGCTGCGGGTTCGCTTTGCTTTGAGTTCTAGATATAAATATTAAGACTTTGACGCACACCTTTTTGGGCGAACAAGTTTTTGGCGTCGTTTCCTGGGATTTGGTTTAGACCAAATTCGGTTTTTGGTTGTCGGGCTTGAGTGCTTTTTGCTTTTAATCTTTTCGGTATGAGTTTTTGAGTTTTTAGGTTCACCAATGGTTGCATGGAGCTATGAACTTGCATTTGATCCAGCCTGGATGGCGTGGCAAGGTGCTAGGGCGGACCATTATGAATACTTGGAAGAGAAATACGCCTTTCATTGGTTCAACAATGAAAGAGAAAGAGATGAAGTTATTGAGGATGAGCTTGCTTATTGGGATGAGCTCAATCCCCCTCACAAGTTTTATGAGAAACCTTCTGAAGTGCAACCTCCACAACAACCATCCGAGGATCGGACACGGATTATGTTGGAAGAAATGTTAAGAAGGGTGGAAGAGATGGAAGACAAAATGAAGGCTATTTCTAAAGGTCAAAAAGCCTTGGAAAATTGTTTATCCTGCGAGGAAGAATTCCAAGTCTTAAGTCTTCCTCCTATTGAGCTTGAAACCCCTCTTGAAGTCCTCAATGAAAAAGAGGAAGGTGTGGAAGACCTCGAACCAACTGTTATAGCTGCGGTCGAGGTGGAGGAAGAAATGGTTGAGCTGGAAGAAGAAGAAAACGTGGAGAACCTTAGCCAAATTACTAAAACTGTGGCCCAGGTTAAAGAGGATCCAGCTGAGTTGGGAGATATTTCATGTGTGGATCATCATCCCAACATTAAACTTGTCCCAAGTCTTGAAGAAGTTAACAAGGTACATTCTCTTACTTCATTTGAAATTCCTATAAAAATTTCTGATTTTTTCAAGAATGCACCGGAGAGTTGGAGGTCTCTTCCAAAAGAACCTCCTAAGGTGAAGATGAAACCTCCATTGACTTTGCTAGAGGTAGTGCTCCTTGGAGACAAGGAGTAAATTTGACAAGCACTTCAACGCTTATGCCAATAAGTATTTCTTGTTCAAGTATGGGGTCATTGACATGACGAAAACCATACATCATCCCCAAGCTGGAGATGGGGAAGTTAGGAGGATTGTCAAGAAACTGATTTCTCGATCTAGGAAAGGATGGGACACAAGGCTGAATTATGTCCCATTAAAGCATAGGAAAACTAGAAGGATTCCGGTGAGAATCAAACCGTACAAGCTTGTACGTGGGAGATCTTACCACTTGCCGGTGAAATTAGGAACCGGAAACTTTTTTGTGGAATTTTATGATGAGTTTGATGAGCAATCCAAGATGTTCAAGGTGCATTGAATCATCTATGGAGATAGGTCCAGCTAACGACCTTAAACAAAGCGCTTCTTGGGAGGCAACCCAAGGTAATGCATTCATGTTTTTCTTTTTCTTTTAATTAGGATAGTTTAGTGTAGTTTGCTTTGTTTTTGTTTTTCTCGATGCGCTCTCGGTTTGTTTGTGTCATGGATCGCAGGAACTAGGTATAATCTTGAGGAATTGATGGAAAAAGGCAATACAAATGTGCCTAATGACGTTTTCAATGAACAAAAGGCAAGAAATCGACTTACCAAAAGAAGATCGGTCGATTTAGGCTTCAGAACAAGTCGATTTTTGGCAACAGGGAGAAAAACCGACCAAAAAATTGACCCCCTCAGGAAAAATCGGGCCGACGAAAAAATCGGGCAGAAAACTCGGCCGATTTTTTGAAAAATCGGTCGATTTTTATTCAAAAAAAAAAAAAAATTTCGGGAAAATTTGTGTTCGGCCAAAAGACGCTCCCCTTCTTCATTCTTCGACACCGATTGGAATATCCGGAGTTCCCTATTGAGCTTATATAGACTCCCACCATCACCACCCAATGAATGATTCGCCATGCCTGATTCGCCATCTTACATTGTGAGTATCCTTTTCTTAGTTTTCTTTTCTTCACATTGGGGACAATGTGAGTTTTAAGTATGGGGTGGAGGTATTTGTAATACCATTTGCATGTTTTATGTCTTGCATCATATGATTTTGAAATTTTTGAAAAATTTTAAAATTTGTGTGCTTCTAGAATGGATATGATCTATATGATGAACATTGTTTTGTGGAATAGCTATGATGATTTTGATATGCTTGAATTGATTTATGACATATGTGGGATTTAAATACTTTGATAGAACTTCATGCATGTTTGATAATTCACTTTCATTCTAAATCATGTTGAGTGTTGAAGGTTGAAACCGTATATAAGTTCTTACACTTCTTATTGAAATGATTAAGGCACTTCGATTTTCTTGCTTCTTTCTTTGATCATTTAGCCCCTCAATGAAATAATAGCCTCCCTTATCTATTCGGGAATTTGGAGGAGTTGATATTTGGCATGTTTGATGTGGGAGGGCCATGAAAGCAAAATTTTGCATTCAAAGAATACAAAGAACTTGTAGGTTTGGGGAAGTCAATCATGACGATGAGTAACTCGGCACCATTCACATAGCCGGGTGTTTGTGTGTTGCCAAAGTCGGATTGAGCGATATTCCTAACGGATTATGGTATGTGCATCAAGGGTTTGAGGCATCTCGAAATTGAGAAACGTCAATCTCCTAGGCTTCGGTTTTTGTGCACCGCTGTCCATATTTCCAAAAGTAAAATCGAAAAATAATGTGAAAAAGAAAAGAGCAAAGCTCTAAGTTGATGGTGTTGCAAAATCAAAAGAAAAAGTAAAAGAGTTGGGTTATTCCTTTTTCCGGATTCATGCACCACATCCCTTATAAGTTTCTCTCCTTTCCGTATTCTAGACCTTTGTTTGAAAGACCTTAAGATCTTTGAGTATGTTTGGCTTTGTAGTCTAAATTGGATTCCTCATGATTGATTTTGATATATTGCAAGTTATGATGCAAGTTATGATTTTCTTCCAAAGTGTGATTATCCTTTTCATGATATAATTCCTTTTCATCATATGATGATTTTCATTAGCTATGAAGCAACTATTTGAGGGTGATCTATGAATAGAAGCACAACCAAAATATTGTGGTTTTTCTTTATTTTTGCATATTCATAATCCATATCATCTTTTATTTTAAGTTTGAACCTTGCTTGGGGACAAGCAAGAGGCAAGTATGGGGTATTTTGATGACATGAATTATGACCTATTTTTAGGCATGTATTTATATAGATTTTCCATTTATTTTGCATGCATAGACATACATTCATGGCATTTATGGTTATATTCACCTACTTTGCAAAAATAGAGGTCTACACAGAGTTTTATTGCATTTGTAGGTAATTTGGCGAATTATGGAGTGAAATAACATATTTAAGGATTAAAGCCTTGAAGTGGGACAAAAAGGAGCATAAAAGGAAGCTAGAACGCGACAAAGTATCTTCTGATACCGTTTGACGCGGGCCAAAGTATCTTCTCATACCTTCGGACGCGGCCCGAAGTATTCTCTGATACCGTCTGACGCGCCAAAATATTCTCTGATACCTTCTGACGCGGCCCAGAGTATTTTCTGATACCAGCGGACTCAACTTCTTTTCAGCCCAAAAATTTATGGTTTTACCTTTAAACCCTAAATTCATCCCTACATATATCGGAGAGCCTTCAACATTGAAAGGTGGACAGTGACAGCCCCAGAACTAGGGGAGCGAAATTCTCCAAAGGGAGACTTAGGAAGGCCGCAACGGGAAATCTTTACACGTTAGGGAGAGATTGAAGATCCAACGAGAAGGATTGAAGCACTTTTACCGGAAAGTCAATCTTGATCATATTTGTGAGATTTCTGTATTCCATTGAGGTCTTTGTGGTTTTTGAACACGATATTGAGTTGATTGAGAGATACATTGATTACATTTGAGACTGGTTTACAGATTTGAAGGTTATTGAGTTTTTATTCAAGATTCGGGTTTAATTGCATTATTTCACTCAATCTTTGATTTGATTTAATTTTGAAAATGGTTGGCTAAAACCATTGTGATTCTGGGGAGAATAGTTGATGATTAAGGCTTAGATGATGATAGACTGAACTCATTCAAACAATTGGACCCTGAGAGTTTAGATTTTAACTTTGCGACAAACAGGAAAATCGCCCTGTTCTTGAGATAAATCGGACGATTTATTTAAGGTAGGTCGATTTAATACCCTGTCGAACTTTAATTGCCTAAATCCCAACCTTGTTTAACCTTTTTAACCTCTATTTGAGTGTATGAAGAGACTTCAAACTTGATTCTACATTTAATAGATTAAGATTACAAGATTTGGGTAATAGAGAGACTCAACATCCTTTATTAAGATTCTAAGTGTGCTTTCTATTCTTTACTTTGGAGAGTCATATCCTGGAGTTTTAGATAGTTAGTTTGAGCATAATTCTTGTTTTTAGACCTTTCTATATTGCAGCCTCAACAACCCTTATAGAGAGAACCTTTGGACTAGATAAATAGGTTTCGGAACTTCACGTCCGATACCTACTTTTGAACACATAATCTTGGCAATATCTGTCCTTATATCTATAGAAGTGTCTTGAATCGAAAGCCGAAATCGGATACTTAAATCCTTGGAATTATTTTACCCTTTATTAATCACAAAAGCTTTTGCATTTTCGCTAGATAATTGAATTTGAATTTATTCTCACCAAATCCCTGAGTTCGACTCTGGAATTCTTACCTTACTACACCCGATCCATACACTGCGGGTTCCCTTTGCTTTGAGTTCTAGATATAAATATTAAGACTTTGACGCACACCTTTTTGGGCGAACAATATGTCTCGACCCCCTATAAGTGTAATAGTTGTAGTTTTATGACTAAATTTAATATGTGTTGTTATTTTGTTATGACTAAGTGAAATATGTATCGTTATTTTGTTGTGTTATTTTTTTGTTATGACTAAGTGCAATACAAAACGTCAAACCGAAATAGATAAAGTCAAAACAAAACAAAATACGTGTAATACACAAACATCCGAACTAAACCGATATTAATCTCGTATGGGTTGCAATGCCCTAACTTGAGATGGCGCAATATGAACGTGATGTTCTACAGACTCGCCATAAAGGGCTTGTAGCTCGGATACCGGGCATGGATCACCACAGGCAGTGCGATCTCGGATACGTGCAAGGAGTTTTTGCAAATGTTGTAATGATAGGTACGTTTGTTGACAAATATTTAGATATTTAACTTGCATAAAAGACGAAAATTAAAAAACATGTATCAAGACATCTAAAACTAGAGCTGGAGGAGGGCCATCTAGTAGTAGAATTTGTACTGCGGAGTCGGGTAATACGAACGGGTTACCCTACTTACCGAATCAAGACATGTAGTCCTCCGAAACATGTCATGGATCAAGAGCCGGAATCCAACCATCTACTGATACTCTGCTCATGACATCATGCCTACTCGCCCACCTATCATCCGAGGAGTAAAACTGGGCATTGTACCCTCTACCGCGACTAGCCGAACAAGTCTCGAGAAGTGGGGTGATTCTATCTAGTGAGATATTATGCACATATCCAAACTACCGGTGAACCCTATTTGGAATATAGGGATCGATATTGTACCCTACTTGGATCGTGCCTCTGTATGTAGACACCACGAAATCACCCTCAAATTCTAGATGTCGATCACCATACGACATAAATTTGATATCCTCAACTCTCATCTGGTATATCTGCACACGGAGTGATCTTAATCTCTCAAAGGTCTGGGGTGGTGTCTTTGGGACAACTAGTCTCTAAGCTCACCTAACTGATTCGTGCAATATGGGATCCTCGGCTGCTGAACGCCCCAGTGAGGGAAAGTGTCCATATATCCAAATTTGTATGCATTTAATTATGAGATTATCATTATTAATATATTTTATTTATAAATGAATCTTATATAGCTTTTGAAAAATGATGATTGTAAGAGAGATGTACAGCCACCAATGGTGTTCACCTTAAGTCGTGAAGCGTTACCAACATCCTATACAAGAATTTGTTACTGAAATTTAGTCTTTGTATAAATGAATATGGAATTAGGTAACTAAAATGAAAGTGGTAAGTACCAGTATAAATATGCCAAGACGTTGGTGCCCCTTGCATATGATCCCGTGCGTCTGTGATCTCAAACAAGGTTAATCAACCAGGGACGAATTATGTTCGTCAACTTGTCGAAGAACAAACAGGAACCCAAAAGAATAAAGGAAATACAAAAGCAATAGATTCAGTTGGGGTGGATCGGTCATGACGTAACGGGGTGAATGTCGTGCTCATATCATCAACAAATAATGAGGATTAGTATGTAAGCACTAAGCCCTAGTGATGCCAAATGCCTTGCACAAACAAGACATGTAGTCAGAAGAGGTGAGCGGTGTCAATAGAGCATCTTCATCAATCCTCAAGCCCATGATAATAGCAACATCATGGAGAGTAATAATCATCTCACCTCATGGTAGGTGAAATTGTTGGTCTTTGGATATCCTCTACAAAAACATGGATAAGAGTATGATCAACACCGGAGACAAGACATCAAGTAGATTAGTCAAACCACTCTGTGATGTGAGCCCAAACCACGATGTGGGGTACTTATCATCCCTATTTGATATCCACTGAGTAAGAGAACCGATATGGTCCAACCGCTTTGGTGTAGTAATCGGTTTCTTGAAATCCTCCTTCATAAATAAATTTACAAGCATTTAAACATTTCTTTAATTTATACGGTAAAAAAGACTTACAAGTATGATCAAATTATCTACCTCACCCATCCAAATACTGTGAGCTTGTTGACCAGAATAACATGTCAACACGCCTCCGATCAAGGGAGCCCCCGTCTCTAGAACAACGCGGTCTCGATCGGCAACCAAATCTGCCGATCTAGAAGTAGGCTCCACATGCCCATCAATTGGGATCTCTGCATGCTCGTCAGTTGGGATCTTTACTCACTCGTCAACTTGGATCCTTGCATGCTTGTCAGTTGGGAAATTTGTATGCTCGTCAGTTGGGGTCTCTACATGTTGAGCGGTGGGAGCAACATCGTCAAGTGAGATCTTTGGTTGTAAGGAAGAGTTTGACTGAGATCCATATGCTCCTCCTCAGACTCAATCTGATATAATGGGTCGTGTAACGCCTTTACTCGTGCAGCTGAAGATGGCTTGGAAGATGAAGGCCCAAGTGACCCAGAAGACTGAACCGGTGTCTGAATCGGTCACAAGGTCGGGTCTATAGCCCGAGACGCACTACCTTAACCCCCTTTGCGAGCTCTACAAACTAAGGCCGTAGGACGCCCCTTTTGCATCACATCTAATACTTGACACCGATATAAATATATTTAATTTTATATTATATATAATACTCGTTTCTACCTAATTAAATTTAATATAATTAATTCTATACATATAATGTAATTAATCAAGTTTAATTAATTTATAAATTAATATATTTAATTTTATAAATATAACTCAATATAATCAATATAATTCAATATAGTTCATTATTTAATTCCGGATGTGCAAACAATGTGTGAAGCGCATCCGGAATGCGTGTTACTGGCTGAAGCGCGTCACACAATATTCTTCTTTAAACCTGATCACATCCGGGCAGTCCGTCCGAAAAAATAGGCGGGTGCGAACATAGGATGAAGCACGGCCTGGCCAAAAAGCCCGGCCCGCAAGCTCGTTGGTCCGGATCCAAGAACCACTCTAGGCCCGCATGGCTCGGATAAAAAAAATAAAAAACTAAACAAATATTTTATTATATTTATTATAAAATATTAAGTATAAATATAAAATAAATATAATTGTAACAAATTTAATATATATTACATAAAATATCTTAAATATAATTTATTTTAGGAAAAAATTCATATTAAAAATAGTTTTTTAAATATTTTTTTAAAAAGTAAAAAAGGGTACCCGCAGGGCCGCCCCGCCCGGGTGGGTAAGACAACCATTACAGGTCCGCCATCCGGACCCCCCTAGGTCCGGATAAACGAGTTTAATAATTATAAAGTCCGACCCGAGCCCGAATATGCACATGTTTATACCTTTCTCCCACAAATCCGTCATTGGAGAGCATTCGGGATTTTGATTTCGATTCTAAACTGCCCTAATCTACTGGATTTCAACCTAAGCTACTCAATTCAAACATAATCTAACATAAACAAACTCAATTCAAACACAATCAAATCAATTCGAAGATAATCTAACCTAACAAATCAAACCGTAAAAACTCGTAATCGGGATTCTCGATTTACCTCCTTCGCAATGTGTTTCCGCTTGTGGAAGGGTTGTCCATCATCACCACCTTGATGCATTGTCAGGATGATTCCAAACTCCCTCTCGATTTCGATTTGAATTTCGCTCTCCTTTCGCCTTGGCTCTCACTCTCGGTTTCGCTTTCTAGAAGATGCGGGTAGTTGATGCTCATTGTGAATGCACGTTTTGTAGGGTTTTTATCTAACGTGCATCCGCAATGGGCAAATGTCGTGGATACGCAATGCGTCTTCGCGTCAGTTATAGCTCGCATTCGCAATGTGTCTTTGCATCAGTTCTAGCTCGCATTCGCACTACGAAACCTTAACACATTCAAAATACACTTCAGATTGGCATTTTGTAGATACATCGCCATGTAGTTCTTATTTATAATTACAATTTTAACTAAACATTTCAAAAGTTAGATAAATTATTTTCATTATAACCCTGTTAATGATTTCAACTCAAAACCTGGTTGCATATTGAATGCTCTATCACACTAGCTAAGTAAGAGACGAACCGCTGATTTCTAGGGCTGAGCAAGTTAATTTCGGTTCAGGTAAATCGAAACGAATCGATTAATTTCGGTTCAGACCGAAATTAAACCGACAATTTAAATATGGTATTAGGTCCTTTTTTCTTACGATTTCGGTTCGGTTTCGGTCCAAAACCGTAAAATCGTAAAAAAAAACGAAAACGGAATTTATATTTAATAAAAAAAAGCGGCTTTGGATTATTGTAAGTTTTATTTTCTTTAGGTCCATTTAGTCCAAATCCTAAACCGAACCGAAACCGATCTAATAGATTCGGTTTCAGGTTCGAATATTTCAAGTATTCGATTTTAGGTCCAAACCGAAACCGAATCTACTTTTATAGGTTCGGTTTTCCGTCCAAGGTTTTTGAAAAATCGATTTCAGGTTCGGTTCAATTTTTTTTTTTAGTTCGCTTCGCTTTTTGACCTATGCTCACCAATAGGGGTTTCCATGTAAAAGCTAGACCAATTCAGCATTTGTCCAGCACCGGTTTGGTTTGTCAGTTGACATGGACCGGATTACATGTTTGAGAACATTTGCAACCCATATATCTATTATAGTTTTTTAATTCATTTTTTATTTTTAAGTAAATCTAAATATATGTGTTAGATTTAAGTTTTCCTTAATTTTTCGAAGCAAATGTATGTTATGGACTATTACACATACGCTCTACGACTACGCATTGCGTATGCGTAGTATTGTTACGCATCCGCCAAGCGTAGTCGTAGCCATTTTCCTTTATTTTTGAATGAAATAAGTTTGTTGCTACGGCTACGCATTGCGTACACGTAGTTGGGATATGAATAGCATGTTTCAGGTGGTACGAATAGCAATACTCATCATACTATTCTCTCCCCAAATCCATCCATCATAGGTTTCTTAATTGATTTTTTTTGTTAAAATCAAATATATATGTCAAATTTAATTCTTTTTAGAAATTAATTGATTTTTTTTGTTAGAATCAAATGTGTTAGATTTAATTGTTCTTAGAAAAGTTTCTCTACTCGTCATAGTGATTTTTTTCTCAAATGCGACCCTTTAATTATTTTTATGTTTATTATACGAGTAAAAAACCTCAGGGCTCGTTTGGAATCGCTAAAAATCATTTTTCGATAATGAAATGATTCCGAATTTATCAAAATTATGTTTGTTCTTTTAACACACGAAAGTAATCCAATTATTTTTATTTTCTTTTAATCTTTTTAACCGATTTTATTTCGTTTTCATTCTACCACTCAAACTACACTCAAACTACACGGAAAGTGAGTATTTGGGTTGTCGATGTTATTACCCTCTCCAGTCTCCAAGGTTCATCTGACTCCCGTTTGCGCGGGCACTCCCAATTACCACTCTACGCTTTACGGCGTTTACGCACATGGGCATGGACATCCCATGATTCCATGATGCGACATGCTCATACATGCATGCATGTTCATGGGTAACATATATTAATTGATCATGTGACAAAGGGTCATGCCTATTCAATTTATCCAGCCGGAGCACGTGACTTAAGTAGTGGGACACCCTAATTTACTCCGTAGTACTCTAAAATTCTCATTCATTAATACTATTACTCCAACGGTGGTCCTATATTCAATTCATCAAATAATAGGATAAATTATATTAGGACAAAATCTACATGAACATATTGTAAAATTACTATTGCAATACTCCGTCTTATCAGTGTACTTCGGTTTTCTTCACAATTGTTCAAGTGTTCTTCATTATTCTTCAAGTGCTCTTCATCATTCATCCTCATTTTTTATCATGATCTATGACGATGATGATTCCTTTGATGTGGACGAAGAATAGTTACCTCCTCCGGATACACCAAGACCGACTTATACCATGGACGGGTACCAACGGTAACAACACTGGCAAGATTATTTTGAGGATACCTATATTTCTCCAAGAGAGTGTGCCAATCATGAGCAAGTTGTCAACTTTGCACCCCGACGGCGTGCCCATCATGAAGAAGTGCACGATGTTGGCCCCCAAAGACGTACTTATCCCAACAACGACTATGTTGTGATGAAGGAAACAAATGACGCTCTTAAGCATTAGTTAGAAATTTGGAGGGCACGACTTCTTGCCCCCACGACGTCCGCCGAAGAAGAAGAACCTCAAGTGGTCTCACAACCAAGGTGTGAGTTGGTTGTCAAACCGTTGTGTGACGAATTCAAAGACGTGGGCAACGTCATCATTGTAGAGTGTGCACCGACACTTCCAATTCACTTTGTGAACATGTTGTATGATGATCCATTTGAAGAGGACAAGGATTCCGAGATTATTAGCCTCCCTATGTCCTTCATCTGACCCAAAGATTATCACGATGAGCATGAATGTGTCAATAGTACTTCCACATGAATGCAACATGCCAAGACCTGATATCTAGCAGCCTTAGACCTTCCTCCAACTATGGCAAGAAAACTCTAGACCTTGCAACACGTGGCCAAGCTACAAGAACTGCATGCAAAGGTTGGTAATTCTGTCAATCACCAACAGTCCAACACTAGGACACGAAGTAGAGATAACCAAAAGTTCGTCATACCTTGCAACACTGCTTTATTCAACTCCAAATGGCTAGTAAATGACAAGTGCCGCTTGTTCCACGGGTAGAGGTGTCTCCCAATTCTATCACCAAGAGGAGAGTAATCTCCATGTCTAAAAATAATAAGAAAAATGGGAACCCCCAGGTATCTATAGGGAAACTATTTTGCCACAAAACCCGAGAATTGCGTCATCTCGGATGCCTCCTACTCAAAAATATATCCTAGGTAGATAAGGACTTAGGGTGGCTAACAACCAATCTCAGAATCCTCTCAAACCTACAAAGGCACACCAATAAAATATCAATAGACCCTCTATCACCCGGACAAAACAACACCACATCATCGGTGAACATCATATGTGAAATCCTAAGTTCCTCATAGTGCTTATTGAATCTGAATCTTGGCCTAGAAGTCTCCACTCGGTTCATCCTCGATAGAAACTCAATGAATACCACAAACAAGAATGGTGATAGCGGGCAACCTTGCCTCAATTCCGACGACCCTAAAGAACCCATGTGAAGTCTTGTTAACCCGGATCGAGTAAGATGCCGTAGTTATGCACTCCATCACCTAGTCAATAAATTTGGTTTGGAACTTCAACTCCATCATGGAAAGGCAAAGGAACTTCCAAGAGATCGTGTCATAGGCTTTGGCAAGATCAATCTTCACAAAACATGGACTGCTATCCTATCACACATTATATCTCCTCCATAGCTCTTGGACGAGAAACACATTATCAGACATCAACCTCCCTATTACGAAGGTAGGTTTGGACGAGTCGATGAGTTACCCATGGCACAAACCTATTATTTTTGCCATTAGCTCGATGATGACCTTCTAGACCACAATGTAGCAAGATCTCGGCCTAAAATGCTCCACACGGGAAGATGCCTCTACTTTGGCAATAAGTGAGACCATGGTATGGTTCACTTGCCTTAGTAGCTTCCCACAGACAAAGAACTCATGGACCGCAACATAAACTTCTTTCCCCGTCGTTTCCCAAGTGGCCTTGAAAAACATAGAGGAGAATCCATCTGGCCCCGGGGCCTATGTATAAATCTATGCGTTAAACACCGGTATAACTAGCCTCTTTTAATCTCTATATGTAATTCTAGGTCCAACCAAAAATAGTCCATCGGCGCGTCATCCACCTCCCACTCCGTCCCAAAAATCCCTTGAAAGAAAGAAACTCCCCGGCCACTCCATCCAAAGAGGTTGCGATCTGGCCATCTGTATGAGGTACATCTATCACTATTCAAAACGTACATAGTCTTCCCCTACTGTGCTTAGAAGCTCATCTCCGCTGCATTAAGCCTCCTACCTTTAGACCTTAGCTCAACCAAGTCGGTTTTGAGGGACTCATATTCGGGATTCAATCTAAAGTTCTCCAAGCAACTAGCAAATTCTACATTTTCTACCTTTGTCTTTTCTGAGATATGTGTAAAGTACCGCATGTTCAAACCTCTAAAAGGGCGTTTAAGGTCACGAATGAGAGAACACAAGCGATATTGGTAGGTTCCCCTGAGTCTACAGCTCCAATTCTCCTTTACAATATCTTGGAACTAGTCATGTGAGGCCCACATATTAAAGAACTTAAAATTAGACCTTCCTAACGTAGGGCGATTAACGATGTGGGCGATTATAAAATTCTGACATACAACATGCTCACACATATCATGCGTTTAGAAA
Organism: Fagopyrum homotropicum; assembly: GCA_033239125.1. Taxonomy (NCBI): domain Eukaryota; kingdom Viridiplantae; phylum Streptophyta; class Magnoliopsida; order Caryophyllales; family Polygonaceae; genus Fagopyrum; species Fagopyrum homotropicum. The sequence continues at coordinate 120,138,694 of BSWB01000004.1, read as the reverse complement.
ACCATTAGCTAACAATTCATGAATAAGAATAACGGTAATAGCATACATAATCACATAATCACATCATAACATACAACATGCTTACACACTTTATTCCTTTATTATCTTCATTATGTTATAATATTACTAATTCATTATGTGTGATATGAGGAGTAAAACAACCTCGCTTTTGTCCCCTTTAACCACACATGTTTGGAACTGGTGTCAATCATCACCACCCGGTGAACTGGTCGCAAATAACCCCCTAGCTGCCCAATTTTGAGCTAGATAACTTATCACCGCATGTTATCATACACTTGGTCCAATTATGTAATATCCTTAGTTCTGTAGTGAACACGCCTCTACGCCTCAGTTGAGCCGCGGGTGCGGAGCTGCCCTAGCGGCTCTATTGACCCGCCCCACGGTTTGCAGGGTGGGTGCCTCCATCTTTGACCGTCTTGCTTTTCCGTTTCTTCACCTATAAGTTTCTCTTTCTCTTTCCTGTGTGAGGGTTTGCTTCCACACTTCTTCCTTCATCACCCTCTTTTTCTTACGCTCTTCTTCTCTTCCTTTTTATCTCTCTTTTTTCTTCTTCTTGGAATTCCTTCACGTGTGTAGGCTTTGGATGTGTTTTTATGGCTTCGATGATGATGAGAGTTTGTGGTGGTTGTTGGTAATGAACAGTTGAGTGTTGTTGCTTCCTTCTTCTGATTATGCAATGGTAGATTCTTCCTTTCCTATTCTTCTTTCCTTCCTTTCTTTCTTCTTCTTATGTTGAATTTCACAAGATTGATCTTGTGTTTGGCATCCTTTGGATGTCTATCTATGTATATAATATGTATGATAAAGGTTGGTTGCCTTTGGAACCATAAAAGCATAGAAGATTGAACGAGAGATTGGTGGGAAGTCCGAAGATCGGCCTTTTGCTGTATTGTTGCCCCCGCGCCTTGCTAGTACTGCCCCTGCGGATGAAGCTGTGTCACCGTCCATGCGGCTTCGTCCGTCGCTGTCGTGGCTTGTCACCGCCCCTGCAGCTTCGTTTGCCGTTGTCGCGGCTTATCATCGCCCCTGCGCCCATTCAATCTCGCAGGTGCGTCTCTGTCGAGGGCATATCAAGTGTTGGTATCTGTCATTTCCTTCCTTGTGTTTATGGTTGGAGTTTTAGAGCATGTTAGTGTTTATGTAGATGAGTTTAATGATGTGAGATATTGAGGAATGCCTTAGGCATCTTTCAGTATTGATGAGTTATCAAGGATTAGTTATGGGTTATGATCTTGGATGATCTTGGAAACTAGGAGGTGGAATCTCCTAGCATGTGATAGTGATTGATGTTGTGATTAGGACTACCTTGTGACATGTAAGTCATTTGGGCTTACTTAGTTGGCGTTTATGGATTGGAGTGATTGTGATAGTGGTGTGTGTGCATATGTGTGTTACATTGATAACATAACCGGACTAGGACGACCATATATATTTAATTCGACCAATTGTATGATAACGGGTGGTGATAACGTTTCTAAGCTCAAATTGGGAGCTAAGGGGGTTCTTTGTGACCAGTCCACTCGGTGGTGATGATTGACACCAACTCCGAACCTGTGTGGTTAAAGGGGATAGAGGCGAGGTTGTTCTACTCCTCGTACCACACATAATGAATTAGTAATGTTATAACGTAATGAAGATAATAAACAGATGTTGTGTGAGCATGTGCATGTTTTAATTTGATTATGTAATTATGTGTGATATTACCGTTATTCTTATTCAAGAATTGTTAGCTAACGGTTTTATACCGTGTTGTAGATGTTTTGCAAGGTAAGAAGACCGCAGAGTGATCCGGTGGGGTGATCAGCCGAGGGTTTCCGTACATTTAGGTGGTGTATCGGTTTTTGGGATGTACACATCTATATGATGTGACCGTTTGATACTCGGCTGTGGTTTGTATGATTTACATTGTTGTTAATTAAGTTTAGAAAGGTTTGGTTTAATTTTTATTTGTTCCGTGTTGTATGATCTAGTGAACTTGTTGTCAGGCTAGGGTCGGGATCCATTGTGAGATCCTAACCCATAGCGCCCCGAGTCTCACGGATTCGGGGTGCTACAAATTAATATATATATGGTCATCCTATTCCGGTTAGGTTATCAATTATAACACACATAAACACACACAACCATTACAATCACTCTAATCCATAAACGTCAACTAACTAAGCCCAAAGGACTTACCTGCCACAAGGTAGTCCTAACCACAATGGTCACGGTTTCCCTCAGGAAATGGTCAGTGCCTGTATAAACAAGGTACACAACATCAATCACTGACACATACTACGAAATTCCACCTCCAAGTCTCCAAGATCATAACCCATAAATTGAACCTCGATAACTCATCAATACTCAAAGATGCCTAAGGCATTCTTGAACACTTCACATCCTCAATCTAATCTACACAACACTATCATGCTCATACACTCAAACAATAAACACAAGGAAGGAAAGAAAACATACCAATACTTGGTATGTCGTGGAAAAAGACGCACGCGCGGGACAAAGAGGCGCAGGGGCGGTGACACAGCTTCAACCACAAGAGTTGCGCACACCAGGCACAAGGGCGGCTCCTTGACACAGGCGATTCCACAACACACGATCGATCACTCTCTCGATCCACAATCACATCATAAACCACTCAGGCACTAAGGCCTTCACACAAACATACCTACACATCCATGAACATCCACACAACCGATTCCTTGTTGAATCAAGCAAGGAAAAGAGGAAAAAAAGGAAGAAAGAAGAAAATAAAGGAAGCGAGCTTACTCTCTTATGTAGCTCAAACAAAAATAAATCACACATAGCTTTACCTCTTAAACCTCAAAAACCAACAAAAACAACAACATCAGATCCATCATCAAAAGTCACACTTGCAATAATTCAAAGAAGATCCAAAGAGAGAACTCAAGAGAAAGAAAGGAAGAGAAGAAGAACGTAGAGAGGAGAAGATGGAGTCTGGAGAAGCTAAACCCTCCTCAAAGGAGAGAGAGAGAGAGAGAGAGAGAGAATACATAAAAAAGAAGAAACGAAAAGTAAGGCGGTCAAAGAAGGTGGTTCCCTCCCTACAAACTACGGAGGTGGGTCACCAGTGCCGCATGGGCGGCTCCACACCTGCGGCCCAACTAAGGCGCAGGTGCGGGGTCACAAAGGAACTAAGGATATTACATCAGATCCCCCTAAAAACAAGTTTTGCCTGAAACTTAAACAAACCCAAAATCCTCTCGGACCCATACGCCGAGGTATACACACACTTTCTCTATTGGAGGCTTGTTCGCTCGATAGTGTGTGCGTCAAAGTCTTAAAATTTATATCTAGAACTTATGCAAAAGCGATCCCACAATGTACGGATAAGTTGTAGTAAGGTAAGAAATTCCAGAGTCGAACTCAGGGATTTGGTGAGAATAAAATCGAATTCAAATTATCTTTCAAAGTGCAAAAGCTTTTGTAATTAATAAGGAGACAAATGATTCCAAGGATTCAAGTATCCGACTGCGGTTTTCGATTCAAGACACTTATAAAGATCAAAGGACAGAGTTGGGGTTGCCAAGGTTATGTGTTTCGAAAGAAGGTATTGTATGGTGAAGTTCCAAAACCCATATATCTCACCCAAAGGCTCTCTATAAAGGTTGTTGAGGCTGCAATATAGAAAGATCTAAGGACAAGATTAACACTCAAACTAATCACCCAAACCCAAGGATATGACTCTCGAAGGTAAAGTTGGAAAGCACACTCAAACCTTAATAGAGGATGTTGAGTCTCTCTATTACCCAAATCTTGCAAACGTTGGCTACCAAGTGCAAAATCAATGATGAAGTCTCTTCTCAGACTTGAATAAGGGTTAAAAAGGTTAAGAAAGGTTAGGATTTAGGCAAGGGTTAACTTTGATTAAAGGATAAATCAATTAAAGAACGTCAGGAAGAAAAATCGCCCTGTTCTTGATAAAATCGGTCGATTTACTCAAGAACATGTCAATTTATCTGGTGTCACAAAGTTAAATCTAAACCCTCAGGGTCCAAATGGTTAAATGAGTTAAGTCTATCATCATCTAAGCCTCAATCATCAACTATTCTCCCTAAAATCACAAGCTTTTTAGCCAACCATTTTCATATTCAAATCAAAATCAAGATAAAATGAAGAAAACCAAATAAAACTCAAAATTTGTATAAAAACAAAATAATCTCCGAATCTGTAATCAAACCTTAAAATCTTGCAAAGAATCTCTCAAAACACTCAACAATGTGTTCATAAGTTTCAAGAATCTGAAGGGAAACAAAAGATCTCAAAATTCCTTCAATCTTGACTTCTTGTTTCTTTCCTTCAATCCTCTCTCCAAGAACCTTCAATTCTGCAAAATCCTCTAAATCTTCCACGCTGCGGACTCCCGATTTTTGTTCCTAGGGTTCCAATGTATACTTTCTCACTAATGGGCTGCTTGGCATATCACTTCTCAGGCCCATAAGTGATGGGATTTTGATCGTAATATTTGTAGACGATTTATGAAGGAAAATCGTTCGATTCAAAGGCAAATGGACCACCCTATTTTTGCACAGGAAAATCGTCCGATTTTCTATGTAAATGAGGCGATTTTCTTCAACAGAAAGTGCTCGTCTCTTGACTTGTTTCCTTCCTTCCTTTCGTGACCCTTTCACGCACTTTCTTTGCTCTTCATGACTCCTCCAAGCTTCCTTAAGCTTCCTTATTGACCTTAGATACTTTTTGCTCCACTTTTGCTTCCAATTCCACCGAATTCACCTATAATTCAACCAAAACTCGTGTAGACCTCTATTTCCGAAATATAAATGAAATAAACCTTAAAGGTACACAAATCTCTCCGAATACAAGGTAAATCGAGGTAAAACCTCTACAATATGCATGATTATAATGACATATAATTCATGTCATTAAAATACCCCATACTTGCCTCTTGCTTGTCCCCACGCAAGATTCAAACTTAGAATACAAGATGTCATGGATTATATGAAGCGAAAAACTCAAAAACTTTTTAAAAAGTGCTTCTTCTTATTGGATCACTGTTCGCTACAAACGGTGTGTGCAAGCTTTAAATATATATCCCAAGAAGTATGCTTTAAACAAGGATGCGAACCGTAGTGTACGGATCAATTGTAATAAAAAGCAAGAATTTCAAGGGTCGATCTCAGGGACATAGGTGAAACTAAGAACAAAATAGGTTGTCATTATTGCAATTAACCAAAGCAATTAAATTAATCAAAGATGATGTAAAATTCAATTAAGGGGAAATGCGGATTTTAGGGAATAAAGCATCTAGTTGTGGTTCCGACTCAAGATCTCAAAGGATAACACGGACAAAGCTGAGATTTGCAAAGGGAAGGTGTCTCTAAGATGGGAATAGATCACCGGGTAAGTCTCACTACTTACTATCCCAAACCAAAGCTCCTATTACCGGGTAAGTCTCAAGGTACTAAGGAAATGAACTATAAACTCAAACCAACGTACCACCCAAGGGAATAGAATAACCTTTTACCGGGTAAGTCTCAAGCTAACTCACAAAGATGGGATGAAGGCACACTCAAACCCCAATAAAGGATAAACCTTTATTACCTACACTTATGATCATGGGTAAACAAACACTGGAATCACCAGGTAAGTCTCGTCCTAGGCTTGCATTGAACCAGGAAAGGTGTAATAAGAATAGGATTTGGCAAACTAGAACTCTTAAATCTCAGTTTCGGATCAGAAAAGGTCACCTCGTTCAGTCAAGTTCCACCCGGCCGAGATGTTCATCGACTGAGCGAGGTACTCTAGGGTTAAGGTAAAAGACTCGAGCTTTCAAGGTCTTGCTGGGATTAAGTTCATTCAATCTTCGTCTTTCCCACAACTTTCAGCCAATCATCCTAGAATCTCATTAAAAAGCTTAGTCAATCATCATCATGATAACAATAATCAAATATATGGGAAGGGAATGAATATTCGAACAAATAAACCTTAAGAAAAAGGTCTCAATAACTGAATCAAATCACAAATAAATCAGCGTTCATCAAATCACAAATCAAACAAGACAACAAACCAAAAAGGGAATCTAAGAAAGTCTTACAAACTCCCTCAAAAGCTATTTCAAAACTATGAATCCTCCTTCCTTCAACTTCTATCCTTCCTTCAAACCTCCAGAAAATCTTCCTAATTGCTGTGTATAGAATATGGCTGATCCAATGATTATTGGGTGTCTAGAAGATCCGAAGATGGTTGAATTGTGGAAAATCCAACCCTTTATATAGGAGAATTATCTTCCAAAGATAATAATATCTTAAAAAGATAATTTCCTATTAAATATATCCATATCTCTAAAATTGATCTCCCAAAAATAATATCTTCCTTCCAGAAATCCAGCCCAAAAATATATGATATCTTCTTTCTAAAAATAAAAGATCTCAGCCAAAAATATGGATCTCGCCGGCGGCAGGGTGTTTGCCTCGATCGGGACGCTCCTCAAGATCACCTCGGTCGAGGTGACATTGTAGCGGACCGAGGTGAATCTCAACTGAATGTGAAATCTCTCAAATCTGGTTCAAAGTAAATCTTCTTAATCATTTTCATGCTTCCTGAGTTCTTCCTTAAGCTCTAGAATGTAGCGCCTATGACTCCTTAGCTCCTTAGCTCCATTTTAGTCCAAAATGTGTCATTTTACCTATGATTACAACGAAACTAGGTGTAGACCTCGATTCCCGTAAAGGTAGATGAAACAACAATATAATCACATAATATACATCCATACATGAAGATTATTGAAGATAAAACGCCTAAGCAAGTCCCAAAATCTAGACTATAATACATGCTATCAATCAACCTCAAAGTAATGCTTCAAGACATAGGAAGACAAAGTATGCATCAACAATAACCATATCATGAACAAACCATCCTTTCTTTCTCAAAGACACAAATAAAAGACATGATAAAGATGTAAATATAGTCAAAGTCAAACAAATCTAGGCCATGAAGCCTTAAACATGTACACAAAGGTCTCAAGGTTATCAAATCAAGAAAAAAGTCAAAGAAACGTGTTAAGGGTGGGAAATCTTTAAGGTAATGTGATGCTAATCCGGGAAAGAGGAACAACACAATAAAAGCTTTAAGAACACAACTTCACCACACATGCTTTGCACGTAAAAATTTTCTTTTCGTTTACTTTAATTTTTGAGAGTATGGACAACGGTGCACAAAAACCGAAGCCTAGGAGATCGGCGTTTCTCAATTTTCGAGATGCATCAAACCCTTGATGCACATACCATATCCCGTTAGGACTTGTCGTTCAATCGGACTTTGGCAAGACACAAATGTAACACCCCGAATCCTAAAGGACTCGAAATGCTACAAGCTGGGACCTCACAATGGGTCCCGGCCCTTAGCCTGACAACAACTTCATCGGACCTTACAACACGGCACAAATAAAAAGGCAAAACATAGAGTTCTTTATCATGAGCGAAATGAACATCCAAATCTGAAAAAAATACAACCAAGTCTCAAAACCAAAACTACCAACATCAGTCTCAACAGTCATGAAATAAAAAATAACAGTCCCGTCCTATAATGCACGGAACCCCGGTTGCCCACTACCGCCAGATCACTCGATCGCCTCCCTAACCTGCAAGACATCTACAAGCGGTATAAAACCGTTAGCTAACATTCTATGCATAAGTATAAAGGTAAAAGCACAAACACATAACATACGCAATCAACATGCAACACTCATTCCTTTTTATTATCTTTAATTAAATAATACGTCATTACTAATGATACTTATTTTGTGACACGAGGGATTCCCAAACCTCGCCCCTGTCCCCGTTTACCAACGCGGAATGATACTAATGCATGTGACCATCTACCGGATTGGGCTGGTCGCAGGGAACCTCCTAGACTCTCGCGAGAGCTAGGCAGATGACGTCACAACCCGTTATCATACACTTGGGTCAATTATACAATATACTATAGTCGGCCTAATCCGGTTTCGTTATTTATCTGAACTATCACACGCCACTCATACACATCACACACATGCAAGAAGCCAACTAAGCAAGTCCGTGGACTTACCAGAATCAAATCTCGACTCTCTCTTAACCACCACTAAATCTGTAACTGCAGAACTCAATTGCCTGTCAGAGGAGGCACGTGGGTCAACACATTTCCCTAGATACTTATAAGTCTAAAATTCTTAAGATATACGATTCTATGTGCAGAAGTTATTACAGTGTTTATTTAAGGTAAAATGACTATTTTACCCTTAGTCCCGGAACTTCCAAAACCCGGAATACGTACTTAAACTCTAATTTGGGGCTAACTAACCATATTCTAATCCCTAGGATGATTTTAGGTATCAACTAGGATAACTACCCATTTCCTATTTCCTGAAAAGTCACTAAAGTCCAACTACAGTTTCAAATATAAAATTAAAATAAACTTATAAAAATTCTAAAATAAATTTCTAAAAAATCTATAATACCTAATCTATTCATAGGAGCAAAAATTTCGTAAAACTATTTAACCATTACTTCTACAAAAATCTTTAAAGTTGAACTCAAATAAAAAATCTATACGTAGCATTTTCCTAGGATCATTTCTCAAACAGCCTAACTAGTCACTTTTGCACCTTCACAGATCTAAATCTAACCGTTGGTTAAGTCCCAATTTTTGATACCTTACAGTATGCATATCACTCTATAACATACTAAAATTTGAACGGTGGATTCTATCTCTAAGGCATCGATATTTATGCTCAAACTTGACTGCTCAACATAGTTTCTGGAGTACAAAAATTCAGGAAACAACATAGGATCTAATTTACGATTGTAACCTCTAGTTAGTGCGTTATTGGAGTCTCCTACACACCTCAGGTTTGAGCCTTTGCAGCCTCTCCTTTCCCCAACAGTTTGGTGAGCACAACTCTTTCTTTCGAGTCTTATTGAATCGATACACACATACAATTATAGTTCAGCCCTTCAATTACATCTGCACAAGAGACTCTCCAAGGTGGCTGCACTTACTGTTTTAAGCAGGCTTTGATGTTGTTTCTGGACGGGCTAGTGTACCTCGTAGCCCCGAGTCTCCTTCTATGGCGAAATCCAGGGTGTAGGGAGGGAAACAACAAGGATTAGGGTAGATTCTTCTACATATATACTCAGATGAAAGGGAGATGGTAAGCTTACTGGTGTGTCGCGTCCTGAAGCCGGTTGAACAGCTTCTCGCTTTTGCGTGCACTCAGATGGAGTCCTAAACGCAGCTTGAGATGAGAGGCTATTCGTTGCTGTGTGCAAGAGCGCTTGAACGGCTGCTTCAGACCCAATTTTTGTACGTAGGGAGGTGTAAGGGAACGTGCAGGCTGAATGGATCTGTTGCGTGAATTAAGGAGTCGTTACAACAGCTCTTCTTCAACTAAGCATCGGTTATGTTGTGAAGAAAAGGGAGAGGAAGGGCTGGCTGTTACATCCTCCTAGGCTGAGCGTGTAGCTGGGCTAGCATGAGCAAGGTTCTGGGCTGAAGCATAGGAGTGGGCTAGCGCTTCACTGGCTGAAGCGAGAGAGTGGGCTCGCGCTGCACTCGCTGAAGCATAGGAGAGTGGGTTGCTGTGGGTTGCGAACTGGGCTGAAGCAAGGTAGGAATAGTGGGCTGAAGGAGTTGTCTTGGCTTTGTCACAGCCTTGTCAAAACGTGTCATGGCCTCGTCTCAGCCTTGTCGAAATATCGTCTCATGATCTCGTCTAAAGTCGTCGTTAAGAATTAATTACATGAATTAGGGTTTGATATAATTCTATCATTTTATGTCAATTAAATTCTACATAAAATGATAAATAATTATAAGAATTAGAGCTTGATATAATTTTATCATTTTATGTGAATTAAATTCTACATAAAATGATAAAATTTGTGAAGAAAGAAATGCTAGATAGAATGGAAACCGTCAACGGCTCGAAGTCCGATTTGATTCGGAATCAAACGGAATAAAAATTCCGGATATTACATCAGTACCCCCTTAAAATAAGTTTCGTCCCGAAACTTAGGGTAGTTCCCAAGATCATAAAACGTAACCAAGCCCTATGACTAACAAGTTACTACATCAAGACCACCTATGGTTCACACACAAGCACATTAAACATATCACACATACAATCACTAAAAGCAAACAAACAAGGATGTAGAACTACCTGACGGTCCTATAGACGTCTCTAGATCCGCATAAAACTCGGGATAGTTCCGCCGGATACTATCCTCCATCTCCCAAGTGGCCTCGTCAATCCCTCGTCTCGACCACTACACTCTCAACATGGGTATTACCTTCGACCGATGGCGTCTCATACCTCTCTCCAAAACTGCTATCGGGTGCTCACTATGTGTCTCGGGTCATGCACATACTCTCTCAACTGAGATACATGGAAAACTGGATGGACTCCCTCCAATCGGGGTGGCAATGCCAATCTATAGGCCACCTCTCCTATCCGCTCTAGGATCTCAAAGGGCCCGACATATCGAGGACTCAACTTCCCTTTAATCCCGAAACGTCGAATGCCCCTCGTCGGTGACACCTTCAACCATACCTGGGCGCCGACCCTCAACTCCAGAGGCCTGCGCCTCTTATCAGCATAAGATCTTTGATGGCTCTGTGCGGTCAACATCCGCTCTCGGATCAATGCTACCCGAGCCATCTCATCCTGCACCTGCTCGGGTGGTACCCAACTCATCCTCCCAGGCTCATCCCAACACAAAGGTGTACGACACCTCCGCCCATATAGTGCCTCGTAAGGAGCCATCCCAATAGTTGCGTGCCAACTATTGTTATAAGCAAACTCCACCAAAGGAAGGTGGTCGGGCCATACTTGCCCCCAATCAAGCACACATACCCTCAACATGTCCTCAAGGGTCTGAATAGTCCTCTCAGACTGCCCGTCCATTTGAGGATGGTATGCCGTGGTGAACTGTAAGCTCGTCCCTAAGGCGGCGTGTACCTGCTGCTAGAACCTCGAGGTAAAACGCCCTTCTCTATCTGAAATGATCGTCCTAGGCACTCCATGGAACCTCACAATCTGTCGGGTAAACTCCTCGGCTAAACGAGACACTGGCCACGTTTCCTTAATAGGAATGAATCGTGCCGTCTTCGTCAACCGATCCACTACAATCCGTATTGCATCAAAGCCTCTACTCAACCTCAGGCCAATAACGAAGTCCATGGAAATGTCCTCCCACTTCCACTGTGGAACCGGAAGTGGTTGGAGCTCTCCTCCGGGCCTGTGGTGCTCAATCTTGACCTGTTGACAGGTCGCGCACTGAGCTACATATCTAGGCACGTCGGGCTTGAGCCCAACCCACCAATAAGATCGTCGTATATCCTGATACATCTTACTCGCGCCGGGGTGGACGGAGTAAGGTGTAGAATGGGCCTCCTGCAGTATACGCTGCCTCAACTCTCTGTCAAAGGGTACAGATATGCGCTCCTGGCGCCTCAAAATCCCATCCACACCCACCATAAACTGTGGTGCCTCCCCTCGTGACATCCTATCTCTGATCCTCGTTAGTGTTGGACAACCCTCCTGTTTCTCCCGGATCTCTTCTGTCAGATCCGGTGAAACCTCTAACGCTGACAGAAGACCGTCAGTATCCGGAAACCGGATGTCTACCTCCAACCAAATCAAATCTCTCTACAACTGGGTCTGAACAGTCAATCTAGCTATCGCGGCCTCGCGAGGTGTCCTCCTACTAAGGGCATCGGCGACCACATTCGCCTTTCCCGGATGATAAAGGATCTCTAAGTCAAAATCCTTAATCAACTCTAGCCATCTCCTCTGGCGGTTATTCAACTCCCGCTGAGTGAATAGGTACTTCAGACTCTTGTGGTCTGTGAAGATCTGACAGGTGGCCCTATAGAGGTAATGATGCCAGATCTTCAAGGCATGAATGACTGCAGCTAGCTCAAGGTCGTGAGTAGGGTAATTCTCCTCACACGTCTTCAGCTATCGAGACGCATACGCAATGACCCTACCCCTCTGCATGAGGATGCATCCCAAGCCTAGCTTGGATGCATCACTGTAAACGACGAAGTCCTCAACGCCCTCTGGCTGTGCTAACACTGGAGCAGAAGTCAATCTCTCCTTCACAGAAAAACCCTTCACAAACCTACGGTAGTATCCGGCTAGACCTAGAAAACTGCGTACCTCCTTGACCGTCTTAGGTGGCGGCCATGATGCAACTGACTCTATCTTTGCCGGGTCCACCTTGTCTCTTTCGGCGGAGACAATGTGGCCAAAGAAGGCAACCTCAGGCATCCAGAACTCACACTTAGAAAGCTTAGCATAAAGCTCTCTATCCTGTAAAACCCGAAACGTACACCGTCCTCAGGTGTCCGGCATGCTCCTCCCTACTCCGGGAGTATACTAAGATGTCGTCGAAGAAAACTACCACAAACTGATCTAAGAAGTCAATGAAGATGCCATTCATCAACTTCATGAAGACAGCAGGAGCATTGGTGAGCCCGAAGGGCATAACCACGAACTCATAATGACCGTATCTGGTCCAAAATGCTGTCTTCGGTATGTCCTCCTCCCGTACTCTCAACTGATGATATGATGACCTCAACTCAATACGTGAAAACACCGTAGCTCCCTGTAACTGATCCAGCAAATCATCAATACGCGGCAACAGATACTTGTTATTGACGGTGACTTTGTTCAACTCCCGATAGTCAATACAGAGCCTCATGGATCCGTCCTTCTTCCTGATGAAGAGGACTAATGCCCCCCAGGGAGACACACTAGGTCGAATGAATCCCATCTCTGCAAAATCCTCGAGTTACTTCTTAAGCTCAAGCATCTCGACTGGTGCCATGCGGTATGGAGCATTGGAAATCGGCCTCGTGCCGGGCTCCAACTCAATTCCAAAATCTACGCTCCTGTGCGGTGGTAAGCCAGGCGGCTCGCCAAAGACATCCTCGAACTCACAAGCTACTTGGGTCTCTGCTAATGATGAACTCGTCTCCTCCTTCATGGCATAACACCAGAAGGCCTCGCATCCCTGACCTATGAGCTTTGCGGCTCGGACCGCACTAACGACTGCCCCGATCTTTCCGAGGTCCCACCCTCGAAAGACCTCCTACTCCCAGCCTCCGTAGTGACCGTCACTGTCCTCTTATTGACGTCCAAAATAGCTCTATGGCGGTCCATCCAGTCCATCCCGAGTATAACCTCTTCAAGCACTAAGTGCATGACGTGAAAGTCGGCTAGTCAGTCATGACCTCCCAAGTTGATAGGACAATCGTGAATCTCTTGAGTACCACGAACCCTACTCTCATCGGGTAACCTTATAAGGAAAGGTTCCCCCTCTACTGTATCTAAGGTCAACCTATCTATGCAATCATCAGATATGAAAGAGTGCGTCACACCCGTATCAAAAAGTACTCGGACTGGAAAGCCATGAATCGTGATAATACCTGTGGCTGCGGGCGTTGCTGGCTCTACGGCACTCCTCAACTCAAAGACTCGAGCCTGAGTACCCCTAGTCTCTGAAGTGCCTCCACCACGCCCTCTATCTCTAGCTGGAATCTGAGTAGAACCCTGTAAATATGCTTGACCAGGAGCCCGCTGCTACTGACCCCGAGCCTGATACTGAGACCGCCTCTGTCCTCCTCCTAAGGTACCAGCAGGTGAGGACCCCTGCTGTGATGTTACCTTGTCCTGTCGGTAGAAGGTAGCTCTGTGGCCCAGTTGGCCGCAAGTAAAACATGTAACTGGTGGCTTCCCACACTCCGGCTTAATGTGTCCCTGCTCCCCACAGTTGTAGCACTGACGTACTCTAGATCCCATCGGCAGTACCACTTGGTAACTAGAACGGCCTTGGGACTGACCACACCTATGACCTGACCCTCCTACTCCAGTGTTGGCTGGTCCGGGCCTTTGTCTCTTGTCTGACCCTCCAGACTGCATAGCTTTCCTATGACCTAGTCGGTCCCTCTCATACGTTGAAGCCCGATCCTGATAATCAGCTAAGGAATCACAACGGAACCTTGCTAGATAGGAGCGGGTAGTCTCCTTCAGTCTCCGGGAGAATAAATACACGTGCTGGTCCACAGGTGGTGCAGCAGGATCCAACAGTGACAACTCCTCCCGGAACCTCCTAATAGCCTCAGCTATCGGAACATCCTCAAAACCTGCCTCCAAGAAGTCCTGCACTCGGTCCCTTCTCAGTAAGGTAGGACAAAAGGTCTCTCTCACGAGACTCAACAACTGCTAAATTCGGGACACTCCGCCCCTCACTGTCCTCCACCAGTACTGTGCCTGGTCCCTAAACAATGTCTAAAACAACTCCACCTTACGACTCTCAGGGCAGCGAATCGCCTCTAGCGCAGACTCCACATGACTGATCCAATGTTCCACCTCAAGTCCAACGTTCCCGTCGAAGGTGGGAACTCACTAATGGTTGAATGTCTTCAACCATTCATCTGGTCTCGGTACCCTCAGCTCGTCTCTCACTCGGTCATCCTCGACAACCCTCACTGGTGCAGCTACTACCGGTGGGACTACCACCTGAGTCACCCTTTGAGAGACCTCTGTTGACCTAGCTGGCACTGGTGGTGTTGGAGGTGGTGCTCCGGCCCTTTACGCCTCTTGCACCTGCTAGACATAAGCTCGATATTCCGACGCTCCAATCGATACACGGCCAGAATCAGCAAGCCCTGCACTCCGTACTCCGGACCTAGTAGTGGTCCCATCCCTAACCTTTGGAGCAATACTCTCGGCCACCTTCTCAGCAGGTACATCCACAACTGGCGGATCAACAACAGGAACATGTCCTCGACCTCGGCCTCTTTGAGGCCTGCCCACACGTCCCTGTCTTGGAGCTCCAAGAGGAAGGGGAGATCGGCCCTCTCCTCGTCCAAGGTAAGCTGTCGCTCTCGTACTTGCCATCTGGTAGAGACGTGATCAATATAAGACTACTTTAGTTCCTAGTAAGGACATAGCTATCTTATTACTTTAGGTCACTTCTAAAGGTCACGATGTTACTAAGATTACAAGTTATAACAGAAGTCCAATAAACTATGCTATCGAGTTTAGCGGAGGTAGTGGCGGTCCGTGCATTCTATCCCAACCCGTTTATGCTCATGCTTTGGAAAACAAAATTCATTATAAAAGTTCGGAACCCTTGCGGTTTCCGTTTATTTGTTTATTCGGCCTTTTTGAAGATAGCGAGTGCCGTTGTTGCCAACCTGGGGCTCTGATACCATATTGTAATACCCCGAATCCTAGAGGACTCAAAATGCTACGAGCTGGGACCTCACAATGGGTCCCGACCCTTAGCCTGGCAACAACTTCATCGGACCTTACAACACGACACAAATAAAAAGGCAAAACATAGAGTTCTATATCATGAGCGAAATGAAAATCCAAATCTGAAAACAATACAGCCAAGTCTCAAAACCAAAAATACCAACATCAGTCTCAACAGTCATGAAATAAAATATAACAGTCCCGTCCTATAATGCACGGAACCCCGGCTGCCCACTACCTCCGGATCACTCGATTGCCTCCCTAACCTGCAAGGCATCTACAAGCGGTATAAAACCGTTTGCTAACATTCTATGCATAAGTATAAAGGTAAAAGCACAAACACATAACATACACAATCAACATTCAACACTCATTCCTTTTTATTATCTTTAATTAAGTGATACGTCATTACTAATGATACTTATTTTGTGACACGAGGAATTCCCAAACCTCGCCCCTGTCCCCGTTTACCAACGCGGAATGGTACTAATGCATGTGACCCTCTACCGGACTGTGCTGGTCGTAGGGAACCTCCTAGACTCTCGCGAGAGCTAGGCAGATGATGTCACGACCCGTTATCATACACTTGGGTCAATTATACAATATACTATAGTCGGCCTATTCCGGTTTTGTTATTTATCTGAACAATCACACACCACTCATACACATCACACACATGCAAGAAGCCAGCTAAGTAAGTCCGTCGATTTACTAGAATCAAATCTCGACTCTCTCTTAACCACCACTAAATCCGTAACTGCAGAACTCAGTTGCCTGTCAGAGGAGGCACGTGGGTCAACACATTTCCCTAGATACTTATGTGCAGAAGTTATTATAGTGTTTATTTAAGGTAAAATGACTATTTTACCCTTAGTCCCGGAACTTCCAAAACCCGGAATACGTACTTAAACTCTAATTTGGGGCTAACTAACCATATTCTACTCCCTAGGATGACTTTAGGTATCAACTAGGAAAACTACCCATTTCCTATTTCCTGAAAAGTCACTAAAGTCCAACTACAGTTTCAAATATGAAATTAAAATAAACTTATAAAAATTCTAAAATAAAATTTTAAAATATCTATGATACCTAATCTATTCATTGGAGCAAAAATTTCGTATAACTGTTTAACCATTACTTCTACAAAAATCTTTAAAGTTGAACTCAAATAAAAAATCAATACTTAGCATTTTCCTAGGATCATTTCTCAAACAACCTAACTAGTCACTTTTGCACCTTCACAGATCTAAATCTAACCGTTGGTTAAGTCCCAACTTTTGATTCCTTACAGTGTGCATATCACTCTATAACATGCTAAAATTTGAACGGTGGATTCTATCTCTAAGGCATCGAAATTTATGCTCAAACTTGACTGCTCAACATAGTTTCTGGAGTACAAAAATTGAGGAAACAACATAGGATCTCATTTACGACTGTCACCTCTGGTTAGTGTGTTATTGAATCTCCTACACACCTCAGGTTTGAGCCTTTGCAGCCTCTCCTTTCCCCAACAGTTTGGTTAGCAAGACTCTTCCTTTCGAGTCCTATTGAATCGATACACACATACAATTATGGTTCAACCCTTAAATTACATATGCACAAGAGACTCTCCAAGGTTGCTGCACTTACTGTTTTAAGCAGGATTTGATGTTGTTTCTGGACGGGCTAGTGTACCTCGTAGCCCCGAGTCTCCTTCTATGGCGAAATCCAGGGTGTAGGGAGGGAAACAGCAAGGATTAGGGTAGATTCTTCTACATATATACTCAGATGAAAGGGAGATGGTAAGCTTACTGGTGTGTCGCGTCCTGGAGCCGGCTGAACAGCTTCTCGCTTTTGCATACACTCAGATGGAGTCCTAAACGCAGCTTGAGATGAGCGGCTATCCGTTGCTATGTGCAGAAGCGCTTGAACGGATGCTTCAGATCCATTTTCTGTACGTAGGGAGGTGTAAGGAACGTGCAGGCTGAATGGATCTGCTGCGTGAATTAAGGAGTCGTTACAGAAGCTCTTCTTCAACTTAGCATCGGTTACGTTGTGAAGAAAAGGGAGAGGAAGGGCCGGCTGTTACATCCTCCTGGGCTGAGCGTGTAGCTGGGCTAGCATGAGCAAGATTCTGGGCTGAAGCATAGGAGTGGGCTGGCGCTTCACTGGCTGAAGCGAGAGAGTGGGCTCGCGCTGCACTGGCTGAAGCATAGGAGAGTGGGTTGCTGTTGGCTGCGAACTAGGCTGAAGCAAGGTAGGAATAGTGGGTTGAAGGAGTTGTCTTGGCTTTGTCACAACCTTGTCAAAACGTGTCATGACCTTGTCATGGCCTCGTCTTAGCCTTGTCGAAATCTCGTCTCAGCCTTGTCATGATCTCGTCTAAAGTCGTCATTAAGAATTAATTACAAGAATTAGGGTTTGATATAATTCTATCATTTTATGTGAATTAAATTCTACATAAAATGATAAATAATTATAAGAAGTAGAGCTTGATATTATTTTATCATTTTATGTGAATTAAATTCTACATAAAATGATAAAATTTGTGAAGAAAGAAATACTAGATAGAATGGAAACCGTCAACGGTTCGAAGTCCGATTTGATTCGGAATTAAACGGAATAAAAATTCCGGATATTACAACAAACACCCGGTTATATGAATGGTGCCGAGTTACTCATCCTCATGTTCAACGTCCCCAAACCTAATGTTTGCTAAACTTTCACTTAACAGTTTCACAATGGCCCTCCCACATCAAACATGCATTACATAAACCCTTATCCTAATTCCCGGATGGTCAAAAGGACGTCAAATGTTTCATTGAGGAGCTAGCATGAACAAGATGTGAACAAGAAAAGAAGCGAATTGCCTTGGTCATTCCTATATGATGCAAAAGAACTTATAATATAGCTTCAATCATTATTTCATTCTCCTATCAAGACATCAAGATCATATGAATCATTCATGTATTCAAGTAAGATTATCAAATTCATTCATGCTATCATTAAAATCTCAACATAGCTAAGTCATCTTTTTGCCTTTTCCACATCACAATCATCATCATAGAGGCCATTTCTATCATAAGAAGCACTAAAATTTTTGAAAAACTCACAAATTTTTGAATGAAAGCATTCAATGTGAATGTCATAGTGGAAAGCAAGTAGTGCAAGAGTTATTACAAACCAAATCATCAAGTGCAACACAAAGTACATAAAGTGCGAAAGAGATGAAATAGATTGTAAGTACCCCCACCCAATACTTAACCTTCACATTGTCCCCAATGTGAGAAGTCAAGCATAAGATCGAGAAAAATACTTAGAATGTAAAATGAAATGGAATCTCAATCCTCAGCCGACGGTGGTGGTGGATATGGGTACCTCGGAGCTCCGTGATCATAGAAGATGCTAAATGTATGATAGTACATGTCCCTTATCTGTCCATACTAGGAGGAGTGGGTCGCATCTGTCTCTTGGCGGTACTCCATAAACTGGGTGTTCAGAGTGGTGTAGTCGGTGTGAAGGGCGTGATAATCGGAACGAAGACCCTCATAGTCAGTGTGTAAACTCTGGATGCACGAAATCAATGCTCCAATCTGTCGATGGAGCCTAGATCCGCGCCCACGTCCTCTCCCACGGCAGGGTGCATGCGAAAAGGAATGACGGGGAGCCTGGATCTCATCCTCAGTCTCCTCTGTACCTCTACTCGTCCTGCTAGGTCCAACACCATGTGTGTCAGTATCCATAGTGTCCGTAGCATGGCCGTTGTACGTGTCACTCTCGAACTCTAGCATGGATCCCTGGTACGTTGTAGCTCCGTCCTCATAGTCCTCCTCATCATCATCATAATAAGTAGGCGGAGGCGCCATCTTATCAAATAAATGCTCAAAGGTCTCCTTCTAGTTCCTCTTGTTCCGAATAGTTTATTCGGACTTCCACTTGATTTCACCTGGCTTCCTAGATGACGTCTTTGCCCATGGCATGGACACTTGCAAAGCTCCCATACCTCTCGGAATCAAAACCTGTCTGGCGACCAATCTTTGTGAGCCAAGAGGACGGGCTCCCTAAGCCAAGCTGCAATATGAAAAGTCAAGCTCCAACGCCTTCGCCACATGAGTGACAAGGCCTCTAGCATAAATATCTCCCTTCGACTTGTTGGCTATCTTCCCAAGATAGTAAGCAAGCATAGTAGTGTTGTCCGGAATAGTGCCGGTGGTCATACAGTGAAGGAGATAAAGCTCATCCGCCTTTAGTTTTTGTGGTGTCTCCGTCCTGGTAAACAAAGACTCACTAAATATCCGCTGAGCTATCTTGAAGGAGAGATTGTAGATGCTTGTCTCCTTTGAGTTTCCGGTTCTCCACTTTTCTTCTCTTGCTTCCCCAACGGAGATACTCTCCCAGAATGCACTAGCGCTCACACCTCGTGGAAATGTGCCTGCAGAAGATGAGGGGAAACCAAACAAATCTCCAAAGGCAGGAATAGACATAGCATGATCCTCATTCATGAGCCTGAAAGAAACTCTCCTATCTCTAGGGTCGTGCTCAAAGGTACTAAGGAACTCAAGAGTAATCTCGGTGTAAGCATCCTCCCGAATGAGCGCAATCTGACTCAACCCTATCCTATCAAACATCATGTCAATGTCATCTCTCAAACAATGCATCCAAGTCATCTAATACAATGTAGCGATGAGAGGTGAAAGGACGATCTAATAGACGTTCATATCTCTTCTTATGTTTGGAAAGGGGATGAGGAAGGTTTGGTTTAGCTTGTGAAGGTGGTGGTGGTGGTCAGGGAGGTGCCTTGGAAGAAGATCCCTTCTTCTTGTTGAGTTTCGGGTTATTCTCTTTAAGGTCTCCATTCTGCACACAAAAATTGGCATGTTCTTGGTAAAAATCGCCCGATTTTTCTAGGTTTGGTCAATTTTTCTCACGATTTCAAAACAAATCACAAATTTGTAAAGTTCTGAGCAATGCAACACCACACACAGCTTCCTAGGGATGTTTGCAAGCAAAGTCCTCAATAACACTCAACAATCTAACAACTTCTAGGCAAGATTCAAAATCTAACGAAATGCTTAGGTTTTTAATCAAAAAACCTGAATTCCGGATGAATGAGTAGTTTTCCAAGCTTGTTGATGCTAGATCCTTCTTCCTTGTTGAAAATGCTTCAGCTTAGACTCAAGAAACGTTCAAAACGATTACAAATTGGGGAGATGGGAGGGTAGGCGATTTTCGGCGTTTTTGAGTGAAGGAGGACGAGTTTGGGTTAAGTGTGGAATGAGGAAATCGAGTGGAGAAGGCTTTATATAGGCTCGCTAAAATACGAAGAAAATCGACCGGTTTATTAGGGAGATTTTTTCGTCAGTCCGATTTTCTTCTTTTTCACAACTCAATAAGGGAAATCGACCGATTTTTCCTGGGTGGGTCAATTTTTCAGTCGATTTATCTTTTTGTTGCCAAAAATCGACTTGCTCTATAGCCTAAATCGATCGATTAACTTATGTAAGTCGATTTATTCCATTCTTTTCCTTGAAAAGTGTGTTTGATCCAATTTATGTCAACTTTCTTCATCAATTCCTCAAGATTGCACCTAGTTCGTGCAATTTATAATACAAACAAACCGAGAGCGCATCGAGGAACAAAAAAAGCAAAAAACAAAAACAAACAAGCAACTATCCTAAGCTAATCTAAGGGGAAAAGAAAAGAAAAGAACTACACTACCATGGGTTGCCTCTCAAGAAGCGCTTGATTTAACGTCGCTAGCTAGACGTACTCTTTTGGTGATCAATGGAGGAGAATAGGAGCTATCTCCTCAATCGGGACTTCCGGTGTGTACTTCTTCAATCGTTGGCCGTTCACTTTGAAATTTCCGCTTTGTTCACCACATACTTCAACTGCACCGTGGGGGAAAACACGTTTAATAACAAAAGGTCCTGTCCAACGCGATTTAAGCTTACCTGGAAAGAGTCGAAGTCTTGAGTTGAATAGAAGAACTAAATCTCCTTCTTTCAAGTCCTTTTGGGATGATATGCTTATCATGCCACCTCTTCGTTCTTTCCTTGTAGATCCTTGCGTTCTCGTATGCATTCAGGCGGATCTCCTCTAGTTCATTGATGTCCAATAGCCGCTTTCTCCGGCTTCTTTCATGCTGAAGTTGAGCCACTTGACGGCCCAATATGCTTTATGCTCTAGCTCTACAGGAAGGTGACAAGACTTCCCATACATAAGGTTCTATGGCGTTGTACCTATGGGTGTCTTAAAAGCGGTCATGTACGCCCATAATGCATCACCAAGTTTCATTGCCCAGTCCTTTCTTGTTCTAGAGATAGTCTTCTCTAGAATTCCTTTGATCTCCCTGTTGGATATCTCAACTTGTCCGCTTGTTTGTGGATGTTATGGTGTGGCAATCTTATGGGTTACCCCATATTTGTCTAATAGAGCCTCAAATCGACGGGCTGTGAAGTGCGTTCTTCCATCACTAATGATGGTTCGGGGAGTTCCGAACCTTGGGAAGATCGTTCTATTGAAGAACTTCACTACTACCATTGCATCATTAGTAGGAGAAGCGATTGCTTCTACCATCTTGAGACATAGTCTAAGGCTGAAAGTATGTATTGGTTTCCACAAGACGATGGGAATGGTCCCAGGAAGTCTACTCCTCATACGTCAAATATCTCTACTTCTTGTATGTTGTTGAGGGGCATCTCATTCCTCCTTGAAATATTACTTGTCCTTTGACAAGCAACAACATAGTTATGCACATCTTTAAAAAAGGTATGCCAAAAGAAGCCAAATTGGAGTGCCTTAGCACATGTCTTATGGGAACTAGCATGTCCTCCACAAGGTAAAGAATGGCAATGACGGATAATGCTTTCCACTTCATCTTCCGGAACCCATCTTCTGAACATGCCATCGGGACCTCTCTTGAAGAGTAGAGGTTCATTCCAATAGAAGTGTCGGATGTCTCTGAAGAATTTCTTCCTTTGAGCATATGAAAGTCCGGGTGGGAGTTCCTGACAAACAAGGTAATTGACAATATCAGCAAACCATGGGTCATTACCTTTTGAGATTTGTTGAAGACATTCTTCAATCTCGTAAAGCTGCTCATCGGGAATGAGTCGTCAATAGCGATCTCATCCGTCTCGTCGGTGAGGTGTGGGAGACAGCTAAGGTGATCGGCGACTGAATTCTCCGAGCCCTTCTTGTCACGGATCTCTAGATCGAATTCTTGTAGGAGCAAGATCCATCTTAGAAGCCTAGGCTTCGCATCCTTCTTTGTCAATAGGTAACAGATTGCTGAATAATCCGTGTAGATATCACTTTCGCACCTACAATATAGGAACAAAAATTTTCAAATGCATAAACAACCGAAAGGATCTCCTTCTCCGTGGTAACGTAATTCAGTTGAGCTTCGTCTAGCGTCTTGCTAGCATAGTAGATGGCGTGAGTACGACCATCTTTCTTTTGTCCAAGTACAACTCCTATAGCTGCATCACTTGCGTCGCACATGATCTCGAAAGGTAGTGTCCAATCGGGTTGTTGGATGATAGGGGCTGAAATCAAAGCTTCCTTGATCCTTCAAAAAGCATCTAAACATTTTATCGAAAACTCGAAAGTTATGTCCTTCATCAAAAGATTAGTCAAAGGTTTTGAAATCTTGGAAAAATCCTTTATAAAACTCCTATAGAAACCTGCATGTCCCAAAAAGCGTCTAACTCCTTTCACCGAAGATGGAGGAGGTAGCTTCTCTATGGTTTCAATCTTACCTATATCAACTTCAATTCCTCTATTCGAAATCAAATGGCCTAAAACAATTCCTTCGGTGACCATGAAATGACACTTCTCCGAGTTAAAGACTAGGTTAGTGTCTTCGCATCTCTTAAGAACAAGAGAAAGGTTAGAGAGATAGTTATCAAAGGAAGAACCATATACCGAAAAGTCGTCCATGAATACTTCCATGATATTCTCTACATATTCTGAAAAGATTGCCATCATACACCTTTGGAAGGTGGCTGGAGCATTGCATAAACCGAATGACATCCTTCTATAGGCAAACGTACCCCATGGGCACGTGAAAGTTGTCTTCTGTTGATCGTCCGGATGAATGAGAATCTGAAAGAAACCACTGTATCCATCTAGATAACAAAAGTAAGAGTGTTGGGCTAACCTTTCCAAAATTTGATCAATGAAAGGGAGGGGAAAGTGGTCCTTCCTCGTGGCAACATTCAGTTTACGGTAGTCGATGCACATTCTCCATCCCGTAACTGCCTTGTAGGAATAAGTTCGTTGTTATTGTTAGCAACAACGGTTATCCCTCCTTTCTTTGGAACAACTTGTACGGGGCTCACCCCTTTGCTATCAGAAATAGGGAAGATGATACATGCATCAAGTTGTTTAAGGATTTCTTTCTTCACGACCTCTTTCACGATCGGATTTAACTGTCATTGAGGTTGACGTGAAGGTTTGTAATCCTCTTCCATTAAGATTTTATTCATACAAAGGGAACGTTTAATGCCTACTAAATCACTAATGGTAGAGCCTAAGGCTTTCCTATGTTGTTTCTGAACATTCATAAGCTTCTCAAGTTCATCATCACTCAAGTTCGCACTAACTATAACAGGATATGTTGAGTTAGGGCCAAGGAATGCATACCTTAGATGTGTAGGGAGTAGTTTCAACTCCAATGAGGGTGGTGCTTTGGTTGATGATTCTTGATCATCGAGTGTCATTGGAGAAGTCTTAGAAGGTGGAGGAAGTGTGCTACTACAGTCAATTGCAATCGAGTTTGTAGAAGTTGGAGAAATTGCCAAAAAATTGACCTCCCCTGACGTAAATCGGTCGATCTCTAGTCCGATTTTTCTTTCTGTTCTGAAAAACCGACTTGCATTATCAGAAATCGGGCGATTTTCTTTTGTGTAGGTTGATTTTTTCAGCTTCTTCCGGAACTCTTCTCAACTCCTCAAACCTTGCTTCTGGCTCTTCTTCTGCATCTTCCAATGCTCGAATCTCATCATTACAGTCATGTTGCACTCCTTCTTCAATGATACTCATGCTAAGAACCTTTTGAAATGGATCTTTGATCAAGATTGAACTCACCACTTCTCTAGACTGTTCTTCATAAAAAATGTTAAAAACATCTTCTCTCAAAGCTGGCTTTTTGATCAAGGAGGAGAGTACAAATTCCACTTTCTCTTCCCCTATATTGAATTCTAACTGCCCATTCTTGCAATCAACCATACAACCGGAGGTTGCAAGGAATGGTGTCCCAAGTATGATGGGAACTGGATAATCTACAGGAATGTCAAGAACGACAAAATCTATAAGAATATAAAACTTACCAAGTTTCACGGGAATGTCCTCTATGATTCCGACAGGTCTAGTTATGGAACAGTCAGCCATGTAGAGTTTCATCTTCACCGATCTAGGCTCTCCTAGACCAACTGCCTTGCACAAACCAAGTGGTATGATGCATACACTTGCTCCAAGGTCACAAAGTGCATCATATGTGACTTCTCCTAAGGTGATGGGTATGCAAAATGATCCTGGATCACGCAGCTTCAGTGGCATGTTCTCCGTCATAGTCTTGATAAGTTCGGATGACTCCGTACTCATCTTAACTTCACCGATGTCTTCCAGTTTCCTCTTGTTAGAGAGGATCTCCTTTAGGAACTTCCCGTAAGCTGGCATACCTAAAATTGCATCAATTAAAGGTATATTAATTTGCAGCTGGCTCATTAGATCAATAAACTTACCGAAGTATTTATCTAGACGTGCTCTTGCCCTAGATTGGGGAAAAGGTAGAGGTGGTTTGTAAGCGGGAGGAGGAACATAGACATCTTCCTTCTCTTTTTCATTTTCCCTTTCTTTTTCACCGGGAGCTTCAACTAGTTTGGGTTGTGGATCGGTGGTTGTTACACCACTCCTAGTAGTTATCGCCATTGCTAGTCCCTTTGGGTTGTCCTTGATCTTTCCAGGAAGCTTCCCTTCATCTCTAGTAACTTCTCCGGCCTTGTTGAATACTTGATTCTATAAAGCTTTTTGTGCTTTATCAATCGAAATAATGTGACTCTCCATTCCTTAGAGCTTCCCTAAGATGTTCTCCATCATTACATCGAACCTGTCCTTCTCTGGCTTGCTCGAGCCATTCGATGTTTGACCCTGGCTTTTTAAAGGAGTAGAAGAAGATGGAGATTTTAATGCATTTTCAGCATGTGAATAGGGATTACCGGGACTTTTGTTGGTTGGATCTCCAATTGTTGTTGTTTGAGTTCCTTTTGTTGTTGTTCCGGTAGTTGTTCCTATTACCTTGGTTATTGTCCCTTCCTAGGTAGCCAGCATCTTGCTCCTTCGTCCTTTGAAGGCTAGATTTTATGACTTCCTTCAACTCCTTGATCTCATTGTTGAGGGAAAATATTTGAGTTTGTGCAGCTTGAGTTAACTTTGCTCCTGGGTCTCCCGAATTCCGATTCCCACCATCAATCTTCCTATGGGAATACTTCTTAATTACTTCGGCTTGCTTCTCAATGAAGTCCCAAGCGTCATCTTTTCTCATATCCATGAATTTACCACAAGAAAGAGATTGAAGTTTGAATTGTGTCTCCACATCCAATCCCTTGTAGTAGATCTCCAACAATTCCAGCTTTGAAATGCCATGGTGTGGGCAATCCAATAGAAGATCTTGAAACCTTTCCCAAGATTTAAACAAACTTTCATTAGATTTCATAGAAAAAGCATTTATCTTACCTCTCAATTCCGCCGTTTTGGATGGCGGAAAGAACTTAGTGAGGAATTCCGAAGTAAAGTCCTCCCATGTATTGAGCTTTGCAGCTGGAAGAGCTTGATATCAAGCTAAGGCTTTCTCCTTCAAAGAGAAGAAGAACGGTCTCAACTTGTAGTTGTTGTTGTTAACCCTTTGAGGTTTCAAAGTTTCCATGAGAATCTCAAAATTTTGCAAGTGTTGATGCGGAGATTCAGCTTCCGTTCCACCTAACAGATTTTGGCGGATCATAGTGATGACTTGTGGATGCATCCCAAAGTCATGATCATCTTGCTCTGCAATATTCACACCTAGACGGCGTGGTTGTTGAATTGGGTCCATTCGTTGCCCAAGGGTTCGTGGTTCAGCCACGACATCAGCAGCTCTCGCCTCTCTAGCACGAGGGCGAGGATCAACATAGGCTCGAGTATTTACCGGTGGTATCTCCTGCAAGACCATCATATCATCATCATCAGATAATTCTGCTCTAGATGCTTTAGCCTTCTTCTTCTTAGCGACATTTCTCTCCAATTTCATGTCTAGAATCATAGCCTTAAGGTCATCTATCTCAAATTGATTACGCTCTTGTTCTTCCAAGCGAGCCTTCTCACTCAATTTGAGTTGAGCTCGAGTTTCATCCAACTCCTCTTGAATGTTCCTCTCATTATTTTCAGCCATCTTTTTCTCTCTTAGCTTTCTCCTTAAAGTTTTCCCTAATTCGGGATCAAAAGGAACAAGGTCTTTTGTGGATCTAGACCTTCGCATATACCAAAAGAATCTTCAAAAATCACTCAAGTAGACAGATCAAATCACAAGAGCAAAAGCTCCCATGCCAGACAACCAAAAACCGAATTTGGTCTAGACCAAATCCCCGGCAACGGCGCCAAAAACTTTTTCGCTCCAAAGTGTGTGCGTCAAAGTCTTAAAATTTATATCTAGAACTTATGCAAAAGCGAACCCGTAGTGCATGGATCAGCTGTAGTAAGGCAAGAAATTCCAAAGTCGAACTCAAGGATTTGGTGAGAATAAATTCGATTTCAAATTATGTGGCAAAGTGCAAAAGCTTTTGTAATTAATAAGAAGACAAATGCTTCCAAGGATTCAAGTATCCGACTACGGTTTTCGATTCAAGACACTTCTAAAGATCAAAGGACAGAGGTTGCTTCGCCAAGGTTCTGTGTTTCGAAAGAAGGTATTGTACGGTGAAGTTCAAAAACCCTTATGTCTCACCCAAAGGCTCTCTCTATAAAGGTTTTTTAGGCTGCAACATAGAAAGATCTAAGGACAAGATTAACACTCAAACTAATCACCCAAACCCAAGGATATGACTATCGAAGGTAAAGATCGAAAGCACACTCAAACCTTAATAGAGGATGTTGAGTCTCTCTATTACCCGAATATTGCAAACTTTGGCACCAAAGTGAAGAATCAATGATGAAGTCTCTTCTCACACTTGAATAAGGGTTAAAAAGGTTAAGCAAGGTTATGATTTAGAAAAGGGTTAACTTTGGTTAAAGGATAAATCAATTAAAGCACGTCACGAAGAAAAATCCCCATGTTCTAGATAAAATCGGTCGATTTAAACAAGAAAAGGTCGATTTATTTGGTGTCGCAAAGTTAAATCTCAACTCCAAGGGTCCAAATGGTTAAATGAGTTCAGTCTATCATCATTTAAGCCTCAATCATCAACTATTCTCCCCAGAATCACAAGGTTTTTAGCCAACCATTTTCATATTCAAATCAAAATCAAGATTGAATGAAGAAAACCAAATAAAACTCAAACTTTGTATAAAAACCAAATAATCTCCGAATCTGTAATCAAACCTTAAAATATTGCAAAGAATCTCTCAATACACTCAACAATGTGTTCACAAGTTACAAGAATCATAAGGGAAACAAAAGATCTCACAATTCCTTGAATCTTGACTTGTTGTTTCTTTCCTTCAATCCACTCTCCAAGAACCTTCAATTCTGCAAAATCCTCTAAATCTTCCACGTTGCGGACTCCCGATTTTTGTTCCTAGGGTTCCAATGTATACTTCCTCACTAATGGGCTGCTTGGCATATCACTTCTCAGGCCCACAAGTGATGGGATTTTGATCGTAATATTTGTAGACGATTTATGAAGGAAAATCTTTCGATTCAAAGGCAAATGGACCTCCCTATTTTTGCACAGGAAAATCGTCCGATTTTCTATGTAAATGAGGCGATTTTCTTCAACAGAAAGTGCTCGTCTCTTGACTTGTTTCCCTTCTTCCTCTAGTGACCCTTTCACGCACTTTCTTTGCTCTTCATGACTCCTCCAAGGTTCCTTAAGCTTCCTTATTGACCTTAGATACTCTTTGCTCCACTTTTGCTTCCAATTCCACCAAATTCACCTATAATTCAACCAAAACTCGTGTACACCTGTATTTCCGAAATATAAATGAAATAAACCTTAAAGGTACACAAATCTCTCCGAATACAAGGTAAATCGAGGTAAAAACTCTACAATATGCATGATTATAATGGCATATAATTCATGTCATCAAGGCATCACATCTCCGCTCATAAGGTATCAACTCCTATAACTCTATAACCTCAACACATAAGCATGGAGGAAACACCCTGTCTATCAAATAATCAATACCCATTGGCATCGAGGAAAATCATCTCCAGCCAATCCATAATCACATGACAATGAGATGGAGGAAAACCATCTCAAGCCAAACCATACTCATAACGATATGGCATGGTGAAAAAGCATATCTAGCCAAACTATACTCGTATCACCATAGCATGGAGGAAGAACCATCTCCAACTAGACCATAACTCGTGCTAGCACACAAGATCTAAAAAGATCAAACATCATACATCGTAACTAGCACGAAAGCAAAACACATATAAAAACACATATGCTCATACTAACCAAGATAGCACTAAGATCTATTCATCGATCCTACAGGTGTATCTATCTCGGGATACAACTTGTGATAGTTCCTCCGGTTACTATTCTTTGTCTTCCACGTAGCCTCATCACGTCCTCGTCTCGACCACTGTATCCTCAACTTTGGAATGCCCTTCGAACATAAGCGTCTCACACCCCACTGTAGGACTACTAGTAGATGCTCAACAAACGTGTGGTCTGGCTCGACCAATAAATCATCATAGTTGAGAACGTGTCTCTTATCTAGTATATACTCCCTCAACTAAAACACATGAAACACTAGGTGAACATCCTCTAATTTTGGGGGTAAAGCAAGTCTATATGATGCTCTCCGAACTCGATCAAGAATCTCAAAAGGTCCAACATATCAGGGGCTCAACTTTCCCTTAATGTCAAAATGTTTGACGCCACGCGTTGGAGATACTCTTCAGCTAGACATGAGCTCCAACTCTGAACTCTAGAGGCTGACGCCTCTTGTCTGCATACGACTTTTGGCGACTATGCGTAGCCAGCATCCGCTCTCTAATCAGTGCCACTCGGGCAATATCATCCTGAATCTACTTAGGCGCTTTACCACTGACACTGCTAAGCTCATCCCAACACAACAACGTACGACACCTCCGCCAATGCAGTGCCTTATACGGGTTCATCCAAACCGATGCATACGAACTGTTGTTATACGAAAACTAACCTAATGGGAGGTGATTTGACCACACCCGCCAATGCAGTACTAGTCATAAAATGGAAACTAGTACCCAATGCAGTCTGTATCTAGTACCAAAACCTCGAGGTAAATCTTCCATCTTGACTTGAGATGATAGTCCTCGGCACACCATGGAGTCTCACTACCTTCCAAGTGAACTCCTCAACCAACCGGCTCACTGACTAGGTTTCCCTAATAGGGATAAAACGTATAGTCTTCGTCAATCTATCCACAATAGGGATAACATGTATAGTCTTCGTCAATCCACTCACAAAGTCCATGGAGATATCCTCTCACTTCCATTGTGGTACTGATAGTGGATGGAGCTCTCCCCCAGGTCTACAATGCTCTATCTTGACATGTTGACAGATCGCACACTGAGTGTTCGCTCCAAAAGGTGTGTGCAAGCATTAATATTTATAACCCAAGATTTATGCCTGAACAATATGCGAACCCGCAGTATACATATCAATTGTAATAACAGCAAATATTCCAAGGGTCGATCGCAGGGACTATTGTGAAACAGAGATCGGTTATTCAGGTCGTCTAATAACAAACACGATAATAAGCAAAGCTTTCAAAGATGATATAAAAGTCAAATAAAGAGAATGTGAATTCTAGGGATTAAAGCATCCAGTTGTGGTTCCAACTCAAGATCTCAAAGGATAACGTGGACAAAGCTGAGATTTGCAAAGGGAAGGTATTTCTAACGTGGGAATAGATCACCGGGTAAGTCTCACTACTCACTATCCCAAACCAAAGATACTTTTACCGTGTAAGTCTCAAGGTACTAAGGAAAGGAACTATAATCTCAAACAAACACACCACCCAAGGGAACAGAATCAACCTTTAACGGGTAAGTCTCAAGCTAACTCTCAAAGACGGGATGAGGGTACACTCAAACCCCAATAAAGGATAAACCTTTATTATCTACACTCATGTATACCACAACTTTCAGCGTCAGGAAAGGTCTCACCTCGTTCAGTAATATTCCATCCCGGCTGAGATGTTCAATGACTGACCGAGGTGTTCGTCGGTTAAGGTAAAGGCTCGAGCTTTCAGGGTCCACTGGGATTAAGATCATTCTATCATCGTCTTTACCACAACTTTCAGTCAATCACCCTAGAATCGCATAAAGAATTAGACAACAATCATCATGATAACAATAATCAAATATATAAGAAAGGAATCAATATTGAAACAAGAAAACCTTAACACAAAGGTCTCAATAACTGAATCAAACAAACAATCAACGTTCCTCAATCACAAATCAAAAAGACAACAAAACCAAACCATCTAAGAAAGTCTTACAAACTTCTTTCAAAGCCAACTTCAAACTAGATTTCTTCCTTCCTTGATCTTCAACATTCAAAACTTCCTTATTAACTTCCTTCAAAACTCTCCAAAAATTCTCTGATCCGAAATGGTTAACTTGTAGAAAATCCAACCCTTTATATAGGAGAATTATCTTCCAAAGATAAAATATCTTAAAAAGATAATTTCCTTAAAATATATCTCCACATCTTCCAAATTATATCAGCCAAAAAGATATCTTCCTTCCAGAAATCTAGCCAAAAATATGTGATATTCACTTTCCAAAAATAGAAGATCTCAGCCAAAAATAAAGATCTTATGTCCTGTCATCACTTCGCCTCGGTCCAGACGTTCCTGAAGATCACCTTGGTCGAGGTGGTACTGTAGCTGACCGAGGTGAGTCTCACATGAGAGTGAAACTGTCTAATTTGGTCCAAAATCAATCTTCTAAATCATTTCCATGCTTCTTGAGATCTTCTTATAACTCCTCAATGCTCCAGAATGTAGCTCTAATGACTCCTTAGCTTCCTTAGCCCCTTTTCGGTCCAAAACGTGCCATTTTCCCTACAATTACTACAAAACTAGGTGTAAACCTCGATACCCGCAAAGGTAGACAAAGCAACAATATAATCGAAGAATATACATCCATACATGCAGATTTATGAAGGTAAAACGTCCAAACCAATCCCAAAATATAGACTATAGTACATGCTATAACTGACACATAAATCTAGCCACATCGGGCTTCAGCCCGCCCCACCAGAATGAACATCTCACAACCTAATACATCTTACTTGCACATGGGTGCACTGAGTAAGGTGCGGAGTAAGCCTCAAGTAAAATCCTTTGTCTCAACTTTGTATCAGCGGGTACGCAGACGCGTTCGTGGCGACTCATCACTCCATCTGCTCCTATGGAGAATTGTAGGGCCTCCCTACGATATATCCTATCTCGGATCCGCATCAACGTCGGGCAGGTCTTCTATTTTTGTTGAATCTTGCCCAACAATGCAGGTAGAACCTCTAAAGCAAACAAATGACCGTCCTCATGAGGGAACTGAATGTCTATCTCTAGCCACGCTAAATCTCTCTACAACTGAGGCTAAACCATCAGTCGTGCAATCGCCTTCTCTCGAGATGTCTTCTTGCTAAGGCCGCCGGCAACAACATTTGCCTTTTCTGGATGATATAGAATCTCAAAGTCAAAGTCCTTCATCAACTCAAGCCATCTCCTCTGGCGGTTATTCAATTCTCGCTCAGTAAAAATATACTTCACACATTTAAGGTCTGTAAAGATCTAGCATGTAACTCTGTACAGGTAATACCTCCAGATCTTCAAAACATGAACTACCGCAACCAACTCTAGGTCATGAGTCGGGTAGTTCTCCTCATACGTCTTTAACTGTCTAGACGCATAGGCAATCACTCTACCCCGATGCATCAAAACACATCCCAAGTCTAGCTTGGATGCGTCACTGTAAACCACAAAATCCTTTGTGCCCTCCGGTTGTGCTAAAATAGGAGCAGAAGTCAAACGTCTCTTCATCTCCTCGAAACTCTAAGTACACAGCTCGGACCATACAAATCGGGTACTCTTCCTCAACAGATTGGTAAGTGGTCGGGCGATCACAGAGAACCCTTCCATAAACGTACGATAAAATCCGGCTATGCCAAGGAAGCTATGTACTTCTTTGACGTTCATCGGTGTCTTCGATGCTAGTATACACTCGATCTTTTCTGGATCAACCTTGATCCCCTTGTCGGAAAAAATATGACCTAGAAAGGCTACCTTTGGAATCCAGAACTCGCACTTAGAGAGCTTGTCATACAACTCTCTATCCTGTAGAACTCGCAATACAGTCCTCAAATGTCATGTGTGCTCCTCTTTGCTCCGAGAGTACACAAGGATGTCATCTATGAAGACCACCATGAACTGATCCAGGTAGTCAATGAAGATGCCATTCATCAACTCCATAACGATGGCGGGCGCATTCGTGAGCCTGAATGGCATCACTACAAACTCGTAGTGGCCATACCGAGTCTCAAATGCCGTCTTGTGCTCAACCTTCTCTCTGACCCTTTGCTGGTGATATCTAAAACGCAAGTCAATCTTGAAGAACACAATCGCTCCTTGAAGCTGATCCAATAAATCATTAATACGAGGCAAAGGATACTTGTTCTTGACAGTCACCTTGTTCAGCTCTCGATAGTCAATACATAACTGTAACAATCCGTCCTTCTTCCGTTCGAAGAGCATAGGTGCACCCCATGGGGATACGCTAGGGCGTAAGAAGCACTTCTCATCCAACTCCTCGAGTTGCTTCTTCAGCTCTAACAGCTCAATAGGTGTCGTACGATATGGGGCCTTCGTGATCAGTCTCGTCCCCGACTCTAACTCTATACCGAAATCCACACTCCACTGAGGCGGCAAAATGGACGGCTCATCAAACACATCCATGAACTCACAAAACATGGTAATATCCTCTAAAGCAGGAATCTAACCTTCATTCATGGCATAGCAACAGAAGGCATCACAACCTTGTCCAATCAGCCTCGCCGCTCGGACTGCGCTGATGACATCAATAGTCTTTCCATGGTCCCAACCTCGGAAAATCTCTATCTGACCCGACTCGGTAGAGACCACCACGGTCCTCCTACCGACATCTAACACGACACTATGCCTATCCATCCAGTCCATACCTATAATGACTTCCTCACGCACTAACGGCATGACAAAGAAGTCCACTAACAAATCACGGTTTCCTAAATGTATAGGACAACCATGTACCTCACGAGTACCTCTCACCTGACCCCCATCGGGTAACCCTATAATAAAGGGTCTTCCCTCTACCGTATCCAAGGTCAGTCTATCAACACATAGATCAGAAATAAGTGAGTGCGTAGAACCCATATCAAACAATACTCTAACTAGTAAACCATTGATCATAATAGTACCTATAGCATCCGGTGATGTTGGCTCCTCAACACTCCTCAACTCAAACACTCGAGCATGTGCTCCTCTGGTATCAATGGTGCTCCAAACACGGCCTTTGCCACTACTCGGGTTTAGAGCGGAACCCTGACTAGTGGTACGATCCGGGACCTTCTATTGTCCGTGCATCTGGTACTCAGGCGGCCTCTGCCCACCTCCTACTACACTAGCAGGGGAAGAACCCTGTTGTGATGGCAAAAGGTAGCCTTGTTACGTGGCTTGCCACAAGTGAAGCAAGTCACATGCATCCTCGGATAGTCAACTCTCATATGTCTAGATCCTCCGTAGTTGAAGCATTGCAGTCCTCTCTCAAAAGTCTGTGCAGACACTGGGTGACTCGAGCGGCCTTGAGTCTGACCTCGCCCGCGCAAGGATGCCCCTGCACTAGTATGTCCCGTCCTTTGTCTCTTCTCAGACCTTCTTGTCTGAGAAGCTCTCCTCTGACCAGCCCATTCACGCTAATAAGCCAAGGCTCTATCTTGATAATATATTAGGGAATCACAATGAAAACCTGCCATGTAGACTCGGGTATACTCTCTCTCAGTCTACGGGGGAACAAATACACATGCTGGTCCTCTAGGGGTACAACTGAACTCAGTAACGGCAGATCCTCCAGGAACCTCCCGATCGCCTCGGATATAGGAACGTCCTCGTAACCAACCTCAATAAAATCTTGTAGTATCTCCCTCCTTAGTGAGGCAGGGCAAAAACGCTCTATAATCAAACCCCTCATCTAGTCATAGCTGGTTACTCGACTCCGTATGGTCCTCCACCAATGCTAGGATAAATCGCAGAATAGTGTATATACTAGGTATATCCATCTATCCTATGGGAATCTAATAGACTAAAGGGTTGAGTCTACATGCCCAATCCATAGCTCGACCTCTAAGCCCACCTTTCCAGCGAAAAGGGGTACTCTCATCTGGTGAAAAGTCTTCAACCAGGAGTTAAGGCGCGGTTCTCTCAACTCCTCTTGAGCCGTAGAAATCTCAACAACTTGTTCCGGTACGATAGACACCTTAGTAGCTCCTTTGGAGATCTTAGATGACCCCACATGTGCTGGCAAATCCGGTGCACATCTACCTACCCTGGCAACCTCCTCTACTCGACAAATATAAGTGCGGAACTCTGGTCCCCTCACCGAGACGTGATTTGAGTCGTTTAACTATATTGGCTGAGATCTTTGTCTCGCTTCCATCCCGTTCACAACCTCAAGAATGACGCTCTCGGCAACCTTTTCGGGTGTATCCTCTACTATAGGCGGATTGTTCGCCACTTAGCGTGCGTGCAATCAAGTTTTAAATTTATAAAACTAGAATAAAAGCAAGCGAACCCGCAGTGTACGGATCGGCGTAGATTAGCAAGTATTCCAGAGTATCGAACACAGGGATTTGGGGGGAACAAATTCAGTTGTAAAGTTGTCAAGCAAGTAAAAGGGTAAAGCTTTGCAAATATATTGGCAAAACAACAACCCTAAAGATCTAGGTATCTAATTGTGGCAATCGATTCAAGATATACTAATGATGTAAAGACAGAGTAGAGATATGCAAAGGTATACTAATGTAAGGTAATCGTACGGTTGAGGTTCCAAAAACCTTATATGACTCACCTATAAGAAACTCTCTATACAGGTTGTTGAGGCTTCAATATAGAAAGATTCTAAAGACGAGGATTAGCATCAAATACCCAAACTTATAACCTAAAGATCAAGACTAACTTAACCGATTGAGGTTGTTGAGGCTCACAATCGAGGTAGAGGTTGTTGAGGCTTCACTACCACCTAGAAAAGACAAGTCTAAACTAAGCTAAAGCAAATCTTGAACTTTAGACTAAAGCAAAAGCAGGTTCGTAGACTTAAGGAAAATCACGGTTAGTTCTTGAGATTCCACGGTCGTGGAACTCAAGAACAGCCCGTAATTTAGGGTTGTCGGCGATAATTCTCTAACTCTCAGGGTCTAATCAATTTACAATCGATCTATCATTATCTAAGCCACAACTATCAACCCTTCACCTTAGAATTGCTAAAGGGTTTTAGCCAATAATCATTGTCATGATATCAATATTCAAATCAAAGAGAATAAAAGATGAAAATCCTCGAAAACTCAAATATAATCAAAAACTCAATCTCAAATCCAAACACAAATCGGAATATTCAATGAATTCGGAATAGAATACAAAACCTCACAATGATCCTAGGTAAGTATGAAGAACGGGATGTCAATCCGTCTTCAATATCAAAACCTAAGAAAGAGGCTAACCCTTCGGCGATCTTCAATCAACCCTAGGCGAAAATGCTCCAAGCAAGGTAAGCGGTCGTAAGCGAAGGTCAAAGTCTTGGGGCTGTCACCGTCTTCTGGAGAAATTGACTCTCCCTAAATCTCCCTTTTTGGAGGTTTTGACTCCTTCTAGTCTCCCTTTGGAGAAATTGGCTCCCTCTGGAGGGTTTTTGACTCTGAATCCACGGCCGTAATTCTGAACGTGGTTTGTGGTACGGCCGTGTTTTAGGGCATAATTTAGGGCAAGAACGTGATTCTTCCCTAACTCGTGCATTCTTCAATCTAAGACTCCAAATTGCTTCAAAAGAGTGTCCTCAATCTATGGACATATCAACTCAACTCTCCTTTGCTCGATTCCGTTCGGAAATAGCTCCAAATCACCTATAATCAACATAGAACTCGTGTAGACATCTATATCGACAATATAGGTAATACTAGCTCTCATATGCACAAAGTTCAATCAAAGACTATCAATATGAATCAAATATGTTTAGAAAACGTGCCTAAAATATCACAACATTTCATGCTAACAAATAACCCCATACTTAACACTTGCTTGTCCCTAAGCAAGGTCTTTCAAAAAGCTTTAAACAAGAGTTAGGATGAAATATGTGTACCTTCTTTTGGGTGAATGTGACTTCTAAAGAATAGATCATTCTCAAACCTTGCTTCAATCGTTTTTCAAACTTTCACACACTTAATTAGAGAGTAAAAGGCAAAGAAAACTCATGAATAAATTTAACTTCCAAACAAGCATTATAACCTTCAAATATTATCAAAATCAATTATAAGAACTTCAATTTAGATCACCAAGTCATATAACATTCTTTTGATCTTAAGGACTTTCAAAGAAAAGGTCTAGAGTATGGAAGGGAAGGGAAAACTTTAAGGGAGAGTGGTGCATAAATCCGGGAAAGTGGACAACTACCTTCTTCTTCTTTTGCGGTTTCCGCAACACTTCACTTAGAGCTTCGCTCTCTTCTTTTCATTTTTCGACTTTACTTTTGGAGTTATGGATAGAGGTGCACAAAAACCGAAGCCTAGGAGATTGGCGTTTCTTAAAATTGTAAGAGATGCCTCAAACCCTTAGCGCACATACCATAATCCGCTAGGAATATCGCTCAATCCGACTTTGGCAAGACACAAACACCCGGCTATGTGAATGGTGCCGAGTTACTCATCGTCATGATTGACTTCCCCAAACCTATAATTTCTTTCTATTCAATTGATTGCAAATAATTGCTCTCATGACCCTCCCACATCAAACATGCCTTTTTCTCTTTCACTTTTCCAAGTTCCCGGATGGGTAAAGGAGGCTAATATTTCAATGAGGAGTTAGATGATCAAAGAAAGAGGAAAGAAAGTATCGAATTGCCTTAATCATTTCAACAAGAAGTATAGGAACTTATAATGTGATTTCAACTTCAATTTCTCAACATGATTTAGGTAACGTTTTCACATTATAAAACTTGCAAAAGAGGTAGAATTCATTCATTCAATTTCTTTTCGAATTACAATCCTTTTAAGCATGCAATTGTTATCAAACTCAATTCGCAAGTAGTGATTATCATGGAAATCATATCGATTCATTAGAAGCACCAAATTTTCAAAATTTTCCAATTTTTATGGGTTTTTAAAGTTCTTTTTCATGCAATGCAAGAATGAAATGTGTAACATATAATGAACATGCAATGATAGTCTCGGAATGAAAGCAACATATAGAGTAGAGTTATTACAAACATTTAGTACATCCCACCCCATACTTAGGACGAACATTGTCCCTAATGTTCACAAGAAAGAACAAAAGAAAGAAAAGAAAAAGAAACTCACAAGTGGTGGCGGGAATGTCTAAAAACGAGCGGTCCGGTCATCAATCACTGCGGCGCCGGTGGAGGTGGGAATGGAGAGAAACTCGGATCATAGAACCGCCCAAACTGCTGGCGGTAGACGTCCCTCATCATGTGGTCAAGGTCGTCTAAGTGTCCGTCTCTAGCATCCGCCCGGATCTCTAATGCTCCGACTCTCTCTGAAAGTCCGGTAGCCCAATCCGGCATCCTCTCATACCATCCCGGGGCGTGATCATACCATGAGGGGGCATCGGCTGGTGCTGGTGCTGGTGCTGGTGGTGGTGGTGCTGGCTGTGTCGTGGACCAAGGAGGAGGTGTGCTGTACCAAGTGGGAGGTGTAGTCATCCACGTGGGTCTCTCACTCACGCTGGCGCGGCGAGATGACGAGCCTGAAGCTCTAGCTGGACGTGGAGAGCGCCTAGGTACATCCGGGACCGCCTCCGGCTGATCCGGAAACGTGCCGAACTCCTGCTCCGCTCCTCCACCACTCTCGTACTGCTCTCCCATCTCCTCCTCATCCTCAACCGGTGGTGGGACAAAAGGGGGAGCTACAAGCCTGTTCGCATGCATCGCAGCGAACGTCTCCTTCCAATTGTGGCGTCCCGCCACAATGAAATACTCTGGCAGCCACTCAATACCCCTGCCTATCCTACTCTCCCAGGGCATGCCCGCATAAGGCGGACCTCTATGTGTGGGGAAGATGAGTCCCCTAACCATGAATGCATGTAATCCTAGAGGTACGGCGGGTATGCGGGTGCAAGCTGAAAAATCTACACCAAAGCTCCTAGCAATGTGGGTCACTATCCCACCATATCCAATGTTCCCTCTCGATTTGTTCTTGAGTTTACTCATCGTCGCCGCCAAAAGAGTAGCACAATCTGCGCGGCATCCATAAAGCATGGCGTAAAGAAGGAATAGCTCATCCGTCTTGATCTTTTGGGGCGTCTCCGTCCTAGGAAAGAGACACTCCGAAAGAACACGGTGAGCTATCTTCAAGGCTAGATGGTACATCAATCTAGCCTTGGTATCAGCTGGTTGCCAACGGTCCTCGTCGGCATAAATCATGGCCACTTCCGCCCAAAAGTCCTCGGCGGAAACGCCTCTAGGAAGTCGACCGTTGTAGGTCTCATGGAACCCGAAAATGGTCCCGAACTCAACAATGCTCAAGTGGTAGTCTCGATCCATAAGACGGAAGGAGACGGTCCTATCTACTGGGCTGTGCTCAAAGGACGTCACAACCTCTCGGGTAATCTCCTCGTAAGCGTCTTCACGAATGTTCGTGAAGACAAGCAATCCGGCTCTATCCAAGAGCCATGTAAGGTCATCAACTATGTTGAGAGGATGTAGGTCCTCCAACAACAAGTACCTAGGGCCAATCACTGCCCTCTTCTCTATCCTTTCAAATGCAGCTAGGTGGTTTTCGTGTATGGTTGGGATTCTAGGGTGAGGGGGTGAAGATGGAGGTGAAGGTGAGGATGGTGGTGAGGGAGATGAGGGTGGTGGTGTCCTAGAGGTGGAGGGGTTGCCCTTCCTTTTCTTATTTTGCTCCCCTTTCTTTTCCTTAATCCTTCCCGACACTCTCCTTACGAAATCCATTTTCAGCAAAAATCACGGTCTGTTCTATAGAAACCACGGCCGTGGAACCTCC
This sequence comes from Fagopyrum homotropicum, assembly GCA_033239125.1. NCBI lineage: Eukaryota > Viridiplantae > Streptophyta > Magnoliopsida > Caryophyllales > Polygonaceae > Fagopyrum > Fagopyrum homotropicum. The sequence goes on along the minus strand of BSWB01000004.1, from coordinate 120,098,959 downwards.
AGAGACCGTGATTCGTCACAGAATCTCGTGAATCTCAGCAAATTCACCAAATATCACCACAACAAGCAGTCCTAATCTAATTCCTTCCAATCTTTGTCAGTTCTTCCTAAAAATCTATGGCAAAAACGAACCAAATCCGCGAGAATCGAAGAGAAAGAAATAACCTCTTTTTCGGATTGAAAAATCCAAAATGCGCGTTTGTTGATCGATTTCCACTCGATTTGTTGCTTGGATCTTGTTCGTGGTTGGATTTGCTGCAGTTTAGAGCGAAGAATCGTTGAAAACGATTAGAGAATAAAGAATTGGGAGAGGCTGCGGGTTTTCGGTATTTAGGTCGTGGAATTGGGGAAGAATTGTGGTGGTTTTTGTGATGAAGTGTGGCTTTTATACTCGCAGGCAAAATTTCAAAAATCACGGTCTGTCGGGGCATTCCACGGCCGTGGAAGTGTACGGACCCGTGGTTTTGGTGATTTTTCACAGGCTTTTGAGAATTACGGCCACTGTAGCTATGACGACCGTAATTTAGACCGTGGAACCTTCTGTAAAGCTTCAAAGTCCAAATTTCGTCACTTCTCTTCGACATTATCCTCCCTTTCTCCCTTTCCATCGATCCTACAACCAAAAACACGAACATACCGGAAGAAATCAAGGAAAAAATAAAGCGAAAACGTTTATTCTAAACTAATCTATGAATCGAAGACAAAACGAGAATGCAATACCTTGGGTTGCCTCCCAAGAAGCGCTTTGTTTAAGGTCCGTAGCTAGACCAATCTTGCACTTATTCGAGTGCGGTAGGTGCAAACTCCTCAGCTTGGAGTTCCGGTGAGTACTTCTTGAGCCGTTGGCCGTTCACCTTAAAACTTCCGCTAGCTTCACCCCATACTTCAACTGCACCATGGGGGAAAATACGCTTAATTAGAAAAGGTCCAGTCCAACGAGATTTTAACTTACCTGGAAAGAGGCGAAGTCTCGAATTGAAGAGGAGAACTTGATCTCCTTCCTTGAAGTCCTTTGGAATGATATGCTTATCATGCCAACGCTTTGCTCTTTCCTTGTAGATCTTAGCGTTTTCGTAGGCGTTCAAACGGAGTTCATCCAGCTTGTTGATGTCTAGGAGACGCTTCTCTCCCGCTTCCTTCATGCCGAAATTCAGCCATTTGATAGCCCAAAACGCTTTGTGCTCTAGCTCTACCGGCAAATGACAAGACTTCCCATACACAAGGTTGTATGGTGTGGTTCCTATGGGAGTCTTGTATGCAGTCCGGTATGCCCATAATGCGTCATCTAGCTTCAAGGACCAATCCTTCCTAGTCCTTGAAACCGTCTTCTCTAGAATTCCCTTGATCTCCCTATTTGAGATCTCGACTTGTCCACTCGTTTGTGGATGGTAAGGAGTGGCGATCTTGTGAGTAACCCCATACTTGGTTAGAAGAGCTTCAAAGCGACGGGCTATGAAGTGAGAACCCCCATCACTAATGATCGTCCTTGGTGTCCCGAATTGCGGAAAGATGGTCTTGTTGAAGAACTTAACCACCACCATGGCATCATTTGTGGGAGAGGCAATTGCTTCTACCCATCTAGAAACGTAGTCTACCGCCAATAATATGTATTGGTTTCCACAAGAAGAAGGGAATGGTCCCATGAAATCGACTCCCCAAACGTCGAAAATCTCCACCTCTTGGATGTTGTTGAGGGGCATCTCGTTCCTTCTAGAGATATTGCCTGTTCTTTGACAAGCATCGCAACAAGAAACAAAGGATTGCACATCTTTAAATAAAGTAGGCCAATAGAATCCAGATTGCAATACCTTTGCGCTAGTTTTATTAGAACTAGCGTGTCCTCCACAAGGTAGTGAATGACAATGGCGGATGACACTTTGCATCTCATCTTCCGGTACACATCGCCGGATGATGCCATCCGGACCTCTCTTAAAGAGGAGAGGCTCGTTCCAATGGTATTCCCGGACGTCCTTGAAGAACTTCTTCCTTTGTGCGTATGACAGTCCGGGTGGTATCTCCTGGCAAACCAAAAAGTTAACAAAATCAGCAAACCATGGTTCGTTACCTTTGGAGACTACCTTGATACACTCCTCTATGATATGTAGGTGTTCATCCGGAAAGGAGTCATCAATGGGTAAATGGTCGTCCTCTAGATGTGTTAGACGACTCAAATGATCCGCAACAGAATTTTCTGAGCCTTTCTTGTCGCGGATCTCAAGATCGAATTCTTGTAGGAGAAGAATCCATCTAATCAGCCTTGGCTTCGCATCTTTCTTTGCAAGGAGGTATCGGATCGCAACATGATCCGTGTAGACAATCACCTTTGCACCTACAAGATAAGAGCGAAACTTGTCAATAGCGTAGACAATGGCTAGAAACTCTTTTTCCGTAGTGGCGTAGTTGAGCTGGGCTTCGTCTAGCGTCTTGCTAGCGTAGTATATGGCGTGGGTTCGTCCTTCCTTTCGTTGACCAAGAACAGCTCCAATGGCTACGTCACTAGCATCGCACATAATCTCGAAGGGAAGAGTCCAATCCGGAGGTTGGATAATAGGTGCTGAAATTAGAGCTTGCCGAATGGTGTTAAATGCGTCCAAACATTCCTGCGAAAACTCAAAAACCGCATCCTTCATCAATAGATTAGTGAGAGGTTTTGATATCTTAGAAAAGTCCTGAATGAAACGTCTATAGAATCCAGCATGTCCTAGGAAACTTCTTACTCCCTTCACCGAAATTGGGGGAGGAAGTTTCTCTATGGTCTCTATCTTAGCCTTGTCTACCTCTATCCCTCTACTAGAGACTAAGTGACCTAACACGATTCCTTCCTTAACCATGAATTGACACTTCTCCCAATTAAGAACTAGGTTAGTGTCTTCACATCTTTGCAAAACAAGAGAAAGGTTAGAAAGACAATCGTTAAAAGAGGAACCGTAAACGGAGAAGTCGTCCATGAAGACTTCCATGATTTCCTCTACATATTCGGAGAAGATGGCCATCATGCACCGTTGAAAGGTGGCTGGGGCATTGCAAAGCCCGAACAGCATTCTCCTATAAGCGAACGTACCCCAAGGGCACGTGAATGTGGTCTTCTCTTGATCATCCGGATGTATCGGAATCTGAAAGAAGCCACTATAACCGTCAAGGTAGCAAAAGTATGAATGTTGTGCTAACCTTTCAAGCATCTGATCGATGAATGGCAATGGAAAGTGATCCTTCCGCGTTGCATTGTTGAGCTTGCGGTAGTCTATACACATTCGCCATCCAGTTACGGTTCGGGTAGGAATGAGTTCGTTGTTCTTATTGGTGATGACCGTCATTCCTCCCTTCTTCGGAACTACTTGAACTGGGCTCACCCACTTGCTATCGGAGATAGGATAGATGATACCTGCATCAAGAAGTTTAAGAATTTCCTTCTTGACAACCTCCTTCATGGTCGGATTCAACCGCCTTTGAGGTTGTCTTGAAGTTCTAAAGTCCTCCTCCATTAGTATCTTATGCATGCATAGGGAGGGTTTAATTCCTACTAAGTCCTCAATAGTATAGCCTATGGCTTTTCTATGTTTCCTAAGGACAATCATGAGCTGTTCGTGTTCATCTATGCTTAATTCGGAACTAACGATAACCGGGAAGGTGGAATTAGATCCAAGAAAAGCGTACCTTAGATGAGTAGGAAGTGGTTTGAGTTCCATTGCTTTCGGAGCTTCCAATGATCCTTGAGGAGCTTCCGATGTTTCCTTAGAAGTTTCTAAGGATGTTGAATGGTTTGGAGAAGAATTAGAAGAAGTTGAAGAAGTATGCCGATCGCCCTCTTCCACGGTCAAAATTACGGTTTCCTCTGGTGTTCCACGGCCGTAATATCCTCTGGAATGGAGGTTGATTTTGGTCGTGGAATCCACGGTCGTGGAATACAGAGTATGACCGTGGATTCTAGTATTCTCAGCCTCATCGTGGAGTTTCTCAAACTCCACTTCATGCATCTCTTCTTGTGCTCCTAAGGCTTTAATTTCCTCTTTGCACTCTTCTTCTTCTCCTACATCGGTTAGACTCATAGTAATAACCTTTTGTAAAGGATCGTTAAAGAGAATCGCACTTACCTCCTCCCTAGATAAACCTTCTTCGTCTTGGACATTGTAAATATCCTCATCAAAGATTGGCTCCTTCACTAGAGTGGAAAGAACGAACTCTACTTTCTCTTCCCCAATATCAAAAGCGAGTCTCCCATTCTTGCAATCGACCATGCAGCCGGAAGTTGCAAGAAACGGCCTTCCGAGTATGATCGGGACCGGACTATCTGCAGGAATGTCAAGTACGACAAAATCAATGGGGACAAAGAACTTGCCTAGCTTGACCGGGACGTCTTCTACAATGCCGACGGGACGAGTAATGGATCGATCCGCCATGTATAACGTCATCTTCACCGGTTTAGGGTCGCCTAAGCCGATCTTCCTGCACAATGCAAGTGGTATGATGCTCACACTTGCTCCCAAGTCACATAAAGCGTCATATGTGACCTCTCCCACTCCAATGGGAATGCAAAATGACCCCGGATCTTTCAGCTTTGGGGGCATTTTCTCCTTCATAGTCTTGATGAGATCCGAAGAATCCGAACTCATCTTGACTTCACCGAAATCTTCTAGCTTCCTCTTGTTAGAGAGAAGCTCCTTCAAGAACTTGCCATAAGCCGGCATACCTACAATAGCATCAATGAAAGGTATATTAATATGCAGTTTGCTCATGAGTTCTATGAACTTACCGAATTGCTTGTCTAGGCGCGCTCGCGCTCTAGATTGAGGGAACGGTAGGGGAGGTTTGAAAGCTGGAGGAGGAACATAGACGTCTTCCTTCTCCTTCCCCTTTTCTTTGTCCTTCTCTACGGGGACTTCAACGAACGTAGGCTGCGGATCGGTGGTAGTCACTCCGCTCCTAGTTGTAATCGCCATTACCCTTCCCTTAGGGTTGTCCTCCGTCTTTCCTGGAAGTTTCCCTTGATTTCTAGGAACTTCCTCCGCATGATCGAACATTTGGTTTTCTAAAACCTTTTGAGCTTTGTCAATCTTAGAAACTCGATCATCAACCTTAATGAGGCGGTTCTCCATCCCTTGAAGCTTTCCCAAGATCGTTTCCAACATGGGATCCGGCTTCTCCTTTCCCGTATTGTTTTCTCCATTAGATGATTGCCCCTGGCTTTTCAAAGGAGTAGAGGAAGAGGAGGGTGGAGTTAGCGGATTGGAATTGGAAGGATAGGAGTTACCGGAATTTTGTTGATTGGAGCGCCAATTGTTGTTGTTTGAACCCCGATTGTTGTTCCAATTGTTGTTGTTCCGGTTGTTGTTGTTTCCATTCCAATTGCTATTCCGGTTATTGTTCCGGTTATTGTTGTTGCGTTTGGTATTGTCACTGCCGTTGTTGTTGCCCAAATAGCCAACATCCTTCTCTTGTTGCTTTGGGAAGTTGGTCTTGATAGTCTCCTTCAACTCTTTGATCTCATTGTTGAGGGAGAAAATCTGATTTTGAGCTTCATGTGTGAGCTTTGCTCCTTGCTCCACACGATTTCCCTCCACTTTCCGGTGGGAATACTTCTCTATGACTCTTGCTTGCTTCTCAATGAAGTCCCAAGCGTCATCTTCTCTCATGTCCATGAACGTTCCACATGAGAGGGATTGGAGGTTGAATTGCGTTCCCGCATCCAGCCCCTTGTAGTAAATCTCCAGCAAGGCAAGCTTGGATATGCCACGATGAGGGCAATCCAAGAGCAAATCCTGAAACCTTTCCCAAGATTGAAACAAACTTTCGTTAGGTCTCATAGAAAAAGCATTAATCTTACCTCTAAGTTCCGCCGTTTTGGATGGCGGAAAGAATTTGGTGAGAAACTCTGCGGAGAGGTCTTCCCACGTGTCTAGTTTCCCATTAGGAAGAGCTTGATACCAAGATAACGCTTTCCCTTTCAAGGAGAAAAAGAAAGATTAAGCTTGTAGCTGTTGGTAGTAGCGCTCTTCGGTCTCATCGTCTCCATCATACACTCAAAGTTTTGTAAGTGTTGGTGTGGAGATTCAGCACTTGTACCGCCGAATTGACTTTGGCGAACAAGAGTGATAACTTGAGGGTTAAAGCTAAACCCTTGCACATCTTCAGCGTCAAATTTCACACCCAAGCGGCGTGGTTGTTGTGTTGGATCCATTCGTTGGCCAAGAGTCCTTGGCTCATTATCCACACGTTCGACTCTCACATTCCTAGGTGGAATGCGGCGATTAGTAGCTCCTTGTGGATGGAAAGGATTCATGTTGATCGTGGGATCAATCTCTTCTAACGGTGGCATGGAAGAATCGCTATCATCAGCGGATGAGTGGCTTTTTCTTCTAGACCTTGATCTCCTTCTCGAGGACCTCTTGCCTACCTTATCTTCAAGGTCGCTCATCTTTATCCTCATTTGGACGATCATGTCTTGTAGACCGTTGACTTGAGATTGATGACGATCCATCTCATCCTGGCGGAGAGTCTCATTCCATCGGAGTTGAGCTTCCTTCTCCGCCAACTCTGTTTGAAGATCGCGTTCGTTCTCTTCAGCCATCCTCTTTTCCTTGCGCTTTTGCCTCAAGGTTTTCTCTAGCTCTTGATCAAGAGGTAAGAGATCTTCGGTGTTCCTAGACCTGCGCATGCACTCAAAGAAAAATCAAATAACGAGAGCAAGCTCCCAAGCTTGACAACCGGCTACCGGATTCGGACGAAGCCAAATCCCCGGCAACGGCGCCAAAAACTTGTTCGCCACTTAGCGTGCGTGCAATCAAGTTTTAAATTTATAAAACTAGAATAAAAGCAAGCGAACCCGCAGTGTACGGATCGGCGTAGATTAGCAAGTATTCTAGAGTATCGAACACAGGGATTTGGGGGGAACAAATTCAGTTGTAAAGTTTTCAAGCAAGTAAAAGGGTAAAGCTTTGCAAATATATTGGCAAAACAACAACCCTAAAGATCTAGGTATCTAATTGTGGCAATCGATTCAAGATATACTAATGATGTAAAGACAGAGTAGAGATATGCAAAGGTATACTAATGTAAGGTAATCGTACGGTTGAGGTTCCAAAAACCTTATATGACTCACCTATAAGAAACTCTCTATACAGGTTGTTGAGGCTTCAATATAGAAAGATTCTAAAGACGAGGATTAGCATCAAATACCCAAACTTATAACCTAAAGATCAAGACTAACTTAACCGATTGAGGTTGCTGAGGCTCACAATCGAGGTAGAGGTTGTTGAGGCTTCACTACCACCTAGAAAAGACAAGTCTAAACTAAGCTAAAGCAAATCTTGAACTTTAGACTAAAGCAAAAGCAGGTTCGTAGACTTAAGGAAAATCACGGTTAGTTCTTGAGATTCCACGGTCGTGGAACTCAAGAACAACCCGTAATTTAGGGTTGTCGGCGATAATTCTCTAACTCTCAGGGTCTAATCAATTTACAATCGATCTATCATTATCTAAGCCACAACTATCAACCCTTCACCTTAGAATTGCTAAAGGGTTTTAGCCAATAATCATTGTCATGATATCAATATTCAAATCAAAGAGAATAAAAGATGAAAATCCTCGAAAACTCAAATATAATCAAAAACTCAATCTCAAATCCAAACACAAATCGGAATATTCAATGAATTCGGAATAGAATACAAAACCTCACAATGATCCTAGGTAAGTATGAAGAACGGGATGTCAATCCGTCTTCAATATCAAAACCTAAGAAAGAGGCTAACCCTTCGGCGATCTTCAATCAACCCTAGGCGAAAATGCTCCAAGCAAGGTAAGCGGTCGTAAGCGAAGGTCAAAGTCTTGGGGCTGTCACCGTCTTCTGGAGAAATTGACTCTCCCTAAATCTCCCTTTTTGGAGGTTTTGACTCCTTCTAGTCTCCCTTTGGAGAAATTGGCTCCCTCTGGAGGGTTTTTGACTCTGAATCCACGGCCGTAATTCTGAACGTGGTTTGTGGTACGGCCGTGTTTTAGGGCATAATTTAGGGCAAGAACGTGATTCTTCCCTAACTCGTGCATTCTTCAATCTAAGACTCCAAATTGCTTCAAAAGAGTGTCCTCAATCTATGGACATATCAACTCAACTCTCCTTTGCTCGATTCCGTTCGGAAATAGCTCCAAATCACCTATAATCAACATAGAACTCGTGTAGACATCTATATCGACAATATAGGTAATACTAGCTCTCATATGCACAAAGTTCAATCAAAGACTATCAATATGAATCAAATATGTTTAGAAAACGTGCCTAAAATATCACAACATTTCATGCTAACAAATAACCCCATACTTAACACTTGCTTGTCCCTAAGCAAGGTCTTTCAAAAAGCTTTAAACAAGAGTTAGGATGAAATATGTGTACCTTCTTTTGGGTGAATGTGACTTCTAAAGAATAGATCATTCTCAAACCTTGCTTCAATCGTTTTTCAAACTTTCACACACTTAATTAGAGAGTAAAAGGCAAAGAAAACTCATGAATAAATTTAACTTCCAAACAAGCATTATAACCTTCAAATATTATCAAAATCAATTATAAGAACTTCAATTTAGATCACCAAGTCATATAACATTCTTTTGATCTTAAGGACTTTCAAAGAAAAGGTCTAGAGTATGGAAGGGAAGGGAAAACTTTAAGGGAGAGTGGTGCATAAATCCGGGAAAGTGGACAACTACCTTCTTCTTCTTTTGCGGTTTCCGCAACACTTCACTTAGAGCTTCGCTCTCTTCTTTTCATTTTTCGACTTTACTTTTGGAGTTATGGATAGAGGTGCACAAAAACCGAAGCCTAGGAGATTGGCGTTTCTTAAAATTGTAAGAGATGCCTCAAACCCTTAGCGCACATACCATAATCCGCTAGGAATATCGCTCAATCCGACTTTGGCAAGACACAAACACCCGGCTATGTGAATGGTGCCGAGTTACTCATCGTCATGATTGACTTCCCCAAACCTATAATTTCTTTCTATTCAATTGATTGCAAATAATTGCTCTCATGGCCCTCCCACATCAAACATGCCTTTTTCTCTTTCACTTTTCCAAGTTCCCGGATGGGTAAAGGAGGCTAATATTTCAATGAGGAGTTAGATGATCAAAGAAAGAGGAAAGAAAGTATCGAATTGCCTTAATCATTTCAACAAGAAGTATAGGAACTTATAATGTGATTTCAACTTCAATTTCTCAACATGATTTAGGTAACGTTTTCACATTATAAAACTTGCAAAAGAGGTAGAATTCATTCATTCAATTTCTTTTCGAATTACAATCCTTTTAAGCATGCAATTGTTATCAAACTCAATTCGCAAGTAGTGATTATCATGGAAATCATATCGATTCATTAGAAGCACCAAATTTTCAAAATTTTCCAATTTTTATGGGTTTTTAAAGTTCTTTTTCATGCAATGCAAGAATGAAATGTGTAACATATAATGAACATGCAATGATAGTCTCGGAATGAAAGCAACATATAGAGTAGAGTTATTACAAACATTTAGTACATCCCACCCCATACTTAGGACGAACATTGTCCCTAATGTTCACAAGAAAGAACAAAAGAAAGAAAAGAAAAAGAAACTCACAAGTGGTGGCGGGAATGTCTAAAAACGAGCGGTCCGGTCATCAATCACTGCGGCGCCGGTGGAGGTGGGAATGGAGAGAAACTCGGATCATAGAACCGCCCAAACTGCTGGCGGTAGACGTCCCTCATCATGTGGTCAAGGTCGTCTAAGCGTCCGTCTCTAGCATCCGCCCGGATCTCTAATGCTCCGACTCTCTCTGAAAGTCCGGTAGCCCAATCCGGCATCCTCTCATACCATCCCGGGGCGTGATCATACCATGAGGGTGCATCGGCTGGTGCTGGTGCTGGTGCTGGTGGTGGTGGTGCTGGCTGTGTCGTGGACCAAGGAGGAGGTGTGCTGTACCAAGTGGGAGGTGTAGTCATCCACGTGGGTCTCTCACTCACGCTGGCGCGGCGAGATGACGAGCCTGAAGCTCTAGCTGGACGTGGAGAGCGCCTAGGTACATCCGGGACCGCCTCCGGCTGATCCGGAAACGTGCCGAACTCCTGCTCCGCTCCTCCACCACTCTCGTACTGCTCTCCCATCTCCTCCTCATCCTCAACCGGTGGTGGGACAAAAGGGGGAGCTACAAGCCTGTTCGCATGCATCGCAGCGAACGTCTCCTTCCAATTGTGGCGTCCCGCCACAATGGAATACTCTGGCAGCCACTCAATACCCCTGCCTATCCTACTCTCCCAGGGCATGCCCGCATAAGGCGGACCTCTATGTGTGGGGAAGATGAGTCCCCTAACCATGAATGCATGTAATCCTAGAGGTACGGCGGGTATGCGGGTGCAAGCTGAAAAATCTACACCAAAGCTCCTAGCAATGTGGGTCACTATCCCACCATATCCAATGTTCCCTCTCGATTTGTTCTTGAGTTTACTCATCGTCGCCGCCAAAAGAGTAGCACAATCTGCGCGGCATCCATAAAGCATGGCGTAAAGAAGGAATAGCTCATCCGTCTTGATCTTTTGGGGCGTCTCCGTCCTAGGAAAGAGACACTCCGAAAGAACACGGTGAGCTATCTTCAAGGCTAGATGGTACATCAATCTAGCCTTGGTATCAGCTGGTTGCCAACGGTCCTCGTCGGCATAAATCATGGCCACTTCCGCCCAAAAGTCCTCGGCGGAAACGCCTCTAGGAAGTCGACCGTTGTAGGTCTCATGGAACCCGAAAATGGTCCCGAACTCAACAATGCTCAAGTGGTAGTCTCGATCCATAAGACGGAAGGAGACGGTCCTATCTACTGGGCTGTGCTCAAAGGACGTCACAACCTCTCGGGTAATCTCCTCGTAAGCGTCTTCACGAATGTTCGTGAAGACAAGCAATCCGGCTCTATCCAAGAGCCATGTAAGGTCATCAACTATGTTGAGAGGATGTAGGTCCTCCAACAACAAGTACCTAGGGCCAATCACTGCCCTCTTCTCTATCCTTTCAAATGCAGCTAGGTGGTTTTCGTGTATGGTTGGGATGCTAGGGTGAGGGGGTGAAGATGGAGGTGAAGGTGAGGATGGTGGTGAGGGAGATGAGGGTGGTGGTGTCCTAGAGGTGGAGGGGTTGCCCTTCCTTTTCTTATTTTGCTCCCCTTTCTTTTCCTTAATCCTTCCCGACACTCTCCTTACGAAATCCATTTTCAGCAAAAATCACGGTCTGTTCTATAGAAACCACGGCCGTGGAACCTCCAGAGACCGTGATTCGTCACAGAATCTCGTGAATCTCAGCAAATTCACCAAATATCACCACAACAAGCAGTCCTAATCTAATTCCTTCCAATCTTTGTCAGTTCTTCCTAAAAATCTATGGCAAAAACGAACCAAATCCGCGAGAATCGAAGAGAAAGAAATAACCTCTTTTTCGGATTGAAAAATCCAAAATGCGCGTTTGTTGATCGATTTCCACTCGATTTGTTGCTTGGATCTTGTTCGTGGTTGGATTTGCTGCAGTTTAGAGCGAAGAATCGTTGAAAACGATTAGAGAATGAAGAATTGGGAGAGGCTGCGGGTTTTCGGTATTTAGGTCGTGGAATTGGGGAAGAATTGTGGTGGTTTTTGTGATGAAGTGTGGCTTTTATACTCGCAGGCAAAATTTCAAAAATCACGGTCTGTCGGGGCATTCCACGGCCGTGGAAGTGTACGGACCCGTGGTTTTGGTGATTTTTCACAGGCTTTTGAGAATTACGGCCACTGTAGCTATGACGACCGTAATTTAGACCGTGGAACCTTCTGTAAAGCTTCAAAGTCCAAATTTCGTCACTTCTCTTCGACATTATCCTCCCTTTCTCCCTTTCCATCGATCCTACAACCAAAAACACGAACATACCGGAAGAAATCGAGGAAAAAATAAAGCGAAAACGTTTATTCTAAACTAATCTATGAATCGAAGACAAAACGAGAATGCAATACCTTGGGTTGCCTCCCAAGAAGCGCTTTGTTTAAGGTCCGTAGCTAGACCAATCTTGCACTTATTCGAGTGCGGTAGGTGCAAACTCCTCAGCTTGGAGTTCCGGTGAGTACTTCTTGAGCCGTTGGCCGTTCACCTTAAAACTTCCGCTAGCTTCACCCCATACTTCAACTGCACCATGGGGGAAAATACGCTTAATTAGAAAAGGTCCAGTCCAACGAGATTTTAACTTACCTGGAAAGAGGCGAAGTCTCGAATTGAAGAGGAGAACTTGATCTCCTTCCTTGAAGTCCTTTGGAATGATATGCTTATCATGCCAACGCTTTGCTCTTTCCTTGTAGATCTTAGCGTTTTCGTAGGCGTTCAAACGGAGTTCATCCAGCTTGTTGATGTCTAGGAGACGCTTCTCTCCCGCTTCCTTCATGCCGAAATTCAGCCATTTGATAGCCCAAAACGCTTTGTGCTCTAGCTCTACCGGCAAATGACAAGACTTCCCATACACAAGGTTGTATGGTGTGGTTCCTATGGGAGTCTTGTATGCAGTCCGGTATGCCCATAATGCGTCATCTAGCTTCAAGGACCAATCCTTCCTAGTCCTTGAAACCGTCTTCTCTAGAATTCCCTTGATCTCCCTATTTGAGATCTCGACTTGTCCACTCGTTTGTGGATGGTAAGGAGTGGCGATCTTGTGAGTAACCCCATACTTGGTTAGAAGAGCTTCAAAGCGACGGGCTATGAAGTGAGAACCCCCATCACTAATGATCGTCCTTGGTGTCCCGAATCGCGGAAAGATGGTCTTGTTGAAGAACTTAACCACCACCATGGCATCATTTGTGGGAGAGGCAATTGCTTCTACCCATCTAGAAACGTAGTCTACCGCCAATAATATGTATTGGTTTCCACAAGAAGAAGGGAATGGTCCCATGAAATCGACTCCCCAAACGTCGAAAATCTCCACCTCTTGGATGTTGTTGAGGGGCATCTCGTTCCTTCTAGAGATATTGCCTGTTCTTTGACAAGCATCGCAACAAGAAACAAAGGATTGCACATCTTTAAATAAAGTAGGCCAATAGAATCCAGATTGCAATACCTTTGCGCTAGTTTTATTAGAACTAGCGTGTCCTCCACAAGGTAGTGAATGACAATGGCGGATGACACTTTGCATCTCATCTTCCGGTACACATCGCCGGATGATGCCATCCGGACCTCTCTTAAAGAGGAGAGGCTCGTTCCAATGGTATTCCCGGACGTCCTTGAAGAACTTCTTCCTTTGTGCGTATGACAGTCCGGGTGGTATCTCCTGGCAAACCAAATAGTTAACAAAATCAGCAAACCATGGTTCGTTACCTTTGGAGACTACCTTGATACACTCCTCTATGATATGTAGGTGTTCATCCGGAAAGGAGTCATCAATGGGTAAATGGTCGTCTTCTAGATGTGTTAGACGACTCAAATGATCCGCAACAGAATTTTCTGAGCCTTTCTTGTCGCGGATCTCAAGATCGAATTCTTGTAGGAGAAGAATCCATCTAATCAGCCTTGGCTTCGCATCTTTCTTTGCAAGGAGGTATCGGATCGCAGCATGATCCGTGTAGACAATCACCTTTGCACCTACAAGATAAGAGCGAAACTTGTCAATAGCGTAGACAATGGCTAGAAACTCTTTTTCCGTAGTGGCGTAGTTGAGCTGGGCTTCGTCTAGCGTCTTGCTAGCGTAGTATATGGCGTGGGTTCGTCCTTCCTTTCGTTGCCCAAGAACAGCTCCAATGGCTACGTCACTAGCATCGCACATAATCTCGAAGGGAAGAGTCCAATCCGGAGGTTGGATAATAGGTGCTGAAATTAGAGCTTGCCGAATGGTGTTAAATGCGTCCAAACATTCCTGCGAAAACTCAAAAACCGCATCCTTCATCAATAGACTAGTGAGAGGTTTTGATATCTTAGAAAAGTCCTGAATGAAACGTCTATAGAATCCAGCATGTCCTAGGAAACTTCTTACTCCCTTCACCGAAATTGGGGGAGGAAGTTTCTCTATGGTCTCTATCTTAGCCTTGTCTACCTCTATCCCTCTACTAGAGACTAAGTGACCTAACACGATTCCTTCCTTAACCATGAATTGACACTTCTCCCAATTAAGAACTAGGTTAGTGTCTTCACATCTTTGCAAAACAAGAGAAAGGTTAGAAAGACAATCGTTAAAAGAGGAACCGTAAACGGAGAAGTCGTCCATGAAGACTTCCATGATTTCCTCTACATATTCGGAGAAGATGGCCATCATGCACCGTTGAAAGGTGGCTGGGGCATTGCAAAGCCCGAACAGCATTCTCCTATAAGCGAACGTACCCCAAGGGCACGTGAATGTGGTCTTCTCTTGATCATCCGGATGTATCGGAATCTGAAAGAAGCCACTATAACCGTCAAGGTAGCAAAAGTATGAATGTTGTGCTAACCTTTCAAGCATCTGATCGATGAATGGCAATGGAAAGTGATCCTTCCGCGTTGCATTGTTGAGCTTGCGGTAGTCTATACACATTCGCCATCCAGTTACGGTTCGGGTAGGAATGAGTTCGTTGTTCTTATTGGTGATGACCGTCATTCCTCCCTTCTTCGGAACTACTTGAACTGGGCTCACCCACTTGCTATCGGAGATAGGATAGATGATACCTGCATCAAGAAGTTTAAGAATTTCCTTCTTGACAACCTCCTTCATGGTCGGATTCAACCGCCTTTGAGGTTGTCTTGAAGTTCTAAAGTCCTCCTCCATTAGTATCTTATGCATGCATAGGGAGGGTTTAATTCCTACTAAGTCCTCAATAGTATAGCCTATGGCTTTTCTATGTTTCCTAAGGACAATCATGAGCTGTTCGTGTTCATCTATGCTTAATTAGGAACTAACGATAACCGGGAAGGTGGAATTAGATCCAAGAAAAGCGTACCTTAGATGAGTAGGAAGTGGTTTGAGTTCCATTGCTTTCGGAGCTTCCAATGATCCTTGAGGAGCTTCCGATGTTTCCTTAGAAGTTTCTAAGGATGTTGAATGGTTTGGAGAAGAATTAGAAGAAGTTGAAGAAGTATGCCGATCGCCCTCTTCCACGGTCAAAATTACGGTTTCCTCTGGTGTTCCACGGCCGTAATATCCTCTGGAATGGAGGTTGATTTTGGTCGTGGAATCCACGGTCGTGGAATACAGAGTATGACCGTGGATTCTAGTATTCTCAGCCTCATCGTGGAGTTTCTCAAACTCCACTTCATGCATCTCTTCTTGTGCTCCTAAGGCTTTAATTTCCTCTTTGCACTCTTCTTCTTCTCCTACATCGGTTAGACTCATAGTAATAACCTTTTGTAAAGGATCGTTAAAGAGAATCGCACTTACCTCCTCCCTAGATAAACCTTCTTCGTCTTGGACATTGTAAATATCCTCATCAAAGATTGGCTCCTTCACTAGAGTGGAAAGAACGAACTCTACTTTCTCTTCCCCAATATCAAAAGCGAGTCTCCCATTCTTGCAATCGACCATGCAGCCGGAAGTTGCAAGAAACGGCCTTCCGAGTATGATCGGGACCGGACTATCTGCAGGAATGTCAAGTACGACAAAATCAATGGGGACAAAGAACTTGCCTAGCTTGACCGGGACGTCTTCTACAATGCCGACGGGACGAGTAATGGATCGATCCGCCATGTATAACGTCATCTTCACCGGTTTAGGGTCGCCTAAGCCGATCTTCCTGCACAATGCAAGTGGTATGATGCTCACACTTGCTCCCAAGTCACATAAAGCGTCATATGTGACCTCTCCCACTCCAATGGGAATGCAAAATGACCCCGGATCTTTCAGCTTTGGGGGCATTTTCTCCTTCATAGTCTTGATGAGATCCGAAGAATCCGAACTCATCTTGACTTCACCGAAATCTTCTAGCTTCCTCTTGTTAGAGAGAAGCTCCTTCAAGAACTTGCCATAAGCCGGCATACCTACAATAGCATCAATGAAAGGTATATTAATATGCAGTTTGCTCATGAGTTCTATGAACTTACCGAATTGCTTGTCTAGGCGCGCTCGCGCTCTAGATTGAGGGAACGGTAGGGGAGGTTTGAAAGCTGGAGGAGGAACATAGACGTCTTCCTTCTCCTTCCCCTTTTCTTTGTCCTTCTCTACGGGGACTTCAACGAACGTAGGCTGCGGATCGGTGGTAGTCACTCCGCTCCTAGTTGTAATCGCCATTACCCTTCCCTTAGGGTTGTCCTCCGTCTTTCCTGGAAGTTTCCCTTGATTTCTAGGAACTTCCTCCGCATGATCGAACATTTGGTTTTCTAAAACCTTTTGAGCTTTGTCAATCTTAGAAACTCGATCATCAACCTTAATGAGGCGGTTCTCCATCCCTTGAAGCTTTCCCAAGATCGTTTCCAACATGGGATCCGGCTTCTCCTTTCCCGTATTGTTTTCTCCATTAGATGATTGCCCCTGGCTTTTCAAAGGAGTAGAGGAAGAGGAGGGTGGAGTTAGCGGATTGGAATTGGAAGGATAGGAGTTACCGGAATTTTGTTGATTGGAGCGCCAATTGTTGTTGTTTGAACCCCGATTGTTGTTCCAATTGTTGTTGTTCCGGTTGTTGTTGTTTCCATTCCAATTGCTATTCCGGTTATTGTTCCGGTTATTGTTGTTGCGTTTGGTATTGTCACCGCCGTTGTTGTTGCCCAAATAGCCAACATCCTTCTCTTGTTGCTTTGGGAAGTTGGTCTTGATAGTCTCCTTCAACTCTTTGATCTCATTGTTGAGGGAGAAAATCTGATTTTGAGCTTCATGTGTGAGCTTTGCTCCTTGCTCCACACGATTTCCCTCCACTTTCCGGTGGGAATACTTCTCTATGACTCTTGCTTGCTTCTCAATGAAGTCCCAAGCGTCATCTTCTCTCATGTCCATGAACGTTCCACATGAGAGGGATTGGAGGTTGAATTGCGTTCCCGCATCCAGCCCCTTGTAGTAAATCTCCAGCAAGGCAAGCTTGGATATGCCACGATGAGGGCAATCCAAGAGCAAATCCTGAAACCTTTCCCAAGATTGAAACAAACTTTCGTTAGGTCTCATAGAAAAAGCATTAATCTTACCTCTAAGTTCCGCCGTTTTGGATGGCGGAAAGAATTTGGTGAGAAACTCTGCGGAGAGGTCTTCCCACGTGTCTAGTTTCCCATTAGGAAGAGCTTGATACCAAGATAACGCTTTCCCTTTAAAGGAGAAAAAGAAAGATTAAGCTTGTAGCTGTTGGTAGTAGCGCTCTTCGGTCTCATCGTCTCCATCATACACTCAAAGTTTTGTAAGTGTTGGTGTGGAGATTCAGCACTTGTACCGCCGAATTGACTTTGGCGAACAAGAGTGATAACTTGAGGGTTAAAGCTAAACCCTTGCACATCTTCAGCGTCAAATTTCACACCCAAGCGGCGTGGTTGTTGTGTTGGATCCATTCGTTGGCCAAGAGTCCTTGGCTCATTATCCACACGTTCGACTCTCACATTCCTAGGTGGAATGCGGCGATTAGTAGCTCCTTGTGGATGGAAAGGATTCATGTTGATCGTGGGATCAATCTCTTCTAACGGTGGCATGGAAGAATCGCTATCATCAGCGGATGAGTGGCTTTTTCTTCTAGACCTTGATCTCCTTCTCGAGGACCTCTTGCCTACCTTATCTTCAAGGTCGCTCATCTTTATCCTCATTTGGACGATCATGTCTTGTAGACCGTTGACTTGAGATTGATGACGATCCATCTCATCCTGGCGGAGAGTCTCATTCCATCGGAGTTGAGCTTCCTTCTCCGCCAACTCTGTTTGAAGATCGCGTTCGTTCTCTTCAGCCATCCTCTTTTCCTTGCGCTTTTGCCTCAAGGTTTTCTCTAGCTCTTGATCAAGAGGTAAGAGATCTTCGGTGTTCCTAGACCTGCGCATGCACTCAAAGAAAAATCAAATAACGAGAGCAAGCTCCCAAGCTTGACAACCGGCTACCGGATTCGGACGAAGCCAAATCCCCGGCAACGGCGCCAAAAACTTGTTCGCCACTTAGCGTGCGTGCAATCAAGTTTTAAATTTATAAAACTAGAATAAAAGCAAGCGAACCCGCAGTGTACGGATCGGCGTAGATTAGCAAGTATTCCAGAGTATCGAACACAGGGATTTGGGGGGAACAAATTCAGTTGTAAAGTTGTCAAGCAAGTAAAAGGGTAAAGCTTTGCAAATATATTGGCAAAACAACAACCCTAAAGATCTAGGTATCTAATTGTGGCAATCGATTCAAGATATACTAATGATGTAAAGACAGAGTAGAGATATGCAAAGGTATACTAATGTAAGGTAATCGTACGGTTGAGGTTCCAAAAACCTTATATGACTCACCTATAAGAAACTCTCTATACAGGTTGTTGAGGCTTCAATATAGAAAGATTCTAAAGACGAGGATTAGCATCAAATACCCAAACTTATAACCTAAAGATCAAGACTAACTTAACCGATTGAGGTTGCTGAGGCTCACAATCGAGGTAGAGGTTGTTGAGGCTTCACTACCACCTAGAAAAGACAAGTCTAAACTAAGCTAAAGCAAATCTTGAACTTTAGACTAAAGCAAAAGCAGGTTCGTAGACTTAAGGAAAATCACGGTTAGTTCTTGAGATTCCACGGTCGTGGAACTCAAGAACAGCCCGTAATTTAGGGTTGTCGGCGATAATTCTCTAACTCTCAGGGTCTAATCAATTTACAATCGATCTATCATTATCTAAGCCACAACTATCAACCCTTCACCTTAGAATTGCTAAAGGGTTTTAGCCAATAATCATTGTCATGATATCAATATTCAAATCAAAGAGAATAAAAGATGAAAATCCTCGAAAACTCAAATATAATCAAAAACTCAATCTCAAATCCAAACACAAATCGGAATATTCAATGAATTCGGAATAGAATACAAAACCTCACAATGATCCTAGGTAAGTATGAAGAACGGGATGTCAATCCGTCTTCAATATCAAAACCTAAGAAAGAGGCTAACCCTTCGGCGATCTTCAATCAACCCTAGGCGAAAATGCTCCAAGCAAGGTAAGCGGTCGTAAGCGAAGGTCAAAGTCTTGGGGCTGTCACCGTCTTCTGGAGAAATTGACTCTCCCTAAATCTCCCTTTTTGGAGGTTTTGACTCCTTCTAGTCTCCCTTTGGAGAAATTGGCTCCCTCTGGAGGGTTTTTGACTCTGAATCCACGGCCGTAATTCTGAACGTGGTTTGTGGTACGGCCGTGTTTTAGGGCGTAATTTAGGGCAAGAACGTGATTCTTCCCTAACTCGTGCATTCTTCAATCTAAGACTCCAAATTGCTTCAAAAGAGTGTCCTCAATCTATGGACATATCAACTCAACTCTCCTTTGCTCGATTCCGTTCGGAAATAGCTCCAAATCACCTATAATCAACATAGAACTCGTGTAGACATCTATATCGACAATATAGGTAATACTAGCTCTCATATGCACAAAGTTCAATCAAAGACTATCAATATGAATCAAATATGTTTAGAAAACGTGCCTAAAATATCACAACATTTCATGCTAACACGGATCAACAATGGGAACATGTCCCTGACCTATAACAACCGGAGGAAGAGGGGGTCTACCTCTACCTCGTCCTGCTACAGATGTTGCTCTAGTCCAATGCATCTGCGGTATACACATATGGACCGTATAAGGCTATATAATACCATATGTATATATATATATATATATATAATACTCAAATTCAAAACACACATACACAGTCCAACACCTACATATGTATATATACTATTGACATCCACGGAAGAGGTGATGACTTCCCGTACATTATATCCCAAATCAAATGTATACAGATTTCAAAACTAAATTCCTTCTAGAAAGTCAAACCCCTTTCGGATTCAGTTTATTTATCTATTCGGCTTTTATCCCAAAGTGCAAGTGCCATTGTTGTCAACCTAAGCCTCTGATACCAACTTCGTAACACCCCTATTACATGGGACTTGGGGTGTCACAGGCTAGGATCTCACAATGGATCCTTACCCCAGCCTGACAATAAATTGGATCTTACAACAAGGAACAAATAAATATAAAACCAAATTCATAAAACTGTAGTATCATACATCAAAATACGTACAAAACTCCACAGCCGAGTACAAAACATCAACCACATTTATGTATACACATACATCCCCAAAATCCTTACACATCTTGAATGTACAGAAGCCCTTGATTGATCACCCCATCGGATCACTCTACAGTCCTCCTATCCTACAAAACATCTACAACACGGTATAAAACTATTAGCTAACTATTCATGAATAAGAATAACGGTAATAACACACATAATCACATCATAACATACAACATGCTCAAACACATCATCCGTTTATTATCTTCATTACATTATAACATTATTAATTCATTATGTGTGATACGAAGAGTAAAACAACCTCGCCTCTGTCCCCTTTAACCACACAGGTTTGGAAATGGTGTCAATTATTACCACCTGGTGGACTTATCGTAGAAAAACCCCTAGCTTCCCAATTTTGAGCTAGACAAATTATCACCGGCCGTTATTATACATCTGGGCCAATTAATACATATATCGTCATCCTAGTCTGGTTAGGTTATCAATTATAACACACATAAACACACACCACTATTACAATCACTCCAATCTATAAACCTCAGCTAAGTAAGCCCAAAGGGGGTTCCTGTCACAAGGTAGTCCTAACCGTAGTGGTCACGGTTTCCCTCAGGAAACAATCAATGCATGTATAAACAAGGCACACAACATCATTGACAAACACAGGCTAGGAGATTCCACCTCCTAGTCTCCAAGATCATGCAAGATCATAACCCATAAAACTAAACCTCGATAACTCATCAATACTCAAAGATGCCTAAGGCATTCCTCAGCATCTGACATCTTCAATCTCATCTACACAACACTATCATGCTCTTACACTCAAACCATAAACACAAGGAAGGAAATGACACATACCAATACTTGGTATGTCCTGGAGAAAGACGCACCCATCGGACGAAGATGCGTAGGGGCGGTGACACTGTCCAATTTCAACTACAGGGGTGGCCCACACTAGGTGTAGGGACGGCTTCTTAATAGAGGTGATTCCATAACACACGATCTCTCTCTCTCTCGATCCACAATCACAACATCAACCACTGAATCACTAAGGCCTTCACACAAACACACCTACACATCCATGAACATCTACACAACTGATTCCTTGTTGAATCAACAAGGAAAAGAGGAAAAGAACGAAGAGAAGGAAGAAGAGAGCTTACTCTCTTCTCTAGCTCAAACAGAAACAAATCACACACAGCTGCACCTCTTAAACCTCAACAACCAACAACAACAACATCACCATATCCATCATTAAAGATCACACTTGCAAGAATTCAAAGAAGATCCAAAGAGAGAACTAAAGAGAAAGAGAGGAAGAGAAAAAGAACGTAAAGAGGAGAAAATGAATTCTGGAGAAGAAAAATCCTCCTTAAAGGAGAGAGAGAAAGAATACTTAAAGAAGAAGAAACGAAAAGCAAGGCGTCAAAGAAGGCGGCACCCACCCTGCAAACCGCGGGGCGGCTCTGCTCCTGCGGCCCAGCTGAGGCGCAGGTGCAGGGTCACTAAGGAATTAAGGATATTAAAACTAATGTATTGTGTGCATTTGGCGGGGATACATTGGTAATCTTGTTGGAAAGCCTCTTGTCATCCGCACTAGGAACAATCTCTCCCTCCTCACTACTATTCGTGGCCTCACTAGATGCCTCTACAAAGGCCTCAACAATGTTTTCAACCAACGAATCATCCTCACTAGACTCATAATCAGAAAATTTATCTTCATAAATAAGTCATCGGACTCAATATCTGAAGTATCCTTCATTTACTCATTTAGAAGGGCCTTAATCAACATTGCTAGTTTCTTCTTATTTCCAACCGACATACCCTCCTTCATTCTCACTTTATTGTTCACAACTTTAGGCTCAACTCTCACCTCATGATGGCTAGTTTATTCATCAAGTCAAGGAACTTCCCATAGGTGCTCTAGCTCTTGCATATAAACCACCACTTTCATTCCTTGATGCTATTCTAGGGATGCCCACCTATGGGAAGTTCTTAAAAGAGATTCTATCAAGGAAGAGGAAACTGGAAGATTTTGGTGAAGTAAGGATCACATCTAAATCCTCGGAGTTCATTCAAATCATGAAGCAGAAGATGCCACCCAAGTTTAGAGATCCCGACTCATTTCGCATTCCCATTCAAGTTGGGGATGTAACTTGTGAGGCGTTATGTGATCTAGGAGCCAGCGTGAGCATCATCCCGCTGGAGCTATGTGTGAAGATCGGACTTGGAGAGCCCAAGCCGGTGAAGATAAGGTTATACATGGCGGACCGCTCCATTACCCATCCCGTGGGCATTTTGGAAGACGTTCCGGTTAAGTTAGGTAACTTCTATTTACCTATAGACTTTGTTGTACTTGATATACCCGCAGATTATCCCGTTCCTACCATTCTCGGGAGACCATTTCTAGCAACTTCGGGTTGCAATGTGGATTGTAAGAACGCCAAGTTGAAATTTAACATTGGCGGAGATCAAGTAGAGTTTGCATTACTTGCTGCAATGAAAGGAGAGCCATTGGAGGATGATATCTTCAACATCTATAATGAAGAAGAATCAAGAGAATTGGTGAGCTCTATCCTTATTAATGACCCTCTTGAAAGAGTTATTAGTTTTAGCTTAATGGAGGAAGGTATAGATGCTTCTTGTGATGCCGATATAGGGAGCTTAAAAGCACTGGAAGAAGATGCAGGAGCTAAAATTGAGAAATTGATCCTGGAAAGGAGAAATTCCAGTTTCGGTCCTAGTTCCAGTACCTCGACCGAGGCACTTTCTGGACCAAGCGAGGTGTTCTTATCTGAAGAACATCTCGGTCACCCACTCTAGACCTCGACCGAGGTCGCAAGCGAGATGATGTCAACTGAGACTTCCGAAAGTCCAGTTCTTCGATCTAAGTCTACTCCACTGGAAGGAGGAAGCAAGGATCCCCCTCAGAAAGCATCCCCAGTTGTGGAGCTTAAACCGCTTCCAAGTCACTTGAGTTATGTTTTCCTTGGACCGGATTCTACATATCCAGTTATTGTAAGCGCTTCCCTTTCCGAAACTGAATTGTCTAAACTGATGCATGTCCTGAGAAAACATCAAAAGGCTTTGGGTTATACTATTGATGACCTTATTGGTATTAAGCCTTCTTTCTGCATGCATAGAATAGTAATGGAAGACGATCATAAGACTTCACGGGAACCTCAAAGACGGTTAAATCCGATCATGAAAAAGGTTGTGAAGAAGGAGATTCTTAAATTGTTGGATGCAGGTGTCATATTTCCTATCTCGGATAGCAAGTGGGTGTTCCCGGTGCATGTAGTTCCGAAGAAAGGAGGAATGCCCGTTGTGACAAATCAGAACAACAAGTTGATTCCAACAAGGACAGTTACGGGCTGGAGGGTGTGCATCGATTACAGGAAGTTGAACGTTGCTACTCGGAAGGACCATTTTCCACTTCCCTTCATCGACCAAATGCTCAAACGGTTAGCCCAAGATTCACATTTTTGCTATTTAGATGGTTATAGTGGCTTCTTTCAGATTCCTATCCATCTGGATGATCAAGATTGTGTTAATTGCATGTTTGCTTATCTTTAGATCTTGAGTTGGAACCACAACTAGACGCTTTAATCCCTAGAATTGCATGTTTGCTTTATTGACTTCTTATTCATCTTTGATTGTATTAATTGCTCTTGTGGTTAGTATTCACGAAGCTTACCGTTATTGACTTTGTTTCACCGAGTCCCTATGATCGACCCCTGGAATTTCTTGCTTTTTACTACGATTGACCCGTACACTGCGGGTTCGCATCCTTGTTTTAAGCTTAAGTCTAGGGTTATAAATTTAAAGCTTGCACACACCGTTTGGACGATCAGGAGAAGACCACTTTTACTTGTCCATGGGGGACATTTGCCTATCGGAGGATGCCATTTGGATTGTGCAATGCACCCGCTACCTTCCAGCGATGCATGATGGCTATCTTTTCCGAGTACATAGAGAATATCATGGAGGTATTTATGGATGATTTTTCCGTATACGGATCCTCTTTTGATGATTGCCTATCTAACCTTTCGCTAGTGTTTAAAAGATATGAAGACACTAATCTCGTCTTGAATTGGGAGAAGGGTCATTTTATGGTTAATGAAGGCATTGTGCTAGGACACCTCGTCTCTAATCGAGGTATCGAAGTCGATCGCGCTAAGATCGAGACTATTGAGAAACTCCCTCCCCCTTGTTCTGTTAAAGGTGTGAGGAGTTTTCTCGGGCATGCAGGTTTCTACAGGAGATTCATCAAGGACTTCTCTAAGATTTCTAAAGCTTTAACTAACCTCTTGAATAAAGATGTTGTTTTTGAGTTTTCGCAGGAGTGTCTTGATGCTTTTTACAGGATTAAGGAAGCGTTGATCTCCGCTCCCATTATCCAACCTCATGATTGGGCCTTACCCTTTGAGGTCATGTGTGACGCTAGTGATGTAGCCGTAGGAGCGGTGCTTGGACAGAAGAAGGATGGCCGGACCACCGCCATTTACTATGCTAGCAAGACGCTAGATGTAGCCCAACGCAACTACGCTACCACTGAGAAGGAGTTGTTGGCGGTTGTATACGCTTTCGAGAAGTTTCGTTCCTACTTAGTTGGGGCGAAAGTCATTGTCTACACCGACCATGCAGCCATTCGTTACTTGTTGGCTAAGAAAGATGCCAAGCCACGCCTTATTCGATGGATTCTCTTGCTTCAAGAGTTTGACCTAGAGATCCGCGATAAGAAGGGATCCGAGAATTCTGTTGCGGATCACCTCAGTCGGCTACCTGCATCTTCACGTGAGAAGGATGACCCGCCCGTAGACGATTCATTCCCCGATGAGCACTTACACTTGTTGGAACGTTTGATAGACTTACTTACTTCACCCCACGATAGAGGTGAAGTATGGGGTGAGGGCACCTCCCATTACATTTGAGATGCATCATGGTCCAACTAGCGACCTTAAACCAAGCGCTTCTTGGGAGGCAACCCAAGGTACTGCTTTCTTTTCCCGTTTTCTAGTCTAGCTTAGATAGTTTGCTTTTGCTTTGTTTTGTTTGTTTTTGGCGTCCTAGACAGATAACAGGAGACATCTAAGGAAGGAGCATAACTGGAAGTTCAGAAGTTCGAGAATTCGAGAAGACGAAGTTTGACTGAGACACCTCGGTCCAGTCGAGGCCACCTCGACCGAGTTGATTCTTGAGCAACCGAGGCGACTAGGGTTTCTACAGAACCACCTCGGTCCGTACCACCTCGGTCCAGTCGAGACCATCTCGACCGAGGTGACAGCAGTTCCAGGAACAGTATAAAAGGGAAAAAAAATTCTGTTTTCACTTTTTACCTTCTTCGACTCGACCGCGGCGCCCTCTCACCTCGCTTCCTCAGATCTTGCTCGTTTTCGAAGATTTCCGCTTCCAAACTGCGATTGAAGAGTAGAGGATCCATTTGCAAGTACAGATCTGCGAAGAAATCGAACGAATCGACCGAAACGAGGTAAAAACAGTCGAAACCCTAACTCGTTCATTCGTTTCGATTTGGGCTTTGGTTGCCCCTGAATCTGCTGAGAAAAGGCTTAAGTACCCCATAGGAAGCAATTGTAGTGAATTTTGGGGGGAAAAGAACTGGATTTCTGAGATTTGAATCGCAAATTGTTACGCCTCGGTCCAGTCGAACTGCATCTCGACCGAGGTGATTCTTGAGGATTGTCAGCGACCGAGGTGCTCTGACAGTAGCTGAAAAAAAATGAGTCCCGAACGTCGCCTTGCCCTCAGAGATAGATCCTCACCCTCCCCTCCTTCCTCTTCTTCCCGACCTTACCGCCCGGTGATCCACGAGTGATGCCGGGTAGATTATGAGCGTATAGCTAGCCGTCCAGTGATTGCACCACGTTTCCTGGACGTGTCGGCTTTTGATTGCCTAGGGGTAGATGGAGACCTTAGGCGGATGATCACCACAGTTGGGCTGGATCAGTTTAGTGAGATCCGGGCCCCAGCTTACTTGGAGCCGACCCTAGAGTTCGTTAGCTCCTTTTCCTACCTTCCCACAGAGAAGTCTGTGAAGTACCGGTTGATGAACCGGAACTTCATAGTTCCCTTAGAGGTTTGGAGAGAGATTTTCGGCTTTCCTAAGCCCACCGCCACTGACTTCCCTTCCCGATCTGTAGCTAGGGAGTTTTGGGGGCAGATTGCCCATATTACTGAGCATGCAGATAGATGGCGCCCTGGAGATTCCAGGGAGAAGGTCATCTTCCACCTAGCCTTCAGATTAGCCCATAGGATATTCAGCGAGACACTTCTGGCGCGTACTGAGACACCCCAGAAGATCCGACAGGGCGAGCTCTTCAGTCTTTATTGTATGGTTACGGGGGGTTTCCCGGACTTTGGCTTGATCTTGGCAGAGGACCTGCACAAGATCAAGGCCAAAGCGAAGGGAGACATATGCTGCGGAGGTCTTGTCACCCACATAGCTGCTTTTCATGGGATGGACCTCAGTGCATGTACGATGGTGGCGGCTCCAAAGCCGCTTGGATTGCAGGAGATGATCAGTCGGAGGATTCTAGTTCCCCGAGGTCTGACCACTCCATATGTTGCTATGCCGTGGGAGCGGACTGCGCCACAGGGGATCCGCTGGTCTGCCCAGTTCACCGTTTATGACCCGCATTATTGGCAGACAGCTTGGGCTCCACTGATGGAGGATCATAGCGAGGCAGCAGCTGCCCCAGCTGAGGATGAGGAGGAGGAGGCTGACGATGACGAGGATACAGTAGATGAGAGAGATGGTGGAGTCCCGATGGATATAGGGACAGATACTGCGGGGACGAGCGCGCCACCGATCATAGACTTGGATGATGATGAGGATACTGAGCCTGCACCTGCTGCACCACCTGCTAGATCTGCTAGGCGTCGGACACGCCGTCATAGAGATTCGGAGGCTCATCGTCGGATCGATGATCTGACAAATCAGATGATAGATTCTTATGCTGCCCTTACTGTGGACATGCATGAGAGATTGGCTACCCAGCACCGACAGATTGACAGCTGGACTCATCAGATGTTAGAGGGGCAGCACTATCAGCGCAGGATGATGGAGCTACAGTTCCAGCAGACTATGGGCTATCCGTTCGACCCAACTCAGTATCCGTACGTGCCACCACCACCACCACCGGATCGCGACTATTGATGAGCTGCAAGATTTTCTTTATTATATTTTTATGCAGTTCATCTATTTATCCAGTGAGTACTCTTATTTCCAGACTTATATTGACCCATTGGGACAGTGTGTCCCAAGTATGGGGTGTTTGTATTTATGTGATGACTTTGATGTACTTATTTGACTACTTTGATGTATGACGCACATTTGATCGGATATTTCATATTTATGCTTCAGTTGCCTTTATATGTTTATCTGATATTACATGCATATCTACAGGTTATTTGATTGAGAAAAACGTCGAAACTGAAATAAAAAAAATGGTTTTAAAATTTTTTTTTGACCTCGACCGAGTCAGTCTTGGCCAAACGAGGCGTTTCACCTCGGTTGACCCAAGAACACCTCGACCGAGGTGGGTTAACTGAGAGTTTTCGAAAATTATTTTTGTGTTACTTATCTGGATATGATCTCAGTGAAGATCTTGTTTACTGACTGGTTTTAAATTCTTTATATGTTTGAAAGGTTTTATAATATGTTTAAGTTGCTAAATGCTTTGTTTGAAATTATTGGCATGTTTAATACTTTGTTTTTATCCAAATTATGTTGAATTTGAAGGTTGACACCATAAGATAAGTTCTCTCACTTTCTTCCTGGAAAGACCAAGGCAATTCATTCTTCTCTCTTCTTCTTCTTGATCATGCTTAGCCCCTCATATACATTTTGCCTCCCTTTACCTATCCGGGAATTTGGAAGCAAGCGAAGTGGTGAAAGCAAGTGAAGTGAAAGTTGAGGAGTTGGCTGGAAGTTAAAGTGCTAGAAAGTAATTTTAGGTTTGGGGAAGTCAATCATGAAGATGAGTAACTCGGCACCATTCACATAGCCGGGTGTTTGTGTCTTGCCAAAGTCGGATTGAGCGATATTCCTAACGGGTCATGGTATGTGCATCAAGGGTTTGATGCATCTCAAGAAATTGATGATTGCTGATTTCCTAGGCTTCGGTTATTGTGCACCTCTGTCCATGCATCCCAAAAAGTAAAGTAAAAAGAAAAAGTGGAATAAGCAAAGCTTATTGGTGGAAGATGTTGCAAGTCAAAGTGGAAGTGAAGTTCATCCTTTTCCCGGATTCTAGCACCGCATTACCTTACACACATCCCTACCCTACACGTTTCTTGACCTTTTCTTTTGGGAAGCCCTTGAGACCTTGAGCTTGTTGATTGACTTAGTGGTTTAAACTGGATTATACATGATTAATTTTGATAATTATGACTTATTATGCATTCTATGATTTTATGCAAAGATGAACAACTTTTCTATATTTATAAAATGTTTTGATCATGTTTGGACTTTAAATTCCATGAAGTATTCTGTTAGAGTGATCTAAGATTATAACACATCATAAAAATGTTTTTGAAAGACTTTTCATTGATTTTTTATGACTTATAATCCATTCTATCTTGTCTTCTACATGCGGAACTTGCTTGGGGACAAGCAAGGGCTAAGTATGGGGTATTTTGATAGCATGAATTATAGTCTATATTTTGGGGTTTGTTTGGACGTTTTATCTTCAATAATCTGCATGTTAGCATGTATAATATGTGATTATATTACCATTTCATCTACCTTTGCGGGAATCGAGGTCTACACCTAGTTTTGCTGTAATTGTAGGTAAAATGACACGTTTTGCATCAAAAAGGAGCAAAAGGAGTCATGAGTCATTTGGAGCTACATCCAGGAAGCATAGCCATGGATTAAAGATTCACTTTGGACCAGTTTTGAGAGATTTCACATTCAGTTATGATTCACCTCGGTTGACCAGAGATTCATCTCGACCGAGGTGATCCAGAGACGCCGACTCGACCGAGGCGAACACCTACGACGCGGCGAGAATATTTTATTCTTTGCTGAGATCTTTTATCTTTGGAAGGTGATCTTATATTTTTGGGCTTGGCTCCTGGAAGGAAGAAGATCTTATATTTTACCTATTTTTTGGGAAGAGATCTTTCTAAGATTTATTATCTTTGGAGGTTTATTTTCCTATAAAAAGGGTTGGATTTCCACAAATCCGGGGATCCGCTATCACACCGGCTTAGCACGTTATACACCATTGAAGGCTGCGAGATCCAGCATACATCGCTGCAACCATACTCCAGTTGGGAGTTTCGAAGAACCTTTTTGAAGGTTGAAGGAAGATTGAAGATCATAGCTTTTATAGCTTTTTGGAAGGTTTTGTAAGATTGTCTTTAATTCCCTTCCTTGTTGTCCTGTCTTGTTGGATTGCTATCCAAGGAACGCTTTTGTTGTGATATTTGATTCAGTTATGTAAGTCTTTTCCCTTAAATTCTTCTTGTTCAAATATTCACCTTCTTCCCATATATTTAATACTTTCATAATGATGATGAGTGGCTAATTTCCTTGTGTGATTCTAGGGTGATTGGCTGAAGGTTGTGGGAAAAACAATGATAGAATAATCTTAGATTCCAGTAGGACCCTGAAAGTTCGAGTCTTTAACCTTAACCCTAAGCATCTCGTTCAGTCTATGAACATCTCGGCCGGGGTGGAATTTGGCTGACCGAGGTGGCTTGTCTGATCCTAAACTGAGAGTTAAGTGTTAGAGTTTGCCAAATCCTATTCTTATTACACCTTTCCTGGTTCAATGCAAGCTTAGGATGAGACTTACCAGGTAATTCCTTAGTTTGTATACCAACGATCATAAGTGTAGGTAATAAAGGTTTATCCTTTATTGGGGTTTGAGTGTGCTTCCATCCCATCTTTGTGAGTCAGCCCGAGACTTACCCGGTAAAGGTTGATTCTATTCCCTTAGATGGTGTGTTAGTTTGAGGTTATAGTTCTTTATCTTAATTCCTTGAGACTTACCCGGTAATAGGAGTTACGGTTTAGGATTAGTGAGTAGTGAGACTTACCCGGTGATCTAGTCCACTTCAGTAACACCTTCCCCTTGCAAAAATCTCAGCTTTGTCCGCTTATCTTTAGATCTTGAGTTGGAACCACAACTAGACGCTTTAATCCCTAGAATTGCATGTTTGCTTTATTGACTTCTTATTCATCTTTGATTGTGTTAATTGCTCTTGTGGTTAGTATTCACGAAGCTTACCGTTATTGACTTTGTTTCACCGAGTCCCTGTGATCGAACCCTGGAATTTCTTGCTTTTTACTACGATTGACCCGTACACTGCGGGTTCGCATCCTTTTTTTAAGCTTAAGTCTAGGGTTATAAATTTAAAGCTTGCACACACCGTTTGGAGCGAACACTACTTTCACTTGTCCATGGGGGACATTCGCTTATAGGAGGATGCCATTTGGATTATGTAATGCACCTGCTACTTTCCAGCGCTGCATGATGGCTATCTTTTCCAAGTATATAGAGGAGATCATGGAGGTATTTATGGATGATTTTTCAGTGTATGGTTCCTCTTTTGATGATTCTTTATCTAACCTATCTCTAGTACTTCAACGATGTGAAGACACTAATCTCGTGTTGAATTGGGAGAAGTGTCATTTTATGGTTAATGAAGGAATTGTGCTAGGACACCTCGTTTCTAACCGGGATACTGAGTTCGATCGAGCTAAGATCGAGACTATTGAGAAACTCCCTCCCCCTTGTTCTGTTAAGGGTGTGAGGAGTTTTCTCGGGCATGCAGGTTTCTACAGGAGGTTCATCAAGGATTTTTCGAAGATTTCTAAACCACTCACTAAACTCTTGAATAAGGATTTTGTTTTTGAGTTTTTGCAGGAATGGCTTGATGCATTTTACAGGATAAAGGAAGCATTGATATCCGCTCCCATTATCCAACCTCCTGAACCTTGCCCTTTGAGATCATGTGTGACGCTAGTGATGTGGCGGTAGGAGCGGTTCTTGGACAAAAAAAGGATGGCCGGACCAACGCCATTTATTATGCTAGCAAGACGCTAGATGAATCTCAACTGAACTACGCCACCACTGAAAAGGAGCTTTTGGCAGTTGTATATGTTTTTGAGAAATTTCGCTCTTACTTAGTAGGAGCAAAAGTTATTGTTTACACTGACCATGCAGCTATTCGTTACTTGCTTGCTAAGAAGGATGCAAAACCGCGTCTTATTCAACGGATTCTCTTGCTTCAAGAGTTCAACCTAGAGATTCGAGATAAGAAGGGATCCAAAAATTTTGTTGCGGATCACCTCAGCCGGCTGCCTCCCTCTTCACGCGAGAAGGACGACCTACCCATAGACTATTCATTCCCCGATGAGCACTTGCATTTGCTGGAATGTTTGATCGACTTCTTTATCTCACCCCCCATGATGAAGGTGAAGTATGGGTTGAGGATACCTTCCAGCATGTTTAGGGATGACGTACGGTCCTGCTAGCGACCTTAAATCAAGCGCTTCTTGGGAGGTAACCCAAGGTATTGCTTTCTTTTCCCTTTTTCTAGTTTAGCTTTAAATAGTTTGCTTTTGCTTTGTTTTGTTTTTGGCGTCCTAGACAGAAACCAAGTACTTTCTAAGGAAGGATCACAACTCAGGAGCAACAGTGGTAGGACAGAAGTTTGAAAAATTGAGAAGACGGAGTTTGACTAAGACACATCTCGGTTGCTGTCACAGCACCTCGACCGAGATGATTCTTGAGCAACCGAGGCGACTAAGGCTGACAATCCAGTCAACCACCTCGGTCCGGTCGGGACCACATCCCTAGACTAGCATCATGGAAAGGAAGTGATGGTTCACCAAACTCTAGCTCTTGACTGAGGGAATGGAAGTGGTGGTTTATATGCAAGAGGTGGGACATAAACTTCAGATTTGTCCGTCGCCTTCTGGGACTCCACCTCGGGTGGCACCTCGACCGAAGTGTTCCTCGTCTGTACCTGGACCGAGGTGTTCTTCGTCTGCATTGGCATCGACCGAAGCACTTGATCTGTAGTTTTCAGTCCACTTCTCGTCGTTATTGCCATGATCTGTCCTTTGGGGTTGCTCTCTGTCTTTGTTGGGAGTTTCCCTGGATCTCTTGGCGCTTCATTTGCCTTATTAAAGAATTGTTGCTCTAAGGCTTTTTGTGCCTTTGAAAATAAAGTCATGAACGTCTCCATAGCGTTGAGCTTGATCAAGATGGCCTCCAGCACTGCATCTTTCTTCTCTGGCTGGGACGAACTTGATCCAGGCTCCTGGCTCTTCAATGGAGTAGAAGAAGAAGAGAAGGGTTAGAAGAATTATTAGAATTTGAATTAGAATAAGGGTTACCCGAATTTTGTTGATTAGATCTCCAATTATTGCTGTTGGAGCCTCTATTGTTGTTCTAATTGTTGTTCCTGGGCCCTTGATTGTTATTTCTCCCTTGATATCCTCCTTCTTCCTTCTTTGTGTGAGCAACCAAAAGATCTTTAATTGCTTCACATCGTTCTTGAGGGAGATGAGTTGATTGTCATTTAATGGAGCTTCCTGGAAATTAACTCTCTTAGCTCTATTTTTGGCTCCTTGGTGGGAGTACTTCTCCATGTGCAAAGTTTGTTTCTCAATGAACTCCCAAGCTTCGTCTATCGGCATATCCATGAATGTGCTGGCGGAGAGTAGTTGAAGATTGAATTGTGTAGCTCCAACCAATCCCTGGAAGTATATCTTCAACAACTCTATCTTTGGAATCCCATGATGTGGGCAATCCAATAGAACATCTTTAAATCTCTCCCATGACTTGGACAAACTTTCCTTGTCCTTCATGATGAATGCATTAATCTTCCCCCTCATTTCAGCGGTTTTGGAGGGGGGAAAGAACTCTCTTAAGAACTCCGTAGTCATCTCCTCCCAAGTGTTGATTTTTCCGGGGGAAGAGATTGATACCAAGTAAGCGCGATGTCCTTCAAAGAAAAGTAAAATGGCCTTAGATTGTAATTATTGTTTTCTAGCCTTGAAGGTCTCAAGGTCTCCATCAAAATCTCGTAGTTTTGCAAGTGTTGATGCGTAGACTGCCTCTCTAAACCTCCAAACTGGCATTGGTGGATCATGGATAGAACTTGCTGTCGAAGTTAGTAATCATTCTCCGCTGGATCTCCTAGGTTGACTCCTGGACGCCTCACTTGCTAGTTTGGGTCCATCCTCTGTCCTAGGGTTTGTGGAATACCTGCAAAAAGAACATCTTTGTAGTTCTTGTGCGAGTTTGCTCTCTTTCGCACTGCAGTTCTTCCCTATTGAGGCGCAGCTATTCCATCGCCTCCTTCAATTCGGCCTCAAGATCGCGATTGTCTTGGTTGGCCATTTTAGCTTCTTTCAAGCGTCGTTTGTATGTCTTTTCTGGTTTGGGATCGTAAGGAACGATTTCCTTCCCAGCACGGGTTCTTCGCATAAACCTAAGAAAAGATCCTACGAAAGCACTCAAGTAGAGTGGTTAGTAGAAACAAGGGCAATTGCCCAGAAAGACGACCGCAACCGGCTTGGTCTAGACCAAGTCCCCGGCAACGGCGCCAAAAACTTGTTCGCTCCAAACGGTGTGTACAAGCTTTAAATTTATATCCCAAGAAATATGCTTAAAACAAGGATGCAAACCCCGCAGTGTACGGAACAATTATAGTAAAAAGCAAGAATTCCGGGGTGTCGATCTCAGAACTTTGGTGAAACTAAGCAAGTATAGGTTGTTAATGGAACTAATAACCACAAAAGCGATTAAAGCAATCAAAGATGATAATAAGGTCAAATAAGGGGAACATGAAAATTCTCGGGATTAAAGCGTCTAGTTGTGGTTCCAACTCAAGATCTCAAGATAAAGCGAACTAAGCTGAGATTTTTGTTTGAGGGAAGGTGTTTCTAAAGTGGAATAGATTACCGGGTAAGTCTCACTACTCACTATCCCAAATCAAAGCTCCTATTACCGGATAAGTCTCAAGGCACTAAGGAAAGGAATTATAATCTCAAACCAAGACACCACCTAAGGGAATAGAATCAACCTTTACCGGGTATGTCTCAGGCTAACTCACAAAGATGGGATAAACGCACACTCAAACCCCAATAAAGGATAAACCTTTATTACCTACACTTATAATCTTGGGTAAACAAACTAAGGAATCACCGGGTAAGTCTCATCCTAGGCTTGCATTGAACCAGGGAAAGGTGTAATAAGAATAGGACTTGGAAAACTAAAACACTTAACTCTCAGTTTCGGATAAGAAAAGGTCACCTCGGTTAGTCAAGTTCCACCCCGGCCGAGATTTTCATCGACTGAGCGAGGTACTCTAGGGTTAAGGATTAAAGACTCAAGCTTTCAGGGTCCTACTGGGATTAAGATCATTCTATCATCGTCTTTCCCACAACTTTCAGCCAATCACCCTAGAATCGCACAAGGAATTTAGCCACTCATCATCATGATAACAATAATCAAATATAAGAGAAGGGAATGAATATTTGAACACAAAAACCTTAAAAACAAGGCTTCATTAACTAAATCAAATAGTTCACAAATCAGCGTTCCTTAATCACAAATCACACAAGACAATGAACCAAAAGGAATCTAAGAAAATCTTACAAACTCGTTCAAAAGCTATCTCAAACTAGGAATCATCCTTCCTTCACTCTTCAAAGCTTCCTTCAAAACTTCCAGAAAATCTCCTCACTGCAGCTTCTTCAATGATCCAAAGATGGTTGAATTTTGGATAATCAAACCCTTTATATAGGAGAATTATCTTCCAAAGATAATAATATCTTAAAAAGATAATTTCCTATAAAATATATCTATATCTCTAAAATAGATCTCACAACTATATGATCTTCCTTCCAAAATCCAGCCCAAAAATATAAGATATCTTCCTTCCAAAAATAAAAGATCTCAACCAAAAGATATGATCTCGCCGGCGCCAGGGTGTTCGCCTCGGTCGGGGCGCTCCTCAAGATCACCTCGGTCGAGGTGACACTGTAGCTAACCGAGGTGAATCTCAGCTGAATGTGAAATCTCTTAAATCTGGTCCAAATTAAATCTTCTTCATTAATTCCTTGCTTCCTGAGTTCTCTTTTGTGCTCCAAAATGTAGCCCCATATGACTCCTTAGCTCCTTAGCTCCATTTCGATCCAAAACGTGCCATTTTACCTACGATTGCAACGAAACTAGGTGTAGACCTCGATTCCCATAAAGGTAGATGAAATGACAATTTAATCACATAAAATACATCCATACATGTAGTTTATTGAAGATAAAACGTCTAAACAAGTCCCAAAATATAGACTATAATACATGCTATCAGTATCACCAGCTGAGGGTGAGGGAGCAGGACGTGCACAGGACGGCATTTCGTACCGTTATGGACACTACGAGTTTGTAGTGATGCCATTTGGGCTGACGAAAGCCCCAACAGTTTTCATGGAGTTGATGAACAATATTTTCGTCGACTTTCTAGATCAGTTTGTGGTGGTCTTAATTGATGACATTCTGGTATACTCTCGTAGTAGAGAGGAGCATGTTGGACATCTGAGGACAGTTTTGCAGATTCTGAGAGATAGAGAGTTGTTTGCCAAGCTCTCTAAGTGCGAGTTCTAGATGTCTGAGGTTTCTTTCCTTGGACACATTGTCTCCGCCGATGGGATTATGGTTGACCCGGTGAAGATTGAGTATGTTGCTGCATGGACGACACCGACGAACGTCAAGAAGGTGAGTAGCTTTCTTGGCCTAGCCGGTTATTACAGACGCTTTGTTGAGGGATTTTCTGTGATTGCCCATCCACTGACGAGTCTTCTGAGGAAGACTACTAGATTTGTGTGGACTGACCAGTGCGTTCAGAGTTTTGAGGAGTTGAACAGGCGTTTGACTTCTGCTCCTTTCCTAGCACATCTACAGGGTTTTGACGATTTTGGGGTTTACAGTGATGCATCCAAGCTAGGCCCGGGATGTGTGTTGATGCAGAGAGGCAGAGTGATTGCATATGCGTCTCGATAGTTGAAGACGTATGAGGAGAACTACCCGACTCATGATCTGGAGTTGGCAGCGGCAGTTCATGCTTTGAAGATCTAAAGACATTACTTGTATGGTGCCACATGTCAGATCTTCACAGACCATAAGAGTCTGAAGTATATTTTCACACAGAGGGAATTGAATAACCGCCAACGACGATAGCTTTAGTTGATCAAGGACTTTGACCTTGAGATTTTGTATCATCTTGACAAGGCGAATGTGGTAGTTGACACCTTGAGCAGGAAGACGCCTCGAGAGAAGGCGATTACCAGACTGACTGTACAACCTCAGCTTCAGAGGGATCTAGCCTCGCTCAAGATGGACATCCAGTTTCCTGATGAGGATGCACAGTTGTTTGCCTTAGAGATTCTACCTGGTCTGTTGGATGAGATCCAACAAAAGCAGATGACGTGCCCGAACTTGATGAGGATCATAGAGAGGATGTCTCGTGGAGAGTCACCACAATTTTCCATTGGATCAGATGGATTTATGAGGCTCCATGATGGCATCTGTGTACTTGCTAACGCAGAGTTGATACAGCGGATCTTACAAGAGGCTCACTGTATACCTTACTCAGTATATCCAGGTACGAGTAAGATGTACCATGATGTGAGATGCTCATATTGGTGGGGAGGGCCAAAGCCCGACGTAGCCAGATTCGTGGCCCAGTGTGCGACCTGCTAGCAGGTCAAGATAGAGCATTTCAGACCTGGAGGTGAGCTTCATCCACTGCCAGTGCCGCAGTGGAAGTGGGAGGACGTCTCCATCGATTTTGTGACCGATTGAGGACCAGTAGGAGCTTTGATGCTATCTGAGTGATTGTGGATAGGATGTCAAAGACGGCACATTTTATTCCAATTAGAGAGACGTGACTGGTGAGAACATTGGCTGAGGAGTACACTAAAAAAGATAGTGAGACTCCAAGGGGTACCGAGGACGATCGTCTCTGATCGTGATGGACGGTTTACTACGAGATTCTGGCAGCAGATTCAGACTGCTTTGGGGACGAGTCTACACATCACGATTGCGTTTCACCCCCAAATAGATGGTTAGTGAGAGAGGACCATCCACACCTTAGAGGATATGTTGTGCGCTTGTGTGTTGGATTGGGGACAGGGATGGTCTAATTCCCTTCCACTCGTTGAGTTCTCATACAACCACAGATGGCATGCATCTACTAGGATGGCTCCTTATGAAGCACTGTATGGACGTAGGTGCCGTACACCTTTATGATGGGATGAGCCTAGCAGTACCAATGGGATAGAGCCAAAGTAGATTCAGGATGATATGACTCGAGTAGCGCTGATTAGAGAGAGGATGTTGGCTGCACAGAGCCGCCACAAGTCGTATGCAAATAGGAGGCGTCGACCTCTAAAGTTAAAGGTAGGAGCTCATGTCTGGTTGAGAGTATCTCCGATGCGAGGCGTCAGAAGTTTTGGCATAAAGGGGAAGTTGAGTCCCAATATGTCGGCCCTTTCGAGATAGTGGATAGAGTTGGGAGGGCAGCCTACAAATTAGCATTACCTCCGAGGTAAGACGGTGTTCACCTTGTGTTTCACGTGTCTCAACGGAGGGAGTACATACCAGATCCGAGGCACATTGTGAGTTATGATGATCTGGTGGTTGAACCGGACTACACTTTTGTAAAGCATCCTATTGCCGTCCTAGAGCGAGGTGTGAGACGCCTGCGTTCGAAGGACATTCCTATGATGAGGATACAGTGGTCTAGACGAGGATCTGATGAGGCTACATGGGAGACAGAGGATAGTATCCGGAGGAACTATCTAGTGTTCTACGCCGAGTTAGATGCACCTATAGGATCAACGAGTAGATCTTAGTGCCATCTTGGTGAGTGCATGTTATGTTATGTGCTTATGTGATATGTTGTATTTTCGTGCTAACTTTGATATGTGCATATGATTTGTTTGATCCTGTTTGCTAGAGCGAGAAAGGTACAGCTGGAGATGGTTCTTTCCTCCATGCTATGGTGTGTGTGTTACGATTAGCTAGAGATGGTTCTTTCCTCCATGCTATCTTTGATGGACATAGTGTGAGTGAAGACGGTTTCCCTCCACACAACAGTGTTGTGTGTATGTTTTGGCTGGAGATGGCTTTCCTCCATGCCAATGTGATGTGGTTAGTGTTTGGCTAGAGATGATCTTCCTCTTGGACTTGTTTAAGTTGATGATGGTGTGCTGGAGTGATGATTCCTCCATGCAGCGGTTGAGGATATAGAATGTTATAGGTTATGACATGATGTCTTTGAGAGGGAGAGTTATACCTCGGCTTATGGATCCGAGAGGACTTGGGATCTTGCATGTTCCGGGACGAAACTTGTTTTTAGGGGGTGTGATGTAAGAGTCATAGTCTTTTGGGGCCTTGAGTCCTTGTGAGCCTTTGTTGGATGCTAGCAGCCTCCTCAGCGGACCTTGGTACCCGCCCTTGCGGCTAGGCACCCCTGCGCCTCACAATGACCGCCCCTACGGCTGTGTGTGGTTGCAGCCGCCTTCGTTGACCCTTTGACTTGTGCTTTGCGGCTGGCTTCCTTCATAAGCCTCCCATTCCTTCAGATGAGGGGTTTCTTAACCTCATTCCAGCTTCGTCTTCCTCCCTACGCTCTTCTTCTTCTCCCTCTTCTCTTCTTTGATATTCCTTGATCTTGTGAGAGAGTTTTCAGAGTTTGGTTCAACTTTTGGCTTTGGTTGATCATGAGGATGATGCTGAGAGTTGCTAGTGTTGTGCTGAGGTTGTGAGGTGTGTGGATGCTCCTAGTTACAGCTTAGGGTTTGTTGTGGTAAGGTTTATATTCCCATCTTCTTTCCTTTTCCTTCTTTGCTTCTTTCTTCCTTTTCTAGCTTAGGATCACAAGCTGAGCTTGTGTGGATCCTTTCTTGGCTATTGTGATGTTCATACATGTGTATATGTGTATGTGTGTTGTTGTGGTATGATGGAGAAGTGACGAAAGTCGAGAAAGAGATCGAAGAGAAGTCGGGGCCAGCATTCTGCACAGATAGCCGCCCCTGTGCCTGAGCTTAGCCGCCCCTGCGCCTTGAGTGAGTCGCCCCTGCGCCTCACTAGGTCAGCCTTGAGTTCCTTGCTTATGTTGGTGTATTCAGGGCATACCTTGTTGGTATGTTTCCTTTCTTCCTTCCTTTCCTTTGGCCTTGGCTTAGATATCGGCTAGGCTAGCTTGGTTAGGATGAGTTGTATGATATAGATGTGCCTTAGGCACTTGTGTTTATGTTGAGGATATGCCTTAGGCATTTGTTAGTATGTTATGATCTTGAGGTTTAGATTGAGGTTCTAGGTTGGTTATGGTTATGGAGACGAGTATCCTAACCCTTGTAGTATGTGATGTTGTGTGCCTTGCTATTGCAGGCGTTGATTACTTCCCGAAAGGTGAGCTGTGACGTGGTATTGATTACGAGTATTATAGGTAAGTCCATAAGACTTACTTAGTGTTCAATTGTGGGTTTGTGTGATTGTGTTGGTTGTGTGTGTTCATATGATTGTGAATTTATAACCTAAACTGGACTAAGGTGACTATTTATTACATTAAATGGCCCAAGTGTGTTATAACGGGTCGTGACCACTTACCTCCGCCCGATGGGAAGAGGAGGTCCCTGAAGATGATCTCATAGGGGGGGGACGAGTGATGATCACCCCCATGCAAAACCCCTGTGTTACGTTGGATGGGATGAGGTTCTTGAGGCTCCTCATGTTACAAAATAAGTTGAATTAGTAATGGAATAACGAAATGAAAAGATACTAAATGATTGTGTGTGGCATTACATGTATGAGATGTGAATGTGTGTTTGTGCTATTACTTCATGCTTATTCATTACTGTTACCGAAAGTTTTATATCGTGTTGTAGATGATTAGCAAGTTAGGAAGACTGCAGAGTGAGCCAGATGGGGTGACCAGCCGAGGACTTTTGTATATTAGGGTTGCGTGGGATATGGGATCATTTGTATCTGATGTTTATGGATGTTTTTGTGTACTCGGCTTTGTTGTTGTAAATCCTTTTGATGTATCTTATACAGTTTTATGTATTTGGTTTTAATCTACATGTGCTTTGTTGTAAGATCCAGTGAACTTGTTGTCACGCTAGGGTCAGGATCCATTGTGAGATTCTAACCCAATGTGGCACTCTGAGTCCCGTGGATTTGGGTTGTTACAAGTTCGGAGCATCCCATGGAGGTAACAGAAGGTATGAAGGCCAACCTTCCGCTACAGCATCCGCCTCATCTCCTTCGGGGACCCTATGGCCGTTTCGGGTACACTTCACCCCACCTCCCTTGGCCCCACGCCCATGGATAGGTCCGAAGCCAGTCATACTCGAGAGGTAAAATGCTATAAATATTATGAGTTTGGACATTGTGCTAGAGAATTCCCACACCCAAAGAAGGTATTGGTGAATGTCTTTGGAGATGAGGTGATCGAGAGGAGACAACATCTTGAACTTATTGAGGAACACGAGTCCTTTTCCCCAATCGTAGAGGGTGACTAGTTAGAGCTTCAAGCTCCGACCGGAGAACTCTGTCTTGTGAACAAGAGAGTGCTCCAAGCAAGCGAGCTTATTCCCGAAATCTAACAAAGGTTGAATCTCTTTAACTCTTGTTGTTTAGTTAATGGCAAACTGTTTTCTTCGATAATAGACAATGGCTCGTGTTGTAACATCATAGCGCAAGATATGGTGAGAGGCCTTGGGTTAGTAATGAAGGCTCATCCTCAACCATATTCTTTCCCATGGTTGAACACAAACATTCCCTTGCAAGTAAAGTAACAATACTTGGTGTCCTTTGCTATAGGACCATACCAAGATGAAGTAGAGCGTGATGTCCTCCCTATTATGGGATGCCATTTTCTCCTTGGAAGGCCATGGAAATTTGACCAAAGAGTGTTCCACGATGGGTACACAAATGTTTTCTTCTTTGGTAGGAATGGTAAGAAGGTGAAGTTGCTTCCACTATCACCTTTGGAGATCATGGCGGAAAATATGACCCGAGAAAGGAGAAGGGTCGAAAAAGAAGAAGTAGAGAGTAACCAAGCCAAGGGGAAATTGATTATGGCAGGTCCCTCTGAGCCTAAGGCGCTCCTAACGGCCCTAGGACATGATGCACGTCAAGCTATACAAGAAGGATCCGTTTGATACTTGTTGGTACATGTTTCTAACTTTTCCTTATCTATTGATACTTCTATGTTGTCTTTTCCTCCGGAAATTTTAGGTTTGCTTGAAGAGTTTGGAGACATGTTGCAAGGTGATCCTCCAGCCGGATTACCCCCTCTTAGAGGGATTGAGCATCAAATTGATTTCATCCCGGGAGTCACTATACCAATCCGGCCAGCATACCGCACAAATCCCATGGAGACTAAGGAACTACAAGCCCAAGTGGGGGAGTTATTGAGCAAAGGATACATACGGGAAATCATGAGTCCATGCGCGGTACCGGTGCTTCTGGTTCCCAAGAACGATGACACGTGGAGAATGTGTTAAGATTGTCGACCAATCAACCAAATTAAGGTAAAATATCGTCACCCTATCCCTAGGTTAGATGACATGCTTGATGATTTGCATGGTGCTTGCATGCTGTCTAAAATTAACATTACGAGTTGATATCACAAAATTAGAATGAAAGAGGGTGATGAACGGAAAATAGGTTTTACAACCATGTATGGATTGTATGAATGTCTTGTGATGCCATTTGAACTTACTAATGCACCTAGCACCTATATGTGTCTTATGAACCATTATGAAATTTTTTAGGGTTCTTTGTTGTGGTTTATTTTGATGATATATTGGTGTATAGTAGGTCCTTATCCAAGCATGTTGAACATTTATGTAAGGTATTTCTAGTTCTTAGGGAGCAACATATATTTGGTAACTTTAAGAAATGTAAATTTTGCTCGGAAGATGTTTTGTTTATTGGTTACATTGTAGGAAAGGATGGACTAAGTGTGGATGAGTCCAAGGTTAAAGATATCACCGATTAGCCACAACCCTCAACCGTGACGGAGGTGAGGAGTTTCCTAGGTCTAGCTGGGTTCTATAGGGGGTTCGTACCTGATTTTAGCACACTTGCAGCCCCACTTACCGAGCTAAACAAGAAGGGAGTGGTATTCCAATCGGGACCAAGTCAAGAGAAGGCCTTTGCATCCCTACGAGAGTGCCTCACCCATGCTCCTTTGCTAGCACTTACTAATTCCTCGAAGACTTTCGGATTCAGTGTGATGCATCGGGTATTGAGATTGGGGGAGTATTGATGCAAGAAGGGAGACCGATATCATATTTCAGTGAGAAGTTAAGGGGATCAGCCCTTAACTATCCTACATATGATAAGCTGCTCTATGCCCTTGTTCGTACCTTGCATACATGGGAACATTACTTGCTAATGAGAGAGTTTGTCATTCATTCCGATAATGAGGCAATAAAGTACCTTCGCGGCCAAGCCAAGTTGAACAAAAGGCATATTAGGTGGGTGTAGTAGATTGAGGCCTTTCCATATGTCGTCCGCTACAAGAAAGATAAGGACAATGTCGTTGCCGACGCATTGTCAAGAAGGTACACTCTCATCTCTTCCTTAGAAGTATGTGTGCTTGGACTCAGTTTAATCCGGGACTTATATTCATGTGATTTTGATTTTGGAGAAATATTTTCTTTATGTGCTCGGAAACATGGCCCTCCTAGTGATTCTAATACTAGACATTATTTCTTGCATGATGGTTATTTGTTCAAGTCATCTACACTTTGTGTGCCTTCTTGTTGTTTTTGTGCTTTGCTTGTTTTAGAGGCACATGGAGGTGGACTTATGGGGCACTTTGAGGTCAGTAAGACATTACGAGTCTTGAAAGAACACTTCTTTGGCCTAAAATAAACATTGATGTGATTAAGTGTTGTGCAAGTTCTGTTCCCTGTCGGAAGGCCAAGAGTAGGTTAAGTTGTCATGGTTTATATTTGCCTCTGCCTATTTCACATCCGTCATGGGAAGACATTGCTATGGATTTTATGTTAGGCTTATCTCGTTCTAGGAGAGGTCATAACTCTATCTTTGTTGTGGTTGATCGATTTTCAAAAATGTCGCACTTTATTGCTTGTGCAAAAACTTATAACTCATCTAATGTGGATAACCTCTTTTTTGAGGATGTTCTTAAATTGCATGGTTACCTAGGTCAATTGTTTCGGACAAAGAATCCAAGTTTCTTAGATATTTTTGGAAGACCTTGTGGGCAAAGTTGGGCACCAAGTTATTGTTTTCAACATCTTGTCATCCTCGACGGAGGTGGTAAACTGTACTCTTGGAACCTTATTACGTACCATGCTTCAAATTAACTTGTGCATGTGGGAAGAGTGCCTTCCGTTTCTGCAAGTTGTCTACAATCGGGTCATCCATTCGACCACCAAGAAGTCTCCTTTTGAGGTTGTCTATGGGCTCAATCCTCTCAGACCTCTCAATCTTATCCCACATCCAACCCCGGAACAACCAGATTGGGATGGTAAGAACCGGGCTGAGTTTGTGAAGGAGCTTCATGCCAAGGTACGAGCCAACCTTGAGCGTAGAACCAAGCAATATACACGTCAAGCTAATAAGAGTCGCAAGGAGATGATATTTGAGGTAGAAGACCTCGTGTGAGTCTACCTACGCAAGTTTCGCTTTCCTTCACTTAGGCAATCCAAACTCAAGCCCCGAGCCGATGGTCCCTTCCGAGTTCTTGAGAAGATCAACGATAATGCCTATCGTATAGAGCTACCAAGTAAGTATGGCGTACATGATGTTTTCAACGTTGCTGATTAGTCTCCTTTTTGTGTAGGTAACGAGCTATTTGAAGACTTGGATTTGAGGACGAATACGTTTTATGTGGGGGAGGATGATATGATCCCATCGGGTATCCCATCAGTGCAAGACAACGGATAAGCCCAAGATACCAACAAGGATGGGCAAGAGAACGTGATACCAATGCCTCGCTCCACATAACCTTCAACTCAAGCACGAACAATAGCCAAGACCAAGAAGAGGCGCTAGGCGAGCCAACAACCCCACAAGTCGAGCCTAGTGAAGTGGAAATAAGATAAACTAGTTCTTACAAGATTTCTTGAATGAGTTTCTCGCTCCTTTTCCTAGTCAGTTCTCTGAACTGAGGTGAGACTTTTCAAATCTCGAGCGAGATTTGTGGTTTTACCCAAGATTTCTTCTCTTGAATGATTTTCTCGCTCCTTTTCCTTGTGTTTCGCCTTCTTTTTATGATAATGTTCTACAATCAACAAAGAAGTCATCGGTTTAAGAGTAATTGTTTTTCCATTGAACTCAAATGAATGTTTATTAGTAAAACCGTCATGTTTGA
Source organism: Fagopyrum homotropicum (assembly GCA_033239125.1). Lineage (NCBI taxonomy): Eukaryota > Viridiplantae > Streptophyta > Magnoliopsida > Caryophyllales > Polygonaceae > Fagopyrum > Fagopyrum homotropicum. The sequence continues at coordinate 120,054,423 of BSWB01000004.1, read as the reverse complement.
TGCTTCTATCGAACTGTCATGGACACCCTAATAAGATATGGCATGCTTGCAAGGGCAAAAGATCATATACGATAGTATCCTCATATTTTCCTAAGGTGAAAGCAATCTTAGCTTGACTATTAACTTTCAATTCTCCACAATCATTCATCCGATGCAACTTATAAGGTCTAGGATGATAGAAAGTAGTTATTTGCGACTTAGTGATCAATTCATCACTACTAATGTTGCAACAACTACAAACATCAATAATCACAGTGTACACCTTTCATTGAAGAAGACACCTAATATGAAAAAGGTTTTCCCTTTGATTATCCTCACATGGGGCAATCTTAGCATGCAAAGGGTGAGACTGTGTAGAAGATTTAGAAGCGCTCCCTTGGTTACTCTTTGAAGGATCATTCAAAGGGTGAGACTGTGTAGAAGATTTATGGGTTGTTGGATCGGGAGCTCGAATCTTGCTCTCGTCTTTCTGGGAATCTCGGGCAATATCTTGGCCGAAATTATCTAGGTTTGGCTGAGATTTCGTCTCTGATTTCCATGAACTCGATCCTTGGTTTCGTCCTTTGATTTTCTTCTCTACACTAGCCTTCACCATTGGTATTTGCGTGGTGGTGTATACTTCTTTACAGTCATGGATCGTTGCCTCCCTTCCCTAGCATAGTGTTGAGGCACAAATCTTGCTTTCACTAAGGCCTTCATTTGCTCCCAAGTGTTGATGTCTGGATCTAGCTTTCTTCTCCTTTCTTTGACAAGATGATCCCACCAAACTAAGGCATATCCTTAGAATTCCAACGCAACAAGTTGGATCTTCCTTTGCTCACTAAAGTTATGGCAATACCAAATTTGTTCCATTTTAGTCTTTCATTCCGTGTAAACGTCCAAATCGTATTTGCCTTCAAAACTAGGAATTTTTACCTTAACCTTCACAATTCCGTCATTATTTGGGGGAGGTCTATAAGGTTCATAGTCATGACCTCTCGTAAGATTATGATGACTTCTAGGGTATTCTCTCCATATGCCCTCTTCATCTCCATCTCCTAATTCCTGAAAATCACCACCAAAGTGTAGAATGCTATATAAGAGCTAGGATTTTCGAATTCTAATTAATGATGATTAATGTTGATTAACTTAATCATCGATAGTATTTGAAACACAAATCGCGAAGAGTGCGTAAGTGATGAGTATGAGTCTCACAGTTGTGTTCCTGGCGTAATTTTGGACTTATTGGAAATTTTTTACTTTTTCCCCCGGGTAGTTATTTTTACCCTCTGGTGTTATTTGGAGCATTTGGGAACTTCAATTAAAAAAAATGCAGTTGAGAGAAATGATCACGACATCAGACATGTTTTAGATATGAAATAACATGGAAAGGCATAATAGCAAAAAGAGTCGCTATTTTGTTTCTTAGCGACTAAGAAAGACGGTTTAGGAATACGAGTTTTCCGAGGTAGTTGCGGAATAATTATCCCTACAATATTCCACACTTATTATTCCAATTTTGAGAAGTTTGGGGAAGGGAGTTCAACCCTCCTTTGGATCGGTTAAAGGATAATTATCGACTTCACTAAAGCATAATTATCGACTTCGCTATAAATAGCAGAAAATAGTATATTAAGTCATTTTCTTCCACGTTTCCTCGTAAAAGCTCTGATTTCTCTCGACCTTGAAACTCAGATCTACACTCCGTTTCTAATCGGATTTCAAATCCGTTTGAGTTTTTGGATTCCTCTCTTCATTCTCTTCATTTTGGTACCGAGTTTCTCCGTTTCCAAGCTAATGAAGATCTGGTCGAGCATATATGTCATCAAGCCAGTTCCGTTGCTCATATCCGGTGAATTTGATGTTGTCTAAACGTAGTCTGCGTCGTTGTGATTCCGAATCTTCTTTCAAATCATCAATTGTGTTAGTAACGAATAAGTTATGAATTTATTCATTTTCCGTATTGCAATTTGGCCTAAACTGACCTTAGGCTTGTCAAAATAGATAATTGGAAACTCCATTATGCTTGTTATATTATGTTGGTGATTGTGGGTTGTTTGTTTGATAAATTTGATGACAGGTGAGTTCACAAAAAGTCTCCGGCAAAACGTTATTCTGGTGAAAGTTAATTTAATTAATTAAATATTAATTAATTAAATTGGGATTATAATTGAGATTGAGGAATGTTCATTAGATGATACTTTTGAGAGGTTTGAGGAATTGTGAGATGTTGAGTTTATGGATTGATAGTTATGATCTTTGAGAATATTGATATTGTGGATTGTGTTATGGTTATGATCTTGCGAGATCTTGAAGACTAGGAGGTGGAATCTCCTAGCCTGTGGATAGTGATTGATATTTGTGTGCCTTGTTTATACAGGCAATGATCATTTCCTCGAAGGGAAATCATGACCACTGTTTAGGACTATCTTGTGACAGGTAAGTCCTTCGGGCTTACTTAGCTAGCGTTTATAGGTTTGAGCAGTTGTTATAGTGATGTTTGTGCATATGAATGTTGCATTGATAACCTAACCGGACTAGGACGACCATATATGTATATTAAATGGCTCAAGTGCATTATAACGAGTTGTGACAACTTGCTTGAAGCTCGTCGAGAGTGTGGAGGTTCTTTGCGACCGGTACTATAGGTGGGGAGGCTTGATCCCCGATTCAAAACCTGTGCGAAAGGGGATAGAGGCGAGGTTCCGGGTGTTCCTCGTGTCACAAATAAGTTGAATTAATAATGGTATAACGTAATGAAGATAATAAACGGATATGTGTGTGAGCATTGCATATTGTGATGTGATAATGTGTTGTATGTGCTATTGCTATTATTTTTATTCATTGAGTGTCACCTAATGTTTTATACCGTGTTGTAGATATTCTGCAGGATAGGAAGACTGCAGAGTGATCCAGATGGGTGATCAGCCGAGGGCTACCATACATTAGGATGTGTGGGTTTTTGGGAAGTTTATGTACACGGATGTTTATGTTGTTGCCATTTTGTACTCGGTTGTGGTTTTGTATGTAATTTTTAGATATGATTCTATAGTTTTATGTATTTGGTTTTTTATTTATGTGTTTCTTGTTGTAAGATCCAGTGAACTTGTTGTCAGGATAGGGTCAGGATCCATTGTGAGATCCTAGTCCGTAGCGCTCCGAGTCCCGCGGATTCGGGGTGTTACATGTTAGATGTATTCAAAGGAAGATTGGGATGAGCTATACCTATCCCTTTAGGGGCGTATTTGCCCAAAAGCGTGCGTGCAAATAAGTTTTAATTATAAAACTGAAACAAAAGCAAGCAACCTACAGTGTACGGATCGGCGTAGTTAAGCAAATATTCCAGAGTATCGAACTCAGGGATTTAGTGAAACAAAATCAGTTTCGAATAATCGAGCGAGTGAAAGTATAAAAGCTTTGCAAATATTGAGGAAAACAGCAAGCCTAAAGATCCAGGTCTCCAATTGTGGCAATCGATTCAAGATATTCTATAGATATAAGGACAGAGTTGAGATTGCAAAGGTATAACTAATGTAAGGTTATGTACGATGAAGTTCCAAAATCCTATATATCTCACCCAAGGACACTCTCTATAAAGGTTGTTGAGGTTGCAGGATAGAAAGGATCTAAGGACAAGAATTACTCTCAAATACCCATGTCCAAACCCAAGGAATCAAAGATAAATTAAAACGGTTAAGGTTGTGACACTCGAAACCGAAATAGAGGATGTTGAGTCTCACTACTACCTAGGAAAGGAAAACCAATGCTAGGTTAAAGCTAATCTTTAACTTTGGATTAAAGCAAAAGAAAAGGTCGTAAAACAGAGAAAATCACGGCTAGATCTTGAGATTCCACGGCCGTGGAACTCAAGAATAGACCGTGATTTAGGGTCTCGACGAGGTTTCTCACACTCTCAGGGTCAAATCTGTTTATGATCGATCTATCATCATCAAAGCCACAACTATCAACCCTTCACCTTAGAATTGCTAAAGGGTTTTAGCCAATAACCATCATCATGATATCAAAAAATCAATTTAAGAAGAAAGAAAGATGAAAACCTTCAAAAACTCAATAACAAATGAAAGTCAATCTCGAATCCGAATAACAAAAGTAGTATGTTTATCAATTCCGAAAAGAAGGAATAGAAATCCTCAAAATGATCTAGAGAATCAACGAAGAACTGGATGTCAATCCGTTCTCCAATGTAGACCCTAGAATATCCTAAAATTACACAATCTCCGAAAATCACGTCTTTCTCCCAATCTCCAATCCTTCGCCTCAATCACGAACGTCGATTGCAAGTGTATGCAAAATGAACCCTAAAGCAGCCGTCTCCGAAGCTCTAAGCGAAGATATTCGAAACTCTCATCTCAAGCCTTCTTATAGGGCGAAATAGGGTTACGAGAAAGCCCAATAACCGTCGCTGACGTGGCAAATATGACACGTCATCTTCGTCATGGAAATCACGGTCTTATAACTTTCCACGGCCGTGGTTTAGACCGTGTAACTTTCTGTTGTGCTTCGAACTCACTTTCCACGATCCAATGCCAAATCCACGGCCATAATTTAGGGCGCGGAAATCCAATTCTTTGTGAAAGCCTTTATTCTGTGATGTTCTTCACTCATGCTCCTTCCTTAGCTTCTCCAAAGCATCTCTTTGCTATCAAGCATGATCAAAAATATTTTTTCCTTCCACATTTTGCTCCAATCCAAGCCTTTATTCACCTATAAACAAAACAAAGCTAGTGTAGATATCTATATCGACAAAGTGGGTGAATGAGCTCACAATTGCTTCAAACTCATATCTATGTACAAATAAAGGAGGGAAAAATAACTAAAACAAGTGCCTAAAATATAGTCATATTTCATGCTAACAAAATACCCCATACTTGTCACTTGCTTGTCCCCAAGCAAGGTTTTCAAAAGCTTAGAACATAAGGTAGAATGAAATATGAATGCAAAATAAAACAAAAGAATCTTTTTTGGTAATGTGCTTCTAATCAATAGATCATCCTCAAATCTTTCTTCATTCATCCTTAAAAACGTTCATACACATACACCAAAATATGCAAAGTAAAGGAACTTCATAAATTGCCTAAACTTCAAGACAAACATCATAACCTTCAAGCATTGTCAAAATCAAACATGTGAAACTTCAATTTAGATCACCAAGTCAAATAACACTCTTATCATCTCAAGGACTTTCAAGTAAGGTTAAGAATACAGAAAAGGTGGGAAAACTTGTAAAGGAATGTGGTGTATGAATCCGGGAAAAAGGGACAACACAAACTCTTTTCTTTTCACCATTTGAACTAACCACCAACTTAGAGCTTTGCTCAAGACTTTTTTCACATAGTTTTTCGACTTTACTTTTGGAGTTTTGGACAGCGGTGCACAAAAACCAAAGCCTAGGAGATTGGTGTTTCTCAATGTCGAGATGCCTCAAACCCTTGATGCACATACCATAATCCGTTAGGAATATCGCTCAATCCGACTTTGGCAACACACAAATACCCGGTTATGTGAATGGTGCCGAGTTACTCATCATCATGATTGACTTTCCCAAACCTATATTTTCCTACACTTTTAATTCAAACAATTACTTTCATGGCCCTCCCACATCAAACATGCCAAAATCAACTCTTCCTAAATCCCGGATAGGTAAAGGAGGCAAATATTTTCATTGAGGGGCTAAATGATCAAAGAAAGAAGTAAGAAAATCGAGGTGCCTTAATCATCTCATAAAGAAGTATAGGAACTTATATTGTGATTTCAACTTCATTTCTCAAAATGATTTAGATAAAAACCTTCACATTATGAAACTTGCAAGAAAGGATAAACAACATAATCAATCTCTTCACAATTCATAATTCAGTTCAAGCATACAATTGTCATCAAAAACTCATTCCACAATTGAATTTCATCATAGAAGTCATCTCTAATCTTAGAAGCACAAAATCTTTTCAAATTATTCAAATTTTTATGGGTTTTTCCAAGCCTTTTTCATGCAATGCGATAATGAAACGCGTGACAACGAATGGAAACATGCAAGTGTTCATAGACATAAGCAAACAAAGTGAGTAGAGTTGTTACAAACGATAGTCACACCCCACCCCATACTTGAAATACACATTGTCCTCAATGTTCAAAAGAAATAAAGAAAAGAAAAGAAAAGCAAAAGAAACTCACTAATGGTGGTGGAGCGCCTCTAACCGGCGGATCATCTCATCATCATCACTGGGAAGGCGGCGGCGGGAATGGATAGAAGTCCGAGCTGAAGTTCCGCCCAAACTGTTGGCGGTAGACATCCCTAAAGAAATGGGTGTTCTCCTGGTGCTCAACGTCATGGGCATGCTGATGGATCTCTAGATCTCCCACTCTCCTCGAAAGATCGGTCGCCCACTCCGGTAACTACGAATACCAACATGGCGGCTGGCCATACCTTGCGGGAGCATCCTGAGGAGGAGTCGGTGCCACCGGTGGATGATCATACCATGGAGGAGCAGCTCATATCCATGAAGGCTGCTCTCTATACCAAGCGGGTGGAGTCTCTATCCACGTCGGCCTCTCACTCACACTAGCCCTACGTGAGGAAGAGGAACCGGAAGGTCTAGAAGGGCGGGGAGATCGCCTAGGAGGCTCCGGGAAGTCGGCCGGCTGGTCCGGAAATGTACCAAAATCATGCTCAGCGCCTCCTACATCATAGTCATCTCCTCCTCCCATCTCCTTATCATCATCCTCAGTTGGAACCTCATCCGGCACATATGGAGGAGCTACAAATCTATTGGCATGCATGGGTACAAAGGTCTCCTTCCATTTGTGGCGGCCTAGCATGATTGAGTACTCGGGAAGCCACGGGATACCTCTACCACCTCTCTCCTCCCAAGGCATGGCTGCGGTAGGTGGAGCTCGGTGTCGGGGGAAGATGATACCTCTAGTCATAAGCCCATTGAGACCCAAAGGTCTCGCCGCTATCCTAGTACATGCGGAGTAGTCTATCCCCAACTGATTGGCGATGTGAGTCATCATACCCCCATAACCTATGTTCCCGGCCTTTTTGTTTTTCAACTTGCTAATGGTGGAGGCAAGGAGGGTGGCAAAATCCGTGGATCTACCGGTAAGCATGCAATAGAGGAGGAAAAGCTCATCGGTCTTGATCTTTTGGGGTGTCTCGTTCCTAGGGAAAAGGCACTCCGAAAGGACTCTATGGGCTATCTTCAAGGCTAAGTGGTAGATGAGCTTAGCCTTGGTTTCGGCCGGTTTCCAACGATCCTCACTAGCATATATCATAGCAATGTCTTCCCAAAAATCCTTAACATACACTCCCCCGGCAAACCTACCATTGAAACTCTCATGGAACCCAAAGAAGGTTCCGAACTGAATGATGGAGAACTCGTAGTTTTGCTCCATTAGCCTAAAGGAGATCGTTCGGTTCACGTTGCTATGCTCAAAGGAAGTCACAAACTCCCTTGTTATCTCCTCATAGGCATCTTCTCTAATAGCGGAGAAGATGATCAATCCGGCTCTATCCAAGAGCCAAGTTAAGTCATTCACCACATTGAGCTCTTCAAGCTCCTCTAGGACAAGAAATCTAGGTCTTATGATTGGCCTCTTTTCAATCTTCTCTAAGGCTCCTAGGTAATCCTCATGGATTCTAGGGATTCTAGGAGGTGGTGGTGATGATGGTTCACTAGGAGGGAGTTGGGAACATGAGGAACTATCACCCTTTTGCTTCTTGTTCCTACTAGACTTTCTTCTGACATTTTCTCTCGACAACAGAAAAAACCACGGTCAGTTCTTGATTTTCCACGGCCGTGGAAATGTACGGGACCGTAGTTTTTCTCTTTTTCTCTCAAATCTCAGCAATTTCACACCAAAATCAACAATCACAGCCCTAGACTAATTGCAATTCCAATTTCGTTCAGTTCTCCTAAAATCTTTCGAAGAAATTGAACCAAATTGACAAAGAAGAGAAAAGGGAGTAAAAACCTAGGTTTGGATTTTTCAAATCCAAATTCCTTCTCCAACGTGGATTGTTCACTCAGTTTGTTGCTTGGATCTTGTAGATGGTTAGAAATGCTCCACTTTAGGCTGAAGAATCGATCGAATCGGACTCTAGATGAAGAATTACGGGATGAGGAAAGGTTGCGGCGATTTGGGCGTGGTTCTGGGCGTGGAAAGGGGGTTTTGTGGTGTTTTAGTGAAGGAAGGTGGTTTATATAGTGGCCGTCAATTATTTGGAAAAACACGGTCACTCGAGGCATTCTACGGCTGTGGAAATGTACGGACCCGTGGTTTTTCTCTGATTTGTGTCAAATTTTGGGAAATTATGGCCACCTGTTACTTCCACGGCCGTGGTTTTAGGCGTGGAAGTCTCTTTTGTGTGCAAAAATCCAAGTTTCGTCAATTCCTTCTAACTTTTTCTTCCTTCCCTTGCCCATTCCTTATTCCTACATCCAAAAACTTAACATACCGGGAGGTATCGAGGGGAAAATAAAACAAAAACAACTAAACTAAACTAATCTAAGAAAGAAAAAACAAAAACGTACATGCAATACCTTGGGTTGCCTCCCAAGAAGCGCTTCTTTTGGGTCCGTAGCTAGACCGTTACTGAGTTTACTCGAGGACAATCGGAGCGATTTCCTCAACCGGGAGCTCCGGTGAATACTTCTTAAGGCGTTGGCCATTCACCTTGAAACTTCCGCTCTTTTCACTCCATACTTCAACTGCGCCATGGGGAAAAATATGTTTAATTAAATAAGGTCCAGTCCAACGAGATTTAAGCTTACCTGGAAAGAGCCGAAGTCTCGAATTGAAGAGGAGAACTTGATCTCCTTCTTTGAGGTCCTTTGGAATGATATGCTTATCATCTCAACGCTTCGCCCTTTCTTTGTAAATCTTGGCGTTCTCATAGGCGTTCAAGCGGAGTTCTTCAAGCTCGTTAAGGTCCAACAGGCGCTTCTCGCCCGCTTCCTTCATGCTCAAGTTCAACCACTTCACAGCCCAGTATGCCTTGTGTTCTAGCTCCACCGGGAGATGACAAGACTACCCATACACAAGGTTGTATGGTGTTGTACCTATAGGAGTCTTGTATGCAGTCCTATACACCCATAGCGCATCATCTAGTTTCAAAGACCAATCCTTCCTTGTCTTTGACACCGTCTTCTCAAGGATGCCCTTGATCTCTCTATTCGAAATCTCCACTTGCCCACTCGTTTGTGGGTGGTAGGGAGTGGTGATCTTGTGAGTCACCACATACATAGCTAGTAGAGCTTTGAATCGTCGGCCATGAAGTGTGAACCTCCGTCACTAATGATGGTCTGTGGTGTCCCAAACCTTGGGAAGATAATTCTAATAAAGAACTTGACAACAACCATGGCATCATTAGTTGGAGAGGCAATAGCTTCGACCCATCTCAAAACATAATATACAACTAGAAGTATGTATTGGTTTCCACAAGATGATGGGAAAGGTCCCATGAAGTCGACTCCCCAAACATCGAAGATTTCCACCTCCTGATTGTTATTGAGAGGCATCTCGTTTCTCCTAGAGATATTTCCTGTTCTTTGAAAAGCATCACAACAAAAAAAAAAGGTTTGCACATCCTTAAATAAAGTAGGCCAAAAGAATCCGGATTGCAATACCTTAGCGCTAGTTTTATTGGAACTAGTGTATCCTCCACAAGGTATTGAATGACAATGATGAATGTCGCTTTGCATCTCGTCTTCCGGCACACATCTCCTAATGATGCCGTCGGGACCTCTCTTGAAGAGTAGAGGTTCATTCCAAAAGTATTGCCGGACATCCCTAAAGAACTTCTTTCTTTGTGCATAGGATAATCCGGGAGGTATTTCCTGACAAACCAAGTAATTTACAAAATCAACAAACCAAGGTTCGTTACTTCTAGAGATCTTATTGATGCACTCCTCTATGATGTGTAAGTGCTCATCCAGGAAGGAGTCATCAATGGGTAGATCGTCGTCTTCAATGTGTGGTAGACGACTCAAATGATCCGCAATAGAATTTTCCGAGCCTTTCTTGTCGCGGATCTCTAGATCGAGTTATTGTAGGAGAAGAATCCATCTAATCAGCCTCGGTTTCGCATTCTTCTTGGAGAGTAAGTACCAGATTGTTGAATGGTCCGTGTATACAATCACCTTCGCTCCTACAAGATAAGAACAAACTTTTCAAATGCATATACAATGGCTAAAAATTCTATCTAAGTTGTGGCATAGTTGGGCTGCGCTTCATCTAGCGTCTTGCTATCATAATAAATGGCATGGGTCCAGCCTTCCTTCTTTTGCCCAAGCAACGCTCCAACAGCTATGTCACGTGCGTCACACATAACCTCGAACGGGAGATTCCAGTCCAGAGGTTGGATAATCGGGGCTGAGATGAGAGCTTCCCGGATCTTATAGAAAACATCTAAACAATCCTGCGAAAAATCATAAACTGCATCCTTCATCAATAGATTAGTTAGCGGTTTTGAAATCTTAGAAAAGTCCTTGACGAATCTTCTATAAAATCCAGCATGCCCTAGAAAACTTCTTATCCCCTTCACCGAAGAGGAGGAGAAAGTTTCTCTATAGTCTCTATCTTTGCCTTATCAACTTCGATCCCTCTACTAGAGATCAAGTGTCCTAGTACAATGCCTTTCCTAACCATGAATTGACACTTCTCCCAATTAAGAACTAGGTTAGTGTCTTCACACGTTTACAACACAAGAGAAAGGTTAGAAAGACAATTATCGAATGAGGAACCATAAACAGAAAAATCATCCATAAAAACCTCCATGATTTCCTCAACATACACCGAGAAGATGGCCATCATACACCTTTGAAAGGTGGTTGGGGCATTGCAAAGCCCGAATGACATCCTTCTATAAGCAAGCGTACCCCACGGGCATGTGAATGTGGACTTCTCTTGATCGTCCGGATGGATCGGAATCTGGAAGAAACCACTATAACCGTCAAGATAATAGAAATAAGAGTGTAGTGCTAAGCTCTCAAGCATTTGATCTATGAATGGTAGCGGGTAGTCAATGCACATCCTCCATTCCTCTTTTCTTCGGGACAACTTGAACGGGGCTCACCCACTTGCTATCGGAGATAGGATAGATGATACCTGCGTCAAGTAACTTAAGAATTTCCTTTTTGACAACCTCCTTCATGATCGGATTTAACAGTCTTTGAGGTTGTCGCGAAGGCTTAAAACCTTCCTCCATTAGAATCTTGTGCATGCATAATGATGGTTTAATTCCTAAAAGATCCTCTATGGTATAACCTAAGGCTTTCTTATGTTTCCTTAGAACAGCCATTAGTTTCTCATGTTCATCTTCACTTAAATCGGAACTAACAATTACGGAAAAAGTAGAATTAGTTCCAACAAATGCATACCGAAGATGTGTGGGAAGTGACTTCAATTTCATAGCCATTGATGCCTTTGATGAGTCTTGAGGAGTGTCCGACGATTCCTTAGAAGTCTCTAAGGGTGTGGGAGTGATTGAAGAAGACTCAAGAGCAATTGTGGAAAGAACGGAATTGTTCTCAGAAATTCCCAAAATTACGGCACCACTGTTACTTCCACGGCCGTGGTTTTGACCGTGTAACTCTCAGTTGCTTTTAAAATAACAGTTTACGGGCAGTTTGGGTGAAACCACAGCTGTGGAATAGCACGACTGACCGTGATTTCTCACGTTTTCTGAGCCATCGTAAAGTTTTTCAAACTCTTCCTCTTGTACTTCCTTTACCTCTTCCAAGGCTTCAATCTCAACATTGCATTCTTCTTCCTCTCCCTTTTCCATGATGCTCATGGTTAAGACCTTTTGCAATAGATCCTTGAATAGAATTGAGCTCACTTCCTCTCTAGACGCTTCTTCGTCATAGATGTTCAACATATCCTCTCCAAGAGCTGGCTGTTTCACCAAAGTTGAGAGAACAAACTAAACCTTCTCTTCTCCTATGTCGAAGGCTAGTCTAGCATTCTTGCAATCCACCATACAACCGGATATTTCAAGAAACGGTCTTCCGAGTGTGATCGGAACCGGACAATCTGCAGGAATGTCAAGCACAACAAAGTCTATTATAATATAGAACTTACCTAGCTTGACTGGGATGTCTTCAATGATACCGACGGGACGAGTTATGGATCGATCCGCCATGTATAACGTCATCTTCACCGGTTTAGGTTTGTCTAAACCGACCTTCCTACACAAAGCAAGCGGGATGATGCTAACGCTTGCTCCCAAGTCACAAAGAGCGTCATATGTGACTTTTCCTACTCCAATTGGAATGCAAAATGACCCCGGATCTCTCAGCTTTGGGGGCATCTTTTCACTCATTGTTTTGATGAGCTCTGAAGATTTCGTACTCATCTTGACTTCTCCAAAGTCTTCTAGCTTCCTCTTGTTAGAGAGGAGCTCTTTCTAGAACTTCCCGTAAGCGGGCATACCTACAATAGCATCAATGAAAGGTATATTAATGTGCAGTTTGTTCATTAGTTCAATGAACTTACCGAATTGCTTGTCTAGATGTGCCCTTGCTCTAAATTGCGGGAATGGTAGTGGAGGTTTGTAAGCTGGAGGAGGAATATAGACATCTTCCTTCTCCTTCCCCTTTTCTTTCTCCTTCTCGGCTGGAACTTCTACAAACTTAGGTTACGGGTCGGTAGTTGTCACACTGCTCGTAGTTGTGATAGCCATCACCCTTCCTTTTGGGTTATCATCCGTCTTCCCGGGAAGCTTCCCTTGATCTCTAGGAACTTCTCCGGCCTTGCTGAACATATGGTTTTCCAAAACTTTGTGTGCTTTATCAACCGAAGTTATGTAGCTCTCCAACCCTTGTAGCTTTCCTAAGATCGTCTCTAACATAGGATCGGGCTTCTCCTTCTCCTTATTGTTTGATTCATTTGATGTTTACCCTTGGCTTTTTAAAGGAGTAGAAGAAGATGGAGAAGTTAGTGAATTTCCAGGATTTGGATAGGAATTATCAGAATTTTGTTGTTGGTTGGACCGCCAATTGTTGTTGGAACTTTTTTTGTTGTTATTCCAGTCGTTGTTCCAATTGTTGTTCCGGTTATTGTTCCGGTTGTCATTCATATTCCCTTGGTGGTTGTCTCTCCCTAGATAGTTAGCCTCTTGTTGCTTTGCCTTCTAAAGGCTAGTTTTTATGACTTCCTTCAACTCTTTGATTTTGGTGTTGAGGGAGAATATTTCACTTTATGCAGGTTGTGTTAGCTTAGCTCCCGGATCCCCTTGATGGTGGAAAGAACTTGGTGAGGAACTCCGAAGATAGATCCTCCCATGTATTTAGCCTTCCAGTTAGAAGAGCTTGATACCAAGATAAAGCCTTGTCCTTCAAAGAGAAGAAGAATGGTTTGATCTTGTAGTTGTTGTTGTTGGCTCTTTTCGGCTTCAATGTCTCCATGATAATCTCAAAATTCTGCAAATGTTGGTGTGGAGATTCAGCATTCGTTCCACCAAATTGACTTTGGCGAACCATGGTGATAACTTGTGGGATAAAACTGAATTTCTGGATATCCTCAGCTCCGAAATTCACACCTAGACGGCGCGATTGCTGAATCGGATCCATTCTTTGCCCAAGAGTCCGTGGTTCATCTCCTTCATGAGCAACTCTTACATCTCAGCGGGAATGCGAGGAACAAACGGTGGTCTTGGGTTGTTTCGAGTGGGATGGATCACCGGATTAATGTCCCTAGTGGTGGCATATCCTCATCCTCATCGTCGGATGATTAAACTCTAATGGACTTTCGTTTCTTGACCTTCTTCTTCTTAGTATCATTCATCTCCAACTTCATGTCCACCATCATAGCCTTGAGCTCATCCATTTGAAATTGATGACGCTCCAATTCTTCCATACGAGCCTTCTCACTCAACTTAAGTTGAAGTTGAACTTCATCTAACTTCGCTTGGATGTTTCTCTCATTATTTTCAGCCATCTTTTTCTCTTTCAATTTTCTTCTTAAAGTTTTCTCAAGTTTTGGAACAAAAGGAACTAGATCTTTGGTAGATCTAGTCTCTCGCATATACCTAAAGAATCTACAAAAATCACTCAAAAAGAGATTTCAAACAACAAGAGAAAAGCTCCCAAGCTCGACAACCGAGAACCGAAATTTGGTCTTGACCTAATCCCCGGCAACGGCGCCAAAAACTTGTTCGCCAAAAAGTGTGCGTGCAAATAAGATTTAATTATAAAACTGAAACAAAAGCAAGCGAACCCGCAGTGTACGGATCGGAGTAGTTAAGCAAGTATTCCAAAGTATCGAACTCAGGGATTTGGTGAAACAAAATCAGTTTTGAATAATCGAGCGAGTAAAAGTATAAAAGCTTTGAAAATATTGGGGAAAACAGCAACCCTAAAGATCGAGGTCTCCTATTGTGGCAATCGATTCAAGATATTCTATAGATATAAGGACATAGTTGAGATTGCAAAGGTATAACTAATGTAAGGTTATGTACGATGAAGTTCCAAAACCCTATATATCTCACCCAAGAACACTCTCTATAAAGGTTGTTGAGGCTGCAATATAGAAAGGATATAAGGACAAGAATTACTCTCAAATACCCATGCCCAAACCCAAGTAATAAAAGATAAACTAAAACGGTTAAGGTTGAGACACTCAAAACCGAAATAGAGGATGTTAAGTCTCACTACTACCTAGGAAAGGCAAACCAAGGCTAGGGTAAAGTTAATCTTTAACTTTGGATTAAAGCAAAAGCAAAGGTCGTAAAACAGAGAAAATCACGGCTCGGTCTTGAGATTCCACGGCCGTGGAACTCAAGAACAGACCATGATTTAGGGTGTCGACAAGGTTGCTCACACTCTCAAGGTCCAATCTGTTTATGATCGATCTATCATTATCTAAGCAACAACGATCAACCCTTCACCTTAGAATTGCTAAAGGGTTTTAGCCAATAACCATCATCATGATATCAAAAAATCAATTTAAGAAGAAAGAAAGATGGAAACCTTCAAAAACTCAATAACAAATCAAAGTCAATCTCGAATCCGAATAACAAAAGTAGTATGTTTATTAATTCCGAAAAGAAGGAATAGAAATCCTCACAATGATCTAGAGAAACAACGAAGAACGGGATGTCAATCCGTTCTCCAATGTAAACCCTAGAATATCCCCAAAGTACACAATCTCCAAAAATCACGTCTTTCTCCAAATCTCCAATCCTTCGCCTCAATCCCGAACGTCGATAGCAAGCGTAGGCAAAATGAACCCTAAAGCAGCCGTCTCTAAAGCTCTAAGCGAAGATATTCGAAACTCCCTTCTCAAGCCTTCTTATAGGGAAAAATAGGGTTACGAGAAAGCCCAATAACCGTCGCTGAAGTGGCAAATATGACACGTCATCTTCGTCATGGAAATCACGGTCTCATAACTTTCCACGGACGTGGTTTAGACCGTGTAACTTTCTGTTGTGCTTCGAACTCACTTTCCAGGATCCAATGCCAAATCCACGGCCGTAATTTAGGGCGTGGAAATCCAATTCTTTGTGAAAGCCTTTATTTTGTGATGTTCTTCGCTCATGCTCCTTCCTTAGCTTCTCCAAAGCATCTCTTTGCTATCAAGCATGATCAAATACTCCTTTCCTTCCACATTTTGCTCCAATCTAAGCCTTTATTCACCTATAAACAAAACAAAGCTAGTGTAGATCTCTATATCGACAAAGTGGGTGAATGAGCTCACAATTGCTTCGAACTCATATCTATGTACAAATAAAGGAGGGAAAAACAACTAAAACAAGTGCCTAAAATATAGTCATATTTCATGCTAACAGGGCGTTTGGAGGGGGAACTGGGAATGGTGGTATAGGTGGATGGTGTGAACTTCCACCTAGTTCATAGACAGATCTCGAGCGAGATAATCGCCCAGATTCTTCATTGGGCCAAGATTCTAATTTCTCTACCCGTTCAGATAATGTGGAAACCATAGACATGAGTTTATTTAGCGTATCCATGGCTTCTAGTCCTAAAGAGTCACTCTTTTATGATTCTCTTGGGCTATTCTGTCCTGACATTTACACAATCACGCAAAGTAGGAACAAACTTGTGATGTTAGTAAAAACAAAAATACCTTACTTGTTTTCTCTCACACTCGCACTCTTTTGTGATGTCGCAAGCTAGTTTGATGTAATTGCCTTAGATGGGTTTATACTCCTTTAAAGTCAATGACTAGTCTCAACTAAAACTCCTTAGATGACTCAAGTTGTCAACTTGGTTTGAAAGAAGTTTTTGTGTTTGGAGATAGTTAACGAACTCCTTCTGAAAGTCTCTTCATACAATTGACACAAAGTAGAAGAAATGTTTCAAGTAGACACACTAATATGATATAAGGTATAGATAATAACTTGTGTGATCCCGGACGGTCCTGAAGCAATTCGATTCCACATTCCCGGACCACCCCGACATCTACCCAAGAGACGCCCGTTCAAGCCCAAGATATATCCACAAGCGTCTATGAAACGACCACGTCGAGATCCGCACGCACACCCGACACCTTGGCCAATACTACACAATTGGCTCATGTTTTCCAGTCCATGTTTGGTCGTTGGGTCGAGCTAAGGGTCCTTAAAATAAAGTATAAGTTAAACTAATTAGTTTAATAGCTAAGAGTTGTTTCTTTAACTTTTGACTATTGGAATTTTTTTAGTAGGTTTCTTTAATTTTTGTCTTTAATTTCCAAGCTTGTGTAAAGGATATAAAAAGGCCTCTCCCATCCCATTTTCATGGAGAGAATGATAAGAAAAACCCATAAGCTTATGCTTGAAAGTTGTTGTTGCTTTATAAAACAAAATCCGAAACAAGGTGCGATTCCGGGTTTCAAACACTTCTGTGAGAGGCTTGAGTGGTTCGATCGGTGAGAGAGTGACGGACAAAGGGTCGACGTTCCTAGAGTGAGATTCCGAGGGAAAGTTGATCATGTGAAGGGAGATCCTAAGGTGCGAGACTAAGGGGGTATTGCTTTACATATTCCGGTTACTAGTTCGAATGTTCGGGCAAGTGCAATTTTGATCCCAAATATCGATCTCAAGGCTGTCCAAATTTTCCATAACAAGACGGAACTCTTTGCCGGAGGATCCTCACGTGCAAGACCGAGAAGGAGTACATCAAGTGGTATCAGAGCCCAACGGCGCGAGTTCCTCAAGCTTTCGGGGTACGGATTGCTTACCTTAAACTTGTTTTATCATTTGCAATTATTCGTAGTCGAATCCCGATTTGTGCTTGTTCTTCGTTCTTGAGAGTCTTATGTGTGTTCATCCGTAATCATCTTTCTAAATTAGCCACCATAATTAAACAACTCTCTTAATCACCCTACCCTTGTTCAACCCCCACGTAAAACCCTTACACTTTCCATGCACTAATCATCTAAATTAAACAACCCCTTTTATCATCCAACCATTCACCTTTCCATGCATTGAAAACCCCTAATAACTAGTTGTAAGTAACCCACTACCACCCATTAATTGTCTTATATTTATCTACATATGATATTTTTGTTTATTGGTTTAGTTTTGTAATTAGTTGTTAGTTGAAGTTTATAAAAAAAAAAAAGAAAAAAAAAGATGTTGTAAGTAAAAATAAATAAAACAATTCAACGCAACTTATTTTAAAAAAAACAAAATAAAAAAGAAAGAAAGAGAAGCGCGATAGTTGTTTGGTTGAGTTTACGAGTTTGTAACTCGAGTTTTAATTTGTTTGTTTGATTTATGTACTCGAGTGTAACACCCCAAATCCGCAGGACTTGGAGTGTCACATTGGGCTAGGATCTCACAATGGATCCTGACCCTAGCTTGACAACAAGTTCACTGGATCTTACAACAAGGCACATGTAGATTAAAATCAAATACATAAAAGCTGAGTATGATACATCAAAAGAGTTTACAAACTCATAGCCGAGTACAAAACAAAAACATAAACCACAACCACAAAAGATCCCAAATCCCACGCATCCTAATGTACAGAAGTCCTCGGCTTGTCACACCATCTGGCTCACTCTACAGTATTCCTAAGCTGCAGAACACTACAACACGGTATGAAACCGTTAGCAACAGCAATGAAAAGCATGAAGGTAATAACATAAGCACACATCAACATCTCAAACATGCAATGCCACACACATTCATTTATTATCTTTCATTACGTTATTCTATTACTAATTCAACTTCTTTTGTAACACAAGGAGCCTCAAGAACCCCGTCCCATCCAACGTAACACAGGAGTTTTGCATGGGGTGACCTTCACTCGTCCCCTCCAGTGAGATCATCTTCAGGGCACCTCCTCCTAACCAGCAGGTGGAGACCGGCGGTTACCGCCCGTTATAATACACTTGGGCCAAATAAATGTAATGAATGGTCATCCTAGTCCAACTTAGGTTATAGATGCACAATCATATGAACACACACAACCATTAATATCATACAATCCACAATTGCACGCTAAGTCCTATGGACTTACCTGATATACTCGTAACCTGTACCACGTCACAGCTTCCCCTTGGGGAAGTAATCAACGCCTGCAATAGCAAGGCACACACAATCACATACTACAAAGGTTAGGAGACTCGTCTCACTAACCACAACCAACCTATATCTCAAATCTAAACCTCGGATCCTCAACACATTCATAAATGCCTAAGGCATATCCTCAACATAACATCTCATCATACTCGTACACATACTTATCCTTAAAGCCATAACCGATATCCATAACATCATCATGATCCTCAAATCATTGTGACACCTACCATGCATCTAATCAGTATTCCTAAATCTAAAATTTAATCCTAATTTAATTAATCAACCTTTAATTAATTAATTAAATTTCACCAGAATAACGTTTGTCCGCAGGCCATTTCTAAACCCACCTATCATCAGATTTCATCAACAAACAAACCATAAACACCAGAATAATATAATGATCACAATGGAATTTCTAATTATCCATTTTTAAAAGCCTAAGGTCGATTTAAGCCAAATCGCAGTACGGAAAACGAATAAATTCATAATTTATTCGTTACTAACCCGATTGATGATCTCAAAGAAGATTCGGAATCACAACAACGCAGGCTACGCATGTACAACATTAAATTCACCGGAATCTGAGCGACGGAACTGTCCTGGTGACATATATGCTCGACCAGGTCTTCATCTGCTCGGAAATGCAGAAACTCGGTACCGATATGAAGAGAATGAAGAGAGGAATCCAAAAACTCAAACGAAATTGAAATCGGATTAGAAACGGAGAGTAGATCTGATTTTGAAGTTTGAGAGAAATGAGAGATTTTACGAGGAAACGTGAAAGGAAATGAATTAATAAACGATTTTCCGCTATTTATAGTGAAGTCGATAATTATCCTTTAACGAAGTCGATAATTATCCTTTTATCCATCCAATGGCGGGGTGAACCCCCTTCTCCAAACTTCTCGAAATTGGAATAATAGATCATGAATATTGTAGGGATAGTCGTTAAGAAACGAAATAGCGACTCTTTTGTCCGTTTTGCCTTTCCATGTAATTTCATATCTAGGACATGTCCGATGTCCTGATCATTTCTCTCAACTGCATTTTTATTAATTGGAGCTCCCAAATGCTCCAAATAATACCGGAGGGTAAAAATAATTACCCGGGGGAAAAAGTGAAATTTTCACCATAAGCCCAAAACTACGCCAGGAACATAACGGTGGGACTTATACTCAACACTTATTCAATCTTCGCGAGTTATATGTCAATTACTATCACTGATTAAGTTAATCAACATTAATTAGAATTCGGAAATCCTAGCTATTACATCGAGTCCGTGCGTTAATTGTTGATCTTGTCATATGAGCTTGTTGTTCATTTGGTGGTATTGTTGTTGCTTGCTTAGCTATCTTGCATTGTCCTAGCCTTGAGTGAGTTCTAGCCCAGCCTAAACACAATCCGCACACCGGGAATTCACTTGATAATTGCATTTGCTAATACTTGTTGAGGACTAGGCAAATACTTGCCGAAAGGCTCGTGTCTGTTGTGGTTTTTGGTGCTATTTGTTGTGTGTGTGCTTGTTGAATATTGAAATAGTTTTTGAACTTAATTGTGTTGAGCTAGCTTGTGACGTTGATTTTGTGCTTGTCTAACTTGAGTGCTTGTTGTGTGGAGTGCATCGCCGTTGTGCGTTGGAGAAGGTGAGTGAGAGCTTGCTTTTGAAATGCAAGGAAAAGGAGAGGGTGTGTAAACACATTGAGTGTTGTAAGCAAGAAAAATACGAGAGATGAGAGAGAGATCACTAACCGATTTAGGGCGTTTCTTTTGTGCAGGTTTAGTTCACGGAGAAATTTCATGGACCCGTGGTTATTTACGAACCTAACGAGTTTGTTATATATTTGTGTGTGTTGTGTGAAGGTATGTTTATTTCTCGCGGAAGACTTGTGTCGAGGTACCACGAGATAACCAAGGATGACATCAAGTTTTCCCTTCGAGCTTATGATGAAGGACGTTGTCATATGCGTGACATGGATGACTCGCTTACCGAAGCGGTCTATGAAGCACGTCAACAACGACGGAAAAAGCAAGCCCGAAAACGTGAAGAAGAGGCTCGACGTCAAGAGGAGGAAGTCTGGTGTCGCATACACCGAGAAGAGGAGGCAAATCATTGCCGTAGACATAACGACTATATCCTCCAACAACTTGGTACGATTGATGTTCACATTCAATCGATACTAAAGATGTTAGTCGAGGCTCTTCCCTTGCCACTTCCACCACCTGAGCCCAACCCCTCACCTATTGCTACACTCGCTCCACCTATGGATGATTCGGATTCGAGGACGAATCCTTTTGAAGAGAAGGAGGATGATGTGATCCCTGAGAGCCTTGAGTACAAGCTTGCATTTGAACCACCCATGTTCACATTACTTGAAGTCAAGACAAGGCAAGATGAGACGTTGAAGGAACCAACACCTTCCCCGATCGAGCTAGGTAAAGAGCTTAAAAAGGAAGTGATTGAGGAGGTTTTGGTCAACGCAAAAACGTTGGACGAAGAGACCTTATTCGTCCCTATACTATCCAATCCTACTCTTATAGATCGAGCAACCAACAACAACATGAGTCCTAAGGGAAGTGACATTCCTTTCCTTCTAATTTATAATTCTGACATGTCTATGTTAAGATCTTTCGCTCGTACTGATTTACCTTTGTATATTGTAGGATTGGTTGACAAGATTGGATCTCACTCCTTTCGTACAGACTATCCGGATTCGAGGACGAATCCTTTTGAAGAGAGGGAGGACGATGTGATCCCTGAGAGCCTTGAGTACAAGCTTGAATTTGAACCACCCATGTTCACATTACTTGTAGTCAAGACAAGGCAAGAGGAGACGTCGAACGAACCAACACATTCCCCGAATGAGCTAGGTAAAGAGCCTAAAAAGGAAGTGATTGAGGAGGTTTTGGTCAACACAAAAACATGGGATGAAGAGGCCTTCTTCGTCCCTATATTATCCAATCCTACTCCTATAGATCGAGTAACCAACCACAACATGAGTCCTAAGGGAAGTGACATTCCTTTCCTTCTAATTTATAATTCTGACATGTCTTTGTTGAGTTCTTTCGCTCATACTGATTTACCTTTGCATGTTGTAGGATTGGTTGATAAGATTGGATCTCACGCCTTCCGTATAGACTATCCAGATTCGAGGATGAATCCTTTTGAAGAGAGGGAGGATGATGTGATACCGGACGGTCCCAAAGCACTTCGATTCCACACTTCCGGACAACCCCGACATCTACCCAAGAGACGCCCATTCAAGCCGAAGAAATATCCACAAGCGTCTATGAAACGACCACATCGAGCTCTGCACGCACGCCCGACTCCTTGGCCAAGACTACACCCTTGGCTCATGTTTTCCAGTCCATCTTGTAGCCATGTTTGGTCGTTGGGTCGAGCTAAGGGTCCTTAAAATAAAGTATAAGGTAAAACTAGTTTCTTTTATTTTAAGACCTTTTATACTTCCTTAATGGGAATAAGTTAAATTAGTCGCATTTATTCTAAGACCTTTCACATTTCCCTTCTCAGTTATGTTTTCTTTCTTTCTAGACCTTTGTAGCCTATATAAGGCATATGTTGCATGCCATTTTTTGGCAGAGAATGATTAAAAAAAAAACCTTGAGCGTTAGCTTGAAAGAGTTGTTAATTTGCTCCGAAAATCAAACCCGAAAACAAAGTGAGATTTTGCGTTTTCAAACACTTTGGTGAGAGACTAAAGTGGTTCGATCGGTGAGAGGCTGACGAACAAAGGATGAAGCTTCATAGAGTGCAATTCCGAGAGAAGATTGATCGAGTCAAGGAGATCCTTAAGGTGCGAGGCCAAGGGAATTTTGCTTGTCATATCCGGATTTCAATCCATCTACCATCATCCCTACTCGAGTCTAAATTACATCCCTTTTTGCGACTGGTTTGGTTGACTTTTCGAGTCTAAAGAAGGAGGACGATTGTGCTAGTGGATCCTCAAGTTCGAGCCTCGGTGGTTCACATCAAGTGGTATCAAAGCCCAACGACGCAAGTTCCTCAAGGTTTCGGGGTACGAATTGCCTACTTTAAACTCGTTTTATCATTTGCAATTATTCGTAGTCGAATCCCGATTTGTACTTGTTCTTCGTTCTTCATAGTCTTATGTGTGTTCATCCGTATCATCTTTCTAATATAGCCACCGTAATTAAACAACCCTCTTAATCACCCTACCCTAGGTCAACCCCCACGTAAAACCCCTACAACTTTCATGCACTAATTACCTAAATTAAACCACCCCTTTTATCATCCAACCCTTCACCTTTCCAAGCATTGAAAACCCCTAATAACTAGTTCTGAGTAACTCACCACCACCCATTGATTGTCTTATATTTATCCATATATGATTTTTTTTATTGGTTTAATTTTGTAATTAGTTGGTAGTTGAAGTTTATTAAAAAAAATAGTTGCTATAATTAAAAAAAATTGAACGCATCTAATTATTCAAAAAAAAAGAAAGAAAGAAAGAGAAGCGTGTTAGTTCTTTGGTTGAGTTTACGAGTTTGTAACTCGAGTTTTTATTTGTTTGTTTGATTGGTGTACTCGAGTCCGTGCGTTAATTGTTGATCTTGTCATACAAGCTTGTTGTTCATTTGGTGGTATTGTTGTTGCTAGCCTAGCTATCTTGCCTTGTTGATATGAGCCCGCCGGACTTAAGCAACGAGACTAATGTGACAACACCAAGGTCAGCACCACCTCTCACTCGAGCTAGATCCCGCATGCTAGGCCAAACCACATTGACCTACCATCCTTTCGGAGCTCCGGTATTTAAGGACGTCCATTTTTATCACTTGGTGAACATGCTTGAGGCGATTCAGGATCCCGGATCACCTTAAACTTGAACCTTAGTTGTAATCTTTTTTGTTTATATTATGTGGTCATGCTTGATTTTATTTCATAATATGATGCCCACTAATGCATGATATTGTGGAATAATGAAGGTTGATTAATACAAGTGAAATAAAATGTTCACTTGTACTTAAGCCAACCTTTCAAGAAGATTAATACCACATTTTAGGGATTTATTTTTCAGCCACATTTTTGTCCCTTGGAGCTCTAATTGGCCGGCCACACTTATGGTTTTTAGGCCATTTATTTGCTTGAAGTTGATGGTTGAAAATCCCTATGTTTGCCCTTTATTTAATGTCACAACTCTTGAACTTGTAAGCCTTTAATGTTGGGAGTTAGGTACTGAATTTTCAGCCTATATAAGGACTCTCCCACAAACCTTTTAGACACGAAATAGAGTTGAGTCTTCAATCAAAAGTTGTGTTTTCACTTTGAGAAAAACAAACCGAGAGACTATGGTGAAAGGCCAAAGTTTCGAAACCCATATAGTGAGAGGTCGAGTGGTGTCCTTATGGTGAGAGGCTAGGGGGACAAAGGAGATCCAATTTCTGAAGTGATATTCCGAGGAAAGAAGATCTCAAGCCAAGGAGATCCAAGGTGTGAGGTTGGACGATCCTTTCTTGGAATATCCCATCAATAAAAAAAACTCAAAAAAAGAAGTGGTAGGTAGGAACAACACCGGTGGATCCTCGCGTTCAACTAACGAAGAGCGCATCAAGTGGTATCAGAGCCCAATGGTGTGAGTTCCTCAAGCTTTCGGGGTACGAATTGCTTACCTAAACTTGTTTTTTGTTTTTGAAAATTTGAGTAGTTCCCAAAATTTTTGTGCTTGCAATCTTCCTTCTTGTGAGTCTTTAGAGAGATCTTTGTTGGTCTTATAAAAAAAAAAGAAAAGAGAAAGCATGCAACACATATTTATATGATTCAATAAACTCAAGCAAAAAAACGGAAACAAAAGAAAATAAAAGTTGTTTGAGTATTATCTTTGAATATTATAAAAAAAAAACATCCTAGAGTGCATGTGTTATCTTTGTGTTATCCTTGAGTGTTATCGAGAGTGTTATCAAAATTGTCCTTGATTGTTCTAGCCAACCTAAACACAACCCGCATATTTTGGGGAAAACGCTTGTTACTGATTTGACTAACTACTTGTTAGGGACTAAGTAAATACTCGCCGGAAGGCTCGTATTTGTTGTGGTTTTTGTTGCCATTTGTGTTTGCTTTTCTGAAGTTATCTTGTTGAAGTTATATTGCATCTTGGAACACCTTGTTTGCCTTGTGCACTATCTTAGGCTCTTGCGGAATTATTGTTACTAAGTGAAATATTTGAGTTGAGAGCATTGCCTAGTGCATTGGAAAAGGTGAGGGAGATCTTTGCCTTGAAGCAAAGTAAAAGGGGAGTTGTGTGAACCAAACACTATCAAACACTTGAGTAAGTGTGTGGGGAAATACACTTGAGAGAGGAGAGAGAGAGAGCGTTTTGTTTCTAACCTTTTGCCACTGAGTTTGTTTTGTGTGATAGGTGAATTTCAGTTGTCAAAGGATTTGTTACAAAGGTGAAGAAACTAGCCAAGGTGAAAAACGCCAGGTGTTCGCCCTAAAATGTGTATGCAATCAAGTCTTAAATTTATAAAACTAGAATAAAGGCAAGCGAACCCGCAGTGTACGGATCAGCGTAGATTAGCAAATATTCCAGAGTATCGATCACAGGGATTTGGTGAAATAAAATCCAATTTCAAGTTGTCAAGCAAATAAGGTGTAAAGCTTTGCAAATATTGGGGAAAACAACAACTCTAAAGATCCAGGTATCAAATTGTGGCAATCGATTCAAGATATACTAAAGAACTAAGGACAGAGTCAAGAGCTGCAAAGGTATGCTAAAGTAAAGTAATGTACGGTGAAGTTCCAAGACTTTATATGACTTATCTAAAGACACTCTTTATAAAGGTTGTTGAGGCTGCAGTATAGAAAGGATCTATGGACAAGAATTAAACTCAAATACCCAAACTTGTAACCCAAGGATCAAGATAAAGTAGAACAATTAAGGTTGTGACACTCGAAACCGAAATAGAGGATGATGAGTGTCACTACTACCTAGAAAAGGGGAAGCCAAGACTAGATTAAAGCTAATCTTTAACCTTGGATCAAAGTAAAAGCAAAGTACGTAAACTAGGGTAAATCACGATCAGATCTTGAGAACCACGGCCGTGGAAACCCAAGAACAGGCCGTGATTTAGGTTCGTCGACGAGATCTCTCTAACTCTCAGGGTCCAATCAAATTACGATCGATCTATCATCATCTAAGCCACAACTATCAACCCTTCACCTTAGAATTGCTAAAGAGTTTTAGCAAATAACCATTGTCATAATATCAATATTCAATTTAAAGAGAATGAAAGATGAAAACCCTCGAATACTCAATAAACTTCAAAACCAATTCTCAATCCGAGACACAAGAAGCGATATTCAATGGATTCAGAATGTAGAACATAAAACCTCACAATGATCTAACGTAAGTATGAAGAACATGTTGTCAATCTGTCTTCAATATCAAAACCTAAGAAAGAGGCTAAACCTTCGGCGATCTTCAATCAACCCTAGGTAAGAATGCTCCAAGCAAGGTAAGCGGCCGTCAGCGTCCGTAGGCGTCTAAGCGGGATCAAACGCGAGTATTGCAAGATTAAGCGAGAATCCCCGAAACTCTCTTTTCCGACCTTTTTATAAGACGGGAAAGAATAACCGTCCAGGCACATTACGTAAATAACGTGGCAAATAAAGACTCGTCAAAAGATCGCCTAAATCACGGTCTCAAGGGTTTCCACGACCGTGGTTTAGGGCATGGAAAGGGGTTACGGTCTCTTGTGACTTCCACGACCGTACTTTAGGCCGTGTAACTTACTGGAATGCTCCACGCTCATGATGCCAAGATCCACGGCCGTGGTTTAGAGCGTGGACTCTTCTACGGCCGTAATTCAGGGCGTGGAAGTGTAAAACTCTTGTGGTTTCCTTTGTGTCGTGACATTCTTCATCCTAGCTCCTTCCTTAGCTTCCTTGATGTGTTCCTAATCCTCGAATACGATCGATTACTCTCTTTTCTCTCTCAATAGCTCCTATTTAGCTCCTTTTCACCTACAATCAACACAAAGCTAGTGTAGACTTCCATATCGACAATATAGATGATCAAGCCAACATTTGCTTCTAAACTTCATCCAAGTACACAATAATGAGGGAAAAACAACCAAAATAAGTGCCTAGAATATCGCAATATTTTTCATGCTAACACCAGGCTTTGCGATTTTTGTGGAAAACGAGCGTCCGAACTCAGAATTTCAATTGTCATACCTTTCTGAGAAGGGAAACGGGTCTCCGAGTCCAACACACTACTTTGCAGTGAACAAAGGGATTTTTTAGCCATCCGACACCGTTTCGGTCACGAAATTAGTATTTTTATTACTTTCGGTTTTGCCTTTGAAGTCCTTACTATTGTGTTTTCCTTTGGTTTTGAGCACCAACTTGCTTGTTGTGCAACCAAACTTTGGACACTTGGTTTTGTTTGTTTTCTTGCTTGATTTGTAATCAAAAACAGGATGGCATCCGTCAATGGTAATGGGATCAACCAAGCCGACCAACGTCTTGACCACCTTGAACCCAACTAGCCGAGCTTCTAAGAAGAATACCTCCCGCCCCATTTGAACAAATACAAGGAGGTAGAAACCAAGAACCACCTCGTAGAGGCCGAGAAATGATTGTGAATAGCCATGCAAGCAGAAACCATGATAGAGACCGGAACGGAAACCGGGACCATAGTCAAGCTTCTCAACACAATGACTCGGACGGTGAAGAAAATCATGGTCACAACAATCGGAGGCGTTACCATGGATCAAAAGTGGATGTTCCAAACTTTACCGGAACTACAAACGTTGAGACCTACATTGAGTGGGAGACTAAGGCCGAACAAGTCTTCCGTTATTATGAGTTTAACGAGTATGAAAAGATTGAAGCTGCTACTATTCATTTTGTTGATTTTGCTCTAACTTGGTGGCAGAAAGAATTGGAATATGTGGAGGCACATCAACAACCAAGCATCAACACTTGGTTTGAACTCCGTAGAAGGATGCGTTCTTGGTTCATACATTCAGATTACAAGCAACAATTGTTGCTCAAACTTGAAAGGTTACGTCAAGGTAACCGAACTTCGGATGATTACCATAAAGAGTTGAGAACTCTCCTTCAAAGATCGGGAACTCGACAACCTGAGAACTATATCCTAACCAAGTTCTTGTCTGGGCTTAACCCCGATCTGTCCAAAATAGTTGAACAACTCAGACTCACAAGCCTTACTGATGCCCTTTACCATGCTACCCACGCCTATAATATAATCCAAAAACGTAAGGCAGTCGGATCAACAAGAAGAGGGACAAGTAATGAATCCACCGAACCCTCTCGAAATAATTGTCCTACCCACACGACCGGTTAATCCCCAACAGTAGCTCTCAAGTCCACTTCCGCCCCTAACCCTAGCGCCCCTCTTCCTAGTTCCAAACCAAAACCGGAAACAAGCCGGACTAGAGAAGTGAAATGTTACAAGTGTTATGAGCATGGTCATTATGCCCGGGAATGTTGTTCGCTCCAAACGGTGTGTGCAAGCTTTTATATTTATAACCCAAGAAGTATGCTTGAACAAATATGCGAACCCGCAGTGTACGGGTCAATTGTAATAAAATCAAGAATTCCAAGGGTCGATCACAGGGACTTAGGTGAAACAAAGCACATAATTAGGTTGTCAAATATTGCAATTAACTAAAAGCAATTAAAGCAATCAAAGATTATGTAAAAGTCAAGTAAGGGGAAATGCATATTCTAGGGATTAAAGCATCTAGTTGTGGTTCCGACTCAAGATCTCAAAGGATAACACGGACAAGCTGAGGTTTTGCAAAGGGAACGTGTTTCTAAGTTGGGAATAGATCACCGGGTAAGTCTCACTACTCACTATCACAAACCAAAGCTCCTATCACCGGGTAAGTCTCAAGGTACTAAGGAAATGAACTATAATCTCAAACCAACACACCACCCAAGGGAATAGAATCAACCTTTACCGGGTAAGTCTCAGGCTAACTCACAAAGATGGGATGAAGGCACACTCAAACCCCAATAAAGGATAAACCTTTATTACCTATACTCATGATCTTAGGTAAAAAAACAAAGGAATCACCGGATAAGTCTCATCCTAGGCTTGCATTGAACCAGGAAAGGTGTAATAAGGATAGGATTTTGCAAACTTAAACTCTTAACTCAGTTAAGGTTCGGGATAGGTCACCTCGTTCAGTCAGATTTCACCCCGGCCGAGATGTTCAACGACTGAGTGAGGTGTTCTAGGGTTAAGGTTAAACACTCGAGCTTTGAGGGTCCTGTTGGGATTAAGATCACTCTATCATCGTCTTTCCAACAACATTCAGCCAATCACCCTAGAACCGCATAAGAAATTTAGCCAACAATCATCATGATAACAATTATCAAATTTATGGAAAAGGAATCAATATTCGAACAAGAAAACCTTAAGAAAAAGGTCTCAATAACTGAATCAAATAACAAACAAACTGCGTTCCTCAAGTCACAAATCAGCAAAGACAATAAACCAAAAAGACAATCTAAGAAAGTCTTACAATCTCCTTAAATAAACAACTCCAACTATGATTCCTTCCTTCTTTGAACTTTAATCTTCAATACTTCCTTCAATTCTTCCTTCAAACCCTCCAGAAAATTCCTCAATTGCTGGATGCTCCAAGCATGGTTGAATTATGGAAAATCAAACCCTTTATATAGAAGAATTTTCTTCCAAAGATAAAATATCTTAAAAAGATAATTTCCTATAAAATATATTTCTCTCTAAAAATAAATCATCCAGAAACAATATCTTCCTTCCAGAAATTCAACCAAAAATATAAGATATCTTCTTTCCAAAAATAAAAGATCTCAGCCAAAAATATAGATCTCGCCGGCGACAGGGTATTCGCCTCGGTCACGACACTCCTCAAGATCACCTCGGTCGAGGTGGCACTGTAGCTGACCGAGGTGAATCTCAACTGAATGTTAAATCTCTCGAATCTGGTCCAAAGTAAATCTTCTTAATCATTTTCATGCTTCTTGAGGTCTTCCTTAAGCTCCATAATGTAGCTCCAATGACTCTTTAGCTCCTTAGCTCCATTTTGATGCAAAACATGCCATTTTACCTACAATTACAACGAAACTAGGTGTAGACCTTCCGCAAAGGTAGATAAAAATACAATATAATCGCAGAATATACATCCATACATGTAGTTTATTGAAGAAAAAACGTCTAAAATAGCCCCGAAATATAGACAATAATACAGGTTATCAAAGAAGACCCTCCAAGTGAGTGAACTCGTTCCCGATGTCTCACAAAGGGACAATGTCTTTAACACTCGTTGTTTATTTCCGGACAATTATTTATCGTTATTATTGATAGTGGGTCTTGTTGTAACATGGTTAGTCAAGAGTTCGTTGCACACCTAGGGCTCAAAACGAAGGCACACTCACAACCATATTCGATCCAATGGCTCAACACCAACGCTCCCCTTCAAGTCAAGGAGCAATGTTTTGTTCACATTGCCATCGGACCTTACCAAGACGATGTTGGTTGTGACTTGCTTCCAATCACGGCTTGCCACCTCTTAATTGGGAGACCATGGCAGTTTGACCAAAGGGTGTTTCATGATGGTTACACCAACATATACTTCTTCGCCATGGCCGGGAAGAAAGTAAAACTTATGCCTCTTACCCCATCCGAGATCATGGAAGACCACATGTGTAGAGAAAGGAAGAAGTTGGAGAAAGGTGAGGCCGCACGGACAAAGGGAAAGACTAAGATGGTTCTTGAAACAACATCCGAGCTCAAGACCCTACTCACTGTATGGTTACACGACGCCCGTCGAGCCCTACAAAGGGGGGATGTTTGCTTTCTCCTTGTTTGTGTAACAACTTTATCTACTATGGAAGCTAATGATTTATCTTTGCCTTCTTGTATTTCAGGACTACTTGAGGAGTTCAAGTAGATTATGCCCGAAGATATTCCCCCAGGACTACCCTCTATCCGAGGTATAGAACATCAGATTGACTTCATACCGGGGTCATCCATTCCTAATCGGCCCGCATATCGAGCAAACTCGGTGGAAACAAAGGAGCTACAAGCTTAAGTGGAGGATATTTTGAGCAAGGGATATATTCAGGAGAGCTTGAGTCCATGTGCCTTCCTGTACTATTGGTACCCAAGAAAGATGGGAGTTGGAGGATGTGCGTCGACTGCCGTGCCATCAACCAAATAACTGTAAGGTACCGACATCCTATTCCTCGTCTTGAGGATATGCTTGATGAACTATATGGTGCTATTCTTTTCTCTAAAATAGACCTTAGGAGTGTTTATCATCAGATTAGGATGCATAAGGGTGATGAATGGAAAACTGCTTTCAAAACTAAGTATGGTTTATATGAGTGGCTTGTAATGCCTTTTAGAATAACGAATGCACCTAGTACTTTTATGCGCCTAATGAACCATATCCTACGTGATTTCTTAGGTAAATTTGTTGTGGTGTATTTTGATGATATCTTAGATTATAGTCGGACATTGGATGAGCATGTTGAACATTTGAGAAGTGTATTTCTTGTGCTTTAAGGACAACAATTGTTTGTAAACTTTAAGAAATGCCATTTTTGCTCGGAATCTGTGTTCTTTTTGGGTTTTGTGATAGGAAAGAAAGGCTTGCGGGTGGACAAAGAGAAGACGAAGGCAATATCAGAATGGCCTCGTCCGACAACGGTTCCTCACATACGGAGTTTCCTTGAACATGCCGGGTTCTATAGCAGGTTTGTTCAGGACTTTAGCACCATTGTCGACCCCCTCACCGAGTTGACCAAGAAGGGCGTGCGATTTGAGTGGGGTTCCACTCAAGAGGAGTCCTTTGTGTTACTTAGAGAGCGGCTGACCCATGCCCCCGTTCTTGTGCTTCCGGATTTCTCAAAAACTTTCGAGATAGAGTGTGACGCTTCGGGAATCGAGATTGGAGGAGTTTTGATGCAGGAGGGACGCCCCGTAGCCTATTTTAGCAAGAAACTGGGAGGAGCCACCTTGAACTACCCTACATACGACAAGGAGTTATACGCCTTGATTTGGGTCCTCCAGGTTTGGGAGCACGTTAGCATGAAATATTGTGATATTTTAGGCACGTTTTCTAAGTGTATTTGATTCATATTTATAGTCTTTGATTTAGCATTGTTGCATTTGTGAGCTAGTTTGCCTATATTGTCAATATGGATGTCTACACTAGCTTTATGTTGATTATAGGTGATTGAGAGTCATTTCCGAACGAAATCGAGCAAAGAAGAGTTGATTGAGTATGTCCATGGATTGAGGGCATTATTAGGAGCAAAATGGAGTTCAACTTGAGGAGTACACGAGGCTAGGGAAGAATCACGTTCTTGCCCTAAACCACGCTCTAAAATACGGCCGTACTACAAACCACGTTTAGTTCCACGGCCGTGGAACCTTGCAAAGAGAGGCGTGATGCATTCCAGTAACTATTACGGTCGTGGAATCCATGGTTCAAACCGTGACACTTTCCACGCTCTAAATTACGGTCGTGGAACCTTCCACGACCGTGATCTTGGCGATCTTTTTCGCCACATTTGAAGCCATGATCTTTTGAAGATTGGGCCGGGCCGATATTTTAGGTGGTAGTGAAGCCTCAACAACCTCTACCTCGATTGTGAGTGTCACAACCGTAATCGGTTTAGTTAGTCTTGATCCTTGGATTACAAGTTTGGGTATTTGACATTAATTCTCATCTTTAGAACCTTTCTATATTGAAGCCTCAACAACCTGTACAGGGAGTTTCTTATAGGTGAGTCACATAAGGTTTTTGGAACTTCACCGTACGATTACCTTACATTAGTATACCTTTGCATATCTCAACTCTGTCTTTATATCATTAGTATATCTTGAATCGATTGCCACAGCTGGATACTTGGATCTTTAGGATTGTTGTTTTCCCAATATTTGCAAAAACTCTCATATTTACTCGCTTGATAATCTACAATTGAATTTGTTCCCACCCAAATCCCTGTGTTCGATACTCTGGAATTCTTGCTTAACTACGTCGATCCGTACACTGCGGGTTTGGTTGCTTGATTCTAGTTTTATAAATTTAAAGCTTATTTGCACACACCTTTAGGGGCGAACAAGTTTTTGGCGCCTTTGCTGGGGATTTGGTTTCGGCCGAATTCGGTAGCCGGTTGTCAAGCTTGGGAGCTTGCTCTCGTTATTTGATATTACTTTGAGTGCATGCGCAGGTCTAGGAACACCGAAGATCTCTTACCTCTTGATCAAGAGCTAGAGAAAAATTTAAGGCAAAAGCGCAAGGAAAAGAAGATGGCTGAAGGACACGAACGTGATCTTCAAGCGGAGTTGGCGGAGAAGGAAGCTCAACTCCAATGGAATGAGACCCTCCGCCAGGATGAAATGGATCGTCATCAATCTCAAGTTAACAATCTACAAGACATGATCTTCCAAATGAGGATAGAGCTAAGCGACCTTAAGAATAAGGGAAGCAAGAAATCCTCAAGAAGAGCATCAAGGTCTAGAAGAAAAGGTCACTCATCCGCTGATGATAGTGATTCTTCCATGCCACCGTTAGAGGAGATTGATCCCACGATCAATGTGAATCCTTTCCATCCACGGGGAGCTGCTAATCGTCGTGTCCCACCAAGGAATGCGAGGATCGAACGTGTAGATGAAGAGCCAAGAACTCTTGGCCAGCGGATGGATCCAACACAACAACCACGCCGTTTGGGCGTGAACTTTGATGCTGATGATGTGCAAGGGTTTAGCTTCAACCCTCAAGTCATTACTCTTGTTCGCCAAAACCATTTGGCGGGACAAGCGCTGAATCTCCACAACAACACTTCCCGAACTTTGAGTGTATGATGGAGACAATGAGACCAAAGAGCGCTACTACCAACAACTATAAGCTCAAGCCTTTCTTCTTCTCCTTGAAGGGGAAAGCATTGTCTTGGTACCAAGCTCTTCCTAGGGGGAAACTAGACACGTGGGAAGACCTCTCCGCGGAGTTCCTCACCAAATTCTTTCCGCCATCCAAAACGGCGGAACTTAGAGGTAAGATCAATGCATTTTCCATGAGATCTAACGAAAGTTTGTTTCAATCTTGGGAAAGGTTTCAGGACTTGTTATTGGATTGCCCTCATCATGGCATATCCAAACTTGTCTTGCTGGAGATCTACTACAAGGGGTTAGATGCGGGAATGCAATTCAACCTCCAATCCCTCTCATGTGGAACATTCATGGACATGAGGGAAGATGACGCTTGGGACTTTATTGAGAAACAAGCAAGGGTCATAGAGAAGTATTCCCACCGGAAAGTGGAGGGAAATCGTGTGGAGCAAGGAGCAAAGATCACACATGAAGCTCAAAATCAGATTTTCTCCCTCAACAATGAGATCAAAGAGTTGAAGGAGGCTATCAAGACCAACTTCCCAAAGCAACAAGAGAAGGACATTGGTTATTTGGGCAACAACAATGGCGGTGATAACACAAACCGCAACAACAACAACAACAACCGGAATAATAACCAGAGCAACAATTGGAATGGCAACAACAACAACAATAACGGCCGGAACAACAATTGGAACAACAATAGGAGTTCAAACAACAACAATTGGCGCTCCACTCAACAAAATTCCGGTAACTCATATCCTTCCAATTCTAATTCACTAACTCCACCTTCCTCTTCCTCTACTCCTTTGAAAAGCTAGGGGCAATCATCTAATGGAGGAAACAATTCGGGAAAGGAGAAGCCCGATCCCATGTTGGAAACGATTTTGGGAAAGCTTCAAGGGTTGGAGAACCGCATCATTAAGGTTGATGATCAAATTTCTAAGGTTGACAAAGCTCAAAAGGTTTTGGAAAACCAAATGTTCAACCATGCGGAGGAAGTTCCTAGGAATCAAGGGAAGCTTCCAGGAAAGACGGAGGACAACCCTAAGGGAAGGGTTATGGCAATCACAACTAGGAGCGGAGTGACTACCACCGATCCGCAGCCTAAGTTCGTTGAAGTCTCCGTAGAGAAAGACAAAGAGAAGGGGAAGGAAAAGGAAGATGCCTACGTTCCTCCTCCAGCTTATAAACCTCCCCTACCATTCCCTCAATCTAGAGCGAGAGCGTGCCTAGATTAACAATTTGGTAAGTTCATAGAACTCATGAGCAAGCTGCATATTAATATACCATTTATTGATGCTATTGTAGGTATGACGGCTTATGGCAAGCTCTTGAAGGAGCTCCTCTCTAACAAGAGGAAGCTAGAAGACTTCGGAGAGGTTAAGATGAGTTCGGATTCTTCGGATCTCATCAAAACCATGAAGGAGAAAATGCCTCCAAAGCTAAAGGATCCGGGGTCATTTTGCATTCCCATAGGAGTGGGAGATGTCACATACGATGCGTTATGTGACTTAGGAGCAAGTGTGAGCATCATACCACTTGCATTGTGTAGGAAGATCGGTTTAGGCGACCCTAAACCGGTGAAGATGATGTTGTACATGGCGGATCGATCCATCACTCGCCCCGTCGGTATTGTAGAAGACGTCCCGGTCAAGCTAGGTAAATTCTTTATTCCCATTGATTTTGTCGTGCTTGATATTCCTGCAGATAGTCCGGTCCCGATCATACTCGGAAGACCGTTTCTTGCAACTTCCGGCTGCATAGTCGATTGCAAGAATGGTAGACTCGCTTTTGATATAGGAGAGGAGAAAGTAGAGTTCGTTCTTTCTACTCTAGTGAAGGAGCCAATCTTTGATGAGGATATTTTCGATATCCAAGATGAAGAGGGTTTGTGATGTGATCGAACTCGATTCGAACACGAGGATCCACCGGCACAAATTCACAATCGGATTGGAATCGGTGAAATGAAACTCTCTTTTTTTTTGGATTTTGTGTTTTTGGATATGAAGAGCAAATTCCCTCGGCCTCTCACTTTGGGAATCCCTCAACTCGAACGAACTACCCTCGGAATCTCACTTTGGGGTTTGAACCTTCGTTCCTCGGCCTCTCACCTTAGAACCACCTAAGCATCTCACCTAGATGTTTGAAAACTAAGCATCTCACCTAGAATTCGGGTTTTGTTTTAAAGCAAACAACAACTTTGAAAGCACAAAGGCTAACTTACTTCATTTAACTTCACTTGCCTTACAATGGGAGGATACAAGGCTTTATATAGCCACAAAACTCAGCCTAGAAACTCCCTAATTAAGTGCTAGAAATATCAAAGGTTTATCAAAAGGAAATGCAAGAAATTCAAGAGTTTTTCTAGGAAATTCAAACACATAAATGGCCACATTTGGCCTTTAATCAAAGATGACTCTTGGATCCTATTCTCTTCACTTGGACAACACATCAAGGATGGTCTAATCAAGTCTTGGACGTCCATATTGAAGGAGAAGAAGACCATTGAACTACCTTGGCCTCCATTCAATGTATGTGTGTGAAGATGCCTTCAATGTTTGATTGAATGTTGACATGTTGACCTTCACATGATTAATACATAAATTCATGCATAATATATGAATAATATTAGCATGGTATGCTTCATGAAATATGTATGGGTGAGACGTGCATATATTTTGTATAACCATCTTTCATGCCTCCATGCATGATCTTGTCCAACAATCCATACAAGTACCGTACTTGCTTCAATGTAGGGTCATTTTCACCCTCTTCCTCTTGCAATCTCGACTTTGAGTAAACTAGAAAGTTGTAGATATTGAAAATACCTTTCAAAGTAGTACTCATGGGTATTTTAGTTCCAAGAATTGTCTCAGTTATAGTCGTTTTACTGAGAGTGCGCAAACCTGACAGCTTAGCCGGAGAGAGTGAAAATTGGCTTCCATTTGGCATGCTCGGTGCAAGCATTTTCGGTTTCATTTCAATAAGTTTTGGCTCAGTTTTAGGCATGATCTCCAACACATAAGTATTGATTTCGATAGGTGCCGGTTGAGTTTTGACTTGGACGGTTGGTGGCAAAACGATTAGTTCCGGCATATTGACGATGATTTCTTCTCCGGTGGGGATCACATCAGTTTGTCTAGGGAGGAGGTAAGTGCGATTCTCTTTAACGATCCTTTACAAAAGGTTATCACTATGAGTCTAACCAATGTAGGGGAAGAAGAAGAGTGCAATGAGGCAATTGAAGTCTTAGAAGCACAAGAAGAGATAGGTGAAGTGGAGTTTGAAAAACTCCACGATGAGGCAGAAAACGTGAGAATCCACGGTTATACCCTGTATTCCACGGCCGTGGATTTCACAACCAAAACCGTGCCTCACTCCAGGGAGTTATACGGTCGTGGAGAAGATGTGACAACCGTATTTCCCTTCCACGCCCTAAACCACGGCCGTGGAAGCCATGAGGAACCCGTAATTTTGGGCGTGGAAAGGAGTGATCGAGACACTTCTTCAACTTCTTCTGATTCTTCTCCCACACACTCATCACCCTTAGAAACCTCTAAGGAGACATCGGATGCTTCTCAAGGATCATTGGAAGCTCCGAAAGCAATGGAACTCAAACCACTTCCTACTCATCTAAGGTACGCTTTTCTAGGATCTAATTCTACCTTTCCGGTTATTGTTAGTTCCGATCTAAGCATAGATGAACATAATCAGCTCATGATTGTCCTTAGGAAACATAGGAAAGCTATAGGCTATACTATTGAGGACTTAGTAGGAATTAAACCCTCCCTATGCATGCATAAGATACTAATGGAGGAAGATTTAACTTCAAGACAACCTCAAAGGCGGTTGAATCCGACCATGAAGGAGGTTGTCAAGAAGGAAATTCTTAAGCTTCTTGATGCAGGTATCATCTACCCTATCTCCGATAGTAAGTGGGTGAGTCCGGTTCAAGTAGTTCCGAAGAAGGGAGGAATGACGGTCATCACCAACAAAAACAACGAACTCATTCCTACCCAAACTGTGACGGGATGGCGGATGTGCATAGACTACCGCAAGCTCAACAATGCAACGCGGAAGGATCATTTCCCATTGCCATTCATTGATCAAATGCTTGAAAGGTTAGCACAACATTCACATTTTTGCTACCTTGACGGTTATAGTGGTTTCTTTCAGATTCCGATACACCCGGATGATCAAGAGAAGACCACATTCACGTGCCCATGGGGTACGTTTGCTTATAGGAGAATGCCGTTCGGGCTTTGCAACGCCCCAGCCACCTTCCAACGGTGCATGATGGCCATCTTCTCCGAATACGTAGAGGAAATCATGGAAGTCTTCATGGACGACTTCTCCATATACGGTTCCTCTTTTAACGATTGCCTTTCTAACCTTTCTCTTGTTTTGCAAAGGTGTGAAGACACTAACCTAGTTCTTAATTGGGAGAAGTGTCAATTTATGGTTAAGGAAGGAATTGTATTAGGCCACTTAGTCTTTAATAGAGGGATAGAAGTAGACAAGGCTAAGATAGAGACCATAGAGAAGCTTCCTCCCCCAATTTCGGTGAAAGGGATAAGAAGTTTCCTAGGACATGCTGGATTCTATAGACGTTTCATTAAGGACTTTTCTAAGATATCAAAACCTCTCACTAATCTATTGATGAAGGATGCGGTTTTTGAGTTTTCGCAGGAATGTTTAGATGCGTTTAACACCATTCGACAAGCTCTAATTTCAGCACCTATTATCCAACCCCTGGATTGGACTCTTCCCTTTGAGATTATGTGCGATGCTAGTGACGTAGCTATTGGAGCTGTTCTTGGACAACGAAAGGAAGGGCGAACCCATGCCATATACTATGCTAGCAAGACGCTAGATGAAGCGCAGCTCAACTACGCCACTACCGAAAAAGAGTTTTTAGCCATTGTCTATGCAATTGACAAGTTTCGCTCTTATCTTGTAGGTGCAAAGGTGATTTTCTACACGGATCATGTTGCGATCCGGTACCTCCTTGCGAAGAAATATGCGAAGCCAAGGCTAATTAGATGGATTCTTCTCCTACAAGAATTCAATCTTGAGATCCGCGACAAGAAAGGTTCAGAAAATTCTGTTGCGGATCATTTGAGTCGCCTAACACATCTAGAGGACGACAATTTACCCATCGACGACTCCTTCCCGGACGAACACCTACACCTTATTGAGGAGTGCATCGATGTGATCTCCAAAGGTAACGAACCATGGTTTGCAGATTTTGTTAACTATTTGGTTTGTCAGGAGATACTGCCCGGACTATCCTACGCACAAAGGAAGAAGTTCTTTAAGGACGTCCGGGAATACTATTGGAACGAGCCTCTCCTCTTTAAGAGAGGTCTGGATGGCATCATTCGGCGATGTGTGCCGGAAGATGAGATGCAAAGTGTCATCCGCCATTGTCATTCACTACCTTGTGGAGGACACGCTAGTTCGAACAAGACTAGCGCAAAGGTATTGCAATCTGGATTCTTTTGGCCTACTTTGTTTAAAGATGTGCAATCCTTTGTTTCTTGCTGCGATGCTTGTCAAAGAACAGGTAATATCTCTAGAAGGAATGAGATGCCCCTCAACAACATCCAAGAGGTGGAGATTTTCGACGTTTGGGGAGTTAATTTCATGGGACCATTCCCATCCTCTTGTGGAAACCAATACATACTATTGGCGGTAGATTACGTTTCTAGATGGGTGGAAGAAATTGCCTCTCCCACCAATGATGCCATGGTGGTGGTTAAGTTCTTCAACAAGACCATTTTCCCGCGATTTGGGACGCCAAGGACGATCATTAGTGATGGAGGTTCTCACTTCATTGCCCGGCGCTTTGAAGCTCTTCTAGCTAAGTATGGGGTTACTCACAAGATCGCTACCCCTTACCATCCACAAACGAGTGGACAAGTTGAGATCTCAAATAGGGAGATCAAAGGAATCTTAGAGAAGACGGTTTCAAGGACTAGGAAGGATTGGTCCTTAAAGCTTGACGATGCATTATGGGCATACCGGACTGCATACAACACTCCCATAGGAACCACACCATACAACCTTGTGTATGGAAAGTCTTGTCACTTGCCGGTAGAGTTGGAGCACAAAGCGTTTTGGGCTATCAAGTGGTTGAACTTCAGCATGAAAGAAGTGGGAGAGAAGCGTCTCCTAGACATCATTGAGCTGGATGAACTCCGCTTGAACGCTTATGAAAATGCTAAGATCTATAAGGAGAGAGCGAAACGTTGGCATGACAAGCATATCATTCCAAAGGACTTCAAAGAAGGAGATCAAGTTCTCCTCTTCAATTCAAGGCTTCGTCTCTTTCCATGTAAGCTTAAATCTCGTTGGACCGGACCTTTTCTAATTAAGCGTATTTTCCCCCATGGTGCAGTTGAAGTATGGGGTGAAGCGAGTGGAACTTTTAAGGTGAACGGCCAACGACTCAAGAAGTATACGCCGGAACTCCAAGTTGAGGAGTTTGCGCCTACCGCACTCGAATAAGTGCGAGATTGGTCTAGCTACGGACCTTAAACAAAGCGCTTCTTGGGAGGCAACCCAAGGTATTGCATTTTTGTTTTTATTTTCGATTCATAGATTAGCTTAGTATAGACGTTTTTTGCTTTGTTTTTGCCTTCGATTCCTTCCGGTATGTTCGTGTTTTTGGATGTAGGAACGATGGAAAAGGAAAAGAGGAGGATGATATTGAAGCAAAGTGACAAAATTTGGAGTTTGGAGCTTTACAGAGAGTTCCACGGCCTAAACCACGGTCGTGACAGCTACAGTACCCGTAATCTCCAAAAGCCTTTGAAAAATCACCAAAACCACGGTTCCGTACACTTCCACGGCCGTGGAACACCCCGACAGACCGTGATTTTCAAAAATTTTGCCTGTGACTATATAAACCACATTCTTCACAAATATCATCCCAAAACCCCTCTTCCACGCCCTAATAGCCGAAATCCACGACCCTCTCTCAAATCCTCGTTTCTTAATCGTTTTTAACGATTCTTCCTCCTAAACTGACGCAAATTCAACCACAAACAAGATCCAAGCGACGAATCGAGCTGAAATTCACCAACGAACGCGCAATTCAGATTTTTCAATCCGAAAAATAGGTTTTTCCTCTCTTCTTGATTCTTGCCGATTTGGTTCGTTTTTGTTAGAGATTTTAGGAAGAACTGATTGAGATTGGAAGAAATTAGATTAGGACTGCCTGTTTGTGGTGATTGATTGCTGATTTGCTGAGATTTGCGACTTTCTGAGACGAATCACGGTCTCTGGAGGAATTACGGCCGTGGTTTCCATAGAACAGCCCGTAATTTTCGACAGAATGGACTTTGTAAGGAGAGTTTCGGGGAGGATCAAAGAGAAGAAGAATGATCAGAATAAGAAAAGGAAGGGAAATCCCTCCTCCTCCTCATCCTCTAGGGCACCACCACCCTCTCCCCCTTCACCTCCATCCTCACCTTCACCTCCATCCTCACCTCCTCACCCTAGAATCCCGACCATACACGACGATCATCTCGATGCACTCGAGAGGATCAAGGAGAGGCCTGTGATTGGCCCTAGATACTTGCTGTTGGAGGATCTAGCTCCTCTCAACATTGTTGATGATCTTACTTGGCTCTTGGATAGAGCCGGACTTATTGTCTTCTCGGCTATCCGAGAAGACGCTTATGAGGAGATTACACGGGAGGTTGTGACATCTTTTGAGCACAGCCATGTAGACAGGACCGTCTCTTTCCGTCTCATGGAAAGAGACTATCATTTTAGCATCCGTGAGTTTGGGACCATTTTCGGGTTTCAGGAGACCTTTAACGGTCGCTTTCCTAGTGGCGTTTACGCCAAGGATTTTTGGGAGGAGGTGGCGATGATTTACGCTAGCGAGAACCGCTGGCAGCCCGCTGACACCAAGGCTAGGTTGATGTACCACCTAGCCTTGAAGATTGCTCATCGTGTTCTTTCGGAGTGTCTCTTTCCTAGGACGGAGACGCCCCAAAAGATCAAGACGGATTAGCTCTTTTTACTCTACTCCATGTTGTATGGACGCCGTGCTGATTGTGCTACTCTCTTGGGTGCTACTATGAGCAAGCTCAAGAACAAAAAGAAGGGAAACATCGGATATGGTGGGATAGTTACCCACATTGCTAGGAGCTTAGGTGTTGATTTTTCTGCTTGCACCCGTATACCGGCCGTACCTTTAGGGCTACATGCTTTCATGACTAGGGGTCTCATTTTCCCCACACATAGAGGTCCACCTTATGCGGGCATGCCATGGGAGAGCAGGACGGGTAGGGGTATAGAGTGGCTACCGGAGTACTCCATTATGGCGGGACGCCATAATTGGAAGGAGACGTTTGCTGCCATGCATGCGAACAGGATAGAAGCTCCCCCATATGTCCCACCACCAGTTGTTGAGGAGGAGGAGATGGGAGATCAGTTTGAGGGGGGAGGAGGAGCTGAGGAGGAGTTTGGCACGTTTCCGGATCAGCCGGAGGCGGCCCCCGATGCACCTAGACGTTCTCCACGTCCGGCTAGAGCTTCAGGCTCGTCTTCTCGCCGCGCTAGCGTGAGTGAGAGACCTACATGGATGACCACACCTCCTACATGGTATGGCATTCCCCCTCCTTGGTCTACAGAGAAGACAGCAACACCAGCACCACCACCAGCACCATCCGACGCTCCAGCATGGTACAGTCAGGCTCCGGGATGGTATGAGCAGATGCTGGATTGGGCTACCGGACTTTCAGAGAGAGTAGGAGCATTGGAGATCCGAGCCGTTGCTAGAGATGGACACTTAGACGACCTCGACCACATGATGAGAGACGTCTACCTCCAGCAGTTTGGGCGGTTTTATGATCCTAGCTTATCTCCATTCCCGCCTCCACTAGCGCCGCAGTGATGAGAGTTTGATGATTGACCGTTCGCTTTAGACATTCCGCCACCACCTTGTGAGTTTCTTTTTCTTTTCTTCTTTTCTTTCTTTCTTCTGAACATTAGGGACAATGTTCGTCCTAAGTATGGGGTGGGATGTACTAAAAGTTTGTAATAACTCTTACTCACTATGCTTGCTTCTATTCGAGACTATTTGCATGTTCATTATATTGTTGCACGTTTCATTATCGCATTGCATGAAAAAGAACATGAAAAAACCCATAAAAATTGAAAAATTTTGAAAATTTTGTGCTTCTAATGAATTGAGATGATTTCCATGATAATCACTACTTGTGAATTGAGTTTGATGACAATTGCATGCTTAAAAGAATTGTGAATTGAAAAGAATTTGAATGAATGAATTTTACCTCTTTTGCAAGTTTCATAATGTGATGAATGTTACCTAAATCATGTTGAAAAATTGAAGTTGAAATCACACTATAAGTTCTTATACTTCTTGATGAGATGATTAAGGCAATTCGAT
Source organism: Fagopyrum homotropicum (assembly GCA_033239125.1). Lineage (NCBI taxonomy): Eukaryota > Viridiplantae > Streptophyta > Magnoliopsida > Caryophyllales > Polygonaceae > Fagopyrum > Fagopyrum homotropicum. The sequence continues at coordinate 120,011,579 of BSWB01000004.1, read as the reverse complement.
TTTGCTTTCTTCTTTCTTTGATCATTTTAGCTCCTCATTGAAATATTGACCTCTTTTACCTATCCGGGAATTTGGAGAAGTGAATGAAAAAGGCATGTTTGATGTGGGAGGGCCATGAGAGCAATTATTTGCAATCAAAAGAATAGAAAGAAATTCTAGGTTTGGGGAAGTCAATCATGATGATGAGTAACTCGGCACCATTCACATAGCCGGGTGTTTGTGTCTTGCCAAAGTCGGATTGAGCGATATTCCTAGCGGATTATGGTATGTGCGCTAAGGGTTTGAGGCATCTCATAAAAATTGAGAAACGCCAATCTCCTAGGCTTCGGTTTTTGTGCACCTCTATCCATAACTCCAAAAGTAAAGTCGAAAAATGAAAGGAAGAAGAGCGAAGTTCTAAGTTGAAGTGTTGCGGAAACCGCAAAAGAAGAAGAAGGGTAGTTGTCCACTTTCCCGGATTCATGCACCACATTCCTTAAAAGTTCCCTTCCCTTTTAACATTCTAGACCTTTTTTTGAAACTCCTTAAGATCAAAAGAATGTTATATGACTTGGTGATCTAAATTGAAGTTTCTTATGATTGATTTTGATAATGTTTGAAGGTTATGATGCTTGTTTAGAAGTTTGATTAATTCATGAATTTTCTCTACTCTTTACTCTTTGATTAAGTGTATGAAAGTCTTATAAACGATTGAAGCAAGATTTGAGAATGATCTATTCTTTAGAAGGCACATTCCTCCAAAAGAAGTATTGCTTTGAGAAGGTACACATATTTCATCCTAACTCTTGTTTAAAGCTTTTTGAAAGACCTTGCTTAGGGACAAGCAAGTGTTAAGTATGGGGTTATTTGTTAGCATGAAATATTGTGATATTTTAGGCACGTTTTCTAAGTGTATTTGATTCATATTGATAGTCTTTGATTTAGCATTGTTGCATTTGTGAGCTAGTTTGCCTATATTGTCAATATGGATGTCTACACTAGCTTTATGTTGATTATAGGTGATTGAGAGTCATTTCCGAACGAAATCGAGCAAAGAAGAGTTGATTGAGTATGTCCATGGATTGAGGGCATTATTAGGAGCAAAATGGAGTTCAACTTGAGGAGTGCACGAGGCTAGGGAAGAATCACGTTCTTGCCCTAAACCATGCTCTAAAATACGGCCGTACTACAAACCACGTTTAGTTCCACGGCCGTGGAACCTTGCAAAGAGAGGCGTGATGCATTCCAGTAACTATTACGGTCGTGGAATCCATGGTTCAAACCGTGACACTTTCCACGCTCTAAATTACGGTCGTGGAACCTTCCACGACCGTGATCTTGGCGATCTTTTTCGCCACATTTGAAGCCACGATCTTTTGAAGATTGGGCCGGGCCGATATTTTATCTTGCCCTATAAAAAGACGGACGAAGAGAAATTCCGTCATCTCCGCTTAGACGCACTTTGCGACCTCGCTTTAGACCTTGGCTTACGCCTTCACTTAGCGGCACAAACCCTCGTTTGGAAGCATTTACATCTCATTATAGATCGAAGTTCGTGTTGGGATTTGCCCTAATCTCGCACTTTTGGTGGAGATTGTTGTTGAGATTTCCGGATTGGCGGAAGATCGAAGCTTTTAGAAGATTGTTGCAAGAAGATTTCTCTTCTTGTTTAGGTTTGATTTAGAAGACGGATTGACATCCCGTTCTTCCTTCTTTCCTAAGATTGTGTTTGTTTGGTTTATTCTGAATCTATTGACAGTATTCGTTCTTGATTGTGACTTTGAGATTGGTTTGAAGTTTATTGAAAGTTTTCGGAAGTTTCCATCTTTCAATCTTTTAATCTTTGAATTTGATATCAACATGAATGTTATTGGCTAAAAACCCTTAACAATTCTAAGGTGAAGGGTTGATAGTTTTGTCTTAGATGATGATAGATCGATCGTAAACAGATTAGACCCTGAGAGTTTGAGAGAATCGTCGATGAACCCTAAATCACGGTTTGTTCTTGAGTTCCACGGCCGTGGAGTCTCAAGATCTGCCCGTAATTTCCCTTAAGTTTACGAACCTGCTTTTACTTTAATCCAAAGTTAAAGATTTGCTTTAACTTAGTTTAGGCTTGCCTTTTCTAGGTGGTAGTGAAGCCTCAACAACCTCTACCTCGATTGTGAGTGTCACAACCGTAATCGGTTAAGTTATTCTTGATCCTTGGATTACAAGTTTGGGTATTTGACATTAATTCTTGCCTTTAGAACCTTTCTATATTGAAGCCTCAACAACTTGTATAGAGAGTGTCTTGTAGGTGAGTCATATAAGGTTTTTGGAACTTCACCGTACGATTACCTTACATTAGTATACCTTTGCATATCTCAACTCTGTCTTTATATCATTAGTATATCTTGAATCGATTGCCACAGCTGGATACTTGGATCTTTAGGATTGTTGTTTTCCCAATATTTGCAAAAACTCTCATATTTACTCGCTTGATAATCTGCAATTGAATTTGCTCCCACCCAAATCCCTGTGTTTGATACTCTGGAATTCTTGCTTAACTACGTCGATCCGTACACTGCGGGTTCGCTTGCTTGATTCTAGTTTTATAAATTTAAAGCTTATTTGCACACACCTTTAGGGGCGAACAGAGCACTATCTTTTACCTCGTGAGTTTGTTATACACTCTGATCACGAGTCATTGAAGTATTTGAGAGGACAAGCCAAGCTGAATAAACGCCATGCACATTGGGTTGAGTATATTGAGGCTTTTCCATATGTTGTGCGCTACAAGAAGGGAAAGGACAACATCATAGTTGATGTATTATCTCATAGATACACACTTCTCTATTCTTTAGATGCATGTGTTTTGGGTTTTGGACTGATTCGTGATTTATATGCTCTTGATATTGACCTCCGGGACATTTTTGCGCTTTGTTTACGCTCTAGTAGTGACTACCATGCTAGTAGTTATTATATTCATGATGGATATTTGTTTAGAGCTTCTAGGTTATGTTTTCCTACTTGTTCTTTGAGAGCTTTTTTTAGAGGCCCATGGAGGGGGATTGATGGGTCATTTTGGGGTTATTAAGACTTTAGGCATATTGAGGGAGCACTTTTATCGGCCTAAGATAAGAAATGATGTAGAGAGATGTTGTGCTAGTTGTGTAACTTGTCATAAGGCTAAGTCTAAGGCTAACCCACATGGATTATACTTACCTTTGCCTATTGCTAGCTCAACTTGGGAAGACATTTCCATGGATTTTGTCCTAGGATTACCTCGTTCTAGGAGAGGACATGATTCCATTTTTGTGGTTGTTGATAGGTTTTCTATGATGGCGCATTTTATTGCTTGTAGTGAATCTGATGATGCGTCTAATATGGCTAACCTTTTCTTTGAGCATATTGTGAAGCGACAAGGAATACCTAAGTCAATTGTGTCAGACCGAGACTGTAAATTCCTTAGTTATTTTTGGAAGACACTTAGGGACAAGATGGGGACAAAGTTGTGTTTTTCGACTTCTTGTCATCCCCAAACGGATGGTTAAACTGAGGTAGTAAACCGGACTCTTGGCACTTTGATTCGTACTATGATGGATACTAACTTGTGCAGGTGGGAGGATTGTTTGCCCTTTGTGGAGTTTGCATACAACCGGGCTATTCATTCTGCGACCAAGAAGTCCCCTTTTGAAATTGTTTATGGCAAGAACCCTCTTTCTCCACTAGATTTGATTCCTCAACCGGCTCCGCAACCCGTTGATGTCGATGGGAAATCTAGAGCTGAGTTTGTGAAAGGTTTTCATGAGCGAGTCCGAGTACAATTAGAAAAGCGTACCGAGCAATATGTCAAGCAATCCAACAAAGGGTGCTGGGAAATGCTCTTCATGGAGGGAGACCTTGTGTGGGTCTATTTGAGGAAGGATCGCTTTCCCTCTATTCGGCAATCTAAGCTCAACCCAAGAGCGGATGGTCCTTTCTAGGTCCTTGAGAAGATTAACGATAACGCATATCGCATTGAGCTTCCTACTAAGCATATTGTCCATAATGTGTTTAATGTTTTTGATTTGTCTCCTTTTTCTGTAGGTGATGAGGTCGAGGATGCGGAGAACGAGTTGGCGGATTCGGGGTCGAATCCTTTCCAAGGAGGAGGGGATGATGTGAGCCCGCCGGACTTAAGCAACGAGACTGATGTGACAACACCGAGGTCAACACCACCTCTCACTCGAGCTAGAGCCTGCATGCTAGGCCAAACCACATTGACCTACCATCCTTTTGGAGCTCCGGCATTTGAGGATGTCCATGATTATCACTTGGTGAACATGCTAGAGGGGATTGAGGATCCCGGATCACCTTAAACTTGAACCTTAGTTGTAATCTTTTTTGTTTATATTATGTGGTCATGCTTGATTTTATTTCATGATATGATGCCTACTAAAGCATGATATTGTGGAAAAATGAAGGTTGATTAATACAAGTGAAATAAAATGTTCACTTGTACTTAAGCCAACCTTTCAAGAAGATTAATACCACATTTTGGGGATTTATTTTTCAGCCACATTTTGGTCCCTTTGATCTCTAATTTTCCGGCCACACTTATGGTTTTTAGGCCATTTATTTGCTTGAAGTTGATTGTTGAAAATTCCTATGTTTGCCCTTTGTTTAATGTCAGAACTCTTGAGCTTGTAAGCCTTTATTGTTGGGAGTTAAGTGCAGAATTTTCTGCCTATATAAGGCCTCTCCTATAAACCTTTTGGACACGAAATAGAGTTGAATCCTCAATCAAAAGTTGTGTTTTCACTTTGAGAAAAACAAACCTAGAGACTAAGGTGAGAGGCCAAAGTTTCGGAACCCACAAGGTGAGAGGCCGAGTGGTGTCCTTACAGTGAGAGGCTCGGGGACAAAGGAGATCCAATTTCCGAAGTGAGAATCCTAGGAAAGAAGATCTCGAGCCAAGGAGATCCAAGGTGCGAGGTTAGACGATACTTGCTTGGCATATCCCATCAATAAAAAAAATCAAAAAAAGAATTGGTCGGAAGGAACAACACCGGTGGATCCTCGCCTTCAACTAACGAAGAGCGCATCACTTGTCCTACCCTTGAGTGAGTTCTATCCCGGCCTAAACACAACCCGCACACCGGGAATTCACTTGATTAATTGCATTTGCTAATACTTGTTGAGGACTAGGCAAATAGTCGCCGGAAGGCTCGTGTTTGTTGTGGTTCTTTTGGTATTATTTGTAGCGTGTGCACTTGGTGAATTTTGAGATAGTTTGAGCTTAATTGTGTTGAGCTAGCTTGAGAAGCTGATTTTGTGTTTGTTTTGCTTGAGTGCTTGTTGTGTGGAGTGCATCGCCTTTGTGCATTGGAAAAGGTGAGCAAGAGCTTGCTTTTAAAACGCAAGGAAAAGGAGAGGGTGTGTAAACACATTGAGTGTTGTAAGCAAGTAAAATACGAGGGAGGTGAGAGAGAGATCACTAACCGATTTAGTGTATTTATTTTGTGTTGGTTTAGTTCACGGAGTAATTTCATGGACCTGTGTTTATTTACTAACCTAACGAGTTTGTCAGATATTTGTTTGTGTTGTGTATAGGTATGCTTATTTCTCACGGAAGACTTGTGCCGAGGTACCACGAGATAACCAAGGATGACATCAAGTTTGCCCTTCGAGCTTACAACGAAGGACGTTGTCATATGCATGGCATGGATGACGTGCTTGCCGAAGCGGTCTATGAAGCACGTCGACAACGACGGAAAAAGCGAGAAGCCCAACAACGTGAAGAAGAGGCTCGACGTCAAGAGGAGGATGTCCGGCGTCGCATACAGCGAGAAGAGGAGGCGAATCATCGACATAGACATAACGATTATCTCCTCAACAATTAGGTAAGATTGATGTTCACATTCAATCGATACTAAAGATCTTAGCCGAGGTTCCTCCCTTGCCCCTTCCACCGCCTGAGCCCCACCCCTCACCTATTGCTACACTCGCTCATGTGGATGATTTGAATCCGAGGACCAATCCATTTGAAGAGAGGGAGGATGTTGTGATCCCTGAGAGCCTTGAGTACAAGCTTGCACTTGAACAACCCATGTTCACATTACTTGAAGTCAAGACAAGGCAAGATGAGACGTCGAAGGAACCAACACCTTCCCCGACCGAACAAGGCCGTGTTCACATTACTTGAAGTCAAGACAAGGCAAGACGAGACGTCAAACGAACCAACACCTTCCCCAACCGAGCTAGGTAAAGAGCCTAAAAAGGAAGTGATTGAGGAGGTTTTGGTCAATGCAAAAACGTGGGACGAAGACACCTTATTCGTCCCTATACTATCCAATCCTACTCCTTTAGATCGAGCAACTAACAACAACATGAGTCCTAAGGGAAGTGACATTTCTTTCCTTCTAATTTATAATTCTGACATGTCTTTGTTGACTTCATTTGCTCGTACTAATTTACCTTTGTATATTGTAGGATTCTCGGACCACCCCGACATCTACCCAAGAGACGCCCGTTCAAGCCGAAGAAATATCCACAAGCGTCTATGAAACGACCAAGTCGAGCTTTGCATGCACACCCAACTCCTTGGCCAAGACTACACCCTTGGCTCATGTTTTCCAGTCCATCTTGTAGCCATGTTGGGTCGTTGGGTCGAGCTAAGGGTCCTTAAAGGTGCGAGGCCAAGGGGAATTTGCTTGCCGTATCCGGATTTCGATCCATCTACCATCATCCCTTCTCGAGTCTAAATTTTATCTGTTTTTGCCACTGGTTTGGTTGAATTTTCGAGTCTAAAGAAGGAGGACGATTGCGCCGGTGGATCCTCAAGTTCGAGCCTCGGTGGTTCATATCACAACCTAACACACCCAAAGAAATTGACTGAATTTTTAGAGTAGAAAGAGGCTAGAAAAAGGCACATAAGAGATTAAGAAGAGAGAATTACATACCTTGAACTTATGTAGTTGGAGAGAGAGATTGCCGAGTTTGGTTTCGATCTCGACTGGGGAAAATCTCAGTCAAAATTGTGAAATATCGGCGGAGATTATCTCAGGTTACGCGAGATCGATATTGTATGGACAGTAAGGCTAAGTACTAGGTTAAGGATGGTATAGAACTTCTTTTCTGGACATATTCTTGCATAAGGTTCACTTCAATTCTTTAGATTATGCCTCAAAAAGTTCTAGAAAAAATTCACAACAATAGCGATTCACGGTCAAAATTTTGGCCGAGATTTTGTAATATCTTGTTGAGATTTTCAATTCGACAATGAACGTCGACAATCAACAATATTCTCAGGGATATATTCCTCCCTTGTTGCTTTGTTGATCGTTCTCAGTTGGATCGCAACACTTTCTTAATTCAAAGGCTTCCTTCAACCTTACGGGGCAAGTTTGACAAATAATTTGGAAATTAGGATTATGTGTTTGGGCCTTTTTGTGGAGTTATAGGAATAACCGCAGGGGAATGGATATTAGGATTTGTTGTAGGTGGGGAGAGTCGAATATATAGTTGTTTGAAAAAGATATTCGGTTAGGATTGAATGGATATGATAAGATCTCACTTACTAGATAAGATCTAAACAATAATATCTTATAAATCTCTTTCCTTCTTAAATAAGCAGTTGGATATTTATTAAATTTGACTATAATCCAATAAATATATGATCTTCAATGGGATAGAGAAAATTCACGAAACTTGGGGAACAAGTAACGTAAAAATCTCAACTTTATGCTTGGCGAAATTTCAGTAAGGTCGGGCGAGGTTTCGTTCGAGGCTAATGGTTTGTTTGTGTTTGGATATGGTGTTTCTCTCTTTTCCAACAGACACAAGTCAATGCACGTTAAACTCAAATAATCTCGCAAAGTAATCACAATAAGAAAAGACTCAATTTTTATGAGACTCAAAAAACACTCAAACCTGAGACGAACATCAATCGACTGAACTATGATACAACTTTTATGCGGGGTTGATGCCGCGGTTTTCAATCTAGATCGAATGTCCATGAACTATCTCTGAGAACGAATCACGGTCGGGAATCTCGGGTGAGATTCTAGGTACGGGCCGAGATTTGGGGAAACTCAAACAAAAGAACGTGATTTTGATGGAATGATAATGGATAGATAAAAAGATGATAATATGGAATCAAATTGATGGAAATATCAGAAGATAAAAACCAAGGTATTCTTGCAAAGAACCTTGACTAATTATGTGTCAAAACCCCTTAACGAAGAGCTTACCTTAACCATCTCTTCTTCAACCTTACACAAGCCTTCTAATCAACAAATACCTTTAGAATGTTTTAGAGTCTTACATATAGTAAAATAATAAAAGATATCTATAACTAATAAGATCGCAACCGGATCTTATGAATCTCGACAGGATACAAATCTCGGTCAATCTGCATAAAATCTCGGACGAGATTTTGGTCCTCACGACCGAAGTTTTTCTTCTCTAGAACTCTTTATTCGTCCTAGCCACCTTCTATGCTTGTTTGATCATCTTGGTCCTTGTATGGTCCTTCAACAATAGCCAACAATGTCACTAAAGAAGATTTAGGTATGAGTGAAGTCTCTTTAAGTGCACATGTTGCCAATAAGCTAGCAATTTCCTCATAGATGACCTTTATTCTTGTTCTAGTGATAGCTCCTTCGATGTGTGGACTCAAAGATGATCTGGTTGTATTCTCTTTTGATACCTTGGCCCTTGATCTAGTGGCTAGTCCTTGAGGTGGTGTTAAGGATGGTCCCTCATCAATTGATAATGCAAAAATTATAACAATGTTGTGTAAACATGACATAACCAAACAAAATCTAATTGATATTCTTATTGAACTTACATAAAACATTTCCACATCACAGTTAAGGCAATTAGTGGTCATATGGTGGAATATCTAGTTGGAAAGAATCAAAATATATTCAATAAGAAAAGGCACAACAAAATTTGAAGCGGATTGCATTGAATCGTATAAATGACTGCAAAAAAGCCAATATAGATCTGACTATGAACAACATCAAACAACCGAAACAAAGAAGAAAAAACAAAGACATCAAATGGAAAAGACCGCGGGAGGGATATGTCAAATTAAACTTTGATGCCTCTAGAAACTCGTCGAACTAATATGCTTTTGGATATATCATTCAAAATATTCTTGCAACTCCTCTAGCTGTAGGGAAAGGAAGATGCATTGCCGAATTTGTTTTGAAAGGCAAAAGCTTTCGTTCTTCGGGAGGGCCTAACAAAGGTTGCAAGCCTAGGTGCTACATCCATTGAGATTGAAGGAGATAATTTGATGTTCATTAATTCGATCAACAAAGTTTAGAAACCACCATGAGAGACGGGCATGATCATCTTAGATATATCCTCCATGATCTCGGGCATCATGCATTCTAGTGCTCATCATATTTTCAAGGAAATCAACATTGTCGCTGACAGACTCGCGCTGCATGGACACAATCCAATCGCAGATGACGTTGCACTTCTAGTTGATGTTGAACACCTCATCCAAAAGGATGTTTTAGGACGGCCAGTTTCTAGAAACTGACTCCCCAAATTTTCTTACCTTTGTTTCAAAAAAATAAATTATGGAGTGCGTAAAAAATAGTTTCATCTTTTAAAAATATAAAAAATCCTATCTTCTTCAAAATTTCACGGCTACTTTCAGTATTCTCTCTATTTGATTTAGCCTCAATCGATCGATAGACCCCCTACTAGTCGATCAAATTGAGCACAAAACTTATTTGTATTTACATTCACGTTTATACATTTTCTCTCCTATTTGTAAAAGGGGAAGTCGATTGACTGACACCTATTGGCAGATCGGTTGTCCCCTGTTATATTAGCAAGCATATATAATTAACGAGCATCTTATGTTTCTACGCTATATGCTTCCGTGTAAATTTGATAACGTTGTATGACTCTATATCAGTTGGCAATGCTTGAAATCCCTCTCTTTAACTTTGAATATTCCATATAGTGTTGGGTATAAGAACTAATGAGTAATTTTCATGACATGACCTTATGATAATTCATTAAGTCGTACTCATATTGTTTGTGTTTTCTTTTCCATGAGTGATCTCCGATATTCTTTGATTATCTAGAACTTACGACTGACTCTCTTTCGACGATAAATAATTGTTCTTGCTTTTACACTTGAGAAAATGTTTGAGGCATGTCTTTGTTAAATTTGCCCCCTTCTAGCTTTATTGAACTTTTTGTGAAACCCCAAACAAGTTTCATTGGCCATGTTTTGCCTCGTTTAAACCATCTGGGAATAAGGAGATAATGTCATGCATTGACAAAAGAAAAAAGCAAGAAACAAGTATAGGGTCATGTGTAGTAAAGTGTCATCATTACAAAATGATTTTGTGTGGTGTTCCACTAATGAGGCTGAAGTATTAACCCTAGGTCTCGCAAATACTAACAAGACTTGCTATAGTATAGAGAGTCAAGTTTGAACACATAAAAAAAAAGGCGATGTCTCACTTTGATGAATTGATTAAGAAACAAAAACCAAGCAGTAAAGTAAACAAACTATATACATATGTAAAGGATCATCAAAGGAAACCCGTGCCTAAGATATTTATATCTTTTTGTGTTGAATTGTGAATGTTGTTATGCATTGTGATGTGTTATGTGTGAAGCATGCTTGATGTGTTTTATGGTGAGCATGATGTTATGATGTGCAAAAGCATGATTAATTTTATTATGGTGTATATCAAGTAATGGCTATGAGAAATGGTTAAATGAACATGTGTTAGCCTATTGAGGCGTGGTAATGAATGACATGATAAACTTGTTGAGGCGTGATAATGTATAACATGATAAACCTGTTGAGGCGTGTGATATGATAGCGACATGTAAAGGTCAAGAGCATGTAAAATGGATAAATGACGATAATCTTAACCATTAGCCAAGTCGCTAGTAGCAACAATGAGGTTGGGCCGGTACGTTGTAACACCCCAAATTCTCAAAACTTGGGGAGCTACTAGTTAGGACCTCACAATGGGTGTTCCGACCTTAGTATGACAACAAATTTACTAGGATCTTACAACAAGGCACAAACGTATTTAAATCATTTGAAAATATTAAATCATTTTTACATGAATGATATGTATCAGTGTTACAAGATAACGATATATATACAACGCATATGAAGAAACTGAAGACGCCCCCGTCCCCATCCAAATGAGTACGTGGACCCGGCTGACCATCCGCTCTACATTTCTCTGCAACTACCTAAAACTGCGAAGAACTAACAATACGGATAAACCGTTAGCTACAATCTAACATCAGAAGAATACATGAGCACAAACACACGTCAAAGCAACATGTAAACACATAGCATGATATCACAGAAATCCGATTATTATCTTCATTAAGGTCATTCACATTATTCAATTATAAGTGTGATACGAGAAGTCCGCAGACTCTCGCCTTCGGATATTATTTAGCTGGATTGGATCAGCGCACCAGCCCGTATACCATGTGGAGTGGACCGGTACCATCCCCCTATATCCAAATCTGGGCCAGTCACGAAGCACCTCCTAGACTCCCTCAGAAGAATTGGACAAGTAATCACCGCCCGTTACCGTGGGCCAATAAATAAGTCGGTAGATAAATATATACTACCAAATCCACGAAACAATATCAAATACGTAATGCAAACACCACTCATGTCATTCAGCCAATATGAGACGGTAACTAAGTAAGCCCAAAGGACTTACCTGAACCGGTCAAGTTCCGTCAACCAAAGCACTCGATCCCATTGAGTATAATCTCAACTACCTTATCATAACATAGAACCCGTACAATATACTATCCGAACTCTAGAAGTCGCAACTTCTAGGTCAACAAATGGAAAAATCAAGAAAGAGTACTAGACCAACTCTTTTATAAGAAAAGACGGTTTTACCCTTAGGCTCTGAAAACGCTGAAGTTTTCCTGAGGACTCAAGAACTTCTACCAGAAACCCAACCCAGATATCTAACTCTCTAGAGGGAGGATCTACAAAGCTTGAAAGATTACTATCTTTCAAACTACTATCTACTACTAAGGCTCAACTAACATACTACTACTAAATCCCAAAACATACCAAGACACCTACTCACATGCTCACCCATGACTACATAAGATAGAATCCATAAATAATTACTATCCCAAACCAACTCCAAGAACACACATTAAAAACCTAGCACAACTGTTCTAAAACTAAACTACACTTATACCAAACTTCGGAACATCACGAATCCGGATTAAACCAACGGATCGCTCTCAAACTTTACCACATGCTACTAGGGATATCCATAAACAACATATCCAAAATTAAAGTCCAACAGAGGTCAATAACCCATCCAAATCTATTTCACAAAACTGCATCACAAGTAGTTTTTTCTCAACACTTAGAATATTTCTGCAACAAAGGAGGAGTCTAACTTACCCAAATCTGGACCTGAAGTTGATTGTTCATCACTTCCGAAAACTAAGAAAACGCTTCAGCTGTACAAGCTCACCTCCAAGGTTTTTGTGGAAAGTTTAACAACATAAAAGGGTGCTCTAATCAGCACATATACAGAGAGGGTAACGCAGAGAAGAGGGTTGAGGTCATTAACCAGCAATCCAAACCGACATACTCATGTGCACGAGAACGAAGGAGGAAGAAATTGTAACGACCCGAGAAGTCACTAGGATAAAGACCACATAGTGGGTCCCATCAGTTAGCCTGACAACAACTTCAAAAATATGACCTTGCAACAAGAAGTACAAAAAAACATGAAAACATCCAACCTGTTATTTAGAAAATATTTACATAACAACCCTGCATGTAGTTAGTATTATATCCCAAAACGACACTTCAAAACCTAACACTTGAACAGTTGTTTTAAAACTTCAGCCTGAAATCAACACGTGTACACAGTTGCACACAAATTACAAAAGACTCGCTTGCAAGCGATTAGTTTTTAAAAGTAGTTCAACCAACCATTGGGTTAACACTACCCCGGCTGTCCACATCCTACAGCTGACATCCCTAAAGCTTTCCTATGATCGGATTACTTAAAAAGGATCGGTTTAAAACTGTTAGCTACCGATCATAATCTATCCACGAGAGATTATATCAACATATCACAACACAACAAATATATTCACATACCATATACCGTGCTCATGAGATGATATAATGCTTTTATGAACGATGCACGGGAATGCAGTATAAAATTTACAATTTGCGATCTCAGACCAAATCCGGAATCATTGCTTATACGGTTCTGGATTTGGTGTGAGCTCACCATTGCACAGATCAGGTTAATTCAGACATTTGCACTTAGGTCGTAGCCAAACTGATCAAGTCTAAGGGCCAGGATTTCTCGTGTCGGGCTATGGTCTTAACCCCTAACCACATGCAACATTTTCCCATTAATGTTAATGCAAACATTTACCATTTCAATTAGGTGTGCGACCCGAGCCTGAAGTCCATCAAACTCGGTGTCATCCTCATACAAACGCAAGTGATCCGGGCTTGGCCGAGCTCCAGCATTCACTGCAATAGCTAGCGACCTGGCTAATGGTTTAGCTCAGTGTCTTATACATTTTACATACTCTTGACCTGTACAAGTCATCATCATATCACACGTCTCAACAGGCTTATAATGTCATATGTTTGCGCTAGAGATGTGTAGCACAAAAGTCTTACAATTTATAACTCGATATATTCTCCTAACTCCTAGCGAACCCACAGTGTATAGGTCGTTTTGTAGCAAGGATAGTACTCAGAGGTCGGACATGAAGACTAAGGTGAAATCAAATCAAACAAGTGATCATGGATAGTGCAAATCTAGTCTAAGAAAAGAGAAAGAAATAAAGAAATGAAAATCATGATATTTTTTGTTGGGTTTTTGTGGTGATCTAGCAAAGATCACAAATCATGGAAGATTATAAATCGAAAGTAACAACTCAAACTAGAAACAAGAACAAGCAAGATGTGAAATCAAAGTAAGAAAAGCGGATTCTAGAGATAGGGACTTCCTGTTATGGCATTGGACTCAAGCTTCTAATCAACCTTGGACAAGCTGCGGTATGTTGGGAAAGGGTGTTTCTCCAATAGGATCAATCACCGGGTAGGTCTCATGGTCCACTAATCCCGCACCTAAGGTCCTATTACCGGGTAAGTCTCTAGGAACCTAAGGTTGGGAATTCTACACAAACCGGATTGTTATCTAGCGGTCAAACCTCTCCTTACCGGGTAAGTCTCGGGAAGGCAAGTCCTAAGCAACATTCCTAGTACACTCAGTCCAATAGTGGCTTGTGAGGCTCACTACTACCTAGAGTTCATCATCTTTGGTATCTAAGATCCCTCACCAAGGGAGAATGACAAGAGGCCAAGTGATGTTTTCAATATATTCAGAAAAAATGGCCACCATACACCTTTGAAAGGTGGCGGGTACATTAAACAACCCAAATGGCATTCTCCTATATGAAAATGTTCCCCAAGGACATGTAAATGTTGTTTTCTCTTTGTCATCCGGGTGAATAGGGATTTGGAAAAACCCAATATATCCATCTAAGTAACAAAAGTGTGAATTTTGAGCTAATCTCTCTAGCATTTGGTCAATGAAGGGAAGAGGGGAGTGATCTTTCCTAGAGGCCACATTTAGTTTCCTATAGTCAATACACATTCTCCACCCCGTAACCGTCCTAGTTGGGATAAGTTCATTGTTCTCATTAGTTACTACGGTCATACCACCTTTTTTAGGAACAACATGTACGGGACTAACCCACTTACTATCTGAAATCGGGAAAATGATTCCCGCATCTAGCAATTTAAGGATCTCTTTCTTGACTACCTCTTACATTATAGGGTTCAATCTCCTTTGAGGTTCAATTGAAGGTTTATGGTTATCTTCCATCAAAATTTTATGCATGCACAAGGAAGGTTTAATGCCAACTAAGTCATCAATGGTATAACCAATAGCTCTCCTATGCAATCTCAACTCATGCAACAATCTATCAAGCTCATCATCATTCAAAGATGCATTCACAATCACGGGATAAGTAGAATTTGCACCAAGAAAAGCATACTTTAAATGAGAAAGGAAGGGCTTAAGATCAAGTTTAGGAGGACCTTTATCGGTTGGAGACGATCCATACAATGTAGGTTGAGATGATTCCAAAGCCATGGAAGACTCTCCAAGACTCCTTGAAGCTTGATCAACAACTAAGGCACTTTTTGGAGAAACCACGGGCAAAACCACGACCTCTGGCACAACCACGGGCGTGGAATTGGAAGAGATGGCACACTTGGGCATTCCAGAGAGTTCCACGGGTAAAATTACGGCCGTGGTTCTCCCTCCCTGGCCGTGGTTCCTACAGTGGTTCAGCATAACTTCGTGCACTTCAAATTCAGCACTTGTCTCCTTTTCCAATGCATCCAAAGCCTTGATTTCTTCATTGCAATCATCTTCAACTCCTTCCTCCATCAAAATCAAGCTAAGAACCTTCTCCAAGGGGTCCTTGATCAAGATCGAGTTCACAACTTCTCTAGACTCCTCTTCCTCGACAATGTTGAAGACATCTTCACCAAGGGTTGGCCTCTTCATCATTGTGGATAGCTTGAACTTAATATTCTCTTCTCTTATGTTGAAGGAGAGGATTCCATTTTTGCAATCCACTAAGCATCTGGACGTGGCTAAGAATGGCCTTCCCAAAATGATAGGAACCGGGTAGTTTGCCGGGATGTCCAAAACAACAAAGTCGATTGGCACATAAAACTTCCCAAGCTGAACCGGTATATCCTCTAGAATTCCTACGGGGTGAGTGATTGAATGGTCCGTCATATAAAGGGTCATCTTGACCGGCTTTGGCTCAACTAGCCCAACCTTGTTGTAAAGTGCAAGCGGGATAATGCTTACACTAGCTCCAAGATCACATAGGGCTTCATATTGCACTTCTCCAACCTAAATTGGCACACAAAAAGATCCCGGACCTCGCAGCTTAGGAGGCATCTCCTCCCTCATGGTTTGAATCAACTCCGAAGATCTCTTTGTCATCCTCACTTCTCCATACTCCTCCAACTTCCTCTTGTTGGAGAGTATATCATTCACAAACTTTCCATAGGCCGGCATACCTAGAATAGCATCCATGAACGGAATGTTAATATGCAATTTATACATGAGTTCAAGGAATTTACCGAAATGTTTGTCCAAACGAGCTCTTGCTCGTGATTGTGGGAATGGTAATGGTGGCTTGTATGGAGGAGGTGCCCATATGTTGGCTCATCATCCTTGCTCTTGCCTCCTTCTTCTTGCAATGGTTCTTCCTCCACTACTACTTGCTTCCCCTTGTCATTCCCCTTAGGTAAGGGATCTTTCATGCTCAGCCCACTCCTTGTTGTAATGGCCAACACTTGGCCTCTTGGGTTGTCCTCGGTCCTTTTGGGAAGCTTTCCCGGATCCCTTTGAACTTCACCCGCCTTTTGAAACACTTGTGCTTCTAGCACCTTTTGAGCCTTAGAAATGGATGTCATCGTGCTCTCAAGTCCACTCAACCTTCCAAGTAATTGTTCAAACATCATTTCGGTTCTATCCTTTGGAGGTTGAGCAAAACCGGGTGGAGGCTCTTGTGAAGCTTTAGGTGGTGGTGCTACGCTTGTGGAAGCGGGAGGGTTCAAGGCACCATCCGGGTTAGAATAGGAGAACCCGGGATGGTTGTGATTAGGCCGGTAATTGTTGTATTGCCGGCTGTTGTTGTTGAAGTTCCTAGGGCCTTGATAATTGTTGAAGTTATCCCTTCCCATGTAATTAATGTCCTCCTCTTTGGAAGCCAAGTTGGCTTGCACTTGCACTGAGGACTTGCTTGATTCTTCAAGGTTGTGGCACAAAACTCCCTTAAAGACTTAAGCTCATTGTTGATTGCATCGAGTTTGAAGTTGCTCATGGTGACTTCACTCACTTCATATGCTCCCGGTTTCCTCCCATCACTCTTCCTATGTGAGTACTTCTCTATCACCAAGGCTTGCTTCTCTACAAACTCCCAAGCTTCGTCCACATTCTTCTCCATGAATGTTCCACCGGAAAGTGATTGGAGCTTGAATTGACTACCCTCATTAAGCCCCTTGAAATATATCTCCAATAGCTCTATCTTCGGTATCCCATGGTGTGGACAATCTAGGAATAGGTCCTTGAACCTCTCCCAAGATTTGAATAGGCTCTCTCTATCCTTCATCACGAAGGCATTGATCTTCCCTCTTAGCTCGGTTGTCTTGGAAGGTAGGAAGAACTTTGTCAAGAACTCGGTTGTCATCTCCTCCCAAGTACTCACATGTCCTAGTGGAATGGATTGGTACCAAGCCAAGGCTTTATCCTTAAGTGAGAAGGAAAAAGCCCTAAGCTTATGGTTGTTGTTCTCCAATCTAGGCGGCCTTAGAGTCTCCATCAAGATCTCATAATTCATCAAGTGTTGATGAGGAGACTCTCCTTTCATCCCTCCAAATTGATTGTGTCGGATCATTTGTAGCACTTGAGAGCGGAGCTCATAATCATGGGTTGCGGGATCTCCTAAGTTGACACCCGGACGTGCACTCTTTGGGTTGGATCCATACGTTGCCCTAACGTTTGTGGCTCCTCAATCACGATCGGCTCGAACCGAACATTGACCGCCGGCTGCGGTGGTGGTGGTGGAGGTTGTTGACGATTAAGCTCCCTTTGCACAAGAGCTTTCCTAATCTCCTCAATTTCCCTCCTAGTTGCTTCTTGCCTCTCATTGGCAAGTCTCCTCTCATTCTCCAAGAGTTCATCTCTTAGCCTAATTTGCTCTAAGGCATCATCCAACTCATCTTGAAGATCTCTTGCGGCCATCTCCTTCTTCTTCTTAATGCTCTTAGATCTAGCTTTAAGGGTTTTCTCCGGTTCGGGATCGAATGGAGCTAAATCCTTGCCACGAGATCTTCGCATGCACCTAAAGAATGAGAGATGTCCTGAAAATTCAAAGACACAAACCAAACAAGATCAAAAGCAACAAGAAGGACCTACATTATAAACAATCACAAACAATGATTCAATCTAGACCTAGTCCCCGGCAACGGCGCCAAAAACTTGTTACGCTAGAAACGTATAGCACAAAAGTCTTAAATTTATAACTCGATATAATTTCCTAACTCCTAGCGAACCCATAGTGTATGGGTCGTTTTGTAGCAAGGATAGTATTCCGAGGTCGAACACAAAGACTAAGGTGAAATCAAATCAAGCAAGTGATCATGGATAGTGCAAATCTAGTCTAAGAAAAGGGAAAGGAATAAAGAAATGAAAATCATGATATATTTGGGTTTGGTTTTTGTGGTGATCAAACAAAGATCACGAATGATGCAAGATTATAAAACAAACTAACAAATCAAGCTAACAACACAAATAAGCAACACAAACACAAGATATGTGATCAAAAAGAGAAAAGTGGATTCTAGGGGTTAGGACTTCCGGTTATGGCATTGGACTCAAGCATCTAATCAATCCTTGGACTAGCTATGGTATGTTGGGAAAGAGTGTTTCTCAAATGGGATCAATCACCGGGTAGGTCTCATGGTCCACTAATCCCGTACCTAAGGCCCTATCACCGGGTAAGTCTCTAGGAGCCTAGGGTTGGGAATTCTACACGAACCGGATAAGTCTCGGGAAGGCAAGTCCTAAGCAACAATCCTAGCACACTCAGTCCAATAGCGGCTTGTGAAGCTCACTACTACCTAGGGTTCATCATCTTGGGTATCTAAGGTCAAGAATTACCGGGTAGGTCTCTTCCCTCACTTAGTTTGCTAGCATTAGGTCACCCTAGGCTAGAATATGCTTAACAAACACTAGGATTTCAATAATCAAACATCCTAACATTCAGATTTGTCAATACAGGCATAACAGAGAAAATCACGGGTTGTTCATACTAAACCACGGCCGTGGTTCTTGAAGAACTGACCGTGAATTCTATCGGGAGTTAGGTTCGAGCAAGCAAATCATCCAAGGGTACATTCAAGTCTATTCTATCATAGTCCAAGCCATAACCATCATTCCATTACCCTAGAATCACATCTATTTAGCCAATAACCTGCATTTTAACATTCAAACTCAACAAGCAAACATTCATGGCTTCCATAGCAAGAAAATGAAATGAAAGAGAAATAAAACAAGTAGAAACAAGAAACTTAGCTAAATATAAGTTTAAGAAGGACTTACAATCCTTCAAAAGAAGGTACAAATTGCTCCTCACAATCCTTGCAAAATGTCTCAACAAAGGTCACTCAAAAATCACTCAAAAACTCTAAAAACTCTAAGTTGATGTTGTTCTTCTTCTTCCCCAAAATGAGAGTGTTTTCTTCCTCTCCAAGAATAGCCTCCAATGGAATGATGTGTTGTGAAAGAGTGTGTGAGAAGATCCTCTAGCATCAGCCTGCAGGACCACTTATTTCCTCCATCAAGGGCAAGAGTCGGTTATGAAGATCGTGGGACAGTTGTCCAGAGAAAACCACAGCAAAAATTACGGGCGTGGAATCTGGGTCTGGACCGTGGTTTTGCTCAGACAACTATCTTTTGATCGTTAAGCCATGAGTTGGTGTAAGGCATGCACCAACAAGGTCCTATGTGTTCTCCTTAGCTCCTAGCTTGCTTCTTAATGAGTCCGGAAGTGTGTCATCACGAGGAATGATCCTCGAATGTATCGATTAAGCTCCAAAAGTTCCCCAAAATACCTACAAACCCGAGAATAGTTCGTGTAGACGTCTATCTCGACAGTATGCATGAATTAAACGTAAACGTCATGAACTATTGCCAAACTATGCATGAATAACGGGAAAAACTATCTAAATGGACGCCTAAACTAACGTCATAAATCGTGTTATCAAATGTCTCTTAGCTCCCACCACAAGATCATAGCCTTCCTCCATGGTCTAAGCATGCAAGGACATAAGAAGGAGCAAGAGAAGACTCTCTTGAGTGAATCCATGGATCTCACTCTTCAAAGGTGCAAGAAGGAAAAAGGAAGAAGAAGAGAAGAAGGAGAAGAAAAGAACTTACTCTGGATCACGTCTCAACAATCCAACCTTTGTGTGACAACATCAAGAGGAGAGAAACACTAAGGTGGAGGATGAAGGTGAAGGAGATGAGGGAGAAGGGAGGAGAGTAGAGTAAGTAACGTGAAAAGGAATGAAGGAGGGAGATAAGGTTGCAGAAATGGGAGGAGACCAAAGGTCAAGAAGCCCAAGAATCACCCCTAATAATGTGTCGGCATAAAGGAGTTACGATATGAAAGGTCGGACGGAAAAGGCACCTAACTCCCGCTCTTACATGTCACCGCCCCCGCGGGACGTCCAAGCCGCGGTCACGGACAGCCGCGGTCGCGGACAGCTGCGGTCGCGGGCCTTCTAAGCCGCAAGGGAGGTAGCCCTTGCTCAAGGCTTCTAACGCTTCTCGTAAACGGAACCAAAATTCCGGGCGTTATATCAGATCCCCCTCAAAATAAGTTTCGTCCCGAAACTTAAACAACGCCAATCCTCTCGGTCTCAACGGAGGCATGCACTCAGAACATGAAGGTATAAACCTTCTATCTACACACACGATCCACTCAAGCTAACACATAAAAATCAGACAGATTAAACACATAATCCCGCATAGGCACAAACTACACATAACATCACACATGCACATAAGTCTAACTCATCGATCATATCGATGCTACTACCTCAGCGTAACTCCACCAAAAATACTATCCTTTGTCTTCCAAAAATCCTCATCGGCTCCTCGTCTATGCCACTAGATTGTCATGACTAATAATGTATCTCGAGTCGTGTACGTACTCCCTTGGTTGATACACATGAAATGCCGATGAACACATTCTACTTCTTGGTGGCAACGCCAACCTATAACCAACTTTTCCAACTTGCGCAAAGATCTCAAAAAGATCCGATGTAACGGAACTCAACTCCCTTTTTAATGCCAAAACGTCTGACGCTTCACGTTGATGAAACTCTCATATAGACCTACTCCATATCTGAACTCTCGAAGCATGCGTCTCTTATCTGTACACGCCTTCTAGCCACTCGGCAGGGCTAGCATCCGGTCTAGGATTATCGTTACTCGAGCGATGCCATCATATATCTGCTCTAGGGCATCCTACCATTACTACTCGGTAAATCCCTACACAACGGTGTATGACACATCCGCTCATATAAAGTCTCACAAAGGCCATCCCAAACGACGCATGACAACTATAATAATACGAAAACTTAAAGAAAGGGAAGTGTTCTGATCACGCTTGTCCCCAATCTGGCACACATGCAATCCAAGACGACGGTACTCGATATCCCCATGAAATTTCACTATCAACTTAGTGAATTCCTGCACTAGCCGACTCACTGGCCACATTTCCCAAAAATTTGTTTTAAAATGCGCAGTCTTGTTAGTTGATCTACGACAATCCCAATTGCGTCACAACTCTTACCGGTCTAAAACTGGTAATAACATTTATGTAGATATCCTCCCTCTTTCACAGCATAACTAGCAGTTGATGAAATCCTCATCCCATCATATATAGCGATAACACATAGACTTGATGACAGGTCGCACATTGACTTCGTACATAGTCGTGTCGAGCTTAAGCCCACATCATCACTACAGCATATGATGTCCCGGTTCATCTCACTTTCTGTATAACACATAAGGTAGCCTCTCCCAAATCGGACAAGGGTCTGTCCTTATCCAGGAACCGGATATCCATCTCCATCCTTACTAAATCTCTTTGCATTTGAAGTTGGATCGTCAGTCGAGCTATCGCCTCCTCAAGAGGCATCCACAGGCTAAGGGTGTCGGTGACCACATTCACCTTTCCCGGATGAATCAAAACCATCTGATCGAATTCCTTAATCAAATCTATCCATCACTTCTATCCGGTATTCAAATCTTGGTGAGTGAATATATATATTAAACCCTTATCTCCCATTCAAGACTGACATGTCGCTCCATAAAAATATTGACATCGTCATAAGCACATGTATTAAGCTGCTAGCTCACGACCCTTCATGGGGCATTCCTCTCATACGCCTAGAATTTTCTAACACATACACGCGAAACCTATCTTTTTACTTCACCCGCATCCCAAGCTCCTCTTGGATACATCCCTATTTGTCGCCAAATCTACAAGGCTCTTGTCTGTGCACAAAAAAAATTTAGAGTAGAGACCAATCACCTCTTCAGCTTTCCAAAGCTCCACGAACACGGCTCAGACCATACGATTCTAGTATACCTCCTCGAAAAGGGAGGGCGTTAAAACTATTCCGCAACTGGGCAGTTATATCCCACCAATCTATAAGCTCCCTACCTCCCAACATTCATTGGAGGTAGCACTGAAAATATCACCTTGTCTTCTTCGGATCAACTTGATCTCTCTCGTTGTCACTACGTGTCCTATGAAGTCACTTTAGATGTCCTAACTCCCACTTAGATGACTTGGCTCATAAATCTTGTCCCGCATAACTTGTATTATTGTCGTCCCGTGTCAAGATTTTTCCTCTCAACTCTGAGAGGACAACAAGGCGTCGTCAAAAAGAGAACATAATAATCATTCATACATCTCTCCCACATCGCTATCTGTCGTTACTAACATTAGGTTGTGGTCCATGGTGGAACCGCCTGTAAAGCCACAAATTGTGCGACCCACTACAACTCGATTCAGAAACCGATGAATCCGTATCTACATAACCTCTAAAATCCTCGTGTGTACTCATGCCCAAATGGCTTCACTACAACTTGTAGTGACCATACCGGTATGAAATGCCGCCTTACATAGGTACTTTCTTTTCTCGTCCCAAACTGATGACAATCGACTTCAAGTCGTTACTTTACCAAGCAATAGTATTAAAATCTCTAAGCTTGCAGCGTTGCCCTAACTCGGGTTCTCCGTTATTCGACATAGCCCTCGTGGCTTATTCGGGTGAGTCTAGAAAATGTTTAAATCATCTCTTGCTCGCGACGAGATATCATCCATTTAATACCATGCATCCTTTATATAAATTCTAATTTGCGTAAAGGAACAATGAAAGCCTCACCATCCTCTTGATCCTCTAGTTCTTCCAGCCCTGATCACACCTTAAAGGTTCTAATCCGTTTCGTCCCTCCACATGTCAATCCCATGACCTAAGAAGGTCACATAGGGTCATTACAATCCCTCCCTAAGAGGTCTTTTACTATTACTTGCCTTGAACCCGTTCAAGGCTACTTAGTTACGTCATTTGCCCTTTCGTTGATATCACTCCTTACTACTGACATTTAACCACCGGGAATATTCCAAGCTCTTGTTACCGCTCCTTTATGATTCATAATATGGTTACTCTTCCCATCTACACTCATCAATAGACAAACTACACCTATGAGTTCTCTGTTGTCACTGATTAGCTTATGGTTGACCTTCTTTGAGGTCAATAACTTTCCTTTCTTCTATAATCTCCATGTTACCCTTCTCATGATGCTACTCTCTCGGGGTACTCTACCTTAAACTCTGTTAGCTCATTGTTCATTCCACACTCCCTTTTCCCTCTGCAAGATAATTATACCCTTCTCGGCCTTGTTGTGTCATGTGACTCACCTTCATAGGCTTAACCGTATTTCATGATAATCTTGTAAGTACTTCTTCTCAAAATCTCTAACGTTAGTTAGCATCCACTCGTGTTTCTCTTGGTTGATGTCTTCCGTCTTTCGATAAAAGCTCCTTCTTGCGTCTCTCGTCTTCTGAAACCATCATCTCTATGCACTCCCTTCTTCTTGTTGTTGCTTAGCCCTCTCACCATAACAAAAATGGTTGACCCTCTTAAAGATATTCTACTATGTGAACATTCACCAAATGATTTTTCATGTAGCCTCAGATGTCCGAACAAAGTCACCCACTTGGGATCCCGTAAAATCGGAACTTCACCTTCTAGTCCTTCTGTAAGTTTAACTTACGTACTCTTAGATCTTCGTAATTGGTCCATTTTCACCTTTCGTCTAGACTCCCGTGCTTAGGAGCGCCTAGGGAAAATTACGTCTCAATTAAAACGCCAATCTTATCCTCGAGTGTAATTGTACTCATCTTCACTTGTTTCGCGTCTCCAATTTATCAGCGTGACACTTGGAAGAACCTAAGTTTGTTGTCTCATGTTGTTTTATTGATGATCCATCCTTGCTTCCTCAGAACCACTCTCATATCTTCAGGTCGCTTCCTTGGTTGTGTAGTTTCCATCTCAGTTTCGCTTAAGTTTACTTGGGTTCCTCTCTATTTGTTTAACCTTCGGTTAAGTCATCTCTAGTCTTCTGCTTCGACGTCCTCATATCAGATCCGAAAAGTCATCGGGGTGCTCGCTAAACTTGATATTCAACTCGATAACTTGAAAATACTCCTCTTCGTATGTACACCAGTAATAGGTGATGGAATCACTATCTTTTAAGTTAGTTTTTAGAGTCTTTTTAGCACAATAGTGTCGTTTTATGCTACTAACTCCTCGGTCCAAAAGAAGAAGACTAAAAGAAGATAAAAGAGGAGTTATAAGCACTTGGGAGTTGAAGACCATTCACGAAGCAAAGCTTTTGTTGCCTCGTGTTCGCTCAAAAAGTGTGTGCGTCAAAGTCTTAAATTTATATCTAGAACTCAAAGCAAAGCGAACCCGCAGTGTACGGATCAGCTGTAGTAAGGTAAGAATTCCAGAGTCGAACTCAGGGATTTGGTGAGAATAATTCCGATTTCAATTATCTAGCAAAAGTGCAAAAAGCTTTTGTGATCAAATAAGAGTGAAATGATTCCAAGGATTCAAGTATCCGATTTCGGCTTTCGATTCAAGACACTTCTATAGATATAGGACAGAGTTTATATTGCCAAGATTAATTGTTCAAAGGTAGGATTCGTACGGTGAAGTTCCGAAACCTATATGACTAATCTAAAGGTTCTCTCTATAAGGGTTGTTGAGGCTGCGATATAGAAATATCTAAAGACAAGAATTATGTTCAAACTAACTATCTAAAACTCCAGGATATGACTCTCCAAAGTAAAGAATAGCGAGCACAATTAAAAACTTAATAAAGGATGTTGAGTCTCTTTATTACCCAAATCTTGAAATCTTAATCTAATAAACGTAGAATCAGGTTTGAAGTGTCTTCATACATTCAATTAGAGAGTAAAAAGGTTAATCAAGGTTGGGATTTAGGCAAGGATTAGTTTTGGTTTAAAGATTGATTCAATTAAAGTTCGTCAGAAGAATAAATCGCCCTGTTCATAAGAAAATCGGTCGATTTTCCCCAAGAACAGCCCGATTTTCCTGTTTATCGCAAAACTAAAATCTAAACTCTCAGGGTCCTAATGTTTGAATGAGTTCAGTCTATCATCATCTAAGCCTTAATCATCTACTATTCTCCCCAGAATCACAAAGGTTTTAGCCAACCATTTTCAAAATCGAATCAAATTAATTATTGAGAGAAAAATCGCAAAGAAACCGAATCTTGAATAAAGAATTCCAATAAACTTCAAATCTGTAAACGATTGTCAAAACAACTCAATGTATCTCCTAAACAACTCAAATTCGTGTTCAAAAACAGCAAGTATTTCAATGAACAAAGAAATCTCACAACTAGAATCAAGATTAGCTTTTCGGCAAAGAGTCCTTCAATCTCCTTCCAAGAATCTTCAATTCCTCTCAAACGTGTAAAGATTTCCCGCCGCGGCCTCCTCGTTTTCGTTCCTAGGGTTCTCTTCTATAGTTTCTTGCAAGTGGGCCGTTTGGCAAAACTCTCCTCTAGCCCAAATTAATTGGGCTTTGTGTCGTCTTTTCATTTGGCCGAAAAACATAATAAATCGACCCAGTCGATTTACACACTAAACCGTTCGATTTCTTTAGGGGAAAATCGTCCGATTTATGTGTAAATTGGCACGATTTTCTTCAACAGAAAGTGCTCTTCTCTTGGCTCGTCTTCTATGCTTCTCCTTTGCAATTCCTTAGCTCTTTATGAACCCTTTAAGACTCCTTTAGCTTCCTTAACATCCTTAAATGTTTCTTGCTCCGCTTTTGCTTCCAATTCCACTCCAATTACCTATAATTCATCAAAAACTCGTGTAGACCTCTATTTCCGACAAATGATTGAATAGAACATAAAAGTCATACAAAATCTCTCTAATGCAAGGTAAACTGAGGAAATCTTCTGTAATATGCATGAATATGATGATACATAATTCATGTCATCAAAATACCCCATACTTGCCTCTTGCTTGTCCCTAAGCAAGACTGAAATTCAGAATATAAGATGTCATGGATTATATATGTATGAAAACTCAAAACTCCTTCTTTTGGTAGTGCTTCTTCTTATTGGATCACCCTCAAAGTGATATTTCAAGGCATAAAAAGGCAAAGCATGTATCAATGGTAATTATAAGATGAACTAATCTCCTTTTCTTTCATGAAAACACAAATAAAGAACATGATAAAGGTGTAGAGATAATCAAAGTCAAACAAGTCTAAGCCATTAAGTCTTAAACACATGCATAAAAGTCTCAAGGTCTTCTAATCAAAGAAAAGGTTCAAGAAACGTATTAAGGGAAGGAACTCTTTTTGGCAATTGTGGTGCTAATCCGGGAAAGAGGAACACATAATACCTTCAAGAATTTTTCTTCACCGCACATGCTTCGCATGTAGAAAGCTTTGCTTTCATTATACTTTACTTTTTGAGAGTATGGACAGCGGTGCACAAAAACTGAAGCCTAGAAAATCGGCGTTTCTCAATTTCGAGATGCCTCAAACCCTTGATGCACATACCATATCCCGTTAGGACTTGTCGTTCAATCGGACTTTGGCAAGACACAAACACCCGGCTATGTGAATGGTGCCGAGTTACTCATCCTCATGTTCAACGTCCCCAAACTTATGAATTTTTGCACTTTTTCCAATACATTTTCCTTGGCCCTCCCACATCAAACATGCCTTTTTCAATCACCTATCTTAATTCCCGGATGGTAAAAGGAGGGTTACATATTTCATTGAGGAGCTAGCATGATCAAGATATGAGAAAAGAAAAGAAGTGAATTGCCTTAGTCATCCTTAAATGATGTAAAAGAAATTGCAATATAGCTTCGACTATTATTTCATTCTCTTATCAAAACAACTAGATCATATAACTTATTCATGTGTTCAAGTAACAAAAGTAAACTCATTCATGCTATAATCAATATCTCAACACAACTAAGCATCTTTTTGCCTATCCATATACACAATTCTCATCATAGAGGTCATTTCCATATAAGAAGCACTAAAATTTTTTTGAAAATTCATAGGATTTGAAAAAGATCATGCAAATGCTAGTGTCATAATGGAAAGCAAGTAGTGCAACAGTTATTACAAGCCAAGTTTGTCAAGAGTAGTGGAAGGTACATAAAGTGCTAAGATGAAACATAAGGTATTGTAAGTACCCCCACCCCATACTTGACATCCACATTGTCCCCAATGTGAAAATCAAGCATAGAAAGGAGAAAAATACTTACAATGTAAAAGAAGTGGAAGCTCAATCCTCTGTCAGCGGTGGAGGTGGTGGATAGGGATACATCGGTGCGCTAGGATCGTAGAAGTGGCCGAACTGGTGGTAGTACAAGTCTCTCATCTGGCCGTCATAGGATGAATGCCTAGCGTTCGTCTCCTCCCTGTAATTCCTGAACTGAGTGTTCAGGGTCTCGTAGTCGGTGTGGAGAGCATGATAGTCGGTGCTGAGGCTCTGGAAGCTAGAGACTAGCTCCCTAAAGTGGCGGGGAGGGCGACGTCCTCGTCCTCTTGGAGCACGTGCAAATGAGCGGCGAGGTGGCTGCATGTCATCCTCCGTCTCCTCCTCGCCTCTACTAGTCCGGCTGGGTCCTACACCATGAGTGTCGGTGTCCATGGCATCCGTAGCATGACCGCTATGAGTGTCACTCTCAAACTCGAGCATGGTCCCCTATCCGCCATCCTCATCCTCCTCCTCGGAGTCACCTGCATCATCATCATAATAAGTAGGAGGGGAGAACTCCTCAAGCATCGACTCGAACGTCTCCTTCCAGTTTCTCTTGTTCCGAATAGTGTATTCGGACTTCCATATGATCTCAGATGGCTTCTTCTTCGGATCCTTGTGCCATGGCATGGGCACATGAAGTGTTCCTTTCCCTCGAGGAATCAAAACCTGTCGAACAACCAACCGCTGGGAGCCTAATGGAAGGGCACTCTCAGCTAGAGTGCATCCGGAGAAGTCTAATCCCATGGTCTTAGCCACATGAGTGACAAGACCTCCTGCGCAAATATCGCCCTTAGCTTTGTTGGCTATCTTTCCTAGATAGTCGGCAAGCATGGTGGCAATGTCGGGGATGGTGGTGGATGTCATGCAGTAGAGAATGAAAAGCTCGTCAGCCTTGAGCTTCTGTGGGGTCTCTGTCCGTGCAAATAAGCTCTCGCTGAGGATCCGATGTACTACCTTGAAGGAGAAGTTGTACATGCTAGTCTCCTTGGAATTTCCGGGTCGCCACTTATCTCCACCATATTCGCCCACTGAAATAGCCTCCCAAAAGTCACTAGCACGAACACATCTAGCAAAAGTGCCTGCATCTGAATAGGAGAAGCCAAACAAGTCTCCAAAAGTGTCAATGGACATAGTGTGGTTTTGGCTCATAAGGCGGAAGATGACTATCCTTTCCCTAGGATCATGCTCAAATGTACTAAGGAATTCTAGGGTGATCTCGGTGTAAGCATCCTCCCTAATCGTAGAAAACTGGGTCAGTCCAGCCCTGTCAAGCATCATGTCAACATCCTCTCGAACAAACAATGAATCTAAGTCATCTAGCACTATGTAGCGAGGAGGGGTGAATGGGCGATCTACGATACGTTCATAACGTTTCTTGTGCTTGGATAGGGGAGGGGGAAGCTTAGGGATGTTTTGAGATGGTGGTGGAGGTGGGGGAGGGGCTTTGGAAGAAGATCCCTTCTTCTTCCCCGTGTTTCTAGTTACTCTCTTAACAAGATCCATTCTGAGTCAAAAAATCGGCCTGTTCTTGGTGAAAATCGGACGATTTTTCTGGGCTGAGTCGATTTTTCTCTCGATTTCAACGATTCTCTCAATTCTGTAAAGTTCTGTTCAAGCAATCACCACATACATTCTCCTATAATGATTCCTAAGCAGATTCCTCAATCAATTCCAGCAAACAAACACTTCCTAAGCAAACTTCAATTTGAATTAGAAACTTAGGTTTTGGAAAGAAAAACCTGAATTCCTTGTGGAGGAGTCGATTGCCGTGCTTGTTGTTGCTAGATCCTTGTTCCTTGTTGAAAATGCTTCAATTTGGAGCCAAGAATCACTCAAAATGATGAAGGAATGAGGATTGTAGGTTGAGGGCGATTTTCGGCATTCTTGAGAAGGGGGAAATCGAGAGTTGTAAGTTGTGGAATGAGGAAGATCGAGTGTTGAGTCTTTATATAGATTCGAGAAACTGTGAAGAAAATCGGACGATCTATAGGGTCGATTTAATCGTCGGGGCGATTTTTCTCTGGATCTGAAGAAAATCGGACGATTTAATTCGGTGGGTCGATCTTCAGGTCGATTTTCCTTCCTGTTGTCAAAAATCGCCTTGTTCTGCTTCTGAATCGGACGATTTATTTTGGGTAACTCGATTTTTCTCTGAACACATAGGAAATCGAACGATTTAATTGGGCAGGTCGATCTCCAGGTCGATTTTTCTTCCTGTTGTCAAAAATCGCCTTGCTCTGCTCTTGAATCGGACGATTTACTTAGTGTATCTCGATTTCCTTCCTTATTCTTCATGGATCTTGAAGATTTAACTGATTTGTGCTCCCTTTTTCCATGGATCTCTCGAGTTGAACCTAATTTCCTGCGATTAATGACACGACAAACCAAGAGTGCATCGAGGAACAAATAAAAACGAAAACAAAGAAGCAAAACAATTAATCTACTCTAACTAAGTGATAAAAGGGTGAAAAATTATACTATCATGGGTTGCCTCCCAAGAAGCGCTTAATTTATCATCTTTAGCTAGACGATGTATGGTATGTGTTCAATGGAGGAGGATAGGAGCTATCTCCTCGACCGGAGCTTCCGGTGTATATTTCTTCAACCGTTGGCCATTGACCTTGAAACTTCCGCTTTGTTCACCCCATACTTCAACTGCACCATGGGGGAAAACTCGTTTAATTAAATAAGGTCCTGTCCAACGGGATTTGAGCTTACGTGGAAATAGACGCAGCCTTGAGTTGAATAGGAGGACTTGGTCTCCCTCCTTCAAGTCTTTTGGAATGATGTGCTTATCATGCCAACGCTTTGTCCGTTCCTTGTATATCTTTGCGTTCTCATACGCATTTAGCCGGATCTCATCTAGCTCATTGATGTCTAAGAGCCGCTTCTCTCCGGCTTCTTTCATGTCAAAATTGAGCCACTTGATGGCCCAATAGGCTTTGTGCTCCAACTCTACAGGAAGATGACAGGATTTACCATAGACAAGGTTATAGGGAGTAGTACCTATTGGTGTCTTGAAGGCCGTCCTGTATGCCCATAGTGCATCGTCAAGCTTCATTAACCAATCTTTTCTTGTTTTAGAGACGGTTTTCTCTAAAATTCCCTTGATCTCTCTATTGGATATTTCGACTTGTCCGCTGGTTTGCGGATGGTAAGGTGTAGCTATCTTATGGGTCACCCCATACTTAGCCAATAGAGTCTCAAATCGACGGGCCGTGAAATGCATTCCTCCGTCACTAATGATGGTTCGGGGAGTTCCGAACCTTGGGAAGATCGTTTTATTGAAGAACTTCACCACTACCATTGCATCATTAGTAGGAGAAGCGATTGCCTCTACCCATCTTGAGACATAGTCTACGGCAAGAAGTATATATTGGTTACCGCATGAAGATGGGAAAGGTCCCATAAAATCGATGCCCCATACGTCAAAGATCTCTACTTCTTGCATGTTGTTGAGAGGCATCTCATTCCTCCTGGAAATATTACCTGTCCTTTGACAAGCATCACAAGAAACAACAAACTTTTGCACATCTTTGAAAAGTGTAGGCCAATAAAAACCGGAACGAAGTACCTTAGCACAACTCTTGTGGGAACTAGCATGTCCGCCACATGGTAGAGAATGGCAATGGAGGATGACACTATCTATCTCATCTTCGGGGATGCATCTCCTGTAAATGCCATCGGGACCTCTTTTGAATAGAAGAGGCTCGTTCCAATAGAATTGCCGGACGTCACTAAAGAATTTCTTCTTTTGAGCATATGAAAGTCCGGGTGGGATCTCCTAACAAACAAGGTAATTTACAATGTCGGCGAACCATGGATCATTACCTTTTGAGATGTGTTGAAGACACTCCTCAATCTCGTGTAGCTGCTCGTCAGGGAACGAGTCGTCTATAGGAAGCTCGTCCGTCTCGCCGGTGGGTTGTGGGAGACGACTAAGATGATCGGCAACTGAGTTTTCCGATCCTTTCTTATCTCTAATCTCTATATTGAACTCTTGTAAGAGTAGGATCCACCTTAGAAGCCTTGGCTTCGCATCCTTCTTCGTGAAGAGGTATCGGATTGCGGAATGGTCCGTATAGACTATCACCTTCGCACCTACAAGATAGGAACGAAATTTCTCAAAAGCGTATACTACGGCTAAAAGTTCCTTTTCCGTAGTTGCATAATTATATTGAGCCTCATCTAGCGTTTTGCTAGCGTAGTAGATGGCATGAGTGCGACCATCTTTCTTCTGTCCAAGAACTGCTCCTATGGCGACGTCGCTTGCGTCGCACATGACCTCGAATGGAAGAGTCCAATCGGGTGGTTGAATGATTGGTGCTGAAATCAAAGCTTCTTTGATCGTGCAAAAAGCATCTAGACAATCCTTCGAAAATTCGAAAGTTGCGTCCTTCATCAAAAGATTAGTCAAGGGTTTTGAAATCTTAGAAAAATCTTTTATGAATCTCCTATAGAAGCCTGCATGTCCTAAGAAACTTCTAATTCCTTTTACCGAAGAAGGGGGAGGTAACTTCTCAATGGTTTCTGTTTTCGCTCTATCAACTTCTATTCCTCTTTGTGATACTAGATGACCTAACACAATCCCTTCGGTTACCATGAAATGACACTTTTCCCAGTTGAAGACTAAGTTAGTGTCCTCACATCTCTTAAGAACTAGTGAAAGGTTATAGAGACAATTATCAAAGGAAGAACCATATACCGAAAAATCGTTCATGAAGACTTCCATGATATTCTCTACATATTCGGAGAAGATTGCCATCATACACCTTTGGAAGGTGGCTGGAGCGTTGCATAAGCCGAATGGCATTCTTCTATAAGCAAACGTACCCCATGGGAACGTAAAAGTCGTCTTCTCTTGATCATCCGGATGAATTGGAATCTGAAAGAAACCGCTATATCCATCTAGATAACAAAAGTAAGAATGTTGGGCTAACATTTCCAACATTTGATCGATAAAAAGAAGGGGGAAGTGGTCCTTCCTTGAAGCCACGTTCAGTTTGCGGTAGTCGATACACATTCGCCACCCCGTAACTGTCCGTGTTGGGATAAGTTCGTTGTTCTTGTTGGCAACAACGGTAATGCCTCCTTTCTTGGGTACTACTTGTACTGGACTCACCCATTTGCTATCAGAAATAGGGAAGATGATACCTGCATCAAGTAGCTTAAGGATTTCTTTCTTCACGACCTCTTTCATTGCCGGGTTTAACCGTCTTTGAGGTTGGCGTGAAGGTTTGTAATCCTCTTCCATTAAAATTTTGTGCATACATAGAGAAGGCTTTATTCCTACTAAATCATCAATGGTGTAACCTAATGCTCTCCTATGTTGCTTCAAAACATGCATAAGTTTCTCTAATTCAGTTTCATTCAAATTCGCGTTGACAATGACCGGATATGTGGAATTAGTGCCAAGAAATGCGTACCTTAAATGCGTGGGAAGTGGCTTCAATTCTAACGATGGGGGTACCTTGATTGATGATGAATCTTGGCCTTCGAATGTTGTAGGAGAGGCCTCTAGAGATGGGGGTACGGCATCATTAGATTCGAGTGTGGCTGCGGAGACGTTTGGAGAATCCAGAAATTTTCCCTCTGGATCGACCTCCCCTGAAATAAATCGGTCGATTTGAGGTACGATTTTTCTTTCTGCCGAAAAAGATCGGGTTGCCTCTTCATGAATCGGTCGATTTAGTTCAGTCGGGTCGATTTTTGTTTTTGTTGTAAAAAATCAGATTGCCTTTTCATGAATCGGTCGATTTATGTCAGGCAGGTCGATTTTCTTCACAGTTTCCGGAGTCCACTCTAGTTCTTCAATTCTTGCTCCTAGTTCTTCCTCCACATCATTTAATGCTTTCACATCTTCATTGCAGTCATGTTCCACTTCTTCCTCCATGATGCTCATGCTAAGAACCTTTTGAAGAGGGTCTTTCATCAAGATCGAACTTACTACCTCTCTAGACTCTTCTTCATCAATAATTTCAAAAGCATCGTCTTTCAAGGCTGGCTCCTTGATTAAGGAGGAGAGTATGAATTCTATCTTTTCTTCACCAATATGGAAGGATAGCTGGCCGTTCTTGCAATCTACCATGCATCCGGATGTGGCAAGGAATGGTCTCCCAAGAATGATGGGAACTGGATAATCTGCAGGTATGTCAAGAACGACAAAATCTATTGGGATGTAAAACTTACCGAGCTTTACCGGAATGTCTTCTAATATTCCCACCGACTTAGTGGTGGAACGATCAGCCATGTAGAGTGTGATCTTCACCGGTCTAGGCTCTCCTAGACCAACTGCCTTGCATAGAGCGAGAGGTATGATACTCACACTCGCTCCAAGATCACAAAGAGCATCATAGGTAGCTTCTCCCAAAGTGATGGGTATGCAAAAGGATCCTGGATCACGGAGCTTGGGTGGCATGTTCTCCGTCATAGTCTTGATGAGTTCGGATGACTCCATACTCATCTTGACTTCTCCTATATCTTCCAATTTCCTCTTGTTAGAGAGGATCTCTTTGAGGAATTTCTCGTAAGCCGGCATACCTAAACTTGCATCCATAAAAGGTATGTTAATATGTAGCTTACTCATAAGTTCAACAAACTTACCAAAATGTTTATCTAGGCGTGCACGCGCTCTAGATTGAGGAAAAGGTAGAGGTGGTTTGTAAGCGGGAGGAGGAACATAGACTTCTTCCTTCTCTTTTGCTTCTCCTTCTTTTGCGGTGGTATCAACTACTTTAGGTTGAGGATCGGTAGTCGTTTTGCCACTCCTAGTAGTTATTGCCATAACCCTTCCCTTTGGGTTATCTTCCATCTTTCCGGGAAGCTTCCCTTGATCTCTTGGAACTTCTCCGGCTTTGTTGAATACTTGGTTTTCTAAAGCTTTGTGAGCTTTGTCAACCGAAGTTATATAACTCT
This sequence comes from Fagopyrum homotropicum, assembly GCA_033239125.1. Lineage (NCBI taxonomy): Eukaryota > Viridiplantae > Streptophyta > Magnoliopsida > Caryophyllales > Polygonaceae > Fagopyrum > Fagopyrum homotropicum. The sequence goes on along the minus strand of BSWB01000004.1, from coordinate 119,977,191 downwards.
CTAGCCCTTGTAGCTTGCCTAGGATCGTCTCTAGCATAGGATCGGGTTTGCTTGATCCGCTTGATTGTCCCTGGCTCGTTAAAGGAGTAGAAGAAGATGAAGATGTTAGAGCCTTTTCAGCATGAGAGTAAGGATTACCTGGACTTTGCTGATTTGACCTCCAATTGTAGTTATTTGAGTTCCGATTGTTGTTGTTATTCCAATTGGAGTTTCGGTTGTTATTGTTGTTGTTACTCCAATTGGAATTCCTATTGTCATTCCTTTGATTGTTGTCTCTTCCCATGTAGTTGGCTTCTTGCTCCTTAGTCTTTTGAAGACTTGTTTTGAGTACTTCCCTCAATTCTTTGATGTCATCTTTGAGGGAGAATATTTGTGTTTGAGCAGCTTGGTTCAACTTGGCTCCCGAATCGCCTTGATTCCTGCTATTTGAATCCACCTTCCGGTGGGAATACTTCTCAATCACTTGGGCTTGCTTCTCAATGAAGTCCCAAGCATCATCCTCTCTCATATCCATGAATGTGCCACAAGAGAGAGATTGAAGATTGAATTGTGTCTCCACATCCAATCCTTTGTAGTAGATCTCCAATAATTCCAGCTTGGAAATGCCGTGGTGTGGGCAATCCAATAAGAGATCTTGAAACCTTTCCCAAGATTGAAACAAGCTTTCATTAGGTTTCATAGAAAAAGCATTTATTTTACCTCTTAATTCCGCCGTTTTGGATGGCGGAAAGAACTTGGTGAGGAATTCCGAAGATAATTCCTCCCATGTAGCTAGCTTTGCAGCTGGAAGTGTTTGGTACCAAGCTAGAGCCTTGTCCTTCAAAGAAAAGAAGAACGGTTTGATCTTGTAATTGCTTGTAGTAGCCTTCTTCGGCTTCATAGTCTCCATGAGAATCTCAAAATTCTGCAAGTGTTGGTATGGAGATTCAGTACTTGCTCCGCCATATTGACTTTGGCGAACCATGGTGATGACTTGTGGTGAGAAGCTAAACTCTTGAATGTCTTCAGCTCCGAAATCCACACCTAGACGGCGTGGTTGCTGAATTGGATCCATCCGTTGCCCCAAAGTTCGGGGTCTATCATCGTTATTAACAGCTCGTACGTTCCTAGTTAGGATGCGAGGAACAACCCTTGGTGTTGGGGTGTTTCGAATAGGACGAAGTGATGGATCAATCTCTTCAAGTTCCGGCATGTCCGGATCAATCTCTTCATCATCGGATGAGTCATTTCGAACGGATTTAGTTGGAGTCTTGACTTTCTTCTTCTTCCTAGATTCGTTCAACTCAAACTTCATGTCCAACATCATAGCTCTTAGTTCATCAATCTGAAATTGATGACTTATTTCAGCTTCTTTTCGTGCTTTCTCACTCAACTGGAGTTGGCGTTGAGCTTCGTTCAGTTCAGCCTGGTAGTTTCTCTCATCGTTTTCAGCCATTTTCTTCTCCTTCAACTTTCTTCTCAAAGTTCTCTCCAATTCGGGATCGAAAGGAACTAGATCTTTAGTGGATCTAGTCTTTCGCATATACCTAAAGAACCTGCAAGGATCACTCAAGTAGACAAATCAAATCACAAGAGCAAGAGCTCTCAAGCTAGACAACCGAAAACAGATTTTGGTCTAGACCAAATCCCCGGCAACGGCGCCAAAAACTTGTTCGCTCAAAAAGTGTGTGCGTCAAAGTCGTAAATTTATATCTAGAACTCAAAGCAAAGCGAACCCGCAGTGTACGGATCAGCTGTAGTAAGGTAAGAATTCCAGAGTCGAACTCAGGGATTTGGTGAGAATAATTCCGATTTCAATTATCTAGCAAAAAGTGCAAAAAGCTTTTGTGATCAAATAAGAGTGAAATGATTCCAAGGATTCAAGTATCCGATTTCGGCTTTCGATTCAAGACACTTCTATAGATATAGGACAGAGTTTATATTGCCAAGATTAATTGTTCAAAGGTAGGATTCGTACGGTGAAGTTTCGAAACCTATATGACTAATCTAAAGGTTCTCTCTATAAGGGTTGTTGAGGCTGCGATATAGAAAGATCTAAAGACAAGAATTATGTTCAAACTAACTATCTAAAACTCCAGCATATGACTCTCCAAAGTAAAGAATAGCGAGCACAATTAAAAACTTAATAAAGGATGTTGAGTCTCTTTATTACCCAAATCTTGAAATCTTAATCTAATAAACGTAGAATCAGGTTTGAAGTGTCTTCATACATTCAATTAGAGAGTAAAAAGGTTAATCAAGGTTGGGATTTAGGCAAGGATTAGTTTTGGTTTAAAGATTGATTCAATTAAAGTTCGTCAGAAGAATAAATCGCCCTGTTCATAAGAAAATCGGTCGATTTTCCCCAAGAACAGCCCGATTTTCCTGTTTATCGCAAAACTAAAATCTAAACTCTCAGGGTCCTAATGTTTGAATGAGTTCAGTCTATCATTATCTAAGCCTTAATCATCAACTATTCTCCCCAGAATCACAAAGGTTTTAGCCAACCATTTTCAAAATCGAATCAAATTAATTATTGAGAGAAAAATCGCAAAGAAACCGAATCTTGAATAAAGAATTCCAATAAACTTCAAATCTGTAAACGATTGTCAAAACAACTCAATGTATCTCCTAAACAACTCAAATTCGTGTTCAAAAACAGCAAGTATTTCAATGAACAAAGAAATCTCACAACTAGAATCAAGATTAGCTTTCCGGCAAAGAGTCCTTCAATCTCCTTCCAAGAATCTTCAATTCCTCTCAAACGTGTAAAGATTTCCCGCCGCGGCCTCCTCGTTTTCGTTCCTAGGGTTCTCTTCTATAGTTTCTTGCAAGTGGGCCGTTTGGAAAAACTCTCCTCTAGCCCAAATTAATTGGGCTTTGTGTCGTCTTTTCATTTGGCCGAAAAACATAATAAATCGACCCAGTCGATTTACACACTAAACCGTTCGATTTCTTTAGGGAAAATCGTCCGATTTATGTGTAAATTGGCACGATTTTCTTCAACAGAAAGTGCTCTTCTCTTGGCTCGTCTTCTATGCTTCTCCTTTGCAATTCCTTAGCTCTTTATGAACCCTTTAAGACTCCTTTAGCATCCTTAACATCCTTAAATGTTTCTTGCTCCGCTTTTGCTTCCAATTCCACTCCAATTACCTATAATTCATCAAAAACTCGTGTAGACCTCTATTTCCGACAAATGATTGAATAGAACATAAAAGTCATACAAAATCTCTCTAATGCAAGGTAAACTGAGGAAATCTTTTGTAATATGCATGAATATGATGATACATAATTCATGTCATCACCTCGCCACCCCCGCGGATCAGTGTCACCACCCTTGCGGGTGACACCACATTCCGGAGCGCAGCTTGCGCCTTTGCCAGCGCCTAGAACGAAGATTGTCGCTGCCCCTGCGGTGAATTGCCCTAAATAAGCGAAGCCAACGCCCCTGCGCCTCAGCCTGTGTCTCACCCTGCGGAGCTGTGGAGTCAAAGAGTCAGTGTCACCGCCCCTGCGTTGACATTAGGCCGCCCCTGCGGCTCGGCATCTGAAGCGACAGAAAGATGAAGAGTCGTGCGTTTGAAGAACATTAAAGATCCGCCCCTGCGGAATTGCCAGGCTGCCCCTGCGGCCACGAAGAACTTCAAGCGTTTCTGCCAAAACCGCCCCTGCGGTCCTGAAGGCCGCCCCTGCGGTTCAACGACAAAGACTTTACTCCGGTTGTTTGTACCACCTTTATGGCGTTAAAGGTGGCTGTTTTGGCCGGTCATTTACGCCCATTTAGTGTCATTTGTAGTATAAATCCATGGTTGATTGCTAGAATCATCCATCAATTTCCCATTTTTATTCTCTCTTGCTTCCTTTGTAATGAGCTTCTAGTTTCCTTGCTACATTGGGTTGATTTGAAGTTGCTTTATTACTTTGGTTGTAAGTACCTTTCTAATATAAGTTTTATTCCGTAATGCTTTGTGTTTCTTAATCTTATTTGTCTAAATTGCATGTTTTATTATCACTTAAGATTGATCACCTTAGGTTCTAAAGTACATGCAAAGAACTAGGATTAATAGATTCCGGGTTCGGGTCTTTAATCTAGTAGTAACCTTCAAGTAATAACGGGTTGTAATTGCTTAAAGGAAAAGAAACACAAATATAAAGATTAGTTTAATGGTTTTAATCGTCTCTTTATATCCATTAGTCTGTGTTTGAAAGCTAACTTGTGACTTGTTCTTGTAGGTTTACGGAACACTAACTTGTTAAGTTGTGTTGATGCCAGTTGGCTCAACACATACATATGATCAAGACGGGAGCATTACTTTAAAACTTGTAAAAAGGAACTCACCAAAGTAGTAATAGCATCCTAAGAATCAACCTAGTGTAGATTCACTCATCATTATACTCATTCTATTACTCGTTTTCTAGTTTTGTGAGCAGCAATTCATCCAAACCCCCTCCCCCTTTGTTATTTTATTCGATAATCAATAATTGAATTTATTAAAAATATCACCAAACTCTGTTGGGTTCGACCCTTACTTAATCGCTATACTTGTTCTAGTGTTAAGTCGGGATTTATTTTGATAAGATAAATACGACCTTAGGAAAAGTTCTTGTCAAATTTTGGCGCCGTTGCCGGGGAGTTTAGTTTTATTTTTATTTCATTTTTATTGATTATTGGTTTGGACCATTTTTATGGTTTAAACCCGTGCTACTAACTCCGGTTTTGTTCCCTTTGATCCAGAAATTGAAATGACACACATCCGGCGACGTAGACAACAACAACTTCAACAAGAAATGGTTGATCGTACTCTTCGCCAACTCACTCAGCCGACTTTGTCTCAACACCCTCTTGCGGTTACTATACCGGCATTAGGGGAGGGAATCAACTTCGAGCTCAAGCCGAGTCTCATTCACTTCCTCCCATCTTTCCATTGGTTAAGTGGTGAAGACCCCATCAAACACCTTATGAAGTTCCATACCGTGTGTATGAGCATGAAGCCGGCCAACATTATCGAAGAACAAATCAAGATGAGGGAATTCGGCTTCACACTCAAGGATGCAGCGGACGATTGGTACTACCACCTTCCGTCCGGGAGCATCGACACTTGGGAGAATCTCCACAAGGCGTTTTTTGGAGAAATACTTCCCAGCCAAGAAGGCCAATAGCTTGAAGAAAGCTATAAGCAACAACGAGCAAGAGGCGGACAAGACTCTCTATGAGTACTTTGAGCGGTTTGCACGCCTCCGATCCAGCTACCCTTTCCATGGATATTCAACTAAGTATCTAGTCTTGTACTTGTACAATGGCTTGCTTGACACCGAAAGGAGGATCGTCGATGCGGCTTGTGGAGTTAATATTCTTAACTCTACCCCTGACCTTGCTTTTGAAAAGATACAGGAACTAGCGGAAGGAACCCGAAACTTTGGAAGGACTTCTTCCAAGAGAGGTGTTATGCTGTGAATTCCGGGAAGAGTGAGATCTCCAATGAGCTTGCTGAACTGAAGGAGATGGTGAAGAGATTAACACTTATGGGAACCCCACAACAGCTAAAGGCATGTGGAGTTTGTGTTGACCCATATCACCCAACGGGCATGTGTCCCCAAGTGCAGGATGACGATGTAGAGGTGAATGCAGTAGGTTACGGACAGCCACAGCAGCAAAGGCCTAGGAACGATCCTTATGCGCAAAATTTCATGACAAACTGGCGTGACCAATAGAACTTTCGTTGGAGTGATCAACAAAACCAACAACAGCAGCCCCGACAAGGTAAGTATCAATCAACTGAGGATATGTTGCAGGTTTTGACTAAGAATTTTGCTACTCATGTCCAAACAACAGAATCCAACATCAAGAACCTTGAAAAACAAGTTGGGCAAATGGCAGAGGCCATAACAAGGATCAAAGCTAGATCCTCCGGAGGATTGCCTACCCCAAGGAAAATGTTAGTGCCCTAACATTAAGGAGTGGGAAGCAAATCCAACCGAAACCAGCAAAAGAATTACAAGACAAACCCTCTGACGAGTTTTCCGCACCCACAGCCGCCCCTGCGGCTGCAACTGCACCTAGTTCTGAGCAGACACCGCCCTTGCGGCTGGATGTCCCCGCCCCTGCGGTGACATCCCCTGGCACCCCCTGCGCCTGCACTCTGGCACCCCTGCGGAAAACTCGACAGAGAGTTCTGCTGAGCTGGATTCTTATATCCGACCTGAGTTTCCACCACTGTACTCAGAGAAACCTCCAGCTCCTTTTCCTGAGGCACTAAAGGAGAGAAGAATCATTGAGAACAAGGATCTCTTTGAAACCTTCTCCAAATGCGAGGTAAACATCCATCTCCTTAAGGTAGTGAAGAGTATTCCTAAATATGCTCGTTTTTTGAAGGAACTTTGCACTATTAAGAGGAATCAGAAGCTGAAGGGGAAACAAAAAGTACAAGTAAGTGAACATGTCTCCGCCGTTTTCCAACGAAGGATGCCCAAGAAGTGCAGCGATCCGGGCATGGTAAGTATCCCTTGTGTCATTGGGGAAACCCGTTTTGACAAAACCATGCTTGACCTTGTAGCGCAACTTGCTGATAGATCTAATGTGTACCCGAAAGGGATAATTGAAGATGTATTAGTAATGGTAAACAACCTAATCTTTCCTGCTGATTTTTTTGTAATGGATATGGAAAATGACTCGCATGCTGCACCGATATTGTTAGGTAGACCATTCCTGAAAACTGCTAGGACTAAAATTGATTATGTTCGTGGCAAACTAACCATGGAGTTTGATGGTGAACTAGTGGAATTTGACATCTATGATGCAATGAAGTTTCCTAGTGATGATCACTCTTTATGTGTTATTGACATTGTTGAACCTTTTGTGCAAGATGTGTTTGATATTTCTGACATTGATGAATTAAAAAATATAATTGAACGTGATATTGATGATCACAATTCAGAATATGCATTAACATCCAGCATGAAAGAAGTCCTAGCCCAGTTAGATGGGTATAAGAGGTTACCTATCTCCACATTGGCCATTGGGCCCACTTTACTAACCCCAAGCGAGAAGCTTGTTCCATCTATAGGGCAGGCACCGGAAATATAGTTGAAAGACCTTCCATCCCACCTCAAGTACGTTTTCCTTGGGGACAACAATACCTTGCTGGTGATCATCTCCAACAAATTGACTACCGGTCAAGAAGGCAAGTTGGTAAAAGTGTTAAAATAACACAAGACGGCCCTTGGATGGATAATTGTGGACATCAAGGGGATAAGTCCATCCACTTGCATGCATAGGATCTTACTTGAGGAGAATGTGAAACCATCTAGGCAACCGCAACGAAGGTTGAATCCGCCGATGATGGATGTGGTCAAGAAGAAGGTGTTTAAACTCCTCCAAGCGGATATGATCTTTCCTATTTCGGATAACACTTGGGTTAGTCCAACCCAAGTAGTTCCAAAGAAAGGAGGTATCACAATGGTGGAAAATCAACAAGGAGAGATGGTCCCGAGTAAAACGCAAACCGGATGGAGAGTTTGCATTGACTACCGCAAACTCAACAAGGTAACACGTAAAGACCATTTCCCATTGCCTTTTATTGACCAAATGTTGGAACGTCTTGCAGGTCATCCATACTACTGTTTCCTTGATGGATATTCGGGTTACTTCCAAATAGCCATTGCACCGGAACATCAAGAATAGACGACGTTCACTTGCCCATTTGGCACTTTTGCGTACCGCAGAATGCCATTTGGACTTTGCAACGCCCCCGGCACCTTCTAACAGTGCATGATAAGTATTTTCTCCGAGTACATAGAAAATTTATTGAATTCTTCATGGATGATTTTACCGTCCATGGAGACAATTTTGATGCATGTCTAGGACATTTGAAACTAGTTCTTGAAAAATGTGTTGAAACCAATTTAGTTCTTAATTCGGAAAAATCCCATTTCACGGTAGAACACGGAATTGTGCTTAGACATGTAATATCCTCAAAAGGGATAGAGGTAGATAAGGCAAAGGTTGATGTAATTCAAAGTTTACCTTATCCTACTAACATTCGGGAAATCCGATCTTTTCTTGGTCATGCAGGTTTCTACCGACGGTTTATCAAAGACTTCTCAAAGATCTCGGCACCCTTATGTGAATTGCTCAAGAAAGACGTCACCTTCATAGTGGATGAAAGTTGCAAGAAAGCTTTCGACACTTTGAAGGCATGTCTCACCAGCGCACCAATCATCCGTTCTCCGGATTGGGAGAAACCTTTCGAAATCATGTGTGATGCCAGCAACTACGCGGTAGGAGTTGTCTTAGGACAGAAGGATGGATGAGCCTCACACGTGATCCATTATGCGTCTATGACACTCAATGGAGCGCAAATGAATTACTCTACCACCGAGAAGGACATGCTAGCGGTGGTTTTTGCTCTTGAGAAATTCAGACAGTACCTTCTTGGGGTGAAGGTAATTATTTTTACTGACCATGCAGCTCTTAGGTATCTCATGGCGAAGAAGGAGGCAACGCCACGATTGATTCGGTGGGTGCTCCTTCTAAGTGAGTTCAACCTAGAGATACGGGACAAGAAGGGGGCTGAGAACCTGGTGGCCGATCATTTGAGCATGCTAGTGAAGGAAGAGGAAGATCCAACCAAAGGAAAGGAGATAGCTGGAAGTTTTCCAGACGACACCTTCTACACAACCCTCTGTTGTGTAACCGCCCCCGCGCCTCAAGAGTCCTGCCCCTGCGGAATTAACGACAAAGGTTTGTCTTAAGCTCCAATCTTTTAAACCTTGGTTTGCTGACATTGTGAACTTCATTGTTAGGAATGAGTACCCTCCAGACTTCACCAAGGCACAACGAGAGAAGGTGAAGGCTGAATCTCGACACTACATTTGGAACGACCCCTACCTTTGGAAGCATTGTAGTGACCAAGTAATCCGCCGTTGAATTCCGGATAACGAGGTACAATATGTCTTAACTTTTTGTCATTCCGAAGCATGTGGGGGGCACTTTGGGGCAAACAAAACTGCAAGAGAAGTTTTGGATGCCGGTTTCTTTTGGCCACTCATTTTTAGAGACGCTTTTGTGTTCTACAAAGTGTGTGATAGATGCCAAAGGGTAGGAAACATTTCAAGGAGACATGAAATGCCCCAAACCTCTCTTATATTCTGCGAAATATTTGATGTTTAGGGAATTGATTTCATGGGGCATTTTCCTACTTCATTTGGGCATACATATATATTACTTGCGGTGGACTATGTTTCCAAGTGGGTGGAAGCAAAGGCCACCAAAATTGATGATTCAAAAGTGGTTGCAGCTTTCCTTAAGGAAAATATTTTTGCAAGATTTGGAATTCCGAAAGCCTTAATCAGTGATAGGGGTACCCATTTTTGCAACAAGACGATCACGGCCCTTCTTAAGAAGTACCACGTCCACCAACAAGTGTCCACGGCATATCATCCACAAATAAATGGCCAAGCTGAGGTATCTAACCGGGAAATTAAGACCATCCTCAAAAAAACGATCTCTCCCGGAAGGAAGGATTGGAGTGCAAGGCTAAACGACGCTCTATGGCATATCGGACAGCCTACAAGACTCCTATAGGGATGTCTCCCTTCAGGCTTGTGTTTGGCAAGGCTTGCCACCTTCCGGTGGAGCTAGAGCACAAAGCTTGGTGGGCGGTGAAGAAATGCATATGAATGTAGAAGAAGTGGGAGAATTCCGGAAACTCCAATTACAAGAGTTGGAGGAATTGAGATTAGATGCGTATGACCATGCCACTGCATACAAAGAAAAAACCAAAGCATGGCATGACCGAAACATTCTCCGGAAGGACTTCAAGGTTGGAAATAAGGTACTTCTCATTCAATCTCGTTTAAAGCTCTTTGCATGTAAGCTGCGTTCAAGGTGGACGGGGCCGTTCGTGATAGCCAAAGTATACCCTCACGGCGTTGTGGATCTCTATGATCCCCAAACGCACAAGGTGTTCAAGGTAAACGGACAAAGGCTAAAGCCCTACCTTGAAGGAGTAAAGAACGATCCGATTGACGAGATGGTGTTGGAGGAGGCCCAATCAGAGAAGTAGAGTCCTTACGTCGAGCCAACGACGTAAAACAAAGGCGCTGCTCGGGAGGCAACCCGAAGGAATAAGAAGAGGAGCCTCAGTCAAGCCATCCGCCCCTGTGGCTAAGTTCTCCGCCCCTGCGGTGACACACTTGCCCAGCGCCGCCCCTGGCGCTGGGCCTGCGTCTGCAAAGCCCTTGCCCCTGCCCCCGTGGTGACATTCATGCGCCCCTGCGGCGGCCACCCTTGACACGCATTCTCAGCGCCGCCCCCGGCACTGAACCTGCGTCTTCCTCTCCCTTGTCACCGCCCCCGCGGTGGCAAGTCCCCGCCCCTGCGGTTTTACCTAGAAAAGACTCTAAAAATGGAAATTCCAAAAATACCTTACACCTACTTCACCAACCCTTCTCCTCCCTCACTTCTCTCCCGACCTTAAATTCACAAGAGCACCACGCCCCTGCGCCCTCACCGGAACTCTCACAAGACCCTCCCTCACACCCCTGCGCCACCTCATCAGCACCACCACAACCAGCCCCGACGCCCCTGTGCCACTTTCCCCCCGCTCCTTACCAACACCTCACTCAATCTCTCAAAACCCTAATCCTACAACCCTTCTCCCCCTCATACTCTCTTCCCTCCACTACTCACCACCTCCGGCGACGTCTCCACCAACAAGAAGCCAAAAAAACGCTCCTCAACTCCACCACCTCCATCGTTGTCAGAAATCGCTCTCAAAAATTCTCCCGCCCCTGCTCCTGCAAGTTTACGCCCCAACGCCTGCAACAGCCGCCCCTACGGAAATAGCAACAGAGGGTTCGTCTCTTTCTCCAATTTTTGAAATTTCTAATTTCTTTACTTGGTCAATTGCAAGAAATGGAACCCCAAAGGAAATACAAGTTGTCAGAGGCTGAGAAGGTGCGGTATAGGATTGTGCAGGATCGGGTTGTGTATGCAACTCGGTTTTTGCACGTTCCTACTTTGGAAAAATTGGGCATGTTGGAGAGCATGCAGGCATTTCTCACCAACGCTGGGCTCGGTGAATTTCTGGACATGAACGCTCCAACGTACCCCCATCTCAGTCGCCAATTCATCGCCACCTTCACCATGGAGAAGGAGGACCATGTTTGTGTTGGACTTTCATTCAAGTTCAACAAGAGAAAGTATACACTGGACTACACCCAACTGCAGGAGGCATTTGGGGTGACTATTTACGCCTCCGAGAACTGGTGGGAACCCGTTCCGACACCCAACCTGTGCGAGTTTTGGCAGGCCGCCACCGGATCCGAGTTTCATGCCGGGGGTGAGTATTCCAACAAACTCACTCACCCCTGCTTGAGGCTCATCTCCAAGATCTTCATGAGTGTCTTATGTGGACACAAGGAGGAGAAAAAGGTTGCTCTCAAGGACCTTCCACTGTTGTACCCCTTCCTTCCCATGAATGACAAGGTGCCGGATTGGCCATACCTCTTCCTTACCGCTTTGAAGCGGATTAGGAAGAATGAGCCATGTGCATTGTGGGCAGTGGAGTGATCTCCTTGATCGCTTCACAGGTGATGGACCTTTCCGACTTAGAGGATGGGTTGGAGGCCCCACTATACACGGAGGGGATGCTGAGGAGGTGCAAGCTCCTCAAGAGAGATGGGGAGAATTTCTTTTGGCTCTCATTGGCAGATGGGAGCCACATCACATACCTCCCCCGTCCGCTTCCACTTGGAGACGAGCTTTCCGAGCTATACATACCGGCTGACCCTTTCGTGCCGAGACGGCCTCAGGTGGCCATTGTTGAGAGATACGTTTCGAGCTCCAACTGGGCTCCTGTTGATGACCACATGCCCATACCGAATGGTGAGGAGATGCCTACTACAACACCGGATGACGGTCCGGCCATGGAGATCCTCCAGGCTCAGATGGCTGCCTTGACTACTCAGCATCAGGCATGGCAGACCGAGTACCAGCAGACCATGCTTAAGCAGCAGCAGGCGTGGCAGTCCAGCTTCGCCTCCTCTATGACCACCCATTTTGACCGCCGGAAGGATGCTTGGCAGGCGGCTCAGCAACAACAACTCGAGGCTTAGCAGTTGGCTTGGCAAGCCGGCTTTGGGACCTCATTTCGGCAGAGGATGGATGCTCAACAAGCCCGCATCGACACACTCTACCGCCAGTAAGAGCACTTCTTCAGCCACTTCTCATACCCACCGGAGGAGGGTCTGGATGGTCCAGCCGGACCATCCCACTAGTGGTATCATCATTTTTCCCTTTCCCACATTTATCTTTGCTTCATTTTCCACTTTGAGGGCAAAGTGTGCTTCAAGTATGGGGGAGGGAATTATTATTGTTTGTATAGTTGCTTAAGTTGTTTTTTACTGTAGTTCTTATGAGTTGAAATTCAATTTGATATTCATATAAAAAAAGAAAAAAAAAAGAAAAAGAAAAGGCCAAAGAAAATAGAAAAAGGCATGAAAATCCTTGGATAAACCGAAAACCCGAAAGGGCGGTTTAGGCAAAAAGAAGGTAGTCCGACCAACCTTAGGTTGGTGCAAACTGGACTTGAGGGATGTGAGTTCCAAGTAAGATCATCAAAGAAAAGAAGAAGAGTGGCAAGGTGAAAACCCAAAAGGGCACCTTGGCAAAATGAGCGGCACCGAGTGTAGGTTCCCTTTCCGACGTTTGGCGGCATAAGAAGGTGAGTCATAAGGAGGTTGTTCGGGTAGGTCACTCTTGGAGCAATAAGGATGGTAGCTTTCTCACCTTTTTCTCACATTTTCTCTCTTTTTCCTTCTTTCCTTCTTGGTTTTTCTCTTCCATTGTCTATGCCTCTTACCCATGCTTCCAGAGGCCTTTGAGTCTAAAAACTATTGTCATGTGTTTTACTCGGGACGAGTAAAAGGTCCAAGTATGGGGGAGTTTGATACGTGATGGAATCACTATCTTTTAGGTTAGTTTTTAGAGTCTTTTTAGCACAACAGTGTCGTTTTATGCTACTAACTCCTTGGTCTAGAAGAAGAAGAAGACTAAAAGAAGATAAAAGAAGAGTTATAAGCACTTGGGAGTTGAAGATCATTCACGAAGCAAAGCTTATGTTGCCTCACCACCCCCGCAGATCAGTGTCACCACCCCTACGGGTGACACCACATTCCGGAGCGCAGCCTGCGCCTTCGCCAGCGCCAAGAACAAAGACTGTCGTCGTCCCTGTGCCACTCCTTGGCGCCCCTGCGGTGACTTGCCCTAAAGAAGCGAAGCCAGCGCCCCTGCGCCTCAGCCTATGTCTCACACTGCGGAGTTGTGGAGCCAAAGAGTCAGTGTCACCGCCCCTGCGTTGACACTGGGCCGACCCTACGGCTCGGCATCTGAAGCGACAGAAAGATGAAGAGTCAGGCGTTTGAAGAACATTAAAGATCTGCCCCTGCGGAATTGTCAGGTCGCCCCTGCGGCCACGAAGAAATTCAAGCGATTCTGCCTAAACCGCCCCTGCGGTCCTGAAGGCTGCCCCTGCGGTTCAACGACTGAGACTTTACTCCAGCTGTTTACACCACCTTTATGGCATTAAAGGTTGTTGTTTTGGCCGGCCATTTACTCCCATTTAGTGTCATTTGTAGTATAAATAGACCCATGGCTGATTGCTAGAATCATCCATCAATTTCCCATTTTTATTCTCTCTTGCTTCCTTTGTAATGAGCTTTTAGTTTCCTTGCTACATTGGGTTGATTTGAAGCTGCTTTATTACTATGGTTGTAAGTACCTTTCTAATATAAGTTTTATTCCGTAATGCTTTGTGTTTCTTAATCTTATTTGTCTAAATTGCATGTTTTATTATCACTTAAGATTGATCACCTTAGGTTCTAAAGTACATGCAAAGAACTAGGATTAATAGATTCCGGGTTCGGGTCTTTAATCTAGTAGTGACCTTCAAGTAATAACGGTTGTAATTGCTTAAAGGAAAAGAAACAAAAATATAAAGATTAGTTTAATGGTTTTAATCTTCTCTTTATATCCCTTAGTCTTTGTTTGAAACTAACTTGTGACTTGTTCTTGTAGGTTTACGAAACACTAACTTGTTAAGTTGTGTTGATGCCGGTTGGCTCAACACATACATATGATCAAGACGGGAGCATTATTTTAAAACTTGTAGAAAGGAACTCACCAAAGTAGTAATAGCATGCTAAGAATCAACCTAGTGTAGATTCACTCATCATCATCATATTCATTCTATTACTCATTTTCTAGTTTTGTGTGCATCTATTCATCCAAACCCTCCCCCCCCCCTTGTTACTTTATTCGATAATCAATAATTGAATTTAATAAAAATATCACCAAACTCTCTTGGGTTCGACCCTTACTTAATCGCTATACTTGTTCTAGTATTAAGTCGGGATTTATTTTGATAAGATAAAAACGACCTTAGGAAAAGTTCTTGTCAACCAGCCTAAGCCATACGGCGTTTGTCCAAGGGGCAACGATAGTGTCCTATCATCTAACTACAAGGTCTGCTACTCTAATATGATACTAGTGTACCATACGTATAAATATATAGGTATATATAACTATATAGAATTCATGCTACTACTATAATCATAACAAGTCCAGAAACAACTTACAATCCAACATAAAACTTTAAATCTAGTAAACTAGGTTGCCGAGATCCGTGGAGGTAGTGGTGGTCCCGTACATTCTATCCCAACCCGATTATGCTCATGGTTTTGAAAACAAAATTCATTTTTAAAAGTTCGGAACCCTTGCGGTTTCTGTTTATTTGTTTATTCGGCATTTTTTAAGATAGCGAGTGCCGTTGTTGCCAACCTGGGGCTCTGATACCATATTGTAACACCCCAAATCCTGGAGGACTCGGAATGCCACGAGCTGGGACATCACAATGGGTCCCGGCCCTTAGCCTAACAACAACTTCATCGGACCTTACAACAAGGCACAAATAAAAAGGCAAAATAACATAATTTTATTCCATGAGCGAAAACGAAAGTACAAAACTCAAAACAATCCAGCCAAGTTTCAAAACTAGAATAAAACAACATCAGTCTCAAAGACATGAAATAAGATAAACAGTCTCGTCCTATAATGCACGGAACTCCGGCTGCCCACTACCGCCGGATCACTCGATCGCCTCTCTGACCTACAAGGCATATACAAGGCGGTATAATACTGTTAGCTAACATTCTATGCATAAATATAAAGGTAAAAGAACAAACACACATAACATACACAACCAACATGCAACACTCAACTCGTTTATTATCTTTAGTTAGGTGATATGCCATTACTAATGATACTTATTTTGTGACACGAGGGATTCCCAAACTTCACCCCTGTCCCCATTTACCAACGAGGAATGGTACTAATGCATCTGACCGTCTACATGCCTGGGCTGGTCGCAGAGAACCTCCTAGCTCTCACAAGAGCTAGGCAGTGATGTCACGACCCGTTATCATACACTTGGGTCAATTATGTAAAATAATTAAGTCGGCCTAATCCAGTTTCGTTGTTATTTTAACTAGCAAACACTACTCATACATATTACACTCATACAAGAAGCCAGCTAAGTAAGTCCGTGGACTTACCAGTCTCCAAGAGCAACCGATCACCACACTCTCAAGTTCCCTCGGGAAAACACGCAACGCCTGTTCAAGACAAGGCACACGGATCAAACAACACTCTAGTCAACTAGAAATCCTTACACTCTTAGGCTCAACATCCTCACAAGAATCACAACTCAAGATAGATCAACCCTCTAGCCAACTAGAAGTCCTTAGACTTCTAGTGCTCACAATCCTCACCACTCATAAACATACAAGATACATGATACTCTCAGCCCATTTCCTTAAAGGCTTCCAACATAACAATCCTAAGAGTTCATGCCACAATATCACCACCAACATACCCTCAACTCTCACAAGATAACCCTAAGGGTCAAGCCATTACTTGGCATTCCATAGCACCTATGTTAAGCCATCCTAACATGCTACTAAGATGGTTCAAGATCAAGGAAGCGGAAAGGGAAGAAAGGAACAAGAGATCGGAGGCTTACTGGTGTAGAAACCGTCCCTACGGTGTCAAGACGCCACCCCTGCGGTGTGCAGGACCCAGAGTCCGCCCCCGGGGTTTACAGTACCCACCCCCACGGCTCACAGGATCCGCCCCCACGGCTGTAGTCCAGAAACGTCGACTCTTCCGTTCTTCGATGTACAGCAGCCTTCTTATTGCCTCCTTTGATGCTGTGAATGTCTCTTAGCTCCCAACACAAGATCATAGCCTTTCTCCATAGTCTAAGCATGCAAGGACATAAGAAGACTCTCTTGAGTGAATCCATGGATCTCACTCTTCAAAGGTACAAGAAGGAAAAAGGAAGAAGAAGAGAAGAAGGAGAAGAAAAGAACTTACTCTGGATCACGTCTCAGTAGTCCAACCTTTGTGTGACAACATCAAGAGGAGAGAAACACTAAGGTGGAGGATGAAGGTGAAGGAGATGAGGAAGAAGGAAGGAGAGTAGAGAAAGTAACGTGAAAAGGAATGAAGGAGGAAGATAAGGCTGCATAAATGGGAGGAGACCAAAGGTCAAGAAGCCAAAGAATCACCCCTAATAATGTGTCGGCATAAAGGAGTTAGGAGATGAAAGGTCGGACGGAAAAGGCACCTAACTCCCGCTCTAACATGTCACCGCCCCCGCGGAACGTCCAAGCCGCGGCCGCGGTCGTGGGCCTTCTAAGCCGCAAGGGCGGTAGCCCTTGCTCAAGGCTTCTAACGCCTCTCGTAAACGGAACCAAAATTCCGGGCGTTACAGTTGTTTTCGAGTATGTTTATATATTTTGATAAATTTATTTTTGGGTATAATTGTGATATTATTTAGGTAATCGGATTTTTGGGTAATAGGTTAGAAAGTAAGGATGTTGGGAATTCCTTTTTTTGATTGATGTGACATGTGAGAAAGTACAACATGTCACATCCGATGGGTTGCCAAACTTTGCCTTCTTTTTGTAATATATTTCTTCTACACTATTTTATAGGGGGTCAAAATACCAATCCCAAATACTAGGGATCTTCTTTCTCAATTGATTTGCTTAAAAGGGCTAGTTTGTCCATTTTGGCATTAATAAATGAATTTCCGCTATTTATAATGAAGACGATAGTTATCCTTTAGCAAAGTCGATAATTGTCCTTTAACCGATCCGAATGCGGTTTTATCCCATTCTCTAAACTTCTTAAAATTGGAATAATAATTCTGAGATATTGTATTGATAATTATTCCGCAACTTTCTCGAAAAACGTGTATTCCTAAGCCGTCTTTTTGAGCTGCTAAGAAACGAAATAGCGACTCTTGTTGTGTTTTGTCTTTCTATGTTATTTGAAATCTAGAGCATATCCGATGTCCTGATCATTTCTCCCAACTACAATTTTATTAATTGAAGCTCCCAAATGCTCCAAATAACACCGGAGGGTAAAAGTTATTACCCGGAGGAAAAAGTAAAAATTTCCCCATCAGTCCAAATTTACGCCAAAATCATAACGGTGGAATTCATACTCGTCACTACAGACTATTCGAGAGTTATGGATCAATTGCTATCGATGATTAAATTAATCACCTTTATTAGGATTCAAAAATCCTAGCTTTTACAGACATGACTTCTTGTCAATGCAACACCAGCGACTTCTATCCGCCGCACCATCGGCTCTTGACCGCCGCCCCTACGGCCTTGCGCCCTTGCGGTTGTCCTTTGGCGCGCCCACGGTCGAAGATCTGTTGAAGTGCAGTTTTCTTCTCCGGCGCTATTGTGCGCGAACAGAAAGTGGAAGAGGCGATGTGCTGCTCGAGATAGGCGTGGGAGGATCGCCTATCTAGCGCGACCTAGAGCTCGCAAAGCTCTCAACACCGGTGTTAAAGCCGACTTCCATGGCGTGCAAGGGAGGATCGCCAGCTACTTCTGTGGTTTGAGGTTGGTGTCGAAGGCGAGGACAGCATGGTTGCGTGCAGAAGGAGGAGGCGTCACCTGTTGTTGCGTACGGGAGGGAGAGTTGGAGGCGGCGTCTGGTGACCTGAGGAGGAAAGGAGCAACGGTTGTACGAGGAAGGAGGGATGAAGCTGTTAGGGTTACGTGAGAGAGTGTATGCAAGGAATAAAGGGCTGAGTGCTCTTGGGCCCAGATGACTGTCATAACGGGCCCATATGGTATGGTTCATGGGCTGAAACTTGGCTTTTCATATTGGATAAAACTCTAACAACAAATTAAGAATAGCTAGATCGGTTTTGCGTACTTTATGTGAGTAGAGTCCTCACATAGATTAATAGAAATGTTGAAGAACTCGGTGTCACATAAAATGAAAAAATGACGAAAAAGTCCAAACCAGTCGAGTTCCGATTTGTCTCGGAATTAAATGAAAATTAAATTTTCGGATGTTACATACGTCGCCCATGTCGCTAGCGTAAGTCAAGGCACTGATCTTAATCATTAGTCACGTCGCTAGCAATTGTAGTGAATACCGGAGCTTGGCCAAGACCGGATCACTTGTGTGTTTCACCGTGCTTAGTTAGAGTCGGTGCTTGTATAAGAAATGGCACCGAGTTTGAAGGCTTTCTAGGCTCGGGTCGCAGACCTTATTAAAATTGTAAATGGTTGCATTAACATGAACGGAAAAATGTTGCATGTGGGCATGGTTAAGATTATATTCATTACTAAACCGATGGACGGCCCGAAAGAAGAAACGGACTTCCGGTGATGTCAAGAGTAAGAGCACGGTAAGAAACACAACGTTCGGTGACTCGTGATGATCCGTCGGCGTTCCGATAACAGTGGAACGAAGGTTAAACCAAAAGGCTATAAAACAAAAATAATTTATACCAAGATGAAGAGAACAAGATAAGAACTTGATGGTACAAACGGAATTGAAATCGGGCTAAGGACCAAAGATTTGTAAACGATTGAAGATGAATCTAAAACTCTCGACTTTCTTGCGTGACTTTTGCAATTGAAATTCAATTGTGAAGAGATGAAGATGATCTGCAGCATCCGCCTTCTAGTTCTATTTATCAGTAAGTTGTGTATATATTTATTTTATATATAAATATATAATAATGTTTATCGAGAATAAATAATTGAAATGCGGATATATTTTTCCACCTTCACACTTAATAAAACTGAAATATAAAATCCGGAATATTATCACGATAATTATTCCGTCCCTTTTTCGAAAAATTGACATTCCTAAGCCAAATTTCTTAGCCGCTAAGAACGGAATAGTGACTCCTTTATCTATTTTGCTTTTCATGTTTTTTCACATATAGGGATATCCGATATCATGATCATCAACTACAACTTTATTATTTGGAGTCCTCAAATTCCACAATTATACCAATGGGTGAAAATTATTTCCTAAAAGAAAAAAGTATTTTTTTCCGCAAGGCCAATTCCACGCCAAAAACTCAACAGTGGAAGTCTTGCTCGTCAATTCCACATCGTTTGCATGTTAATCCTATGTTACTATCGATGATTAAGTTTAATCCGCCTTAATCATCATTAATCAGGATTCGAAAGTCCTAACTTTTACAAGTAAGGAATTCAGGGAGCTTCCCTAGGCCTTGTTAAGCTCGGGCAACAAAGAAGTCTGTTGCATTTTTCCTTGTTAGAAGGAAATTTTCAAGAATTTGCTTGATGGCTTGTTGTGGTGGGTTCTCTACGTCGGCGGTATTGCTATACTTGAAGTTTGGATGGTCTTTCTATCCGGAATTGTAAAAGATCATACTTCTGTTTAAATTAGGATTGAGATATTTGTATTACGTGCTCCCTCATGAAGTTCACTTCCTCCTCCGATTGTCCTAGGATGGTACACTTGTCGAGATGGAGCAAATTTGGGCATTGAGATATTTGTAGTACGTGCTCCCTCATGGTTCACTTCCTCCTCCGATTGTCCTAGGATGGTACACTTGTTGAGATGGAGCAAATTTGGGCTTCATGGTCAGGAAGACCACAAAGCTAGCATAAGGTGTGGCATCATCTACCTTGATATAGGATTCGATTGGAGTGACAACCTCTACGGATTTTATTATAACTTCTTTGAGATCAGAAGGTTTGTTAGCATGCTCACCCAATTCATCAAGTAAATCTCATACCTCATCAATAGACATAGTCGTAAGTCTTCCACATGTAAAAGTGCCAAACGTATGTGGTGTGGACTCATTCACTCCTTGGTAAAAAAAATATTGGGACAAAACAATTATGGATTGCCTATGAGCGGGACATTGACACATTAGGCCCTTAAACCTTTCTCAAACTTCTTAAACAGTTTCCCTTCTAGTCATTTTAAAGCTAGTAATTGTTATATATTACTAATGGATGACTAACTCTAACTAATCTACCCCCTCTCTAGTTTTCTAAGCAAAGGTCAAATTACTCTCAATATTGAAAAACCAAAATTTGGTATTGTGAGAATCAAATACATTACTTTTCATTCAAACTTCGTCCTAGCCGTCGGGCAAAAAGATCTTGACGTCGGGCTCGTGTGGACAAAGTAGAGAAGCCACACACTCGGGGTTTTCGTTCTCTTTTGTTCCTCTCCGAATGGATCCAGTTCACGCATCAAAATATATGTATTATAAACGATATTGATTCTATTAATTATGCATGATGATCCTAGAATTAGATGTTCATATTAGATCCGTAAATACATCCAGTTTCTCATCAACATAATTTTTTTAATCAATAAAATTGATATATAAAGACAAAGAAGCTCTCATGAAAACTATGGTGATTTGCATGCAAGTAAATTTTAAGTAATATTTATAGGTCATTTATTAAAATATAGCATATGATCATCATGTTGTAAATTTGTTATTACCGGGCTTACATGTATATATTAATTAATCTTTATACATATTTTAAACAAATTAATTTGTATACATTTAACCACCAGCATTGCACAAAATAACACACATTTATAATTGTAGTAGATTATTACCATGGTAGTGTTAAATTATTTATTAGGGCTTAAATAAGCAAGGTTGTCAAAAGAATTTTTAAATTAGTGGTGCATGACACAACATGATAAACTAATTAATATAGAAAAAATTAAGGTAAAATTAATGAAATGACAATGTGCTAAATGTAATTAGAGTTTTGCGACGAATTAGGTTCTCCTTTTTATTCTGTCATTTATCACCATGAATTCTAACATAACGACAAATTTATAATTTTTTTCGTACGACACGAGTACTAAACTAATATTGATTATTTTATCATCAAAATTTGGTTAAAACAACCTGTAAAATATAAAAATATCAAACTAGTTACAAGTTTGAGTGGAGCATAATAATCCCAGGAATGAAGAGAGAGAAGTGGAGCACGCATGATCCGCATGACATGAGCGACCCATATGGTTAATCGAAATGAATATGTTATGTATGTATCATGTATGGCGTCTATGCCCATGCCAGCTAATTCCCTTAAAAAGAAAAATAAATAAATTAATTTGGATAAAAATAGTACTGCAAGTACTTGGAAAGATTTAAAATTAATATGTAATTAAATGGAGCGAACCCACCTCTGTAATGCCACCATTTGACCGCTTAGGGGAAGGTGAAGGGCATGACAGAGACGTGGTGCCTCTGAACAAGACGATTCACAGGTACTCTCGTACGATTAGTTTTTTATTTTTAGTGTTTTTTCGTATTATTTTCGGAGGATTCCAACTGCCCACTATTTAAAAAAGGGTCAGTAATTCCATGGAGATCTGCGTCGTCTCCGTTGAATCTTTCACTGTACCAGTCCAGTCTTCTGTGTCCTCTGGCTCGATGATTACAGTTTGTTTTCTTTTTTAGAAAAAGAAAAACCAAAACCAAAACCAAAACCAAATTGAGTTGGGTTTTACTGTCACTAGTGAAGAACTGCAGGCGGGCAGGTTACATAAATAGACAAAAAGGGAGAAATTTCACAGCCATAGGTTCCCAATCAAATAATCCTCTTTATCTCTCTTGAGAGGAGTGGTCAGTGGTGGGTCTATCATCTTTCTTTTTCTTTTCTCATATTGCTTTCTTACTATATATCAGTTGGGGCTGCTGCTTAATTGTTTCCCCCCTTTGCTCTTTCGTTCTCTTTTCTTCTGTCCAGTAGCAGGTGGGGTTTTGAAATTGAGGGCAGCAAGAAGAGAGAGACCGAGTTTTAGGTGCTTCTGTACTTCCATTCATTGATGCTCTGCATTCAATTGCTCTTTGTTGCATTCAATTGCTCTGCGGCTTCTTCCTGCAGAGAACCCACTTGTGTTCTTCGCGAGTTTCGATGCGTTTGATGTCAAGGAGGTAATTTTTACAATTTCTTCTTCAAGGGTTGTGTTTTTTTTTTTGGGAATGATTTGTCAATTTTGGTTTCTAGGGTTTTAATTGACTGTTTTTTGCAGGAGTTGTTGTGGTGTAAAGTGTTTTGGAGGATTTCACATCATAGATCAGTTCACATCCATCTTTCTCTTTTACAGCAGAGTTGTTCACTTGATAAACCCCTTCAAAACCCCATTGATTTCTCACTAAAAAAAGCTTCTGCTTCTTCCAAATCACAGAAACCCCAAAAGAAAGAACCAACTTTGACCGGTCCTTTAAAGATGCCTGGGCCTTGTACGCAGCTTCTTACCGAAAATTCTCCTTACTACAACACCAAACCAAACAAAAACCAAAGAATTTACAACTCCACTAGAAAGATTCGAGTGATCTGCTATGATCCGGAGGCAACAGATTCATCTTCTGACGAAGAAGAAACCCATCAGAGAAGGGAGCCATCTGGGATGACAAAACGCGTCGTTCGCGAAATCAAGCTTCCTATGCATTCCCCTGAAATGAACAAAAGCGAGGTCTCATTCCAGGACAGCAACAATGGAGGCAGAGTAAAGAGGGTTTTAAGCAAACCCATGAAAAAACCATGCGGGTCTACCAACAAGTATAAGGGTGTTAGGCAAAGGAAGTGGGGGAAATGGGCGGCTGAGATTCGCCATCCTCTTAAGGGTGTTAGAATCTGGTTGGGTACATACAACACTGCTGAAGAAGCTTCTGAAGCTTACCAGCTTAAGAAAATCGAGTTGGACAGTCTTGTTAAAGCAGACAAGACCCCAATTCCGACACCGACTTGTAGCAACTCGAACCTGTCTACCGGTTTGGAGGATTCCGAGAGCATGCTTTCGAATTACAGCGTGGAGAGGGTTTGCGAGAACATTGTTGGCGAAGAAGGCGAAATGTTGGACGATTTGGTGTGGATGGGTGGAGAAGATCTCAAGTTGCAAATGGATCTTGATTCATTGTTTGTGAATGACTATGGGCAGGTCTTTGATGATCTGAATCTGTTGAGCTCGCTTCCGACATGTGAGTTTGATGGTTTTGATGAGGGTGATGAGCTTCCCAGCTTCGATTTCGAGCTTGGTATGGAAGAGCTGTCTTGGATTGAAGAACCCCCCCTAAACATGGGCTGCTGCCCACAAGTTTTGCAGAGTTTATAATCATGAGTAGCATAGTTTACTTTAGTAGAATGTGTTGAAGAACATGAGAGGTGTAGTTTCTTCTTCAAGTTTTTGTTATGTGTGTTGAGAGAGGTAAGAGATTAGGGGGCCATTGGGTTTTCCTTTGCTGTTAAGAGCAGTCCATTGGTATCTGCCTTGTGAGTTTGAAGAGTGTAAGTTGTGATATGATACTAAGATATGATATTTGATGAAGTTATGTATGAATTCCTTGGCACAGTCTAGAATAGTTGAGTAGTGAGGGATAAAGGTTGCACCACCATATTCTTATTCTGTTCCCTCTATAGAGTACTTTATAAGCAAAGTTGAATCTTAATTTTCTCTAATTAATAAAAAATGAATTTTAAAGCCGCCTTGATGGGGCACAAAATCTCACAGGTGGAGCCTCTAAAAATCACACACCTGGTATTTGTAGATTTTTGTGGCATGAAAAGTGAGAAGTGATGAATGTTAGGTGGGGGAAGGTTTCTGTGACAGCAACGTGGATTTACATTTTGTGTATTGACTTGTGACTTTGAAATGTGCCCCGCTTTCATTGGAACAAATCGGAATTGTTTCAGGTACAATCCCACATGCTAATATGAAACAATCACATTCACTATGTACTATAACCAATTCTTTTTGTTTTTGTATTGCTAACACAATTCGGATAGGGGCAACCCATTCCATTTTTCGTGAGAAGTAAACGCTTGCTACATCATCAATGGAAGAAAGCACTGTAAGATGCATTGCTTGCAGTATTATATCAGAACTAATCGAATGAAGGGGATTTCTTCTAGTTTGTATCTAGAACTCTTTGAAGCTAATAATAGATAGTTAGATCCTAAGGCTATACCCTGGGACGGAGAGTAGACTATTTACAGCCGAACTTCGTAAACATATCCTCGTGTCAATCTTTTACATTCCGCACTATATTTTGCTATTGTGACTAACTTTGTTTTTTCAGAAACACGAAGTCAAGGCTCTTGAAAGTTGTTTCAAAGCCCTTGAAATCAAAGTTTCACTAAGAACACAGATTAAGGCCCTTGAAAGGAGTTTCAAGGGCTTGAGATTTGTTTTGCGAAAAGTTCTCATACTCTATTCAACCCCCTTCTAGAGTATCTTTAACTTATTTATTTCACCTACCGGTTCTTCAATTGGTATCAGAGCTAGACTCACGTTTATTGATTTATCCATCAGTGAGACTAATCATGAATCCTGTAGGTGATGGTGGATTTGCTCAAGGAAGATCCTCATCTCGACCAACACTCTTCTGTGGCAACAACTTTGCTCATTGAAGAACACTCATGCGTATGTTCATTATTGACCAGGACATGGAGCTTTGGAGCATCATTCAAAATGGACCTAAAGTTCCAATGGCAATGGTTGAAGGTGTCCAAGTCCAAAAGAAGGTAGATGACTTCACACAGGCTGACTTGGACAGTGTGTCAAAGAATTACAAAGTAATGAACCTACTATAATGTGGATTAGATGCAAATGAATTCAACCGCATCTCATCATGCAAAAATGCTAAAGAAATATAGGACAAGCTTGTTGTCAATTACGAAGGAACAAGTCAAGTCAGGGAAACAAATATTAGCATCTTTCTCAGACAATACGAGATATTCAAGATGAATCCAAATGAAACAGTCAAAGAAATGTTCACCAGATTCACTGAGATCGTGAACAACTTGGACTCACTAGGAAAGATCTTCACAAATGAAGAGAAAGTGAGGAAGGTTCTAAGGAGCCTACCTAAAGTCAAGTGGGGACCAAAGATGACTGCTATTGAAGAAGCTCAGAATCTCACAATTCTTTCTCTTGAGGACCTACTTGGAAAACTCATCACACATGAAATGGTTCTTGGTGAAGAAGATGGAGAACTCCCATCCAACTCCAAAAATTTGGCATTAAAATCAAGAAGAGATGAATTACCATCTAATGAAGAGGATAGTGATGACGATGATGAAGAAGATACAATCGCCATGATTTCTAAGGGTCTCGCAAGAATTCTTAAGATTAAGAAACAATCTACTAATAGAGATTATCCACGAGAATCAAAAACCCTGGGTAAGTTTTCAAAATCTAATAAGAAAACGAGAATATTAACTTGTTTTGAATGTGGTGAAACAGATCATCTTGTGAAGGATTGTCCACAAAAGAAGAAGACCAACTTCAAGAAAAATGATCGAAAGAAGAAAGCTATGGTTGTTTCATGGAGTGATTCAGAATCAACAAATGAATCAGAAGACGAAAAACAACAAGCAAACTTGTGTCTCATGGCCGATCATGAAGAAGATTCAAATCTATATGTTGACAATGTGGTAAGTACAATTATGTCTCAAGCTGAAATTGACCTGAATCAATTCCTTAAAGATATTATCATATGTGATAAGGAAAATAAAATAAGGATAAATTCTTTAAAAGAAAAGCTTCTTGAACAAAAAAAACAACTAAGTGAAATGTCTTTGGAAATTGAAAATCTTAACACAGAAAATTTTTTAAAGCCTATTTATAGTATTTTGATTCTCAAATAACCATCCCATCAGATCCCATAATGTTCATTTTGTCCATAAGATGATCTTCAGTTTTTTAATTTTGAATTTTAAAAGTATCTATTTTTTAAATTTCTTAAATATCGATAATTTTGTATCTTAAATGTATCTATTTTTTAAGTTTTCTTATATATCGATTTTGCTTCCTATAATTACCTAACTTTATGTTTTCAACTAACTAACCATTAGATGATTTTTAGTTTTAAAATTTGTATTTTAAAATTATCTAATTTTTAAGTTTTCTCAAATATTGATTAGAAGATATCAATAACCGGAGATTTTTAAGTGATCTATATATCTATATATCTACTAAATTAGTCTATGGATTGTTGATTTAATACGCTCAGAATTCGGTATTTAAGCCAAATAACCATATATTACTAAACTTCCACTCCTCTAAATTATTTATTTCTAAGCCTATTTATTTTTACTAACATTATTGACCAAAACCATCACATTTGATGATTTAAAGCTTTAACTTTTTACTTTTAAAATCATCTATTTTTAAGGGTTCTTATAAAATTATTTATTTTTAAGCCTATACATCTATATATACTAAAGAAAATAAATTCTCATTAAAAAAATAAATTCGAAATAAATCATTTATATTAAACAACTTAAATTAATTTAAGTGAATATTACGCTCCCATGACTCTTATCCCCCAATTCAAGCCTTTTTATTTGTATTTCTTGTAAAAAATTTCAAATTTTAATTGATATTAAGGATTTTATTAAAATTATATATGTATGTATATATATTAAAATTCAATCATGACCTCATATTTTCCTAAAATATTTTAGGCAATTTTGGTAACTAGGCCTTTTTGAAAAACATTAGTAGTAACTAGCCTTTTTAATATTTCAATTAAGTAAATATACCCCAACCTTTTGTATTTATTCTCAAACTCTACACACTCTTCTCTCAAGGGGTACATTTACTAAATACAAAACTTGAAAAGCCTAGTAAACCAAATTGTTTCAAATTATTTTTTAGCGGGACGGGACGGAACGACCTTAAGTCCTAGCGGGATGAAGAAGTTAAGGTTCATCCCGTCCCGAATATATATATTAAAATTCAATCATGACCTCTTATTTTCCTAAAATATTTTTTAGCGGGACGGGACGACCTTAAGTCCTAGCGGGATGAAGACGTTAAGGTGCATAACATGGGTATTGCTACCGTGAACGGGACGGGCGAAGCGGCATGAAGAATTTAAGGTTCACCCCGTCCCGAATATTTATTAGCGGGATGAAATTGCTATTTTTTATGAAATTTTGTCGGGATCAGAAAGGGGTCAGAACAAGGACAATATCGGGATTTGTTCGCACCCCTATTTATATATAATAAAAATACCCGTGCACGGCACGAGTACTAAACTAGTTTTAATTGTGTCAATGGCTATAAAGATATTTTTGGAATCCAAAGAAGCAGTATTGTAAAAGATAAAATATATAAATTTATTATCAATAAAAGTGTTAACGTGGACTTTATAAACACTTGTAATCAACATATTTTATCAATTTTTTAAGAGACATAAAATTTCTGTTTATCTTTTAGCAGTGTAGATCATTAAATATTCGATTAGAAACATAATTTAAGCCTTTGTACGTAGAAGTTACATGGTAATTTTAGATATTTTTATTCATAATTATTTTAAATGGTATAATTATTTACCGATTAAGGAGATAATGCATGACGCCGTTTTTGGAGTGTACGCAAAGTGCATACCTTAGGTTTCAGTTGAATATGCTTACAAAATCTGTTTTCACCTCACCATATATATACTGTCAGTAAAATATATAATAAATGAAACTTATCTTAATTGTTCGTCGATTTCCATCTATATCTTGAAAGAAAAGTATAATCGAATATGTATTTTGATTGGTTCACGTAAGCTAAACGACGTCCGCATCCTCAAGTTATAAATACCATCCAATGCCACAATTCTTACTCACTTTCAATCAACTACAAAACACAATCATATCGAAAATGAGTGCTAGCTCAATAATCACAGCAATCGTTGGAAAGATGATCCTAACAACTGAAAGGATGGCTTGCGGTCGGGAATACAGGGTGCGGGACATATCCCAAGCTGACTTGGGTCGGCTGCAAATCCAGTTGGCCGAGTCGGAGATGCCGGGCCTCATGGCTTGTCGTTCAGAGTTTGGACCCTCGCAGCCTCTACGTGGCACTAAGATCACCGGTTGTCTCCACCTGACCGCCCCAGCAGCGGTGCTTGTGGAGACCCTCACAACCCTCGGAGCCAGCGTGAGGTGGTGCTCCTCTGACGAATTCTCGACTGAGGACCACGTTGCTGCTGCCGTTGCCCGCGATTCAGCTGCCGTCTTTGCATGGAAAGGTCAATCACCCCAAGTACGTACCTTTTTAATTAGTATATACTACTCTTCTTATTGTCGATCAATTTTAGAAGTAACTGTTGTCGGCGTGCAATAACTAATGCGAATGGTTAATATATAGGAATACTGGTGGTCAGTGGACAAGGCACTAGACTGGGGCCAACAAGGTGGACCTGACTTTCTGATTGATGACGCCGGATATGCGACTCTATTCATCCATGAGGGAGTGAGGGCGGAAGAGGAACCGCAGAGGTGCGAGAAGTTGCTTGCGGATCCGTATCTGCTACAAGCGGTAAGAAACGCCGTCAAGGCAAACCCAAGAAGGTTTAGTAAGACCAAAGATAGAGTGGTTGGTGTATCCATTCAGACTAGCAGCGGCATTAGGAAGATTCTACGGTTGCAGGACGATGGTACACTTTTGTTCCCTGCTATCAATGTCAGTGGTGCTGCCGCATCCACTAGCCAGGTGTGTAATTAAATGAAGTTCTCGATCGATGATATTTTCAAACAAAATATCATATAGGTATTAACTTTCTTAATTTTCTCATTAATTGTGTCTAGCTTGATGATATCCATGGGGTGCATCAGTCGGCGCTTGACGGCCTCATGAGAGCCCTTGATCATGTCACTCTTGTGGGTAAAGTCGCGGTGGTTGTTGGCTATGGAAACGTCGGAAAGGGTTGTGCAATGGGTCTTAAGGGTGTTGGTGCTCGTGTATTTGTGGCTGAGTCCAACCCTTTGCGCGCCTTGCAAGCAACCATGGACGGGTTCAGTGTCCGTAACTTTGAGAACGTTGTGTCGGAAGGCGACCTTTTTATTACCGCTACTGGGAATAGAGAAGTCGTCACGGTCCAACACATGCAGCGGATGAAGAACAATGCCGTTGTTGGAAACTTGGGCCAATTTGGGAACGAGATCGACTTTGAAGGGCTTACCAAGTTTTCGGGTATCAAAAGAACAACAATCAAGCCGCTTCTTATTGATAGATTTGTGTTCCAAGAGTGTAACAAGAGCATCATCGTTCTTGCGGAGGGTAGGACATTTAACTTTGCATCTGCACCTGGCCAACCAAGCTTTGTAAGGTCTCTCTCCTTCACCACCCATGTGATGGCCCTACTTGAGCTTTTGGTCAAGAGAAAGTCCTGCAAGTATGAGAGGAAATTGTACTTGCTTCCTAGGCAACTAGATGAGAAAGTTGCAAGGTTGCACCTTGGCCAACTCGGAGCCGAACTAACCCGACTCACTAGTGAGCAAGAGACTTATGTCGTTTCCCCGGCTATGGGTCTCTACAATCTCGACGCCTGAGGTTCAGTACTGAAAGTGTAGATATATATGAGGCCTAGCCATCCATGAGTCGTTCTCACACTTACGACTTTTTCCCTTCTTTCTTTCTTTCCAATAAGAGCTAGGTTGAGACCAATCTACACATTCTTATAAATAAGGATATGATGTGTGTAATCAAGTTCGGTTATAAATAATACCATCCATTTATCCAGTCATTCATTCACACACACACACACATATATATATATATATATATATATATATATATATATATATATATATATATATATTACCTTGACTCATTTGCCGACCAAGATTGACTTAGTGGAGGCAACCACACAACTATAATCACCATTGCTGCAGCTTTCCATTCTACCATGGCCAGCCTGTCTGCACGCGGGATTACCTCTACACAAAGTCAGCTACGGATTAAAGTAGAAAGTGAGAATCCAACTAGGAGTGTGCATACGGTCCGAATTACGGTCCGGTCCGAACCGTAAACCTGTCTGACACAGTGAGTCTAGGCCATGGACCGGACCGGACTGGACCGTTGAACAGTAAATTATGGTCCGGTCCAAATGTTCCGGACCGTAAACCCATCTAACGCAGCGAGTCTAGGCCCATGGATCGGACTGGACCGTTTGAGCAATACATTATGGTCCAGTCCAAATTTTTTTTAAAAAGGAGCCCAAATCGGTCCAAATTTTAAATAGTTCAAACGGTCCGGACCGTTTGGACAATTTAAAATTTTGACCGATTTAGGCTATTTTTTTTAAAAAAATTAAAATTTCTTGATAGCATATGAGATTGAGCATTTTTGGTTGAACTATCCTTTCATTCAAATCAACAATCAGGCATATCCCAATGAGATGGAACTTCTGCACCCTCTAGTTACTATGAACTTTGATCAACTGGAAGAACTTCAATGTCTCAACTTGTGAGGCTTGATTGCACATCAGCTCATCTCATGCACTCAATCTGTTGGATTAGAATATCAGATTATCATGTATCAGATGAGATACCGGCTGAATTCTTTCAACTGTATCAATGAAATTCTCCAAATATTAGCGAGAACCTGGTGATCTACAATAATACAATATTATCTTCTATCATCAACAATGAACGATCATCACAATCTGATTATGAAGTGTCGTTGACAATTATAATTGCTCGTCCACTGCATCATCCTTTTTGGTTATGTTGTTTAAGCGTATCCAATGTTGGGTACATACAAGTGCTTGTACCGTTTTATACAAAACACCAAATAAAATTAACATAGTAAAAAATTCAAATATTTAGACTTTAAATAGCAAATATTTACTTGATGAGTCAAACTACTTCTATATTCTGAAAGGTGGCGAACTCCTGTTCTAAACGCAGATTCAGATGGAACAATAGAACACGGAATGACTAGCACGTCACGTGCCATTCATGCAACAATGAGATATCTAGAACCATTCACTTTCCACCAATGCAATATATCCACATTTTTCTTTTCACGACTTTCATTCAGATATTGATCAAATTCAGATCTTGAAAGCTCATCACGGTCTAACATTCTACTCTCCACATCTTCATTTATTTCCTCTAATCAAATTGAGTCGTCATTTTCATCAATAGTTGTTGCATTCGAATGTGACCTAGTTTCTTGATTTTCCAAAGGAGAATAACGAAGTTTATATATTCATCAAACAAGTTGTAAGCAACATCTTTAACGGTTTTCCACCTAGTCGAGACATCAACAATCAATGACCGTTTGCACTCAATCTTCAAGTTATCAGCTATAACTCAAAAAGCCGCTAATCTAGGAGAAGAACCCCTAACATACTTGACTGCAGCTCGAACCTTCTCCACATAATCATCACACTCTTTGATACCATCTTGAATAATTAGATTAATAATATGTGTCACACATTTCATATGCAAATGATTCCCCTTAAGAATGCAACCATTATCTTTTAAAATATTCTTAAGGTAATTGCATGCCACATCATTCGAAGATGCATCATCAACAACCACTATAAGAAGTTTACTTGACAATCCCCAATAACTTAAACAATCATCAAGTGCCCTACCTATAGCCTCCCCCTTATAACTGGAAATTAGACAAAAAATGATAATCCTTTTCTGTAATTTCCCGTCATCATCAATAAAATGGACAACGATACACATATAGTTATCCCTTGCCAACGAAGTCCATGTTTTTGTCGTCAAACTCACACTCTGAGACGACTTTCCTAGATATTCTTTCATCTTCTCTCGTCTTTCACATATAAAAAAATTCTCTTGTTATTGTAGTGCATGAAGGCATTGAAAATGAAGGGCAGGCGGCAAAAAATGCTTCTCGTAGGCCATCTTTCTCTACGGCTCTAAAAGGCATCTCCTCCCTAACAATCATTTCTACCACTTTTTCCCTAATATGTTTCTCATCAAAGGACCAATTTTACTTCTCAACCTATCATCCATATTGGGGAGAGTGAGGGAAGTTTGATTACCTTTGTTTTCCGATTCTTCTCACACCGATAAAAATGATTTCGAACATTTTTTGTACCATTATTGTTCAAGTCACATGCATAGATGTTCCCATAATAATTGCATTTGGCCTTGAGGAGTATATTGTCATCATAAAACTCCGTATAGCCAACCCAATATTCTTTTCTAGTGGCTCTTCGTTGGGAGACTGGATTGGATCGACTTTGTCCCCGTGATGAGCCATCTTCTGTTGTATGTCCAACTAATGCCTCACGCCCCATGCCATCATCACCCAAAGCATCCTCAAAGGATTCTAGATATTCACGTGATGGCTTGAGATATTCTCTTGTGTTGAGAGTTACTCTTGGTGAGCTAGAACTTGCCATCTATTCAGTTGCAAATAGCAACTCAAATCAGAAGATATACACAAAACTTACAGCGGAAGCTAAAAATATTAATGCTCGATTTTTAGCCTTCACTGCCCCCACGGTGAAGGGGGCCTCCCCTGGGGCCAACCGCGGCCGCGGCAGCCGACCTTGCGGATGACTCCCGATTGCGCCGATCTGTTTTTTTCGTTTTTATTTCCTTTCTTTCTTAGAAGATCTGATCTTCTAGCTTATCGGCCGCCTTTTTGATAGCATGTATTATAGTCCATATTTTGGGGCTGATTTAGACGTTTTATCTTCAATAATCTGCATGTATGGATGTATAATATGTGATTATATTGTTGTTTCATTTACCTTTACGGGAATCGAGGTCTACACCTAGTTTCGTTGTAAATGTAGGTAAAATGACACGTTTTGGACTAAAATGGAGCTAAGGAGTCATTAGAGCTACATTCTGGAGCTTAAGGATGAGCTAAAGAAGCCTAGAATTAATAAAGAAGATTTACTTTGGACCAGATTCGAGAGATTTTACATTCAGTTGAGATTCACCTCGGTCAGCTACAGTGTCACCTCGACCGAGGTGATCTTGAGGAGCGTCCCGACCGAGGCGAATACCCTGCCGCCGGCGAGATCCATATTTTTGGCTAAGAGCTTTTATTTTTGGAAAGAAGATATTCTATATTTTTGGGCTGGAATCTGGAAGGAAGATATTATTTTTGGGAGATCTATTTTAGAGATATGGATATATTTTATAGGAAATTATCTTTTTAAGATATTATTATCATTGGAAGATAATTCTCCTATATAAAGGGTTGGATTTTCCACAATTCAGCCATCCGGATATAGTCGGATCTTCTACACACCTGATTAGGGAGATTTCTGGAGTATTTTCTGGAAGCTTTAAAGAAAGGATTGAAGATCAAGGAAGGAAGGATTCATAGTTTGGAGTTAGCTTTTGAGGGAGTTTGTAAGACTTTCTTAGATTCCCTTTTGGTTTGTTGTCTTGTTAGATTTGTGATTTAAGGAACGCTGATTTGTTGTTATTTGATTCAATTATTGAGACCTTTTTCTTAAGGTTTTCGTGTTTGAATATTGATTCCCTTTTCCATATATTTGATTATTGTCATCATGATGATTGTTGGCTAAGTTTCTTATGCGATTCTAGGGTGATTGGCTGAAAGTTGTGGGAAAGACGATGATAGAATGATCTTAATCCCAGCAGGACCCTGAAAGCTCGAGTCGTTAACCTTAACCCTAGAGTACCTCGCTCAGTCGATGAACATCTCGGCCGGGGTGGAACTTGACTGAACGAGGTGAACCTTTTCTGATCCGAAACTGAGAGTTAAGAGTTCTAGTTTGCCAAATCCTATCCTTATTATACCTTTCCCGGTTCAATGCAAGCCTAGGATGAGACTTACCCGGTAATTCCTTTGTTTGTTTACCCAAGATCATGAGTGTAGGTAATAAAGGTTTATCCTTTATTGGGGTTTGAGTGTTCCTTCATCCCATCTTTGTGAGTTAGTCTGAGACTTACCCGGTAAAGGTTGATTCTATTCCCTTAGTTGGAGTGTTAGTTTGAGATTATAGTTCCTTTCCTTAGTACCTTGAGACTTATCCGGTAATAGGAGCTTTGGTTTAAGATAGTGAGTAGTGAGACTTAACCGGTAATCTATTCCCACCTTAGAAACACCTTTCCTTCGCAAACCTCAGCTTTGTCTGCCTTATCCTTTGAGATCTTGAGTCGGAACCACAACTATATGCTTTAATCCCTAGATCCGCATTTCCCCTTATTTGACTTTATATCATCTTTGATTACTTTAATTGATTTTGGTTAATTGCAATACTGACAACCAATTATGTGCTTTGTTTCACCTAAGTCCCTGTGATGGACCCCTGGAATTCTTGCTTTTTATTACAATTGACCCGTACACTACGGGTTCGCATATTTGTTCAAGCATACTTCTTGGGTTATAAATTTAAAGCTTGCACACACCGTTTGGAGCGAACACCTTTTCTTCTATCTTCTAACCCTACTTGACCTTCCTTTATCTTTTCCCAACCATTCCCTATATATTCCCGTCTTCTCTTCCGTTTCTCTCTTCTTCCTTACGTTTTCTTCAACCTTGAACTAGTTGCAGCCTTTCCCTTGCTACCTTCTGGAGAATGTGTAAGTTTTCTTCTCTTTGATCTTCCTTACGTTCTTGAGCCTGATGCATGCCTCTTCCTTCTTTCTTTCTTCTGTTCCTTTCTCGTTTCTTCTTCTTCTTCTTCTTCTTCTTCTTCTTCTTCACATGAATCAAGATTGAGTCTTGATTCTTGTTTGTCTTCCGTTATTGATACGTATATATTTCCAGGCTCCTTTGGTTGTGATTTATGTGTGTGAATCAAGGAATCAAGCTTTAGTCTCCTTGTTGTGATGTTGTTGTCAAAAGAAGCCCCGACAACGCTTCTTTCAGTGCACCGCCCCCGCGGCTGCACTCTATCGCCCCTGCGGATTTACCCAACAACAGCCCCGCACCTCGTGTCATCCGCCCCTGCGGTTTCCTATGTACTAGTTCCCGTCTTTGGTGAGTTGCTTCCTTCCTTATTTCCTCGTTCCTTTTTCATGAGCTGAGTGTTGATGTTGTTCCTTGGGATACCTATTAGACTAGGGATCGTATCCCTAGTTAGATGGAGATCTCTTAGAGATCGTTGGGACTAGAAGTTGTAGACTTCTAGCTTTCGGTTCATTTCTGATTTGATGTGCCTTGTTTGAGTAGACATTCATTCTTTCCTTCGGGAGACTGAGTTGTAGCGGAAACTTGTGTTTACCTTCGAGTGAGGTAAATCCCTTGGATTTACTTAGCTACGTTTGTGTATTGGTTTGACCGTATTGGTTGTGTTTGTGTTGTTGTTTATCGTTATAACGGAAAACCGGACTATGCTGATCTTATACCTTAATTGGCCCAAGTGTATTATAACCGGGCGGTGACCGCTTGTCCAGTTCAAATTGTGGAAACTGGGAGGTGCTCTTGTGACCAATCCATAGGTAAATGAGGGATGCATCGCCCTATTCCTATTGATGAAAGGGGACGATGGTGAGATCATGGTGATTCTCGTGTGACAATATAAGTTGAATTATAATGAAAGATAATGACCGGTTGTGTGTGAGCATGCTATGTGTTTACTTTCTTATGTGTGTTTGCGACGTTAATGTCTTTCCGATATCTAGAATGTTAGCTAACGGTTTATACCGTTGTTGTAGACGCCCTGCAGGTTAGAGATGTTGTTGAGTGATCGGACGGGTGTGGTCAGCTGGGGTTCTTGTACATTATAGGACGGGATCGGGTTTTGTATTTCTGTTGTTGTCTTTCAGTTTGTTGTTGAACTCGGATGCGAGTCATTTGCTTCCCTTTTGTTAAACCTTTGGATTTTAGAAGTTATGGTTTTCATTTATTTGTGCCTTATTGCAAGATTCAATTTTATTGTTGTTACTCTAAGGATCGGGAACCATTGTGAGGTCCTAACCCGTAACACTTAGAGCTCCTAGAACTTGAGGTGTTACAACAGCAGAAGGTAAAAATTTTCTTACTGAAGAAGCTAAAAGTTTTAGTACAGTAGAAGCTAAAAAAATTTACAGTCTACCATCAACAAACTCAACACATAAAATTTATAGACTATGCCTGATTATGTAATCTTTGTATTTCATATCTTAGCCACTACAAAGCATTATACCTATGCTTAAATTTTGGGGGTACTTATCCAACATCTTGAAATACAAGCAAAGCACTAAGCTCTCATCATATTCATATTAGCAACTATACTTTATTTCCTGTGATCATTATATGATCTCTATTGACATAAATAATAATAGCATTTCTTATAAAAATTATTCTTTTAAGTTTGAAATGATATGGACTCAAAGAAAAAAACTGTTAACAAATTGTCAAAAATATATGGAGAAACTAGTTCTCATGCTCTCATATGTATAACCTTATTAAAAAAATAAAGAGTCAAATTTGCTAAGTAGCCCTTTTTGAGATTTCCCTCTACTAACTAGGACCATAACATTTTTCACTTAAGTAAATGTACCTTTTTTTTACTGTTTAAATTTCCCAAACCTAGTCGTGACTATTGCAACCTCTACATCTCCTTTTCGATCTCTTCTCATGCACACCAACTCCCGTTGTTCATTGATTCTGCTCTTTTTGGCTCAAATTCTATGAACTCGGGATGCTACGGGCTAGGACCTCACAATGCTATGAGAAGGGATAG
Organism: Fagopyrum homotropicum; assembly: GCA_033239125.1. Lineage (NCBI taxonomy): Eukaryota > Viridiplantae > Streptophyta > Magnoliopsida > Caryophyllales > Polygonaceae > Fagopyrum > Fagopyrum homotropicum. Next base: position 119,940,391 of record BSWB01000004.1, on the reverse strand, counting down.
AGAAGACTCTTAGCCGAGTGTCAAAACTATACAATGGATTCTGACCCTAGCTTGACAACAAGTTCACTGGATCTTGCAACAAGGCACAAATAAATATAAAACCAACACAGATAAAATTGAAATATCATAAACCAAAGTATATACAAGACTCTTAGCCGAGTGTCAAAACTATACAATCAGTAACCGTACATACGAAAACTTGTATCCCAACCTAGCATGTACGGGAAACCCTGTTGATTCCTCCAACCGGATCACTCAGCCGCCTTCCTATCATGCACAACATCTACAACAACATTGAATAAACTATTAGCTAACATACTATGTATTCGAATAACAATAATAGCGCATACACACACATAAGCAATACTAAACACATAGCATGCTCACAATGAAGCCGGTTATTATATTTCATTAAGTGATTCACTTTACTAATTCAACTTAGGTTGCCACACGAGGAGCCTCCAAACCTCGCCTTTGTCCCCGTGTACCTACAAGGTGTGGTTTGATGTATCTCCCCGTCTACTTATCAGTGCTGGTGGCAGAGAACCTCCCAACTCTAGACAGAGTTGGGCAGCGATGTCATTGCCCGGCTATAATACACTTGGGCCAATTAATACATAAGGCCATCCTAGTCTAGTTATGGTTACAATAACACACACCACTATTACATTCAAACTAATACACAAAAGTCAGTTAAGTAAGCACAATGGACTTACCTGTATCCAGGTATCCCAGCTATCAATCAACTCTCAGATTTCTATAGGAATATACTCCATGCCTGATAAATCAAGGCACATATATCAACCGTTGACCACAGAAGGCGTTCATTACAATATAAATCTTAAACCACTAGCTGACATTCCAACTAGTGATACTAGGTCTCAACCTATCATGATTCTACTAGGAAGCCACAAGGACAAAAAGAAAGGTCAAACATACCAAGAGCTTGGTACGTTTTGAGGTAAGGCGCAATTGAGGGAAAGGAAGGGCGCAGAGGCGACAGAAAGCTCCGGAGTCCACGACTGTGGTAGTCGCAGGCGCAGAGGAGGGGACAACGTTGAATGAGCGGGGGCGGCAAGGAGCAGGCGCGGGTGCGGCCTCCCAAAAGAACACGACTCTTTCTTTGCTTTTGACAGTTTCTTCACTCGAACCACCACTCTTGTTCTGATGACACTAAGGGCAACCTTAGATTCACCAATATATAGACAAAACGCTAAAAGATCACAAAGGAAAGAAGACTCCCCTTGATTGGTTCATAATCAAGGAAAGAAGAAGAAAAAGAAGAGAAAAAGATAAGATATCTTACTACTATTCTCACATTGTGCAGAAAAGGAATCCCAAGCTGCAACTACTTGCCAGCTATCCACGACAACCACTCAACAACAACATCACTTGACTTGGAAGAAAATGGAGGAAGAGAGAAGAAGGAAAGAAGATCCATGTGGAAGAAAGAGAGAAAAGATGAATGTGAGAAAGGAAGGAACGGTATTAGCAATGGGTTCCCAAAACCCTAAGGACGAGGTTAAATCGAAAACTTAAGAGGGAAGTAAAACAAAAGAAAGTCGGCCTTCACCTCTAATTCACCGTGACCACATCCCATCTTGGTTGCGCCTGCGGTGTCGCAACCGTGGGCATGACGAGGCGCAGTCGCGGAATCTCCTATGTAACATGATTTTTACATCTAGACTGAATGCTTTACTCCTTAAATTGATTCATCCACTTTAGGGAGTATGCACCCAAAATAAATTAATTTATGATAATATTCTTGTCTCCCATAAAATGCTTGACGTTTTAGATGTAAACAAGGGAAACATGGTTTTATGAAAACCAAGCTTGATGTGGAAAAAAGGTATGACAAAACTGAATTGTCTTTTATCTTGCCTATTTTGAAAAAACTTGATTTTTCGGATAAGTTTTCTGGTTGAATTCATGAATGTATCTCTATCGTATCTCACTCCATTCTCATTAATGATATTATCACTAATTCCTTTTTTTTCCTAAAAGGGGTCTTAGACAAGAACCCTCTTTCTCCTCTCCACTTAAACTAGGTTTTGAGGTCATTACCTGTAACACCCCGAATCAGCGGGACTCGGGATGCTACGGGTTAGGACCTCACAATGAGTCCCGACCCTTAGCTTGATAACAATTTCACGGATCTTGAAACAAGGATAAAGGCCAAAACCGAAATACATTTTTTATGCAATGAAAAGAAAAACCCGAAAGAGTACAACAAAAGACTTCAGCCGAAAATACAACCCCAAAGACTAAATGTCATACAACGTACAATAAATACAATACTCAAACTCGACTCCACCCAAAACCCAATCCTAAAATGTACGGACCCCGGCTGCCCACTCTTCCGGCTCTCTCGGCCGCATTCTTAACCTGCAAGGCAATCTACAACAATTGGTATAAAACCGTTAGCTCATATTCGAAGCATTAGAATAAATGGGAAAGGCACAAACACAAGTAAATCATCATAAACACACAACATTCTCAAATCACACAATTCCGGTTTATTATCTTTTTATTATTAAGTCATATCCCGTTCTAATTCAACTTAGTTTTGTGACACGAGATCACCGTGGTCCCGCCTCGGTCCCTACTTACCGGCATGGAACGGTACGGATGCCTTGGACCGTCTAACCAGCACGGGCTAGTCTCCAAGAACCTCCTAGACTCTCACAAGAGCTAGGCAGATGATGTCACCGCCCGTTATCATACACTTGGGCCAAAATAATATAAATGTCGGTGGTCCTATTTCCGGTTAGTTGTTATAAACAATAAAGAATAAACACACACCACCAAACACACATCAATGCTAATACAAGGAATACGAGCTAAGTAAGTCCGGAGACTTACCTCGTCCCATAGATAAACCCGATAACCACTACTCTCAACTTCCCGTAGGAAGGCACTCAACGCCTGGTCAAAACAAGGCACACGATCAACATCTCTCCCACATGCTAGAAGTCCTTAGACTTCTAGTCCCAATGATCTCGCAAGATCATAAACCATAACCATGATAGGATAACGACTCCTAATCCTCACGATCTCACAAGGTCATAACCATCACAACACATGTTAGGATACTCTTGTCCTAGTCTCCACAATCTCAACAAGATCATACAACCATAATCTCAATTCTCATAAGCTCACAAGATCAACCCAAACACTAAACACCCGACAATCCTCACAAGATAACATCAACACCTCAAGCATTATAACAATCATAAATCCTCAATACTCACCTAAGGTCCAAAGCCACTACTTGACATTCACTATAAGTTATGCTAGATTATCCAACCTAGCATGATACTAATACTAAACATAACTAAATCGAGGAAGAAGAATACTCACACGACGTCAAAAGATGGAAGTCGATCTACGGATGTCGAGTTTGGAATCGTTGGCCTTTATCGGGGCGCTTCCGGACCTAAAACCAAAGCTAAGTAAATTTAGCTAATACGCTAAATTTGAACGGGAGATTTAATATATATAAATTTAAGAAAACTTGGTTTCAAATGCCCACGTTAAAAGCCGCAAAAACCCTTCCGGGCAAAATTATGAAATTCTAAGAACTTGGTCGTAAAACCGCAATTAATACTTTGAGCTGTAAATCGAATTTAAATCCAACAGGGGCATAAAATATAGCATTTCAATATAAGAATACCCGTTATCAAAATCTAAAGTTCCAAACCGCTAATCCATTTTTCGGGGCAAAATATACCGTTCCAAAACTATGGGTCATAAACCGTAATTAAATCTCCGGGCTATAAATATGGAACTCAATAACTTAAGCCATTTTTTAAAATAACTCTTGGCCAAAACCGCAAAATATAATCCAGCAGGGCATAAAATCAAATTCCGGAACTTGGGCCATTTTCCATAATTAATTTTCTGCATAAAATCAAATTCCGGAACTTGGGCCATTTTCCATAATTAATTTTCTGCAGGGGTATAAAATACAACTTCTAAAAATTAGGGCCATTACTGCAAATTCAAAGAAGTGGGCACAATTTGTAATATACACAAATAAGGGGGGCCGAAATAATTAGGGCAAAAATCCCTTCTTCAACCTTCAAACGGAACGCAGCAGAGGAGGAGAAAAATTGGGCGGATAGGAGGTCTGTGAGGGCGGCGGCGTAGGGCTGCTTGGATTCGACAGCGAGGCGAGGGGGATGGGGGTCGTCTGGTGGTCCGGCGTGGTTGGCAGCGACTCCGGTGGTTGTTGCCCCAATCTAACAGCTGCAGAGAAGAGGCGAAGGGAAGGACGAGGGGAAGCAGCAGACAGGGCGGCGGCTAGGGTTTCTTGGTGGAGTTCCGGTGGACGAAGGCATGCAGGCTCTCCGGTGGTGCAGTGCATCGAAGGTGGCACCCTCTACTCCCGGCGGCTCGATTCAGATGAAGAAGAGGGTGAGGGGCTGCTAGCGACTGTCGAGAGCGAGGGTGAGGTCGTCCTCGTCCATTAATGACGGAAATGGAAAGAGAGAGTCTAGGGGAGAAAATGGAGGTTTCTTTTATGTAGAATGGGGAAGAGGCTTGCTCAAGGAGCTCGTACCTTCGATAACCAGCCATGGCTCTTTGTCAGTTGGAATCAAGAGAGAGTGAGAGAGGGATGAAAACGAATGAGGGTCATTGAGAGGTCGGGTAGCCAAGGGGCAAGTGCAGGCTAGCTGGAGCTACGGGTTAGACCAATAGCATGGGTGGCACACAGGAAAGAAACCAAGGGTCGGGGTTCTCACCGGCTGGAAAGAAGAGAAAGGAAAAAAAAACAATAAATAGATAAAAATTAAATTAAAGAAAAGGGGAAAGAGTGAATTCGACCCGAAAGCGTTCGGAATGGCATTTCCGAACCGCAAAAACTTCCCGATTTTTTCCGAAAATCAAATTAATAAAAATACGGAAATACATACTTGTATCCCAAAATAATAAAATACCCGAAAAAAGATATTTTTAAGATTTAAAATACCTTAAGTAATAACTCGAACTACGATCGAATCGATAGAAGGGAGAAATAAAAAGTCGGAACGCACCCAAATAAACGGGCGTTACATTGCCAAAAATATTCAAAAAGCTAGTAATAAAAATAGAAAAGCAATTAGTTTTTCAATTACAAGATGTGGACCCATAATCTTTTTCTTTGCCTTTGTTGATGACTCTATTATCTTTGCAAAACCTTCCGCAACCATTAGTAATCTTGCTCTTTCCATCTTAAAAAGTTATTGTGTTGTTTCTAAACAAATGATGAATTATTAAAAATTTGTCTTTTAAACAACAAAAAAATATTAAAAATTCAATCAAGAATAATATCCAATTGAATATGGGGTCAACTCTTCAAATTATTTGGAAAAGTACCTTGATTAAATCTAGACAACAATAATCTTCTTTGAAAGGTCCTCGCTTTCCAAGGAAAGTAAAGAAACCCTATTAAAGCAACCCTTAATGTGAAATCAAATTTTATTATGCTGAGTTTCATGTTGTTTGCTAGCATTCATCAAGAAATAGATCAAATATACCGAAATTTTCCCATAATAAAGGAACGCAATTCCATCCTCTTATTAGTTGGGATAAAATTTGTAGACCAAAAGAAATGGATGGTGTTGGAACTTGAAAGGCGTCTAATATTAAGAAAGACTTACAAATGAAACTTCTTTGAAAATCAATGGTTGAACCGGATAATATTTGTGTTAAAATTGTTAATGAAAAATATCTACAAAAATAACGTGTTATGGGAATATAAGGTTGGAAAAATACCTCTTGACAATGAAAAAAATGATGATGTTAAGAATTGAATTTAAAAGTGGTATTAGATGTAATGTTGGTGATGGAAATACGATCAAGATATTGAAATGGAAATGGTTGTCTGACCAACCATTGAATAAGCGTCTTCGGACTGACATAAATATGAATTATGATGAACTAGTTAGTGAATATATAACCGAGGGTCGGTGGAATAAGGAAAAAATTGAAGAAAAAATTGGTTCCCTTATCCCTTCCAAAATGATTCACAATATTCTTTCTTATCAACTTCCTGTCAATAATATTAGTGACCGTCTTTATTGATTTCTTAATGATAAAGGGTGGTTCTCCACTAAATTTTTCATGGAACTTTTGTATGACCATGAATGTTTGGACCCTATTTCTAATACTTGGATTTGGGATTTTCAAGTTCTTTCGAAAATCAAAAAATTTCTATGAAAGTTGGTTATGAATGGTCATCCAACCAAGAAAATCTTGAAAAACAAAGGGTATCGATTTTTATGCATTGTAGTATTTTCCATCACCCTATTGAAATTATTGTGCATCTTTTTCTTCAATGTCCATTTACTATCATGATTATCAAAATGAAAAACTAAAAATATTCTCAAAAATGGTTCTCCCTCTCTTGGAGCTTGAAAGAGGGATGCAATCCTACTGAACACACCGACTATAAAGTACTCTAAAGAGGCATGCAATCCTTCTGAACATACCGACTACATTGAAACTGAAAATACACAAAAAACTAGCACAAATTCTGGAGCAAAATATGTGTTCTACCCGTGGTGGAACATTTGGTTAGCAAGGAATAATATTGTTTTTAGTTATAAGATCACTTATGATATTTCCAAAAGTGTCATTAGGAAAATACATGAGTGAGACAAACTTAATCCTAAACATCAATCCAAAAGAAAGCAACGCAATGTCGTAAAACTAAAACATCAAATGGGTTAAACCTAATCTTGATTTTATCAAAATAAACTTTGGTGGACAAAAAAAGGATCATGGTGATTGCACTTTTGGTTTCATAATTCGGGATCATAACGCTAAACCAATTGCTTTTCAATATAATAGATGTGGTCAAAATACTGTTATTATTGCTGAAACTATTGCTCTCAAAAGTGGCATCCTCAAAGTAGTTGAATTGGGTTTCAATTAGATCGAAATTGAAGTCGATAATTAAAAATTTATTAACTCTATCAAAATATATGGAAGCCTCCTTGAGAAATTGATCTTATAATTTTTGATATTTGTCCTGCTTTCTTGGTTTTCTCAGGTTTGTTTGTCTCATATCTTCAGGGAATCAACGACGTCGTAGATAAACTCGTTAAGATGGGCCGTGATTCTTCCTCTGTTGGTGTTTCTATTCCTCTCGAGATTGGTGTACTCATTTGAAATGATGTTTAAGGGTGGCTAACGCCTAGACGTTGATCATGTAAATGGGCGGCATTACATGAGAAATATTTGTATTGTAGAGGTGAAAATTTATGTTTTGTTGTCTAATTGGTCAAATTTTCAAACAAAGATCAATCCTTTTGTTGTGTTGTTGCATTTTGTTCTTTATTTGGTTCTTTTCATCCTTTATGCTATCGTATCATCATGGATTTGACATGCTGAATTTGTTAGTTTTGATTAGTAACATGATGAACATTATGGCAAGTAGTCATATTCAGTTGTTCACCACAGTTTGTCAAGGATCTTCTGGAGGTTAAGCCAACTACTTGGTGATTACTATCGTTACTCAGTTCGGTAACATTACATATATAAGATTTTCTTGGGTTATGTTTAGGGTGACAAAGATGCTGATACTAACTCTACTAAAGCAAGAAATGAAAGAGATATTCAAGGCATTCCATGGAAGGATGTAAGTATCAGTAGGGATAGGTATTGGAAGACTTGGGTTGAGCAATATAAGAATTACGAAAACATGCCTCAATCTGGGGAGCGCTCAGAGAAGGTAGATGTGAATGTTCTTCCTTGTTTCTGTGAATGGGTGAATTGAAATATTTGAATCTTGACTTAAATGCTAATTCTGTTTTTTTATTATTACAATTTGTGGCATTTGGAATGTAGTATCACAAACAAATTTGGTAGATTTTATGAGTTGAGACATAACTTTAGATGAGTAAAGTCAAGAATCCTTCATTTTCAGGTTAGTCATCTTATTTCCTTAATTTCTCTATTTTAACTTGTTAGCTTTGTTTTCTTTCTCTTTTTAGAAATTTCTTTTTATATAGGAGTCCATGTGAAACTATGGGGAATTTTGAATTGATGCAGAATGATGTTTTGGACTACTGAATTATAATGTAGAATGCAACAACATGTGTTTTGCTGATCATCACTTGATGCTTGGCTCACTTCGACTTGGTTGAAACAAATTCCACTTTTGTGCTTCAGTTCCTTTTTTGGTCGAAAACGGAAGCACTACTCCACGCAAAAGCACAAAAACGGAAAAAAATTACAAACGAGTCATACGTGAAAGGCTAACTCCACGTATATCATCCAAAAGGATATCAAACATACAGTCAGGAGGATCATCCAGCCTGTGAATACCAAAATCAAAAGCAAAAGCGGCATTAGCAAGAGCATCAGCCGCCCTGTTCCCTTCCCTAAAGACGTGACCGAGATCAAAAAACCAATCCCGGATGAGTAAGCCTTGGCAAAGTATCAGCAGGCTAGTGTTACGCTAGGATTAGTAGCACAAAAAGCTTTAAATTTATAAACTCGAACTAAAATCCTAAACTACCTAGCGAAACCCGTAGTGTACGGATCGTTTTGTAGAAAGGAAAGTATTCCGAGGTCGAACAGAAGGACTGAGGTGAAATCAAGTCATTCAATGATCAAAGATAGTGTAAATCTAAACTAAGATGAGATGAGGAATAAAGAAAATGGAAAACACAATATTTTTGGAGGGTTTTGGGTGATCAAACAAAGATCACAAATATATCAACACAATCAAGCAACACAAACACACACAAACACAAAGATAGGAGATAAGAGGTAAGAAAGTGGATTCTAGAGATTCGGAATTTCGATTATGACTATGGACTCATGATTCTAAAGATCAAAGGAAGGTTGTGGTTGTTCGGAGTTGGGTGTTTCTCTAATGGGAGCAATTACCGGGTACGTCTCATGCATCCACTAGTCTCGAACCTAAGGTCCTATTACCGGGTAAGTCTCAAGGAACCTAAGGACGGGAATTCTACACAAACCGGCCACTACCTAAGGGTCAAACCCCTACTTACCGGGTAAGTCTCGGAAAACGCAAGTCTTAGGTAACGATCCTAGCACACTCAATCCAATAGCGGCTTTTTTGGCTCACTACTACCTAGAGTTCATCATCTTATGTATCTAAGAGAGGAAATTACCGGGTAAGTCTCATCCCTCACTTAGTTTGCTAACATTAGGTCACCCCAAGCTATATTAGGCTAAACAAACACTAGGATTTCAACACATCTACATCCTAACATCCATATTCATCGATATAAGAACAACAGAACAAAACACGGGTGGATCATGCAAAACCACGGCCGTGGAAGCATGAAGAACAGGCCGTGGTTTGGTTCTGAGGTGGGATTTCGAACACAAATCGATCCTAAGCTAACATGGAAGTCCATACAATCATAGTCCAAAGCATAAACATTATTCCTTCACCCTAGAAATCACATCTATTCAGCCAACAACATACATTTCAAGATCAAACTTCACAAATAAAGCATGCTTGCAAGTCATGGTTAGATGATGAAGAACAATCCAAAGAAAAGACATTAAAAGCATAGAATAGAAGTTACCAAATCTTACAAGGCTCCAAGAGCTGTTCCAAGTTGTCAACAATGGAAACCTCACTCAAAACCACTCTAATCTCACTCTAGAACGAAAATTAACACTAATCTCTTCCAAGAACACCCACAATGGGTGCTTGGAAGAGAGGCTACAATGGAGAAGTGTTTTGGGGAAGAAGATAGGTAAAAAAGAAGGAAGAGAATCCCCAATTACAGCCTGCAAGATCATTTAAATACCCACCAAGAGCAAGAGTCATCCAAAGAGATCGTGGGACACGTGTCAACGTGGTCCAAACAGAAACCACGGGTAGATTCCACGGGCGTGGTTCTGGTCTCTGGCCGTGGTTTTTCTCCAGAAACTCTCCTTGGATCATTTAGCCATGAGTTGGTGCAAGGCATGCACCAACTAGGTCCTATGTGTTCTCCTTTGCTCCTAGCTTGCTCCTTAGCGAGTCTGGAAGTGTGCCATCACGAGGAATGATCCTCAAATGTGTCGATTGAGTTCAAAAGCTCCCCAAGATACCTACAAATCCGACAAAAGTCCGTGTAGACGTCTGTCTCGACAATATGCATGAATTAAGCGCAAACGTCATGAACAAATGCCAAACCATGCATGAAAACCGGGAAAAACTATCTAAATGAATGCCTAAATTAATGCCATAAATCGTGTCATCAAAATACTCCATACTTAGCATTTGCTCGTCCCCGAGCAAGGTCCAACTATAGTCTACGAGATGACATGATTTATGAATGTAGAAAAGCAGAAAATTATTTTTGGAATTGTGCTTCTAAAATTGGATCACCTTCATAGTGATGTTTCATGGCAATGGACAAGCAATCATGTACTAAATGAATGAAGGCACGGAAATGTACAGAAGGATATAATGTAGAAGGGAGCTAGCATTTGTTTCCCCTGTAATATCTTGATATAAGATTATGTGGAGAAACTTCTCTACCAACAGGTGATGGTTTGTAATCTTGTGTTCTTTTGTGCCTTGACCTTTGTTTTTCTTAATAGGAGCATCATTTTGGGTCAAATAGGTTGAGTTTAGGCAATTTAGGGGTGACACCTCTTATTGAAATCAAGTTTTTCGGGCTGAGTTAGCTAACGTTTTGACAGGTAGGGTGTGCTTGCTTGTTGGTTTAACTAGTTTAGCAACCTGCGGAAGTTCATATTAGTTAACAAGCTTAATAATTCGGGTGACAGAGTGGGTGCGGGTTTGGATGATGATAGTAACATACATCTCTCGACAATAGATGATTGCAACATAAGTCACCCGACCCATGTTTCATCCGGAGTGTGTTTGCCTACTGTTGCTCGAAGGAAATGAAGCCAGGGCTCGCTTGTAGAAGAGAGGGTTCCCTGGACGCCTTTCAAAGGGAGAGACCCTCGTTGTTAGTCGACGATGGCAACTCCTCACTGGTACTGCGCATGCAATAGGTGTTTGGAGAGTAGGAGAGAAGGGAATGGAAGTAGATATGACGGCTAGGCTTGTTTGAGGGAGAGAAGGGTGATGAACTTGGACGTTGAGAAGGGAAGGTGAAGGTTGTTCAAGAAGATCTCCTACCTCTGCTGCTAAGGAGAGTAATTTCCACTCGGTTATACACTTACCAAAATTGTGGCTTCAAAGGAAACGAGCTTGTCATGAGCTTGTTATGGGCTTGTCAAATGGGCTTGTTACTCTATTATGTAAGAGTAAGTAAGAGATGATTCTTATCATTTTTATGTAACTAATAATCTTACATAAAATGATAAAAATTATGTTGACTCATGATATAAGATATCATGTAAATAGTTTAAGTTGGTCAAAATCCGATTCAACTCGGGAATAAATGGAAATAAATTTTCAGGTATTACATCAGTTTCTCCTTAAAATAAGTTTCGTCCCGAAACTTAGAATAAGGAACGTCGTTCTAGGTAACTTTTTATAAATAGAACCAGAGTGCCTAACTCTTCCTTAATGAACCTTCCTGCTACCTTTCTAAACATGCATGTATCACCAAAAGGTTATAGACATGAAACACATGAAATATCAAATACTCAAACCTGAAACATATATGTAGTCAAATAAGTTACACATATCAAAGTCCGAATACTAACTCGTCGGTGTTGAGGTTGCGGTTAACTCTGAAAAGAACTCAGATAACTACTCCTAATGTTATCCTCAATCACCCATGTAGCCTCATCGACTCCTTGTCTAGACCACTGTGAAGAACCGTATAGGTGAATAATAAGGATATAAATACTCTAGAAGGGGGGGTTGAATAGAGTATAGGAACTTTTTACAAAATCGTAAATCAAGGCTTTGAAACTAATTTCAAGGCCTTGAAATCGATATGTGCGCTTTGTGACAAAACTGGTTGTCAAGGATTTGAAAGCGATTTCAAGGCCTTAAACTTCGAAACCTACAAAACAACGTTAGTCATAATTTAAGGGATAAAGTGAGGAATGAAAAGATTGACACGGCAATATGTTTACGAAGTTCAACTCTAAAAACCTACATCTCCGTTCTAGGGTTTCTTTACCCTAGGATCTAATTATCTATTATCTGCTTAAAGAGTCCTAGATACAACCTAGAAGAAATTCCCTTCTTCTCTCATTGTAGCCTCAATGCTACGATCTAGTCAACTCTGACCTAGCAATAATAGTCTAGTTACTTTGTAGAGTAACCCACACTCAAGTATAACACTCTCTAGATATGCCAATGAAGCTCTAGTGTTTTTCTCACTCTAAGGATGTAAACGTTGGTAAGCTAAGAGGAAGAAAAACTTTTGGAATGAATGAAGATGTTTTGATCGCTTGAAGACTTGGATGTTTCCGTGTAAGCTTGTTGTTGTTTTCTTCAATCGCCATCTTCATTTGTAGTCTTCTATGGAGAACTTCTTAGCCGTTGTAAATATCCGTTGAACATTCTTCTTTGTCCATGGAAAACGGTGCTTGGTTGAGGTGAAGTAGCCGTTGTAAGATCTTCTATCTTCTTTGTTCTACTTCCTCTCTTTGACGCACGTTGAGAATCTTCATCTTCGTGATCTTCTCTTGCTTTGGAAATGTTGTTGAAGATATTTGCTTGTTGAAGATCCTAGATCTTCTCTCTTGGATAGCCGTTGATGATTTTCCTTAGATTTGAGAGCTTCTTGCGTGGAATCCGTTTGGAAGATCTTCTCTTATCCTCTTGCGTCTTCGGTTAAGATCTTTGTGAGATATTTTTGTTGTGGCCGAAATCTTCTCTTTAAAACCGTTTGAAGATATTCTTTGCTATCAATGACCAAAACGGGCCCTAAAAGTAAAAGTGGAGTCTAGACTATCAATGACCGAAATCACCAATAGATCTAGGTCCAGTCCCCGGCAACGGCGCCAAAAACTTATTCGCTCTCAGACGTGTGTAAATAATGAACGAATATAGTCTTAAATTTATACTTGTAATAAAGTTGAAAGCTAATAAGCGAACCTGCATTGTACGGATCAAATTGCAGTAAAAGCAAATATTCCAAGGTCGATCTCAAGGACTGAGGTGAAATAGATATGGGTGATAAATAAAAAAGGGCAATTTTGGTAACTATGCCTTTTTGAAAAACTATATTAGTAACTAGGCTTTTTTCTTCTTTTCTTTCTTTTCTTTTCTTTTTCTTTTTCATTTTCTTTCACTTATTTTTGAGACAATGACATTGGTGTACAAAAGTCGAAACCTTGGTGATTAGCGGACCTCGGGATTTTTCCGAGGTGCCTCACACCGGGAACACATACCAAGGCTCGTTAGGACATTCGATTTATCCGACTTTGGCAAGGCACAAACACCCAATTATGTGAATGGTGCCGAGTTACTCGTCATCAAAACCAAAGTCCCCAAACCTATATTTTTTCTACACTTTTCACAACACATTTTCAACAACTTTATTCACAACATTCACACACCAACTTCACTACCCCATACTTGCTTTTCACACACTCAACACACTAGCATGCTCCTATTCCCGGATGGGTCAAAAGAGGTCAAATTTTATATCAAGTGAGGTGCTCAAACAACATGATCAAGATGAGAAGAAGATAGATGAATTGCCTTAATCATTCCTAGATGATGTGCAAGAACTAAAATGTAATTTCAACCATCAATTCTCAATCCAATCAAGGCAAACATCACAATCACAATTCATACATAGGATTCAAGAGAAGTGTTTCAAGTCCACATATGCATAAATCCATTCAATACACAAGGCCATCCATAGCCAATTCACAAGACAATCTCATCATAAGGGTCATATCCAAACTAGGGAGCACAAAATTTTAAAATTTTCGATTTTTTGGAATTTTGAAGATAAATATGTACAATGCAAAACATGAAAAGAAACGTGTGACAATAAATGAAACTATCCTAGATGCGATCATGCCATGCTAAGAATCATGAAAACCCCACCCCATACTTAGAAACACATTGTCCCCAATGTGCAAATCAAGTAAAGAAGAGTGAAAGAAGTCCTCACAATGTAAAAATGGTATCATTCGGTATTTTGGTTCACTCATGTGGAGTGGTGGTGCGGATGATCGTTCAAGCATGGTAGAGAGCTCTTCATAGTCATTCCGGCGTGGAGACCCGCGCCAAGGTGTATGCGAGATGGGAGCTCTTCCATCCAACAAAGACACCTCATGCCGTCTAAGTCTCACGTCCGCTCCACCCATGGTTGAAAACGGGATCATCATCATCAACTCGCCTTGCAAGGCTTCCTCATTACCTAAAATCTACCACACAAACACAAAACACAAAAACACACAAAAACAAAAACAAAAGCAAAAGAGAAAAGGGAAAGAGTTGTACCAATGGGTTGCCTCCCATTAAGCCCTTCTTTTAGGTCATTAGCTTGACCAAACTCCGTGGATATGTCAATCCACCTCGAATACCATGGTTTGCTTAAGGAGTCCAAGCAACCATCTTTTACCAGAATCCATGATGACAAGCAAGGGCCACTTGATGCCCAAATAAGCTTTAAGTTCTCTCTTCACCGGTGAGTAGTAGACTCCTTCTTCACCACTTCCTTGATGATAGTATGGAGTTGCAACCATAGGTGTCACCCCATACTTAGGCAATTTATACTCCACGGTCACACCGGTGAAACGCTTGTCATCCTAATCCTCTATGATCCGAAGAAAGCCGATTCTTGGAAGAATCCTTCATTGAAGTGCTTCATAACCATCATGGATCCATCATGCTTGCCTCCATCATTCAATACGGGAGATTCCTTAGGAAAGGGACTCCAATCTTCGTATGTACTCTGGGCAAGCAAGGAAGGATTGGAAGAAATTGAAGTTAGCTTAGGATTCTCTTCAACAGAGCTTTCCACGGTCAAATCCACGGGCATGGAAGTGCCAGATAGGCCGTGGAAGTCTCTGTTTTCTTCCTCCCTCGTGAGCTCTTCAAGTATGGTTCCGGGGTTGATGGCAAGGATGTCTAGGGGTGAGAGCACTTCATTGCACTCCTCCAAAGGTGAAGGAGGTGGAGGTAAGCCTTGAAGGATGGTAGGATCTCCTAGTATAACAGCATTCCTAATCTCCTCAATCTCCCTCCTCATTTGTTCCTCTCTCTCGACATTCAATCTTCTTTCATCCTTCAGAGCCAAATCCCTTAGCCTCACTTGCTCCCAAGCTTCATCCAACTCTTCTTGAAGTTCCTTAATGATCATGGTTGATTCGGGCAATTCTTGGATCTCCTCATGGTGAACCTCTTCTTGTTGAAGTACTTCCGCTTCAAGCACCATGTGGGAAATCGAAGTGGAGGCAAGGTTACTCTCTAGATCATCCATCTTCCTCAACATTTCTTCTAGCATTGATTCCAATCGATCTTCATGAAGTTGATGGTGAGGCTCCTCATGAGGTAATGTAGTCATGTGATCTTGATAATGGGACACATGATATGCATTAAACTCCTCCCAATACTCAAACTCATCATGGAGAGGTCCTAGATCTTGGCTTGTCATCCATCCTTCATACTCCATGTTGTCAAGGTCGTCTTGGAAGTACAATCCGTCCATGGCAAACATGAAAAAGGCAAAGACAAAAAAAAACACAAGATCAAAAGTAACAAGAAAGATAAACACTATAAACAATCAAAAATCAAATGACTTAATCTTAACCTAGTCCCCGGCAACGGCGCCAAAAACTTGTTACGCTAGGATTAGTAGCACAAAAAGCTTTAAATTTATAAACTCGAACTAAAATCCTAAACTACCTAGCGAAACCCGCAGTGTACGGATCGTTTTGTAGAAAGGAAAGTATTTCGAGGTCGAACAGAAGGACTGAGGTGAAATCAAGTCATTCAATGATCAAAGATAGTGTAAATCTAAACTAAGATGAGATGAGGAATAAAGAAAATGGAAAACACAATATTTTTGGAGGGTTTTGGGTGATCAAACAAAGATCACAAATATATCAACACAATCAAGCAACACAAACACACACAAACACAAAGATAGGAGATAAGAGGTAAGAAAGCGGATTCTAGAGATTCTGGATTTCGATTATGACTATGGAATCATGCTTCTAAAGATCAAAGGAAGGTTGTGGTTGTTCGGAGTTGGGTGTTTCTCTAATGGGAGCAATTACCGGGTACGTCTCATGCATCCACTAGTCTCGAACCTAAGGTCCTATTACCGGGTAAGTCTCAAGGAACCTAAGGACGGGAATTCTACACAAACCGGCCACTACCTAAGGGTCAAACCCCTCCTTACCGGGTAAGTCTCGGAAAAAGCAAGTCTTAGGTAACGATCCTAGCACACTCAATCCAATAGCGGCTTTTTTGGCTCACTACTACCTAGAGTTCATCATCTTATGTATCTAAGAGAGGAAATTACCGGGTAAGTCTCATCCCTCACTTAGTTTGCTAACATTAGGTCACCCAAGCTATATTAGGCTAAACAAATACTAGGATTTCAACACATCTACATCCTAACATCCAGATTCATCGATATAAGAACAACTGAACATAACACGGGTGGATCATGCAAAACCACGGCCGTGGAAGCATGAAGAACAGGCCGTGGTTTGGTTCTGAGTTGGGATTTCGAACACAAATCGATCCTAAGCTAACATGGAAGTCCATACAATCATAGTCCAAAGCATAAACATCATTACTTCACCCTAGAATCACATCTATTCAGCCAACAACATACATTTCAAGATCAAACTTCACAAATAAAGCATGCTTGCAAGTCATGGTTAGATGATGAAGAACAATCCAAAGAAAAGACATTAAAAGCATAGAATAGAAGTTACCAAATCTTACAAGGCTCCAAGAGCTGTTCCAAGTTGTCAACAATGGAAACCTCACTCAAAACCACTCTAATCTCACTCTAGAACGAAAATCAACACTAATCTCTTCCAAGAACACCCACAATGGGTGCTTGGAAGAGAGGCTACAATGGAGAAGTGTTTTGGGGAAGAAGATAGGTCAAAAAGAAGGAAGAGAATCCCCAATTACAGCCTGCAAGATCATTTAAATACCCACCAAGAGCAAGAGTCATCCAAAGAGATCGTGGGACACGTGTCAACGTGGTCTAGACAGAAACCACGGGTAGATTCCACGGGCGTGGTTCTGGTCTCTGGCCGTGGTTTTGCTCCAGAAACTCTCCTTGGATCATTTAGCCATGAGTTGGTGCAAGACATGCACCAACTAGGTCCTATGTGTTCTCCTTTGCTCCTAGCTTGCTCCTTAGTGAGTCTGGAAGTGTGCCATCACGAGGAATGATCCTCAAATGTGTCGATTGAGTCCAAAAGCTCCCCAAGATACCTTCAAATCCGACAAAATTCCGTGTAGACGTCTATCTCGACAATATGCATGAATTAAGCGCAAACGTCATGAACTAATGCCAAACCATGCATGAAAACCGGGAAAAACTATCTAAACGAATGCCTAAATTAACGCCATAAATCGTGTCATCAGCTAGCAAGCAGATGCGACGGGGACACCCCATTTTTAATCAGACCAACCACCAGTAACGAATCAACTTCAACATAGATCTTACGGAAGCCATAATCCCATGCGCACTCCAGGCCAATCACCACACCCCACAGTTAAGCTTCTGGGACCTTCGCACTCCTTAGATTCATCACAGCTCCCTTAAGCTATTGCCCGTTCTCGTCACGTAAGAGGGCCCCCGCTGCTACAATGTTTGAAGAGCCTTTGATAACACCATCACAATTAACCTTCACCCATGTGATATAAGGTTTGCTCCAACTAATCATTCTCTCCTGCTTATAGTTTAGCTCCGGGTCCTGTGCTTTCTTCTTACCCACTGGATCCACAATCTTAGTAATTTTCACCCTTAGAAAATCGATTCTATTAATGGGAGGTTCTTCCCCTTTAAAGATACTCACGCTCCGCCACTTCAATGCCCACCAGACAACGCAAGCAAAGGTGGAGTTCCATCTGCCCCCCCTCCAAAGGTGAGGGTTTGTGCAGGTAAACGTTGATAAAAATCCATTCGTCCCATGAAAGGGAGAAGAAAGTAGGAGCATGAGTTGCCAGAACAAGGTATTCCCATATAGCTCTCACCCTGGGGCAGTCACCCAAGAGGTGCAAGAGGGACTCCTCAACATTTGAGCAGTGGTGACAATCGGCACTCGAAGACATGTGTTGCCAGAATAATTCCAAGTTGGTGAGAGGGACTCCCCAAGCAAGTAACCACATGAAATAACGGTTTCTCTCGATGACATGAATTTTCCAGATTTGACCGAACAGATCCGAACATGAACCCAAGACTGATTGCTTCGAAGAAACTCATAGGCCGAAGCAGTGGAAAATGAGTCATTCCTAGCCCCCAACCATCTGATAGAATCTTCACCAGCTGAGTCACCATGTAGCCTAATAGTAACAAGTTTAAGAAAGGCTGAATTACGTAACCTACTGCTTAGATACTCCTAGTTCCAGGAATTCGACAGCCAACCGTCTCTCCTCTTCAGTACGGTTAATAGGACACAACTTCTCCAAAGCCTCCGATTCAAGCTAGACATCCTTCTAGAAGCGGGCTTTGCGTCCATTAATAACACTCCAACCCAAGTTCGGTACTACAACCGAATTATAAACATAAACAGTTCCTCTCCAGGTGAACGAGTTTCCCCCTCTGCACGCCAACTGCCTAGGCCAATTATCTCCTCTTACCGTGTACTTAGACAGTAGTAAAGAAGCCCAAAGGTCGTTCCTACTACAAAACAACCGCCAACCGAGTTTGCTTAGCATTGCCAGGTTTGCATCTTCGGCCTTCCTAATACCCAAACCACCTCTCAGTTTGCTTTGGCAGACTTTATCCCAACTTAAAAGATGAATTTTATTTGAGTTTGGAGTATCTTCCCAGAGAAACCTTCTCCACACCTTATCCAGACTGCTCAGGAAGCTCTTAGGAAGGAGAACGGTAGTCATATGGTAAACCGGAAGAGCAGAAAGAACTGATTTAACAAGCACTGAACGCCCAACCAGGGAAAGCGAGTGTACCTTCCAGCCTGAAAGTCTACTATTCACTCTCTCAAGCAAGGAATTAAAAGTGGAACCAGAAACTCTATCATGGAAAATGGGTATCCCGAGGTACTTACCCAAATGTCGGGTAGAAGGGAATCCACACAGGCCACTAAGAGTATCCTCTAACCTCCCTTGCACGTTCTTCGACACAAAAATACGGGACTTGGACATGTTGACCTTGAGACCCGAAGCCCCACAAAATCACCTAGAATCTTCTTAACGCAATTCAGTTGGGATGCCGTAGACTCAGCAAAAAGAAGAATATCATCCGCAAACATTAAGTGAGAGATTTTGGGTCCACCTCGCGTTAGATTCATGGGTTTCCAATCTCCATCAGAAACTACTTGCTCAATCATGAGTACAAGTCTCTCCAGACAGAGAACAAAAAGATAAGGAGATATCGGATCTCCTTGCCGTAACCCTCTCGTCATCGGAAAAGCTTTCGTAGTCTCCCCATTCCAGAGAACTTTCATAGATGCAGTAGAACGACAAGCCGATATCCAAGTAATCAACTAAGGAGATAAACCAACATCCGTAAGTGTTTCCGAAACGAACTCCCAACGTAACATGCTGTATGCTTTCTCAAGGTCGAGTTTCAGGACAATCCAACCCTTACGTCCCTTTTTCTTATTCATAGAATGAATAACTTCTTGGACAATAGCAATATTATCTGAGCTCATCCTTCTGGGTATGAAGCTTGATTGCATGGGAGAAACCAAGTGATTCATAACACCCTTAAACCGGAAGATAGGATCTTTGTAATCACTTTATAACTAACATTGCACAAACTTATGGGACGAAACTGGCTAATAAGTTTGGGCTTAGCAACCTTACCAATCAAGATCACTAGCATTTTGATAACACGATTTATGACTTAGGTTTAGGTAATCATTTAGATAGATTCATCACTCATTCATGCATGGTTTAGCACAAATTCGCAACGTTTGCACTTAAATCACGTATTTTGTCGAGATAGACGTCTACACGGACTTGTGCGTTGCTTTGTAGGTATTTCGGGGGTCTTTTGGACATTAACCGATACATTTGAGGGCCAAGCCTCATGATGGTACACATCCAAAGCTTTGGAGGAGCATAATTGGAGCAACAAAGGACACAAAGACCACTATTGGTGCAAGCAATGGAGCAACTCATGGCTAGACGATCATAGCATGTTTCTGCTGAAGAAAATCGGACCAACTAGCAGCTAAATCGGCCGATTTTCTCCAACTGGGTCGATTTTTGGGCCTTTGACAGCTTAAGCCACGTGTCCCACGATCTCTTGTCCGTCCTTGCTCTTGGTGGAGAATATAAGTGGTCCTTCAGGTGGTTGTTGAGTATCTCTCCTCTCCCACACTCTCATTCATAGCTCACCAATTTGGGGGAAAGATTGGAGGAGAAGAAAAGCTCCCAAGGATTGAAGGAAGGAGAAGAACATCATTCTAGAGGTTTTGAGTGAGTTTTGGAGTGATTGTTGCAATCTTGGATTGAAGAACTATTGCAAAGTTGTTAAGAACGTTTTAAATCCTCATTTGAGAGTTTGTAAGTCTTGCTACAACTTAGATTTAGTTGAGATTTATTGATTTTGCTTGCTTATCTTTCATTATCCATCCATGAGAACCATGTATCCTTATATGATGATTTTGGATCTTGATATGCATATTGTTGGCTAGTTTATAGTGATTCTAGAGTGATGGATTGATGGTTATGGCTTGGGTGATGATAGGATGGACTTATATGTTAGTTTAGGATGATTAGTATGCACGAAACCATTCCAGGAAGAAAAATCGGGTTGTTCATCATGAAGATCGGCCGATTTATATTAAGATCCACCCGATTTATTCTCTTGTTGCTCTTTAAATGATAAATCTGAATGCTAGGGTCTTTGGTTGTTTAAATCCTAGGGTTTATGAAGCCTAATTTAGCTTAGGATCACCTAATGCTATCAACCTAAGTGAGGGAAGAGATCTACCCGATGATTTCCGATCTTAGATACCTTAGAAGATGAATTCTAGGTAGTAGTGAGCCTCATAAGCCGCTATTGGATCGAGTGTGCTAGGTTTATTGCTTGAGATTTCCCTATTCCGAGACTTACCCGGTAAGGAGAGGGTTACCCCTTAAGTAGTATCTAGTTTGTGTGGAATTCCTTATTCTAACCCCTTGAGACCTACCCGGTAATAAGAGTTAGATGCGGGACTAGTGAAGTGAGAGACCTACCCGGTAATTGCTTCCATTAGTGAAACACTTTTCCCCAACACCGCAACTTGTCCTTAGAACCCTTAGAACCTTGAGTCCAATGCCATAACCGGAATTCTTGACCTCTAGAATCTACTTTTCTTTCTTGATCATATACTTTGTGCTTTGTGTTACTTGTTTGTTTGCTAGCTTGAGTTGTTAGTTGTTTTATTACCTTGTTTGACTTGTGATCTTTGTTTGATCACCACAAAAACCAACAAAAACATTGTGTTTTCCATTTTCTTTATTCCTCATCTTATCTAGTCTAGATTTACACTATCTTTGATCATTGTTTGACTCGATTTCACCTTAGTCTTTGTGTTTGACCTCGGAATACTATCCCTACTACAAACGTCCCGTACACTGCGGGTTCGCTAGGAGTTAGGATAAATATAACGAGTATAAATTTAAAGCTTATTGCGTGCACATCACACGATCTTAGCGTAACAAGTTTTTGGCGCCGTTGCCGGGGACTAGGTCTAGATTGAGTCATTTTGTGATTGATTATTAGTGTAGATCTTTCTTGTTGCTTTTGATCTCTCTTTGGTGTGTGTCTTTTCTTTTCAGGACATCTCTTAATCTTTAGGTGTATGCGAAGATCTCGTGGCAAGGATTTAGCTTCATTCGATCCCGAACCGGAGAAAACCCTTCGATCTAGATCCAAGAACATCCGAAAAGAGAAAGAGATGGCCGGAAGAAACCTCCAAGCTGAGTTGGATGAAGCCTTAGAGCAAATAAGGCTAAGAGATGAGCTCTTGGAGGAAGAAAGGAGACTTGCCAATGAGAGGCAAGAGGAAACTAGGAGGGAGATTGAGGAGATTAGGCAAGCCCTTGTTCAAGGAGAGCTTAATCGCCGACAACCTCCACCTCCTCCACCACCGGTGGTACAACCGCAGCCGGCGGTTAATGATAGGGTTGTGCCCATTGCCATTGAAGAGCCACAAACCCTAGGGAGACGTATGGATCCGGCACAAAGAGCACACCGTCCGGGTGTGAACTTAGGAGATCCCGCAGCCCACAACTACGAGCTCCGCCCTCAAGTTATACAAATGATCCGGCATAATCAATTTGGAGTGATGGAAGAGGAGTCTCCTCATCAACATTTAATGAATTATGAGATCTTGATGGAGACTCTTAGACCGCCAAGATTGGAGAGCAACAACCATAAGCTAAGGGCTTTCTCCTTCTCTCTTAAGGACAAAGCCTTGGCTTGGTATCAATCTATTCCACAAGGGCGAGTTGGTACTTGGGAGGAGATGACAACCGAGTTTTTGACTAAGTTCTTCCCCCCTTCCAAGACTACCGAGTTAAGAGGGAAGATCAATGCCTTCGTGATGAAGAATAAAGAAAGTTTGTTCAAGTCTTGGGAGAGATTCAAAGACCTTCTCCTAGATTGTCCACACCACCGCATACCGAAAATTGAGCTATTGGAAATCTACTTCAAGGGACTTGATGAAGATAGCCAATTCAAGCTCCAATCCCTTTCCGGTGGGACTTTCATGGAGAAGCATGTGGATGATGCTTGGGAGTTTGTGGAGAAGCAAGCTGTAGTGATTGAGAAATACTCCCATAGGAAGAGTGAAGGGAGAAAGGCGGGAGCATATGAGGTGAGTGAGGTCACCATGAGCAATTTCAAGCTTGACGCCATCAACAACGAGATAAAGTCCTTGAAGGAGTTGTGTGCTACAACTTTGAAGAATCAAGCAACTCCTCAAGTACTTCCACAAGCTAACTTATCCTCCAAGGAGGAGGATGTAAACTATATGGGAAGGGGCAACTACAACAACTACCAAGGCCCAAGGAACTTCAACAACAACCGGCAATTCAACAATTACCGGCCCAACCATAACCATCCCGGGTTTTCTTACTCTAACCCGGATGGAGCCTTGAACCCTCCCGCTTCCACAAGCCCAACTCCACCACCAAGAGCTTCACAAGAACCTCCACCCGGATTCACTCAACCTCCAAAGGATAGGACCGAATTAATGTTTGAGCAATTGCTTGGAAGGTTGAGAAAGTTTGTTCAAGTCTTGGGAGAGATTCAAAGACCTTCTCCTAGATTGTCCACACCACGGCATACCGAAAATTGAGCTATTGGAAATCTACTTCAAGGGACTTGATGAAGATAGCCAATTCAAGCACCAATCCCTTTCCGGTGGGACTTTCATGGAGAAGCATGTGGATGATGCTTGGGAGTTTGTGGAGAAGCAAGCTCTAGTGATTGAGAAATACTCCCATAGGAAGAGTGAAGGGAGAAAGGCGGGAGCATATGAGGTGAGTGAGGTTACCATGAGCAATTTCAAGCTTGACGCCATCAACAACGAGCTAAAGTCCTTGAGGGAGTTGTGTGCTACAACTTTGAAGAATCAAGCAACTCCTCAAGTACTTCCACAAGCTAACTTATCCTCCAAGGAGGAGGATGTAAACTATATGGGAAGGGGCAACTACAACAACTACCAAGGCCCAAGGAACTTCAACAACAACCGGCAATTCAACAATTACCAGCCCAACCATAACCATCCCGGGTTTTCTTACTCTAACCCGGATGGAGCCTTGAACCCTCCCGCTTCCACAAGCACAACTCCACCACCAAGAGCTTCACAAGAACCTCCACCCGGATTCACTCAACCTCCAAAGGATAGGACCGAATTGATGTTTGAGCAATTGCTTGGAAGGTTGAGTGGTCTTGAGAGCACGGTGACTTCAATTTCTAAGGCTCAAAAGGTTTTGGAAGCACAAGTGTTCCAAAAGGCGGGTGAGGCACATAGAGATCCGGGAAAGCTCCCCGGGAGAACCGAAGAAAACCCAAGAGGCGAAGTGTTGGCTATTACAACAAGATGTGGGTTAAGCATGAAGGATCCTTTGCCCAAGGAGAATGCTAAGGGGAAGCAAGTGGTGAATGAAGAAGAAACTTTGCAAGGAGATGGAGGCAAGAGCAAGGATGTAGAGCCAACCTATGTGGCACCACCTCCATACAAGCCACCACTACCGTTCCCTCAATCACGAGCAAGAGCTCGCTTGGACAATCACTTTGGTAAATTCCTTGAACTAATGTCTAAATTGCATATTAACATTCCGTTCATGGATGCTATTTTAGGGATGCCGGCATATGGCAAGTTTTTGAAGGAAATACTCTCCAACAAAAGGAAGTTGGAGGAGTATGGGGAGATAAGAATGACAAAGAGATCCTCGGAGTTGATTCAAACGATGAAGGAGGAGATGCCTCCTAAGCTAAGGGATCCGGGATCCTTTTGTGTGCCAATCGGAGTAGGAGAAGTGAAGTATGACGCCCTATGTGATCTTGGGGCAAGTGTGAGCATCATTCCGCTTGCACTTTGCAACAAGGTTGGGCTAGGAGAGCCAAAGCCGGTCAAGATGACCCTCTACATGGCGGACCGCTCAATCACTCATCCGGTTGGAATCTTGGAAGATATCCCGGTGCAACTAGGGAAGTTCTATGTGCCCATAGACTTTGTTGTTTTGGACATCCCGGCGGACTATCCGGTTCCTATCATCTTGGGGAGGCCTTTCCTAGCTACTTCCGGGTGTCTAGTAGATTGCAAGAATGGGACTCTCTCTTTCAACATTGGAGAAGAAAACATCAAGTTCAAGCTGTCCACAATGATGAAAGGACCAACCCTTGATGAAGATGTATTCAACATAGTTGAAGAAGAGGAGTCTAGAGAAGTTGTGAGCTCAATCTTGCTCAAGGATCTGCTTGAGAGGGTTCTTAGCTCAAGCTTGATGGAGGAAGGAGTTGAGGAGAGTAGCAATGAAGTAATCAAGGCCTTGAATGCATTGGACGAGCTACCAAGTGTTGGGTTTGAAGTGCTAGAAGAAGAGGAAAACTGCCAGAAAAATCGGACTGGAGGGCAAAAATCGGCCGATTTTTGTCCTTGGGCTGAAATTTCAGCCAGTTTTGCCAAAACAGAAACTCAGATCGACCTACTGCCAGAAAAATCGTCCGATTTTTCTTTCTGGGTCGATTTTCCTGAGCCTTTTCAGCACCAACCACTTGAATGTGAGAAATCATCAAGGGACTTCAAGGAGGCTTCCATGGCTTTGCAATCATCTCAACCTACATTGTATGGATCGTCTCCAACCGAAAAAGGTCCTCCTCAAATTGATCTTAAACCTCTTCCTTCTCATTTGAAGTATGCTTTCCTTGGTTCAAATTCTACTTATCCGGTGATTGTGAATGCATCTTTGAATGATGATGAGCTTAGTAGATTGTTGAATGAATTGAAACTGCATAGAAAGGCAATAGGATACACCATTGATGATCATGTTGGAATCAAGCCCTCTTTGTGCATGCATAGGATAATGATGGAAGATAATCATAAACCCTCTATTGAACATCAAAGAAGGTTAAATCCTATAATGAAAGAGGTAGTTAAGAAGGAAATCATTAAGTTGCTAGATGCAGGAATTATCTACCCTATCTCGGATAGTAAGTGGGTTAGTCCCGTTCATGTAGTACCTAAGAAGGGTGGGATGACCGTAGTGACCAATGAGAACAATGAACTAATCCCAACTAGGACGGTTACGGGGTGGAGGATGTGCATTGATTATAGGAAGTTGAACATGGCCTCTAGGAAAGACCACTTCCCTCTCCCCTTCATTGACCAAATGCTAGAGAGGTTAGCTCAACATTCTCATTTTTGCTACCTAGATGGCTATAGTGGATTCTTCCAAATCCCTATCCACCCCGATGGCCAAGAGAAAACCACCTTTACATGTCCATGGGGTACTTTTGCATATAGGAGAATGCCATTTGGGTTGTGTAATGCACCCGCCACCTTCCAAAGGTGTATGATGGCTATCTTTTCGGAATACATTGAAAATATCATGGAAGTGTTCATGGATGATTTCTCTGTTTATGGTTCTTCCTTTGATGATTGCTTGGCTAACTTGTCATTAGTATTGCAAAGATGTGAGGAGACAAATCTTGTCTTAAATTGGGGAAAATGCCACTTCATGGTAAGTGAAGGTATTGTGTTAGGACACTTGGTGTCTAACCGTGGCATTGAGGTTGATAGGGCCAAGATTGAGACGATAGAGAAGTTGCCACCACCTACCTCGGTGAAAGGGGTAAGAAGCTTTCTAGGGCATGCCGGTTTTTACCGGAGGTTTATTCAAGACTTCTCTAAAATTTCTAAGCCCCTTACTAACCTACTAATGAAGGATGTTGAATTTGTTTTCTCAAAAGATTGCCTTGAAGCTTTTTGTAGGTTGAAGAACGCTTTGATCTCCGCACCTATAATGCAACCTCCGGATTGGAGTTTACCGTTTGAGATCATGTGTGATGCAAGCGATGTAGCTGTTGGGGCTGTTTTGGGGCAAAGGAAAGATGGGAAAACTCATGCTATTTATTATGCTAGCAAGACGCTAGATGATGCCCAACTTAACTATGCTACCACCGAGAAAGAGTTGCTAGCGGTGGTGTATGCCTTTGAGAAGTTTCGGTCATACCTTGTTGGAGCGAAGGTCATTGTTTATACGGATCATGCTGCGATCCGTTACCTCCTTACAAAGAAGGATGTCAAACCTAGGTTGATTCGGTGGATCCTTCTTCTTCAAGAGTTTGATTTGGAAATCCGGGACAAGAAGGGATCCGAGAACTCCGTGGCGGATCACCTTAGTAGACTCCCACCATTGGAGCTTGAAAGAGAGGACATCCCGATTGATGACTCGTTCCGGGATGAGCAATTGCAAATGGTGGAGGAGTGCTTATTCCAAGTGTCTAGAGGAAGTGAGCCATGGTATGCCGACATTGTGAACTATCTTGTGTGTGAGGAAGTGCCTCCCGGTTTGACATATGCCCAAAGGAAGAAGTTCTTCAAGGATGTGAGGCATTACTGTTGGAGCGAGCCACTTTTGTTCAAAAGAGGCCCGGATGGAATGTTTAGGAGATGCATACCGGAGGATGAGGTGGAGAGTGTGATCCGTCATTGTCACTCCTTGCCATGTGGAGGGCATGCTAGCGCACACAAGACATGTGCGAAGGTGCTACAATCGGGTTTCTTTTGGCCAAGTTTGTTCAAGGACGTGCAAGGCTTTGTGGTAGCTTGTGATGCTTGCCAAAGGACGGGCAACATCTCAAGGAGAAATGAGATGCCCTTGAACAACATACAAGAGGTAGAGATATTTGATGTGTGGGGTGTGGACTTCATGGGACCATTCCCTTCTTCATGTGGCAACCTCTACATCCTATTGGCGGTTGACTATGTTTCGAGATGGGTGGAGGCAATCGCCTCTCCTACAAATGACGCCAAGGTTGTGGTGTGGTTCTTCAACCGAGTGATCTTTCCTAGGTTTGGAACACCAAGGGTGATCATAAGTGATGGAGGGAAGCACTTCACCAATAGGAACTTTGGGGCACTTTTGGCTAAGTATGGGGTGACTCATAAGGTGGCAACACCTTACCATCCCCAAACTAGTGGCCAAGTGGAAATCTCCAACCGGGAGATCAAGGGGATTCTCGAGAAGACGGTCTCAAGGACGAGAAAGGATTGGGCTATGAAGCTCGATGATGCCTTGTGGGCATATAGGACCGCCTTCAAAACACCAATTGGCACCACTCCTTACAAGTTGGTCTATGGAAAGTCTTGCCACCTTCCGGTAGAGATGGAGCATCGAGCATATTGGGCTATAAGGTGGCTAAATTTTGATCTCAAGGAGGCCGGAGAAAAGCGGTTGCTAGACATGAACGCCC
Source organism: Fagopyrum homotropicum (assembly GCA_033239125.1). NCBI lineage: Eukaryota > Viridiplantae > Streptophyta > Magnoliopsida > Caryophyllales > Polygonaceae > Fagopyrum > Fagopyrum homotropicum. Next base: position 119,912,402 of record BSWB01000004.1, on the reverse strand, counting down.
TTGAGGAGATCCGGTTGGATGCATATGAGAATGCTCGGATCTACAAAGAAAGAGCCAAGCGATGGCATGATAAGAGGATCATCCCGAAAGAGTTGAGTGAAGGAGACCTTGTCCTTCTCTTCAACTCAAGGCTGCGGCTCTTCCCCAGAAAGCTCAAATCAAGATGGACCGGGCCATATGTGGTGAAGAAAGTTTTTCCTCATGGAGCGGTGGAGATAGGAGGAGATCATTGTGGTAACTTCAAGGTGAATGGGCATCGTTTGAAGAAGTACATCCCGGAAGCCCCGGTGGAAGTGATTGCCCCGCTTCACCTTGATTGAAACGCTCCTGAATTTGGTCAAGCTAATGACCTTAAAGAAGCGCTTAATGGGAGGCAACCCATTGGTACATATTTTTCCTCTCTTTTTCTTGCTTTTGTTTAATCTCACTCTTGGTGTGCTTTGTTTTTCTTTTGTGTTTTTGGGTGCTAGATCTTGTTGATTGTCATGAGTTATGAGACGTTGGAGGTCATGTGAAAGCCTCATGGACCAGTTGAAGGTACAAAATCCAGGCACATAAACGAGGAGGAAATCACCAAGAAAAATCGGACTGTTCATGCACAAAATCGGCCGATTTTCCTGGGCTATGGGGCGATTTTTCCTCTGTATAAAGGAAAGTGATGATCTCCAATCAAGCATGGGTGGAGCGGACGAGGAACTTGGACGGCTTACGGTGCCAAGCGCGGGTTCCGACACCATAATGAACATCAAGAGCTCTCTACCATCCTTGATCAATCATCCACCATCATCATCCAATGTGAACCGAAATACCAAAGCATCACCAATTTTACATTGTGAGGACTCTCTTTCACTTCTTTATTTAGTTTACACATTAGGGACAATGTGTTTCTAAGTATGGGGTGGGGTTTTCATAATCACTTGCATGATTAGCATCTAGGATAGTTTAATTTTGTCACATGTTTCATTATGTCTTGCATTGTACATACATATTTCGAAAAATCCAAAAAAAATTCAGAAAATTTTAAAAATTTTTAGTGCTTCTAAGGCTTGGATATGACCCTAATGATGAATCTTGTCTTGTGGATTGGCTATGGATGGCCTTATGTGTTAAATTGATGAATGTATATGTGGACTTGAAGTACTTCTCTTGAAACCATGAATGATTTGTGATCATGAATGTTTGCCTTGATTGAATTGAGTATTGAAAGTCGAAATTGCATGCTAGTTCTTGCACATCATTTAGGAATGAATAAGGCAATTCATCTTTCTCTACTTCTCATCTTGATCATGTTGCTTGAGTACCTCAATTGATATAAATTGACCTCTTTTGACCCATCCGGGAATAGGAGCATGCTAGTGTGTTGATGTGTGTGAAAAGCAAGTGTGGGGTGAAGTTGTTGATGAAAGAATGATGTGGATGAAATGCTGAAATTGTTGTGAAAGTGTAGACAAAAATATAGGTTTGGGGACGTTGGTTTAAATGACAAGTAACTCGGTACACTTCACATGATCGGGTGTTGGTGCCTTGCCAAAGTCAAATAAACTGATAGTCTTAACGAGCTTTGGTATGTGTGCCCGGTGTGGATGCATCTCGAAAAATAGAAAAAGCCCGAGAATGGCTAATCACCAAGGTTTCGGCTTTTGTACACCAATGCCATTGTCTCAAAAATAAAAGAAAGAAAAGAAAATGAAGAAAAATATACACTTGAGGGAAGTTGATAAGAAAATTTGAAGTTGTGGTTGTTTAGTTCCTTTCCCGGATTAGCATCACAAAGCCTAGAAAATTCCCACCTAATCACAACGTCTCTTGGCCTTCTATTTTACAAGTCCTTATAACCTACTTGCATGTGTGTAAGACTAAGTGATTTAGATTGGGTATGCTCATGATCATCTTGACTTCTTCATCTTTACATTTCATTGCATGCTATCAAGTTAAGTGTAATTGTCTTTCCATGCTTTCATTTATTTGATACATAATTGCTTGTCCATTGTCATGAAACATGACTATGAAGGTGATCCAATATTAGAAGCACAACTCCAAAAAGATTTTGCCATTTTTATACATACATAAATCATGTCATCTCTTAGTCTATAGTTGGGAATTTGCTCGGGGACGAGCAAACCTTAAGTATGGGGTATTTTTGATTACACGATTTATGACTTAGGTTTAGGTAATCATTTAGATAGATTCATCACTCATTCATGCATGGTTTAGCACAAATTCGCAACGTTTGCACTTAAATCACGTATTTTGTCGAGATAGACGTCTACACGGACTTGTGCGTTGCTTTGTAGGTATTTCGGGGGTCTTTTGGACATTAACCGATACATTTGAGGGCCAAGCCTCATGATGGTACACATCCAAAGCCTCATGATGGTACACATCCCGTCGTCCTCTCTCGCAATAGATGGCCCAGCCACCTCCACCCTCCGGCTATCATGAGCATCGAATACCATATTTGTCGGTTTTGCTCTGTATAGGATTCTGACCTGTTGAACTTTAGCAGGCACTGCCTTCTCAGAATTCTACTCTACGTCACGTTGCTCACCATTCCGTCCACCCCTATGAACACTATGGTTTGCAGGTCCTTTGGAGATAGGGTAGCTTTGACGAGCTCTCTTCTTGTGATTATCCACTGATACAAAATTTGTATTCTAGACTTGATGTGGTTGTGCAGGATGCTTACCCTTATCTTGCATCCTAAGCAGACCCTTAGGCCCCAGTCCTCTACTTGTTCCCCCAGTCGGCTCCTTCTCTCCTAATTGGTGCATGTCTGTATCTTAATTCCTTGAGACTTACCCGGTAATAGGAGTTATGGTTTAGGATTAGTGAGTAGTGAGACTTACCCGGTGATCTATTCCACTTTAGTAACACCTTCCCTTTGCAAAAACCTAAGCTTTGTCCGCTTATCTTTAGATCTTGAGTTGGAACCACAACTAGATGCTTTAATCCCTAGAATTGCATATTTCCTTTATTGAATTTTATCATCCTTGATTGTTTTAATTGCATTGTGGTTAGTGATTGCTTAAGCTTACCGTAATTGGACTTTGTTTCACTAAGTCCCTGTGATCGACCCCTGGAATTCCTTGCTTTTTACTACGATTGACCCGTACACTGCGGGTTCGCATCCTTGTTTTAAGCTTACATCTAGGGTTATAAATTTAAAGCTTGCACACACCGTTTGGAGCGAACAAGTTTTTGGCGCCGTTGCCGGGGACTTGGTCTAGACCGAGCCGGTTACGGTTTGCTTTTGGGGCACTTGCCCCCGTGTCTACTAACCACTCTACTTGAGTGACTTTTGCAGGTTCTTTCTTAGATTTATGCGAAGAACCCGCACTGGGAAGGAAATCGTTCCTTACAATCCCGAACTATAAAAGACATACAAGCGACGCTTAAGAGAAGCGAAGATGGCCAACCAAGATAATCGCGATCTTGAGGCCGAGTTGAAAGAGGCGTTAGAGCTGCTATGCCTCAGCAGGGAAGAACTAAGGCAAGAGAAAGAAGAAACTCGCACCAGGACTGAAGCGATCGAAGCAGATATGACTGCCTTACGAGACCAATATCTACTTCGACCGAGGGAAGATCCAGTTCCCGATGATGGACCGAGGCAGGTCCCAATCGCTGACCCTCGACCGAGGCAGGTTCCAGTACCTGATGCCCCGGACGAGGTACTTCCACCTCGGATACCAGTCTGAGGTGCTCTTTTTGCAGGAATCCCGCAAACCCTAGGTCAAAGGATGGACCCAAATCAACAACTGAGGCGTCCAGGAGTTAACCTAGGAGATCCATCGGACCATGACTACGAACTTCGACCACAAGTTCTGTCCATGATTCGCCAATGCCAGTTCGGAGGGCTAGAGAAGGAATCCCCACATCAACATCTTCAAAACTATGAGATCTTGATGGAAACCTTGAGACCCTCAAGAATTGAAAATAACAACTACAAGCTAAGACCTTTTTACTTTTCTTTAAAAGATAGAGCTCTTACTTGGTATCAATCTCTTCCTCCAGGAAAAATCAGCACTTGGGAGGAGATGACTACGGAATTCTTGACTAAATTATTTCCCCCCTCTAAGACCGCTGAAATGAGAGGGAAGATTAATGCATTTATTATGAAGGACAAGGAGAGCTTGTCCAAGTCACGGGAGAGGTTCAAGGACATTCTTTTGGATTGCCCACACCATGGGATTCCAAAGATAGAGTTGTTGGAGATATACTTCAAGGGACTGGACGGAAACACCCAGTTCAACTTCCAACTACTCTACGCCGGTACATTTATGGACATGGCGATTGACGAAGCTTGTGACTTCATCGAGAAGCAAGCTTTGCATATGGAGAAGTATACCCACCAAGGAACTGAAGGTGGAGTTAAAAGAGTCAACTTTCAAGAGACTCAACCTAACAACAATCAACTCACGTCTTTGAAGAATGACATGAAGCAATTGAAGGAACTCTTAGTTGCTCAAACCAAGAAGGAAGATCAAGGACAAAGGAACAACAACAATGGATACCGTAACAACAACAACAACAACAACAACAACAACAACAACAACGGTCCTGGAACAACAACTACAACAACAACAATAGAGGATCCAACAACAACAATTGGAGGGCGAACAACCAAAATTCTGGTAACAATCATTCTAACTCCAATTCTAACAATTCCTCTAACCCTTTCCTTTCTTCCCCTTCTTCTTCTTCTACTCCATTAAAGAGCCAGGGACAAGGATCAAGTCCGTCCCAGCCGGAAAAGAAAGACACAGTGCTGGAGGCCATCTTGATCAAGCTTAGTGCTATGGAGACTTCTATGACTTCATTTTTGAAGGCCCAAAAAGCCTTTGAACAACAACTTGCTAGTAGGGCGAATGAAGCGCCAAGAGATCCAGGGAAGCTTCCAGCAAGGACGGAAAGCAACCCTAAGGGCCAGATCATGGCCATAACTACGAGGAGTGGACTGAAAACTGCAGATCCAGTACCTCGGTCGCTGCCAGTACCGACGAAGACCACCTCGGTCCAGGTGCAGTCGAAGAACACTTCGGCCGAGATGCCAACCGAGGTGGAGCCACAGAAAGCGGAGGGGAAAACTGAAGTTTATGTTCCACCTCCTGCATACAAACCACGGTAACCACCACTTCCATTCCCCCAGTCAAGGGCCAAAGCACATCTAGACAAGCACTTTGGTAAGTTTCTTGACTTGATGAATAAACTGCATATTAACATTCCTTTCCTTGATGCTATTCTAGGGATGCCCGCCTATGGGAAGTTCTTGAAAGAACTCTTATCAAGAAAGAGGAAACTGGAAGACTTTGGTGAAGTAAGGATGACATCTAAATCTTCGGAGCTTATTCAAATCATGAAGGAGAAGATGCCACCTAAGTTCAGAGATCCCGGCTCATTTTGCATTCCCATTCAAGTTGGGGATGTCACTTGTGAAGCCTTATGCGATCTAGGAGCCAGCGTGAGCATCATTCCGCTGGAGCTATGTGAGAAGATCGGACTTGGAGAGCCCAAGCCGGTCAAGATTCGATTGTACATGGCGGACCGCTCCATTACCCATCCCGTGGGCATTTTGGAGGACGTTCCGGTCAAGTTAGGTAACTTCTATTTACCAATAGACTTTGTTGTACTTGACATTCCCGCAGATTATCTAGTTCCTATTATTCTCGGGAGGCTATTTCTAGCAACTTCGGGTTGCAACGTGGATTGTAAGAACGCCAAGCTGAAATTCAACATTGGTGGCGATGAAGTGGAGTTCGCACTACTTGCAGCCATGAAGGGAGAGCAGCTAAGCGATGATATCTTCAACATCTATGATGAAGAAGAATCAAGGGAATTGGTGAGCTCTATCCTAATTAATGATCCACTTGAACGAGTTATTAGTTTCAGTTTAATGGAGGAAGGTATAGATGTTTCTTGTGATGCAGATATACGGAGCTTAAAAGCACTGGAAGAAGATCCAGGAGCTAAAACTGAGAAGCTAATCCAGGAGATGAAGATCTCCAGTTTTGGTTCCAGTTACAATACCTCGACCGAGGCACTTCCTGGACTGAGCGAGGCGACTGAGGAACATCTCGGTCAACGCCTCTGCGCCTCGACCGAGATCGAAGGCGAGACGATTTTAACTGAGACTTCCGAAAGTCCAGTTTCTGGATCTACTCCATTGGAAGGAGGAAGCAAGGAATCCCCTCAGAAAGCACCCCCAGTTGTGGAGCTTAAACAACTCCCAAATCACTTGAGGTATGTCTTTCTTGGACCGGATTCCACTTATCCCGTTATTGTTAGTGCTTCCCTCTCCGAATCTGAATTGTCTAAGCTAATGCATGTCCTGAGAAAGCATCAAAAGGCTTTGGGTTACACTATAGATGATCTTATTGGCATTAAGCCTTCTTTCTGCATGCATAGAATTCTAATGGAGGATGATCATAAGACTTCACGGGAACCTCAAAGACGGTTGAATCCGATCATGAAAGAGGTTGTGAAGAAGGAAATTCTTAAGTTGTTGGATGCAGGTATCATATATCCCATCTCGGACAGCAAATGGGTAAGCCCGGTGCATGTAGTTCCGAAGAAAGGAGGGATGACCGTTGTGACGAATAAGAACAACGAGTTGATCCCAACTAGGACAGTTACGGGCTGGAGAGTTTGCATTGATTATAGGAAGCTGAACACGTCCACTCGGAAGGACCATTTTCCGCTTCCCTTCATCGATCAAATGCTCGAACGGTTGGCCCAGCATTCACATTTTTGCTACTTAGACGGCTATAGTGGATTCTTCCAGATTCCTATCCATCCGGATGATCAGGAGAAAAACACTTTCACTTGTCCATGGGGGACATTTGCTTATAGGAGGATGCCATTTGGATTGTGCAATGCACCCGCTACCTTCCAGCGATGCATGATGGCTATCTTTTCCGAGTACATAGAGGAGATCATGGAGGTATTTATGGATGATTTTTCAGTATATGGTTCCTCTTTTGATGATTGCCTATATAACCTTTATCTAGTGCTACAACCATGTGAAGACACTAATCTCGTTTTGAATTGGGAGAAGTGTCATTTTATGGTTAATGAAGGCATTGTGCTAGGACACCTCGTTTCTAATCGAGGCATTAAGGTCGATCGCGCTAAGATCGAGACTATTGAGAAACTCCCTCCTCCTTGTTCTGTTAAAGGTGTGAGGAGTTTTCTCGGGCATGCCGGTTTCTACAGGAGATTCATCAAGGACTTCTCCAAGATTTCTAAACCTCTAACTAACCTCTTAAATAAAGATGTTGTTTTTGAGTTTTCGCAGGAGTGTCTTGATGCAGTTTACAGGATTAAGGAAGCGTTGATCTCCGCTCCCATTATCCAACCTCCGGATTGGACCTTACCCTTTGAGATCATGTGTGACGCTAGTGATGTAGCCGTAGGAGCGGTGCTTGGACAGAAGAAGGAAGGCCGGACCACCGCCATCTATTATGCTAGCAAGACGCTAGATGTAGCCCAGCGCAACTACGCTACCACCGAGAAGGAGTTATTGGCGGTTGTATATGCTTTCGAGAAGTTTCGTTCCTATTTAGTAGGGGCAAAAGTCATTGTCTACACCGACCATGCAGCCATCCGCTACTTGCTCGCTAAGAAAGATGCCAAGCCACACCTTATTCGATGGATTCTCTTGCTTCAAGAGTTTGACTTAGAGATCCGCGATAAGAAGGGATCCGAAAATTCTGTTGCGGATCACCTCAGCCGGCTACCTGCATCTTCGCGTGAGAAGGACGATCCACCCATAGACGATTCATTCCCCGATGAGCACTTACACTTGTTGGAGCGTTTGATAGACTTACTTACTTCACCCCACGATGGAGGTAAAGTATGGGGTGAGGGCACCCCCCATCACGTTTGAGATGCATTATGGTCCAGCTAGCGACCTTAAACCAAGCGCTTCTTGGGAGGCAACCCAAGGTATTGCTTTCTTTTCCCTTTTCTAGCTTAGCTTTAGATAGTTTGCTTTTGCTTTGCTTTGCTTTGTTTTACTTTATTTTTGGCATCCTAGACAAACAACAGGTAATCTCTAAGGAAGGAATACAACCAAGGAGCAACACTAGAAGGACAGAAGTTCGAGAAATTGAGATGACGGAGCTTGACTGAGACACATCTCGGGTGCAGTCACAGGACCTCGACCGAGATGTTCTTCGCCAACCGAGATGATCTTATCTGGGAGCTGTTTCTTATTTCTTTATTCAGTTCAGCTATGTCCGGTGAGTACTCTATTTTCTAGACTTATTTTGACCCATTGAGACAGTGTTTCCCAAGTATGGGGTGTTTATGTATTTGATTGACTTATGTGTTGTATGACTCTACATTACCGGATATTTATGTTTCACTTTTGCTTCTATGTGTTTATCTGAGATTGCATGCATACATACAGGTTATTTGATTGAGAAAAACGTCAAAACTGAAAAATAAAAAAAAAATTTTGACCTCGACCGGGGCAGTTCTGGGCAAATGAGGTACTTCACCTTGGTTGACCTAAGAACACCTCGACCGAGGTGGTTTAACTGAGAGTTTTCGAAACGTTTTGTGCTTCTTATCTGGATATGATCTCAGTGAAGATCTTGTTACTGACTGATTTTGAAATCTTTATATGTTTAAAAGGTTTTATAATATGTTTAAGTTGCTAAATGCTTTGTTTGAAATTTTTGGCATGTTTAATACTTTGTTTTTATCCAAATTATGTTGAATTTGAAGGTTGACACCGCAAGATAAGTTCTCTCACTTTCTTCCTGGAAAGACCAAGGCAATTCATTCTTCTCTCTTCTTCTTCTTGATCATGCTTAGCCCCTCATATACATTTTTGCCTCCCTTTACCTATCCGGGAATTTGGAAGCAAGCAAAGTGGTGAAAGCAAGTGAACATAAAGTTGAGAAATTGGCTGGAAGTGAAAGTGTTAGAAAGAAATAAATAGGTTTGGGGAAGTCAATCATGATGATGAGTAACTCGGCACCATTCACATAGCCGGGTGTTTGTGTCTTGCCAAAGTCGGATTGAGCGATATTCCTAACGGGTCATGGTATGTGCATCAAGGGTTTGATGCATCTCAAGAAATTGATGATTGCTGATCTCCTAGGCTTCGGTTATTGTGCACCTCTGTCCATGCATCCCAAAAAGTAAAGTAAACGAAAAAGTGTGAAATAAGCAAATCTTATTGGTGGAAGATGTTGAAAGTCAAAGTGAAAGTGAAGTATATCCTTTTCCCGGATTCTAGCACCACATTACCTTACATACATCCCTACCCTACACGTTTCTTGACCTTTCTTTTGGGAAGCCCTTGAGACCTCGAGCTTGTTGATTGACTTAGTGGTTTAAACCGGATTATGCATGATTAATTTCGATAATTATGACTTATTATGCATTCTATAATTTTATGCAAAGATGAACAACAATCTTATATTTATAAAATGTTTTGAACATGTTTTGGTTTTCAATTCTATGAAGTATTCTCTTAGAGTGATCTATGATTGTAGCACACCATAAAATGTTTTTGAAAGACTTTTTCATTGATTTTCTTGACTTATAATCCATTCTATCTTGCCTATTATATGCGGAACTTGCTTGGGGACAAGCAAGGGCTAAGTATGGGGTATTTTGATAGCATGAATTATAGTCTATATTTTGGGGTTTGTTTGGACGTTTTATCTTCAATGATCTGCATATTTGTATGCATAATATGTGATTATATTACCATTTCATCTACCTTTGCGGGAATCGAGGTCTACACCTAGTTTTGTTGTAATCGTAGGTAAAATGGCACGTTTTGCATCAAAAAGGAGCAAAAGGAGCTATGGAGTCATTGGAGCTACATTCAGGAACATAAGGAAACATCCAGGAAACATAGCCATGGATTAGAGATTTACTTTGTACCAAATTTGAGAGATTTCACATTCAGTTGTGACTCACCTCGGTTGATTACAGAGTCACCTCGACCGAGGTGATCCAGAGAAGTCGACTCGACCGAGGCGAACACCTGGGATGCGGCGAGAATATTTTATTCTTGGTTGAGATCTTTTATCTTCGGAAAGAGATCTTATATTTTTGGGCTTGGCTCCTGGAAGGAAGAAGATATGATAGATCATATATTTTACCTATTTTTATGGGAAAAGATCTTTCTAAGATATCTTATCTTTGGAAAGTAATTTTCCTATAAAAAGGGTTGGATTTTCCACAAATCCGATCGTGCTTAGACATCCGCTATCACCTCGCTTACACCTAATACACCGCTGCAGTCATACTCCAGTTGGGAGATTTGAAGAACCTTTTTGAAGGTTGAAGGAAGAAAGTCTATAGCTTTTCTAGCTTTTGAAGGGTTTTTGTAAGATCATCTTAGATTCTCTTCCTTGTTGTTGTCTTGTTGGATTTCTATCCAAGGAACGCTTGTGTTTGATAACTGATTCAGTTATTGAAGCCTTTCTTTTAAGGTTTTCTTGTTCAATTATTCTCTTTCTTCCCATATACTTGATTAATACTTTCATGATGATGAGTGGCTAATCTCTTTGTGTGATTCTAGGGTGATTGGCTGAAGGTTGTGGGAAAAACAATGATAGAATGATCTTAATCACAGTAGGACTCTGAAAGTTCGAGTCTTTACCTTAACCCTAAGCATCTCGTTCAGTCGATGAACATCTCGGCCGGGGTGAAATTTGGCTGACCGAGGTGACTTATCTGATCCGAAACTGAGAGTTAAGTGTTAGAGTTTGCCAAATCTTATTCTTATTACACCTTTCCTGGTTCAATGCAAGCCTAGGATAAGACTTACCCGGTAATTCCTTTGTTTGTTTACCCAAGATCATAAGTCTAGGTAATAAATGTTTATCCTTTATTGGGGTTTGAGTGTGCTTTCATTCCATCTTTGTGAGTTAGCCTGAGGCTTACCCGGTAAAGGTTGATTCTATTCCCTTAGATGGTGTGTTAGTTTGTGGATATAGTTCTTTATCTTAATTCCTTGAGACTTACCCGGTAATAGGAGTTATGGTTTAGGATTAGTGAGTAGTGAGACTTACCCGGTGATCTATTCCACTTTAGTAACACCTTCCCTTTGCAAAAACCTCAGCTTTGTCCGCTTATCTTTAGATCTTGAGTTGGAACCACAACTAGATGCTTTAATCCCTAGAATTGCATAATTCCTTTATTGACTTTTATCATCCTTGATTGTTTTAATTGCTTTGTTGTTAGTGATTGCTTAAGCTTACCGTAATTGGACTTTGTTTCACTAAGTCCCTGTGATCGACCCCTGGAATTCCTTGCTTTTTACTATGATTGACCCATACACTGCGGGTTCGCATCCTTGTTTTAAGCTTACATCTAGGGTTATAAATTTAAAGCTTGCACACACCGTTTGGAGCGAACATTGCGCCATGGAGCATTAAGAATTTGTATCACATCCGGGGCAACAGTGATAGATGGGGTAGCGTTTGCTCCATTAGGGAAAACTATTTGTATTTATCCAGATTAAATGAGGGTGGTTGGCAAAATAGATAATCTACGCTAGGCGTTATTCCTGAAAGGCATATTACTCCATGAACCCGGGGGGTTTGCAGGATCAGGAATCTGCAGATTGGGGCTAGGGCTTGTAGAGAGGGCATCATTGGGATTAGAGCAAACGATGTTTGGAGGGGCAGGGATGTCGGCGGCAAAAGAAGACGAATTAGGGTTCGGCGGCGCATGGGGAATCACCCCATTATTCGCCATAAGAGAGATATAGGAGATGAAGATTTTTAGTTTTTGGATTTGTGCTTCAATTCCTTACCCCTCTTAAACCTCTCTCCCTTGTCTCTATGTTTATTACGCCAATAGCTTATTTCATATCCTCCGCAATACCATAGATTCTACGTTATTATGGTTATGATTAAATTGTATAACAATTATTTGTGTGTGTTGAAGACTTCCAAGTTTATACCATGCATGTGCTGTAGAAAAAAGGAAGACACTCTTTGTTGTGGTGATGCAATTAAGGAACTTGGTTCGAGCCTCGTCAAAACATGATGTATACTTAGTGTCCTACTACTCTGTCATCCACTGGTCTTCTTTGACAACTAAAAAAACCGTGGTTCTGAATGTATAAGAACATGTGGCACCTACTAAGGTGAATCTCCAAGACAGAAAACATCGACCTTGTTACATTTCTAAAATTGCTGCTTGGGTGTTTCATTAAAGGATGGAGATGTACAAAAGGATATAATGCAGAAGGGAGCTAGCATTTGTTTCCCTTGTAATATCTTGATATAAGATTATGTGGAGGAACTTCTCTACCAACCGGTGATGGTTTGTAATCTTGTGTCCTTTTGTGCCTTGACCTTTGTTTTTCTTAATAGGATCATCATTTTGGGTCAAATAGGTTGAGTTTAGGCAATTTAGGGGTGACACCTCTTATTGAAATCAAGTTTTTTGGGCTGAGTTAGCTAACGTTTTGACAGGTAGGGTGTGCTTGCTTGTTGGTTTAACTAGTTTAGCAACCGGCGGAAGTTCATATTAGTTAACAAGCTTAATAATTCGGGTGACAGAGTGGGTACGGGTTTGGATGATGATAGTAACATACATCTCTCGACAATAGATGATTGCAACATAAGTCACCAGACCCATGTTTCATCCGGAGTGTGTTTGCCTACTGTTGCTCGAAGGAAATGAAGCTAGGGCTCGCTTGTAAAAGAGGGGGTTCCCTGGACGCCTTTCAAAGGGAGAGACCCTCGTTGTTAGTCGACGATGGCAACTCCTCACTGGTACTGCGCATGCAATAGGTGTTTGGAGAGTAGGAGAGAAGGGAATGGAAGTAGATATGACGGCTAGGCTTGTTTGAGGGAGAAAAGGGTGATGAACTTGGACGTTGAGAAGGGAAGGTAAAGGTTGTTCAAGAAGATCTCCTACCTCTGCTGCTAAGGAGAGTAATTTCCACTCGGTTATACACTTACCAAAATTGTGGCTTCAAAGGAAACGAGCTTGTCATGAGCTTGTTATGGGCTTGTCAAATGGGCTTGTTACTCTATTATGTAAGAGTAAGTAAGAGATGATTCTTATCATTTTATGTAACTAATAATCTTACATAAAATGATAAGAATTATGTTGACTCATGATATAAGATATCATGTAAATAGCTTAAGTTGGTCAAAATCCGATTCGACTCGGGAATAAACGGAAATAAATTTTCAGGTATTACATCAGTTTCTCCTTAAAATAAGTTTTGTCCCAAAACTTAGAATAAGGAACGTCGTTCTAGGTAACTTTTTATAAATAGAACCAGAGTGCCTAACTCTTCCTTAATGAACCTTCCTGCTACCTTTCTAAACATGCATGTATCACCAAAAGTTATAGACATGAAACACATGAAATATCAAATACTCAAACCTGAAACATATATGTAGTCAAATAAGTTACACATATCAAAGTCCGAATACTAACTCGTCGGTGTTGAGGTTGCGGTTAACTCTGAAAAGAACTCAGATAACTACTCCTAATGTTATCCTCAATCACCCATGTAGCTTCATCGACTCCTTGTCTAGACCACTGTGAAGAACCGTATATGTGAATAATAAGGATATAAATACTCTAGAAGGGGGGTTGAATAGAGTATAGGAACTTTTTTCAAAATCGTAAATTAAGGCTTTGAAACTAATTTCAAGGCCTTGAAATCGATATGTGCGCTTTGTGACAAAACTGGTTGTCAAGGATTTGAAAGCGATTTCAAGGCCTTAAACTTCGAAACCTACAAAACAACGTTAGTCATAATTTAAGGGATAAAGTGCGGAATGAAAAGATTGACACGGCAATATGTTTACGAAGTTCAACTCTAAAAACCTACATCTCCGTTCTAGGGTTTCTTTACCCTAGGATCTAATTATCTATTATTTGCTTAAAGAGTCCTAGATACAACCTAGAAGAAATTCCCTTCTTCTCTCATTGTAGCCTCAATGCTACGATCTAGTCAACTCTGACCTAGCAATAATAGTCTAGTTACTTTGTAGAGTAACCCACACTCAAGTATAACACTCTCTAGATATGCCAATGAAGCTCTAGTGTTTTTCTCACTCTAAGGATGTAAACGTTGGTAAGCTAAGAGGAAGAAAAACTTTTGGAACGAATGAAGATGTTTTGATCGCTTGAAGACTTGGATGTTTCCGTGTAAGCTTGTTGTTGTTCTCTTCAATCGCCATCTTCATTATAGTCTTCTATGGAGAAGTTCTTAGCCGTTGTAAGATATCCATTGTAACATTCTTCTTTGTCCATGGAAAACGGTGCTTGGTTGAGGTGAAGTAGCCGTTGTAAGATCTTCTATCTTCTTTCTTCTACTTCCTCTCTTTGACGCACGTTGAGAATCTTCATCTTCGTGATCTTCTCTTGCTTTGGAAATGTTGTTGAAGATATTTGTTTGTTGAGGATCCTAGATCTTCTCTCTTGGATAGCAGTTGATGATTTTCCTTAGATTTGAGATCTTCTTGCGTGGAATCCGTTTGGAAGATCTTCTCTTATCCTCTTGCGTCTTCGGTTAAGATCTTTGTGAGATATTTTTGTTGTGGCCGAAATCTTCTCTTTAAAACCGTTTGAAGATATTCTTTGCTATCAATGACCGAAACGGGCCCTAAAAGTAAAAGTGGAGTCTAGACTATCAATGACCGAAATCACCAATCGATTTAGGTCCAGTCCCCGGCAACGTCGCCAAAAACTTATTCGCTCTCAGATGTGTGTAAATAATGAACGAATATAGTCTTAAATTTATACTTGTAATAAAGTTGAAAGCTAATAAGCGAACCTGCATTGTACGGATCAAATTGCAGTAAAAGCAAATATTTCAAGGTCGATCTCAAGGACTGAGGTGAAATAGATATGGGTGATAAATCAAAAAGGGCAATTTTGGTAACTAAGCCTTTTTGAAAAACTATATTAGTAACTAGACTTTTTAATCTTTCAATTAAGTAAATATACGCCAACCTTTTGTATATATTATCAAACTATACACACTCTTCTCTCAAGGGGTACATTTACTAAACACAAAACTAGAAAAAGCCTAGTAAACCAAATTGTTTCAATAAAAAAATAGAATAGACTAATGCTGAAAATAATGAATGAACGAGACAAAAGTAATAAAGATAAGTAGTATCATAATCAGGCAATGCAGATTCTAAAGATCAAGGTATCTAGTTGTGGTTTTCGATTCGATTTTTTTGCCATTATCGTGTCCCAACTTCGTACCTCACACCTTTAAATGTCTAACTATTAACTTAAAATGTAAAAAATAAAACAATTAAACATAAAAGTTTATAATTTTAAGGTGGAGTGTGCCGATCAGAAGAGTGGAACAAAAAGTTGGAACAAGGTAATGAGACAAAGAACTTGCACTAGCATATAGTAGGGGTTGAATAAATTTTAGCCGCAAGAAGAACTAGACACCTAGATGTGGTGCAAGTCAGCTAATCAATCGATCTCTTGAAAAGCCAAATCGATAAGTGGCTTCGGTTGGAAGCTCTTCCGAAGTTAGAAGAACACCGCTCATTTTTACAAACACCTTTAAAGCTAGACTTGTTCAAACTTGAATCCGGGTCGGATTCAACTGAATTTTGACTAAAAGTCAAATCCGTTTATTTGGACTTAGTCCGGCTTTTGGATTTGGAGTTGTGTTCAAGCCCGTATGGTAGCCCAGATCGATGGTCATTTATTGCAAGCCCGACTTGTGAGGGCAATAAGTTTGGAAGATTACGAAGAATTTGAGATACACTTTGTTGTTGATTTTTTTATTATATAATTAGAGTTAAATTTGATAGAATGTGTGCAAATCTCAACTTAAAAGTAGATTATTGGGATGAAATTCACAAAATATTTGTTAACTAAAAGTTTAGTTGGTTATAGTAGACCTGGCAATCAGAAAAATCAGAATTTTTAAAAACTTTATTTTCTAGAAAATAAAGCTAGATTTTTTTTGGGTCGTGTTATATACACGGAACTTAAATTCACAAGGGCGATTTCGCAAGGCGCCGGCGCTCAACTTGGGCGCCGGTGGTAGCGCGCCTTTTTTTTATAACATTGGGCGCCAGCGCCATCGGCCGGCGCCCAAATTTTTTTATTTTTTTTTGGAACCCTTGAAGTAGAAAATCAGTTTTTCCGAATAAAATTTTTTATCTGGGAGCCGGCGCCATCAGCCAGCGCCCAAATAAATTAAATTTTTTTATTTTTATTTTTTTTTTTTGGAAATTTTTTTTTTTTTAAATCTGAGCGCCGGCTGATGGCGCCGGCGCCCATTGAGCGCTGACGGATTGCGATTAAATTTGAATTTAGTAATTCAAACCTGGTGTATTTAGCTTTTTCGTTTTTTTTTGTTGGATCTTTGATGAAAATTGTGGTCTTACAAATGTTGAAACAAAAGTAAAAGTGTCGGTTGTTTAATCTAGTAAATAGATTACTTGTTTTAAATGATAATCTTCTACTTATTACTAAAAGTATGTTCATTAATGGTAAGCAAAAGACAGACAGATGCACACAGATAAGAATATGAGGAGCATATAATCTTCTCTGTTGTTTACTATGCAGAAAACAATGAAACAGTCTCCTGAACACGTTGAAGCTAGTATTGATGCAGTCTATGGACTACACCAAAAGCCCTTTGTCTCGGAAGCTCGTGATGGTATCCTCGAACATTTCAGGGATGGTTTTGAAAGCAGGCAGCCCCAAGGCGACAATCTCGCTTGTGTCATTGCTATGTGGGTTTGCATCCCCCTGCTGGATGGTAAGTAACCTACACAGCAATTCAAATGCAAAAGACAATATATATCAACTCATTTAATTTCAGGCTTTTTACAAAGTAGCTTCTTACTGGCTCTCATAAGGATACATGGGGTACTTGGCCCTCAGCATCTCCACGATCTCCGTCCAGTGAGCCACTGGCCCGGAACATATTAGCCTGCCCGATGCCTTGGTTTCCTCCATTGCCAAAATGTGTGCAGATATCACATCATCTATGTGAACAAACCCAATGATCTGGTTCGGGATTCCGCCTCTGCTACCTGATTCAGCAAAACAAGTCAGCCAGAAGATCGAGAGGCCGGCCTGCTGTTCTATAATTGTCATTATCAAACCTTTGATAATGCTGAGGAGCATCTGGAGGCTGCTAGTTGGCTGTGGAGTTAGCGTCGGACCAACCACAAAAGACGGGAGAACCGCCACCAAATCAAGCCCGCTTTCATCAGCTATCTTCCACGCTTCCTTCTCTGCTAATGTCTTCGCATATGCATACCACAACTAGGCAACCACACAGATCAACAACCTAGCTACTTGGATTGAGATATTCAATTGTGTATATACCTTGTATCGTTTGCAGTAATCGGGATCGCTCCAGTGAGAGCCATTGAGAGGGGAAACCTGCTGGACATCATATCGGTATCTTGTACTCGAGCTGGAAGATGTGAGTACAACTCTTTTAACCCTAGCTTTTACACAGGATTTCAGCAGGTTTACAGTTCCTTTTATGGCTGGATCAATTAGGAGTTCCTGACAGAGATCAGGCATACTGCTAAGCTAATCGTATTCCTGAATCCAATAATTAGAAGGATCGTATGAAATGAGATGGTAATTCAACTCTTTTAACCCTAGCTTTTACACAGGATTTCAGTAGGTTTACAGTTCCTTTTATGGCTGGATCAATTAGGAGTTCCTGACAGAGATTATGCATACTGCTAAGCTAATCATATTCCTGAATCCGTTAATTAGAAGGATCATACGAAATGAGTTAGTAAGTACTTGAACATTGTCCCCATAGGGTGGCGGAGCTACCGGAGATGCAGTATGGAAAACACCATCAACACCGTCAACCGCGGCGTCAAAGCTACCTTCCACCAGTAAGTCAGCCTTGAGCATCTTCAGCCTTTCTTTCGCACCTTCCAGTTCCCATAAGAACCCCACCTTCTCCAGATTCCCTGTTCGAATCCCAATACTGAACTTGGTGGCAGGATTGAACTCTATTCCGATTAACAAGATTAGAGACATACCAGGATCTCGAACGGTGGTTCGAACTGTGTGACCACTTTGAAGCAGCGCCTTCACCAAGTGAGCTGCTATGAACCCTGTTCCTCCTGTGACACAGTACTCAGGCATCTCCTTCGTCTCTCTCACAGACACACAAATCTGCACTCAGCAATTGCAACCACTAATTCAATATAAAATGCAATCATCTCCAACTATTTCATTCGTTGGGGTTTGGGAGGTCTGACTTTTGTTTCCTCGGAATCGTCAATACTAGTGCAATTTAAAATAAAATATTATAAATGATAGCAGATAGGAAGAGACGACTGTTAGACGCATGGTTGAATTCTCATTCCCTCCTTCCACACCCCCACCAAACATTTCACCATCATCTTCCCATCCAAAACCTGCCGGATATTCGGGTGGTTCGAGGGAAATATCCGAAGGTATAGTATTTTTTTTATTTTCATTTTTACACTTTTAAGGTTTGGTTCTAACCGGAAACGGAAACGAATTTAGTTCATATGTACATCCATATTCACGAAATTTTATGGAATCATTTCCCATGATTTAATGAAAAATGCACTTGTTTTCTCACATTTTGTTATCCTATAGGGTATCAAAAGTAATCAAACTCTCATCCAATTACTACAAACCACAAGGAATGATTCCAAAAATTTAATGAACAAGGGTATACGTATTGACTAGTTACGCTCAAGGAAAGATCTCAGAATCCATTCTTCTCCTCCTCTCGATCTCACAAGCTTCTCATCTCGCAAGCTTCTCTGGTATCACAATTATCGATCTACTTTCTCTCTTCTCTCTCACAGTCGACATCGATCTCGCAATCTTCTCTGGTATCAATCGATCAAACACCAGAAACGAATACAACGCAATCGAACTGTGGTTCAACACTTCAAATACTAGAAATCGCTTTGATCTAACCAGGTATCTCTCTCACAATATTCTACTCTCTCTCTCTCGCCATCTTCTTCAGTATTATTCTGATATTATGTTCACCATTGTGAAATTTTGATTAGATTCTTGTATTTCTGGTATAAGGTATCGTCAGATTTGGTTTTGTTTTAAATTATGTTTCTAGTATGAATGAGTGTGTGATGATTTCAATTTTTGGTTCTGTCCATTACATTTGGATTTTCTCTGTTATGGTATCAATTTGATAAACGATTCTAGTATGAATCTTGTTGCTAGTTTGTTTTCTTAATTCTGGTATGAATGAATGAGTTCTGGTATAATCCCTTTTTTAGTATGATAATTGTCTTTCTGGTATCATCAATTCTCTGGTATAATGATTTGAATAACTTTTGGTATTGAAAATATCACAACAATGTTTATGGTATCATTAATTCTCTAGTACAATAATTGTGTTTTTGGTATGTATATTATATTTGAATAATAATGTTTCTGGTATCATCATTTTTCTGGTATTTGATTGTTAATTTTGTTTCTAGTATTGTTTCAAAATTGTGTTTATGGTATGTGACTTTCTGGTACGTATACATGATCAGTTTATAGTATCATCCTATTTTTGGTATTTCAGGTATGCTTATTTCTGGTATGTAACATGCTCTGTTTGTTAGGCATACTTTAACTTCTGGTATTTGTGGTGTTGTGCATACTTTAACTTCTGATATAGTTATAGTAGTTTTTTTTCTGGTATATACAGAACTTGTTAAGCATGACTCATTTACAAATTGTGGTTTATTGTGGAGGAGAATGAAAATCTGTGGGAAATGAATGGACATATATAGGGGATAAGGTAGTGTGCAAACCCATCATTGTGGGAGATCTAGTTAGCATACCAGAAATTAGGATGTTGATTTCCAAACAAGTAGATGAGACGGTGAACAAATTGGAACTTACATACAAGAATACCTTAAATGAAGCGTTGCAACCATTTGATATTGAGACGGTAGAAGATTTCGAGGATTTTGTTGAAGTTAATCAATTGACTCAACCATGCTGGAGTGTGTCATTGTGTGTGAGATTAAAGTCTAGAATTGTTATACCAGAAATTGAAGAAATTAATGAATATCATCCATACACTGCCATTGTTCCTGCTCCTAGTGTGACTGAAATAGAAACAAAGAATAGTTATGCAATCACTGAAGTTCAACTTGAAGAAACTCAATGGGGTCTTAAGCTTGGTCAAAAGTTCAAGGATAAAACCGCAGTGAAAAATGCATTGTGTTTGAATGTTGTTGCCAAATGTACACAATACAAAATAACAAAGTCTATCAAGCTTGCTATTCTTGCGCGATGTCTAGATAAAGATTGTAAGTGGCGCGTGCGGTTCTCAAAAATCAAGAAATCGAAAGTGTTTACACTAACAAAGTATACCAGAGAGCACACTTGTTCATTCCATACAAGAAGAAGTTATCGCAGAAAGGTCTCATATCCTGTCATTGCTGAAATAGTTGCAAAAATGTAAGTCCATTGCTTATTATCACATATAATATTCAATTCTATATTGTTTTCTTCTATTATGGTATAAACTACATTAAAATCATATTGTTTATGTTATTCAGGTATGCTAATACACACAAACTACCCGGGCCTAAGACAATTATTGGAATTTTGAAAAACGAGCATTGCTTAGAAGCTAGCTACTGGAAATGTTGGATGGCACAAGAGGCTGTGAAAGACAATATAAGAGGAACAAATGAAGAGAACTACAAGGGTGTGCCGGTGTACTTACATCGATTGCAAGAGGCTAATCCGAACACTATTGTAGCGCTGCAATTGGATGATGAAAACAAATTCAAGTATGTCTTCTTTACTTTGGGACAATCAATCAAAGGATATTCAGTAATGAGAAAGGTATTATCCTTGTTCTTGTATGTAATAAAGTTATGTCTCTGGTATTATAAATTATGCATGAATGATATAGATTCTGGTAGTAGAGTTATGTTTCTCGTAAGCAGTAGAGTTATGTTTCTAGTATGCTCTCTTTTGGTTTGTATATTCAGTGTCTGGTATTATTAGATAAATGTACTTCTGGTAATATCATTTCTGATTTGATTACATGCTCAAAATCTGGTATAGTGATATATATTTGAACAATGAAGTTTCTGGTATGAGTATTATCCTTTTCTAGTATAACAAAAAACTAATTGATTGGTGATTGTTGTTGTTTAAGGTTATATCAGTCGATGGAACATTTTTAAAAGGACGATATGGTGGGGTTCTACTGCTTGCAACAACGCAAGACGCAAACCAACAAATATATCCGCTAGCATTTGCGATTGTTGACCGTGAATGTGATGACTCATATGATTTCTTCTTCTATCATATACACAAGTTTGTCCCTGACAGCGAGGAATAACTATTTAAATCGGACATACACATGTCAATAAAGAATGGTATTACTAAGCACTGCACAAAAGCATCCCATGGAGTTTGCATGTACCACTTGAAAGGGAACATCAAGAGAAAGTCAACCAAGAATATAGTTCAACAAATGTTCTTGGATGCAGCTAGGTGCTACAGAAAGGATAATTGTCTTGAACTGTATGAAAATATAAAGATGATATGTTTATTCAGGTTTATAGTATTTTCTGGTATGCAATCATATTATGCTTCTGGTATTTCATTTCTGGTGGTTTATTTCATTTATGATATTGTCCCTTATCTCTCATTAATAGTGACTCTGGTATGAATGTTTCTGGTATGAACTCATGTTAGGTTTGTTGTATGAACATTATCATTTCTGGTATTACATTTAATCTCTGGTATGAATTCTGGTATTTATTTTGTGCTCGTTTCTAGTATCATACATGATATGTTTCTGGTATTGAACTTTATCATTGATGAACAATGATTATGGTATTACCTTTTTCTGGTATGGAAACATGTTACGTGTCTGGTATGATTTTTTGGCATTGTATATAACTTCATGTGTACCTGAAAATGTTTGTAGGAGAAGGTAGTAGTTGCGCAACTGTTGGAAGAAATTTGATTTGCTGCTTGGTCCCGATCTTTTTGCCTCGCCAAACGTTACAACATTATGACAAGCAACAACGCAGAATGTATAAATAGTGTACTGTGTGATGCAAGGGATTATCCAGTGCTTGACCTCATTGATGTTATCAGACAGACGGTGGGTAGATGGTTTGCAACGCGAAGGGAAAATGATGCATCATGTACATAAATGACAATACCAAACGTCGATGTCCTAATACAAGCTAAATATGGGGAGGCAACAAAGTATGGATGTTACGTGCTTGATGCAAAAAGGTTGTTGTTTGAGGTACAATGGAACCAGAAAAGGGAAGTTGTATGTTTAGTGGATAGGAGTTGCACTTGCAAGGAATTTGATATTGAAGAAATACTGTGTGGTCATGCAATAACTGCAACAAAGATGGTGAAAATAAATCCGGCTTCTTTGGTAAGTAATTATTACAGCACCAAATATTAGAAGACTGCATATGAGGAGACAATATACCCAATCGTAGATCATGAGAATTTAGATGTTCCAAGTCGCATTACATCTATTGAATGCAACCCTCCTATAAAGAGGAAGAGAACCGGAAGATTGTCTAAAGCTAGGATACAGGAATCAACGGAAAGAAGCAAGAAGAAGAAATGTAGCTGTTGCGGCATGGTAGGCCATAACAAAAAAACTTGCCGAAATCAACCAATGGAGAAGGAATGAAGACCCATACCAGAAATACAAATTATGACTATTTGTCATTATGAGATTTGTAGAAAACAATTACTATATTAATATATATTTCTTTTATGTGTAAAAGTCCTCATACGAGAAACATAACAACAGGTAATAACAAAAACTCAATAAAAAACTCATACCAGAATCCAATAAAAGAATATCATCAGGCTATATATATGCATACCAAAGAGCTCAAGCAATAAATCATACAACAAAATCACAAATTGAGCGTTTCTGGTAAACAAATAAGCATACTAGAATCAAATAGATGAAAACAAACTACAAGAAACACAAACCAGAAACACATACCAGAAATATTAATGCAATAAATCATACCATAAAATCACAAAATGAACATTTTTGATAAGTAATTACTCATACCAGAGGCACATATATGAAAACCAATCATACTAGAAGCATAACAAATAACAAAAAAATACCAGATATACTCATACTAGAGGCGCTTAAATGAAATACCAGAATCCTAAATTGCAATATAAACACTTCTGGTAAACAAACTATATTAACAGAATACTTGTTATTGAGTCATCAACAAGATTATATTACAAAAGAGTCAATATATACAACCTGAATGACTGTTACAACAAAGTGAGTCAATACCAAAATATCAGTTTATCAAGAGTCAACTACATCATATAGGACATATTCAGTTTCAAAGGGACTCGTGGGATTTCACTCACTCCCTATGGTACAAAATAGAACAAAATTGTTCCCTGGAAGCTGGGACCCGTTCTTGACATATGTTTGACAAATCAGTTCGTCCAGATGACAAATACTGAATGTGCTTGATTGTGAATACACCATAGCTTCCACTGCAATTGTAGACAATAGATTATATATGTGTTTTTCCAAAACATCATACTAATGAACATACCAGAAACATATGAGTAGTATTGTAGAAATTACCTTGGTTGTTCTGTGGAACTTCTTTGGTTGTCTTTCGAACATAATCCAATGGCTTATCAAGATTGTCCCCAAATCTCTCAAATTCTCCGTAAAGTTTCATAATGTGAGGATACATAAAAAGGAATGGGGTGAGCAAAGCTTTCAAGTCCCCATCAGACATACCATCCACAATTGAGTCATATACAACAACACACCATTTAATTAAATCAATCTGTAGCGCTATCCAGTGTTTACCACATGTGTTGATGGCAGTGTATATCGTATCGACTTCATATAAGATCTTGGCAAAGAAGGGGGATCAAGTCCAAATATAAAACCTACAATTTTTTCACCGTAATTAAAATTCCTTGTATTTTTCGACGCTAAGAATTGTTTATAGCGCACATCATTGAAGTAGTCGACGAATGGTACGGGAAGAATGGAAATACGGCCATAAACCTCGGGATACTCAAGTACAACTTTTCGGAGGTATGTAATCATTTCATCCAGTTGCTGTAAAGTAGGAAAAAAACTAATAAT
This sequence comes from Fagopyrum homotropicum, assembly GCA_033239125.1. Taxonomy (NCBI): domain Eukaryota; kingdom Viridiplantae; phylum Streptophyta; class Magnoliopsida; order Caryophyllales; family Polygonaceae; genus Fagopyrum; species Fagopyrum homotropicum. Next base: position 119,888,290 of record BSWB01000004.1, on the reverse strand, counting down.
TCAATACCAGAAGCTCATATGAGAATCATACCAGAAACACATAAAAATTTCATACCAGAATTCAAGACATGAAAACCAGCAGGCAAGATACACATCCATGAAAACACATCATACCAGAATTACATAACATAAACAAATACCAAAAAGCTCAAGCAATAAATCATCTAAAGAAGTCAAATGATAATTTGTGGCAAAATGAAAGAATTACATACCATAAAACTAATGAAATACATAATACCATAAAACCAAAAAAAAGAAAAAGCACAAATCAAAGTTATACCAGACTGTTATACAACTAGCTCATACCAGAAAGCAGTACAACACATTATACCAGAAATTTTAAAAATAAAATGTACACCCAACCTCTTACCAGAAACACATCAGTAGCTAGTATTAGAAAGTCATACGAGAAAAACATCATACCAGAAATTATTAACTTGAATAAAAGTAAGGTTAGTGTTAACTTACATAATCCCACAACCAGCCAGTTTTTTGGAGTAAGAGTTTGAAGTTTTGTTTATTTGCTGAATGTTGAAATCCAGTAATAAAATCTTTTGAAGTCTTCGGGTCAAGGTACCAAGCATAAAAAGCATCTCTATCCTTCTTGCTCAAGTAATTATGCTTGGGTGGCTTGGGGATTTTTAATGGGACAACATAGGGAGATACGACACGGTCGTTGGGTTTTTTTTCACGTAAACCCATTCTCCTAGGTCCTCTGGTTTTAACTTTCCCTTTCACATCTACATATGGTATTGGTTTATGTACCAGAATGAAAATATAACATAAACATTAACAAATATGCACGGAAACAAAACACATGAAGAATAGTAGTGTATTATACCTCTTCCACTGCTTCTTCCTTTGGCTGATATACTTCAGCATCCTCCTTGGGCTGGGGTTGGGACTGGGGCGGGGGCTTTGGCTTTTCTGGAGATGGCGTCTCTTCAGAACTTGAAGAAACCCCAAGAATTTCTAACTTAGGAGCATCATCTGTAGGTGGGGGCCCCGACTTTTTAGAGGGTTTGGTGCCTTTAGAAGAACCGACCATCCTTTGAACATTGGTGAGGATCTTGAAACATTGACCTTCTATTCTGTGTTGGGTCATAGTTTGTGTCTTCTGCCTCATAACAACTTCGTTGATAGTCGCATCTTGTTGCTCAACCTTCTTGGCCAACTCAAAAATCACTTGATTTCGGGTTTGTAATTGTTTCATTAAATCCTCAACCCAATCAGGCACCCTATACATTAACATAGTACAAGATTACAAATGCGATATCAAATAAGCATTTGAAACTAATAAATTATAGTATGTAAAATATCAATTACCTATTTGTGGTGGGAATAGTGGAGGTGGTGGGATCAGGGAGAGGTGGTGCAACCACAACTTTTGTAGGGACAATGGTATCCATTTTTGGAACATCAACAATCCCAATAGGGCCAGATGGTGCAACATCAACCTCAGGGGGAGTAGCCAATGTCATCATGTCTTCTCCGGGGCTAAAACAATAGAACAAATATTTTAAAAATTAAGCATTCTGGTATGATAATATAAATGCGTATTCAACTTCAGTTTACCATTCAGCTTCCTCAACGATCGTTTTTGTCTTAGGTTTCTTAGATGGAGCCCTACATTAGGAAAAAAAATATTATTAAGTAAATGATAAACATACCAAAAACTGAAACCAAACAAAACATAACAATATACACAGGAAACAAGCTTCAAAAGATCATACCAAAAAACATATCAAAACTAATACAAGATTGTAAGACAAAACTTATACCAGAACTAAGATAAAACACAAACTAGAAACAAACAGACATGTACCAGAAAGTAAGAAAGCATTCATACCAGAAAACTAAAACAGAAACTCATACCAGAAGTTATATAAAAAGCATACCAGAAACTAACAAAGACATACCAGAAAGCAAAAAAGTATTCATACAATAAAACTAAAGAGACTAGTATAATAGAAACTAATGCCACATAATTAAAAGATAGATTGAGTATGAAATATATTGAAATATATTTTCATTCCCTCTTCATTTTTCCTCTTCTTTGAGTCATCTTCTTTCTTTACAACTTTTTGTGGTCTTGGAAACCTCAAAATATGACGAGGAGGAGGAGGAGGAGTAGCAAAGTCATCACTGTCGGACTCCTCCTTCTTTGGGGCATCCTTGATAATCTTGACATCACGCCCTTCGGGCCTGCATACACGTACATTGTGGAACCCAACTTTGAAAAGATTACATAGATAGCCAGTTGGGTCCAAAACTTCATCCCCCCACCACTTGTAGTCATCCTCAGTTTCTGGTTCTTCTAGGGAGAGGGGAATAGTTTTAATGTCATCTTAGGCCACCGATGACGCTGTATCTTTGATTGTTTGAAGCTGCATTTCATCTTCCCCTTGGTTGATGAAACCCACTTAAGACAAAGTGGGGTTGTTTCTTCATCAACACATGTGGCAAACAAAGATGCCAGTTTGGGGATAGAGTCAAGGATGAAAACCTGCAAATTATAGACAGGAAACACATGAATAGACCATACAGAAACTCAAATCAATAAATAATATGAAAATAATAAAATAATATCATACCAGAAAATGAAACCAGAAATGCATATCATAAAACCAAAAAGCAAGTAAACTCATACTAGAAAGTATAAAATTCACAACATACCAAAAACAACACAATACATCACATAACTCAATTATAAAACATAAGCAATCATACCAGAATCAAATACATGAAAACAAAATACAAGAAACACAAACCAGAAAGAAATGCCAGAAATGCTAATGCAATAAAGCATACCATAAAATTACAAAATTAACATTTCTGGTAACTAATTACTCATACCAGAGGAACCAATCATACCAGAAACGTAAACCATAACAAAAATACCAAATATAACCATAATAGAGGCACATAAATGGAAAACCAGAAGCATACCTAGAATGCCAAAGGAAAACCAAAAAGACAATAATTTCCTAATGCCCGAAACTTTGTTGGCTCGCAATCCCTAAGGTTGTCAAGTGTCTTATTGAGGAAGATTGGAGACAAACTTCTTTGTGTCATTCCCAAGCAAAACAAATTCAACAAAGAGCAGCAGAACCATCTTAAATTTCCTTTCGTCATTCTTAGGAAGTTTTGAATATTTCTCCTCCAAATGCTCCAATTTACACCTGGGGATGCCGAACAACTCATTCATGTCGACATTTTCTTCTTCATTGTATACATGGAACCGACACTCAAGGCCGGTAATTTTAGAAAACTCGCTTAAGCCAAACCTTATGAACAAAAATATACAACAAAAAAAAAGAAAGAAACACAATAACAATATAAAGTGGAATGGAGGTACCAAACTAAATTGAAAAGGTTGGGTGTATAGTTATAAATACCTAAGCAGAGTTTTGTTGATTGCAAACCACATAGAGTATTTGCGGTCAGTTTTCACCTCATGCAGAAGCATGGAGTGTATTAATTGGTTGGAAAGTTTAAGATTTGTACAAAGGGAGATGAGGTATGAAAATATAGAGTTCTTGAACAATAATTGTCCATTGGCATCCAACCCTTCAAGTAAAAACTTGACCATATTTACACGAGATAAAACAGTTATCCGTGCTACCTCGTATTTTCGGTTATCATCAAATGTGTACATTAACTAGTAAAGGAAACAAGATTGTTAATACAAGAAAAACATTACAACAACAAACCAGAAACTCATATCAGGCATTCAACTTACAAAGGACTCTTCATGTCCATCAGTAACATTTTCTCAACAGCCTGTGTAAACATACCAGAAAATAATGTCAATATATATATCAACATGAAATACCAGAAAGTAATATAAAAACCTCATATGAACAAATACCAGAAAACATTAATAAATAAACTTACAAACTTGTTTCATGCTCAGACATAACATTAAACAAATAACATAACAAAACATCTAATACCAGAAAACATTAAACCTCATATGAAAAAAATGCCAGAAAAGATACCAGAAAGTAATACATCAACATGCAATGCTAGAAACCCTAACCATAAACACATACCAGAATTTTAAACTAAAGCAAATACCGGAAAACATCAAACCAAAAACCTCATATGAGCAAATACCATAAAACATACAAGAAAGTAATACATCAACCTGCAATACCAGAAACCCTAACAATAAACACATACCATAATCTTAAACTAAAGCAAATACCAAAAAACTTGAAACCAATAACATACCAGAACATCTAATAACATACAAACATACCTTTTCCTAAAAAAAACATACAAACATACCAGAAAACTTATGTAAATATAAAGACCAAACAAAACATAGAACAAACCATATCAAAACAAATACCAGAAACGATGAATAAACTTACAAACCCTAATATGAACAAATACCAGAAACTTTAATACCATAAAATATGAAAGAGTATCAAAGCAATACTAACCACCGATATATCGACTGTTCGAGCACCAGATAATATAATTTGAAGGTCTTATTCATCCTTAGACACAACAGAAGCCTGACCTTTGTTTGGTATGGCATCTTCAACAGGTAAAGGAGGCGTAGGAGTTAGAAGGTTGAAGGTAAGAGCATCACAAGAAGATTGGTTAGCAGCGACTTTTGATCGAGTCAACATTTTCACTTTCTTAGGGTTTACAAAAATCGAAAAATTTCTGGTGTGTTTGGGGTAAAAACGAAGACGAAAATGACAGATCAAGTGAAGGAGATGGACGGAGATAGACGAAGAAGGAATCAAAGTTGAAGAAAATGGAGATTACGAGAGAGATTGAGGGAGATGAGAGTTGAAGTTGAGGAGTGGGCGAACGGTTTCTAGTTCTCTGGTATAAACGAAAACAAACTTTGGTTGTTTGTGAATGAGCGGGATGATGGTAAGTGAAATTAATTTACCCATTAATAACACTTAAACAGTAAACATATTTCGGGGTACACTTATTAAAATAAAAACTGAAAAAGGCCTAGTAGGCCAAATTGTTTCTAATTAGACTATGATTACCCTTTTTGATTGGTTTTGTTGTTTATTGAATTGTATTTCTTTAACTGAATCGATTAAGGTAATGTTAATTTTATTGATTAGCACTTATTAGCATTTTTGATAGTTAGTTAATGCATATATAATAAATTTAAATATGTTTATCCCTATATCTTCATTTTCGCATGTTGACTCTTTCAATATAAATTTTGTACGATCATTAACGGTTATTCGGTTGATTGAAAATAACAAGAATAAATAACTTAAAAAGATAATATGCAATTAGTCTATGTTTTGTAATAACGAAGTCTAATGATGCATGATAATACTTGACCCATTATTAGTGGAATTTTGTGGAGAATTATAATAACGTTAAATGTAGAATCTTGGTTTTTGATTTTAAGTAATATATATATATATATATATATATATATATATATATATATATATATATATATATATATATATATATATATATATATATATATATATATTTAAAGTTGTATATTTTTTAAAAATCTCATAGTCGCATTATTGAACGAAATTATCATATTTTAATTTTCAGTTTTTCAGTTTTTTCAATAAAATTTTTGTAAAATCATTAACGGTATTCAGTTGGCCGAAAATAAGAAGAACAAACAACCTAAAAGAGAAATGAGGCGTAGAGAATATGGATGAACATAAATAATATTCGCCTTAAAAGTTAGAAATTACATCACAACTAGGACATACAAAATAACATGAACAATTTAAAATGAAAATCGTCTTTATTGTGCTTGCCTCCATGGTTGTGTGACCGGGTATAGGTGCGCGAGAATGGAACATTTTTAAACAAATCTTGAACTTCTTCAATTGTAGTCGGATATTCGCGGCTTTGTATTTGTGTCACCCTACCTCCAATTTGTTAGCGTTGTTGGACACGGCTTGAGGCAAAAGACGTTGTTTGTAAATCCGGGAGAATCCAAGATGCCTTCACGACATATGGGTGACAATTTGTGATATACCAAAGCATATATTCTTCTTCGTCTTGCCATGAAACTACCACGAATAGTGTATCGCACAACTGATCGGATATTGCGTTCAATAAGATGTCCCACTTGTGTCATATAGGGTCAAAGTTCAAGTTATAGTGTCGCACATTTTGGCATCTATCCAAATTCATTAGGCGGATGGGTTTTATAGGAATTTATTGAACTCTTCCGAATTGACAGGCGACACTGTCGGGATGATATGGCTCGATAAACGGCCCTAACTGGATTGTACCCCTATACATAGATATGGGTTCCAATGCAGTTAAGTCGTAGGGAAACCATACGACCTCACTCGCATCCAAACCCTCAATTTGCGTTCTATAACGTCGCAGACGGTCTTCTAAAACCCGCAATGTTCTGTCCACCTCGGAGTGTGTCCCAATTGGTAGGTTTTGACTTAACTGCACTCCTCGAACTCTTGCGTACCTATAACTTTTTAAGAGTAAATAAAAACTGAAATAATAATGTTAGTTATAGTTAATAATTGTCAATTATATATGAATAGTTTAATTACCCCGAGAAGAGCAGCAAAACCAGCCATTTGATGTGTTCTATCCCGAGTCGCCTCAACCAACTATCGGTATAGGTACACAAGAGTGAAGGTTCCCACGCCGTCTCTGTTGTCCGATAATGGTCATGAACAAGGTCCAAGTAGTGTGCCCGAACCTTGTTACCCCGACCTGTCTTGAAATATTGTGCGGCCCAATAACTACAATAGCCATGCGGAAGCATCGTTGTGGGGTTACCGTTGATGTTCATCAAAAACTTCATGCGTGCTCTAAATTCCGCCGTTGGAAACCTGCCCTTCCGATGGATCAAATGCAAAGCGTCGTCATCCCATAATCTAAATAAAATTCTCGTGCGTTGTTCAATCTCGAACTCCAATGGGAAAACACACACATCATTCCCATCCACTGACAGACCGGTGATTTGACGAACGTCATGGAGGGTTACCGTCATTTCACCTAAGGGGAGGTGAAATGTGTTTGTATTCGGGTGCCATTGCTCTGCAAACACATTCATGAGTGTATGATCAACATTTGTAAGATGAACCGATAACATCATTTGTAATCCGGATACCTCCACCAAACGCTTCCATGGTGTTTGTGGATGCGAGTTAATGTATATATTCAAAAGGTCACGGACAATAGTATCACGTCGGCGAACTCTATTTACTGTATATATTCAAAAGGTTGCCCGCCCCAAGATCGATTGGATCCATCGCATTAGACATGCCTCGTAACCATTTTATCGCGGTAAGTATTACATTTTTCATCAACTTAAATCATAATTAAATCCAATTATCGTAAATAACTTTTCTCTTGATATATCTACATGTTCAAATTTTTTTACAGCAATAATGTGAAGCAAATTTCCCACTGCTACCCGTGCTCGCATATTGGTATCCGTCGCACGACGGAACAATGAAGGGATTAGACAAGATGTACGAGCCCCAAATTAAGATGTTTAAGACTCTGCGTCAACAAGTCGCTCGACCTACACCTTAGACAACCTTTATTTATGTACGTTAGTTGGTTAAGATTATCATCATTAATAAAATTATTTTTATTATTAATGTTAATTAGAAATACTAACAATTTTCATCATTAATGATTTAATGATAATTAGCACCATTATTTTTATTAATTATAATTAACACCATTCTATTACACTACACCCTAATAATAAAATTCCAAAATGTAAGACACACAAAGATTTCAAAAGCTATATGATTATCATTTCGCTAACGAGATTAAAAACAAATTATATACAACTTTAATATATATATATATATATATATATATATATATATATATATATATATATATATATATATATATATATATATATATAACTTTAAGTTATTATACTAAACTCTATAAAGAATTTCAAAAATCTAAAGCTGCCAGCCTGCCACACAAGAGCCCCTGCCAATTTTGTCTTTTAAAATTGAGCCTCTATGCGCACCTGCTGTCCGTCCACATGGAAGGGGTGCGTTTTGAAGCCAATTTTATTTTTGGGCGTAAATAAGACGCCCCTTTAAGGGTTTTAAAAACAATAAGTAAAAATTGTAATACAGAAAAAGGCAACAAAAACTATTTTAAAGTGCAACACAAATGCCTTTGTACAAATTGATATGAAAAAACATTAGTGAAATCGAGTAGCATCAACTGCCATAGGCACATTATAGAAATCCTTTGTGTTTGAAGCTTGTTATGCAATCATCAAACATTTGAGGGATGGTCTTGAAAGCACTCAATCCCAACTTCATCACTTCGGTGGTGTCGTAGCTTAGTGGGGTTGCACTACGTTGCTGGTCACTACTCAACCTACCACCATAGGAAAAGGAAGACACCAACCTTAGCAGTGAGAAAGTATGTCACCCTTGTGAATGAAATATTAGTAAAACTTACTGGTTATGGTAAGAATACTTGGCCTTGAGCATCTCCAATTCTCCATAATCTCCGACCAATGAGCTTCTGATCCTGAACATATTAACCTGCCTGATGCTTTACTTTCCTCCATTGCCAAAATATGCGCTGAAACTACATCGTCTATATGGACAAACCCCACCATCTCATCAGGAACACCTCTGCTACCTAATCCACCAACCATACAAGATCATTCAACAAAAAATATTCAGTTTATGCGCGCGTGTGTGTGAGAGAGAGATCTAGCCTTTGATAATGCTTAGAAGTATGAGTAGACTACTAGTTGGCTCCGGAGCTAGCATTGGACCAACCACAAAAGATGGGAGAACCGCCACTAGATCAAGCCCGCTTTCCTTAGCTATCTTCCAGGCTTCTTTCTCTGCTAACGTCTTTGCATAAACATAGAACATCTAGACAGCAATACGATACACACGAGTAAATATGTAGAAATGTCATGTGTTATTAGGCATTTGCTTTCACCTTGTGCCGTTTACAGTAATCAGCATCGCTCCAGTGAGACTCGTTTAGAGAGAAAGTCAACTGGTCGTCGTCTCTGATTCGTATAGTTTTGGTGGAAGAGGTTAGAACAACTCTTTTCACTCCAGCTTTTATACAAGAATTCAGCACATTCACTGTTCCTTTTATGGCTGGATCAATTAGGATTTCCTGCCAAACATGTAACACCAAGTATCCTCTCAACTAATTCCAATCACCTTTTTCAAATAAAGAACACAATAGAACCAGATTGATCCTAATTTGGGATCTATCAAGTAATTGTTCTGCAAATGCAATTAAGAGTGTTAATTTGAAGATGATATGGTCATATGGGTTACTTGAACATTGTCACCGTAGGGTGGAGGTGAAGCAGGAGAAGCAGTGTGGAAAACACCATCAACACCCTCAAATGCTTCATCAAAGCTTCCTTCCTCCATTAACTCAGCTTTCATTAACTTAAGCCTTTCGTTTGCCCCTTGTAGTTCCCATAGAAAACCCACCTTCACTGCATCCCCTGCTCAGATTATTGCCATTCAAACTCAATTTTTTTGAATCTGAATAAATAGTCAACTCTAGTTTATAATTTATGACATTAGAAGAAATACCAGGATTTCGAACCGTGGCTCGAACCGTGTGACCCTTTTCAAGCAAGACCTTCACCAAGTAAGCTGCTATGAACCCTGTTCCTCCTGTCACGCAATACTCAGGCATCTGCTCTTTCTTTCTCACAGAATGAGAACAATATCAAACTTGTTTATGATGGAGAAACGAAAAACACGCTCTAATATTTTAATACATTTTGTGTGTTATTTCATGAGGAAATTTGGTGAGGAGTCCCATTGAGTATTAAAAACACGCTCTAATATTTTAATACATAGGGGCCAATGCGACCACTTGCAAGCAAGCTCCTACTCTCTTCACTGACTTAGCTTTAATGCAAGAGTTTAGCACAGTCAAGGTTTCTATTATACATGGTTCAACCAGATTCACCTATAGATATAACCGTGTACTGATCAGCAGTTGAACAAGAGAAATCTACATGAGAAAAGCATGGAGTTAAGAGAGCTTGAGATATATTACTTGAACATTTTCATCGTATGGGACAACCACGGGAGACGTGGCATGGAAGACACCATCATCCCCATCCATGGCCCCATCAAAGCTACCTTGGATCATCAAGTCCGCTTTAATGATTTTGTGCCTCTCCTTAGCACCATTGATTAACAAGTGATGAGTCCAACTTGCACGCCTTTGTACATCAATGGTAAGCAAAACACATAGATAGATGTCCAGAATCTCTAGATAGTTATGCTGAATACAATGAAACAGTCTCCTGAAAACGTTGAATCTGGTACTGATGCAGTCTATGTAAACATGGACTAGTCCGAAAGCCCTTTGTCTCGAAAACTCGGTTATCCTCAAACATTTGAGGTATAGTTTTGAAAGCAGGCACCCCCAAGTCAACGATCTTGCTTGTGTCATTGCTATGCGGGTTTGCATCCCCCTGCTGGATAATAATTAACCTGCCAAATTCAGATGTAAAGGCAATATCATCTTATCAACTCATTTCAGGCTTTTTACAAATTAGCTTCTTACTGGCTCTCATAAGGATACATGGTGTACTTGGCCCTCAGCATCTCCACATCAACTATATGAACAGATCCTATGATCTAGTTTGGGATTCCGCCTCTGCTACCCAATTAGCAAATAATTAAACCAAGTCACCCAGAAGAAAACTCTACTGTTCTAGAGCACAAATATAATTGTCATCGAACCTTTGATAATGCTGAGGAGAATCTGGAGGAGTGGAGGCTGCTAGCCGGCTGTGGAGTTAGCATCGGATCAGACACAAAAGACGGGAGAACCGCCACTAAATCAAGCCAGCTTTCATCGGCTATCTTCCACGCTTCCTTCTCTGCTAACGTTTTTGCATATCCTACGCATACCAAAAAAACCAACCTCTTACGAAACAACTTACTTGATTGAGATATTCAAATGTGTATAACTTGTACCGTTTGCGGTAATCAGTATCGCTCCAGTGAGAGCCGTTGAGAGGGAAAACCTAATGGACATCATGTCGGTATCTTGTACTCGGGCTGGAACCCTAGCTTTTACACAGGACATCATGTCGGTATCTCTGTCAGGGCTGGAACCCTGACAGAGATCATGCATACTGCTACGCTAATCATATTCCTAAATCCATTAATTAGAAGGATCATACGAAATGAGTTAGTAATTACTTGAACATTCTCCCCATAGGGTGGTGGTGCTACCGGAGAAGCAGTACGGAAAACGCCATCAACCGCCGCGTCAAAACTACCTTCCACCAGTAAGTCAGCCTTGAGTATCTTCAGCCTCTCTTTCGCACCTTCCAGTTCCCATAAGAATCTCACCTTCTCCAGATTCCCTCTTCGAATTCCCAATACTGAACTTGGTGGTTCGAATTGTGTGACCCCTGTTCCTCCTGTCACACAATACCCAGCCATCTTCTCTTTCTTCCTTTCTTTCGCACATAATGAGAACCATATCAAAGTCGCTCAATTTTATTTGTTTTTTCTGAAAGCAAACCGTAGATGGCTTACTAGAGTTCTCGTCTTTTGATTGGATTCTTCCTTTGACTATTTAGTGGACACATCCGTATTTTACGATTACATATGCCTTGTGATTGTAATCTTGTTGTTCATTCTTTGTAATGTTTGTCATCTCACCGGAAAGAGACTAAACTGTCAATTCATAGGTGCAGGTTATCCCTGTGTTTACACCATCTATAATAAGCTATAGGGCATTATTGTTTTCTGAAGGCCACTACTGATGCAGATTTCTTAGTTAAAACAGACGCCATTTTATTGATTTTTGAAACTTTAAGAGCATGACAGCTCAACTTATTTGATCATCCGAGCTCTGCTGCATGAACAACCTTCTCAAACAGCTACTCTAGCTCTACCTCTAAGTTTCTCCGGAAGTTTGTGTGCCAAGAAGCCTTTATCTTGGAAACTTTTGATGCAGTCGTCGAACATCTGAGGAATGGTTATAAAGGAAGTGAATCCCAGCTCCACCAGCTTGCTGCAATCCATGCTGTGTCTTATGTCTTCTCCTTTCTGGTCTCCACACCTGCAAATGCACGCGCCAACTTCATCACTTATCTGTATGCATTTCACACAGTTACAGATATAGACTTATGACTCACTCATTTTCATACGGATACACAGGATAGGTGGCCCTCAGCATTTCAATGATCTCGGACCAGTGAGCTACCGCGCTTGAACATATTAACCTCAAGCCAGATGCCTTGATCTCCTCCATAGCCAAGATGTGTGCAGCAATGACATCATCGATGTGAACAAACCCTATGGCCTGGTTTGGGTACTTCCCTATTTCGCCTTTAATATGTAAAATATAATATTAATTAGTGACTGGAATAATTGTATGAAACAAGTGAAGAAACACTCTTACCCTTGATTAAGCCAAGGATGACTAGCAATGTACTGGTAGGTTGCGGCGTCAACAAAGGCCCGACTACGAAGGATGGATTCACCACCACCAGGTCGAGTCCACTTTCTTTGGCTAATTTCCATGCTTCTTTTTCTGCTGATGTCTTTGCATATGCATACCATAGCTGCATCATCACATCAACCGGCTAGTTATTTATTTTTGAAAGAATTGGGTTAATTAGACTTTTTTTTTATAGGTTTTTGCTTTGTAAACCCCTTTAATTTTACCTATATATATATATATATATAATTCTTCCTAGATGTAATATATTTACTATATGAGTTTATGCTATGGGTACTCTTAATATAGTAATAGTGATAAAACTCTAGTCATTTTATCCTTTATTTTCTAATTTTTTTCTCGCAAAGTATTGATGTAGAAAGATGTATACATTGTTTCGTCTGCAGTAGTCAGGATCGCTCCAGTGCGTTTCATTGAGAGGGGAGACCTCCTGAGCATCTTCACGGTATCGTATAGCTGAGCAGGAGGAAGTGAGGACGACTCTCTTCACTGTCTTAGCTTTGATGCAAGAGTTTAGCACATTCAAGGTTCCTCTTATACAAGGTTCGACCAGATTCGCCTGTATATATAGCCGAGTACTGATCAGCAGTTGAAGAAGAGAGATTTGTATAAGCAGAGCGTAAAGGTAAGAGAGGTTGATATATATTACTTGAACATTTTCATCATATGGGACAAGGACTGGAGAGGCGGCATGGAAGACACCGTCAACCCCATCGACGGCCTCGTCAAAGCTCCGTTGGATCATCAAGTCAGCTTGAATGATTTTGAGCCTCTCCCTAGCACCATCCATTTCCATAAGGAAACCAACTTTGTCCATATTCTCTAGTGAATACAAAGATGTCTCAATTTCTGATGAAGCTGTAAGATTAGCAACGTAAATGGTTACCTGGATCACGAACAGTGGTACGCACAAAATGTCCCTTCACGAGCAAGGATCTCACAAGGTAGGCTGCTATGAACCCAGTTCCTCCTGTTACACAGTATACCGGCATCGTTGTTCTTAGGTATTCACCTTGTTGTTTTAAAAGTTTAGGTGATTAGTAGTAGTATTAATATAGGTAGGTTATTTTGCCGGGGTTAGGGAAGGTGTGTCACTCAGCTCACATGTGGAGGCTCATGCGCTTCACCTCCTCAAAATGCATCACGCATTTAGAGTGAACATTGTCAGCTTGCTAGGTTGTCATGTAGTAGACGATTTGGTTCAGTTTTACACATTCATCGGTTGGTATTGTCTTATTGGTGAAAAATGTGCAGCACTCTCAAATGATACTTTACACATTCATTGGAGGAGATTTTCTCATTATCAATCGGGGATGGAAATGGGGAGTTTAAACGGGATAGGAACAAGAACGTAGGGGTGTAATATGAGCCGAACGAGCCGAGCCTAAAATTTATACGAGCTTTAAAACGTGCTCAAGCTTGGCTCGTTTAGAAAGTGAACGAGCTCGAGCCGAGCTTTTGACGAGCCGAGCCCGAGTAGCTCGGCTAAAATAATGCTCTTATAGTGTTATTTTAGCCGAACAAGCCGAGCTTTACCCGAACGAGCCGAGCTTTGACATGCTCAAGCTCGACTTGTATATAAACGAGTCGAGCCCGAGCCGAGCCTAAATATTATACGAGCTTTAAAATGTGCTCAAGCTTGACTCGTTTAGAAAATGAACGAGCTCGAGCCGAGCTTTTGACGAGCCGGGCCCGAGCCGAGCCCGAGTAGCTTGTCTCATATTACAGCCCTACAAGAACGTAGGTATTTGTCATGTTTTGTTCATTTCAACTTCAATACATATCAAAAATAACCTCGTACTACAAGGTTACATGAGATTAGTTTTCAACCATCAATAGAATTTCACTCAAATTTATAAATCTTTATCAATTAAACCTATTAAAATATCTTCAACCAAACAAGGTTACAGGAGATTAATTTTCAACCATCAATCGAATTTCACTCAAACTAGTCTAATACTTGCACCTTGTGCGGGAAAAAAATTGAAAATTTATTATCTAAACAATTTACAATTTTTTTTAATAAAAAACGCTAAATGTTAAGAAGAATATATTAATATCAATCTGATTAGATCATGTAACAAAAAATATATTATTAAATTTAAAATAATTGCCAAAATGTTAAATAAAAAAAATTATGTAACAAATTTCTAATTTATTTTTTTTAATATTATTACATATAACTAAAAGATTAAAGTTTTTGTTAAAAAATTGTTTTTTAAAATCGATTATTTAAAAAAAAATTAATTTAATAAAACGATTATTAAAATATTTATTAACGATAATACAAATTTTTTAAATGAAATATTGTTATATCTCATATTGTAACCAATAAGATTTAAATGTTAGTTCGGATTTATTTTGTAAAACTTAGATTCCAAACCAAATCCATTGAAATCTCTAAATTCGGTTAGGTGATATGATATTTTTTTAAAAAATTATTTATATTACCATAAGATATTGAAAATGATGACATGGAATTATTTTTGTTTAATTGGCATAATGAGATGGAAAATATTTTAATTTTGACTTAAAATATTTATTAAATAATGGCATAATAGTAATTAAAATGTGACAAAATTGTAAATATTTGACAAAAAGTCGGCATGGTTAAAGTGTTTACTTGTGAACGAAAAGGGTTCTATTTTAGTAGTATATATAGATTTATAAATCTTTATCAATTAAATCCATTAAAAAATCTTCAACCAAACAACTTAATGTAGATTATTTTACATTAAATAATCCTTGATAAATTTCACATAAATTTAACCCCTTTTAAATTTCATCTAAATTAATCTTCAAATAACCTCCATCTCCTACCAAACACAACAAGACGATGTACATTTGAGTCCCAAAAGAGAAAAACGGATGAAAACAAATGTTCAGTATCAATGAACAATATTAGAGCTAATAAACTTTTCACATTTTGAATTTGCTCTCAACCCAACAGGCGAACTTTGCTCTCAGTAGTCATAACTAAGAATTAAATTGAAGTTGCAAATTGCGGGACAACCTCAACTTTGCTATCATCTTTTCCCTTTGTGGATAAAATTGAACTTTGAAATATTTTCCAACTATAATGAAAATCCAAATTTAGAATATCAGGAACCATCTCAAGTTTAATATATGAAGTAAAAACGTTAGCATGTAGACAGATACTGCATGCTCTTCTACAAGTTGAAGCTAGCATGAAACACTTTCTATGAGCATCTTCACTTAAAAGCAACTGCAAACCGAGCTGACATTCATTCACTGGAAAGGTGCTTGTAATCGTTGCAGGCAACCAACTTCAAGGATGTTACTACAGTTTGCACGGCAGCTCAACCTGAAAGTAGACCACATTCAACGATGGGGCGGGCCATAGTTATCTTTCGGAAGACGGTTTCCATATCTATCATAATGTCCCCAAGATCCTCCTGATCCATCTGAGAAGCCACTGCCAGGGTATCGCCCATCTGGGATCATATTCAACATACCATAACCACTACTACCACCTGTGCCACCAATAGAGGGAGGGACAAGGAAAACAAAAATCCGTCAAACTCATGGAAAACCATTCAAGAAACCATATAACCATTGAAGCTTGATATATGAAGTCAAAGAGCAACATAAAACCGCGAAATGGAAACTCTCTACTGTCAGCTTTGAAATGATAGCCAACCTATGGAAACTCTTGAAATATGATCATCTCACTAACTGCTTAATAGTACTGGGATGTGTTGGGTTAAGTCACTGACATCCTCTCGGGCTATGGAAATTAAGATATCAGCAAAAAGAGGATGTTGATTCATCGTCAAGTTTTCACACATACACATTGCCATACCACTGATCATGATGGAAGCCACTTACTTTTTTCAAATTTCATGTCAAGAAAAGTTGACGTGTGTGATACTAAACCAAGATTATGACTGAAGAACTAGTTGCTACAAGATTGGATATCCACGTATTCTACCAAAATTCCCCCTTGCAGACACTACAGTACAGGCTCCGGAGAGAATAACACAGTTTTGAGGACTAAAAACCAAGAAAGGGTAAGGGTGCAGGAGGAAAGCTAAAACCAATTTCTGATGCATTAATACTATTTTAGATTGTCATAATCTAGATGGGCCCAGCATATGATCAAAACAAAGAATTGATGCATTCTTCTTCAGCTCAACATGAACACAACAAAGAACTAAGAGGGAATAGAGCCACCATCAGGTGAGAAGTTGAGCCGTTTACCAAGTCCATGTGACCTCCTATCAGCGATCAGCTGCTCTGCTCGAAGCTTCTCTAGCTCACGAGCCATAGACACAAGGTTCTTCTCCAATGTTTGGTTCTGAAGTGCCAGCTCCTCATTTGCTTTCTTCTCGAGTTCGAGATTTCTCCTGAATTTTCACAAGCGCAATGCATGAAGGAAATTTTCCATGACAATCCTAGTTATCCAATAGCTGACCAAAACCTCCTAATCCATTCACTTCCTTATAACAAAAGGAAAATACATGTCATTCTAATCAGTATTAAGTAAAAATCCAACCTGGCTTCCACGAGCTCCTTACGGATTCTATCAATGTCACCTCTCAAAGCCTTTCCCTGCTGATTCTCAGACTGCATACGTTTAACATCTCTAGTAAGAACCTCAATTTCACCCTTTAAATCCTGCCTTGAAGCATTCAGTTTCCGCACTTCAGCTCTCAACTGAACAACCTGTGCTCTGACAGGCTCAGCAGCATGAAGTTCAGCTTCTAACTTCAATCCCCTATCTATTAACTCCCTAGCACGAGCGTCGCTATCAGCACGCATTTTCGGAATAACCTGACTGAGCTGGCGTACTTCGTCTTTTGCAGCCACAGCATCCCTTTGGAGAATGATATTTTCATCTATTAAATGTCGATGGTCAGCAAGAATCTTGTGAATATCTCGACGTTGGATTTCAATTTCTTCCTCCAGAGCAGCTGGATGGATTGGCATGGGTTGAGGTTGCGGTCCTCTGCTTAATACTGGCCGAGGACCATCATGTAAACGCCGGAATTTTTCAGGACGACCGTCATGTAAACGTTGGAAATCGTCAGGACGACGAGGCATACGGTTCCTACCAGCCATTCTATATATCCTGAAAAGCAATGAACTAATTACACTATGGGGTGAACATATGACCTAGACAAGATACTAGCATATAGCAAGAAACACAGCTTCTCACACTGAACCTCTATATTAAGGTTCTCTCTCTTGCTGTACACTTTTGGTTGATCTGAATCCACAAGCCACCATCCACTGCCTAGGGAGATTATATAAGCCCAAGAAATACGAGAGGGAGAACTTCAATAGTCCCTTCTTGGCCTTTCGATTTGCATTAGATCTATTAGAAATGATTTATCTCTCAAGAGACCAGATAGACAGAAAAGCATAAGCCCTCTCTATTCTATATATATCTGGTTGAGCTACTACCATGAAACCTCAGGACATAGTAGTTGATACTAGGAATTACATCTCTCACTATGTAATATTATTATTACTATTCCAACTTCACAGATCTAGCTTGCCCCCCACCAACATGAAATAAGAATCTAGCAAAATAAACACCTGCGACATTTTTCTGGACCAACACAACTAGGAAACCACTGAACGTTGAAGAATAAGGTAATGTGAAGATTATTAAGAGGAAAAACCGTATCTAGCTGTTTTACGCCTCAAACTTCCTCACTGTGGTGTAAACAAGAGTTTCACAAAATCAAAAGTGTACATGTATCAGACATCAAAAGGTTTGAGGATCAAGAAGCACAATATCAAACTAAAAATCCACTTCTCTAACACTCAAGCAAAGTAAGAACATCCCATATGAGAATATGTGGTATCAATGAGAATCTAAAAGTATCCCTTTCATATGAAAACGAACTCGAAAGCTGAAAACAGTTAATTCCATAAACCTTCATCGCAGCAGAAAAAATAGATATTCATGATTGATTGGCTAGCCTCATATCATCCATGAAAACTCTCATGTCTGCATCAGTAACTGACCGGTTGCTCAAGAAACCCATACACGAAAACGGGGGCAAGAAATGATAAATTGAATTGTTAAGACACAATTAGCAAGAGAAGACCAAACAAGGGGGGAAAGGTAAAACCAAAGACAGCAGAAGACATTGTTGTATGGAAGTACGGTGAGCTTTTGTATTCAAAAAATGAAAACTAAACCCCCTAAATGCCAAAATTGTTTCCTATTAAAGGCCTTCAATTGATATCCAATAAAAAGCCTAATAATGGATTGCACAAATAAATTTACAAGTTAGCTAAAAATGAATAAACTGTATTGATTAATTCTAATTCTACACAAGTACATCACTTGCATTATACTGGACTATGTTAACAAACACGCCAAGTTAAATAGTTAAATAATCCATTTAATCACTTGAATGCCCAGACAGTTGATACTTAACTATGTAAGGTCTCAGTAGTATCCTTCAGAACAAATTATAAAATGCACAAACACATTCCAAGTGTGCAAGAAAAATGAACAAAATGTCTCAATTGGTTCTGACTTATGCAAATACAACACTTGCATTGTACTGGATTACGTCACCTCAGAAATCAAGTTAGTAAGCCGGATATACTCAGCACCCATATTCAACAAAAACCTTCATGTGGAACTCACTCGGATACATCTATGAAGTAACAGCTACAAAGGAGCACATGCACAGCAGTACAAATGATTCTCTCCAAACACGTGAATTGTGAAAGTTAAGAGTTAGGAGAACCCATCATGACTAAACACATTAACAAGATAATACCAACTGGGACAGCTTCCATTCAAGTAGACTCCACGACAAGCAGATCAAATGAGCTGTTGGTGCAATGAGGCAGATGCAACGTATACTGGTAATTCAATTGTGTCCAACTTTCCCCCAGTCAAAGATGATTCACAAAGATTTCTTATACACATTGAGGTTGTTATGTCACCCTCAATTTGTGTTAACCAAATACTTCAATAACTCATTGACTCATTCCAAGTCAAAAAGAAAAGCATCAGCAACTTACGAAAAGAATTGCCTATTTTGTTTTTCAGTTCATTTACTAAATGATAACTAAATTAGCAATTCTCAAAGAAAACCTTCTCCGTTCATAGTTCACACCACCTGAAATTAGCGCAAAAACAAGTTCACAAGCTCTAACCAGTTCACAACCATGGCTTTAATTGTTTATTAAACTAGCAGATCCAATCATGGAGGGATCTGGGATGCTCCAACTCATTCCAGTTCACAGCCACTAAGGGAGTCAAGGAATAAAGTTAAGATAACAATATCTCATCTTCCATGGTTGAAGATCACTTCAAGGCGCCATTTTTGCATTTAGTTTGGATGCTTTTTGTTATTCAAACCAAACATCAAACTGTTAATGGAACAGGTTCTGTTATCCTCTTCTCCAATCCTCTTTTCTAATACCAGGATAGTTTCTCTTAATTGCAGCCTTAGTCATTGCCGATGGTGATGGATCTCCCTCCCCCTCTCTGATATCTCTCACTAACACCCTCCTTAATCTCTGTTATCTTCTTTGGCCTGTATACTCCTCTTGTCTCGCTTCTTCGGCATACCAATGATGGTCTATATACTCCTCTTATTTCTTTGGCATGTATACTCCTCTTGCGTCTCTTCTTTTGTAGACCAATGATATTCTATTGCTCTGGTAGCTGCAGCTTCCTAAGACAATGAAACCAGAGAGGCAAAGAAAACAACTGATGCAATTTGTTTTAAGCCATGGAGGACATCCTCTTTGCCATCTAATTTTGGTGGACTAAGAGAAACAACGGGAAGTGACCGACTTGTGCTGAATGTATCCGGACAAAGAGTGATGCTGAATTGGTGTTCTTTTCGATAGAAAAGTAGATCCTTTATCTGGTGTTTGGTCAGATAAAATAGAAAAATTGACGGAGAAGATTGTACAGCAGTACTCCACTGGTTCTGCTCATGTTGAAGGCACAAGAAGTGTGTTATCAACCAAAACCCTGGCTTCATCCCAGAAGTTAACCGAACACTAGATTCAGGAATCTAATTCAAATGATACCCACAAAATCTGATCCCTAATTCGAAAGTCCATTCTATCATTTTCAACCAAATGTAATAGTTAGACTATTCCTCCATCTGGAAGTGTAGGATGTTCGCAATCTTCTCAAGCAGACGATTCAGACCCACAAAACGCACGATAAAGCGTCGTCATATGTATATATTACCAACCAGAAACGGGACAGAATCTGACCTATTGATTGAAGAAACAAAATTGAATCCAGAAAAATACCACCAAAACATTCGTTATGGCTTGGGCAGCATAGTATTAGGATGAAACCCTAATTTGGTTCAAGCAGATAGCAATAAGTTCCCAGAAATGAAAATTCAGTAAAGATTCTCCGGAATCCTTACATTCAGAACATAAGCAGAACAGTCCAAGCGCCGATTAACTCACGAGTAGTAGCGATTTCGTCCGTATAGATCCACGAGATAGGTTCGCACTTTTTTTTATACAAAGGAAGCAACGAAATTACAGCAATTGAGGGACTCACCTTGATCGGACGTGGACTCCGGTAAATGGACGGTAAGGGTGGTTGTTTGTCGAGTTTTGGTCTGGTCTGAGATCTTCCTCCCGCTGCTACCGATTTCTTCCTACAATGGTATGCCGTATGCCCTCCCTGTTTTGCCTTTCTTTCCCTTCTCTCACCGTTCCTTAGCTCTTTCTAATTTCACTCGGTAATAATATGGTGAATTACCGAAAGCACCTCCTTAAATAGGTAATTTATAACTAATCATTCGTTATTTTGATAATTATCAAAAACCCTCCTTAATAACTGTTTCCAATTTTTCATTAATGCAGCCCACATTTTAATATTTTAATTTTTTTTTTCAAACTATAAACCGATGTGATAAAAGATATTATATCCGAATTAAAATGGTTTTTAAAAAAATGAATCAAATCTTTATACAACAAATCAGGAAAGAAGAAGATAAAGATGAAGATGAAATTGACATGAAGAAGACCCCTACAAACCTAAGCATGAGCGCCTCCTATCCTCCTCTTCACAAACCTTCCATTCGACGGATAACTCAATTCTCCTGTAGAGTTTCCACCAACCGTCATTCTCCCTCTATAAACCCTAAGCATGCGATTAAGCTCATGCGCATATCTCGCTAATTCCTTACTTAAAATATGGGAATAAGCTCACCGATGTTACCATTCTTTTTATAGCTTAATTGCTCAATTCGAATGTCTTGACATTTACATCTCAAAAGATTGCATATTTCATTTAGATATTTTTTTAAATTCTCAACTTTCATGTAGGTTGGTGGGTTTTTTCGTGAAATTGAAGATATGGTGAAGCGCTTGGGAAGTGGAAGAATGTCATTATGTTGACGTCATTACGTTGATGTCAATAAAAAGCTCAGGTTTTGCTTGAAATCAGAGATTCATAGACTGCTTCGAAGGCAACAAAATAAAAATTCTCAATGTTACTTCATTCTGTTCTTCCAATTCTTTGTATTATGAATATGCATAAATATGAGCCAAACTAGCATATTCTTCCTTCCGTAGCCATGGTTGAGAACCATTATTTGACAAAATTCAACCTACTTCTCAAAGTTATCCCTCTTGTGATTCTGATATTGCATTTGACAAATAAATTAAGTTTACTTGATTGAAGAATAGTGTCAGCTTACCCTTTCCCCGATTTTTTGTATGAAGAAGAATTGGTTCATTTATATATTTTTTTAAACCCGGTTTCAGTTTGGATATAATATCTTTTATTTAATCGGTCCATGATTCGGAGCAAAACATTTAAAATATTAAAAAGTGGGCCTATTAACGAAAAATTGGACGGTAATGGAAAGGATGTGTTGTTTTGTTGACGGGGTCGTTATTAAGTGTGGTTTCTGTAATTACTGAAATAACAGGTGGTTAGTTGCAAATGACCTTACTGAACGGTGATTTCTGGTAATTCACCATAATAATTAGAAACAAAAATGTGGGTTGGTCGATTAGTGGAAATCATATTTCCACCGATTCTCGATCTTACTTAAACTCTTACTCACCGCGCACACAAGACACAAGTCACACAACTTGTCTACTGTTTCACCCATTACTCAATCAATTCATCGGGTGTTCAGAAAAAATAACTAAATGTGTAGTATTTCTTTCATTTTTAGACTTTTATAGGTTTAAAAAAAAGTTATATTTAAAATAGCATGAATTTTAATCTACTAATTTACGAATGTTATCCAACATACAATCCAACATAGAAATGAATTTTAATTAATACAACAACAATACAAACAAACACAATATCTTAAGGTTTTAAAGTGAACGACTGAACTTGGTTGGAGGCTTGTGGGACTGAGGTGTCGAAAGTTCGAAGGTGTGAAGAGATTTCAAAAATGTGATTTATAAAAAAAAAGCAGAGAAAGGAGAATAATTATAATTATTTTTAGGTAAAGTAGTATTAAGAAGGGTCAAAAAAAATAAAAGAAGTGTTGTATAAAAAAGGATGTGAACCTTAGATCATTTGTATACTCCACACATTTGACTTGTTTGATATCATATATGATAGTAATATATCACATGTTAGTATCAAAATATGAGTATGAGATTAATATCCGATATCTTTGGTTGATAGGTTTTATAGTATACGAATGACAACTCAAAAAAGAGGGAAACCATATGAAGATTTTTCTCTACATAAAGACTTATGGAGATAAAGAATGGAAGAGGAAGGAGAAATATAAGATATGTGATACGGTATCACATATATTATATTCATTTACTTATATACTTATATATCAAACACTAGATATGAGCTTTTTATGATGGTATCACTGATACCTTTAGTGTTTGGAGTATATCAAAAAAGAGAAGAAAAAAAATATATTACGAGTGTATCAAGATATCAATATGATATTCATATACTTATATATCAAACACTAGATATGAGCTTTTTATGTTGGTACACATATTTGATATTCAAATATGAACATAAATTTGGTATTTAAATATGTGTGTCAACATAGATCGGCCTATTGATCCACGTTTCTTCGATTAATTAAAGTTTGGAATTTATCTAAGTTATGTTGATGTGGGAGCATCTCCAAGATCTCACTCACTTACATAATCACCTCCAGCCACCAGACCACGACTACAAGCACAAAGATCGCATCCAGACGCGAGATCTCATCCGGGGTTAATTCCGGCATCATGTCCATCAGAAATGTCAGTGGGATTTAAGGATGGCGCAACATTAGCTCGATAACTAGAAGGAACTACTATAGAACTGACATGGGCAGAAGAGCTTGCAGGATCTAGAGCAGTTCATGAGCAAGAGAGGGAGCAGGGATGCATATGACCTACAAGAAAGAAGAGTGTAACACCCCAAATTCTAAGAACTCGGGATGCTACGGGTTAGGACCTCACAATGGGTCATGACCCTAGTCCAACAACAAGTTCACCGGATCTTGCAACAAGACACAAATAAATGTCAACCCGAAATAGATAAAATATCCATTGTCATAAATCCAAAACAAAGATAAGATTCTCAACCGAGTACTATCACTACAACGGCAATGCAATCAGAAAAATAAAACCCATATCGCGTCCTATGATGTATGGGAACCCCGGGTGACAACTACGACCGGATCACTTGACAGCATTTGTTTTGTTATGTGTGGATGGATTAGATGTTGAAAATGAGTTGCGGAAGCTTGAGAGATGATGTTGGGAAAGTGTATGGTTGATTCGATCTAGAGAGATCGAACAATCCGTGAAGTGGAGCGAACTAGTGATTCTTGACGAATCCTCGAGTGGTAGGCTTGGATCGAAGATCCAAATGAAGAACTTTATAAGAGAGAGAATTGTGATGCCCAATAACCAAGGATGAGGAAATGCTTCTCAAAAGTAATTGATTAAAATTGAACATGCTTTTACAATGAGGCCAAGCATCATTTATATAGTGGAGGATGGTGGAAAAAAGGAAAATCCTTAAGACACAATTGAGAATGAAAAACCGTATAGGTGAATATAAAGGATATTAATACTCTAGAAGGGGGGAGTGAATAGAGTACGGGAACTTTTCGCAAAAACATATCTCAAGGCTTTGAAAGTGATTTCAAGACCTTGACTTCGAAAACCTACAAAACACCGTTAGTCACAATTAAGCAAGAAATGTGCGGAAAGAAAAGAACGACATGGTGATGTGTTTATGAAGTTCAGCTCTAACAGCCTACGTCTACGTCCTAGGGTTTCTTTACCCGTAGGATTTATCTATCTATTATCTGCTTCAAAGATACCTAGATATAACCTAGAAGAAATCCCCTTCTTCTCTCACTGTAGCCAATGCTATGATCTAGTTCCAACTCTTAACCTAGCAATAATAGCCTAGTTACTTCGCAGAGTAACACACACTCGAGTATAACACTCTCTAGATATTCCAATGGAGCTCTAGTGTTTTTTTCTCTCTTTAAGGATGTAAGCTTTTGTAAACTAAGAGGAAGAAAAACATTTGGAACGAAATGAGGATGCTTTGATTGCTTGAAGACTTAGATCTTTTCGTGTAAGCTTGTTGTTGTTCTCCTCAATCACCATCTTCATTTATAGTCTTCGATGGAGAAGTCTTCTAGCCGTTGTAAAAAGGACCGTTGTGAGGTTCTTCTTTCTCCATAGAAAATGGTGTTAGGTTGATATGAATTAGCCGTTGTAAGATCTTCTATCTTCTTCATCTCCTTGACGCACGTTGAGAGTCTTCTTCGTCGAGATCTTCTCTTGAAAGAGCCATTGAAGATCTTGTCGTTGAAGTCCTTGTTTCAAGCTCCGAGATCTTCTAAGTTGTTGAGGATCTTTGTTTGAAGATATCTCTCTTTGAGAACTGTTTGAGATCTTCCTTGGATATGAGATCTTTGTGTGAGATCCGTTGGAGGAGATCTTCCAATCTTGCGTCGGTTAAGATCTTTACAAGATCTTTTTGTTGGGCCGATATCTTCTCTTCAAGATCCGTTGGAGATCTTCTTTGTTGAGCTGGTTGAGATCTTCTCTTGATATTTTGTTTGAAGATCTTCTCTTGATCCTTGGTAGATTTGGTTTTTGAGATTGAATCTTGATTTTGAAAAGCTTCCAGCCGATGTGTCCCTTGTATCACTTTTCAAGGCTTCGGTTTTTATCCCTTGAAATGTGTTTCAAGGCCTCCGTGTCGAACCCTTGAACTGCTTTTTCAATATCTCTGTGTTTGTCCCTTGTAACGTGTTTCAAGGCATGCATTCGTCCTTTGAAATGCTTTTCAAGGCCTGCACACATTTAACAAACACAAAACCAAACCATGTAATCTAGAAATACAATCAATATTTGTTAGTTTATAAACCGCTCATAATGTTAAGTCTTCCATCATCTACATATACAAATATATAATCAATGTGGAGTTATCAGAGAAGATGCTAGCCATAAATGAAAGGATTTGATTGGAATGTTCTATGAATTATTTCAAGTCAAATCTTCTTCTTAAAGGGAATATCCACAAGAATATCCCTTTAAGTATCTAAATATCTAAAAAATAAAATAAATAAAAGATGACGGAAATAAATAAGCGGGACATCTCTTCCATCGTTGTCTTAATCATTCGTCGGTAATCCCATGGTGGAACAAAGACAAGGTGTGCCATGATAAGTGTCGGGATAGGTGACGGTAAGAGAAATAAGCGACGCGGTGGCTTGGGTGATGGCCTTAGCACGTGCTCGGGTGAGTGGTCCATTGGAACAAACCCGAAAGACATCATCCTCATCCTCTGCGGTCATAGTAGTCAAGGGCGAATCAGAACTACTACAAAACTGATAGGGACAAAAGAGCTCGTAGGATCTAGAGTAGTTCAGGAGCAAGAGAGGGAGCAAGGATGCATAGGACCTACAAGGAAGATGAGTGTAACACCCCAAATTCTAAGAACTCGGGATGTTACGGTTTAGGACCTCATAATGGGCATTGACCCTAGTCTGACAACAAGTTCACCGAATCTTGCAACAAGGCACAAATAAATGTCAAACCGAAATAGATAAAAATATCCAATGTCATAAATCCAAAACAAATATAAGACTCTCGACCGAGTACTATCACTACAATGTCAATGCAATAAGAAAAATAAAACCCATATCCCATCCTATGATGTACGAGAACCCCAGCTGACCACTACGACCGGATCACTTAACAGTAATAACACATACACACATACGCAAGAAATACCACATAGCATGCTCACACATCAACCGGTTATTATCTTATTACATGATTCACTTTACTAATTCAACTTATTTTGTGACACGAGGATCTCTCGAACCTCACATTTGTCCCCTTTAGAACTAGACAGGTTATCACCGGCCGTTACTAATTGGGCCAAAAAACAATAAAGGTTGTCCTAATAAGCTATTATTATAATCACACAAGCATACACCACTATCATTGCCACGCTACACACAAAGGTCAGCTAAGTATGCCCAAGGGACTTACGTGAATCAAGGAAATCCCAACTCTCAACAACATGCTCAGTTCCCGCAGGAAAACACTCTACGTCTGCTCATATATACAAGGCACACATGGATCAATCCACTATCCGACACTAGAAGTCTCTAAATCCTAGGTCAATGATGACTATCGCAAGTCTATCCCAATTACTCAAACCTTATTCATACATCAACAATCCAACATTAGCAAAAGTTCCGAAATCTATATCAAACAGTTTTCCTATCCTTAACATCTCATAACACATCCTCAAAACCATCTAACGCGTTCATTCCATAATATAACTCTTAAAACACTTATTTGTATTCCAACTAGTTAAGCTAGGTTCCAACCTAACATGATACCACTTAAAACCAGCTAGAACAATAGTAAAGATTAACGTACCAAAAGATTGGTACCCAATGGAGAGATGCCGCGACCGTAGGAGAAGGAAGACGCGACCGCGGTGACAAGGACTCAGACACCGTGACCGCGGTGGTCTATGGCGTGGGTGCGGTGACACTAGTGAAAATGCGACCACGGCAAGGTGTAGGCGCGGTCGCAAGAGAACTCCAAAAACGAACGTTGGGTTGTTCTTCAATGTGCGACGAGGCTCCGATGCCTCTTTGGCTCTACTGCTCTATCCCTAATGTCACTTACAAGGTTGATGGTCCCTCTAATCCATAGAGTCCGTCATCGACACCCAACAATAGGAAGGACAATCAAGAACACATCTTGATTCAATATTGGAAGAAAACACATAAGAAGAAGAGGACAAGAAGAACTTATTGTCTACCTCGAGTATGCACTACAATCCACTCCTTGTCACCTTCATAGTCAGTAGACAACTCTTGATCGAAAAGAGAAAGAAGGTGATTGTGGAGGAAGAGAGGAAGAGGAAGAGAAGCAAAACACGAGGAGGAGAATGAGGGAAGGAAGAAGGTTGTTAGGGTTGAAACGTTTAGAACGAGGCAACAAGACGTGGAGATAAGTTCGGATCTTCCACACAAGGAAACAAACGGGCGACATTTATAGAAGATAGTTCCACAATCTTCTGTTTTACCGCGACCGCGGTTTAACATGGCCACGACCACGGGCTGCACCCGCATGTAGGCAATCCTATGCGGCCGTGGGGCGCAGTCACGGTGACTCTCATTGTAACACCGGAATGAAATTCCGGTTGTTACATCATTTCCCCCTAAATATAAGTTTTGTCTTGAAACTTAGATATACGTTGATCCTCTCGGTCTTGCCCACCGAGGTATACTCACAAGACTCCTTGAAGGCATAATCCTTCAAACCTACACACCTAATCTACTCGTACTAGCATAACAAGATCTAACAATATCACATATAATATTCCAACATGGAACACAAGAACATATAACCTCACACATCCACATGAAACTCAACAAAGACGAGACTCACCCGTCGATCCTACAAATGCAACTATCTTTGCATAGAACTACAGATAGTTCCTCCTGATACTATCCTCCGTCTCCCAAGTACCTCGGCTCTTGTCGAGACCACTGAACTTGCATCATCGGTATGTCCTTCGATCGTAACCTTCTTGTACTCTACTCTAGGACAACGACCGGATGCTTTATAAAGATGTGGTGCGGCTCAACAACTAGGTCTTCATAACTGATGATGTGTCTTGGGTCTGGTAAGTACTCCCGTAGCTGAGACACATGAAAGACTAAGTGAACACCCTCCAGTCTCTGTGGTAAGGCTAACCAGCATGTAACCTCTTCAACCCTCTCTAAGATCTCAAATGGTCTGACATATTGAGGACTCAACTTTCCTTAATTCCGAAACATTTGACGCCTCGCGTCGGTGATATTCTCAACCATACCTGAGCTCCCACTTTGAACTTTAGAGGCCGACGCCTCTTATCCGCATAAGACTTCTAGCGACTCTGTGCGGCCAACATTCGCTCTCGAATCAATGCTACTCGAGCGATGTCATCCTGTATCTGCTCAAGAGATACCCCACTAGCGCTACTCGGATCGTCCCAACATAGAGGTGTACGTCATCTCCACCTGTACAACGCCTCATAAGGAGTCATCCTGATTGACTCATGCTAGCTAATATTATATGAAAACTCAACTAATGGAAGGTGGTCTGACCACACCTGTCCCCAGTCCAACACATAGGCTCTCAACATATCCTCCAAGATTTGTATAGTCCTCTTTGACTGACCATCCGTTTGAGGATGATAAGTTGTCGTGAAGTGAAGGCTCGTACCCAAGGCGGCGTACACCTCTCATTACCCCGCATAATCTCACTATCCAAATAGCGTCGAACCACGGTTCCTTAATAGGAATCAAACGTGCGGTCTTTGTCAGTCGGTCTACCACTACCCAAATAGCGTCGAAGCTCCTACTCGGTCTTTAACCGGTGACAAAATCCCATGAAGATGTCCTCCCACTTCCACTGCGGTACTGGTAGTGGGTGGAGCTCTTCTCATGACCTACGGTGCTCAATCTTGACCTGGTGGCAGGTCGCCCCACCAGAAATAACGTCTCACGTCTTGATACATCTTACTCGCACTTGGGTTTATAGAGTAAGGTGTAGTGTAAGCCTCCTATAAAATCCTCTATCTCATCTCTTTGTCTGATGGCACACATACGTGCTCGTGGCATCTCATCACTCCGCCGGCACCTACGGACCTTACGGTAAACTATGGTGCTTCGCCTCGAGACATCTTATCTCGGATCCTCGTCATTGCTGGACAACTCTCTCGCTTCTATCGGATCTCTACCAATAGATGATGTAGCATCTCCAAGGTAGATAAGTGGCTATCCATACCCGAGAACTGGATATCCAACTCTAGTCATGCTAGATCCCTCTATAATTGAGGCTGAGCCGTCAGTCAAGCCATCGTCTTCTCACAAGGCGTCTTCCTGCTAAGGGCGTCGGCAACCACATTCGTCTTCCCAAGACGGTACAAAATCTCTAGATCAAAGTCCTTGATTAGCTCCAACCATCTCCTTTGGAGGTTATTCAACTCCCGTTGAGTGGATATGTACTTTAGGCTTTTATGGTTTGTGAAGATCTCACACATAGCTCCATACAGATAATGCTGCGGATCTTGAGAGCATGTATCACCGCAGCTAACTCGATGTCATGAGTCGGGTAGTTATTCTCATACGTCTTCAACTGTCTAGATGCGTATGCAATAACCCTACCTCGCTGCATCAAAACACATCCCAAGCCCAGCTTGGATGCGTCATTGTAGACAACAAAGTCCTCAATGACCTTTGGCTGTGTTAGAATAGGAACGGAAGTCAACCTCCTCTTTAGCTCCTTGAAACTCTACAGACACGGCTCGGACCACACAAATCTTGTAGACTTCCTCAATAGGGAAGTGAATGGTCGGACAATCACGGAAAATCCTTCCACAAACCGGCGGTAATAACCCGCTGATGTGAGACCATCCTCGACATCTATCATACAAGGACCCGTCACTAGATCAAGGGATAAAAGGATCCGAGAGGAGATATCATCAAGGAAGATCAAGGAGAGTTGGAGATGAATAAATTGACCAACACATATATAGAAAATCAACCGATTTATCTCTCAGGAAAATCGACCCAACACATGAAGAAAATCGGCCGATTTTCCTAGTTGATTTTTGTCTTCTGACGTATCTAGAAGATCCGGCCAAAGATCTTTTAAATTTGACAATTATCTTTTATTTCTTTTATGATTCCTTAAAGCTCTCAGACTATCTTAAGGAATTATTAGATAGATTTTATCTTTATAGTTTTTATATTTTATATATCTAAAAGATATATTTGCAAGATTATCTTTAAGTATATTTTCCTAGTTTCCATATGTTTAATCTCCCTTATAAATAGCCTTAGAGGGGTAGATTGTTGGTTAGCTGAGTTGTGATTATTGAATTCTACATTATTGTGAGATACTTGTGACTTCGCTCACAGGGTTCGCATTTTATCATTTCTATTCAATCAAAGGAGAGTTTTTGGTTGAAAAGTTTTGAATCTTTGCTAGGTTGTTCTTGTGTGTGTTAATCTTTTTAAAGGTTGGTGATACAAGTCAAACTAGTCCCTCTATGTGCTTGTTATATCTAGAAGGCTTGTGTAAGGTTAAAGAAGGAAGGGTGAAAGATAATTCTTTGATAAGGGTTTTGATCCAATTGAGTTCAAGGTTCTTTGGAAGTTTTATGTTCGTCCTATCTTCCTATATTAATCATTTATCATTCCATATTCGTCTTCTTATCTTTCTATATCATTCACTAATCCATGTTCCGAATTTTACGAAAAATCGCCCTGTTCTTGGAGAAAATCGCTGATTTATTCCTTAGAACAACCCGATTTTTATCCTAGTTAAGGACTTTCAATCTAGATCGGGAATTGTGGCTTATCTCGCATCAAAGTGATATCAAAGCTAAACGATTGAAGTCTGAACATTCATAACAAGGTTTTATTTTTATTTGAGTCTTCTTTGAGTCATATAAAGTCGAGTCTTTTATTGTTCGTCATCTTTTCGAGATTATTTGAGTTTAACATGCGTTGATTTGTGTAAGTTTTGGAAGGGAGAAACGCCATCAACAAAACACAAGCCAACCGTTGACCTTGAAACCTCACCAATACAAAAAAAAGTAAAGGAAAGAAAGTTCTTGAACGACGATTCCGAGAGTCGATTTTTCTCAAAGAAAATCGACCTGTTCTTCCGAAAAATCGACCGATTTTTCACTCGATTTTTGCTATTATTTCCAATTTTCGAGAAATTTTTGAGGCATACTTTGCAGAATCCAAGCACATCCTGTGCAAGAGTATTACTATAGAAGAGTTTCAGTATATAACTTGATCCAGTCAAAGAGTTCTAGCCATATCTAAACCCAACCCCGGCTAACTCTCTTTCTTAAACTTCACAACTCAAGGTACGTTCTTCTTTCTTCTTAATCTCTTGTGTGCGTTTCTTTAGCCTCTTTCTACTCTAAACACATTGAGTAAATTCTTTGGGTGTGTTAGTTAGTCTCGGTGCTTTCTAACATACTAGTTGTGTTATCCTTGCAATATTATTTCTATCTTGAACCTTTGTGTCAAGAGAACTACAACAGGAATCCTTGCGCTATTTTCCAACACAAGAACCTTTCTTCCGGACACAAGTTGACTACTTGAGACATCCAAGGAAGTTCTAGTGGACACTAGTGTATTGATTAGTAAAGGAGCATTAATCCATCCAAGACAACTACGTCAAAACAACTTGCGATATCACAACAGAGTGTGAGAGCGAGAGAAAACAAGTAAGAAACCCTCGTTTCCACTAACTTCACACGTTTGTTGTTACTTTGTGTGTTTGTGTAGGATGTATAAGAGTCCACAAGAATCACCACGGGGTGGCCTAACTAACCCCAAAACTAAACCAACTTTCCCAGCTCATAAATATGGTCTCTAGATTAACGGAACGGATGGACCGGCTAGAAACTTGTCCCAAAGAAGAAAAATCGACCCAAAAAATCAACCCCCGTCCGATTTTTCATCTATTTTTGTCCTTTGGAATGGGCGAAAGCTCACGAAACCCTCCCCTACCTCCATCCCTGAATCCAAGACGCCATAGAGGATCAGGTACACATCATCCGAATCCAAATCTACATGCCCCTAATTCTACCGATGTTGTTTATGAATTTCAGGATTTAGAAGAGGAGATTGATGATGAGAGGTGGAGATGTTACCCTAGGCGCAATCTGCAACCTAGGAAAAGACAAGACTTGGAACCTTATATACATTACCAAGACAACGATGAGATGGGTAGGGTGAAGGTCAAAATTCTGAGTTTTGAGGGAAAAGTAGATCTGGACATTTACATGGAATGGGATACTAAAATTTAACAAATTTGGTCTTTCCATACTTTTATCGAGAAAAGGAAGGTCCAACTTGATGCGTTGGAATTCCAAGGATATGCCCTAGTTTGGTGGGATCACCTCCTCAAAGAACGGAGGCGAACTTTAGAGCCGGAGATCCACACTTGGGAACACATGAAGGCATTGATGAGAGAAAGATTCATACCTCTATATTATGCTAGGGAAGCAAGGCAAAGGTTGGAGAACTTCAAGCAAGATACCTGCGGCTTAGAGGAAACTTACACCTTCATGCAAATGGAGATGATCAAGGCCAATGTCCACGAGGATGAGGAGTCTACTATGTCTTTTTAAGAATTTTGCACCCATCATTAGCTAATGAAATTGATCTATATCCCTATGATAATATGACTATCACACTGCACTTGGTTATTAATGTGAAAAAGAAGCTCCAAGGACGGAAGAAAGAGACGAACTATTGGAACCAGAACAAAAATCGACCCAGTCAAGAGAAAATCGGACGATCTTTTGACCGATTTTCTTCCCAGAAAGAGTCTCGAAGTTGGAGCAACAACCAAGGAGTTTTGAAAGCTTCATCATCCAATCCCGAACCTTCTAAACCTTTCAATGAGCCTTCAAAGGACCCTAAAGGGAGCACCACTAACTCTACTTTACATTCCAGAGACATTGTATGTTTTAAATGCCAAGGTAGAGGTCGTTATAAAAAGGATTGCCCTATCAACAAGGTTTTATTCATTAATCAACATGGGGAATATTAAAGTGAAGAAGATCCTAAGAGTGCTAGTGAAAGTGATGAGAGTTACGAATTTGAACATGGAGAATCTTTGATTGCTATAAGGACTTTGCATATTATTTTTTCTCTTAGTGAAAATAACCAACGAGAGAATCTCTTTCATATTAGATGTCTTGTTAAGGGTAAGGTGTGCAATATGATCATTGATGGAGGTAGTTGTTGTAATATTGCTAGCATTGAGCTGGTTAATAAGTTACAACTTCCTACTTTTTATCACCCTAAACCCTATAAACTCACATGGATGAATGATTGTGGTACTTTGAAAGTCAACAAGCAAGTTAAGGTTGCTATCACAATAGGACATTATACTGATGAAATTTTATGTGATGTAGTACCTATGCAGGGTTGCCATATTTTATTAGGTCATCTGTGGCAATATGATCGGAAAGTAGAGCATGATGACCTATCAACAAATACATGTTCACTTTCAATGGAAAAGGGGTAAAACTGAAGCCTGTGACCCCTCTACATATCATTGAGACCTATGAGAAGCAGAAGCAAGGAGACAAGGAATGAGCATTGGAAAAAGAAATGGTTGAAGAGCAACCCAGTGAAGAAATCGATCTGTTCTTGGCAACAAATCGGTCGATTTTTCTGGGAGTCCTCTAATTTTTCCTAAAAGTCGATCCATTGCAGCCACCAATGCAACACCTTCAAGGGATCCTCTGGTTCATCTAGAACCACTGTAGATCGAGCACAATCCCATGGATTTTCAAGTTATATCATTCATGTCTTTGGATGAATTCATTGAAGGATGTGTGCTTAAGAAAGTTAGGAATTATCACTCTTCTCTATCTTTCCGTTGTCATGACTATTCGATTCAGTTATTTTCCTTGACTTCTTTTGATCTTATACCGTTGTCTTTCGGGAAGCGAGTAAGTGTCTTTGCAAGAAGTTTAGGAGAGGACAAAAGAGATCAAATGGGCATGACATTACTGCTTGATTCCGGAGATCTTAAGGAATCACCACTAGGAGAGGATGGAGTTGTAGTTCGTTCCTAGTTAACATCATCAACAACGATATGCTGATATTTAGTAGATGTTTCGGCCATTCCTAAAGCAAATTCTCACCCGAGATGTATGTTTAATGACCGAGATGCATTGATGTTGAGTGTTGCACGACTCGTCTTCAAGTCACGAGTTTTACAAACCTCCAGAGATCCTCCAGTAGAAGGGGTACTACAGTCCCTACCACTATAAAACTTGAATTCCGAAGTGACTAGTGATGATCAAGATGGAGATTCGAGGACAAATCCTTTTCTAGAAGGGGAGTATGATGTGGGACCATCCTCGACATCTATCATACAAGGACTCGTCACTAGATCAAGGGCTAAGAGGATCCAAGAGGAGACATCATCAAAATAGATCAAGGAGAGTTGGAGATGAAGAAATCGACCTACACATATGCAGAAAATCAACCGATTTATCTCTCACGAAAATCGACCCAACACATGAAGAAAACCGGCCAATTTTTCCAGTCGATTTTTGTCTTCTGACGTATCTAGAAGATACGGCTAAAGATCTTTTACATTTGGCAATTATCTTTTATTTCTTTTATGATTCTATAAAGCTCTCAGACTATCTTAAGGAATTATTAGATAAATTTTATCTTTATAGTTTTTATATTTTATATATCTTAAAGATCTCTTTGCAAGATTATCTTTAAGTATATTTTCCTAGTTTTCATATGATTAATCTCCCTTATAAATAGCCTTAGAGGGGGGATTGTTGGTTAGATGAGTTGTGATTATTGATTTCCACATTATTGTGAGATACTTGTGACTTCGCTCACGGGGTTTGCATTTTATCATTTCTATTCAATCAAAAGGAGAGTTTTTGGTTGAAAAGTTTTGAATCTTTGTTAGGTTGTTCTTGTGCGTGTTAATCTTTTTGAAGGTTGGTGCTACAAGTCAAACTAGTCCCTCCTTTTGCTTGTCTTATCTAGAAGGCTTGTGTAAGGTTAAAGAAGGAAGGGTGAAAGGTAATTCTTTGTTAAGGGTTTTGAGCCAATTGAGTTCAAGGTTCTTTTCAAGTTTTATGTTAGTCCTATCTTCCTATATTAATTATTTATCATTCCATATTCATCTTCTTATCTTTTCATATCATTCACTAATCCGTGTTCTGAGTTCACAAAAAATCGCCATGTTCTTGGAGAAAATCGGCCGATTTATTCCTTAGAACAACCCGATTTTTATCCTAGTTAAGGGCTTTCAATCTAGATCGGGAACTGCGGTTTATCCCTGCATCACCCGCCAAGCCTAGGCAACTACGTACCTCCTTAACATTCCTCACAGGCAGCCGTGATGCTACATAATCTATCTTCTCCGGGTCAACCTTGACCCCCTCAACGAAAACTACGTGACCAAGATAGGCCACCTCAGGCATCCAAAACTTACATTGAGAGTGCTTAGTGTACAACTCTCTATCTTAGAGGACTCGCAACACCGTCCTCAAGTGTCTTGCATGGTCCTCTCTTCTTTTAGATTACACTAGGATATCATCTATCAAGACCACCATAAACTAATCTAGGAAGTTGATGAAGATGCCGTTCATCAACTCCATGAAGACGACGGACGCGTTCGTGACCTCGAATGGCATCACTACAAACTTGTTGTGGCCATAATTGGTCCGAAATGCCGTCTTAGGCACATCCTACTCTCTCACCTTCAACTAGTGATATCTTGACCTCAAATCAATCCGTGAAACACAGTAGCTCCATGTAGTTGATCTAACAAATGGTCGATGCGGGGCAATGAGTACTTGTTCTTGATGGTAACCTTATTCAGCTCTCGGTAGTCGATACACAACCTCATTGACCTGTCCTTCTTCCTCACGAAGAGTACCGGCGCACCCCAGGGAGATACACTAGGGCGGATGAAGCCCTTTCTCAACTTACTCTTCGAGCTGCTTCTTCAGCTCAAGCAGCTCGATAGGCTCCATACGGTATGGTGCTTTCGAGATGGGTCTCGTCCTAGGGTCTAGCTTAATACCGAGATCTACACTCCTTTGTGGTGGCAAACCGGGTAGCTCACTGAGTAAATTTGTGAACTCACTCACTATTGGGATCTCCTGCAACACCGGACTCTCACTCTCCTTCATGGCGTAACACTAGAAGGCCTCACAACCTTGTCCGAAAAGTCTCGCAGCTTGGACTACACTGATGACAAATCTTGACTTTCCGAGGTCCCAACTTTGGAAGTTCTCCACGTGACCTATCCCAATAGTTGTTGTCACGGTCCTCTTATCAATGTCTAAAATGCTCTATGCTTGTCCATCCAATCCATCCCTAAATGACTTACTCATGTACTAAATACATGGCGAAGAAGTCTTCTAACCAATCACGATCTCCCAAACGAATGGGACAATCGTGAACATTCCGGGTACCTCTAACCTTACCCCCATCGAGTAACCCCATAATGAAGGGTCTTTCCTCTATCACATCTAAGACCAATCTCTCAACACAAGCATCAGAAATAAAAGAGTGTGTAGCACCCGTATCAAAAAGCACTCTAACAAGTTGACCATTAATCTGAATGGTACCTGTCGTCGGTTACGTTTCTGGCTCATTCACACTCCTTAGCTTGAAAACTCTTCTTATGCACCTCTCGTTTCAACTGTACCACCACCCCGTCCTCTACCTCTCCCTTGTCCTTGTGTGGAACCCTAAGGAAGAGGATAGCCCGGGGGCCGCTACTACTGACCTTGAGTCCGATACCAAGATGGTTTTTGTCCACCTCCTACAATGCTGGCAGGGAAGAACCCTATTGTGACAGTGCCTTGCCTTGTCGGCAGTATTCAACTCTATGACTTGGCTTGTCGTACATGAAGCAAGTCACTAGTGACTTCTTACAATCGGCTCGCATATGTTCATACCCTCCGTAGTTATGACATTGTCATCCTCTATCAGGAGTTAGTGTTGTCTCCGGGTAACTAGGGTGCCCTGTATTTGATCACGCCCAAAACCTAAAGCTCAAGAACTAGTACTTGTTGGCCCAATCTTCTGTCTCTTCTCTAGCTCTCTTGTTTGAGCATCCGTCCTTGTTAGCATGAAATATTGTGATATTTTAGACACGTTTTCTAAGTGTATTTCATCCATATTAGTGTTCATTGATAAAGCATTGAAGCATTTGTGAGCTAGTTTATCTATATTGTCGATATAGAGGTCTACATAAGCTTTGTGTTGATTGTAGGCAAATGAGAGCTAAAAACCGAACGGATTGAGAGAGAATGGAGATGGATTGAGCATATCCAAGGATTGAGGACACCACAAAGGAGCTAAGGAAGATGCTAGGATGAAGATTGGAACAAAACAAAGGAGATTTACGAGTAATCTATGTTCCATGCTCTAAAATACGGCCGTAATGAAGTCCACGCTCTAAACCACGGCCGTGGAACTTTGGCAACCGAAGCGTGGAGCATTCCAGTGAGTTACACGGCCGTGGAAGTTGTGAAGCACCGTAATCAAATTCCACGCTCTAAACCATGCTCTAAACCACGGGCGTGGAACCCTCTATGACCGTGATTTAGGCGATCTTTTAACGTACAAATTAAAGCCACGATCTTTTACACAATGGGCTGGACACTTATTCTATCTTGCTCTATAAAAGGACGGAAGGAGAGAGATTCCATCACCTCTTCTTAGACCTTCACTTACGCTTACTTGCACGTGCCTAGGGTTTCCAGTTGGACGTGTGAAGATTGCTATTTCGTAACGGAGATTTTCGAAAGGCTTGGAGATTTGGAAGTTACGCTTTGTCCTTAGGTTTCATTAGAAGACGGATTGACATCCTGTTCTTCGTTCTTATCAAGGATTGTGATTGGTTTGTGTTATTCCGAATCTGTTATACATCATTACTCTTGTTTGTGGATTTGAGATTGATTTGAGATTTATTCAAGGTTTTCGAATGTTTTCATCTTTCATTCTTTTAAATCTTGAATTTGATATCATAATGACTGTTGTTGGCTAAAACCCTTTAGCAATTCTAAGGTGAAGGGTTGATAGTTGTGGCTTAGATGATGATAGATCGATCGTAAACAGATTGGATCCTGAGAGTTAGAGAGAATCGCCGACGAGCCAAAATCACAGTGTGTTCTTGAGTTCCACGGCCGTGGAATCTCAAGATCCACCCGTAATTTCCCTTTGTTTACGAACCTTGCTTTTACTTTAATCCAAAGTTAAAGATTTGCTTTAACTTAGTCTTGGCTTGCCTTTTCTAGGTGGTAGTGAAGCCTCAACAATCTCTACCTCGATTCCGAGTGTCACAACCTTAATCGGTTTAGTTAGTCTTGATCCTTTTATTACAAGTTTGGGTATTTG
The DNA here is from genome assembly GCA_033239125.1 of Fagopyrum homotropicum. Lineage (NCBI taxonomy): Eukaryota > Viridiplantae > Streptophyta > Magnoliopsida > Caryophyllales > Polygonaceae > Fagopyrum > Fagopyrum homotropicum. Next base: position 119,849,381 of record BSWB01000004.1, on the reverse strand, counting down.
ATATTAATTCTTGACTTTAGATCCTTTCTATACTGAAGCCTCAACAACCTTTATAGAGAGTGTCTTTAGTTAAATCACATAAAGCCTTGGAACTTCACCGTACATTGCTTTGCATTAGTATACCTTTGCAGCTCTTAACTCTGTCCTTATATCTTTAGTATATCTTGAATCGATTGCCAAAGCTGGATTCCTGGATCTTTAGGATTGTTGTTTTACCAATATTTACAAAAGCTCTTACAATTACTTGCTTGACAATTCTATAATTGGATTTAACCCCCCAAATCCCTGTGTTCGATACTCTGGAATTCTTGCTTAACTATATATCGATCCGTACACTGCGAGTTCGCTTGCTTGATTTCTAGTTTTATAAATTTAAGACTTATTTGCACGCACGCTAAGTGGCGAACAAGTTTTTGGCGCCGTTGCCGGGGATTTGGTCTAGGCCGAATTCGGTTATCGGTTGTCAAGCTTGGAAGCTTTTCCCTTGTTATTTGATATCTCTTCGAGTGTATGCGCAGGTCTAGGAACAACGAAGACCTCTTACCTCTTGATGAAGAGCTTGAGAGGACTTTGAGGAGAAAGCTTAAGGAAAGAAAGATGGCTGAAGAAAGAGAACGTGATTACCAAACGGAGTTGGCGGAAAAGGAAGCTCAACTCCAATGGAGTGAGAAGACTCGCAGGGAAGAAATGGATCGTCATCAAACGAAGGTTGATGATCTATCGGACATGATGTTTCAAATGAGGCTGGAAATAAACAACCTCAAGGAGAAAAAGAGAAGAAGGAGACTGGGAAGATCGGTTAGAGCCAACTCATCCAATGAGGATAGCGACTCTTCCATGCCACCACTAGAGGAAATTGATCCAACGATCAATGTGAACCCGTTCTTTCCACGGCCAGCTGCCAATCGCCGTGTCCCAGCTAGAGGTGCGAGAGTCGAACGTGTGGATGAGGAGCCAAGAACTCTTGGCCAAAGGATGGATCCAACGCAGCAACCACGCCGTTTGGGTGTGAATTTTGATGCTGATGATGTACAAGGGTTTAGCTTCAACCCTCAAGTTATTACCATTGTCCGCCAAAATCAATTTGGGGGAACAAGCGCTGAATCTCCACATCAACATCTACAAAATTTTGAGATCATGATGGAGACAATGAAGCCAAAGAATGCAACTACCAACAGCTATAAGCTCAAGCCTTTCTTCTTCTCCTTGAAAGGGAAAGCATTGTCTTGGTATCAAGCTCTTCCAAGTGGGAAACTTGAAACATGGGAGGATCTTTCTTCGGAATTCCTCACTAAGTTCTTTCCGCCATCCAAAACGGCGGAGTTGAGAGGTAAGATTAATGCATTTTCTATGAGATCTAACGAAAGTTTGTTTCAATCTTGGGAAAGATTTCAGGATTTGCTATTGGATTGCCCACATCATGGCATATCCAAATTGGCGCTATTGGAGATATACTATAAGGGGCTGGATGTGGAGACACAATTCAAGCTCCAATCCCTTTCATGTGGTATATTCATGGACATGAGGGAAGATGACGCTTGGGACTTCATTGAGAAGCAAGCGCGGGTTATTGAGAAATATTCCCATCGGAAAGTGGAGGCGAATCAAGTGGAGCAAGGAGCAAAGCTATCACAAGCGGCTCAAACTCAAATCTTTTCTCTCAACACGGAGATTAAAGAGTTGAAGGAAGCCATCAAAACCAACTTTCCGAAGCAAAAGGAGCAAGATGTAGGTTATTTGGGCAACAACAATAACCACAACGGGAATGAGAATACAAACCGCAACAACCGGAACAACAAACGGAACAATTGGAACAACAACAACAACAACCGGAACAACAATTGGAACAACAATAGGGGTTCAAACAACAACAATTGGCGTCTCAACCAAGAAAATTCCGGTAATTCTTATTCCAATTCAGGAAATTCACTAACTCCACCTTCCTCTTCTTCCACTCCTTTGAAAAGCCAGGGGCAAACATCTAATGGTGGAAGTACTTCGGGGAAAGAGAAGCCCGATCCCATGTTGGAAAAAATTTTGGGCAAGCTTCAAGGATTGGAGACTCTCATCATCAAGGTTGATGATCACATAACTAAGGTTGATAAAGCCCAAAAGGTTTTAGAAAACCAAATGTTTAGCCATGCGGAGGAAGTTCCTAGGAATCAAGGGAAACTTCCAGGAAAGACGGAGGACAACCCAAAAGGGTAGGAGCGGAGTAACAACTACCGACCCGCAGCCTAAATTTATAGAAGTCCCCGTTGAGAAAGAGAAAGAAAAGGGGAAGGAGAAGGAAGATGTCTACGTTCCTCCTCCAGCTTACAAACCTCCCCTACCATTCCCGCAATCTAGAGCAAGAGCGCGTCTAGACAAACAATTCGGTAAGTTTATTGAACTCATGAGCAAACTGCATATTAATATACCTTTCATTGATGCAATTGTAGGTATGCTAGCTTATGGAAAGTTCCTAAAGGAGATCCTCTCTAACAAGAGAAAGCTAGAGGATTTTGGAGAGGTTAAGATGAGTTCGGATTCATCGGATCTCATCAAAACCATGAAAGAGAAGATGCCCCCAAAGCTAAAGGATCCGAGGTCATTTTGTATTCCCATAGGAGTGGGAGATGTCACATATGATGCATTATGTGATTTGGAAGCAAGCGTGAGCATCATTTCGCTTGCCTTATGCGAGAAGATCGGTTTAGGTGATCCTAAACCGGTAAAGATGACGTTGTACATGGCGGATCGATCCATAACTCGCCCCGTCGGTATAGTTGAAGACGTCCCGGTCAAGCTAGGTAAGTTCTATGTTCCTATAGACTTTGTTGTGCTTGACATTCCTGTAGATAGTCCGGTCCCGATCATTCTCGGAAGACCGTTTCTTGCAACATCCGGCTGTATAGTCGATTGCAAGAATGCTAGACTCGCCTTTGACATAGGAGAAGAAAAGGCAGAGTTCGTCCTTTCCACTTTAGTGAAGGAACCAGCCTTCGATGAGGATATATTTAATATCCATGACGAAGAGATATCTAGAGAGGAGGTAAGTTCTATTCTCTTCAAAGATCCCTTGCAAAAAGTTATTTCTATGAGCATAATGGTTATAGGGGAAGAAGAGGAGTGCAATGAGGCAATTGAAGCCTTAGAGACACAAGAAGAAGTGTGTGAAGAAGAGTTCGAGAAACTCCACGATGAGGCAGAAAACGTACGGATCCACGGCCAGACAGCCTATTCCACGGCCGTGGAATTCACCAACACAAACGTGGAGCACTCCAGAGAGTTACACGGCCGTGGAGGAAACAGAGGCACCGTATTTACTTTCCACGCCCAAAGTCACGGCCGTGGAGAAGGCAGGGGTGCCGTAATTTTGGGTGAATCCGAAGGAAATTGTGTTCCTTCCACAACCTCTCTTGATTCTTCTCCAACACCTTCTACTTCCTTAGACACTTCCAAGGTACCATCGGATATTCCTCAAGAGCCATTGGAGACTCCTATAGTGATGGAATTGAAACCACTTCCTACACATCTAAGGTACGCATTTCTAGGACCTAATTCTACCTATCCGGTAATTGTTAGTTCCGATTTGAGCATAGATGAACATAGTAAGCTTATGGTTGTCCTTAAGAAACATAGGAAAGCCTTAGGATATACTATAGAGGATTTAGTAGGAATCAAACCTTCCCTATGCATGCATAAGATCTTAATGGAAGAGGACTTTAGAACTTCGCGACAACCTCAAAGGCGGTTAAATCCGACCATGAAGGAGGTTGTCAAGAAGGAAATTCTTAAACTGCTTGATGTAGGTATCATCTATCCTATCTCCGATAGCAAGTGGGTGAGTCCCGTACAAGTGGTTCCGAAGAAGGGAGGAATGACGGTCATCACCAACAAAAATAATGAACTCATTCCTACACGAACCGTAACAGGATGGCGGATGTGTATAGACTACCGCAAGCTAAACAACGCGACGAGGAAGGATCACTTCCCACTACCCTTCATCGATCAAATGCTTGAAAGGTTAGCACAACATTCGCACTTTTGCTATCTTGACGGATATAGTGGATTCTTCAGATTCTGATACACCCGGATGATCAAGAGAAGACCACGTTCACGTGCCCGTGGGGTAGGTTTGCCTATAGGAGGATGCCGTTCGGGCTTTGCAACGCCCCAACCACCTTTCAAAGGTGCATGATGGCCATCTTCTCGGAATATATAGAGGAAATCATGGAGGTTTTTATGGATGACTTCTCCGTTTATGGTTCCTCTTTTGACAATTGTCTTTCTAACCTTGCTCTTGTATTACAAAGGTGTGAAGACACTAACCTAGTTCTTAATTGGGAGAAGTGTCAATTTATGGTGAAAGAAGGCATTGTATTAGGACACTTAATCTCTAGTAGAGGGATTGAGGTAGATAAAGCTAAGATATAGACAATAGAAAAGCTTCCTCCTCCAACTTCGGTGAAAGGGATAAGAAGTTTTCTAGGATATGCTGGATTTTATAGGCGTTTCATAAAGGATTTCTCTAAGATATCAAAGCCGCTTACTAATCTATTGATGAAGGATGCAATTTTTGATTTTTCGCAGGAATGCTTAGATGCGTTTAATATGATTCGGGAAGCTCTAATTTCAGCCCCGATTATCCAACCTCCGGATTGGAATCTCCCCTTTGAGGTTATGTGTGACGCAAGTGACGTAGCTATAGGAGTTGTCCTTGGGCAAAAGAAAGAAGGACGAACCCACGCTATCTACTACGCTAGCAAGACGCTAGATGAAGCGCAGCTCAACTACGCCACTACCGAAAAGGAATTCTTAGCTATTGTATATGCAATTGACAAATTTCGCTCTTATCTTGTAGGTGCAAAGGTGATTGTATACACGGATCATGCTGCGATCCGGTATCTCCTTGAAAAGAAGGATGCGAAGCCAAGGCTAATTAGATGGATTCTCCTCCTACAAGAATTCGATCTAGAGATCCGTGACAAGAAGGGTTCGGAAAATTCTGTTGCGGATCATTTGAGTCGTCTAACACATCTAGAGGACGACCACCTACCTATAGATGACTCCTTTCCGGACGAGCATTTACATATCATAGAGGAGTGCATCGACGTGATCACTAAAGGTAACGAACCATGGTTTGCTGATTTTGTTAACTATTTGGTTTGTCAGGAGTTACCGCCCGGATTATCCTACGCACAAAGAAAGAAGTTCTTAAGGATGCTCGGGAATACTTTTGGAATGAACCTCTCCTCTTTAAGAGAGGTCCGGACGACATTATTCGGCAATGTGTGCCGGAAGATGAGATGCAAAGTGTCATCCGTCATTGTCATTCACTACCTTGTGGAGGACACACTAGTTCGAACAAGACTAGCGCTAAGGTATTGCAATCTGGATTCTTTTGGCCTACTCTATTTAAAGATGTGCAAACCTTTGTTTTCTGCTGCGATGCTTGTCAAAGAACAGGAAATATATCTAGGAGGAATGAGATGCCTCTCAACAACATCCAAGAGGTAGAGATCTTTGACGTTTGGGGAGTAAACTTCATGGGACCTTTCCCATCATCTTGTGGAAACCAATACATACTTTTAGCGGTGTATTATGTTTCGAGATGGGTTGAAGCAATTGCCTCTCCCACCAATGATGCAATGGTAGTGGTTAAGTTCTTTAACAAGACCATCTTCCCACGATTTGGGACACCACGGACTATCATTAGTGATGGAGGTTATCACTTCATTGCCCGGCGTTTTGAAGCTCTTCTAGCTAAGTATGGGGTGACTCACAAGATCGCCACCCCTTATCATCCACAAACTAGTGGACAAGTGGAGATCTCAAACCGGGAGATCAAAGGAATCCTAGAGAAGACGGTTTCAAGGACAAGGAAGGATTGGTCTTTGAAGCTAGATGACACATTATGGGCGTACCGGACTGCATATAAGACTCCCATCGGAACAACACCATACAACCTTGTGTATGGGAAGTCTTGTCACTTACCGGTAGAGTTGGAGCATAAGACATATTGGGCAATAAAGTGGTTGAACTTCAGCATGAAGGAAGCGGGAGAGAAGCGTCTCTTGGACCTCAATGAGCTTGAAGAACTCCACTTGAACGCCTACGAAAACGCCAAGATCTATAAAGAAAGAGCGAAGCGTTGGCATGATAAGCATATCATCCCAAAGGACCTCAAAGAAGGAGATCAAGTTCTCCTCTTCAATTTAAGGCTTTGTCTCTTTCCAGGTAAGCTTAAATCTCGTTGGACTGGACCTTTTCTAATCATACGTGTTTTTCCCCATGGTGCAGTTGAAGTATGGGGTGAAAAGGGCAGAAGCTTTAAGGTGAACGGTCAACGACTCAAGAAGTATACACCGGAACTCCAAGCTGAAGAGTTCGCGCCCACCGCACTCGAATAAGTGCGAATTTGGTCTAGCTACGGACCTTAAACAAAGCGCTTCTTGGGAGGCAACCCAAGGTATTGCACTTACGTTTTTGTTTTTGATTCATAGTTTAGAATAGTATAGACGTTTTGTTTTATTTTGCCTTCGATACCTTCCGGTATGTTCGTGTTTTTGGATGTAGAAACAGTGGAAAAGAAGGGGGGAAGGAAAAGTTTGAAGAAAATTGACGAAACTTGGACTTTGACACATTACAGAGAGTTCCACGGCCAAAACCACGGCCGTGACAGCTACAGTGACCGTAATTTTCAAAAGCTTGAGAAAAATCACCAAAATCACGGTTCCGTACATTTCCACGGCCGTGGAACCCCCCGATAGACCGTGATTTTCAAAAATTTTTACGGCCACTATAAAAACCACGTTTCTTCACAAACACCACAAAACAATCCCAATTCCACGCCCTATTTTCGCCGAATTCCTCCCCATCTCCCAATTCCTCGTTCGTTAATCGTTTTTAATGATTCTTTGGCCAAAACTGAAGCAATTCCCATCACCTACAAGATCCAAGCAACGATTCGAGCGGCAATTCACCGGAGAAGACAGAATTCGGATTCCAAAATCCGAAAACCTAGGTTTTTTTACCTCTTCTTTCTCTTTGTCGATTCGGCTTCGTTTTTGCTAGAATTTTTAGGAGAACTGATTGGAATTGGACGGAAATTAGTCTAGGGCTGCTTGTTGTTGATTTGGTGTGATTCTGCTGAGTTTTGCGAATTTGCGAGACAAACCACGGTTTCTGGGCATTCCACGGCCGTGGAATCTGAAGAACAGACCGTGGTTTTTGACAGAAAATGGATTTTGTAAGGAGAATGTATGATAGAAATAAGAATAAGAAAAGGAAAGGCAACACCGCTTCCTCTTCTACAGCACCACCCGCTGAGCCCCCATCACCCCCTTCATCACCATCACCACCTCCCCTAGGATCCCTACTATCCACGAGGACCACCTCGATGCTTTAGAGAGGATCCATAAGAGAGCGGTCATAGGACCTAGGTATCTACTACTTGAGGAGCTAGAGCCCTTGCATGTGATAGGGGACCTCACATGGCTGCTAGATAGAGCCAAATTAGTCATCTTCTCCGCTATTCGAGAGGATGCTTATGAGGAGATTACTAGGGAGTTTGTCGTCTCGTTTGAGCACAGTCATGTTGACAGGACAGTTTCTTTCCGGCTGATGGAGAGAAACTATGATTTCTCTATTAGAGAGTTTGGAGCCTTCTTTGGGTTCCAGGAGACCTTTAATGGTCGATTCCCCAGTGGCGTGTACGCCAAGGATTTCTGGGAGGAGATTGCTATGATATACGCTAGCGAGGACCGCTGGCAACCTGTTGATACCAAGGCTAGATTGATCTATCATCTAGCCTTGAAGATTGCTCATAGGGTGCTTTCTGAGTGTCTCTTCCATAGGACGGAGACACCTAAGAAAATCAAGACAGACGAGTTATTTCTGCTTTACAGTATGTTGTATGGTAGGCCAGCTGATTGTGCCACCCTCTTAGCTGCTACTATGAGCAAGCTAAAGAATAAGAGGGCTGGCAACATTGGATACGGTGGGATGGTCACCCACCTTGCTAGGCAGTTAGGGGTAGACTTCTCCGCTTGCACCCGCATTGCAGCTAGACCCCTAGGATTTCAGAGCCTCATGACTAGAGGCATCATCTTCCCTACACATAGAGTTCCACCATTCACTGCCATGCCTTGGGAGAGTAGGACCGGTAGAGGGATTGAGTGGCTCCCTGAGTATTCCATTATGGCTGGACGCCATAACTGGAAGGAGACGTTCGCTACCATGCATGCGAACAGACTAGTAGCCCCTCCCTATGTTCCACCACCACCAATTGTAGAGGAGGAGGAGATGAGAGGGGATGACGAGTTTGAGGGAGGAGGAGTTGATCATGACTTTGGTACTTTCCCGGATCATCCGGACGCAGTTCCTGACCTTCCTAGACACTCTCCCCGCCCCGCTAGAGCTTTTGGATCTTCCTCTTGCCGTGCTAGTGTGAGCGAGAGGCCGACTTGGATGGCGGATCCTCCTACTTGGTATAGTACCCAGCCGGACCGGATGGGAGCTCCACCACCTTGGCATGCACAGCCGCCACCTGCACCAGCACCTTCTGACGCACCGGCATGGTACAACCAGCCGCCTGGTTGGTATGAGCAGTTGCCAGAGTGGGCTACTGACCTTTCTAGCAAGGTCGGAGCCTTAGAGATCTGTGCAGATGCTAGGGATGTACGAGCCGCCGATCATGATCGCATGATGAGAGACATATACCGCCAGCAGTTTGGGCGGAACTATGACCCCGACTTCTTCCCGTTTCCACCTCCACCGGCACCGCAGTGAGGATGATTGATGATCCACCGTTTTAGCCACTCCACCACCATCTTATGAGTCCTTTTTTTTTCTTTCTTTCTTTTCTTTATTTTCTTTTTGAACATTAGGGACAATGTTTGTTCCAAGTATGGGGTGGGGTGTGACTAATCGTTTGTAATAACTCTTACTCACTTTGTATGCTTTTATCGAGAATACTATGCATGTTTCATTCTATTGTTACACGTTTCATTATTGCATTGCATGAAAAAGCTTTTGAAAAACCCATAAAAATTGAAAAATTTTGAAACTTTTGTGCTTCTAAGGATAGAGATGACTTCTATGATAATCACTACTTGTGAATTGAGTTTTGATGACAATCGCATGCTTAAACAAATAGTGAATTGAAAAGAAATTGAATTGGTTGATTATCCCTCTTTTGCAAGTTTCATAATGTGATGAATGTTACTTAAATCATATTGAGAAATCAAGGTTGAAATCACATGATAAGTTCTTATACTTCTTGTTGAAATGATTAAGGCAATTCGATTTTCTTTCTTCTTTCTTTGATCATTTAGCCCCTCAATGAAATAATGGCCTCCTTTACCTATCCGGGAATTTGGAGGAGTTGAATATTTGGCATATTTGATGTGGGAGGGCCATGAAAGCAAAAATTTTGCGTTCAAAGAATAGAAAGAACTTATAGGTTTAGGGAAGTCAATCATGACGATGAGTAACTCGGCACCATTCACATAGCCGGGTGTTTGTGTCTTGCCAAAGTCGGATTGAGCGATATTCCTAGTGGATTATGGTATGTGCATCAAGGGTTTGAGGCATCTCACAAAACTGAGAAACGCCAATCTCCTAGGCTTCGGTTTTTGTGCACCTCTGTCCATAACTCCAAAAGTAAAGTCGAAAAATGAATTGAAAAGAACAGAGCGAAGCTCTAAGTTGAAAGTGCTGCGGAAACCGCAAGAGAAAAAGAAAAAGAGTTGGTTATCCACTTTCCCGGATTCATGCACCACATTCCTTAAAGTTTTCCTTCCCTTTTCCACATTTTAGACCTTGTTTGAAAGTCCTTAAGATCAAGAGAATGATATATGACTTGGTGATCTAAATTGAAGTTTCTTATGATTGATTTTGATAATGTTTGAAGGTTATGATGTTTACATGGAAGTTTGATCAATTCATGAGTTTTCTTTACTCTTTACTCTTTGATTATGTATATGAGAGTCTTATGAACGAATGAAGTAAGATTTGAGAATGATCTATTGACTAGGAAGCACATTCATCTAAAAGAAGTTTTGTTTTTTTTGAGAATGCATACATATTTCATCCTAACTTGAGTTTTAAAGCTTTTGAAAGACCTTGCTTGAGGACAAGCAAGTGGCAAGTATGGGGTTATTTGTTAGCATGAAATATTGTGATATTTTAGACACGTTTTCTAAGTGTATTTCATCCATATTAGTGTTCATTGATAAAGCATTGAAGCATTTGTGAGCTAGTTTATCTATATTGTCGATATAGAGGTCTACATAAGCTTTGTGTTGATTGTAGGCAAATGAGAGCTAAAACCGAACGGATTGAGAGAGAATGGAGATGGATTGAGCATATCCAAGGATTGAGGACACCACAAAGGAGCTAAGGAAGATGCTAGGATGAAGATTGGCACAAAACAAAGGAGATTTACGAGTAATCTATGTTCCACGCTCTAAAATACGGCCGTAATGAAGTCCACGCTCTAAACCACGGCCGTGGAACTTTGGCAACCGAAGCGTGGAGCATTCCATTGAGTTACACGGCCATGGAAGTTGTGAAGCACCGTAATTAAATTCCACGCTCTAAACCACGGGCGTGGAACCCTCTATGACCGTGATTTAGGCGATCTTTTAACGTACAAATTAAAGCCACGATCTTTTATACAATGGGCTGGACACTTATTCTATCTTGCCCTATAAAAGGACGGAAGGAGAGAGATTCCGTCACCTCTGCTTAGACCTTCGCTTACGCTTACTTGCACGTGCCTAGGGTTTCCAGTTGGACGTGTGAAGATTGCTATTTCGCAACGGAGATTTGCGAAAGGCTTGGAGATTTGGAAGTTACGCTTTGTCCTTAGGTTTGATTAGAAGACGGATTGACATCCCGTTCTTCGTTCTTATCAAGGATTGTGATTGGTTTGTGTTATTTCGAATCTGTTATACATCATTACTCTTGTTTGTGGATTTGAGATTGATTTGAGATTTATTCAAGGTTTTCGAAGGTTTTCATCTTTCATTCTTTTAAATCTTGAATTTGATATCATAATGACTGTTGTTGGCTAAAACCCTTTAGCAATTCTAAGGTGAAGGGTTGATAGTTGTGGCTTAGATAATGATAGATCGATCGTAAACAGATTGGATCCTGAGAGTTAGAGAGAATCGCCGACGAGCCAAAATCACAGTGTGTTCTTGAGTTCCACGGCCGTGGAATCTCAAGATCCACCCGTAATTTCCCTTAGTTTACGAACCTTGCTTTTACTTTAATCCAAAGTTAAAGATTTGCTTTAACTTAGTCTTGGCTTGCCTTTTCTAGGTGGTAGTGAAGCCTCAACAACCTCTACCTCGATTCCGAGTGTCACAACCTTAATCGGTTTAGTTAGTCTTGATCCTTGGATTACAAGTTTGGGTATTTGATATTAATTCTTGACTTTAGATCCTTTCTATACTGAAGCCTCAACAACCTTTATAGAGAGTGTCTTTAGTTAAGTCACATAAAGCCTTGGAACTTCACCGTACATTGCTTTGAATTAGTATACCTTTGCAGCTCTTAACTCTGTCCTTATATCTTTAGTATATCTTGAATCGATTGCCACAGCTGGATTCCTGGATCTTTAGGATTGTTGTTTTCCCAATATTTACAAAAGCTCTTACAATTACTTGCTTGACAATTCTATAATTGGATTTAAACCCCCAAATCCCTATGTTCGATACTTTGGAATTCTTGCTTAACTATATCGATCCGTACACTACGGGTTCGCTTGCTTGATTTCTAGTTTTATAAATTTAAGACTTATTTGCACGCACGCTAAGTGGCGAACAATCCTCAGACCTGGTCAGGCCGTATCAAAAGCTGAGGCTTGGTCTTGATAGTTCATCAGAGAGTCACAGCGAAAACCCCTAAGATATGCACGGGTAATCTCCCTCAGTCTCTGGGAAAACAGATACACATGATGGTCCTTTGGAGGTGCAGCTGGACCTAACAGTGCTAACTCTTCTTGGAACTTCCTTATCGTCTCAGAAACAGGAATATCCTCAAACCCAACTTCAAGAATGATTGCCGTCTCTCCCTCCACAGTATGGCAGGGCAAAAACGCTCCCGGATGAGACTCTTCATCTCCTCAAATCCCGTGACTCTAATACAGGCGGTCCTCTACCAATATTGCGTCTATTCTCAGATCAAGGTCTGTACGAACTCCAATTTTCGATCTTGTGGGGAACAAATTGAATACAATGATGTCTTAACGTGCCCAAGCCAATGCTCCACCTCTAACCCCACCTTCCCTTTGAACGGGGGTACTCGCATCTAGGGCAGGTCCCCTTGTCAACCTCAACTCCTTTAGCTGGTGCAGCTATCACTTGAGTCACTCTCTACGAAATCTTAGCTGATCTCGTAGGTACTGGTGGGTTGGGGCAGGTCCCCCTGTCCTAATCACCTCCACTACTCGCTGGACGTACGCACGGTACTCAGTCGCTCCTATAGAGACACGACCTAACTTGTTCGATTGCGCTCTTTGTACTCCGTTCCTAACAGCGGTCCCATTCCCAACCTCAGGGACAACACTCTTAACAATCTCTTCGGCGATAACCTTCACCGCCGGTGGATCAGCAATGGGGACTCGACCCCGACCTCTAGCTATTAAAGATCTACCTACTCATCCGTGTTCTCGGACTACAGGAGGAAGAGGTGGCCGAGCTCTACCTCGTCTTGCAATAAATGTAGCTCTAGTACGTGTTGATGTGGGACCATTTGTAACACTACCTCAAGGACCAGATACCAGATCAAGGGCTAAAGCATTAAAGGATAATCCAGCTACACCTTCTTCGGATTCCATCATGGAAGGTGCAATCACATGGTCAAGAGTCAAGGCTATTCAAGATGAAGTTAGGAGCATACTCACAACATGTACACTCAAGGAGACCCTACCAACTCTTAGGAATCCTTTGTGGTGACATTACTGATTGTTATAAAAGAGCCAAGCCACGAACGAGAAGAGCCAGCAAGCATAGAAGTTGGCTAAGACGAAGAAAGAGTCTCAAAGAAGAAATCTCGGGCCTCTTATAAGAATCTCGGCCAAGATTCCATCCGAGATTTGCTCTTTGACACGGGCTTGAAGATCCGGCCAAAGATCTTCATTTTTGGCAACTATGTTTATCTTTTATTACCTTAAATCTCTCAAATATTCTTAAGGTAGTTGTTAGTTGTTAGTCCTATCTTTGAGATTATTTCTTTTTCCTAGAATATCTTTTAGAAGATATCTTTTTCCTAGTTTACATAGAAGATCCCCCTAGTAAAAAGCCTTTGTGGGGGAGATTGTTAGATAGATTAGATTTGATATTATTCCTCATATTGTGTGAACTTGCAGCTTCAGTTATGAAATTTTAATTTTATTCATTCATATCCAATCAAAAAGATAGCCTTGATTGAATCGTTGTGAAGTCCTTGCTAGATTATGTTTGTGTGTGTTAATGTTTTTCAAGGTTGGTGCTCCTTGTCAATAGTAGTCCCTCTTGTGCTTGTCTTACTTAGAAGACTTGTGTAAGGTTAAAGAAGTGAGAGTTAAGGTAAGCTCTTCGTTAAGGGGTTTTGACACATCATTGGTCAAGGTTCGTTGCGGGAATATCTTGGTTCATATCTTCCTATATTTATCAAATTATATTCCATATTCATCTTCTTATCTTTCCATATCATGCACTAATCCGTTTTCTGAGTTTTTGCAAATCTCGGTCTATTCTTTACAAAATCTCGCCCAAGATTTCTATTATCCACCCGAGACTTTGCTTATGTCGAGGACTTTCAATCTAGATCGGGAACTGCGACTTTGACCCCGCATCAAAGTGGTATCAAAGCTAAGCGATTGAAGTCCGTTTTAAATTTGAGTCAATTTTATTTTGACTCTTATTTGATTCATATAAAAATTGAGTCTTTTCTTGTTCGCCATCTTTGCGAGATTATTAGAGATTAACGTGCGTTGACTTGTGCAAGTTTTGGAAGAAAGAAACGCCATAGCCCAAACACAAGCCATCCATTAAGCTTGAAACCGTCGCCCAACCCTACGGAAAGTGCGATCAAAGTTTGCGCTTAAAAGTTGAGATCTTATCTAGTAGGCAAGATCTTATCCATTCTTGTCAAAGCAACGATATATACGCTTCTCTAGCAGTTAAAAATCACAAGGCAACCGAGAAGTAGCAGCCTAAAGTATTTGTTGAACATTGGCATCCAAACATCGATTTCAACAAATTTCGGCTAGTTCGTAAACAATCTCGGCCGAGATTTCACCCGAGAAATCTACTATTGTCCAATTTTCGAGAAATTTTTGAGGCAAAATCTGAAGAATCCAAGTGAACCCTGTGCAAGAGTACAACAAATAAAGAGATTATGTACTAACCTTGATCCAGTTAAGAGTCCTAGCCATACCCAAAACCAATCCCGGCTATCTCTCTTTTTAACTGCACAAATTCAAGGTACGTTCTTTCTCTCTTCTTAGTCTCTTGTGTGTCTTTCTTTTCTACTCTAAACACTTGAGTCTTATTTCTTTGGGTGTGTTAGTTAGTATCTATACTTCGTAACTTACTAGTTTGTCTATCCACAATATTCTTTCTACCTTGTCATGTGTGGAATAAACTACCGACAAGAGTTCCTTATCCATCTCACAACACAAGTACCTTTATCCGAACCAAGTTTACTACTTGATTTAACCAAGAAATTCTAGTGAGACCAAAAAACCGTTTGGTAAAGAAGCATTAAACCATCCAAGGCAATTACATCAAACCAACTTGTGATAACACAACAAAGCGTGAGTGCGAGAGAAAACAAGAAAGATATTTCCGTTTTCCCTAACATCACAAGTTTGTTGTTACTTTGCGTGTTTGTGCAGATTTCAGGAAGAGATAGTCCACGACCATCCCAAAAGATTGATTCTTTAGAGTCTGATTCCATGGAGATGCTCAAGCAAGTTATTGCTACTATGTCAACCTTCGGTAAACGACTAGAACATGTCAAAGCAAGGCCCAATGCAGAATCTCACCTAGAATCTCGTCCGAGATTTGATTTGATCTATCTAAGAAGTAGGCAATAACTCTTTAACTCTGCCACCACCACCACCAGCCCCTGTACTAGTTCCAAACCATCCCCCCTGTCCCAAGTAATACTCACCCTAATCCATTCCTTAATGCTAAACACAATCCGAGTTTTGGTGAAGAATTTCAGGACTTAGGTGATGAATAAGATGAGGGCATGCGAAGAGATTACCACCGATGTCATTACAACCCACAGAGAGGATGTGACAACGATCATTATAGACCCCCTTAGGATAATGACAGACTTGGGAGAGTAAAGGTCAAGATTTCAAGTTTTGAAGGCAAATGCGATCCGGATGCTTACATGGAATGGGAGACTAAAATTCAAAAGCATTGGTCTTGCCACAATTTTAGTGAGCAATGGAAAATCTAACTTGTTGCGTTGAAATTCCAAGAATATGCCTTAGTTTGGTGGGATCATCTCGTTAAAGAACGAAAGAGAACGTTACATCCGGACATCAATACTTGGGAACAAATGAAGGTCTTAATGAAACCTAGATTCGTGCCTCCACACTATGGTAGGGAAGTGATGCAGCGCTTAGAGAACCTCAAGCAAGGTTCCATAACTGTGGAAGAAGTCTATATCGCCATGCAAACGGAAATGATGAAAGCTAACGTGCAAGAGGATGAGGAGTATATCATGGCTTGATTTCTACGAATTTTGCATCATTCTATAGCTAATGAGATTGATCTTTATCCTTATGTTTCAATGACTAACTTACTACATTTGCCTATCAGGGCGGAGAAGAAGATCAAATGACGGAATCAAGAGACAAGTTCTTGGACGACAGAGAATAAATCTTGGCCATGCTACACGAATCTCGTGCGAGATTCTAACCAAGATTTTCCCCAGAAAGACGAAGGAAAGAAGTCCCTTCCTGATCCAGCAATCCATAAGCCTTCTACTCAGTCTCGCCCTTTGAATGAGCCTTCAAAGGATAAAAAAAAAGGGAGTACTTCTAACTCTACCTTACGACCTAGAGATATTATATGCTTTAAATGTCAATGTAGAGGTCACTACATGTGAGATTGTCCTAATAAAAGAGTTTTATTTCTAAATCAACAAGGACAATATGAAAGTGAAGAAGAGCATGATCATGAGCATGATCATACACATATCAGTGCATTGCATGAACATGATAGTAATGGTGATAGTGATGAAGGTTGTGAATATGAGCATGGAGAATCTTTGATTGCTAGACGCACATTGCATGCTAAAACTGCTCCACGTGAGGATAATCAACATGAAAACCTTTTTCATACTAGATGTATTGTTCAAGGAAAGGTTTGTAATATAACTATTGATGGTGATAGTTGTTACAACATTTCTAGTGAGGAATTAATCACTAACTTGCAACTCACTACTTTCTATCATCCTAGACTTTATAAGTTGCATTGGATGAATGATTGTGGAAAGTTGAAAGTCAACAAGCAAGCTAGAATTGTGTTTACCTTAGGAAAGTATGAGGATATCGTTGTTTGCGATGTTGTGCCTATGCAAGCATGTCATATTTTGTTAGGCCGTCTTTGGCACTTTGATAGGAAGGTTACACACCATGGTTTTTACAATAAACATTCCTTTGAGTTTAATGGAAAAGCAATTACTCTTAAACCTATGACCCCCTTGTAGATTGCGGAGCACTACGACAAGAAGAAGGGCAAATACAAGGAAAAGGAACCAGATATAACTCTCAGAGAAGAAACCACGGGTGGATCATCGAAATCTTGCCCGAGATTTGAAGATTAGTCACGTTCTAGTGACAAATCTCGGTCCAGGCAGGGAAATCTCGGCCGAGATTCCTATAACCAGCCCGAGATTCCTTCTCTAGGGCATCAACAAACACTTTTAACATCCAAAAGGGAGTTTCTTGATGACTTCGTTCCTTTGGATATTACTTTACTGAGTTTATGTAAAAGCCTAATGACTTTAAGTGATGAAGTGAAGGTTACTTTGCCTCCAAACATTTTAAAGGCCTTAGATGAGTACAAAGATGTATTTCTGGATGAGATTCCTTCAAGTCTTCCACCTTTTTGAGGCATTGACCATCGGATTAACTTCATTCTAAGTTCGTCCCTTCCTAAATTCCCCTCTTATAGAATGAGCCCACATAAAAGTCAAGAAATCCAAGATCAAGTGCAAGACCTTTTGAACAAAGGTTATGTTCGAGAAAGTTTGAGTCCTTGTGTGGTTCAAGTTCTGTTGGTGCCTAAGAAGGACAATACTTGAAGAATCTGTGTTGATTGTAGAGCAATCAATAACATCACTATCAAGTATTGTCACCCCATCCCTAAATTAGATGACATGCTAGATAAGGTTAGCGGATCCACCTCGTTCTCCAAGATCGACCTTAAGTGCGGATATCATCAAATTCGGATAAGGGAAGGAGATGAATGGAAGACAACATTCAAGATCAAGTTCGGACTTTATGAGTGGTTGATTATACCTTTTGGTTTGACTGACGCTCCTAGCACTTTTATGAGGTTAATGAATCATGTCTTACGTCATTATATTTGAAAGTTCGTGGTTGTCTACTTTGACGACATCCTCATTTATAGCAAATCCATTGAGGAGCATGAGGAACACTTAAGGGAAGTACTAGAAACTCTTAGGTTTGAATCTTTATATGATAATAGAAATGTAAGTTTAGTACTAATCAAGTTGTTTTCCTTGGATTTGTAGTAAGCACAGGAGGTCTTGAAGTGGACAAGGAAAAGATCAAAACCGTCCAAGAATGGCCTACATCTACCACCGTTGGACATGTACAATCTTTCCATGGATTGACAACGTTCTATAGGCGTTTTGTGAAGGATTTTAGTACCATTGCAACCCTCTCACACATCTCACGAAGAAACAAGTACAATTTGAGTGGGGAGAAGCACAAGAGAACGGAGCTAAAGAGACAACTATCAAAGGCACCTCTTCTTGCACTTCCGAATTTCACCAAACCATTCGAAGTGGAATGTGATGCTTCAGGTATTAGTATTGGAGGAGTACTCATGCAAGAAGGTAAGCATCTTCCATACTTTGGTGAGAAATTAAAGGGACCATGCTTGGATTATTCAACGTATGATAAGAAAATATATGCTTTATTTCGAGTTTTCAAGACATGACAACATTATTTTTGGCCTAATGAATTCATCCTTAGAACTAATCATGAGTCTTTGGAGCATTTTCAAAGTCAAGATAAATTGGATAGGAGATATGGAAGATGGATGGAGTTCAATGAGACTTTTCCTTATATTATCAAGTACAAGAAAGGTAAGGATAATGTTGTAGCAGATGCCCAGTCCGGAAGGTATACTTTGATCACAACCATGGATTCCAAATCCTACGATTCCATTATATCAAAGACCTATACCAAGATGACGCATATTGAAGAGAAATTTACATCTAGTGTAATCTCGACCTACTGCCAGGAATCTGGGCCGAGATTTGAACCGAGATCTGACCTGGTCGAGAGATAAGTATTATCTTTTCGAAGGATTTTTGTTTCATGAGGATAAAGTTTGTATTCCTAGATGTTCTCTGAGATTATTATTAGTTGAGGTGGCTAATATGGGAGAATTAATGAGACACTTTGGAAGAGATAAGACTTATCATATGCTTTGAAGAACCAATAGGTGAATATAAAGGATAAAGATACTCTAGAAGGGGGGTTAAATAGAGTATGGGAACTTTTCGCAAAAACCTATCTCGAGGCTTTGAAACTGATTTCAAAGGCCTTGATGCCGATGAGAGCTCTTTGTGACACACTTTGATTTCAAGGGCTTTGAAACTAAATTCAAGGGCCTTGACTTTGTTCACCTGCAAAACAAAGTTAGTCACAATACAACATATATAGTGCGGAATATAAAAGATCGACATGAGGATATGTTTATGATGTTTGGATCTAAATATCCTACTCTCCGTCCCAGGGTATAGCCGTAGGATCTAACTATCTATTATCAGCTTCAAAGAGTCCTAGATACAAACTAGAAGCAATCCCCTTCTTCTCTCACTGTAGCCAACGCTACGATCTAGCTCCAACTCTTCACCTTGCTATAATAGCCTAGTTACTTCGCAGAGTAACACCCACTCTAGTATAACACTCTTTAGATATTCCAATGGAGCTCTCGAGTTTTATCTCTCTCTAGGGGATAAAGCTTTTTGTAAAAGAGAGAAAGAAAAACTTGTTTGATCGAATGAAGATGATTTGGATCGCTTGAAGACTTTGAATGTTTCCGTGTAGGCTTGTTTCTTCTTCTTCAATTGACATCTTCATTTATAGTCTTTGATGGAGAGGTCTTCTAGCCGTTTGGAAGATGACCGTTGAAGATGATTCTTCTTCTCCATGAAAGCCGCTTCTTGGTTGACATGAGGTAGGCATGATAGATCTTCTATCATCTTCATCTCCTTAAAGCACATTGATCTCCATTGTCCGTAATCTTCTCATACTTGTTGTGAAGATATCCGAAATCTATTGAGAGAGGATCTTTGCGCTTCTGGTTGAGGATCTTTGCGAGATCCTGTTTTAAATCAAATCTACTTGGTCGGTTGAGATCTTCTTTGAGCGTATCTTCTTGTTGGACATATCTCCTTGGAAGATCTTCTTTGATGATTGGTAGATTTAGTTTGTTAGAGTTTTGAAATCCTTCCAGCCACTTGCTTTGTTTCAATTTCAAGGCTTTGGCTTCTGATCCCTTGAAATGGATTTCAAGGCCTCCGTGTTGAATCTCTCTAAAATCTTCGTCTGTCCCTTGTATCTGATTTCAAGGCCTCCGTCGGTCCCTTGAAAAGCGTTTCAAGGCCTGCATACATTCTAGACAAAACACCAAAATAAACCAAGCAACTAGACATAGAATCGATAAATTGTTAGTATTAGAAACCACTTCATTTGTGTTTAAGTCTTCCATCATCACCTATATAAATATATAATCAAGGTGGAGTTTTCAATCTCCCCCTTGAAGGAAGGCAACACAAATATCGTACCTGCATTGTAAAGTTAGCGATGTGTTCGCCCCTAGAGGTGTGTGCAAATAAGTTTTAAATTTATAAAACTAGAATCAAGCAAGCGAACCCGCAGTGTACGGATCGACGTAGTTAAGCAAGAATTCCAGAGTATCGAACACAGGGATTTGGGTGGGAACAAATTCAATTGCAGGTTATCAAGCGAGTAAATATGAGAGTTTTGCAAATATTGGGAAAATGACAATCCTAAAGATCCAAGTATCCAGCTGTGGCAATCGATTCAAGATATACTAATGATATAAAGACAGAGTTGAGATATGCAAAGGTATGCTAATGTAAGGTAATCGTACGGTGAAGTTCCAAAAACCTTATATGACTCACCTATAAGACACTCCCTATACAGGTTGTTGAGGCTAAATATAGAAAGGTTCTAAAGGCAAGAATCAATGTCAAATACCCAAACTTGTAATCCAAGGATCAAGACTAACTTAAGCGATTACGGTTGTGACACTCACAATCGAGGTAGAGGTTGTTGAGGCTTCACTACCACCTAGAAAAGGCAAGCCTAAACTAAGTTAAAGCAAATCTTTAACTTTGGATTAAAGTAAAAGCAGGTTCGTAAACTTAAGGGAAATTATGGGCAGATCTTGAGACTCCACGGCCGTGGAACTCAAGAACAAACCGTAATTTAGGGTTTGTCGACGATTCTCTCTAACTCTCAGGGTCTAATCTGTTTACGATCGATCTATCATCATCTAAGCCACAACTATCAACCCTTCACCTTAGAATTGTTAAGGGTTTTTAGCCAATAACCGTCATGTTGATATCAATTCAAGATTTAAAAGATAAAAAAATGAAAACTTCCGAAAACTTTCAGTAATCTTCAAACCAATCTCAAAGTCACAACCAAGAACAATTATTGTCAATGGATTCAGAATAAAGCAAACAATCACAATCTTAGGAAATAGGGGAAAACGGGATGTCAATCCGTTTACCAAATCAAACCTAAACAAGAAGAGAAATCTTCTTGCAACAATCTTCCAAAAGCTCCGATCTTCTGCCAATCCGGAGATCTCAACAACAATCTCCACTAAAAGCGCGAGATTAGGGCAAATCTCAAACGCGAACTTCGATCTCCAATGAGATGTTAATACCTTCAATTGAGGGCTAAACGGGCGTTCGATCTTCTCTAAGCGAAGATCTCTACGAGGTGTAGGTGTCGATGAATGCCGCTAAGCGCGGATGTAAGCGTGGTGTAAGCGGGGATGACGGAATCTTGCTTCATCCGTCTTTTTATAGGGCAAGATAAAATATCGGCCCGGCCCAATCTCCAAAAGATCGTGGCTTCAAAGTGTGGCGAAAAAGATCGTCAAGATCACGGTCGTGGAAGATTCCACGACCGTAATTTAGAGCGTGGATTGTGTCACGGTTTGGACCATATGTTCCACGACCGTAATAGTTACTGGAATGCATCACGCCTCTCTTTGCATACTTCCACGGCCGTGGAACTAAACGTGGTTTGTAATACGGCCGTATTTTAGAGCGTGGTTTAGGGCAAGAACGTGATTTTTCCCTAGCCTCGTGCATTCCTCAAGCTGAACTCCAATTTGCTCCTTATAATGCCCTTAATCCATGGACATACTTGATCAACTCTTCTTTGCTCGATTTCGTTCGGAAATGACTCTCAATCACCTATAATCAACATAAAGCTAGTGTAGACATCCATATCGACAATATAGGCAAACTAGCTCACATATGCAACATTGCTAAATCAAAGACTATCAATATGAATCAAATACACTTAGAAAACGTGCCTAAAGTGTCACAATATTTCATGCTAACAAATAACCCCATACTTAACACTTGCTTGTCCCTAAGCAAGGTCTTTCAAAAAGCTTTAAACAAGAGTTAGGATGAAATATGTGTACCTTCTTTTGGATGAATGTGCCTTCTAAAGAATAGATCATTCTCAAACCTTGCTTCAATCGTTTATTAGACTTTCATACACTTAATCAAAGAGTAAAAAGAAAAGAAAACTCTTGAATTAATCAAACTTCTAAACAAGCATCATAACCTTCAAACATTGTCAAAATCAATCATAAGAAACTTCAATTTAGATCACAAAGTCATATAACATTCTTTTGATCTTAAGGACTTCCAAAGAAAAGGTCTAGAATATGGAAAGGAAGGGAAAACTTTAAGGGAATGTGGTGCATGAATCCGGGAAAGTGGACAAGTACCTTCTTCTTCTTATGCGGTTTCCGCAACGCTTTAGCTTAGAGCTTCGCTCTTTTCCTTTCATTTTTCGACTTTACTTTTGGAGTTATGGACAGAGGTGCACAAAAACCGAAGCCTAGGAGATTGGCGTTTCTCAATTTTTACGAGATGCCTCAAACCCTTGGCACACATACCATAATCCGCTAGGAATATCGCTCAATCCGACTTTGGCAAGACACAAACACCCGGCTATGTGAATGGTGCCGAGTTACTCATCATCATGATTGACTTCCGCAAACCTAGAATTTCTTTCTATTCTTTTGATTGCAAATAATTGCTCTCATGGCCCTCCCACATCAAACATGCCTTTTTCATTCACTTCTCCAAGTTCCCGGATAGGTAAAGGAGGCTAATATTTAAATGAGGAGTTAAAATGATCAAAGAAAGAAGAAAGAAAAATCGAATTGCCTTAATCATCTCAACAAGAAGTATAAGAACTTATAGTGTGATTTCAACTTCAATTTCTCAACATGATTTAGACAATATTCATCACATTATGAAACTTGCAAAAGAGGTAAAATTCATTCATTCAAATTCTTTTCAATTCACCATTCTTTTAAGCATGCAATTGTCGTCAAACTCAATTCACAAGTAGTGATTATCATAGAAATCATCTCAATTCATTAGAAGCACAAAATTTTTCAAAATTTTTCAATTTTTATGGTTTTTCAAGTTCTTTTTCATGCAATGCGATAATGAAACGTGAAACACATAATGAACATGCAATGATAGTCTCGAATGAAAGCAACATAGTGAGTAGAGTTATTACAAACTTTTAGTACATCCTACCCCATACTTAGGACGAACATTGTCCCTAATGTTCAAAAAGAAAGAAAGAAAAGAAGAAAAGAAAAAGAAACTCACAAAGTGGTGGCGGGAATGTCTAAAACGAGCGGTCATGCATCAAATCACTGTGGTGCCGGCGGAGGCGGGAATGGAGAGAAGCTCGGATCATAGAACCGCCCAAACTGCTGGCGGTAGACATCCCTCATCATGTGGTCAAGGTCGTCTAAACGTCCGTCTCTAGCATCGGCCCGGATCTCCAGCGCTCCTACTCTCTCTGAAAGTCCGGTAGCCCAATCCGGCATCTGCTCGTACCATCCCGGGGCCTGACTATACCATACTGGGGCGTCGGATGGTGCTGGTGCTGGTGGAGGTGTTGCTGGCTGCTCTGTAGACCAAGGAGGGGGAACGCCATACCATGTGGGAGGTGTGGTCATCCACGTGGGCCTCTCACTCACGCTAGCGCGGCGAGATGACGAGCTTGAGGCTCTAGCTGGGCGTGGAGAGCGTCTAGGTACATCTGGGGCCGCCTCCGGCTGATCCGGAAACGTGCCAAACTCCTGCTCGGCTCCTCCTCCACTCTCAAACTGATCTCCCATATCCTCCTCCTCGACAACCGGTGGTGGGACATAAGGGGGAGCTGCTATCCTGTTCGCATGCATCGCAGCGAACGTCTCCTTCCAATTATGGCGTCCAGCCATAATGGAGTACTCCGGCAGCCACTCTATACCCCTACCCGTCCTACTCTCCCAAGGCATGCCCGCATAAGGCGGACCTCTATGTGTGGGGAAGATGAGACCCCTAACCATGAAAGCATGTAGCCCTAAAGGTACGGCCGGTATGCGGGTGCAAGCAGAAAAGTCGACACCAAAACTCCTAGCAATGTGGGTAACTATCCCACCATATCCAATGTTCCCCTTCTTCTTGTTCTTGAGCTTGCTCATCGTAGCAGCCAAGAGAGTGGCACAATCAGCCCGGCGTCCATAAAGCATGCAGTAAAGCAAGAATAGCTCATCCATCTTGATCTTTTGGGGCGTCTCCGTCCTAGGAAAGAGACACTCCGAAAGAACACGGTGACCTATCTTCAAGGCTAGATGGTACATCAATCTAGCCTTGGTGTCAGCGGGTTGCCAACGGTCTTCGCTAGCGTAAATCATAGCCACCTCCTCCCAAAAGTCCTTGGGGTAAACACCACTCGGAAATCGACCATTAAAGGTCTCATGGAACCCGAAAATGGTCCCAAACTCACGGATACTCAACTGATAGTCTCTCTCCATGAGGCGGAAAGAGACGGTCCTGTCTACGTGGCTGTGCTCAAAGGATGTCACAACCTCCCGTGTAATCTCCTCATATGCGTCTTCACGAATATTCGTGAAGACAAGTAATCCGGCTCTATCCAAGAGCCATGTAAGATCATCCACTATGTTGAGAGGAAGTAGATCCTCCAACAACAAATATCTAGGGCCAATCACTGCCCTCTCCATGATCCTATCAAGTGCATCAAGATGATCGTCGTGTATAGTCGGGACTCTAGGGTGAGGGGGTGAAGATGGAGGTGAAGGTGAGGATGGAGGTGAAGGTGAAGAGGGTGGTGGTGCCCTAGAGGATGAGGAGGAGGAGGGATTACCCTTCCTTTTCTTATTCTGCTCATTCTTCTTCTCTTTTATCCTCCCTGAAACTCTTCTCACGAAATCCATTCTGCTCAAAATTACGGTCTGTTATTCAGCAAACCACGGCCGTAATTCACCCAGAGACCGTGATTTGTCTCAGAAGATCACAAATCTCAGCAAATCAACAATCAATCTCCACAACAGGCAGTCCTAGTCTAATTTCCTCCAATCTCAATCAGTTCTTCCTAAAAATCTCTAACAAGAACAACCAAATCGGCAAGAATCAAGAAGGGAGAAGAAAACCTCTTTTTCGGATTGAAAAATCCGAAATGCGCGTTTGTTGGTGAATTTCCGTTCGATTCGTCGCTTGGATCTTGTTTGTGGTTGAATTTGTTGCAGTTTAGGAAGAAGAATCGTTGAAAACGATTAGGAAACGAAGAATTGAGAGAGGGTCGTGGGTTTTTGGCACTTAGGTCGTGGAAAGAGGGGTTTTTGGGATGAATTTGTGAAGAATGTGGCTTATATAGTCGCAGGCAAAATTTTGAAAATCACGGTCTGTCGGGGTGTTCCACGGCCGTGGAAGTGTACGGAACCGTGGTTTTGGTGATTTTTCAAAGGCTTTTGGAAATTACGGCTACTGTAGCTATGACGACCGTAATTTAGACCGTGGAACCCTCTGTGAAGCTCCAAAGTCCAAATTTCGTCACTTTTCTTCGACATTATCCTTCCCTTTTCCTTCTCCATCGATCCTACATCCAAAAACACGAACATACCGGAAGAAATCGAGGCAAAGAAAAGCAAACAAACGTCTATACTAAGCTAATCTATGAATCGAAAACAAAAACAAAAATGCAATACCTTGGGTTGCCTCCCAAGAAGCGCGTTGTTTAAGGTCCGTAGCTAGACCAATCTCGCAATTATTCGAGTGCGGTAGGTGCAAACTCCTCAGCTTGGAGTTCCGGCGTATACTTCTTGAGTCGTTGGCCGTTCACCTTAAAAGTTCCGCTCGCTTCACCCCATACTTCAACTGCACCATGGGTGAAAATACGCTTAATTAGAAAGGGTCCGGTCCAACGAGATTTAAGCTTACCTGGAAAGAGACGAAGCCTTGAATTGAAGAGGAGAACTTGATCTCCTTCTTTGAAGTCCTTTGGAATGATATGCTTATCATGCCAACGCTTTGCTCTCTCCTTATAGATCTTAGCGTTTTCATAAGCGTTCAAGCGGAGTTCATCCAGCTCATTGATGTCTAGGAGACGCTTCTCTCCCGCTTCTTTCATGCTGAAGTTCAACCACTTGATAGCCCAAAACGCTTTGTGCTCCAACTCTACCGGCAAGTGACAAGACTTCCCATACACAAGGTTGTATGGTGTGGTTCCTATGGGAGTCTTGTATGCAGTCCGGTATGCCCACAATGCATCGTCAAGCTTCAAAGACCAATCCTTCCTAGTCCTTGAAACCGTCTTCTCTAGGATTCCTTTGATCTCCCTATTTGAGATCTCAACTTGTCCACTTGTTTGTGGATGGTAAGGGGTAGCGATCTTGTGAGTAACCCCATACTTAGCTAGAAGAGATTCAAAGCGACGGGCAATGAAGTGAGAACCTCCATCACTAATGATCGTCCTCGGTGTCCCAAATCGCGGGAAAATGGTCTTGTTGAAGAACTTAACCACCACCATGGCATCATTGGTGGGAGAGGCAATTGCTTCCACCCATCTAGAAACGTAATCCACCGCCAATAGTATGTATTGGTTTCCACAAGAGGATGGGAATGGTCCCATGAAATCGACTCCCCAAACGTCGAAAATCTCCACCTCTTGGATGTTGTTGAGGGGCATCTCATTCCTTCTAGAAATATTGCCTGTTCTTTGACAAGCATCGCAGCAAGAAACAAAGGATTGCACATCTCTAAACAAAGTAGGCCAAAAGAATCCAGATTGCAATACCTTTGCGCTAGTCTTTTTTGAACTAGCGTGTCCTCCACAAGGTAGTGAATGACAATGGCGGATGACACTTTGCATCTCATCTTCCGGCACACATCGCCGAATGATGCCATCCGGACCTCTCTTGAAGAGGAGAGGCTCATTCCAATAGTACTCCCGGATGTCCTTAAAGAACTTTTTCCTTTGTGCGTAGGATAGTCCGGGTGGTATCTCCTGGCAAACCAAATAGTTACCAAAATCAGCAAACCATGGTTCGTTACCTTTGGAGATCACGTTGATGCACTCCTCTATGATATGTAGGTGTTCGTCTGGAAAGGAGTCATCAATGGGTAGATGGTCGTCCTCTAGATGTGTTAGACGACTCAAGTGATCCGCAACAGAATTTTCTGAACCTTTCTTGTCGCGGATCTCAAGATCGAATTCTTGTAGGAGAAGAATCCATCTAATCAGCCTTGGCTTCGCATCTTTCTTCGCAAGGAGGTACCGGATCGCAGCATGATCCGTGTAGACAATCACCTTTGCACCTACAAGATAAGAGCGAAACTTGTCAATAGCATAGACAATGGCTAAAAACTCTTTTTCGGTAGTGGTGTAGTTGAGTTGCGCTTCATCTAGCGTCTTGCTAGCATAGTATATGGCATGGGTTCGCCCTTCCTTTCGTTGTCCAAGAACAACTCCAATAGCTACGTCACTAGCATCGCACATAATCTCAAAGGGTAGAGTCCAATCCGGAGGTTGGATAATAGGTGCTGAGATTAGAGCTTGCCGAATGGTGTTAAACGCATCCAAACATTCCTGCAAAAACTCAAAAACCGCA
This sequence comes from Fagopyrum homotropicum, assembly GCA_033239125.1. NCBI lineage: Eukaryota > Viridiplantae > Streptophyta > Magnoliopsida > Caryophyllales > Polygonaceae > Fagopyrum > Fagopyrum homotropicum. The sequence goes on along the minus strand of BSWB01000004.1, from coordinate 119,821,926 downwards.
TCCTTCATCAATAGATTAGTGAGAGGTTTTGATATCATAGAAAAGTCTTTAATGAAACGTCTATAAAATCCAGCATGTCCTAGGAAACTTCTTATCCCTTTCACCGAAATTGGGGGAGGAAGCTTCTCTATGGTCTCTATCTTAGCCTTGTCCACCTCTATTCCTCTACTAGAGACTAAGTGACCTAATACAATTCCTTCCTTAACCATGAATTGACACTTCTCCCAATTAAGAACTAGGTTAGTGTCTTCACACCTTTACAAAACAAGAGAGAGGTTAGAAAGGCAATCGCTAAAAGAGGAACCGTATACGGAGAAGTCGTCCATGAAGACTTCCATGATTTCCTCTACGTATTCGGAGAAGATGGCCATCATGCACCGTTGAAAGGTGGCTAGGGCGTTGCAAAGCCCGAACGGCATTCTCCTATAAGCAAATGTACCCCAAGGGCATGTGAATGTGGTCTTTTCCTGATCGTCCGGATGTATCGGAATCTGAAAGAAACCACTATAGCCGTCAAGGTAGAAAAAATGTGAATGTTGCGCTAACCTTTCAAGCATTTGATCAATGAATGGCAATGGAAAATGATCCTTCCGCGTTGTGTTGTTGAGCTTGCGGTAGTCTATGCACATCCGCCATCCAATTACGGTTCGGGTAGGAATGAGTTCGTTGTTCTTGTTGGTGATGACCGTCATTCCTCCCTTCTTCGGAACTACTTGAACTGGACTCACCCACTTACTATCGGAGATAGGGTAGATGATATCTGCATCAAGAAGCTTAAGAATTTCCTTCTTGACAACCTCCTTCATGGTCGGATTCAAACGCCTTTGAGGTTGTCTTGAAGTTCTAAAATCTTCCTCCATTAGTATCTTATGCATGCATAGGGAGGGTTTAATTCCTACTAAGTCCTCGATAGTATAGCCTATAGCTTTCCTATGTTTCCTAAGGACAATCATGAGCTGTTCATGTTCATCTATGCTTAGTTCGGAACTAACGATAACCGAAAAGGTAGAATTAGATCCTAGAAAAGCGTGCCTTAGATGGGTAGGAAACGGTTTGAGTTCCATTTCTTTCGGAGCTTCCAACGATCCTTGAGAAGCATCCGACATCTCCTTAGAAGTCTCTAAGGGTGTTGAGTGTGTTGGAGAAGAATCAGAAGAAGTTGAAGAATTGCCTAGATCACTCTCTTCCATGGCCAAAATTACGGGTGGATCTTGTCCTCCACGGCCGTGGTTTAGGGCGTGGAAGGGAAATACGGTTTTCACATCTTCTCCACGACCGTATAATCCCCTGGAATGAGGCATGCTTTTGGTTGTGGAATCCACGGTCGTGGAATACAGGGTATGACCGTGGATTCTGACATTCTCAGCCTCATCGTGGAGTTTCTCAAACTCCTCTTCATGCATCTCTTCTTGTGCTTCTAAGGCTTCAATTGCCTCATTGCACTCTTCATCTTCCCCTACATTGGTTAGACTCATAGTGATAACTTTTTGTAAAGGATCGTTAAAGAGAATCGCACTTACCTCCTCTCTAGACAAACCTTCTTCATCTTGGATATCGTAAATATCCTCATCAAAGATTGGCTCCTTCACTAGAGTGGAAAGAACGAACTCTACTTTCTCTTCTCCTATATCAAAAGCGAGTCTACCATTCGTCTTCCGAGTATGATCGGGACTGGACTATCTACAGGAATGTCAAGCACGACAAAATCAATGGGAACAAAGAATTTACCTAGCTTGACTGGGACGTCTTCTACAATACCGACGGGGCGAGTGATGGATCGATCCACCATGTACAACGTCATCTTCACCGGTTTAGGGTCGCCTAAAACGATCTTCCTACACAATGCAAGTGGTATGATGCTCACACTTGCTCCTAAGTCACATAAAGCGTCATATGTGACATCTCCCACTCCAATGGGAATGCAAAACGACCCCGGATCCTTCAGCTTTGGGGGCATTTTCTCCTTCATGGTCTTGATGAGATCCGAAGAATCCGAACTCATCTTAACCTCTCCGAAGTCTTCTAGCTTCCTCTTGTTAGAGAGGAGCTCCTTCAAGAACTTGGCATAAGCCGGCATACCTACAATAGCATCAATAAATGGTATATTAATATGCAGCTTGCTCATGAGTTCTATGAACTTACCAAACTGTTTATCTAGGCGCGCTCTCGCTCTAGATTGAGGAAATGGTAGGGGAGGTTTGTAAGCCGGAGGAGGAACGTAGACATCTTCCTTCTCCTTCCCCTTCTCCTTGTCCTTCTATACGGGAACTTCAATGAACGTAGGCTGCGGATCGGTGGTAGTCACTCCGCTCCTAGTTGTGATCGCCATCACCCTTCCCTTAGGGTTGTCCTCCGTCTTTCCTGGAAGCTTCCCTTGATTCCTAGGAACTTCCTCCGCGTGGTTGAACATTTGGTTTTCCAAAACTTTTTGAGCTTTGTCAACCTTAGAAACTTGATCATCAACCTTGATGAGGCGGTTCTCCAACCCTTGAAGCTTTCCCAAAATTGTTTCCAATATGGGGTCGGGCTTCTCCTTCCCCGAAGTGTTTCCTCCATTAGATGATTGCCCCTGGCTTTTCAAAGGAGTAGAGGAAGAGGAAGGTGGAGTTAGTGAATTAGAATTGGAAGGATAAGGGTTACCGGAATTTTGTTGATTGGAGCGCCAATTGTTGTTGTTTGAACCCTTATTGTTGTTCCAATTGTTATTCCGGTTGTTGTTGTTTCCATTCCAATTGTTATTCCGGTTGTTGTTCCGGTTATTGTTATCGCCGCCATTGTTGTTGCCCAAATAACCAACATCCTTCCCTTGTTGCTTTGGGAAGTTGGTCTTGATAGCCTCCTTCAACTCTTTGATCTCATTGTTGAGGGAGAAAATCTGATTTTGAGCTTCATGTGTGAGATTTGCTCCTTGCTCCACACGATTTCCCTCCACTTTCCGGTGGGAATACTTCTCTATGACTCTTGCTTGCTTCTCAATGAAGTCCCAATCGTCATCTTCTCTCATGTCCATAAATGTTCCACATGAGAGGGATTGGAGGTTGAATTGCGTTCCCGCATCTAACCCCTTGTAGTAGATCTCCAGCAAGGCAAGTTTGGATATGCCATGATGAGGGCAATCCAAGAGTAAATCCTGAAACCCTTCCCAAGATTGAAACAAACTTTCGTTAGGTCTCATGGAAAAAGCATTAATCTTACCTCTAAGTTCCGCCGTTTTGGATGGCGGAAAGAATTTGGTGAGGAACTCCCCGGAAAGGTCTTCCCACGTGTCTAGTTTCCCACTAGGAAGAGCTTGATACCAAGATAACGCTTTCCCTTTCAAGGAGAAGAAGAAAGGTTTGAGCTTATAGCTGTTGGTAGTAGCGCTCTTTGGTCTCATTGTCTCCATCATACACTCAAAGTTCTGCAAGTGTTGGTGTGGAGATTCAGCGCTTGTCCCGCCAAATTGGTTTTGGCGAACAAGAGTAATGACTTGAGGGTTGAAGCTAAACCCTTGCACATCTTCAGCATCGAAATTCACGCCCAAGCGGCGTGGTTGTTGTGTTGGATCCATCCGCTGGCCAAGAGTTCTTGGCTCATTATCTACACGTTCGATCCTTGCATTCTTAGGTGGAACACGACGATTGGCAGCTCCCCGTGGATGGAAAGGATTCACATTGATCGTGGGATCAATCTCCTCTAACGGTGGCATGGAAGAATCACTATCATCAGCAGATGAGTGACTTCTTCTTCTAGATCTTGATCCTTTCCTTGAGGATTTCTTGCTTCCCTTATTCTTAAGGTCGCTCATCTCTATCCTCATCTGGAAGATCATGTCTTGTAGATTGTTAACTTGAGATTGATGACGATCCATCTCATCTTGGCGGAGAGTTTCATTCAATTGGAGTTGAGCTTCCTTCTCTGCCAACTCCGCTTGAAGATCACGTTCGTGTCCTTCAGCCATCTTCTTTTCCTTGCGCTTTTGTCTTAAAGTTTTCTCTAGCTCTTGATCAAGAGGCAAGAGATCTTCGGTGTTCCTAGACCTGCGCATGCACTCAAAGTAATATCAAATAACGAGAGCAAGCTCCCAAGCTTGACAACCGGCTAACGAATTCGGCCGAAACCAAATCCCCGGCAACGGCGCCAAAAACTTGTTCGCCCCTAGAGGTGTGTGCAAATAAGTTTTAAATTTATAAAACTAGAATCAAGCAAGCGAACCCGCAGTGTACGGATCGATGTAGTTAAGCAAGAATTCTAGAGTATCGAACACAGGGATTTGGGTGGGAACAAATTCAATTGCAGGTTATCAAGCGAGTAAATATGAAAGTTTTGCAAATATTGGGAAAACGACAATCCTAAAGATCCAAGTATCCAGCTGTGGCAATCGATTCAAGATATACTAATGATATAAAGACAGAGTTGAGATATGCAAAGGTATGCTAATGTAAGGTAATCGTACGGTGAAGTTCCAAAAACCTTATATGACTCACCTATAAGACACTCCCTATACAGGTTGTTGAGGCTCAATATAGAAAGGTTCTAAAGGCAAGAATCAATGTCAAATACCCAAACATGTAATCCAAGGATCAAGACTAACTTAACCGATTACGGTTGTGACACTCACAATCGAGGTAGAGGTTGTTGAGGCTTCACTACCACCTAGAAAAGGCAAGCCTAAACTAAGTTAAAGCAAATCTTTAACTTTGGATTAAAGTAAAAGCAGGTTCGTAAACTTAAGGGAAATTACGGGCAGATCTTGAGACTCCACGGCCGTGGAACTCAAGAACAAACCGTAATTTAGGGTTTGTCGACGATTCTCTCTAACTCTCAGGGTCTAATCTGTTTACGATCGATCTATCATCATCTAAGCCACAACTATCAACCCTTCACCTTAGAATTGTTAAGGGTTTTTAGCCAATAACCGTCATGTTGATATCAATTCAAGATTTAAAAGATAAAAAGATGAAAACTTCCGAAAACTTTCAGTAATCTTCAAACCAATCTCAAAGTCACAACCAAGAACAAATATTGTCAATGGATTCAGAATAAAGCAAACAATCACAATCTTAGGAAAGAGGGGAAAACGGGATGTCAATCCGTTTACCAAATCAAACCTAAACAAGAAGAGAAATCTTCTTGCAACAATCTTCCAAAAGCTCCGATCTTCCGCCAATCCGGAGATCTCAACAGCAATCTCCACTAAAAGTGCGAGATTAGGGCAAATCTCAAACGCGAACTTCGATCTCCAATGAGATGTCAATACCTCCAATTGAGGGCTAAACGGTCGTTCGATCTTCTCTAAGCGAAGATCTCTACGAGGTGTAGGTGTCGATGAATGCCGCTAAGCGCAGATGTAAGCGTGGTGTAAGCGGGGATGACGGAATCTTGCTTCGTCCGTCTTTTTATAGGGCAAGATAAAATATCGGCCCGGCCCAATCTCCAAAAGATCGTGGCTTCAAAGTGTGGCGAAAAAGATCGTCAAGATCACGGTCGTGGAAGATTCCACGACCGTAATTTAGAGCGTGGATTGTGTCACGGTTTGGACCATATGTTCCACGACCGTAATAGTAACTGGAATGCATCACGCCTCTCTTTGCATACTTCCACGGCCGTGGAACTAAACGTGGTTTGTAATACGGCCGTATTTTAGAGCGTGGTTTAGGGCAAGAACGTGATTCTTCCCTAGCCTCGTGCATTCCTCAAGCTGAACTCCAATTTGCTCCTTATAATGCCCTTAATCCATGGACATACTTGATCAACTCTTCTTTGCTCGATTTCGTTCGGAAATGACTCTCAATCACCTATAATCAACATAAAGCTAGTGTAGACATCCATATCGACAATATAGGCAAACTAGCTCACATATGCAACATTGCTAAATCAAAGACTATCAATATGAATCAAATACACTTAGAAAACGTGCATAAAGTGTCACAATATTTCATGCTAACACGATGCATATATGAATATCAAAACAAACTTAAAATGTAGAATGTAGAAATATTGAAAATGTCGGATCATTTATTTCTCCCCTTTCAACAAGGGATAAAAAATAGTTAAAGCGAGGAAGTTTTAATCGATTACAACCCCATAAAAAGTATTTCAAAAAACTAATATAAATTTTTAACACAACAATCCCACAATCATCATATGCTCAGTCTGAATCCTCCTCATAGAACTGACTTTTTCCCTTAGATGAAGCTTTCTTGTGACTCGAATCATCCATTTTAGAAGCTAAGCGTCGTCTCTTTTCTTCAGCTCGTCGTTGCTTAACCATCTCATATTCGAGCACTGGCATAATAGTTGGCTCAAGATGGGTAGGATAAAGAATAAAGTTATTCAGTACGCGACGTTTGCAGTTCATTAGAACATTTTTCACTTTTTCTTGAGTGTGTTGAGCTGCATCTTCAGTCATAGGTAGGATCCTTCCCAAGGTGGTAAGAGTAAGAGCATTCATCAGATACATTTCATTTACCTTAGCATTCATGATGAACTGCAATTCATGATTTGCATCTAATATTCTCTTAGTGTCAAACTAAAAATCTGAGAGTTCACGATTCAGAGAGACCAATTCTTTTTCACATCCATCTAACCTGATTTCTGGAGTAGGAGGATAAGATGTTGGAGCTTCTTGGGTTGGAAGTGGAATAGCTCCTTTTCCCTTTAGTTTCCATGCTCCTACAAGAGTCTTCTTAATTACTAACCTTTCTAAGAAGGATTCATCAATCTTTCCAGGAATTGGCTGTCGATCTTTAGAGGATGTATCAATTGAAAAATGGTCGAAGATCTTGGGCAGAGGATTTCCATAAGGCAAAGGGATGACTCGCGTAGAGTTAATTGAATGGATCATATGGTTTAGGATGAGATTAGGTATGTCAATGTATAACTCATACATAATCAGATGAATTAATTCTAAGGATTGATCAGACAAAAGCTCTCTTGAGTTCGCTCGAGGAATAACACATCGAACCAAAATAGCAACCACAATTTTAGCATCTAGGGTTAGGGAAGTATGAGTAAGTTGGCGCGAGGTTGAGTTTGGAACCAAAAATTTTTCCTTAGCGAGTCGAACACTCTTTGATCGGGAGGATGTGTAAAAGAGAGATATGTAGGAATTCCTAAAATATCACCCAAAACAGTAGAAGTGAGAAGAATTGGGGTACCTTTTACAGATGATTCAAGGGTGATAATTCCTTTGTCCCGTTTTTTGACGAGGTTGACATAGAACATTCTTGTGAGCCTTGGGAAAGCAAAATCTCTAGGGTTTAAGATTTTCTAGACTATAGAGCTCTTGAGCATAGCAATGCAGGGGATCTGAAGAGTTTCTAGAAACGTAGTATCCACCAGATCACACATATAGAGAGGTCGATTGTGAAATCCATCAAGCCAAGATCCCGTAGGTTGAAACTTGATGAACCAAGATTTTGGAAGACCAGTTGTCTGAGAAATTTCCAAATCTTCAGAATTTTTCTCTTCTTTTGTGGCAGAGGGGATCTGAGTTGATTCCTTTTTGGAAGATGAAGTCGGATGAGGAGCAGATTTCTTGCTTCTAGGAGCCATAGATGATATTGGGAGAGAAAACAAGGGTTTTTGAAAAGCGTTTCTATAAAGACGGGAAATGAAAAAGAGAGAAGTCTTTAGCCTTTTAAAAGGAAGATAACAATTTAAGGTTTAACAAGATCTTGAGAAAATCAAGCTCTTGAAGAGCCAAAGTTGTTTCCAATAAAATCTCAACAACTCTTTTTCAGAACTTTGAACTCAAAAATGAGGATTTTGAAATCATTAAAAACAATTTAAGAATTAAAATATCTAAAAGATATTAATCCCTAAATAGATCCGTAATATTCAATTTTCCCCATTGAATCTCGTTTCAAGGCCCTTGAATTGCATTTCAAGGCCTTTGAAAACGAAAAATGGGCTGCATACGAAGGAGAAAATAAAACGATTTGCTCCCCCTATGTTAATGCTTCCTTATTTAACATACCAAGCTCTAAACGAATGAAATTGAATTGATCTTCAGGTAGAGGTTTGATAAAGATATCTGCAAGCTGCAAGTCAGTTGATATAAAAGAAATCGAAACATCACCTTTCTCAACATGATCATGTATGAAGTGATGCCTTACATCGATATGCTTAGTCCTTGAATGCTGCGCAGGATTTTTAGTAATCAAAATAGCACTAGTATTATCACATTTTATCGGGATACCTTTTAAATCAAAGCCAAGATCACGAAGTTGTTGAGTTATCCATATAATTTGTGCACAACAGGCTCCCGCAGCTATATATTCGGCTTCAGCTGTGGATAAGGTGACATAGTTTTGCTTCTTGGAGTGCCAACTAATTAGGGAATAGGGATGCCCCTAAGAATTGGCAACATCGAGAAGTGCTCTTTCTATCAACCTTATAACCTACAAAGTCTGCATCTGAATAGCCAACGAGATGAAACGAGCTTTGACGTGGGTACCATAACCCTAAGTCCTTAGTTCCATTGAGATACTGAAATATCCTTTTCACAGTTATCAAGTGTGACTCTTTAGGATCAGCTTGAAATCTTGCACACATGCACACACTAAACATAATATCAGGTTGACTAGCGGTTAGATATAACAATGAACCAATCATACATCGATACTCCTTTTGTACAACACTTTTGCCATCTTTGTCATGGTCAAGCGAAAGTGTTGAACTCATAGGAATCTTTGCGACCTTAGATTGATTCATCTTATACTTCTTAAGCAAGTCTTTGGTATACTTGTTTTGATTGAGAAAAATTCCTTTCTTTGCTTGTGTAACTTGAAGTCCAACGAAGAAATTTAGCTCACCCATTAGGCTCATTTCGAATTCCATGCACATAATATCTGAAAATTCCTTGCATAGGGAATCATTAGTAGCACCGAATAATATATCATCAACATAGATTTGTACTACTAAAATATTGTTGCCTTTGGTTTTGATAAATAAAGCTTTATCAATCAAACCTCTTTTGAAATTGTTTTCAAGTAGATACTTGGACAATCTTTCATACCAAGCTCGAGGAGCTTACTTAAGACCATAAAGAGCCTTGTCCAATTTAAAAACATGATCAGGAAATTCATCATTTTCAAAACCAGGTGGTTGAGCAACGTAGACTTCTTCCTCTAAGAAGCCGTTTAGAAAAGCACATTTTACATCCATTTGAAATAACTTTATGCTCATGAAAGATGCAAATGCAAGTAGCATATGTATGGCTTCTAACTTGGAAACCGGAGCAAAAGTCTCCTCATAATCAATACCTTCTTCTTGGTTATAGCCTTGAGCTACAAGTCGTGCTTTATTTCGAATGACTTTACCATTTTCATCCAACTTGTCTCGAAAAACCCATTTCGTGCCAATGACGGATTGATGCTTTGGTCTTGTCATAAGAGTCCAAACCTTATTTCTCTGAAACTCATTTAGTTCATTTTGCATGGCAATGATCCAATCGGGTTCTTGAAGAGCTTGAACATAATTCTTTGGCTCAATAAGAGACACGAACGCAGAGAAAGTACATAGGTTGTTTACTTTGGATCGAGTTTGAACTCCTGCGTTTGGATCTGAGATCACATTCTCTTGTAGATGGTATGAAGAGTGTTGAACCTTCCTTCGTTTGTAAGATGGAACAGATCCTGACGATTGAGGCTCACATGCTTGACTAGATTCAGGTACCGTTGGAGTGTTGCCTTTGGATCCTATCTCAAGGCCTTGAATTTGGGTTTCAAGGCCTTGGAACAGAGTTTTGACATCGCATTTTTCTATTTCAAAGTCTTGAAGATGTGTTTCAAGGTCTTGAGAGTTTTCTACGGTATCTTGAATCTTCTCTTGCATATTCTTTTCTTGATCCTTGTGATCTTCTTCTTCATTAGAATTGTGATCTTCTCGTTGATTCAGATTAAGATCTGCAAAACTTTCACTCAAAGTATCATCATTGCTTTCATCAAATATGACATGAATACTTTCCTCAACAATTTTGGTACGCTTGTTATAAACCCGATAAGCTTTGCTATTTGAAGCATATCCAATGAATATAGCTTCATCACTATGTGCATCAAATTTCCCAAGGTTGTCTTTGCCATTTTTATGAACAAAGCATGTACATCTAAAGGGTTTAAAATAAGAAATATTAGGTTTTCTACCCTTAAAGAGTTCATAAGGAGTCTTTTTCAAAATAGGGCGAATTAAACAAGATGTAATTTGCAGTGTTTATTGCTTCTGCCCAAAAACTTTTTGGCAAACTGTTTTCTAAAAGCATAGTCCTAGACATATCCTCTAGGGTGCGGTTCTTACGTTCCACAACCCCGTTCTGTTGAGGGGTCCTAAGAGCTGAAAAGTTATGTGAAATACCATATTTTGCACAAAACAAATCAAACTTTAGTTGATCAAATTCTCTACCATGATCACTTCTTATAGAAACGATTGGTAGGTCTTTCAAAGTTTGCAACTCCTTACACAATTTCAAAAACTCAAATAATGCTTCAGATTTTTCCCGTAAGAATGATATCCATGTAAAGCGAGAAAAATCATCTATAATGACAAGGATGTATAGTTTACCTTTGGAAGATTTGACACGCATAGGTCCACAAAGATCCATATGTAAAAGTTCAATGGGTCGAGAAGAACTTACAACCTTCTTTTGTTTGAATGAACCTCTTGTTTGTTTACCTTGTGTACAAGCTTTGCATAGTTCATCTACCTTGAAGTTTAGGTTTGACAAGCCACGTACCAAATCCTTTGAAAGTAACTTTTGCATTGTATGCATGCTTACGTGACCAAGTCTTCTATGTCAAACCTTGGATCATCAGTCAAGACCTTGAGACACTTTAGCTTAGTTCTTGAAACTTGGTTAGTACTCATGGAATAAACATTCTTACATCTAGGAGTAGTAAGCACAATGTCACCTGTCGTCTTGTCTTGAACTTCACATTTTTCTGAATAAAATATTACTTTGTTGCCTTTATCACATATTTGAGAGAGTTATACTTCAAACCGTCAACAAGATATACATCATCAATAAAGTTAGATGAATTATAACATATTTTACCAATGTCAATAATGTCACACTTTTCTTTATCACCAAATGTAATGCTTCCAGATGATTGCTTCTTTAAATATGAGAATAGTGAACTTTTTCCACTCATGTGTCTTGAGCAACAACTATCTAATATCCATTTATTCTCCTTTATCTTGGTGATATCTTGCAAAACAGCAAATATCAACCTTTCCGGGTCGACCAAATGACATATTTTGGTCCATATTCAGGCTCAATCATGTTTGGTGGTCTAGTACCTTTAGGAACCCATATTTGTTTAACCTGTTTTCTTAAACAAAGAGGATAAGTGTTTGTAACAATGTAAGGATCATTTCTTCTATATGGACATGTAGATTTTACATGACCCTTTTTACAACAGTAGAAACATGTGGGCATATGAATACTTCCTTTAGCCTTGACAAAGGTGGTAGTCGGTTTTCTAGGAAAACTCCTATGATAACCTATACCATTTTTGTTAATTGAGGATTGTTGTTCACCCATCATTCTTTCAAGATTGGATTTTGAATGAGTGAATTTGACAAGTGCAGTCTTCTGGTCTTGACACGTCAAAGTCAGATCAACTTTCTCTTTTTCTAGATCGATATAGTTTCGATGAAGAGAAGAGAGGTTGTCCTTGAGAATCACATTTTTCGATTCTAAGGCCTTGATATTGTCATCAAGGTCTACCATTTCCGTGTTAAGTTTTTTAATCTCCAGAGACATCTCACTTAGTTGTTTCTCTTGTTCAAGAAGCTTTTCTTTTAAAGAATTTATCCTTATCCTATGTTTTTTTTGTCACATATGATAATGTCTTTAAGGAATTGTGTGAGATCAGATTCAGGTTGGGACATGATAATACTCACCACATTATCAACATAGAGATTTGAATCTTCTTCATGATCGGACATAAGATAGAGGTTTGCTTGTTCCTTTTCGTCTTCTGATTCATTTGAGGAATTTGAATCACTCCATGAAGCTCCCATAACTTTCTTCTTTCGATCATTCTTGTTAAAGTTGGTCCTCTTTATTTGTGAACAATCCTTAACAAGATGCTCTGTTTTACCACATTTAAAACAAGTCAGAACTTTAGTTTTCTTGTTAGAGTTAGAAAACTTACCTCGGGGTCTTGATGTTCGTGGATATTCTCTATTGTTTGCAGACTATTTCTTTATTTTTGAGAATTCTCGTGAGACCCTTAGAGATCATGACAATTGCATCTTCTTCATCATCATCATCACTGTCTTCCTCTTCAGATTGTAACTCATCCTTTTCCGATCTCAATGCTAGATTATTTGTGTTGGATGGGAGCTGTCCATCTTCATCACCAAGAACCATTTCGTGTGTGATGAGTTTTCCAAGGAGGCCGTCAAGAGGAAGAGTTAAGAGATTATGAGCTTCTTCGATGACAGTCATTCTTGGTCCCCACTTTGCTTTAGGTAAGCTCCTTAGGACCTTCTTAACTTTTTCTTTGTTTGTGAAGACCTTTCCAAGTGAGTCCAGGTTATTCACAATTTCAGTAAATCTTGTGAACATTTCATTGACCAGTTTGTTTGGGTTCATATCGAATAGCTCATACTGTCTGAGGAAGATGCTAATCTTTGTTTCCTTGACTTGTTCCTTCGTATGTGACAACGAGTTTGTCCCATATTTCATTTGCAGTCTTGCATGATGAGATGCGGTTGAATCCATTTGCATATAATCCACAGTAGAGTAGGTTCACAGCTTTGTAGTTCTGTGACACATTGTCCAAGTCACCTTGTGTGAAGTCAGCTTTCTTCTTTGGGACTTGGACACCTTCAAATGTGGTAGTTGGGACTTTGGGGCCATTTTGAATAATGCTCCATAGTTCTATGTCTTGATCAATAATGAACATGCGCATGAGTGCTCTCCAATGTGCAAAGTTGTTGCCACAAAACAGTGGTGACCGAGATGAGGATCTTCCTTGAGCAAATCCTCCATCACCTACATGATTCATGATTAGTCTCACTGATGGTTAAATCAATATACGTGAGTCTAACTCTGATACCAATTGAAGAACCGATAGGTGAATATAAAGGATAAAGATATTGTAGAAGGGGGGTTGAATAGAGTATGAGAACTTTTCGCAAAAAACCTATCTCAAGGCTTTGAAACTGATTTCAAAGGCCTTGATGTCGATCAGAGCTCTTTGTGACACACTTTGATTTCAAGGGCTTTGAAACTAATTTCAAGGGCCTTGACTTTGTTCACCTGTAAAACAAAGTTAGTCACAATAAAGCAGATAAAGTGCGGAATGTAAAAGATCGACACGAGGATATGTTTATGAAGCTTGAATCTAAATATCCTACTCTCCGTCCCAGGGTATAGCCGTAAGATCTAACTATCTATTATCAGCTTCAATGAGTCCTACATACAAACTAGAAGCAATACCCTTCTTCTCTCACTGTAGCCAACACTACGATCTAGCTCTAACTCTTCACCTTGCTATAATAGCCTAGTTACTTCGCAGAGCAACACATACTCTAGTATAACACTCTTTAGATATTCCAATGGAGCTCTCGAGTTTTATCTCTCTCTAGGGGATAAAACTTTTTGTAAAAGAGAGAAAGAAAAACTTGTTTGATCGAATAAAGATGATTTGGATCGCTTGAAGACTTTGAATGTTTCCGTGTAAGCTTGTTTTTTCTTCTTCAATCGACATCTTCATTTAAAGTCTTTGATGGTGAGGTCTTCTAGCCGTTGGGAAGATGATCGTTGAAGATGATTCTTCTTCTTCTTCATGAAAGCCTCTTCTTGGTTGAGATGAGGTAGACGTTATAGATCTTCTATCGTCTTCATCTCCTTAAAGCAAGTTGATCTCCCTTGTCCGTAATCTTCTCATACTTGTTGTGAAGATATCCGAAATCTGTTGAGAGAGAGGATCTTTGCGCTTTTGGTTGAAGATCTTTGCGAGATCCTATTTTGAATCAAATCTACTTGGTCGGTTGAGATCTTCTTTGAGCGTATCTTCTTGTTGGACATATCTCCTTAGAAGATCTTCTTTGATGCTTGGTAGATTTAGTTTGTTAGAGTTTTGAAATCCTTCCATCCGCTTGCTTTGTTTCAATTTCAAGGCTTTGGCTTTTGATCCCTTGAAATAGCTTTCAAGGCCTCCGTGTTGAATCCATCTAAACTCTTCGTCTGTCCCTTGTATCCGATTTGAAGGCCTCAGTCGGTCCCTTGAAATGCGTTTCAAGGCCTACATACATTCTAGACAAAACACCAAAGTAAATCAAGCAACTAGACATACAATCGATAAATTGTTAGTATTAAAAACCACTTCATTTGTGTTTAAGTCTTCCATCATCACCTATATAAATATATAATCAAGGTGGAGTTTTCATGCTTCATTCACATTTCTTTTGGCCTCACATGCCATAGAATGTTGATATTTGATTAAGAGGTGCATTATTTGTTTGAAAGCGAAGTCAAGAATGAAGCCACGCGGTTTGTATACTCGTTTACCTATTCCTACTTCACCATGACTTGATATTAGTATGAATTTGTTGTAGGTTTACCAAGGACTAAGAAGGGGAGATACACTCCATCTTTGTGGTTGTTGACCGCTTTTCTAAGATGACTCACTTTATTGCTTGTCATAAAACTAATGATGCTTATAATATGACTAACTTATTCTTTAGGAAAGTTGTTAGGTTGCATGGAGTGTCATGGACTATTGTATGTGATAGAGATATCAAGTTCCTTAGCTTCTTTTGGAAGACTCTTTGGGAAAAACTAGGTACCAAATTGTTTTTTCAACTTCTAGTCATCCTCAAACAGATGGTCAAACGGAGGTACCTAATAAAAATTTGACTACTATCCGACAATGGGCAAGTATATCATCAATGCCTAATTTTGTGAAGTTTAGCACTAACTTATAGACATCATTGCAGGACTGATAAAAATCAGACATTATTGTGTGATCAAAGTAAATGTTTTCTTAGCTTGTTATGTAAGTTAGTCATGGATTTATTCGACTTTGTAGCCGTCTACTTTCAATTGTATTTCATGCAAGAAGATACTCTTGCCTTTGCAAAATACTCAACATCATGTATAATTGTAAAAACATTCGTTGATTATGTTAGGTTGTATCTGCAACAAACATGATTGACTTGTATCTCATGACTTAAAAGGAGCCTCGTAAGCAGCAAACATCTTCAATACTGAAAGGAGATCACGACTCTTCTTTGTACAACAAGCTCTAAACTAAATATTTGTTCTTTTATTGATAGTGTAAAATTTGATGTACGATATATAAGCAAACTTTGATGAATAGATCTACGCATGTGTAGATTATTTAATTCTTTTATTATATTATAAATACAAGTATATGTTAAACATGACCCATTTCATTTCTTCTCCATTCGAACAATTTTGGGCATTATTTCTTTTGTGCATTGTTTATTTGTATATAAAATTTTGTTTTGTTATACCTAGTTAAAACACCATTCACGATTTTTCATACTCGATTAATAGAGTTGATTGAAAAAAGAGTTATTTAGATTTGACAAAGTCAACGGATTGCTAACCTATTGACGGGCTAGCCCAAGCCGAAGGGGACCTCAAAGACAGTGAGAGCCATGCCCAACGAAATCATTGAAATGGGAGATATTTGTATTTTGTTAGCACAAGTGATGAAATGAGACCAAAAAACAAGTGTATCCTAAAGTGTTAAACCCTAATAATAAAGCCACAATCCAAAAAAAAAAAATAACACAAAGCATCCTGCCAACCTTTTCTCCTCCTAATCCCCACCCAAAATAAAGTAGGTATGGGCCCACAAGAAATCTTCTCTATCTCAAACCCAACCAATAAGGATTCAAGATTCAGGATCATGTCTATAAACTCATCCAATGGCAATCCAGATAAGACAATCCCTTTTCTCTGGTCCCAAAAGTCCCCTCTGCCCTACATATTCCAGCAGCTGACTACTCACCCTTTCTATATCTATGTACTGTAAAAAGCGCATTTGTGGGCCACCGTGGCCCCCACCATCAACAAGTATCATCAAAAATATAAAACCCTGCCTTTTTCCAGCTTCTTCCGAAAATCCCAATCCAAACAGTTGATTGAATCGAAAAAAAAGAGAGCTCGATTCAATTTGTTGTATTGGTTAAATGATTCGAGAGATAAACATGGCGAGTGCAGTGGGTGCAAAAACGGCACGAGCGTGCGATATCTGCGTCAAGAAGCGCGCCAGATGGTACTGCGCTGCCGACGACGCTTTCCTCTGTCAATCGTGTGACGACTCCGTTCACTCCGCTAACCCCTTAGCCAAACGCCACGAGCGCGTCAGGATCAAGAGCGGCTCCATGGTTACACGTTCTTCAGAGGCAGCGTGCTTGCCGACGTGGCACCGCGGCCCCACCAAGAAGCTAAGAACTCCCCGCCATGGGAGGAAGAAGAAGCATCACAGTAACAAGAACAATCACCTGGTGGTTCCGGAGCTCGATGCCAGCACTTCCATGGACGATGAGCAAGAAGAGGAGCAGCTTCTTTATAGGGTCCCGGTTTATGAATACGATCTTGATCATCACTACCCTGCTAGTTGCGAGGTTTTGTTGTCGGATTTCGATCTCGCTGATTTTGATGCTGACGTGGAGGCTATCCTTGGGAAAGGGCTCGACGGAGATCAGAACTGCGGGATTGAAGAGCTTGGATTGTTGATGGACTCTCATGGTCAGAGAGATGATTATTTTGTCAAGGTTGAAAAGGAGGAAGATAGAGTGGAGGAGATTGAGGTCTTACGAGAGCCCTTCGAGTTGAGCTTCGATTACGATTCTCCGTTCGCATGTGACGATGGAGATGTGAAGGTGGTTGTCAACACTGGAATTCATCAAGAAAAGAAGATGATATTGAATCTTGATTATGATTCAATTAGCATGGCTTGGGGAACCCAAGGTTCGCCATGGATGAATGGAAAGAGACCCGACTTCAACCCTAATGATGATCGCTGGCCTCTAAGTACCACGGTGAGTTAAACTTGTATTGCGTTAATTAATTATGGAGTTTTTTTATGATTAAATTAAGTTTGATATATAATAAACTTTGTTATTCTTTACAGGGAGATTGTGTAACAGATACGAAGGGATATGGAGAAGTGGGATTAATAATAGGCGCAGCGAGAGGCGATAAAGGAGGGAGAGAAGCAAGAGTGTCGAGGTACAGAGAGAAGCGAAGAACAAGGCTGTTCTCCAAGAAAATAAGGTACGAGGTTAGGAAGTTGAATGCGGAGAAGAGGCCTCGAATGAAGGGGAGATTCGTCAAGAGATCATCCTTGATTGCCAAATAACATTCACCTACAAATTCTACTCCTTTTTTTTTTCTTTCAATTTTGTTTAATTGTACATCCATGAATCGAATTGAGACAATTTGGATGTAGTCCTTAGTGTTGGTTTGTTGCCTTGATCTTCATGTCGCTGCTTTGGTGCAGTGAGGAATGTATAGCAAATTATTCAATAACAATCGGGCACTGATTACTTGGTATTATGTGATAGAGTTCACTCACTATGAGTGGAAATATAATGGAAAAAAAGTGTATATTTTTCTATATAAATTTAATATGAACTATATGACAGATATTTTTGCATTCGTATGCAAACTTTTTCATGGAACAGATTTTATGTAACTTATGCTAAGATATTTTTCTCCACCTTTCATGATATTTGCATTGGTCAGAAGACGGGCATTTTAGTCCTCTTTTTCTTTCATGTTTTGTATAAAATTATAAAAAGATGAGATTATACTAGATATAGAAGGGAATGTTGATTTAGGTAGCTATATTTGGTAACAAATGAAACGATATACTTGTCTGCTCCTATACATGCCGCTTCTTAATGATGGAAATACCTATCAATATGACCTTTACATGAATGAAGAGCTCTTCATTTCCCCATGTGATAACGTTAATTTAGAGTCTAGTTGACCCCAACTCCTCTTCATTTGTCGTCAAGATGACCTTCAGTAGGCAAACTACAAAGCCATCATCACCGGTCCTCTAAGGGCACGTATCCAACTTATTGTTAGTCCTTCATCAATTTTTTATGGTCCTAAAACCTACATGCAAGTGTGACGGGATCAGTCGTAGTATATCGGATGTCGAATCACGAGGAGTACGCCTGATTTAGATATGCCTATTAGAGAATTATGCTAAGTGAAGGGGAGGGAGGAAATACCGGTTTTTAAAGAGTTTTTAGGTTTGTCAAAAGGACTAAAGAGTGATAATGTAGAAATAAGAGAGGAAATAATCTAAGAAAACAAGTATCACGACTATGATAATTTAAGATATAACCATGTATATGAATATTGTAACACCCTAAATCCATAGGACTCGGAATGCTACGGGCTAGGACCTCACAATGGGTTCTGACCCTAACTTCACAACAAGTTCACCAGAGCTTGCAACAAGACACAAATAAATATAAAACCAACATCGATAAAACTAAAAGATCATATATCAAAATACGTACAAAACTCACAACCGAGTATCAAAATTGTACAACCATGTATCTATACAAACAAAACCCATAACCATCCTAACATGTACGGAAACCCTCGGCTGATTACTCCAACCAGATCACTCTGATAACCTTCCTATCTACAAAATATCTACAACACGGTGTAAACGTTAGCTAACAATTTATTATCTTTTATAAAGTCATACACTCATAATTCATTTATAGGTGTGACACGAGAAGTCTCTAACTCTCGCCTCTGTTTCTCTTGCCATCTAGAGTGGTTAGGAGCACCCCACCATATACCATCTGGAGTGGCTCGGTACCCTCACCATATACCAGGACTGACGAAGTCCCAAAGAACCCCTCAGACTCCCTCGGAGAGCTGAGCAAGTTGACACCGCCAAATACTAGTGGGTCAAACATATGTTGGTAATAATCAACCTATATCATGCTAAAATGCATATAACAATCACCACTCATGTACTAATCCAATATACGAACACAACTAAGTATGTCCCAAGGACTTACATGTCACAAGATACTATGAGCTATCAAACAGCTCTCGGATTCCCGTAGGAATATACTCCACACTTGATTAATCAAGGCACACAATCAATCACTATCTAACATACTAGAAGGCTCACTCCTAGTTCCAAAAGATCCTCAAGGATCATATACAACATAATCATACTCAACATTCAATCAAATCCTCAAAATTGCCTAAGGCTCTCAACCCCAATGTAATACCATCATCAACCTCGTATACAATCTAGCATGCTTCTACACTAAAGCCACAAAGAGAAGAGGAAGGAAAGCATACCTAAGGACTTGGTATGTCTTGAAGCAAGATGCGGGTGTGGTCAAGGAATGCACGGGCGCGGTGACAAGTCCCAGACGCCGCGGCTGCAGCCGATGCAAGCGTCAGGGCGGCGACAACGCTTGAAGGCGTGACTACGGTGAAGAGCAGGCGTGACTGCGGTGAAGAGCAGGCGCGGGTGCGGGTTCACATCAAAACCTAACTCTTTGCTTCTGACAACTTCGGCTCTCGATTTCTACTTCTCTTCTAAGGACCTCAAAGGCAAACTTGACTTCCTCAACATAAATACCACACATCCAGAGGTGAAAACAACAAGGTCTACCTTGTTGGATTGAAAACAAGGAAGAAGATGGAGAAGAACAAGGGGAAGAGAAAGAAAGAAAGGAAGAAGATGATAGCATGAATTATAGTCTATATTTTGGGACTTGTTTAGACGTTTTATCTTCAATAATCTGCATGTTTGGATGTATACTATGTGATTATATCGTCATTTTATCTACCTTTGCGGGAATCGAGGTCTACACCAAGTTTCGTTGTAATCGTAGGTAAAATGGCACGTTTTGCATCAAAATGGAGCTAAAGGAGCTAAGGAGTCATTGGAGCTACATTCAGGAGCTTAAGGAAGAATCCAGGAAGCATGGAATTGGATTAAAGATTTACTTTGGACCAGATTTGAGAGATTTCACATTCAGTTAGAGCCACCTCGGTCAACTACAGTACCATCTCGACCGAGGTGATCCAGAGGAGCGTCCCGACCGAGGAGAACACCTTGGACGCGGCAAGATATATTTTATTCTTGGCTGAGATCTTTTATTTTTGGAAGGAGAGATCTTATATTTTTAGGCTGGATTTCTGGAAGGAAGATCATATATTTTAGGGATTTATTTATGAGAGATAGATATATTTTATTAGGAAAATATCTTTTCAAGATATTTTATCTTAGGAGGGTAGTTTTCCTATATAAAGGGCTGACTTTCCACGATTGAACACACCCGCTACAGCCGGCTCATCACCGGAAATCCCGCTGTCATTATAGTGGTTGAAGGAAGGAAGATTGAAGGAAAGAAGTTGATAGCTTTTATAGCTTTTGTGAAGGGTATTGTAAGATTCTCTTAGATTCCCTTCTTGTTGATTGTCTTGTTGGATTGTGATCCAAGGAACGCTTGTTTGTTTGATATTTGATTTAGTTATTGAAGCCTTTTTCTTAAGATTTTTGTGTTCAATTATTCACTTTCTTCCCTTATATTTGATTATTGCTTTCATGATGATGAGTGGCTAATTTCTTTGTGTGATTCTAGGGTGATTGGCTGAAGGTTGTGGGAAAAACAATGATAGAATAATCTTAAATTCCAGTAGGACCCTAAAAGCTCGAGTCTTTATCCTTAACCCTAGAACATCTCGTTCAGTCGATGAACATCTCGGCCGGGGTGGAATTCGTCTGACCGAGGTGACCTTTCTGAGCCGTAACTGAGAGTTAAGTGTTAGAGTTTGCCAAATCCTATTCTTATTACACCTTTCCTCGTTCAATGCAAGCCTAGGATGAGACTTACCCGGTAATTCCTTAGTTTGTTTACCAAAGATCATAAGTGTAGGTAATAAAGGTTTATCCTTTATTGGGGTTTGAGTGTGCTTTCATTCCATCTTTGTGAGTTAGCCTGAGACTTACCCGGTAAAGGTTGATTCTATTCCCTTAGGTGGTGTGTTAGTTTGAGGTTATAGTTCTTTTCCTTAATTCCTTGAGACTTACCCGGTAATAGGAGTTACGGTTTGTGATTAGTGAGAAGTGAGACTTACCCGGTTATCTATTCCACTTTAGTAACACCTTCCCTTTGCAAAATCTCAGCTTTGTCCGCTTTATCTTGAGATCTTGAGTTGGAACGACAATTAGATGCTTTAATCCCTAGAATTGCATATTTCCTTAATTGACTTTTTTTATCATCTTTGATTGCCTTAATCGCTTTTGTGGTTAGTAATTACATAGACTACCTATCCTTGCTTAGGTTTCACCTAAGTCCCTGAGATCGATACCCCGGAATTTCTTGCTTTTACTACGATTGACCCGTACACTACGGGTTCGCATCCTTGTTTTTAGCATACATCTTGGGTTATAAATTTAAAGCTTGCACACACCATTTGGAGCGAACAAGTTTTTGGCGCCGTTGCCGGGGAATTGGTATAGACCGAGCCGGTTGCGGTTGGCTTTCGGGGCGCTTGCCCCTGTTTCTACTAACCACTCTACTTGAGTGACTTTCGTAGGTTCTTTTTCGAAGGTTTATGCGAAGAACCCGCGCTGGGAAGCAAATCGTTCCCTACGATTCCGAACCAGAAAAGACATACAAAAGACGCTTAAAAGAAGCGAAGATGGTCAATCAAGATAATCGCGATCTTGAAGCCGAATTGAAGGAGGCATTGGAACAACTACGCCTCAACAAAGAAGAATTACGACTGAAAAAGGAAGAAACTCGCGCAAGAACGAAAGCAATCGAAGCAGATATGGCAACTTTACGGGACCAATATCTACCTCGATCAGCTCCAGTTCCTCGACCGTGGCAGGACCCAGCTCCAGCTGCCCCGGCCGAGATACTTCCACCTCGGATGCTAGTCCGAGATGCTCTTTTTGCAGGTATTCCACAGACCCTAGGGCAGAGGATGGACCCTAATCAACAACTGAGGCGTCCAGGAGTCAACCTAGGAGATCCAACGGACCATGATTATGAGCTTCGACCGCAAGTTCTTTCCATGATTCGCCAATGCCAGTTTGGAGGGCTAGAGAGGGAATCTCCGCATCAACATCTACAGAACTATGAGATCTTGATGGAGACCTTGAGACCTTCAAGGCTGGAAACAATAATTACAAGCTAAGGCCTTTCTACTTTTCTTTGAAAGATAGAGCGCTTACTTGGTATCAATCCCTTCCTCTAGGAAAAATCAATACTTGGGAGAAGATGACTACGGAGTTCTTGACTAAATTCTTTCCCCCCTCTAAAACCGCTGAAATGAGAGGGAAGATCAATGCATTCATCATGAAGGACAAGGAGAGCTTGTCCAAGTCATGAGAGAGATTTAAAGACATTCTTTTGGATTGCCCACATCATGGGATTCCAAAGATAGAGTTGTTGGAGATATACTTCAAGGGGATGGACGGCAACACCCAGTTCAACCTTCAACTACTATCCGCAGGCACGTTCATGGACATGCCGTTGACGAAGCTTGGGAGTTCATAGAAAAGCAAGCTTTGCACATGGAGAAATACTCCCACCAAGGAGCTGAAGGTGGAGTTAAAAGAGTCAACTTTCAAGAAGCTCCACCAAACAATGATCAACTCACCTCTTTGAAGAATGATGTGAAACAATTGAAAGATCTTTTGGTTGCTCAAACCAAGAAAGAAGATGAAGGATATCAAGGCTCGAGGAACAATAATGGGTACCGGAACAACAACAACGGTTCCAGAAACAACAACTACAACAACAATAGAGGATCCAACAACAATAATTGGAGGGCAAACAACCAAAATTCGGGTAACCCTTACTCTAACTCTAATTTGAATGACTCATCTAACCCTTTCCTCTCTTCTTCTTCTTCTTCTTCTTCTTCTTCTTCTTCTTCTTCTTCTTCTTCTACTCCATTGAAGAGCCAGGAGCAAGGATCGAGTTCGTCCCAGCCGGAAAAGAAAGACGCGGTGCTGGAGGCCATCTTGATCAAGCTTAACTCTATGGAGACATCCATGACTTCATTTTCGAAGGCACAAAAAGCCTTAGAACAACAATTCTTTAACAAGGCGAATGAAGCGCCAAGAGATCTAGAGAAGCTTCTAGCAAGGACGGAAAGCAACCCCAAGGACAGATCATGGCAATAACGACGAGATGTGGACTGAAGACTGTAGATCTAGTGCCTCGGTCGATGCTAGTACAGACGAAGATCACCTCGGTCCAGGTACAGTCGAACAACACTTCGGCCGAGGTGCCAACCGAGGTTGAGCCACAGAGAGCGGCGGACAAAACTGAAGTTTATGTTCCACCTCCTGCATATAAACCACCACTTCCATTCCCCCAGTCAAGGGCCAGAGCACATCTAGACAAGCATTTTGGTAAGTTCCTTGACTTGATGAATAAACTACACATTAATATCCCTTTCCTTGATGCTATTCTAGGGATGCCCGCCTATGGGAAGTTCTTGAAAGAAATTCTATCAAGGAAAAGGAAGTTGGAAGACTTTAGTGAAGTAAGAATGACATCTAAATCCTCGGAGCTCATTCAAATCATGAAGGAGAAGATGCCACCCAAGTTGAGAGATCCCGGCTCATTTTGTATTCCCATTCAAGTTGAGGATGTCACTTGTGAGGCATTGTGTGATCTAGGAGCCAACGTGAGCATCATTCCGCTGGAGCTATATGTTAGGATCGGACTTGGAGAGCCCAAGCCGGTGAAGATACGATTGTACATGGCGGACCGCTCCATTACCCATCCCGTGGGTATTTTGGAAGACGTTCCGGTTAAGTTAGGTAACTTCTATTTACCTATAGACTTTGTTGTACTTGACATTCCCGCAGATTATCCCGTTCCTATCATTCTCGGGAGACCATTTCTAGAAACTTCGGGTTGCAATGTGGATTGTAAGAACGCCAAGTTAAAATTCAACATTGGCGGAGATGAAGTGGAATTTGCATTGCTTGCGGCAATGAAGGGAGAGCAGCTAGGAGATGATATCTTCAACATCTATGATGAAGAAGAATCAAGAGAATTGGTGAGTTCTATCCTTATTAAAGATCCACTTGAAAAAGTTATTAGTTTTAGCTTAATGGAGGAAGGTATAGATGCTTCTTGTGATGCAGATATACGGAGCTTAAAGGCGCTGGAAGAAGATCCAGGAGCTAAGATTGAGAAAATAATCCAGGAGAAGAAGATCTCCAGTTTCGGTCCCTGTTGCAGTACCTCGACCGAGGCACCTTCTGGACCAAGCGAGGTGTTCTTGACTGAAGAACATCTCGGTCACCCTCTTTGGACCTCGACCGAGGTCGAAAGCGAGATGATGTCAACTGAGAATAACAAACTTCTTACCCCCTTTTTTGACATTCATCCTCAGTTGGTGGAACACTCTCTCCACCAAATTTCTGATAATAAAGGACCTTGATATGCTGACATTGTTAATTATCTTGTTTGCCAGGAAATACCACCCGGATTGACGTACGCTCAAAGGAAGAAATTCTTCAAGGATGTACGCCATTACTACTGGGATGAACCGCTGCTATTCAAGAGAGGTCCGGATGGGATGCTTCGAAGATGCATTCCGGAAGATGAAGTTACTAGCGTCATACGACATTGTCACTCACTTCCTTGTGGAGGGCATGCTAGCGCTCACAAGACGTGCGCCAAGGTATTACGTTCCGGTTTCTTTTGGCCTACATCATTTAAGGATGTACAATCGTTTGTTGTCTCTTATGATGCATGGCAAAGAACAGGGAATTTATCTAGGAGGAACGAGATGCCACTCAATAACATACAAGAGGTTAAGATCTTTGATGTATGGGGAGTAGATTTCATGGGACCTTTTCCGTCATCCGGAGGGAACCTCTACATTCTCCTAGCTGTCGACTACGTCTCTAGATGGGTTGAAGCCATTGCCTCTCCCACTAATGATGCCATGATGGTTGTGAAGTTCTTCAACAGGACTATCTTTCCACGTTTTGGGACTCCACGCATCATCATCAACGATGGAGGGACACATTTCATCAACCGGAAGTTCAAAGCACTTCTATCGAAGTATGGGGTAACCCACAAGGTATCGACCCCTTATCACCCTCAAACTAGTGGACCGGTCGAGATCTCAAATAGAGAAATTAAAGCGATCTTGGAGAAGACCGTCTCTAGGACAAGGAAGGATTGGTCCATGAAGTTGGACGACACTCTTTGGGCTTACAGGACCGCATTCAAGACTCCTATTGGTACCACCCCTTATAATTTGGTATATGGGAAGTCTTGTCATTTGCCCGTTGAGTTAGAACACAAGGCATATTGGGAAATCAAATGGTTGAACTTCGACATCAAGGAAGCCGGTGAGAAGCGGCTATTGGATATCAATGAGCTGGAGGAGCTGCGTTTGAACGCTTATGAGAATGCCAAGATCTATAAAGAAAGGACGAAGAAATGGCATGACAAGCGTATCATCCCTAAGGAGCTCAAAGAAGGAGACTTAGTTCTACTCTTCAACTCCCGCCTCCGCCTCTTTCCAAGTAAGTTGAAATCTAGATGGACAAGATCTTATGTTGTGAAACATGTTTTCCCTTATGGTGCAGTTGAGATTTGGGGAGAAACAAGTGGAAGCTTCAAGGTCAATGGTCATAGACTTAAGAAATACAAACCGGAAGTCCCGGTTGAGGAGGTGCACCACTATACCTTGTTTAGGGATGCCGTACGGTCCAGCTAGCGACCTTAAATCAAGCGCTTCTTGGGAGGCAACCCAAGGTATTGCTTTCTTTTCCCATTTTCTAGTATAGCTTTAGATAGTTTGCTTTTGCTTTGCCTTGCTTTGTTTTTGGCGTCCTAGACAGACAACAGGTGACATCTAAGGAAGGAATACAACCTAGGAGCAACACTGGAAGGACAAAAGTTCGAGAATTTGAGAAGACGGAGTTTGAATAAGACACATCTCGGTTGCTGTCACAGCACCTCGACCGAGATGATTCTTGAGCAACCGAGGCGACTAGGGTTACTGAAAATCCACCTCGGTCCGTACCACCTCGGTCCACTTGAGACCATCTCGACCGAGGTGACAGTAGTTCCAGAAAAGGGTATAAAAGGGGGCTGAGATTTCTCTCTCTTCCCTCTCTAACCCTCTCGACCGAAACGCTCAAATTCACCTCGTTCGCTGTTTCTCGCTTGTTTTCGACGATTCTCGCTTCCGAATTGCAAGGAAAGGGTAGAGGATCGGTTTGCAAGCATCAATCTACAACAAAGACGCTCCAAATCGACCGAATCTGGGGTAATTCGAGAAAAAACCCTAACTCTCCCTTCTTCATTGTTTTTGATCAATTTGGGCTTTGGTTGCCCCTGCATTGTGCTGAAAAAGGATTAAGTACCCCATAGGAACCATTGGTAGTGATATCGGGGGAAAAGAACTGGATTTTTGAGAGTTTCGATCGAACAACACTTCGCTTCGGTCCAGTCGGCCTGTGCCTCGGCCAAGGTGTTCTTGAGAGTTGTCAGGGCAACCGAGGTGGTCTGATAGTAGAAGAAAAAGATGAGTTCTGACAGGCAGCTGGTTTTGAGAGATAGATCCTCTCCTTCTCCTTCTTCTTCTTCACACCGCTCCATACCGGTGATCCATGAGCGTCACCAGGTAGACTATGACCGCATAGCGGCACGTCCAGTGGTTGCACCACGATTTCTGGACATTTGTGCATTCGACTGCCTCCACGTGGATGATGATCTAAGGCGGATGATATCTATGGTGGGGCTGGAGCAGTTTACTAAGATTAGAGGTCCAACCTATCTTGAGCCAACCTTGGAGTTTGTTAGCTCCGTCACTTATTTGCCTACAGAGCGTGCCATCAAGTACCGGTTGATGAACCGGAACTATCTAGCTCCTATGGACCACTGGAGGGACATTTTGGGCTTCCCGGCCCCCACAGTTGCTGATTTTCCTTCTCGAGCCGTAGCTCGAGAGTTTTGGGGACAGATAGCTCATGTAGTTGAGCATGCTGACAGGTGGAGACCTGAAGATTCCAGGGAGCGGATTATCTTCCACCTAGCTTTTAGACTTGCTCACCGGATATTTAGCGAGACTCTTCTGGCGCGTACTGAGACGCCCCAGAAGATTAGACAGGGTGAGCTGCTAAGTCTTTACTGCATGGTTACCGGAGGAGTTCCGGATTTTGGAGTGATGCTGGCTGAGGATCTCCACAGGATAAAGGCGAAGGCGAAGGGAGATATCTACTGCGGAGGGATAGTGACTCATATTGAGAGTTACATGGACCTGGATCTGAGTGCGTGTACTATGGTGGCGGTTGCCAAGCCGCTCGGGCTACAGGAGATGATCACTAGGAGGATATTGGTTCCTCGCGGACTTACTACGCCGTATGTGGCGATGCCCTGGGAGTAGACTGCACCTCAGGGTATTAGGTGGTCATCTCAGTTCTCTGTTTATGACCCGCATTACTGGCTGACCGCATGGATTCCGCTTATGGAGGATGCCAGAGATGCAGCAGCTCAGGGACAGAATGAGGATGATGAGGCTGAGGAGCAGGAGGGTGAGGATGAGGATGGCAGTGCTGTCATGGACACAGGTACAGATACAGCTAGGACTAGTGTGCCGGTCGTCGATCTGGACGACGACGAGATAGAGGAGGAGCCAGCTGCAGCACCAGCACGTCCAGTCAGGCGTAGGGTACGCAGACAGAGGGATCCAGTCGCTCACCGCCGGATCGATGATCTGACGGACCAGGTGATAGATTCCTACGCCGCCTTATCACTAGACATGAGAGAGATGCAGGAGAGGCTGCACTACCAGCACAAGATGGCTGAGATTCAGTTTCAGCATATCATGGGGTATCCGTTTGACCCATCTTAGTACCCGTACGTGCCACCACCACCACCACCACCGGATCGGGACTAGAGGATTAGAGCTAGCAGATTTCTTTTCTTTATTTATTATGTAGCTCAACTTTATCCGGTGAGTACTCTGTTTTCTTAGACTTATTTGACCCATTGGGACAATGTGTCCCAAGTATGGGGTATGTGGGTATGTATTTATATGACTTATGTGTACGCTTGTATGACTCTTGATGGATATTTATCGTTTTATCTTGCTCTATGTGTTTATCTGAGATTACATGCATGCATACAGGTTATTTGATTGCAAAAAACGT
The DNA here is from genome assembly GCA_033239125.1 of Fagopyrum homotropicum. Lineage (NCBI taxonomy): Eukaryota > Viridiplantae > Streptophyta > Magnoliopsida > Caryophyllales > Polygonaceae > Fagopyrum > Fagopyrum homotropicum. The sequence goes on along the minus strand of BSWB01000004.1, from coordinate 119,793,751 downwards.
CAAAAACTGGGTTGAAATTTTTTTTTATTGACCTCGACCGAAGTGATTCTGACCAATCGAGGTACAGTACCTCGGTTGACTTAGAACATCTCGACCGAGGTGGTTTAACTGAGACAGTTTTCGAAACGACTTTTGTGCTTCTTATCTGGATATGACCTCAGTGATGATTTTGTTTGCTAACTAGTTTTGAAATCTTTATATGTTTGAAAGGTTTTATGATATGTTTAAGTTGCTAAATGCTTTGTTTGAAATTTGTGGATTGTTTAAAACTTTGTTTTTATCCAAATTATGTTGAATTTGAAGGTTGACACCACACGATGAGTTCTCTCACTTTCTTCCTGGAAAGACCAAGGCAATTCATTCTCTTCTCTTCTTCTTCTTGATCATGCTTAGCCCCTCATATACATATTTGCCTTCCTTTACCTATCCGGGAATTTGGAAGCAAGCAAAAGTGAAAAGCAAGTGAAAGAAAAGTTGAGATGTTGGTTGAAAGTTAGAAAGAAACAAATAGGTTTGGGGAAGTCAATGATGATGATGATGAGTAACTCGGCACCATTCACATAGCCGGGTGTTTGTGTCTTGCCAAAGTCGGATTGAGCGATATTCCTAACGGGTCATGGTATGTGCATCAAGGGTTTGAGGCATCTCGAGAAATTGATGATTGCTGATTTCCTAGGCTTCGGTTATTGTGCACCTCTGTCCATGCATCCCAAAAAGTAAAAAAAGAAAATAAGCAAAGCTTATTGGTGGAAGATGTTGAAGTTCAAAGGAAGTGAAGTATGATCCCTTTTCCTGGATTCTAGCACCACATTCCTATATACATCCCACCCTCACATGTTTCTTGACCTTCTTTTGAAAAGACCTTGAGACCTCGAGCTTGTTGATTGACTTAGTGGTTTAAACTGGATTATACATGATTAATTTCGATAATTATGATTTATTATGCATTCTATGATTTTATGCAAAGATGAACAACTTTATTATATTTATAAAATGTTTTGATCATATCTTGATTTTAAATTCCATGAAGCATTCTCTTAGAGTGATCTATGATTGTAGCACACCATTAAAATGTTTTAAAAGACTTTTTCATTGATCTTTATGACTTATAATACATTCTATCTTGTATCTAAGATTTGAAACTTGCTTGGGGACAAGCAAGGGCTAAGTATGGGGTATTTTGATAGCATGAATTATAGGTCTATACCAAGTTTGGATGTATACTATGTGATTATATCGTCGTTTCATCTACCTTTGCGGGAATCGAGGTCTACACCAAGTTTCGTTGTAATCGTAGGTAAAATGGCACGTTTTGCATCAAAATGGAGCTAAAGGAGCTAAGGAGTCATTGGAGCTACATTCAGGAGCTTAAGGAAGAATCTAGGAAGCATGTAATTGGATTAAAGATTACCTTTGGACCAGATTTGAGAGATTTCACATTCAGTTAGAGCCACATCGGTCAGCATACAGTACCATCTCGACCGAGGTGATCCAGAGGAGCGTCCCGACCGAGGCGAACAACTTGGACGCGGCGAGATATATTTTATTCTTGGCTGAGATCTTTTATTTTTGGAAGGAGAGATCTTATATTTTTAGGCTGGATTTCTGGAAGGAAGATCATATATTTTAGGGATTTATTTATGAGACATAGATATATTTTATTAGGAAAATATCTTTTCAAGATATTTTATCTTAGAAGGGTAGTTTTCCTATATAAAGGGCTGATTTTCCACGATTGAACACACCCGCTACAGCCGGCGCATCACCGGAAAACCCGCTACAGCCGGCGCATCACCGGAAAACCCGCTACAGCCGGCGCATCACCGGAACACCCGCTACAGCCGGCGCATCACCGGAAATCCCGCTGTCATTATAGTGGTTGAAGGAAGGAAGATTGAAGGAAGTTGATAGCTTTTATAGCTTTTGTGAAGGGTATTGTAAGATTCTCTTAGATTCCCTTCTTGTTGATTGTCTTGTTGGATTGTGATCCAAGGAACGCTTGTTTGTTTGATATTTGATTCAGTTATTGAAGCCTTTTTCTTAAGGTTTTTGTGTTCAATTATTCACTTTCTTCCCTTATATTTGGTTATTGCTTTCATGATGATGAGTGACTAATTTCTTTGTGTGATTCTAGGGTGATTGATTGAAGGTTGTGGGAAAAACAATGATAGAATAATCTTAAATTCCAGTAGGACCCTGAAAGCTCGAGTCTTTATCCTTAACCCTAGAACATCTCGTTCAGTCGATGAACATCTCGGCCGGGGTGGAATTCGTCTGACCGAGGTGACCTTTCTAAGCCGTAACTGAGAGTTAAGTGTTAGAGTTTGCCAAATCCTATTCTTATTACACCTTTCCTGGTTCAATGCAAGCCTAGGATGAGACTTACCCGGTAATTCCTTAGTTTGTTTAGCAAAGATCATAAGTGTAGGTAATAAAGGTTTATCCTTTATTGGGGTTTGAGTGTGCTTTCATTCCATCTTTGTGAGTTAGCTTGAGACTTACTCGGTAAAGGTTGATTCTATTCCCTTAGGTGGTGTGTTAGTTTGAGGTTATAGTTCTTTTCCTTAATTCCTTGAGACTTACCCGGTAATAGGAGTTACGGTTTGGGATTAGTGAGTAGTGAGACTTACCCGGTGATCTATTCCACTTTAGTAACACCTTCCCTTTGCAAAATCTCAGCTTTGTTCACTTTATCTTGAGATCTTGAGTTGGAATCACAATTAGATGCTTTAATCCCTAGAATTGCATATTTCCTTAATTGACTTTTTTTTATCATCTTTGATTGCCTTAATCGCTTTTGTGGTTAGTAATTACATAGACTACCTATACTTGCTTAGGTTTTACCTAAGTCCCTGAGATCGACGCCCCGGAATTTCTTGCTTTTACTACGATTGACCCGTACACTGCGGGTTCGCGTCCTTGTTTTTAGCATACATCTTGGGTTATAAATTTAAAGCTTGCACACACCATTTGGAGCGAACAGAAGACCTTACTACTCTTCTGCAGATACACAAGAAATAACTCTCAAGCTGCAACTCCAGGCCAAATATCCACCAACACGCAACATCAACTCTTCTTTAGCTTGGAAGAAGAATCCAAGAAGAACAAGGAAGAAAAGAGAAGGAATGATGAACGTGGGAGAAGAGAAGAAAGAAGATCTGAAATGAGTCACGTACAAAACCCTCAGACAAAGGAATGTGGAAGACTTAAGAAGGAAGGAAAGAAAGGATGGCGGCTAAAAAGTTGGCCGCCCACTCTGTTAGGCCGCGACCACGGGCTGTCCTCGCCGCGACCGCGGCTTTGCGACTACGGCCATGGCAAGGTGCGGTCATGGGGTCTTCATCCTAGACATGGTAGTTACAAATATAATGAACACTAATCAATGAATATTGTAGGTAACTGTCAAATGTAGTCTTTACCACAAACAAACAAAGACCGTGCTTACCAACACCTAGAAACATTGTCGCAATTACAAAAGGTAAATAGTTAAGCCCATGAAGCATTAGAAAACAAATAAAAGACCAAGAAATCCACACTCTTGTAGATGAGAAAATAAAAAGATTAAAGAAAACAAACTTATGTGGATAGTTAGGAGTCCTCAAAGCAAGGATTATATATAACTCTGAACCATGTTCTACTTCATAGATCCAATAAAACCAACAAGCTCTTGCTAGGACTGATTCTACTTAATTCCCAAAATAAACGCCACTTCTCAACGAAGATAGATAGACAAATAAGAATGAACCGCAACAATAAGAAGTAAATTTCGTAGATCTCAATTCAACAATTCATATACGCAGTTATATATCACATCATCATAGGTTTTAATCAATCCTTACTATAGATGAGGATATTATCAAAGTAAACCACTACAAACTTTCCAATGTAGTGTATCAACACATGGTTCTTGAGCCTCATGAATGTACTAGGAGCACTGGTCAATCCAAATGGCATGACAAACCACTCATAAAGATCAAATATAGTCATGAATGCCGTATTCCACTCATCCCATTCCTTCATCCTAATTTGGTGGTAACCACTCCTAAGATCTATCTTAGTAAATAAGGTAGCTCCATTCATCTCATCAAGCATATCATCTAGGCATTGGCTAGTATGATAGTACTTAATAATGATGTTGTTGATTGCATTACAATCAACACACATCCTCCATGTGTTGTCCTTCTTATACACTAAGAGGACGGGTACGAAAAAAGGACTCAAGCTTTCCCTCATGTAACTCTTATCTAGGAGCTCTTGCACTTGGGTTTGGATCTCTTGAATCTCCTTAGAGTTCATTCTACAGATTGGCTGGTTTGGGAGGGTAGCATCGGGTATTAGATCTATTTGGTGTTCAATACCCCTAAAAGGTGGAAGGCCAACCGATATCTCATCGGAAACACATCACTAAACTCATCTAAGATGGCTTGGATAGGCTTAGGTAGAGGACACTTGACTTCATCACTTAAGGTCACTAATCTCTTATACAAGCTAATGAAAAGGGCTTCTAATGGTGTGTAGTCTAAGATATACTCCTCCTTGGATGCTAAAAGCACACTATAATTTTGTCTTAATAGGTTGCGGTTAGCCTTAGGTGTGTGTTCCCCTTGTTGCCGTGAGCCATTTCCCTTGTTCATACTCTCACATTGCTTCACATTCACATCCTTATTCTTCTCATAAAATTAAGCAATTTGCAATGGCATCATGGGCTTAATAGTTAATGATTGTCGATTAAATTCAAAAGAATGCCTATTTGTAAAGCCCTCATGTATAACACTCCAATCAAATTTCCATGGACGTCCTAAGAAAATATGACAAGCTTGCATAGAAACTACATCACAAGTAATAGTGTCTTCATAATTACCTACAGTGATAGTAACCCTACCTTCTTTATTCACTTTCAATTCACCACAATCATTCATCAAATGCAATTTATATGGACTAGTATGGTGAAATGTAGTTATTTGCAATTTGTTTATTAATTTGGCGCTAGCAATGTTGTAACAACTACCTCCATCAAAAATTATATTACATGCCTTTCCTTGAATCCCTTTCCTTGAATGACACATCTAGTATGAAATATGTTGTCTCTTTGATTATCCTCACAAGGGGCCAATTGCACATGCAAAGTTCTCCTATCTAGCAAGGAATCACCATTCTCATACTCAATACCCTCATCACTATCACTACCAATTTCATGCATGCCATTAAGGTTGGTGTTATCCTCATGCTCGAGTTCATCCTCACTCTCATAATGTCCTAAATGGTTAATAATAAGAGTTTTCTTTTTAGGATAGTCTCTTATAATATGAAATCTTCCTTGGCATTTAAATCGCACTATATCTCTAGTGCAAAGAGTAGGATTAGAGTTACTCCCTTAGGACCATTTGAAGGCTCGTGATGGTCCTAAAACCTACCCGTAAGAATGACAGAGTCAGATATAGTAAATCGAGTGTCGAATTCACAAGGACTAGGTCTTATATGGTAAATACTAATAGTTAATTATTTTAAATAAAAGGGAGAAAAGAAAAAAAAGGAAAGAGGAAAAATATGTCTTTTGTTGAAACGGGAGAAACAAGGAAACACAATGATTGATTACAAGAAAATATATGGAGGAAGTTGATCTAAGGAAACAAATCCCCCACTATAATGATTAGAAAGTAATATTGCATATATGAGACTCGTGAACATTGATATGTGGATATTGCATGCAACTATCTAATATAACCATTAACGTAGATAAAACAAAGATCGTGCCTTCCAATTTGATTGTGCCCTCAATCCGGCGGTTGTGTCAAGTAAATAGAAAAATTCTTTAAGAACTTAGAAACCTAGAATATATCAAGAAATGTCTTGCTTTTGGCGCATGATCTAGAAAAGGTACAAAGATCGGAACTTTCTCAATAGTTAAAAATCTTTGAAGTAAAAGGTAAGATCCAATCCCTTAAACCAAGTACTATATCTAATAAAACAACCTCTCTTGTGGATCAAGCTCTATTATCTAAACTAATTATAAACTCCACTTCTTTTGAAGGTAAATAAAAGCTAAAAACGAAGTTCTTGAAAAAGAAGCAATGCCACAATCTCAATTCACAAACATATATGCAATAAGAAATCAAACCATTATAGGGATCATCCCAATTCTTATATCAAGATGGATATTAGCCAAACATGATTAAATATAAATCAAACTCAATATATAAAATCATACAGAACACAAACTCTTAATTGTTTGATTGCAGCACAACGAGGCAAACCTTATATTTTAAAGCTACTTGACGGCTACTATTCGCCCTAAAACGTGCGTGCAAATAAGTTTAAAATTTATAAAACTAGAATAAAAGCAAGCGAACCCACAGTGTACGGATCGGCGTAGATTAGCAAGTATTCCAGAGTATCGATCTCAGGGAATTGGTGAAACAAAATCAGTTTCAAGTAATCGAGTAATGAAAAGTGTAGAAGCTTTGCAAATATTGGGAAAACAGCAACCCTAAAGATCCAGATATCCAATTGTGGCAATCGATTCAAGATATACTATAGATATAAGGACAAAGTTGAGAATTGCAAAGGTATACTAAAGTAAGGTAATGTACGGTGAAGTTCCAAAACCCTATATGTCTAACCAAAAGACTCTCTCTATAAAGGTTGTTGAGGCTACAGTATAGAAAGGATCTAAAGGTAAGAATTAATCTCAAATACCCAAGCCCAAACCCAAGAATCAAAGACAAGCCAAAACGGTTAAGGTTGTGACACTCGAAACCGAAATAGAGGATGTTGAATCTCACTACTACTTGGGAAAGGCAAGCCAATGCTAGGTTAAAGCTAATCTTTAACTTTGGATCGAAGCAAAAGCAAAGTTCGTAAACCAGGGGAAATCACGGCTAGATCTTGAGAATCACGGCCGTGGAAACCAAGAACAGCCCGTGATTTTAGGGTGTCGACGATATTTCTCACACTCTCAGGGTCCAATCAAATTACGATCGATCTATCATCATCTAAGCCACAACTATCAACTCTTCACCTTAGAATTGCTAAAGGGTTTTAGCCAATAATCATCATTATGATATCAATAATCAAATTAAGAAGAATGAAAGATGAAAACCCTCGAAAACTCAAATAAAACTCAAAGTCAATCTCGAAATCCAAACACAAAATATGTTTATGAATTCAGAAGAATAGGTATAGAAACCCTCACAAAGATCTAGAGAAGTCACAAAGAACGGGATGTCAATCCGTCCTTCAATGAAAACCCTAAGAAATCTCCAAAAGTACACAATCTCCGAAAATACGTTCTTCGCGAATCTCCAATCCTTAAGGTTGAAATGAAACCTTAAGGTCGTCTCCAAACTCCAAGCGGAACTCCAAACAGCGGTTAAGCGAGGCTCAGTATGGATCCCGAAAACTCTCTTCTCAAGCCTTTTTATAGGGCAGGGTAGGGTTATGAGAAAGCCCAATGATGTGGCTGAGGTGGTTTTCGCCCGAAAACGTGCGTGCAAATAAGCTTTATATTTATAAAACTAGAATAAAAGCAAGCGAACCCGCAGGCGTAGATAAGCAAGTATTCCAGAGTATTAATCACAGGGATTTGGTGAAACAAAATCCAATTTCAAGTTGTCAAGCAATTAAGATGTAAAGCTTTGCAAATATTGGGGAAAACAGCAACTCTACAGATCCAGGTATCTAATTGTGGCAATCGATTCTAGATATACTAAAGAACTAAGGACAGAGTCAGGAATTGCAAAGGTATACTAAGGTAAGGTAATGTACGACGAAGTTCCAAAACCTTATATGACTTATCTGAAGACACTCTCTATAAAGGTTGTTGAGGCTGCAATATAGAAAAGATCTAAAGAAAAGAATTAATCTCAAATACCCAAACTTGTAACCCAAGGATCAAGATAAACTAAAACGATTAAGGTTGTGACACTCGAAACCGAAATAAAGGATGATGAGTCTCACTACTACCTAGAAAAGGGCAAACCAAGACTAGATTAAAGCTAATCTTTAACCTTGGATCAAAGTAAAAGCAAAGTTCGTAAACTGAGGTAAATCACGGGTAGATCTTAAGAACCACGACCGTGGAAACCTAGAACAGGCCGTGATTTAGGTTCGTCGACGAAATTTCTCTAACTCTCAGGGTCCAAACAATTTACGATCGATCTATCATCATCTAAGCCACAACTATTAACCCTTCACCTTAGAATTGCTAAAGGGTTTTAGCTAATAACCATTGTCATAATATCAATATTCAAATTAAAGAGAATGAAAGATGAAAATCCTCGAATACTCAATAAAACTTCATAACCAATTCTCAAATCCGAAACACAAGAAGCAATGTTTAATGGATTCAGAATGTATAACACAAAACCTCACAATGATCTAAGGCAAATACGAAGAACAGGTTATCAATCCGTCTTCAATATCAAAACCTAAGAAAAAGGGTAAACCTTTAGCGATCTCAAATCAACCCTAGGCAAGAATGCTCCAAGCAAGGTAACGACCGTCAGCGTCCGTAGGCGTCTAAGCGGGATCCAACGCGAGTATTGCGAGATGCCCTCAAACTCTCTTCTCTGGCCTTTTTATATGACGGGAAAGAATAACCGTCCAGGCCCATTACGTAAATAACGTGGCAAATAAAGACACGTCAAAAGATCGCCTAAATCACGGTCTCAAGGGTTTCCACGACCGTGGTTTAGAGCGTGGAAAGGGGTTACGGTGTCTTATGACTTCCACGACCGTACTTTAGGCCGTGTAACTTACTGGAGTGCTCCACGTTCATGACGCCAAGTTCCACGGCCATGGTTTAGAGCGTGGACTCTTCTACGGCCGTAATTCAGGGCGTGGAAGTGTAAAATACTTGTAGTTTCCTTTGTGTCGTGACATTCTTCATCCTAGCTCCTTCCTTAGCTTCCTTGATGTGCTCCTAATCCTCGAATACGATCGATTACTCTCTTTTCTCTCTCAATTGCTCTTATTTAGCTCCTTTTCACCTACAATCAACACAAAGCTAGTGTAGACTTCCATATCGACAATATAGATGATCAAGCTAACATTTGCTTCTAAAGTTCATCCAAGTACACAATAATGAGGGAAAAACAACCAAAATAAGTGCCTAGAATATCACAATATTTCATGCTAACACGTGGCAAAATATGACACGTCACAAAATCATTAAAATCACGGTTAAGAACAAATTTCCACGACCGTAACTCAGGGCGTGGAACAAGATTACGGAACATCATGATTTCCACGGCCGTAATTTAGAGCGTGGACTTCAAAACTCACTTCCACAGCCGTAATTCAGGGCATGGTTCCTTTTAACTCCTTGTTTTTGCCTTATTTTCGTGACATCCTTCATCCATGCTCCTTCCTTAGCCTCTCCAATGCATCTCCTTGCCATCAAGTGTGGTCAAACACTCCTTTCCTTCCACATTTTGCTCCAATCCAAGCCTTATTCACCTAAAAACGAAACGAAGCTAGTGTAGATCTCTATATCGACAAAGTGGGTGAACTAGCTTACAATTGCTTCAAACACATATCTAAGAACATTATAAAGAGGGAAAAACAACTAAAACAAGTGCCTAAAATATAGTCATATTTCATGCTAACAAAATACCCCATACTTGCCACTTGCTTGCCCCCAAGCAAGGTTTTAAAAGTTTAGAAGATAAGGTAGAATGAAATATGAATGCAAAACAAAACAAAACAATCTTTTTGGTTGATGTGCTTCTAGTCAATAGATCATCCTCAAACCTTGTTTCATTCATCCTTGAAGACGATCATATCCATAAACCAAAGTATGCAAAGCAAATAAACTTCATAAATTGCAAATACTTCAAAACAAACATCATAACCTTCAAGCATTGTCAAAATCAAGAATGTGAAACTTCAATTTAGATCAACAAGTCAAAGAACATTCTTATGATCTCAAGGACTTTCAAATAAAGTCAAGAATGCGGAAAAGGTGGGAAACTTGTAAAGGAATGTGGTGTATGAATCCGGGAAGAAGGACAACACAAACTCTTTTCTTTTTACCATTTCAACTTCCACCAACTTAGAGCATTGCTCTAGACTTTTTGCACATAATTTTTCGACTTTACTTTTGGAGTTATGGACAGCGGTGCACAATAACCGAAGCCTAGGAGATTGGCGTTTCTCAATTTCGAGATGCCTCAAACCCTTGGTGCACATACCATAATCCGTTAGGAATATCGCTCAATCCGACTGTAACACCCCAAATTCTGAGAACTCGGGGAGCTACTGGTTAGGACCTCACAATGGGTCCCGACCATAATTTGACAACAAATTTACTTGGATCTTACAACAAGGCACAAAAGTATTTAAAACATTTGAAAACTGTAAACAATATATACATGGAGAATATGTATCAGCCTTACAAGAAATGCTACTAAAATGATGCATATGAAGAACAAAAGACATCCCCGTCCCCAACTAAATGAGTACGTGGACCCGGCAGACCATTTCCTCCGGATCTCTCTACAACTGTCTTAACCTGCAAGGCATCTACAAGCGGTATAAAACCGTTAGCTAACATTCTATGCATAAGTATATAGGTAAAAGCGCAAACACACAACATATACAATCAACATGCAACACTCAATCCTTTTATTATCTTTAATTAGGTGATAGGTTATTACTAATGATACTTATTTTGTGACACGAGGGATTCCCAAACCTCGCCCCTGTCCCCGTTTACCAACGCGGAATGGTACTAATGCATTTGACCGTCTACCGGACTGGGCTGGTCGGAGGGAACCTCCTAGACTCTCGCAAGAGTTAGGCAGATGATGTCACGACCCGTTATCATACACTTGGGTCAGATACGTAAATAATAAAGTCGGCCTAATCCGGTTTCGTTATTTATTATAACTAACATACACCACTCATACACATTACACTCATACAAGAAGCCAGCTAAGTAAGTCCGTAGACTTACCTGAATCAGTTCTCGACTCTCTTAATCACAACTCAATCTGTAACTGTATAACTCGGTTGCCTGTCAAAGGAGGCAAGTGTGTCAGCACACTTTCTAGGTAATTAGAAGTCTAAAACTTCTAAGATAGTAGGTCGTAATAGAACGGAATTGATTACAATATTAATTTATGGTAAAATGACTCTTTTACCCTTGGTCCCGAAACTTCTAAAAATCCATAATTTATGTCTAAACTCTTATTTGAGACTAAAAAGTCATATTCTAACTCCTAAAGATGAGTTTGGTTACAAACTGGCAATTTACCAATTTCCCTATTTTCGGAAGGATCGTTAAGGTCCAACTTCGCCTTCAAATATAAAATTCGAATAATCTTATAAAAATTCCGAAATAATTCTCTAGATCATCTATGATATCTCATCTACTCCTAGGAGCAAGAATTTTTTAAAACTGTTCAACCATCACTTCTACAAAAATTTCTAAAGTTGGTTACAACACTCAACACACAGCACATTGTCTTAACTTTGAAAAATCATAACTCCTAAACTACTCGCTGGATTTATCCCAAATTTTGATACGTTCTACTATAAAATCTTATCTACAATATATCCAAAATTCAGCCGCAAATGAGATCAAAATCCTATTTAAACTATCTCACAAAACCGAATTTCAGCACAACAGAAAAACTGCTTACAACTTCATCTTTGAAAAATCATAAATCTCATACCACTAGCTGGATTCCTCTCAAATTTTAATATGTTATACAATACTATCCCAACCATATCATATCAAAATTTTAGCCAGAAAGGATGAGTTTTGCATACCTAAATCTGGTGCCAAAGTTGGTTGCTAGAAACAGTCTTAAAATTCAGAAAACTGAAAAGATGCCTACTGTTTGTCCTAGCTGCTGAGCAAGGCTAGGAAGAGTGAAATTCATCAGCCATCAAAATGTATAAGGGAGGCAAGAAGAAGGGGAATTACTTAGTCACTAACCCGACAACGTGAAAGAGAAGCCTTGATTTGGTTTCCTAGCGTGAAAAGGCGACGATGTGCAGGAGAGGCGGGCTGCTGTTTATCTGGCTGGACTGATACAACTGCAAGGACTCAAATCTGCTGTAGGTATGCGCCAGAGGGAAGAACAGCGACATATGTGCACAAGAAAAGCTCCTGACTGCTGGTCGACAAAAGACGGAGAGAAGCCGTGGCCGCTGTTTGCTTCCTGTGTGCGAGGGGGCTGCTGTCTGTGTTGCCCATGTGCAGAGGGAGGTCAGCCTGTGGCTGTTGTGTAGAGAAGGAGGCCACTCGGTCTGCTTGTGTTGGCTTGCTTTTGCGTGAAGAAGACGCAAAGGAAGATCCCTGGCTCGATGTCCTTATGTGTGCACGACAGGAAGGAGGAAGGGCAATGCTGCGTTGCTGATTGTGCACCCCATGCTGTTGTGAACATGGTGTTGCTTGCTGCACATGAAGATGAAGGAAGGAGATGATAAGGCCATGATGTAGAGGGGGAAAGGCTGCTGCGTGAATGTCCACGTGTAGAAAGGGAGAGTTGGGTTGTGTATAACTATCCCTAGTTCACTGTTGTGTTTTGTGTGAAAACAATTCGGATGAAGGAGATGTGAGGAGGGGTTGTTTCAATCAGCAGCTGTTACGTATAGAAAGGAGGGAGAGGGAAGGCCGGCTGTTACGTATAGAAAGGAGGGAGAGGAAAGGCCGGCTGTTCCAATCAGCTTCATGGCTGCGAGGTAATTAAGGAGAAGCAGGCCCGTCTTTTCCTTGGGCTGCTGAAGGCGGGCTGGCTGGGCAACAGTAGGTCCGTTGTGGGCTGGAGCAAGGCCAGAAGATGGGCTGAAGCTGCTGGGTCAAGCAGAAAGTGAAGCAATCCGGGCTGGGCTGCAATAAAACAAGAGAGAAAGATGGGCTGAAATAAGAGTCAAAATTATGTGGGCTGAGTTTGTCAAAACTTGTCAAAAACTCGTCATGGCTTTGTCAGGCCCGTGCATGACTTCGTCACAGAGTTGTCGGGCTTCGTCATGACCTCGTCTCAGCTTTGTCATGGTCTCGTCACAGCTTTGTCACATTCTCGTCTCAGCCTTGTCATGATCTCGTCTAAAGTCGTCGTTAAGGATTAATTATAAGAATTAGGGTTTGATATAATTCTATCATTTTATGTTAATTAAATTCTACATAAAATGATAAATAATTATAAGAATTAAGGTTTGATATAATTCTATCATTTTATGTGAATTAAATTCAACATAAAATGATAAAATTTGTGAAGAAAGAAATACTAGATAGAAAGGGAAACCGTCAACGGCTCGAAGTCCGATTTGATTCGGAATTAAACGGAATAAAAATTCCGGATATTACATCAGTACCCCCTTAAAATAAGTTTCGTCCCGAAACTTAGAACAAGGTACTTAATTAAACAACTTCCATAAATAAACTGGTATGTCGTAGCCTCACTAAATTTTTAATCGTTTCCTAAACTTCTCTAACCCTATCAAAACGTAAAGAAAAAAAAACTTGTCGTTACATCAGATCCCCCTCAAAATAAGTTTCGACCCGAAACTTAGGGTAAGACAATCCTGATCGGCCTTTAAGGCACCAAAAGGATGTGTTTGATCACTACATAAAAGTCTAGTCGTTCCCACATCTAAGTATCCCGCACATCAAGGTTACCAAAAGAACACATCACTGACTAAACACTCAATCATGAAGTAAACAAGCAGTCAAACAATATCACACATACAAGGTCAAGCCCTAACTCGTCACTCTCGAGGTTACAACTATCGCTACATATGTCTTTGAAAGGTTACGTCTCTTACTATCACCCATATCTTAGGTAGTCTTATCACCTTTTCCTAAAACCACTGAATCTTAATCTTTTCAGGTACTTAGATCACAAGCGTTTGTTACCACGTTCTAGAGTGGTTACCGGATATCTCACCGGTATCATCCGGCTCAACTGTCTGATCCTCTAATCTGATGACCTAACTCGTGTTTGGTAGGTATCTCTCCAACTGAAATTCTCAAACTTAGTTCCCAAACTTAGTCTCCGTGGAAACCTGAAGTTCTAGATCCTTTGATGACCCTACGGAAAATGATCTTTCAAATTTCTTCCCTTCGTTATGACCACTTGCTTCGAGCCTTCTGAAAATGTTCTGTCTACACAATCTGGTCAAAGGTCTTGGACATCCACCAACACTTACCAAGTGCTCAATGCTCTTCGTATCACGACCCACCTGGTCTTGTCTTTTAATATTACTCAGTCATCTTATTCCTTAGGTAAGGAATTACCACCTTTACCCTTTCAAGTCTAACACTCGAGACAACAAAAAAAATCAAATCTAGTGGTCATCTTCTCTGTTCACTTGGCATTATTATATTATTTATAGATCTCTAATATATCGTTAACTCGAACCTAGGCTTCTCACGTATTTTCCAAGATCTTAAGTGACATAGAATATGTCCGGAATGACGGTATTAGAGACAAAGTGATCTCATATCACAGTTATTTGATCATGACTACTCAATAATTATTAACAGACCATCAGTAGTGCACTCTTTTCTCCACCATGGTTATTAGACCGATAATATCCTTCTGACTCAAAACGCAACTTGGCTCTGTTCCGATATTATATTACACATAAAATCTACTCCGAGATTATGATTTCTTATGCACAGTTACTAGGTTACAAGTATGCGCCTGTCGCTTCTCTTTCTTATGTATCTTCGACCCAGGATGGTAGTTACTCACTTTGAGCTTTCCAGTGCAGGCCATGCACAATACTTTTATTACATCGTTAATTCTTTCCTCCATCCATCGAGAAAACTCACTCTAGCATAATCCGTTACGTATTGGATTCCGAACTAGTTATCTGACCACATCTGACAAGCCGTCCTTATTCAGTTGAATCCATATTAGGGTACTAATCTCCTTCTATAACCTCTTACATGCACATACTTTCCCGTCTATCTTGATGGTGATAAAATTCTTCCACAAAATTATAGTCGCTTCGCATAGCCCATCTCATGTTTGTTCTCATCAAAACGCATTTCCCCAACTACCATCATCTTGACCTCGACATTTATTTTGTACCATTGGTTCCAGCTCTGTGGGTGAGGTCCCACCACGCTTCCGCTGCGCTACTCTGATAATTCTGTTGTCACTCATTACTCATAAGGACATTTTCTGTGAGTCCCAAGTGATTAACTTCAAACTCTTTCTTCCAATTATACCATAAGTCCTAACCGGATGAAGTACCAAGTACCTTCCCTAATTGCCTTAAGAAAATAAAACGACGATTGAAAAACAACTCCTTTCGCTTACTTTCTTTTATTCTTCTACCACGGATCCAAACTTCCTGACTTGACCAGAGTTTAATCTGAACTAGCCAAGAAGTAACCCTTAAAACGTTTCTCTTTATTCCTTTAATTCATCCAAGAAGGTTGTCGTTGCCTACTTGAGGAAATCTTCTAATGCGTCGGTAAAGCTATTCCATAGATCCACAGTCACAAACATCTCTTCTTAACGGCACATAACTCGTCAATACCAAACAATACTTGCACGTCCTTGGTTGACATCGGTCAGTCTATAATTGACTTATCTAAATTTCATACCTCTATTGGTATTAAACTTTTGGTGCACATCACCTACTCGATTAATCCTTTTATCCTTCTTTAGTTTGTCTTATCTTTCACTCTTCTGCTTCCTTTGGGACAACTCTCTTTCTCAAGTCTCACTATGCCATTCGCCTGACGTCAAAAGTCATTTCTAACACTCCACGATAGATGGTAAGCATCTTGTAGTTCCGATGACTTTTAATTACCTCCCAATTGTAGTCCCTTTACAGGGACCGTCTGTGTTAATGGCTTAGGTCCCGTGATAATTCGGGTTACCCTGGACTCTCGAGTCTAGCAAGGCCGTGCTCCCATACACATTTCTTCACTGATGTTGGTGGTAATATCTCCTTCATGAAACTCCGTTGACTCTGCTACAGGCTTCTATTCTTTGGATATTGGCGTCTCAATTTCTTTCAAACTTCTTATATCTCTGAGGAGGTCAAAACCTCCCCACACTTGTGGGGTCTACCTTTCCACTTTTACACTCAATTGTGGGTCTTCATTCCGTGCATCTTAGATTCTCATACCCGGATTGACACTCTGTCTCTTCTGGTTTCTTATGCCCATAATGGTCTTTGGGGCATCCGCCTCGATTGTAATGTCCTTGATTCCGCAATCTTGGTTGTACTCAATTCTACTTGTCCTGTTCCAATATTGTTATCTCTACTCCGCACTCTTGTCGTCTCTTCCATGGTTCTTCTAATTCCGTCTCTCGGCCTCGTCTGCCCGAGTTCCTTGTACAACCTTCTATTCCTTCTAACTGAACTACCTCAGGGATTTCTTCCTCATCTGATTGTGCTTGTGGTAGAATTTATCTTCACAACTTTACTTCCTTGCTCACTTGTTCTTTGGATGATTTGTAAGGATCACCAAGCAGCCTACCCGAGTATAATACTCAATTCAAAGTCCGATCCCATTGCCTCGTTTTGGAGACTCTTCAAGTCCGCTACTGATTCATCAGGAGGCGATAATCGCTTCGTGATATCACGATTAAAGGATATAAAATATCCTTTAGGATAATAAAAAACTAAGCATACACATGTATATAACATATAATAAGAAACATCATTAACAATCTATATAATAACTCCTATCAATCCAAGTTGTAGAGATCCACGGAGAGCGATGGTGGTCCGACGTACTACTAACCCAAGAACCCGACTATGCGTGTGTAAAACAGAAATCCATTTTGAAAAGTTTAGACCCCTTTCGGGTTCTAGTTATTTTATACATTCGGTCTTTGAGAAGATTTCAAGTGCCATTGTTGCCAACCCAGAGCTCTGATACCATATTGTAACACCCCAAATTCTGAGAACTCGGGGAGCTACTGGTTAGGACCTCACAATGGGTCTCGACCATAATTTGACAACAATTTTACTTGGATCTTACACCAAGGCACAAAAGTATTTAAAACATTTGAAAACTGTAAACAATATATACATGGAGAATATGTATCAGCCTTACAAGAAACGCTACTAAAATGATGCATATGAAGAACAAAAGACATCCCCGTCCCCAACTAAATGAGTACGTGGACCCGACTGACCATTTCCTCCGGATCTCTCTACAACTGTCTTAACCTACAAGACATCTACAAGCGGTATAAAACCGTTAGCTAACATTCTATGCATAAGTATATAGGTAAAAGCGCAAACACACAACATATACAATCAACATGCAACACTCAATCCTTTTATTATCTTTAATTAGGTGATAGGTTATTACTAATGATACTTATTTTGTGACACGAGGGATTCCCAAACCTCACCCCTGTCCCCGTTTACCAACGCGGAATGGTACTAATGCATTTGACCGTCTACCGGACTGGGCTGGTCGGAGGGAACCTCCTAGACTCTCGCAAGATTTAGGCAGATGATGTCACGACCCGTTATCATACACTTGGGTCAGTTACGTAAATAATAAAGTCGGCCTAATCCGGTTTCGTTATTTATTATAACTAACATACACCACTCATACACATTACACTCATACAAGAAGCCAGCTAAGTAAGTCCGTAGACTTACCTGAATCAGTTCTCGACTCTCTTAATCACAACTCAATCTGTAACTGTATAACTCGGTTGCCTGTCAAAGGAGGCAAGTGTGTCAGCACACTTTCTAGGTAATTAGAAGTCTAAGACTTCTAAGATAGTAGGTCGTAATAGAACGGAATTGATTACAGTATTAATTTATGGAAAAATGACTCTTTTACCCTTGGTCCCGAAACTTCTAAAAATCCATAATTTATGTCTAAACTCTTATTTGAGACTAAAAAGTCATATTCTAACTCCTAAAGATGAGTTTGGTTACAAACTGGCAATTTACCAATTTCCCTATTTTCGGAAGGATCGTTAAGGTCCAACTTCACCTTCAAATATAAAATTCGAATAATCTTATAAAAATTCCGAAATAATTCCCTAGATCATCTATGATATCTCATCTACTCCTAGGAGCAAGCATTTTTTAAAACTGTTCAACCATCACTTCTACAAAAATTTCTAAAGTTAGTTACAACACTCAACACACAGCACATTGTCTTAACTTTGAAAAATCATAACTCCTAAACTACTCGCTGGATTTATCCCAAATTTTGATACGTTCTACTATAAAATCTTATCTACAATATATCCAAAATTCAGCCGCAAATGAGATCAAAATCCTATTTAAACTATCTCACAAAACCGAATTTCAGCACAACAGAAAAACTGCTTACAACTTCATCTTTGAAAAATCATAAATCTCAAACCACTCGCTGGATTCCTCTCAAATTTTAATATGTTATACAATACTATCCAAACCATATCATATAAAAATTTTAGCCAGAAAGAATGAGTTTTGCATACCTAAATCTGGTGCCAAAGTTGGTTGCTAGACACAGTCTTAAAATTCAGAAAACTGAAAAGATGCCTACTGTTTGTCCTAGCTGTTGAGCAAGGCTGGGAAGAGTGAAATTCATCAGCCATCAAAATGTATAAGGGAGGCAAGAAGAAGGGGAATTACTTAGTCACTAACCCGACAACGTGAAAGAGAAACCTTGATTTGGTTTCCTAGCGTGAAAAGGCGACGATGTGCAGGAGAGGCGGGCTGCTGTTTATCTGGCTGGACTGATACAACTGCAAGGACTCAAATCTGCTGTAGGTGTGCGCCAGAGGGAAGAACAGCGACATATGTGCACAAGAAAAGCTCCTGACTGCTGGTCGACAAAAGACGGAGAGAAGTCGTGGCCGCTGTTTGCTTCCTGTGTGCGAGGGGGCTGCTGTCTGTGTTGCCCATGTGCAGAGGGAGGTCAGCCTGTGGCTGCTGTGTAGAGAAGGAGGCCACTCGGTCTGCTTGTGTTGGCTTGCTTTTGCGTGAAGAAGACGCAAAGGAAGATCCCTGGCTCGATGTCCTTATGTGTGCACGACAGGAAGGAGGAAGGGCAATGCTGCGTTGCTGATTGTGCACCCCATGCTGTTGTGAACATGGTGTTGCTTGCTGCACATGAAGATGAAGGAAGGAGATGATAAGGCCATGGTGTAGAGGGGGAAAGGCTGCTGCGTGAATGTCCACGTGCAGAAAGGGAGAGTTGGGTTGTGTATAACTATCCCTAGTTCAATGTTGTGTTTTGTGTGAAAACAATTCGGATGAAGGAGATGTGAGGAGGGGTTGTTTCAATCAGCAGCTGTTACGTATTGAAAGGAGGGAGAGGGAAGGCCGGCTATTACGTATAGAAAGGAGGGAGAGGAAAGGCCGGCTGTTCCAATCAGCTTCATGGCTGCGAGGTAATTAAGGAGAAGCAGGCCCGTCTTTTCCTTGGGCTGCTGAAGGCGGGGTGGCTAGGCAACAGTAGGTCCGTTGTGGGCTGGAGCAAGGCCAGAAGATGGGCTGAAGCTGCTGGGTCAAGCAGAAACTGAAGCAATCCGGGCTGGGCTGCAATAAAATAAGAGAGAAAGATGGGCTGAAATAAGAGTCAAAATTATGTGGGCTGAGTTTGTCAAAACTTGTCAAAAACTCGTCATGGCTTTGTCAGGCCCGTGCATGACTTCGTCACAGAGTTGTCGGGCTTCGTCATGACCTCGTCTCAGCTCTGTCATGGTCTCGTCACAGCTTTGTCACATTCTCGTCTCAGCCTTGTCATGATCTCGTCTAAAGTCGTCGTTAAGGATTAATTATAAGAATTAGGGTTTGATATAATTCTATCATTTTATGTTAATTAAATTCTACATAAAATGATAAATAATTATAAGAATTAAGGTTTGATATAATTCTATCATTTTATGTGAATTAAATTCAACATAAAATGATAAAATTTGTGAAGAAAGAAATACTAGATAGAAAGGGAAACCGTCAACGGCTCGAAGTCCGATTTGATTCGGAATTAAACGGAATAAAAATTCCGGATATTACATCAGTACCCCCTTAAAATAAGTTTCGTCCCGAAACTTAGAACAAGGTACTTAATTAAACAACTTCCATAAATAAACTGGTATGTCGTAGCCTCACTAAATTTTTAATCGTTTCCTAAACTTCTCTAACCCTATCAAAACGTAAAGAAAAAAAAAACTTGTCGTTACATCAGATCCCCCTCAAAATAAGTTTCGACCCGAAACTTAGGGTAAGACAATCCTGATCGGCCTTTAAGGCACCAAAAGGATGTGTTTGATCACTACATAAAAGTCTAGTCGTTCCCACATCTAAGTATCCCGCACATCAAGGTTACCAAAAGAACGGTCACTCGGGGCGTGGATTTGGGATTTTGGTGTGTTTTCGTGAAGGAAGGTGATTTATATAGTGCCTATAAAATTTTTGAAAATCACGGTCACTCGGGGCAAACCACGGCCGTGGAAATGTACGAAGACCGTGGTTTTGGTGAATTTTGCTTGATTTTGGGGAATTACGGTCACCTGTTACTTCCACGACCGTGGTTTAGGGCGTGGAAGTCTCTGTTGTGTGCCAACATCCAAGTTTCGTCAATTCTTTCCAACTTTTGTATCTTTCCTTTGCCAAATCATTATTCCTCCATCCAAAAACATAACATACCGGAGGTATCAAGAGAAAAACAAAGCAAAAACAACTAAACTAAACTACTCTAAGAAAGAACAACAAAAACGTAAGTGCAATACCTTGGGTTGCCTCCTAAGAAGCGCTTGTTTTGGGTCCGTAGCTAGACCGTTCCTGTGTTTATTCGAGGGTAATCGGCGCGATTTCCTCAACTGGGAGCTCCGGTGAATACTTCTTAAGGCGTTGGCCATTAACCTTAAAACTTCCGCTCTTTTCACCCCATACTTCAACTACGCCATGGGGAAAAACATGTTTGATTAGATAAGGTCCAGTCCAACGAGATTTAAGCTTACCTGGAAAGAGACGAAGTCTCGAAATGAAGAGGAGAACTTGATCTCCTTCTTTGAGATCCTTTGGAATGATATGCTTATCATGCCAACGCTTCGCCCTTTCTTTGTAGATCTTGACAATTTCATAGGCATTCAAGCGGAGTTCTTCAAGCTCATTGAGGTCTCAGAGGCGCTTCTCGCCCACTTCCTTCATACCGAAGTTCAACCACTTCACAGCCCAATATGCCTTGTGTTCTAACTCAACCGGGAGATGTCAAGACTTCCCATAGACAAGGTTGTATGGTGTTGTATCTATGGGAGTCTTGTATGCAGTCCTATATGCCCACAATGCATCATCCAACTTCAAAGACCAATCATTCCTCGTCTTTGAGACCGTCTTCTCAAGGATGTCATTGATCTCTCTATTCGAAATCTCCACTTGTCCAGTTGTTTGTGGATGGTAGGGGGTGGCAATCTTGTGAGTCACCCCATACTTAGCTAGTAGAGTTTCGAATCGTCGGGCAATGAAGTGTGAACCTCCGTCACTAATGATGGTCCGTGGTGTCCCAAACCTTGGGAAAATAGTTCTATTAAAGGACTTAACAACAACCATGACATCATTAGTTGGAGAGGAAATAGCTTCAACCCATCTCGAAACATAATCTACAACTAGAAGTATGTATTGGTTTCCACAAGATGATGGGAAAGGTCCCATGAAGTCTACTCCCTAAACGTCAAAGAATTCCACCTCCTGAATGTTGTTGAGGGGCATCTCTTTTCTCCTAGAGATGTTTCTTGTTCTTTGACAAGCATCGCAACACGAAACAAAGGTTTGCACATCCTTAAATACAGTAGGCCAAAAGAATCTAGATTGCAATACCTTAGCGCAAGTTTTATTGGAACTAGCGTGTCCTCCACAAGATAGTGAATGACAATGACGAATGACACTTTGCATTTCGTCTTCCGGCACACATCTCCTAATGATGCCATCAGAACCTCTCTTGAAGAGTAGAGGTTCATTCCAAAAGTATTGCCGGACATCCCTAAAGAACTTCTTCTTTTGTGCATAGGATAACCCGGGAGGTATTTCGTGACAAACCAAGTAATTTACAAAATCAGCAAACCAAGGTTCGTTACCTCTAGATATCTTGTCGATGCACTCCTCTATGATGTGTAAGTGTTCATCCGGGAAGGAGTCATCTATAGGTAGATCGTCGTCTTCAATGTGTGGTAGACGACTCAAATGATCTACAACAGAATTTTCCGAGCCTTTCTTGTCACGGATCTCTAGATCGAATTCTTGTAGGAGAAGAATCCATCTAATCAGCCTCGGTTTCACATCCTTCTTGGCAAGTAAATGCCGGATCACAGAATGGTCCGTGTATACATTCACCTTTACACCTACAAGATAAGAACGAAACTTTTCAAAGGCATATACAATAGCTAAGAATTCTTTTTCAGTTGTGGCGTAGTTGAGCTGCGCTTCATCTAGCATCTTGCTAGCATAATAGATGGCATGGTTCGTCCCTCCTTCTTTTGTCCCAGCACAGCTCCAACAGCTACGTCACTTGCATCACACATAACCTCGAACGGGAGATTCTAGTCCCGAGGTTGGATAATCGGGGCTGAGATGAGAGCTTACCGGATCTTATAGAATGCATCTAAACAATCCTGCGAAAAATCAAAAACTGTATCCATCATCAATAGATTAGTAAGCGGTTTTGATATCTTAGAAAAGTCTTTGATAAATCGTCTATAAAATCCAGCATGTCCTAGAAAACTTCTTATCCCCTTCACCGAAGATGGAGGCGGAAGTTTCTCTATGCTCTCTATCTTAGCCTTGTCTACCTCCATCCCTCTACTAGAGATTAAGTGTCATAGCACAATGTCTTTTACCATGAATTGACACTTCTCCCAATTAAGAACTAGGTTAGTGTCTTCACACCTTTGCACCACAAGAAAGAGGTTATAAAGACAATTATCAAATGAAGAACCATAAACAGAAAAATCATCCATAAAAACTCCATTATCTCTTCAATGTACTCCGAGAAGATGGCCATCATGCACCTTTGAAAGGTGGCTGGGGCGTTGCAAAGCCCGAATGGCATCCGTCTATAGGCAAACGTCCCCCATGGGCACATGAATGTGGTCTTCTCTTGATCGTCCAGATGGATCGGAATCTGGAAGAAACCACTATAACCGTCAAGATAGCAAAAAATAGGAGTGTTGTGCTAACCTCTAAAGCATTTGATCAATGAATAGTAGCGGGAAGTGATCCTTCCTAGTTGCATTGTTCTGCTTGTGGTAATCAATGCACATCCTCCATCCCGTGATGGTTCTTGTAGGAATGAGTTCATTGTTCTTGTTAGTGATAACCGTCATTTCTCCTTTCTTCGGGACAACTTGGACGGGGCTCACCAACTTGCTATCCGAGATAGGATAGATGATACCTGCGTCAAGCAACTTAAGAATTTCCTTCTTAATAACCTCCTTGATGATCAGATTTAACCGTCTTTGAGGTTGTCTCGTAGGGTTAAAATCTTCCTCCATTAGAATCTTGTGCATACATAATGATGGTTTAATTCCTACAAGACCCTCTATAGTATAACCTAAGGCTTTCCTATGTTTCCTTAGAACAGCCGTTCGTCTCTCATGTTCATCTTCACTTAAATCGGAACTAACAATTACGGGAAAAGTAGAATTAGTTCCAAGAAATGCATACCGAAGATGTGTGGGAAGTGGCTTCAATTCCATTACTATTGATGCCTTTGATGAGTCTTGAGATGTGTCCGACGCTTCCTTAGAAGTCTCTAAGGGTGTGGGAGTGGTGGAAGAAGACTCAAGAGTATTTGTGGAAAGAACGAAGTTGTTCTCAGAAATACCCAAAATTACGGCACCACTGTTACTTCCACGGCCGTGGTTTAGAGCGTGAAAGTCAATTACGGCACCACTGGTGGTTCCATGGCCGTGGTTTTGGCCGTGTAACTTACTGGAGCTCTCCGAATAGCTGATTACGGTCATCTTGAGAGAAACCACGGCCGTGAAATAGCACGACTTGCCGTGATTCCTCACGTTTTCTGACCCATCATAGAGTTTTTCAAACTCTTCCTCATGCACTTCTTTTAGCTCCTCCAAGGCTTCAATCTCCTCATTGCAATCCTGTTCCTCTTCTTTCTCCATGATGCTCATGGTTATGACCTTTTGCAATGGATCTTTGAATAGAATTGAGCTTAGTTCTTCTCTAGATGCTTCCTCATCATAAATATTGAACATGTCCTCTCCAATAGCTGGCTCTTTTACCAAAGTTGAGAGAACAAACTCAACCTTCTCTTCACCTATGTCGAAAGCCAATCTAGCATTCTTGCAATCCACTATACAACCGGATGTTGCAAGAAACGGTCTTCCGAATATGATCGGAACCGGACAATCTGCAAGAATGTCAAGCATAACAAAATCAATTGGAATGTAAAACTTACCGAGCTTGACTGAGATGTCTTCAATGATACCGACAGGACGAGTTATGGATCGATCCGCTATGTATAATGTCATCTTCACCGGTTTAGGTTAACCTAAACTGATCTTCCTACACAAAGCAAGCGGAATAATGCTTACGCTTGCTCCCAAGTCACAAAGGGCGTCACATGTGACTTCTCCTAATCTAATTGGAATGCAAAATGACCCCGGATCTCTCAGCTTTGGGGGCATCTTTTCAGTCATTGTTTTGATGAGCTCCGAAGATTCCGAACTCATCTTGACTTCTCCAAAGTCTTCTAGCTTCCTCTTTTTAGAGAGGAGCTCTTTCAAGAACTTTCCATAAGCGGGCATACCTACAATTGCATCAATAAAAGGAATATTAATATGCAGTTTGCTCATGAGTTCAATAAACTTACCGAATTGCTTGTCTAGGCGCGCTCTTGCTCTAGACTGCGAAAATGGTAGGGGAGGTTTATAAGCTGGAGGAGGAACGTAGACATCTTCCTTCTCCTTCCCCTTATCTTTCTCCTTATCAGATGGGACTTCCACAAACTTGGGCTGTGGGTCGGTGGTTGTAACGCCACTCCTAGTGGTGATAGCCATCACCCTTCCCTTTGGGTTGTCCTCCGTCTTCCCCGGAAGTTTTCCTTGATCCCTAGGAACTTCTTCAGCCTTGCTGAACATATGGTTTTCTAAAGATTATTGAGCTTTATCAACCTTAGTTATGTAACACTCTAGTCCTTGGAGCTTTCCTAGAATCGTCTCCAACATAGGATCGGGCTTCTCCTTCTCCTTATTGTTCGAACCATTGGATGTTTGCCCCAGGCTTTTCAAAGGGGTAGAAGAAGAGGGAGATGTTAGTGAATTTTAAAAATTTGAATTGGGATTACCGGAATTTTGTTGTTGGTTGGTGTTAGCATGAAATATTGTGATATTTTAGGCACGTTTTCTAAGTGTATTTCATCCATATTGATATTTATTGATTAAGCATTGATGCATTTGTGAGCTAGTTTGTCTATAATGTCGATATAGAGATCTACACAAGCTTTATGTTGATTGTAGGCAATTAAGAGCTATTTCCGAACGGAATTGAGCAAGGATGGAGTTTGATTGAGCATGTCCATGAATTGAGGACATTCCTAGGAGCTAAGGATGTGCCAACTTGAAGAATGGCACGAGGAAAGGAAGAATCACGTTCTAGCCCTAAACCACGCTCTAAAATACGGCCGTACTACATTCCACGTTCAAGTCCACGGCCGTGGAACCTTGGCAAGGGAAGCGTGATTCATTCCAGCAACTTCTACGGCCGTGGAAGAGTTGTGTCAAACCGTGACAGTTTCCACGCTCTAAATTACGGCCGTGGAACCCTTCCACGACCGTGATCTTGGCGATCTTTTTCGCCACACTTTAAGCCACGATCTCCTACGCAATTGGGCCGGGCCGATATTTTATCTTACACTATAAAAGGACGGACGAAGAGAGATTCCGTCACCTCTGCTTAGACGCACTTTTGCTTACACTTACGCTTGGAATTCCCTAATTTCGCATTTGACGAAGATTGTGTTGGAGAGATTTGCGCTTTGTCATTGGGATTTCCGGATTGACGGAAGATTGAAGATTCAGAAGAGTGTTCGTAAGAAGATTTCGCTTCTTACTTAGGTTTGATTTAGAAGACGGATTGACATCCCGTTCTTCCTTCTTATCTAAGATTTGTGATTGTTTGTGTTATTCCGAATCTATTGACGATTATTGTTCTTGATTGTGGATTTGAGATTGACTTTAAAGTTATTGAAAGTTTTCGGAAGTTTCCATCTTTCATTCTTTTAAACCTTGAATTTGATATCAATATGACTATTGTTGGCTAAAACCCTTTAACAATTCTAAGGTGAAGGGTTGATAGTTGTGGCTTAGATGATGATAGATCGATCGTAAACAGATTGGACCCTGAGAGTTAGAGAGAATCGCCGACAACCCTAATCCACGGTCTGTTCTTGAGCTTCCACGGCCGTGGAACTCAAGAACTACCCGTAATTTTGTGTTTAGTTACGAACTTGCTTTTACTTTAATCCAAAGTTAAAGATTTGCTTTAACTTAGTCTTGGCTTGCCTTTTCTAGGTGGTAGTGAAGCCTCAACAACCTCTACCTCGATTGTGAGTGTCACAACCTTAATCGGTTTAGTTAGTCTTGATCCTTGAAATACAAGTTTGGGTATTTGACATTAATTCCTACCTTTAGATCCTTTCTATACTGAAGCCTCAATAACCTTTATAGAGAGTGTCTTCTAGGTGAGTCATATAAGGTGTTTGGAACTTCAGCGTACGATTACCTTACATTAGCACCTTTGCATATCTCAACTCTGTCCTTATACCTTTAGTATATCTTGAATTGATTGCCACAGCTGGATTCCTGGATCTTTAGGATTGTTGTTTTCCCAATACTTGAAAAGTTTCATACACTTACTTGCTTGATAATCTATAACTGGATTTAACCCCCCAAATCCCTATGTTCGATACTTTGGAATTCTTGCTCAACTATATCGATCCGTACACTGCGGGTTCGCTTGCTTGATTTCTAGTTTTAAAATTAAAGCTTATTTGCACGCACGCTAAGTGGCGAACAAGTTTTTGGCGCCGTTGCCGGGGATTTGGTTTAGGCCGAATTCGGTTGCCGGTTGTCAAGCTTGGGAGCTCTTCCCTTGTTATTTGATATCTTTTCAAGTGCATGCGTAGGTTTAGGAACACCGAAGACCTCTTACCTCTTGATCAAGAGTTTGAGAGGACTTTAAGGCAAAAGCGTAAGGAAAAGAAAATGGCTGAAGAAATAGAACGTGATCTTCAATCGGAGCTTGCGGAAAAGGAAGCTCAACTCCAATGGAGTGAGAAGACACGTAGAGAAGAGACGGATCGTCACCAAATGAAGGTTGATGATCTAACGGACATGATGTTCCAAATGAGGTTGGAGATAAACAACCTTAAGGAGAAAAAGAAAAGGAGGAGACCGGGAAGATCGGTTAGAGCCACCCATCTAATGAGGATAGCGACTCCTCCATGCCACCGCTAGAGGAAATTGATCCAACGATCAATGTGAATCCATTCCATCCACGGGCAGCTGCAAATCGCCATGTTCCACCTAGGAATGCAAGGATCGAATGTGTGGATGAGGAGCCAAGAACTCTTGGCCAAAGGATGGATCCAACGCAGCAACCACGCCGTCTAGGTGTGAACTTTGATGTTGACGATGTACAAGGGTTTAGCTTCAACCCGCAGGTTATTACTCTTGTTCGCCAAAACCAATTTGGTGGGACAAGCGCTGAATCTCCACACCAACACTTGCAAAACTTTGAGTGTATGATGGAGACAATGAGGCCGAAGAACGCGACTACCAACAACTATAAGCTCAAGCCTTTCTTCATCTCCTTGAAGGGGAAAGCATTGTCTTGGTACCAAGCTCTTCCTAGTGGAAAACTAGATACGTGGGAAGACCTTTCCGTGGAGTTCCTCACTAAGTTCTTTCCGCCATCCAAAACGGCGGAACTAAGAGGTAAGATTAATGCATTTTCCATGAGATCTAACGAAAGTTTGTTTCAATCTTGGGAAAGATATTAGGATTTGCTCTTGGATTGCCCTCATCATGGCATATCCAAGCTTGCACTTTTGGAGATATACTATAAGGGGATGGATGTGGAGACACAATTCAAGCTCCAATCTCTCTCATGTGGTACATTCATGGACATGAGGGAAGATGACGCTTGGAACTTCATTGAGAAGCAAGCAAGGGTCATAGAGAAGTATTCTCACCGGAAGGTAGAGGGAAATCGTGTGGAGCAAGGAGCAAAGCTCACACATGAAGCTCAAAATCAAATTTTTTCCCTCAACAATGAGATCAAAGAGTTGAAGGAAGCTATCAAGACAACCTTTCCAAATCAACAAGGAAAAGATGTTGGCTACTTGGGCAACAACAACAATGGTGGTGAGAATACAAACCGCAACAACAACAATAACCGGAACAACAACCGGAATAATTGGAATGGCAACAACAACAACCGGAACAATAATTGGAACAACAATAGGGGTTCAAACAACAATAATTGGCGCTCCAATCAACAAAACTCCGGTAACTCTTATCCTTCCAATTCGAATTCACTAACTCCACCTTCCTCTTCCTCTACTCCTTTGAAAAGCCAGGGGCAAACATCTAATGGAGGAAACACTTCGGGGAAGGAGAAGCCCGATCCCATGTTGGAAACGATTTTGGGAAAGCTTCAAGGTTTGGAGAACCGCATCATTAAGGTTGATGATCAAATTTCTAAGGTTGATAAAGCCCAAAAGGTTTTAGAAAACCAAATGTTCAGCCAAGCGGAGGAAGTTCCTAGGAATCAAGGGAAACTTCCAGGAAAAACGGAGGACAACCCAAAGGGAAGGGTGATGGCAATCACAACTAAGAGCGGAGTGACTACCACCGATCCGCAACCTAAGTTTGTTGAAGTCTCCGTTGAGAAAGACAAAGAGAAGGGGAAGGAGAAGGAAGATGTCTACGTTCCTCCTCCGGCTTACAAACCTCCCCTACCATTCCCTCAATCTAGAGCGAGAGCGCACCTAGATAAACAATTTGGTAAGTTTATAGAACTCATGAGCAAGCTGCATATTAATATACCTTTCATTGATGCTATTGTAGGTATGCCGGCTTATGGCAAGTTCTTAAAGGAAATCCTCTCTAACAAGAGAAGTTGGAGGATTTTGGAGAGGTTAAGATGAGTTTGGATTCTTCGGATCTCATCAAGACCATGAAGGAGAAAATGCCCCCCAAACTAAAAGATCCGGGGTCATTTTGTATTCCCATAGGAGTGGGAGATGTCACATATGATGCGTTATGTGTCTTAGGAGCAAGTGTGAGCATCATACCACTTGTATTATGTAGGAAGATCGGTTTAGGCGACCCTAAACCGGTGAAGATGACGTTGTACATGGCGGATCGATCCATCACTCGCCCCGTCGGTATTGTAGAAGACATCCCAGTCAAGCTAGGTAAATTCTTTGTTCCCATTGATTTTGTTGTGCTTGACATTCCTGCAGATAGTCCGGTCCCGATCATACTCGGAAGACCGTTTCTTGCAACTTCCGGCTGCATAGTCGATTGCAAGAATGCTAGACTCGCCTTTGACATAGGAGAAGAGAAGGTAGAGTTCGTTCTTTCCACTCTAGTGAAGGAACCAATTTTTGATGAGGATATATTCAATATCCAAGATGAAGAAGGGTTGTCTAGAGAGGAGGTAAGTGCTATTCTCTTCAAAGATCCTTTGCAAAAGGTTATTACTATGAGTCTAACGAATGTAGGGGAAGAAGAGGAGTGCAATGAGACAATTGAAGCCTTAGAAGCAGAAGAAGAAGTATGGGAAGAGGAGTTTGAGAAACTCCACGACGAAGCAGAAAACGTGAGAATCCACGGCCATACACTATATTCCACGGCCGTGGATTTCACCAACCAAAGCGTGGCTCACTCCAGAGGGTTACACGGTCGTGGAGGAAACAGAGCAACCGTATTTCCTTTCCACGCCCTAAACCACGGCCGTGGAGGATGCAGGGAAACCGTGATTCAGGCCGTGGAAGAGGGTGATCGTGCCTCTTCTTCAAATTCTTTTGATTCTTCTCCCACACCTTCTACACCCTTAGACACTTCTAAGGAGGCATCGGATGCTCCTCAAGAGCCATTGGAAGCTCCGAAAGCGATGGAACTAAAGCCACTTCCTACTCACCTAAGGTACGCTTTTCTAGGACCTAATTCTACCTTTCCGGTTATTGTTAGTTCCGATCTAAGCATAGATGAACATAATAATCTCATGGTTGTCCTTAGGAAACATAGAAAAGCTTTAGGATATACTATTGAGGACTTAGTAGGAATCAAACCTTCCCTATGCATGCATAAAATATTAATGGAAGAGGACTTTAGGACTTCAAGACAACCTCAAAGGCGGTTGAATCCGACCATGAAGGAGGTTGTCAAGAAGGAAATTCTTAAATTGCTTGATGCAGGTATCATCTACCCTATCTCCGATAGCAAGTGGGTGAGTCCGGTTCAAGTAGTTCCGAAGAAGGGAGGAATGACGGTCATCACCAACAAGAATAACGAACTCATTCCTACCCGAACCGTAACGGGATGGCGGATGTGCATAGACTACCGCACGCTTAACAATGCAACGAGGAAGGATCACTTCCCATTGCCATTCATCGATCAAATGCTTAAAAGGTTAGCGCAGCATTCTCATTTTTGCTATCTTGATGGTTATAGTGGTTTCTTTCAGATTCCGATACACCCGGATGATCAAGAGAAGACCATATTTACGTGCCCATGGGGTACGTTTGCTTATAGGAGGATGCCGTTCGGGCTTTGCAACGCCCCAGCCACCTTTCAAAGGTGCATGATGGCCATCTTCTCCGAATACATAGAGGAAATAATGGAGGTTTTCATGGATGACTTCTCCGTTTATGGTTCCTCTTTTGTCAATTGTCTTGCTAACCTTGCTCTTGTATTACAAAGGTGTGAAGACACCAACCTAGTTCTAAATTGGGAGAAGTATCAATTCATGGTTAAGGAAGGCATTGTTTTAGGACACTTAATCTCAAGTAGAGGGATAGAGGTGGATAAAGCTAAGATAGAGACCATAGAAAAGCTCCCTCCCCCAACTTCGGTGAAAGGGATAAGAAGTTTTCTAGGACATGCCGGATTCTATAGACGCTTCATAAAAGACTTCTCTAAAATATCAAAACCGCTAACTAATGTATTGATGAAGGATGCAGTTTTTGAGTTTTCGCAGGAATGCTTGGATGCGTTTAACATGATCCGGGAAGCTCTAATTTCAGCACCTATTATCCAACCTCCAGATTGGACTCTTCCCTTTGAGGTTATGTGCGATGCTAGTGACGTAGCCATAGGAGCTGTTCTTGGACAAAGAAAGGAAGGGCGAACCCATGCCATATACTACGCTAGCAAGACGCTAGATGAAGCGCAACTCCACTACGCCACTACGGAAAAGGAATTTTTAGCCATTGTTTATGCTATTGACAAGTTTCGCTCTTATCTTGTAGGTGCAAAGGTGATTGTATACACGGATCATGTTGCGATCCGGTATCTCCTTGCAAAGAAGGATGCGAAGCCAAGGCTAATTAGATGGATTCTTCTCCTACAAGAATTCGATCTAGAGATCCGCGACAAGAAGGGTTTGGAAAATTCTGTTGCGGATTATTTGAGTTGCCTAACACATCTAGAGGACGACCACTTACCTATAGATGACTCCTTCCCGGACGAACACCTACATATCATTGAGGAGTGCATCAAAGTAATCTCCAAAGGTAATGAACCATGGTTTGCTGATTTTGTTAACTATTTGGTTTGCCAAGAGATACCGCCCGGATTATCCTACGCACAAAGAAAGAAGTTCTTTAAGGATGTTCGGGAATACTTTTGGAATGAACTTCTCCTCTTTAAGAGAGGTCCGGATGGCATCATTCGGCGATGTGTGCCGGAAGATGAGATGCAAAGTGTCATCCGCCATTGTCACTCACTACCATGTGGAGGACACGCTAGTTCGAACAAGACTAGCGCTAAGGTATTGCAATCTGGATTCTTTTGGCCTACTTTATTTAGAGATGTGCAATCCTTTGTTTCCTGCTGCGATGCTTGTCAAAGAACAAGAAATATCTCTAGGAGGAATGAGATGCCTCTCAATAACATCCAAGAGGTGGAGATTTTCGATGTTTGGGGAGTTGACTTTATGGGACCATTCCCATCATCTTGTGGAAACCAATACATACTCTTGGCGGTGGATTACGTTTCTAGATGGGTGGAAGCAATTGCCTCTCCCACCAATGATGCCATGGTGGTGGTTAAGTTCTTTAACAAGACCATCTTCCCACGATTTGGGACACCAAGGACTATCATTAGTGATGGAGGTTCTCACTTCATTGCCCGGCGCTTTGAAGCTCTTCTAGCTAAGTATAGGGTTACTCACAAGATCGCCACCCCTTATCATCCACAAACTAGTGGACAAGTTGAGATTTCAAACCGGGAGATCAAAGGAATCCTAGAGAAGACGGTTTCAAGGACTAGGAAGGATTGGTCCTTGAAGCTTGATGATGCATTATGGGCGTACCGGACTGCGTACAAGACTCCTATAGGAACCACACCATACAACCTTGTGTATGGGAAGTCTTGCCATTTACCGGTAGAGTTGGAGCATAAGGCGTTTTGGGCCATCAAGTGGTTGAATTTCAGCATGAAGGAAGCGGGAGAGAAGTGTCTCTTAAACCTTAATGAGCTTGAAGAACTCCGCTTGAACGCTTATGAAAACGCCAAGATTTATAAGGAGAGAGCAAAGTGTTGGCATGATAAGCATATCATTCCAAAGGACTTCAAAGAAGGAGATCAAGTTCTCCTCTTCAATTCAAGGCTTCGTCTCTTTCCAGGTAAGCTTAAATCTCGTTGGACCGGACCTTTTCTAATCAAACGTATTTTCCCCCATGGTGCAGTTGAAGTATGAGGTGAAGCGGGCGGAAGCTTTAAGGTGAACGGTCAACGACTCAAGAAGTATACGCCGGAACTCCAAGCTGAAGAGTTCGCGCCCACCGCACTCGAATAAGTGCGAATATGGTCTAGCTACGGACCTTAAACGAAGCACTTCTTGGGAGGCAACCCAAGGTATTGCATTTACGTTTTTTGTTTTTGATTCATAGTTTAGCTTAGTTTAGACGATTTTGCTTTGTTTTGCCTTCGATTCCTTCCGGTATGTTCGTGTTTTTGGATGTAGGAACAATGGAAAAGGAAAGGGGAAGAGTAATTTTGAAGAAAAGTGACGAAACTTGGACTTCGGAGCATTACAGAGAGTTCCACGGCCTAAACCATGGCCGTGACAGCTACATTGACCGTAATTTCCAAAAGCATTTGAAAAATCACCAAAACCACGGTTCCGTACAATTCCACGGCCGTGGAACCCCCCGATAGACCGTGGTTTTCAAAAATTTTGCCGGCCACTATATAAACCACGTTCTTCACAAAAACACACCACAAAACCCAATTCCACGCCCTCTTTGCTGAAATCACGCCTCTACACTCAAATCCTCATTCGTTAATCGTTTTCAACGATTCTTCGACCCAAACTGAAGCTAATCTGATCACCAACGAGATCCAAGCGACGAATCGAGCGGCAAATCACCAAGGAGCGCAGAATTCGGATTTTAAAATCCGAAACCTAGGTTTTTTCCGCTCTTCTCTATCTTTGTCAATTCGGCTTCGTTCTTGCTAGCATTTATAGGAGAACTGATTGAAATTGGAAGGAATTAGTCTAGGGTTGCCTGATTGCTGAGTTTGGTTGTTGATTTCTGAGTTTTGAGAAAAGTCGAGACGAACCACTATCCCTGTCACTTCCACGGCCGTGCAACACCAAGAACAGACCGTGGTTTTCAACAGTATTGGATTTTGTGAGGAGAGTTTCTGGGAGAAATAAGGATAAGAACAAGGAGAAGGATAAGAATCAAAAGAGGAAGGGCAACCCCTCTTCCTCTTCATCCTCTAGAGCACCACCACCCTCATCTCCTTCACCTCCATCATCACCTTCATCACCATCACCTCCAAGCCCTAGGGTACCTACCATTCACGAGGATCATCTCGACGCCTTAGAGAGGATCCATAAGAGGGCTATTATAGGACCTAGGTACCTATTGTTGGAGGATTTAGCTCCTCTACACATCATAGATGACCTTACTTGGCTCTTGGATAGAGCCGGTCTTATCGTCTTCTCGGATATCCGAGAAGACGCCTACGAGGAGATTACTAGAGAGGTTGTGACATCTTTTGAGCACAACCATGTGGATAGGACAGTTTCTTTCCGTCTGATGGAAAGAAACTATGATTTCTCCATCCGGGAGTTTGGAACCTTCTTTGGGTTCCAAGAGACCTTCAATGGTCGTTTCCCCAGCGGCGTTTACGCCAAGGATTTCTGGGAGGAGGTAGCCATGATTTGCGCCAACGAGGACCGCTGGCAACCAGCTGATACCAAGGCTAAGTTGATGTATCACTTAGCCTTGAAGATTGCTCACCGGGTCCTTTCTGAGTGTCTCTTCCCTAGGACGGAGACACCTCAGAAGATCAAGATGGATGAGCTCTTCCTTCTGTACTCCATGCTGTATGGACGACCTACTGACTGCGCCACCCTCTTAGCTGCTACCATGAGCAAGCTTAAGAACAAGAGGGCTGACAACATTGGATATGGTGGGATAGTCACCCACCTTGCTAGGATGTTAGGGGTAGATTTTTCTGCATGTACACGTATTCCTGCTGTACCCCTAGGACTCCAGGCCTTCATGACTAGAGGTCTCATCTTCCCTACCCATAGAGGTCCACCATATGCAGCTATGCCATGGGAGAGCAGGACGGGGAAGGGCATTGAGTGGCTCCCAGAGTATTCCATTATGGCTGGACGCCATAACTAGAAGGCGACGTTCGCTTCTATGCATGCGAACAGGATTGCAGCCCCTCCATATGTCCCACCACCACCTGTAGTTGAGGAGGAGGAGATGAAAGATCAGTTTGAGGGAGGAGGAGGAGCCGAGCAGGATTTTGGCACGTTTCTGGATCAGCCGAACATAGCTTCTGACATGCCTAGACGTTCTCCACGTCCCGCCAGAGCTTCAGGATCATCCTCTCGCCGCGCCAACGTGAGTGAGAGACCTACTTGGATGGAGGCCCCTCTTGCATGGTACGGAGCTCCACCTCCATGGTCTGCACAGGCACCGCCACCACCACCACCACCAGCACCGTCAGATGCACCGGGGTGGTACAGCCAGGCTCCTAGTTGGTATGAGCAGATGCCAGAGTGGGCTACCAGCCTTTCTGATAGGGTGGGAGCTTTGGAGATCCGAGCTGACGCGAGAGATGGACGCATGGATGACCTCGACCATATGATGAGGGATGTCTACCGCCAGTAGTTCGGGCGGTACTATGACCCTAGCTTCTCTCCATTCCCACCTCCACCGCAGTGACGATGATAATGACTGACAGCTTTAGCCGCTCCACTACCATTTTGTGAGTTTCTTTTTCTTTCTTTTTCTTTCTTTCTTTTCTTCTTTTTCTTTTATTTGAACATTAGGGACAATGTTTGTTCCAAGTATGGTGTGGGGTGTGACTAAAAGTTTGTAATAACTCTTACTCACTTTGATTGCTTCTATTGAGACTATCTTGCATGTTCATTATATTGTTACACGTTTCATTATTGCATTGCATGAAAAAGAGTTTAAAAAACCCATAAAAATTGAAAAATTTTGAAAATTTTGTGCTTCTAAGGATAGAGATGATTTCTATGATAATCACTACTTGTGAATTGAGTTTGATGACAATTGCATGCTTAAACGAATAGTGAATTGAAAAGAAATTGAATGAGTTGATTATACCTCTTTTGCAAATTCCATAATGTGATGAATGTTACTTAAATCATGTTGGGAAAATAAGGTTGAAATCACACTATAGGTTCTTATACTTCCTTTTGAGATGATTAAGGCAATTCGATTTTTTTCTTTCTTCTTTCTTTGATCATTTAGCCCCTCATTGAAATATTGACCTCCTTTACCTATCCGGGAATTTGGAGGAGTTGAATGAAAAAGGCATGTATGATGTGGGAGGGCCATGAAAGCAATACTTTGCATTCAAAGGAATAGAAAGAAATTGTAGGTTTGGGGAAGTCAATCATGATGATGAGTAACTCGGCACCATTCACATAGCCGGGTGTTTGTGTCTTGCCAAAGTCGGATTGAGCGATATTCCTAGCGGATTATGGTATGTGCACTAAGGGTTTGAGGCATCTCATAAAAATTGAGAAACACCAATCTCCTAGGCTTCGGTTTTTGTGCACCTCTATCCATAACTCCAAAAGTAAAGTCGAAAAATGAAAAGAAGAGAGCGAAGCTCTAAGTTGAAAGTGCTGCGGAAACCGCAAGAGAAGAAGAAAAGAGTAGTTATCCACTTTCCCGGATTCATGCACCACATTCCTTAAAGTTTCCTTCCCTTTCCACATTCTAGACCTTTCTTGTTTGAAAGTCCTTAAGATCAAAAGAATGTTATATGACTTGGTGATTTAAATTGAAGTTTCTTATGATTGATTTTGATAATGTTTGAAGGTTATGATGTTTACATAGAAGTTTGATTAATTCATGAGCTTTCTTTACTCTTTACCCTTTGATTAAGTGTATGAAAGTCTTATACACGAATGAAGCAAGATTTGAGAATGATCTATTGATTAGAAGGTACATTCATCCAAAAGAAGTTTTGCTTTGAGAAGGTACATATATTTCATCCTAACTTGTGTTTTAAAGCTTTTGAAAGACCTTGCTTAGGGACAAGCAAGTGGCAAGTATGGGGTTATTTGTTAGCATGAAATATTGTGATATTTTAGGCACGTTTTCTAAGTGTATTTCATCCATATTGATAGTCATTGATTAAGCATTGATGCATTTGTGAGCTAGTTTGTCTATAATGTCGATATAGAGATCTACACAAGCTTTATGTTGATTGTAGGCAATTAAGAGCTATTTCCGAACGGAATTGAGCAAGGATGGAGTTTGATTGAGCATGTCCATGAATTGACGACATTCCTAGGAGCTAAGGATGTGCCAACTTGAAGAATGGCACGAGGAAAGGAAGAATCACGTCTAGCCCTAAACCACGCTCTAAAATACGGCCGTACTACATTCCACGTTCAAGTCCACGGCCGTGGAACCTTGGCAAGGGAAGCGTGATTCATTCCAGCAACTTCTACGGCCGTGGAAGAGTTGTGTCAAACCGTGACAGTTTCCACGCTTTAAATTACGGCCGTGGAACCCTTCCACGACCGTGATCTTGGCGATCTTTTTCGCCACACTTTAAGCCACGATCTCCTACGCAATTGGGCCGGGCCGATTTTATCTTACACTATAAAAGGACGGACGAAGAGAGATTCCGTCACCTCTGCTTAGACGCACTTTTGCTTACACTTACGCTTGGAATTGCCCTAATTTCGCATTTGGCAAAGATTGTGTTGGAGTGATTTGTGCTTTGTCATTGGGATTTCCAGATTGACGGAAGATTGAAGATTCGGAAGAGTGTTCGTAAGAAGATTTCGCTTCTTACTTAGGTTTGATTTAGAAGACGGTTTGACATCCCGTTCTTCCTTCTTATCTAAGATTTGTGATTGTTTGTGTTATTCCGAATCTATTGACGATTATTGTTCTTGATTGTGGATTTGAGATTGACTTTAAAGTTATTGAAAGTTTTTGGAAGTTTCCATCTTTCATTCTTTTAAACCTTGAATTTGATATCAATATGACTATTGTTGGCTAAAACCCTTTAACAATTCTAAGGTGAAGGGTTGATAGTTGTGGCTTAGATGATGATAGATCGATCGTAAACAGATTGGACCCTGAGAGTTAGAGAGAATCGCCGACAACCCTAATCTACGGTCTGTTCTTGAGCTTCCACGGCCGTGGAACTCAAGAACTACCAGTAATTTTGTGTTAAGTTACGAACTTGCTTTTACTTTAATCCAAAGTTAAAGATTTGCTTTAACTTAGTCTTGGCTTGCCTTTTCTAGGTGGTAGTAAAGCCTCAACAACCTCTACCTCGATTGTGAGTGTCATAACCTTAATCGGTTTAGTTAGTCTTGATCCTTGGATTACAAGTTTGGGTATTTGACATGAATTCCTACCTTTAGATCCTTTCTATACTGAAGCCTCAACAACCTTTATAGAGAGTGTCTTCTAGGTGAGTCATATAAGGTGTTTGGAACTTCACCGTACGATTACCTTACATTAGCATACCTTTGCATATCTCAACTCTGTCCTTATACCTTCAGTATATCTTGAATTGATTGCTACAGCTGGATTCCTGGATCTTTAGGATTTTTGTTTTCCCAATACTTGAAAAGCTTCATACACTTACTTGCTTGATAATCTATAACTGGATTTAACCCCCCAAATTCCTGTGTTCGATACTCTGGAATTCTTGCTCAACTATATCGATCCGTACACTGCGGGTTCGCTTGCTTGATTTCTAGTTTTAAAATTAAAGCTTATTTGCACGCACGCTAAGTGGCGAACAGTTGGAACGCCAATTGTTGTTGGAATTTCGGTTTTTGTTGTTGTTATTCCAATTATTGTTGTTCCAATTGTTGTTTCGGTTGTTGTTCCGGTTCCCTTGGTGGTTGTTATTGTTGTTGTTGTTGTTGTTGTTAGTGGTGTTGCCTAAGTAGCCAACATCTAGCTCCTTTGGCTGTTGAAGGCCAGCTCTAATAATTTCCTTCAACTCCTTGATTTCGGTGTTGAGGGAGAATATTTGAGTTTGTCCAGCTTGACTCCCGGCTCAATCTTCCAGTGGGAATACTTCTCAATCACTTGGGCTTTCTTCTCAATGAAGTCCCAATCATCATCCTCTCTCATATCCATGAATGTACCACAAGAGAGAGTTTGGAGGTTGAATTGTGTGTCCACATCCAAGCCCTTGTAGTAAATCTCTAATAACTCCAACTTTGAAATGCCATGGTGTGGGAAATCCAATAAGAGGTCCTGAAATCTTTCCCATGATTGAATAAAAGTTTCGTTAGCCTTCATAGAAAATGCATTAATCTTACCTCTCAATTCCGCCGTCTTGGATGACGGAAAGAACTTCGTGAGGAACTCCGAAGATAGATCCTCCCATGTGTCAAGCTTTGCAGCTAGAAGGGTTTGATACCAAGCTAAAGCTTTGTCCTTCAAAGAAAAGAAAAAACGGCTTGATTTTATAGTTGTTGTTAGTAGCCCTTTTCGGCTTCAATGTTTCCATTAGAATCTCAAAATTCTGTAAATGTTGGTGTGGAGATTCAGAACTAGTTCCACCAAATTGACTTTGGCGAACCATGGTAATAACGTGTGGGCTAAAACTGAATTCCTGGATATCCTCAGCTCCGAAATTCACACCTAGACGGAGTGGTTGCTGAATTGGATTCATCCTTTGCCCGAGAGTTCGTGGTTCTTCCCCCCATTAGCAACTCTCACATCTCCAGCGGGAATGCGAGGAACAACCGGTGGTCTTGGGATGTTACAAACGGGGTGAATCACCAGATCACTTTCCTCTAGTTTCGGCATATCAAGATCTTCATCATCGGATGAATCATCTCTAGTGGACTTAGTTGGTCTCTTGACCTTCTTTTTCTTAGCATCATTCAACTCCAATTTCATGTCCAACATCATAGCCTTGAGTTCATCAATTTGGAATTGATGACTCGTTAACTCGTCCAAACGAGCTTTCTCACTCAACTTAAGTTGAAGTTGAACTTCATCCAACTCAGCTTGGATGTTTCTTTCATTGTTTTCGGCCATCTTTTTCTCTTTCAACTTTCTTCTTAAAGTTCTCTCAAGTTCTGGATCGAAAGGAACTAGATCTTTGGTAGATCTAGTCTTTTGCATATACCTAAAGAATCTGCAAAAAAACACTCACAAAAAGATATCAAATAATAAGAGCAAAAGCTCCCAAGCTCGACAACCGAAAACCGGAATTGGTCTTGACCAATTCCCCGGCAACGGCGCCAAAAACTTGTTCACCCTAAAACGTGCGTGCAAATAAGTTTTAAATTTATAAAACTAGAATAAAAGCAAGCGAACCCACAAAGAACGGGATGTCAATCATATAGATTGCCTCGAAATCCAAACACAAAATATGTTTATGAATTCAGAAGAATAGGTATAGAAACCCTCACAAAGATCTAGAGAAGACACAAAGAACGGGATGTCAATTAGTCCTTTAATGAAAACCCTAAGAAATCTCCAAAAGTACACAATCTCCGAAAATACTTCCTTCGCGAATCCCCAATTCTTAAAGTTGAAATGAAACCTTAAGGTCGTCTCCAAACTCCAAGCGGAACTCCAAACAACGGTTAAACGACGCTCAGTACGGATCCCGAAAACTCTCTTCTCAAGCCTTTTTATAGGGCGGGGTAGGGTTTCGAGAAAGCCCAATGATGTGGCTGACGTGGCAAAATATGACACGTCACAAAATCACCAAAATAACGGTTAAGAACAACTTTCCACGACCGTAATTCAGCGCGTGGAACAAGATTACGGAACATCATGATTTCCACGGCCGTGGTTTAGACCGTGTAACTCTCTGTTGTGTTCCAAACTCTCTTCCACGATCATGTTGCTAGATCCACGGCCGTAATTTAGAGCGTGGACTTCAAAACTCACTTTCACGGCCGTAATTCAGGGCGTGGTTCTTCGAACTCCTTGTTTTTGCCTTAGTTTCGTGACATCCTTCATCCATGCTCCTTCGTTAGCCTCTCCAATGCATCTCCTTGCCATCAAGTGTGGTCAAACACTCCTTTCCTTCCACATTTTGCTCCAATCAAGCCTTATTCACCTAAAAACGAAACGAAGCTAGTGTAGATCTCTATATCGATAAAGTGGGTGAACTAGCTTACAATTGCTTCAAACACATATCTAAGAACACTATAAAGAGGGAAAAACAACTAAAATAAGTGCCTAAAATATAGTCATATTTCATGCTAACAAAATACCCCACACTTGCCACTTGCTTGTCCCCAAGCAAGTTTTTTAAAAGTTTAGAACATAAGGTAGAATGAAATATTAATGCAAAACAAAACAAAACAATCTATATGGTTGGTGTGCTTCTAGTCAATAGATCATCCTCAAACCTTGCTTCATTCATCCTTGAAAACGCTCATATCCATAAACCAAAGTATGCAAAGCAAAGAAACTTCATAAATTGCAAATACTTCAAGACAAACATCATAACCTTCAAGCATTGTAATAATCAAGCATGTGAAACTTCAATTTAGATCACCAAGTCAAATAACATTCTTATGATCTCAAGGACTTTCAAATAAGGTCAAGAATGCGGAAAAGGTGGGAAACATGTAAAGGAATATGGTGTATGAATCCGGGAAGAAGGACAACACAAACTCTTTTCTTTTTACCATTTGAACTTCTACCAAGTTAGAGCTTTGCTCTAGACTTTTTCACATAATTTTTCGACTTTACTTTTGGAGTTATGGACAGCGGTGCACAATAACCGAAGCCTAGGAGATTGGCGTTTCTTAATTTCGAGTTACTCATTGTATAGATAACTCGAAACCTAGAACTTTCCTACAGTTTGAAAACAATTGCTTTCATGGCCCTCCCATATCAAACATGCCAAAATAAACTCTTCCTAAATCCCGGATAGGTAAAGGAGGCAATTATTTCATTGAGGGGCTAAATGATCAAAGAAAGAAGTAAGAAAATCGAGGTGCCTTAATCATTTCATAAAGAAGTATAAGAACTTATGTTGTGAATTCAACCTTTGTTTCTCAATATGATTTAGATAAAACCTTCACATTATGGAATTTGCAAGAAAGGATAAACAACATACTCAATCTCTTCACAATTTGTAATTCAATTTAAGCATACAATTGTCATAAAAAACTCACTCCAAAAGTAGGTTTCATCATAGAAATCATCTCTAATCTTAGAAGCACAAATATTTTCAAAATTTTCAAATTTTTATGGGTTTTTCAAAGCCTTTTTCATGCAATGCAATAATGAAATGTGTGACAATAAAAGGAAACATGCAAGTGTTCATAGAAGTGCGAAGCAAAGTGAGTAGAGTTATTACAATCGATAGTCACATCCCACCCAATACTTGAAACATACTGATAGGTGATGGAATCACTATCATTTAGGTTAGTTTTTAGAGTCGTTTTGTTACAATAGTGTCAGTTTATGCTACTAACTCCTTGGTCCAGAAGAAGAAGAATAAAAGAAGATAAAGAAGGAGTTATAAGCACTTAGGAGTGAAGACCATTCACGAAGTAAAGCTTCTGTTGCCTTACCGCCCCTGCGGAGCCTTGTCACCGCCCCTGCGGGTGACACCATACTCCGAAGCGCAACCTGCGCCTTCGCTAGCGCCAGGAACGACAATTGTCACCGCACCTGCATCAACCCTTGGCGGCCCTGCGGTGACTTGCCCTAAATAAGCGAAGACCAGCGCCCCTGCGCCTCCCCTTGCGCCTCAACCTGGGAGCTGGAAGATGAAGAGTCAGTGTCACCGCCCCCGCGTTGACACTGGGACGCCCCTGCGGGTCAGCATCTGAAGCGAAAAAAAATTGGAAGAGTCAGACGTTTGAAGACCATTAAATATCCTCCCTTGCGGAAGTGCTAGGCCTTCCCTGCGGCTACGAAGAAGATCAAACGTTTTCGCCTGAACCGCGATCTGAAGGCTGCCCCTACGGTTCAGCGACAGAGGCTTTACTCCGGTTGTCTACACCACCTTTATGGCATTAAAGGTGGCTGTTTTGGGCTGGTCATTTACTCCTATTTAGTGCCATTTATAGTATAAATAGACCTAGGTTTGATTGCTAGAGAATCCAATTGAGAATCCAATTTTTCCATTAAAACTATCTTCATACCTTTGTAATGAGTTGCTAACTCCCTTGTTACATTGGTTTGGTTTGAAGCTACATTGTTAATTTGGTTGTAAGTTCTTTCTAATATAAGTTTTCATTCAGTAATACTTTGTGTTTCCTTGATCTTCATTGTCTAACTGCATGCTTTACTATCACTTAAGATTGATCACCTTAGGTTCTAAAGTGCATGCAAAGAACTAGGTGTAACACCCCGAATCCTAGAGGACTCGAAATGCTACGAGCTGGGACCTCACAATGGGTCCCGGCCCTTAGCCTGGCAACAACTTCATCGGACCTTACAACACGGCACAAATAAAAAGGCAAAACAAAGAGTTTTATAACATGAGCGAAATAAAAAGAATCCAAATTCTGAAAACAATACAGCCAAGTCTCAAAAACTGGAAATACCAACATCAGTCTCAATAGTCATAAAATA
This sequence comes from Fagopyrum homotropicum, assembly GCA_033239125.1. Lineage (NCBI taxonomy): Eukaryota > Viridiplantae > Streptophyta > Magnoliopsida > Caryophyllales > Polygonaceae > Fagopyrum > Fagopyrum homotropicum. The sequence goes on along the minus strand of BSWB01000004.1, from coordinate 119,750,511 downwards.
AAATATAATAGTCCCGTCCTATAAAGCACGGAACCCCGGCTGCCCACTACCGCCGGATCACTCGATCGCCTCCCTAACCTACAAGGCATCTACAAGCGGTATAAAACCGTTAGCTAACATTCTATGCATAAGTATAAAGGTAAAAGCACAAACACACAACATACGCAATCAACATGCAACACTCATTCCTTTTTATTATCTTTAAATTAAATGATACGTCATTACTAATGATACTTATTTTGTGACACGAGGGATTCCCAAACCTCGCCCCTGTCCCTGTTTACCAACGCGGAATGGTACTAATGCATCTGACCGTCTACCGGACTGGGTTGGTCGCAGGGAACCTCCTAGACTCTCGCAAGAGCTAGGCAGATGATGTCACAACCCGTTATCATACACTTGGGTCAGTTATATAATATACTACAGTCGGCCTATTCCGGTTTCGTTATTTATCTTAACTATCACACACCACTCATACACATCACACACATGCAAGAAGCTAGCTAAGTAAGTCAGTGGACTTACCAGAATTAAATCTCGTCTCTCTTAAAACACTAAATCAGTAGCTGCAGTAACTCAGTTGCCTGTCAAAGGAGGCACGTGGGTCAACACTTTTCCTTGGATACTTAGAAGTCTAAAACTCCTAAGATGTACGATTCTATGTGCAGACGTTATTACAGTGTTTATTTAAGGTAAATTGACTATTTTACCCTTGGTTCCGAGACTTCCAAAAACCCGTAATATGTACTTACATTCTTACTTGAGGCTAACTAATCATATTCTACTCCCTAGGATGATTTTAGGGGACAACTATAAAAACTACCCATTTTCTATTTCCCGAAAAGTCACTAAAGTCCAACTACAGCTTCAAATATGAAATTAAAATAGACTTATAAAAATTCTAAAATAAATTTCTAAATTATCTATGATATCTAATCTACTCATAGGAGAAAGAATTTCTTAAAACTGTTCAATCATTATTCCTACAAAAATCTTTAAAGTTGGCTACAACACTACAAATGCTCCCATACTTAGTCAAAATTTACTGCTGGAAAAACAGCTCAACTACTCCACTTTGAGACCCTATAACTTTCAATCTGACCGTTCATTTATTCCCAAAGTTTAACACGGTAAACTATGTATATCTATCTATGATCTAATAAAAATTCAGCGGTGGATCTTCAACCAATCTTTTTAACATTGATTCACAACAGTGGGTGATCTTCAACATCGAAAATTGTAGAAACAAAAATCTGTACACAAAGAGTTCATGAGATCCCGAGTTCTATAATCACTGTCAACTATCCAGCATCAACACAAACTACTCTCACCCCTCCTATGTTCAACCTATGGGGACAAACATTCATCTATACATTTATAGACTCCATCTAAGAGTTGTACAAAAATTACATCCGGGAATTATTCACTTAATGGACTACAGCAGCGCAGCGGAAACGTGCTCCTGGACTCGAGAGTAAGACTTCACTATTGTAGCTTGGAACGGCTCTACTTGGCTTGGTTGTGGACATCCGGTGCAGTCGGGTTAAGTATCCATTCGGTATAGAGAAGAAGGAGTATGTGAGTTCCGATGATTAGTATAAACGCAGATGGAGGGAACGACAGAATAGAAGATGAAGAGGGGGTCGAAGGATTTAAACTCACCACAGCCGCTGGGTGAAGAAATGTGTGCAGAATGTGGGCAACAGCAGGGGTTGCTTGCTGCGTGAATCTGGACGCAAGGGAGAGCCGATTGGCTGCTGTAGTTCTCCATCTCTTCTGGGCGTGAATCTGGAGCAAGGAGGGACGATTGGCTGCTGTAGTTCTCTCTCTCTTCTGGGCGTGAATCTGGAGCAAGGAGGCGTTGCAGTTTTTCTCTCTTCGGGCGTGATTATAGGGCTGTTACAACTCCTTAATTATCTCATTTATGCAGCTGTTACAAGCAGATGGGAGAAGGAGCAGTTGGACGTTCTGGCGTGGCTTTCCTTGGGCTGCTCCTGGCTGGACTGCAAAGGATGTTGGGGCTGTTGTGGGCTATGCAAGATGCTGGGCTGCTATGGGCTACGAAGGATGCTGGGCTGCGGTGGGTTGCAAAGGCCAGCTGAGGTTAGTGTGGGCTGAGAAGGATGGTGTCTTGGCTTTGTCACAGCCTTGTCAAAACTCGTCTAAAGTCATCGGTAAGAATTATAATAACTAGGGTTCGATTTAAATCTATCATTTTATGTGAATAAAAATTCTACATAAAATAATAGATAATTATAAGGTTTAAAGCTTGATATAATTTTATCATTTTATGTGAATTAAATTCTACATAAAATAATGAAATTTGTGAAGGAAGAGATACTAGATAGAAGGAAAACCGTCAACGGCGGAATTAGACGGAATAAAAATTCCGGATATTACATCAGTACCCCCTTAAAATAAGTTTCGTCCCGAAACTTAGGACAAGGTACTTAATTAAACGACTTCCATAAATAAACTGGTATGTCCTAGTCTCACTAAAATTTAATTTCCTTTTCTAAACTTCTCTAACCTTATCAAAGCGTAACGAAAAAAATGGTCGTTACATCAGATCCCCCTCAAAATAAGTTTTGTCCCGAAACTTAGGGTAGTTCCCAAGATCATAAACGTAAGTGAGCCCTATGACTAACAAGTTACCACATCAAGATACATATGGTTCACACACAAGCACATCAAACATATCACACATACAATCACTAAAAGTAACCAAACAAGGATGTAGAACTACCTGACGGTCCTATAGACGTCTCTAGATCCGCATAAAACTCGGGATAGTTCCGCCGGATACTATCCTCCGTCTCCCAAGTGGCCTCGTCAATCCCTCGTCTCGACCACTATACACTCAACATGGGTATTACTTTCGATCGAAGGCGTCTCATACCTCTCTCAAAAACTGCTATCGGGTGCTCAGGAAATGTATGATCCGGCTCGACCACTAGGTCGTCATGGCTCACTATGTGTCTCGGGTCATGCACATACTCTCTCAACTGAGATACATGGAAAACTGGATGGACTCCCTCCAATCGGGGTGGCAATTCCAATCTATAAGCCACCTCTCCTATCCGCTCTAGGATCTCAAAGGGCCCGACATATCGGGGACTCAACTTCCCTTTAATGCCGAAGCGTCGAACACCCCTCGTCGGTGACACCTTCAACCATACCTGGGCGCCAACCCTGAACTCTAGAGGCCTGCGCCTCTTATCAGCATAAGATCTCTGAAGGCTCTATGCGGTCAACATCCGCTCTCGGATCAATGCTACCCGAGCCATCTCATCCTGCACCTGCTCGGGCGCTACCCCACTCATCCTCCCAGGCTCATGTTCGCCCCTAGAGGTGTGTGAAAATAAGTTTTAAATTTATAAAACTAGAATCAAGCAGCGAACCCGCAGTGTACAGATCGATATAGTTAAACAAGAATTCCAGAGTATCGAACACAGGGATTTGGGGGGAACGAACTCGATTGCAGATTATCAAGCAAGTAAATATAGGAGTTTTGCAAATTATTGGGAAAACAACAATCCTAAAGATCCAGGTGTCCAGCTGTGGCAATCGATTCAAGATATACTTAATGATGTAAAGACAGAGTTGAGATATGCAAAGGTATACTAATGTAAGGTAATCGTACGGTGAAGTTCCAAAAACCTTATATAACTCACCTACAAGGCACTCTCTATACAGGTTGTTGAGGCTCAATATAGAGGGATTCTATTGGCGAGAATTAGTGTCAAATACCCAAACTTATAACCCAAGGATCAAGACTAACTTAACCGATTGAGGTTGTGACACTCACAATCGAGGTAGAGGTTGTTGAGGCTTCACTACCACCTAGAAAAGGCAAGCCTAAACTAAGTTAAAGCAAATCTTTAACTTTGAATTAAAGTAAAAGCAAGATTCGTAAACTGAAGTAAATCACGGGTAGTTCTTGAGGTTCCACGGCCGTGGACTCAAGAACAGACCGTAATTCAGGGTTGTCGGCGATATTTCTCTAACTCTCACGGTCTAATCTGTTTGCGATCGATCTATCATCATCTAAGCCACAACTATCAACCCTTCACCTTAGAATTGTTAAGGGTTTTTAGCCAATAACAGTCATGTTGATATCAATTCAAGAATTAAAAGATAAAAAGATGAAAACTTTCAAGAACTTTCAATAATCTTCAATTCAATCTCAAAGTCACAAAGAGAACAAGTAATGTCAAAAGATTCACAATAGAACAAGCAATCGTAATCCTAGGAAAGAAAAGAAAACGGGATGTCAATCCGTTTTCCAAATCAAACCTAATCAAGAAGAGAGATCTTCTTGCAAAATCTTCCAAGAACTTCGATCTTCCGCCAATCCGGAGATCTCAACAGCAATCTCCACCAAAAGTGCGAGATTTGAGGAATTCCAAACACGAACTTCGATCTCTTCAAAGAGATGTCAATTGCTTCCAAGCAAGCTAAGCAAAGCGTCTTCGCGTCTAAGCGGCGATGAATGAGGGTAAACGGGGTAGCGAAGGTGACGGAATCTTGCTTCATCCGTCTTTTTATAGTGTAGGGCAAAATGTCGGCCCGGCCCAATCTTTAAAAGATCGTGGCTTCAAAGTGTGGCGAAAAGATTCGCCAAGATCACGGTCGTGGAAGTGTTCCACGACCGTAATTTAGAGCGTGGAAACAAATACGGTTTGCAACATATGTTCCACGGCCGTGTAATCCCCTGGAATGAACATGAATTTCTGACTCCAAATCCACGGCCGTAATTCTGAACGTGGTTTGTGATACGGCCGTATTTTAGGGCGTGGTTTAGGGTAAGAACGTGATTCTTCCCTAAACTCGTGCATTCCTCAAGCTAAGACTCCAAATTGCTTCCAAAGAACGTTCCTAATCCATGGATATATCAACTCAACTCTCCTTTGCTCGATTCCGTTCGGAAATAGCTCCAAATCACCTATAATCAACATAGAACTAGTGTAGACATCCATATCGACAATATAGGTAATACTAGCTCACATATGCACAAAGTTCAATCGAAGACTATCAATATGAATCAAATACGTTTAGAAAACGTGCCTAAAATATCACAATATTTCATGCTAACAAATAACCCCATACTTAGCACTTGCTTGTCCCTAAGCAAGGTCTTTCAAAAAGCTTTAAACAAGAGTTAGGATGAAATATGTGTACCTTCTTTTGGATGAATGTGACTTCTAAAGAATAGATCATTCTCAAACCTTGCTTCAATCGTTTATCAAACTTTCACACACTTAATCAAATAGTAAAAGGCAAAGAAAATTCATGAATCAATCTTAACTTCTAAACAAGCATTATAACCTTCAAATATTATCAAAATCAATCACAAGAAACTTCAATTTAGATCACCAAGTCATATAACATTCTATTGATCTTAAGGACTTTCAAAGAAAAGGTCTAGAATATGGAAGGGAAGGGAAAACTTTAAGGGAAAGTGGTGCATAAATCCGGGAAAGTGGACAACTACCTTCTTCTTCTTATGTGGTTTCCGCAACACTTCAACTTAGAGCTTCGCTCTTCTTCTTTTCACTTTTCGACTTTACTTTTGGAGTTATGGATAGAGGTGCACAAAAACCGAAGCCTAGGAGATCGGCGTTTCTCAAATTTTTCAAGAGATGCCTCAAACCCTTAGCGCACATACCATAATCCGCTAGGAATATCACTCAATCCGACTTTGGCAAGACACAAACACCCGGCTATGTGAATGGTGCCGAGTTACTCATCGTCATGATTGACTTCCCCAAACCTATAATTTCTTTCTATTCAATTGATTGCAAATAATTGCTCTCATGGCCCTCCCACATCAAACATGCCTTTTTCTCATTCACTTCTCCAAATTCCCGGATAGGTAAAGGAGGCTAATATTTCAATGAGGAGCTAGATGATCAAAGAAAGAAGAAAGAAAGTATTGAATTGCCTTAATCATTTCAATAAGAAGTATACGAACTTATAACGTGATTTCAACTTCAATTTTTCTAGCATGATTTAGGTAACAATTTCACATTATAAAACTTGCAAAAGAGATAAAATTCATTCATTCAAATTCTTTTCAATTCACAATCCTTTTAAGCATGCAATTGTCATCAAACTCAATTCACAAGTAGATTATCATGGATATCATCTCAATTCATTAGAAGCACAAAATTTTCAAAATTTTTCAATTTTTATGGGTTTTTCAAGTCATTTTTCATGCAATGCAATAAGGAAACGTGTAACACATAATGAAGATGCAACGATAGTCTCGAATGAAAGCAAACATAAAGAGTAGAGTTATTACAAACTTTTAGTACATCCCACCCCATACTTAGGACGAACATTGTCCCTAATGTTCAAAAGGAAGAACAAAAGAAAGAAAAGAAAAAAAAAACTCACAAGTGGTGGCGGGAATGTCTAAAACAACGATCATGCATCAATCACTGCGGCGCCGGCGGAGTTGGGAATGGAGAGAAACTCGGATCATAGAACCGCCCAAACTGCTGGCGGTAGACGTCCCTCATCATGTGGTCAAGGTCGTCCAAGCGTCCGTCTCTAGCATCCGCCCGGATCTCTAGTGCTCCAACTCTCTCTGAAAGTCCGGTAGCCCAATCCGGCATCTGCTCGTACCATCCCGGGGCGTGACTGTACCATGATGGAGCATCGGATGGTGCTGGTGCTGGTGGTGGTGGTGGTGCTGCTGGCTGCGCCGTGGACCAAGGAGGGGGTGTGTCATACCAAGTGGGAGGTGTAGTCATCCACGTGGGCCTCTCACTCACGCTAGCGCGGCGAGATGACGAGCCTGAAGCTCTAGCTGGACGTGGAGAGCGTCTAGGTACATCTGGGGCCGCCTCCGGCTGATCCGGAAACGTGCCAAACTCCTGCTCCGCTCCTCCACCACTCTCGTACTGATCTCCCATGTCCTCCTCCTCCACAACCGGTGGTGGAACGTAAGGGCGAGCTACTAGCCTGTTCGCATGCATCGCAGCGAACGTCTCCTTCCAATTGTGGCGTCCCGCCACAATGGAATACTCCGGCAGCCACTCAATCCCCCTACCCGTCCTAGTCTCCCAAGGCATGCCCGCATAAGGCGGACCTCCATGTGTGGGGAAGATGAGTCCCCTAACCATAAAAGCATGTAGCCGTAAGGGAACCGCCGGTATACGGGTGCAAGCGGAAAAATCTACACCAAACGTCCTAGCAATGTGGGTCACTATCCCACCATATCCAATGTTCCCCTTCTTCTTGTTCTTGAGTTTACTCATCGTAGCCGCCAAAAGAGTGGCACAATCTGCACGGCGACCGTATAGCATACTATAGAGCAAGAATAGCTCATCCGTCTTGATCTTTTGGGGCGTCTCCGTCCTAGGAAAGAGACACTCCGAAAGAACGCGGTGTGCTATCTTCAAGGCTAGATGGTACATCAATCTAGCCTTGGTATCGGCGGGTTGCCAACGGTCCTCGTCGGCGTAAATCATAGCTACTTCCTCCCAAAAATCCTTGGGGTAAACTCCACTCGGAAATAGACCGTTATAGGTCTCATGGAACCCGAAAATGGTCCCAAACTCAACAATACTCAAATGATAGTCTTGTTCCATGAGACGGAAGGAGACGGAAGGAGACGGTCCTATCTATGTGGCTGTGCTCGAAGGACGTCACAACCTCCCGGGTGATCTCCTCATAGGCGTCTTCACGAATGTTCGTGAGACAAGCAATCCGGCTCTATCCAAGAGCCATGTAAGATCATCAACAATGTTGAGAGGATGTAGATCCTCCAACAACAAATACCTAGGACCTATCACTGTCCTCTCCTTGATCCGGTCTAGTGCAACTAGGTGGTTCTCATGTATGGTTGGGATGCTAGGGTGAGGGGGTGAAGATGGAGGTGAAGGTGAGGATGGTAGTGAGGGAGATGAGGGTGGTGGTGCCCTAGAGGTGGAGGGGTTTCCCTTTCTTTTCTTGTTTTGCTCTCCCTTCTTCTCTTTTATCCTTCCCGACATTCTCCTTACAAAATCCATTTTTCACCAAAATTACGGTCTGTTCTTCAGGTTCCACGGCCGTGGTTTACCCAGAGACCGTGATTCGTCTCAAAATCTTGCGAATCTTAGCAAATTCACCAACAATCACCACAACAAGCAGTCCTAATCTAATTCCTTCCAGTCTTTGTCAGTTCTTCCTAAAAATCTATAGCAGAAACGAACCAAATCCACGAAATTCAAGAAGAAAGAATAAACCTCTTTTTCGGATTGAAAAACCCGAAATGCACGTTTGTTGATGGATTTCCGCTCGGTTTGTTGCTTGGATCTTGTTCGTGGTTGGATTTGCTGTAGTTTAGGATGAAGAATCGTTGAAAACGATTAGAAAACGAAGAATTGGAGGAGGTCGTGGGGTTTCGGCGTTTAGGTCGTGGAATGGGTATTTTTGGGGCAATTTTGTGAAGAATGTGGCTTATATAGTCGCAGGCAAAATTTTGAAAATCACGGTCTGTCGGGGTGTTCCACGGCCGTGGAAGTGTACGGACCCGTGGTTTTGGTGATTTTTCAAAGGCTTTTGAGAATTACGGCCACTGTAGCTATGACGACCGTAATTTAGACCGTGCAACCTTCTGTAAAGCTTCAAAGTCCAAATTTCGTCGCCCTTCTTCGACATTATTCTCCCTTTCTCCTTTTCCATTGATCCTACAACCAAAAACACGAACATACCGGAAGAAATCGAGGCAAAATAAAGCGAAAACGTCTATTCTAAGCTAAACTATGAATCGAAAACAAAAACGAAAATGCAATACCTTGGGTTGCCTCCCAAGAAGCGCTTTGTTTAAGGTCCGTAGCTAGACCATTCTCGCACTTATTCGAGTGCGGTAGGCGCAAACTCCTCAGCTTGGAGTTCCGGTGTGTACTTCTTGAGTCGTTGACCGTTCACCTTAAAACTTCCGCTAGCTTCACCCCATACTTCAACTGCACCATGGGAGAAAATACGTTTGATTAGAAAAGGTCCGGTCCAACGGGATTTAAGCTTACCTGGAAAGAGGCGAAGTCTTGAATTGAAGAGGAGAACTTGATCTCCTTCTTTGAAGTCCTTTGGAATAATATGCTTATCATGCCAACGCTTTGCTCTTTCCTTGTAGATTTTAGCGTTTTCATAGGCGTTCAAGCGAAGTTCATCCAGCTTGTTGATGTCTAGGAGACGCTTCTCTCCCGCTTCTTTCATGCCAAAATTCAGCCACTTGATAGCCCAAAACGCTTTGTGCTCCAGCTCTACCGACAAATGACAAGACTTCCCATACACAAGGTTGTATGGTGTGGTTCCTATGGGAGTCTTGTATGCAGTCCGGTACGCCCATAATGCATCATCTAGTTTCAAGGACCAATCCTTCCTAGTCCTTGAAACCGTCTTCTCTAGAATTCCCTTGATCTCCCTGTTTGAGATCTCAACTTGTCCACTTGTTTGTGGATGGTAAGGGGTAGCGACCTTGTGAGTAACCCCATACTTAGCTAGAAGAGCTTCAAAGCGACGGGCTATGAAGTGAGAACCTCCGTCACTAATGATTGTCCTTGGTGTTCCAAATCGCGGAAAGATGGTCTTGTTGAAGAACTTAACCACCACCATGGCATCATTTGTGGGAGAGGCAATTGCTTCTACCCATCTAGAAACGTAGTCTACCGCCAATAGTATGTATTGGTTTCAACAAGAAGATGGGAATGGTCCCATGAAATCGACTCCCCAAACGTCGAAAATCTCCACCTCTTGGATGTTGTTGAGGGGCATCTCGTTCCTTCTAGAAATATTGCCTGTTCTTTGACAAGCATCGCAGCAAGAGACAAAGGATTGCACATCTCTAAATAAAGTAGGCCAATAGAATCCAGATTGCAATACCTTTGCGCTAGTCTTGTTCGAACTAGCGTGTCCTCCCCAAGGTAGTGAATGACAATGGCGGATGACACTTTGCATCTCATCTTCCGGCACACATCGCCGTATGATGCCATCCGGACCTCTTTTAAAGAGGAGAGGCTCGTTCCAATAGTATTCCCGGACGTCCTTAAAGAACTTCTTCCTTTGTGCGTAGGATAGTCCGGGCGGTATCTCCTGGCAAACCAAATAGTTAACAAAATCAGCAAACCATGGTTCGTTACCTTTGGAGATCTCGTTGATGCACTCCTCTATGATGTGTAGGTGTTCGTCCGGAAAGGAGTCATCAATGGGTAGATGGTCGTCCTCTAGATGTGTGAGGCGACTCAAATGATCCGCAACAGAATTTTCTGAACCTTTCTTGTCGCGGATCTCAAGATCGAGTTCTTGTAGGAGAAGAATCCATCTAATTAGCCTTGGCTTCACGTCTTTATTCGCAAGGAGGTACCGGATCGCAACATGATCCGTGTAGACAATCATCTTTGCACCTACAAGGTAAGAGCGAAACTTGTCAATAGCATAGACAATGGGTAGAAACTCTTTTTCTGTAGTGGCGTAGTTGAGCTGAGCTTCGTCTAGCGTCTTGCTAGCGTAGTATATGGCATGGGTTCGCCCTTCCTTTCGTTTTCCAAGAACAGCTCCAATAGCTACGTCACTAGCATCGCACATAATCTCGACGGGGAGAGTCCAATCCGGGGGTTGGATAATAGGTGCTGAAATTAGAGCTTGCCGAATGGTGTTAAACGCATCTAAACATTCCTGCGAAAATTCAAAAACTGCATCCTTCATCAATAGATTAGTGAGAGGTTTTGATATCTTAGAAAAGTCCTTAATGAAGCGTCTATAAAATCCAGCATGTCCTAGGAAACTTCTTATCCCTTTCACCGAAATTGGGGGAGGAAGTTTCTCTATGGTCTCTATCTTAGCTTTGTCTACCTCTATCCCTCTACTAGAGACTAAGGGACCTAATACGATTCCTTCCTTAACCATGAATTGACACTTCTCCCAAATAAGAACTAGGTTAGTGTCTTCACAACGTTGTAAAACAAGAGAAAGGTTAGAAAGACAATCGTTAAAAGAAGAACCGTATACGGAGAAGTCGTCCATGAAGACTTCCATGATTTCCTCTACGTACTCGGAGAAGATGGCCATCATACACCGTTGAAAGGTGGCTGGGGCGTTGCAAAGCCCGAACGGTATTCTCCTATAAGCGAACGTACGCCAAGGGCACGTGAATGTGGTCTTCTCCTAATCGTCCGGATGTATCGGAATCTGAAAGAAACCACTATAACCGTCAAGGTAGCAAAAATGTGAATGTTGTGCTAACCTTTCAAGCATTTGATCGATGAATGGCAATGGAAAGTGATCCTTCCGCGTTGCGTTGTTGAGCTTGCGGTAGTCTATGCACATTCGCCATCCAATCACGGTTCAGGTAGGAATGAGTTCGTTGTTCTTGTTGGTGATGACCGTCATTCCTCCCTTCTTCGGAACTACTTGAACTGGACTCACCCATTTGCTATCGGAGATAGGGTAGATGATACCTGCATCAAGAAGTTTAAGAATTTCCTTCTTGACAACCTCCTTCATTGTCGGATTCAACCGCCTTTGAGGTTGTCTTGAAGTTCTAAAATCCTCCTCCATTAGTATCTTGTGCATACATAAGGAGGGTTTGATTCCTACTAAGTCCTCAATAGTGTAGCCTATGGCTTTTCTATGTTTCCTAAGGACTGTCATGAGCTGTTCATGTTCATCTATGCTTAGTTCGGAGCTAACAATGACCGGAAAGGTAGAATTAGATCCAAGAAAAGCGTACCTTAGATGAGTAGGAAGTGGTTTGAGTTCCATCACTTTCGGAGCTTCCAATGGTCCTTGAGGGGCATCCGATGTTTCCTTAGAAGTTTCTAAGGTTGTTGAGTGGTTTGGAGAAGAATCAAAAGAAGTTGAAGAAGTAAGTCGATCACCCTCTTCCACGGTCAGAATTACGGCCTCTCCATGTGTTCCACGGCCGTGTAATTTCCTGGAATGGAGGTCGATTTTGGTTGTGAAATCCACGGTCGTGGAATACAGGGTATGACCGTGGATTCTTACATTCTCAGCCTCATCGTGGAGTTTTTCAAATTCCACTTCATGCATCTCTTCTTGTGCTTCTAAGGCTTCAATTTCCTCTTTGCACTCTTCTTCTTCCCCTACATTGGTTAGACTCATAGTGATAACCTTTTGTAAAGGATCGTTAAAGAGAATCGCACTTACCTCCTCCCTAGACAAACCTTCTTCATCTTGGATATCGTAAATATCCTCATCAAAGATTGGCTCCTTTACTAGAGTGGAAAGAACGAACTCTACCTTCTCTTCTCCAATATCAAAAGCGAGTCTCCCATTCTTGCAATCGACCATGCAGCCGGAAGTTGCAAGAAACGGTCTTCCGAGTATGATCGGGACCGGACTATCTGCAGGAATGTCAAGCACGACAAAATCAATAGGGACAAAGAATTTACCTAGCTTGACCGGGACGTCTTCTACAATACCGACGGGGCGAGTGATGGATCGATCCGCCATGTATAACGTCATCTTGACCGGTTTAGGATCGCCTAAACCAATCTTCCTACATAATGCAAGTGGTATGATGCTCACACTTGCTCCCAAGTCACATAAAGCGTCGTATGTGACATCTCCCACTCCAATGGGAATGCAAAATGACCCCGGATCCTTCAACTTTGGGGGCATTTTCTCCTTCATAGTCTTGATGAGATCCGAAGAATCCGAACTCATCTTGACCTCACCGAAATCTTCTAGCTTCCTCTTGTTAGAGAGAAGCTCCTTCAAGAACTTGCCATAAGCCGGCATACCTACAATAGCATCAATGAAGGGTATATTAATATGCAGCTTGCTCATGAGTTCTATGAACTTACCGAATTGTTTGTCTAGGCGCGCTCGCGCTCTAGATTGAGGGAACGGTAGGGGAGGTTTGTAAGCTGGAGGAGGAACATAGACATCTTCCTTCTCCTTCCCCTTTCCCTTGTCCTTCTCTACGGGGACTTCAACGAACGTAGGCTGCGGATCGGTGGTAGTCACTCCGCTCCTAGTTGTAATCGCCATTACCCTTCCCTTAGGGTTGTCCTCCGTCTTTCCTGAAAGTTTCCCTTGATTTCTAGGAACTTCCTCCGCGTGGTTGAACAATTGGTTTTCCAAAACTTTTTGAGCTTTGTCAACCTTTGAGACTTGATCATCAACCTTGTTGAGGCGGTTCTCCAACCCTTGAAGCTTTCCCAAGATTGTTTCCAACATGGGATCGGACTTCTCCTTTCCCGTATTGTTTCCTCCATTAGATGATTGCCCCTGGCTTTTCAAAGGAGTAGAGGAAGAGGAAGGTGGAGTTAGCGAATTAGAATTGGAGGGATAGGAGTTACCGGAATTTTGTTGATTGGAGCGCCAATTGTTGTTGTTTGAACCCCGATTGTTGTTCCAATTGTTGTTGTTCCGGTTGTTGTTGTTTCCATTCCAATTGTTATTCCGGTTATTGTTCCGGTTATTGTTGTTGCGGTTGGTGTTATCACCGCCATTGTTGTTGCCCAAATAGCCAACATCCTTCTCTTGTTGCTTTGGGAAGTTGGTCTTGATAGTCTCCTTCAACTCTTTGATCTCATTGTTGAAGGAGAAAATCTGATTTTGAGCTTCATGTGTGAGCTTCGCTCCTTGCTCCACACGATTTCCCTCCGCTTTCCGGTGGGAATACTTCTCTATGACTCTTGCTTGCTTCTCAATGAAGTCCCAAGCGTCATCTTCTCTCATGTCCATGAATGTTCCACATGAGAGGGATTGGAGGTTGAATTGCGTTCCCGCATCCAGCCCTTTGTAGTAGATTTCCAGCAAGGCAAGCTTGGATATGCCATGATGAGGGCAATCCAAGAGTAAATCCTGAAACCTTTCCCAAGATTGAAACAAACTTTCGTTAGGTCTCATGGAAAAAGCATTAATCTTACCTCTAAGTTCCGCCGTTTTGGAGGGCGGAAAGAATTTGGTGAGAAACTCCGCGGAAAGGTCTTCCCACGTGCCTAGTTTCCCATTGGGAAGAGCTTGATACCATGACAACGCTTTCCCTTTCAAAGAGAAAAAGAAAGGTTTGAGCTTATAGCTGTTGGTAGTAGCATTCTTCGGTCTCATCGTCTCCATCATACACTCAAAGTTTTGCAAGTGTTGGTGTGGAGATTCAGCGCTTGTACCGCCAAATTGGCTTTGGCGAACAAGAATGATAACTTGAGGGTTAAAGCTAAACCCTTGCATATCTTCAGCATCAAAATTCACACCCAAGCGGCGTGGTTGTTGTGTTGGATCCATCCGCTGGCCAAGAGTTCTTGGCTCATTATCCACACGTTCGACTCTTGCATTCCTAGGTGGGATGCGGCGATTAGCAGCTCCTTGTGGATGGAAAGGATTCATATTGATCGTGGGATCAATCTCTTCTAACGGTGGCATGGAAGAGTCACTATCATCGGTGGATGAGTGGCTTTTTCTTCTAGACCTTGATCTCCTTCTTGAGGACTTCTTGCTTCCCTTATTCTCAAGGTCGCTCATCTTTATCCTCATTTGGAAGATCATGTCTTGTAGGCCATTAATTTGAGATTGATGACGATCCATCTCATCCTGGCGGAGAGTCTCGTTCCATCGGAGTTGAGCTTCCTTCTCCGCCAACTCCGTTTGAAGATCACGTTCGTGTTCTTCGGCCATCTTCTTTTCCTTGCGCTTCTGCCTCAAGGTTTTCTCTAGCTCTTGATCAAGAGGTAAGAGATCTGCGGTGTTCCTAGACCTGCGCATGCACTCAAAGAGATATCAAATAACGAGAGCAAGCTCCCAAGCTTGACAACCGGCTACCGGATTCGGCCTAAACCAAATCCCCGGCAACGGCGCCAAAAACTTGTTCGCCCCTAGAGGTGTGTGCAAATAAGTTTTAAATTTATAAAACTAGAATCAAGCAGCGAACCCGCAGTGTACGGATCGATATAGTTAAGCAAGAATTCCAGAGTATCGAACACAGGGATTTGGGGGGAACGAACTCGATTGCAGATTATCAAGCAAGTAAATATAGGAGTTTTGCAAATTATTGGGAAAACAACAATCGTAAAGATCCAGGTGTCCAGCTGTGGCAATCGATTCAAGATATACTTAATGATGTAAAGACAGAGTTGAGATATGCAAAGGTATACTAATGTAAGGTAATCGTACGGTGAAGTTCCAAAAACCTTATATAACTCACCTACAAGGCACTCTCTATACAGGTTGTTGAGGCTCAATATAGAGGGATTCTATTGGCGAGAATTAGTGTCAAATACCCAAACTTATAACCCAAGGATCAAGACTAACTTAACCGATTGAGGTTGTGACACTCACAATCGAGGTAGAGGTTGTTGAGGCTTCACTACCACCTAGAAAAGGCAAGCCTAAACTAAGTTAAAGCAAATCTTTAACTTTGAATTAAAGTAAAAGCAAGATTCGTAAACTGAAGTAAATCACGGGTAGTTCTTGAGGTTCCACGGCCGTGGACTCAAGAACAGACCGTAATTCAGGGTTGTCGGCGATATTTCTCTAACTCTCAGGGTCTAATCTGTTTGAGATCGATCTATCATCATCTAAGCCACAACTATCAACCCTTCACCTTAGAATTGTTAAGGGTTTTTAGCCAATAACAGTCATGTTGATATCAATTCAAGAATTAAAAGATAAAAAGATGAAAACTTTCAAGAACTTTCAATAATCTTCAATTCAATCTCAAAGTCACAAAGAGAACAAGTAATGTCAAAAGATTCACAATAGAACAAGCAATCGTAATCCTAGGAAAGAAAAGAAAACGGGATGTCAATCCGTTTTCCAAATCAAACCTAATCAAGAAGAGAGATCTTCTTGCAAAATCTTCCAAGAACTTCGATCTTCCGCCAATCCGGAGATCTCAACAGCAATCTCCACCAAAAGTGCGAGATTTGAGGAATTCCAAACACGAACTTCGATCTCTTCAAAGAGATGTCAATTGCTTCCAAGCAAGCTAAGCAAAGCGTCTTCGCGTCTAAGCGGCGATGAATGAGGGTAAACGGGGTAGCGAAGGTGACGGAATCTTGCTTCGTCCGTCTTTTTATAGTGTAGGGCAAAATGTCGGCCCGGCCCAATCTTTAA
This sequence comes from Fagopyrum homotropicum, assembly GCA_033239125.1. Classification (NCBI taxonomy): domain Eukaryota; kingdom Viridiplantae; phylum Streptophyta; class Magnoliopsida; order Caryophyllales; family Polygonaceae; genus Fagopyrum; species Fagopyrum homotropicum. Next base: position 119,734,443 of record BSWB01000004.1, on the reverse strand, counting down.
AAGATCGTGGCTTCAAAGTGTGGTGAAAAGATTTGCCAAGATCACGGTCGTGGAAGTGTTCCACGACCGTAATTTAGAGCGTGGAAACAAATACGGTTTGCAACATATGTTCCACGACCGTGTAATCCCCTGGAATGAACATGAATTTCTGACTCCAAATCCACGGCCGTAATTCTGAACGTGGTTTGTGATACGGCCGTATTTTAGGGCGTGGTTTAGGGTAAGAATGTGATTCTTCCCTAAACTCGTGCATTCCTCAAGCTAAGACTCCAAATTGCTTCCAAAGAACGTTCCTAATCCATGGATATATCAACTCAACTCTCCTTTGCTCGATTCCGTTCGGAAATAGCTCCAAATCACCTATAATCAACATAGAACTAGTGTAGACATCCATATCGACAATATAGGTAATACTAGCTCACATATGCACAAAGTTCAATCGAAGACTATCAATATGAATCAAATACGTTTAGAAAACGTGCCTAAAATATCACAATATTTCATGCTAACAGCTCATCCCAACACAAAGGTGTACGACACCTCCACCCATATAGTGCCTCGTAAGGATCCAAACCCAATAGTCGCGTGCCAACTATTGTTATAAGAAAACTCCACCAAAGGAAGGTGGTCGGGCCACACCTGATCCCAATCAAGCCCACATGCCCTCAACATGTCCTTAAGGGTCTCAATAGTCCTCTCGGACTGCCCGTCCGTCTGAGGATGCTATGCCGTGGTGAACTGTAAGCTCGTCCCTAAGGCGGCATGTACCTGCTGCCAGAACCTCGAGGTAAAACGCCCATCCCTATCTGAAATGATCGTCCTCGGCACTCCGTGGAACCTCACAATCTGTCGAGTAAACTCCTCGGCTAAACGAGACACCGGCCACGTTTCCTTAATAGGAATGAATGGTGCCGTCTTCGTCAACCGATCCACTACAACCCATATCGCTTCAAAGTTTCTACTCAACCTCAGGCCAGTAACGAAGTCCATGGAAATGTCCTCCCACTTCCACTGTGGAACCGGAAGTGGTTGGAGCTCTCATCTGGGCCTGTGGTGCTCAATCTTGACCTGCTGACAGGTTGCACACTGGGCTACATATCTAGCCACGTCGGGCTTGAGCCCGCCCACTCAATAAGATCTTCGTATATCCTGCTACATCTTACTCGCGCCGGGGTGGACGGAGTAAGGTGTAGAATGGGCCTCCTGCAGTATACGCCGCCTCAACTCTTTGTCAGAGGGTACACATATGCGCTCCTGGCGCCTCAAAATCCCATATGCACCCAAAACAAACTGTGGTGCCTCCCCTCTGGACATTCTCTCCCTGATCATCGTCAGTGTTGGACAACCCTCCTGTTTCTGCCGGATCTCCTCCGTCAGATCCGGTGAAACCTCTAATGCTGACAAATGCCCGTCAGTATCGGGAAACCGGAAGTCTACCTCCAACCAAATCAAATCTCTCTGCAACTGGGTTTGAACAGTCAATCTAGCAATCGCAGTCTCGCGAGGTGTCCTCCTACTAAGGGCATCGGCGACCACATTCGCCTTCCCCATATGATAAAGGATCTCTAAGTCAAAGTCCTTAATCAGCTCTAGCCATCTCCTCTGGCGGTTATTCAACTCCCGCTGAGTGAATATGTACTTCAGACTCTTGTGGTCTGTGAAGATCTGACAGGTGGCCCCGTAGAGGTAATGACGTCAGATCTTCAAGGCATGAATAACTGCAGCTAGCTCAAGGTCGTGGGTAGGGTAATTCTCCTCATACGTCTTCAGCTGTCGAGACGCATACGCAATGACCCTACCCCTCTACATCAGGACGCATCCCAATCCAAGCTTAGATGCATCACTGTAAAAGACGAAGTCCTCAACGCCCTCTAGTTGTGCTAGCACCGGAGCAGAAGTCAATCTCTCCTTCAGCGCCTCAAAGCTCCGCTGACAGGGCTCGGTCCATGCAAATCTGATGGACTTCCTTAACAAGGAAGTAAGTGGTCTGGCAATCACAGAAAAACCCTTCAAAACCTACAGTAGTATCCGGCCAGACCTAGAAAACTGCGTACCTCCTTGACCGTCTTAGGGGGCGGCCATGATGCAACTGACTCTATCTTTGCCGGGTCCACCTTGACTCCTTCGGCGGAGACAATGTGGCCAAGAAAGGAAACCTCAGGCATCCAGAACTCACACTTAGAGAGCTTAGCATAAAGCTCTCTATCCTGTAAGACCCGCAACACCGTCCTCAGGTGTCCGGCGTGCTCCTCCCTACTCCAGGAGTACACTAAGATGTCGTCGATGAAAACTACAACAAACTGATCTAAGAAGTCAATGAAGATGCCATTCATCAACTCCATGAAGACAACAGGAGCATTGGTGAGCCCGAAAGGCATAACCACGAACTCATAATGACCGTATCTGGTCCGAAATGTTGTCTTTGGTATGTCCTCTTCCCGTACTCTCAGCTAGTGATATCCTGACCTCAAGTCGATACGTGAAAACACCGTGGCTCCCTGTAACTGATCCAACAAATCATCAATATGCGGCAGCGGGTACTTAATCTTGACGGTGACTTTGTTCAACTCGCGATAGTCGATACAAAGCCTCATGGATCCGTCCTTCTTCCTGATGAAGAGGACTGGTGCACCCCAGGGAGACACACTGGGTCGGATTAATCCCTTCTCTGCCAACTCCTCGAGTTGCTTCTTAAGCTCAAGCATCTCGACTGGTGCCATGCGGTATGGGGCCTTGGAAATCGGCCTCGTGCCGGGCTCCAACTCAATCCCAAAATCTACGCTTCTCTGTGGTGGTAAGCCAGGCGGCTCGCCAAAGACATCCTCGAACTCACAAGCTACCGGGGTCTCTGCTAATGATGAACTCGTCTCCTCCTTCATGGCGTAACACCAGAAGGCCTCACATCCCTGACCTATGAGCTTTGCGGCTCGGACCGCACTAATGATTGTCCCTATCTTTCCGAGGTCCCACCCTCGAAAGACTTCCTCCTGTCCAGACTCCGTAGTGACCGTCACTGTCCTCCTCCTGACGTCCAGAACAACTCTATGGCGGTCCATCCAGTCCATCCCGAGTATGACTTCCTCATGCACTAAGTGCATGACGTGAAAGTCGGCTAGCCAGTCACGACCTCCCAAGTGGATAGGACAATCGTGAATCTCCCGAGTACCACGAACCCTACTCTCATCGGGTAACCTTATAAGGAAAGGTTCCCCCTCTACTGTATCTAAGGTCAGCCTATCTATGCAATCATCAGATATGAAAGAGTGCGTCGCACTCGTATCAAAAAGTACTCGGACTGGAAAGCCATGAATCGTGACAATACCTGTGGTTGCGGGCGCTACTGGCTCTACGGCACTCCTCAACTCAAAGACTCGAGCCTGAGTACCCCTAGTCTCTGAAGTGCCTCCACCACGCCGTCTACCTCTAGTTGGAATCTGAGTAGAACCCTGTGAATATGTCTGACCCGGAGCCCGCTGCTGCTGATCCCGAGCCTGATACTGAGACTGCCTCTGTCCTCCTCCTGGGGTACCAGCAGGTGAGGACCCCTGCTGTGATGTTACCTTGCCCTGTCGGCAGAAGGTAGCCCTATGGCCCAGCTGGCCGCAAGTAAAACATGTAACTGGTGGCCTCCTACACTCCGGCTTAATGTGTCCCTGCTCCCCACAGTTGTAGCACTGACGTACTCTAGATCCCATCGGCGGTGCCACCTGGTGACTAGAACGGCCTTGGGACTGACCACGCCTATGACCTGACCCTCCTACTCTAGTGCTGACTGGTCCGGTCCTCTGTCTCTTGTCTGACCCTTCAGACTACATAGCTCTCCGGTGACCCAGTCGATCCCTCTCATACGATGAAGCCCGATCCTGATAATCAGCTAAGGAATCACAGTGGAACCCTGCTAGATAGGAGCGGGTAGTCTCTCTCAGTCTCCGGGAAAACAGATACACGTGCTGGTCTACAGGTGGTGTAGCAGGACCCAATAGTGACAGCTCCTCCCGGAACCTCCTAATAGCCTCAGCTATCGGAACATCCTCAAAACCTGCCTCCAAGAAGTCCTGCACTCGGTCCCTTCTCAGTGAGATAGGACAAAAGGTCTCTCTCACGAGACTCAACAACTGCTCAAATCGGGACACTCCGCCCCTCACTGTCCTCCACCAGTACTGTGCCTGGTCCCTAAACAATGTCTGAACCAGCTCCAACTTACGACTTTCAACGCAGCAAATCGCCTCTAGCGCGGACTCCACATGACTGATCCAATGCTCCACCTCAAGTCCAACGTTCCCGTCGAAGGTGGGAACTCGCTGATGGTTGAATGTCTTCAACCATTCATCTGGTCTCGGTACCCTCAGCTCGTCTCTCACTCGGTCATCCTCGACAACTCTCACTAGTGCAGCTACCACCGGTGGGACTACCACCTGAGTCACCCTCTGAGAGACCTCTGCTGACCTAGCTGGCACTGGTGGTGCTGGAGGTGGTGCTCCGGCCCTGTATGCCTCTTGCACCTGCTGGACATAAGCTCGATACTCCGATGCTCCAATCGATACGCGGCCAGAATCAGCAGGCCCTGCACTCCGTACTCCGGACCTAGTAGCAGTCTCATCCCTAACCTTTGGAACAATACTCTCGGCCACCTCCTCAGCAGGTACATCCGCAGCTGGCGGATCTACAACAGGGACACGTCCTCGACCTCGGCTCCTCTGAGGCCTGCCCATACGTCCCTGTCTTGGAGCTCCAGGAGGAAGGGGAGGTCGGCCCTCTCCCCGTCCAACGTAAGTTGTCGCTCTCGTACGTGCCATCTGGTAATGACGTGATCAATATAAGACTACTTTAGTTCCTAGTAAGGACATAGCTATTTTATTACTTTAGGTCACTTCTAAAGGTCATAATGTTACTAAAATTACAAGTTATAACAGAAGTCCAATAAACTATGCTATCGAGTTTAGCGGAGGTAGTGGCGGTCCGTGCATTCTATCCCAGCCCGTTTATGCTCATGGTTTGGAAAACAAAAATTTCATTATAAAAGTTCGGAACCCTTGGGGTTTCCGTTTATTTGTTTATTCGGCCTTTTTGAAGATGGCGAGTGCCGTTGTTGCCAACCTAGGGCTCTGATACCATATTGTTAAACCCCGAATCCTAGACGACTCGAAATGCTACGAGCTGGGACCTCACAATGGGTCCCGGCCCTTAGCCTGGCAACAACTTCATCGGACCTTACAACACGGCACAAATAAAAATGCAAAACAAAGAGTTTTATAACATGAGCAAAATAAAAAGAATCCAAATTCTGAAAACAATACAACCAAGTCTCAAAAACCGGAAATACCAACATCAGTCTCAATAGTCATAAAATAAAATATAACAGTCCCGTCCTATAATGCACGGAACCCCGGCTGCCCACTACCGCCGGATCACTCGATCGCCTCCCTAACCTGCAAGGCATCTACAAGCGGTATAAAACCGTTAGCTAACAATCTATGCATAAGTATAAAGGTAAAAGCACAAACACACAACATACGCAATCAGCATGCAACACTCATTCCTTTTTATTATCTTTAAATTAAGTGATACGTCATTACTAATGATACTTATTTTGTGACACGAGGGATTCCCAAACCTTACCCCTGTCCCCGTTTACCAACGCGGAATGGTACTAATGCATGTGACCGTCTACCGTACTGGGCTGGTCGCAGGGAACCTCCTAGACTCTCACAAGAGCTAGGTAGATGATGTCACGACCCGTTATCATACACTTGGGTCAGTTATATAATATACTACAGTCGGCCTATTCCGGTTTCGTTATTTATCTTAACTATCACACACCACTCATACACATCACACACATGCAAGAAGCTAGCTAAGTAAGTCAGTGGACTTACCAGAATTAAATCTCGTCTCTCTTAAAACACTAAATCAGTAGCTGCAGGAACTCAGTTGCCTGTCAAAGAGGCACGTGGGTCAACACTTTTCCTTGGATACTTAGAAGTCTAAAACTCCTAAGATGTACGATTCTATGTGCAGACGTTGTTAAAGTGTTTATTTAAGGTAAATTGACTATTTTACCCTTAGTTCCGAGACTTCCAAAAACCCGTAAAATGTACTTACATTCTTACTTGAGGCTAACTAATCATATTCTACTCCCTAGGATGATTTTAGGGGACAACTATAAAAACTACCCATTTTCTATTTCCCGAAAAGTCACTAAAGTCCAACTACAACTTCAAATATGAAATTAAAATAGACTTATAAAAATTTTAAAATAAATTTCTAAACTATCTATGATATCTAATCTACTCATAGGAGAAAGAATTTCTTAAAACTGTTCAATCGTTATTCCTACAAAAATCTTTAAAGTTGGCTACAACACTACAAATGTTCCCATACTTGGTCAAAATTTACTGCTAGAAAAATTGCTCAACTACTCCACTTTAAGACCCTATAACTTTCAATCCGACCGTTCATTTATTCCAAAATTTAATACAGTAAACTATGTATATCTACCTATGATCTACTAAAAATTCAACGGTGGATCTTCAACCAATCTGTTCACGTCTAGGAATAGATGCGCAATAAGCCTTAAATTTATAACTCGTTATATTTCTCCTAACTCCTAGCGAACCCGCAGTGTATGAGACGTTTTGTAGTAGGGATAGTATTCCGAGGTCGAACACAAAGACTGAGGTGAGATTGAATCGATTAGTGACTAATGATAGTGAAGATCTAGGCTAAGAAAAGAGAAAGGAATAAAGAAATGAAAATCTCCATGTTTTTTGTTTGGTTTTTAGGTGATCAATCAAAGATCACAAATCATGCAAAATAAACAATCAACTAAGCTAACACCACAAGTAAACAAACAAATACGAAATATGTAATCAAAGGGAGAAAGGCGGATTCTAGGGGTCGGAAATTCCGGTTATGGAATAGGACTCCAGCTATCTAATCATTCCTTGGATCAACTATAGTATGTTGGGAGTGAGTGTTTCTAGATTGGGATCAATCACCGGGTAGGTCTCTTGGTCTACTAGTCCGTTCCTAAGGTCTCATCACCGGGTAAGTCTCAAAGAGCCTAAGGATAGGAATTCTACACAAACCGGATGGTATTCTAGGGATCTAACCTCTCTTTACCGGGTAAGTCTCGGAAAGGCAAGTTCTAAACACCTATCCTAGCACACTCAGTTCCAATAGCGGCTTGTGAGGCTCACTACTACCTAAAGTTTGTCATCTTTGATATCTAAGAGCAAGAATCACCGGGTAGGTCTCTTCTAAACACTTAGTTGCTAACACTAGGTCACCCTAGGATAGATCTAGCTCAACAAACACTAGGATTTCAACATTCTAACATTCTAGAACTTAGACTCATCAAATCAAACGGATCAGACAGAACCACGGGTTGTTCATCTACTTCCACGGCCGTGGACTGGCATGAACAAACCGTGGACTCCAACAGTGGCTCTGTTCAAGTAAACGAATCATCCAAAGGCAATTCTAAGTCCATCCTATCATAGTCCCAGCCATAACTCTCCTTTCCTTACCCTAGAATCGCATCTATTTAGCCTATAACATACATCATCACAATCGAAATCATCAAGCATAAAATCATGGCTTCCATTTGCAAGATAATGAAGAGAAAGAAATGAACAAGTGAAACAAGTAAAATCAAGCTGAATATGAGATTAGAAAGACTCACAACCCTTCAACAGAAGGTTCAATTGATTCTTACAACCGTAGAAAACGATTCCGATAATCTTCACTACAAAATCTATCAAAGACTAGCAATGGTGTGTTCTTCTCCTCCTCTCCAATGGAAATTTTCTCCTCCTCCAATGGTAGCTCTCTTCCAAGCTTCCAATTGAGAGAATCTTTCTTGTTGAGAGAGAATGGAAGTGAGAGTGGATGATGGGAGATGGAAGATGCCTTTTCAGCCTTGCAGAACCACCTTTTATACTACAACTTTGCAAGAGTCGGCCATGAGATCGTGGCACAACTGTCACAACCGTCTGGCAAAAACCACGGTCAGATTCCACGCCCGTGGAAGTGCCAGTGACCGTGGTTTAGGTACCTCAGCTTGTTTTGGATCATTGAGTCACGATTTGGTGCATGACTTGCACCAACAAGGTCCCAAGTGTCCTCCTTAGCACCTAGCTTGCATCCCAATGAGTCCAAAGGTGTGTCATCTCGAGGAACGATCCTCGAATGTATCGATTGAGCTTCTAAATCTCCCAAAATACCTACAAAGCAACGCAAAAATCCGTGTAGACGTCTATCTCGAGAAATTACATGTATTGAGTGCAAACGTCATGAACTAGTGCTAAACCATGCATGAATGAGTGGAAAAACAATCTAAATGAGTGTCTAAACCTAAGTCATAAATCATGTTATCAAAAATACCCCATGCTTAAGGTTTGCTCGTCCCCGAGCAAGTCCCAACTATAGACTAAGAGATGACATGATTTATGCATGCAGAAAAACAACAAAATCTTTTTGGAGTTGTGCTTCTAATATTGGATCACCTTCATAGTCATGTTTCATGGCAATGGACAAGCAATCATGCATCGAAACGATGAAGGCACGGAAAGACAATCATACTTAACTCGAAAGCATGCATGAAATGTAAAAATGAAGAAGTCAAGATGATCAAGAGCATATCCAATCTAGATTACTAAGTCTTACACATATGCAAATAGGTCATAAGGACTTGGGAAATAAAAGGCCAAGAAGCGTTGTGATTAGGTGGGAATTTTTCTAGGTTATGTGATGCTAATCCGGGAATGGAACTAACTTCACAACTTCACATTTTTATCAACTTCCCACGAGTGTATATTTTCTCCATATTTTCTTTCTTTTCTTTTTCTTTCACTTATTTTTGAGACAACGGCATTGGTGTACAAAAGCCAAAACCTTGGTGATTAGCCGTCCTCGGGATTTTTTATTTTTCGAGGTGCATCCACACCGGGCACACATACCAAAGCTCGTTAGGACTATCGGTTTATTTGACTTTGGCAAGGCACAAACACCCAATTATGTGAATGATGCCGAGTTACTCGTCATTTAAACCAACGTCCCCAAACCTATATTTTTGTCTACACGTTCACAACAAATTCAGCACTTCATTCATGACATTCATCCATAAACAACTTCACCCCACACTTGCTTTTCACACACTCAACACACTAATATGCTCCTAATCCCGGATGGGTCAAAAGAGGTCAAATTTATATCAATTGAGGTGCTCAAACAACATGATCAAGATGAGAAGTAGAGAAACAATGAATTGCCTCATTCATTCCTAAATGATGTGCAAGAACTAGCATGTAATTTCGACTTTCAATACTCAATCCAATCAAGACAAATATCATGATCACAATCCATTCATGGGGTTCAAGATAAGTACTTCAAGTCTACATATGCATTCATTTTTTCAACACACAAGGCCATCCATAGCCAATTCACAAGACAATTTCATCATAAGGGTCATTCCCAAGCTTAGAAGCACCAAATTTTTTTTAAAATTTTCTGATTTTTTGGAATTTTCGAAATGTGTATGTACAATGCAAGACATGATGAAGCATGTGACTAAAAGAAACTACCCTAGATGCTAATCATGCAAAAGATCATGCAAACCCCACCCCATACTTAGAAACACATTGTCCCCAATGTGGTATTCAAGTAAAGAAGAGTGAAAGAGGGTTCTCACAATGTAAAAAAAATGGTTTGCTTCGGTCTTTGGGATTACTCAAGTGGATTGATGGTGGATGATCCTATCAACGATGGTAGAGAGCTCTAGATGTTCATCAAGGCGTCGGGACCCGCGCTAGGCACCGCTAGCCATCCAAGTTCCGCGTCCGCTCCACCCATAATTGATGAGGGACTCATCATCATCATCCACATGCCATGCAAGGGTTCCATGCTACCAAGACTCTAACACACACACAAAGCACACCAAACACACAAAAATAGAAAAAAAAAACAAAAACAAAAACGAAAAGGGAAAAACGTTACCAATGGGTTGCCTCCCATCAAGCGCTTCTTTAAGGTCATTAGCTTGACCAAACTCGGGGGTGTCTCACTCAAGGTGAAGTGGGGCAATCATGTCCACCGGAGCTCCCGGGATATACTTCTTCAACCGGTGCCCATTCACCTTAAAGTCTCCACAATGGTCCCCTCCTATCTCAACTGCTCCATGGGGAAAGATCTTCTTCACCACATAAGGACCCGTCCATCTTGACTTGAGCTTTCCGGGGAAGAGCCGCAGCCTTGAGTTGAAGAGAAGGACAAGGTCGCCTTCACTCAACTCCTTCGGGACGAGGCGCTGGTCATGCCACCGTTGGTCCTCTCCTTGTAGATCCGGGCATTTTCATAAGCATCCAACCGGATCTCCTCAAGAGCGTTCATCTCTAGCAACCTCTTCTCTCCGGCCTCCTTGAGGTCAAAATTTAGCCACTTAATGGCCCAATATGCTCTATGCTCCATCTCTACCGGAAGGTGGCAAGACTTGCCATAGACTAGCTTGTAAGGAGTGGTGCCAATTGGTGTCTTGAAAGCAGTTCTATATGCCCACAAGGCATCATCGAGCTTCATAGCCCAATCCTTTCTCGTCCTAGAGACCGTCTTCTCAAGAATTCCCTCTATCTACCGGTTGGAGATCTCCACTTGGCAACTAGTTTGGGGATGGTAAGGTGTTGCCACCTTATGAGTCACCCCATACTTAGCCAAAAGTGCCCCAAAGTTCCTATTGGTGAAGTGCTTCCCTCCATCACTTATGATCACCCTTGGTGTTCCAAACCTAGGAAAGATCACCCGGTTGAAGAACCGCACCACAACCTTGGCATCATTTGTGGGAGAAGCGATTGCCTCCACCCATCTCGAAACATAGTCAACCGCCAATAGGATGTAGAGGTTTCCACATGAAGAAGGGAATGGTCCCATGAAGTCAACACCCCACACATCAAATATCTCTACCTCTTGTATGTTGTTCAAGGGCATCTCATTCCTCCTTGAGATGTTGCCCGTCCTTTGGCAAGCATCACAAGCTACCACAAAGCTTTGCACATCCTTGAACAAACTTGGCCAAAAGAAGCCCGATTGCAACACCTTCGCACATGTCTTGTGTGAGCTAGCATGACCTCCACATGGCAAGGAATGACAATGGCGGATCACACTCTCCACCTCATCCTCCGGTATGCATCTCCTAAAGACTCCATCCGGCCCTCTCTTGAACAAAAGTGGTTCACTCCAATAGTAGTGCCTTACATCTTTGAAGAACTTCTTCCTTTGGGCATACGACAAACCGGGAGGCACTTCCTCACACACAAGATAGTTCACAATGTCGGCATACCATGGATCACTTCCTCTAGACACTTGGAACAAGCACTCTTCCATCATTTGCAATTGCTCATCCCGGAACGAGTCATCAATCGGGATGTCATCTCTTTCAAGCTCTAACGGTGGGAGTCTACTAAGATGATCCGCCACAGAGTTTTCGGACCCCTTCTTGTCCCGGATTTCCAAATCAAACTCTTGAAGAAGAAGGATCCACCGAATCAACCTAGGCTTGTCATCCTTCTTCGTAAGGAGATAACCGATCACAGCATGATCCGTATACACAATGACCTTCGCTCCAACAAGATATGAGCGGAACTTCTCAAATGCATACACAACCGCCAACAACTCCTTCTCGGTGGTAGCATAATTGAGTTGGGCATCATCTAGAGTCTTGCTAGCATAATAAATGGCATGTGTGAGCCCATCTTTCCTTTGCCCCAAAACAGCCCCAACGGCTACATCACTTGCATCACACATGATCTCAAATGGTAGACTCCAATCCGGAGGTTGCATGATAGGTGCGGAGATCAAAGCATTCTTCAACCAACAAAAAGCTTCAAGGCAATCCTTGGAGAAAACAAACTCAACATCTTTCATTAGTAGGTTAGTAAGAGGCTTAGAAATCTTAGAGAAATCTTTGATAAATCTCCGGTAAAAACCGGTATGCCCTAGAAAACTCCTTACCCCCTTCACCGAGGTAGGTGGTGGCAACTTCTCTATCGTTTCAATCTTGGCCCTATCAACCTCAATGACACGGTTGGACACCAAGTGTCCCCACACAATACCTTCACTTACCATGAAGTGGCATTTTTCCCAATTCAAGACTAGATTAGTCTCCTCACATCTCTTAAGCACTAAAGACAAGTTAGCTAAGCAATCATCAAAGAAAGATCCATAAATAGAAAAATCATTCATAAACACTTCCATAATATTCTCAATGTACTCAGAAAAGATGGCCATCATACACCTTTGGAAGGTGGCGGGTGCATTACACAACCCAAATGGCATTCTCCTATATGCAAAAGTACCCCATGGACATGTAAATGTGGTTTTCTCTTGGTCATCGGGGTGGATAGGAATTCGGAAGAATCCACTATAGCCATCTAAGTAGCAAAAGTGAGAATGCTGAGCTAACCTCTCTAGCATCTGGTCAATGAAAGGAAGGGGGAAGTGATCTTTCCTAGAGGCCATGTTTAATTTCCTATAGTCAATACACATCCTCCATCCCGTAACCATTCTAGTTGGAATTAGTTCATTGTTCTCATTAGTCACTACGGTTATCCCATCCTTCTTAGGAACCACATGCACGGGACTAACCCACTTACTATCCGAAATAGGGTAGATGATTCCCGCATCTAGCAACTTAATGATCTCTTTCTTGACTACCTCTTTCATTATAGGATTCAATCTTCTTTGATGTTCAATAGAGGGTTTATGGTCATCTTCCATCAATATCTTTTGCATGCACAAAGAGGGGTTAATGCCAACAAGGTCATCAATAGTATAGCCAATGGCTTTCCTATGCAATCTTAGCTCATGTAACAACCTAGCAAGTTCATCATCATTCAAGCATGCATTTACAATCACCGGATATGTAGAATTATCACCATGAAAAGCATACTTCAAATGAGAGGGGAGGGTTTTGAGTTCAAGTTTAGGAGGACCTTTATCGAGTGGAGACGATCCAAATAACGTTGGTTGAGATGAATCCAAAGCAAATGAAGGCTCTCCAAGGCTTTTTGAAGCTTGATCAACAACAAGGGCTGCTTCTGGGGAAACCACGGGTAACTCCACGGATCCTGGCACATCCACGGTCGTGGACCTTGCAAAGCTTGCTCTTCGGAGCATTCCAGAGAGTTCCACAGCCGTGGAAGTCTCTTCACGACCATGGTTCCTACAGGAATTCAGCATACTCTCGTGGACTTCAAATTCAGCTCTTGTCTCCTTTTCTAATGCTTCCAAGGCCTTGATTTCTTCATTGCAAGCCTCCTTTTCTAATGCTTCCAACACCTTCCTCCATCAAACTTAAGCTAAGAACCTTCTCCAAGGGATCCTTGATCAAGATCGAGCTAACAACTTCTCTAGACTCCTCTTTCTCGACAATGTTGAATACATCTTCATTAAGGGTTGGCCCATTCATCATTGTGGACAACTTGAACTTGATATTCTCCTCTCCAATGTTGAAGGAGAGAATTCCATTTTTACAATCCACCAAGCATCCGGAAGTAGCTAGGAAAGGTCTCCCTAAGATGATGGGAACCGGATAGTCCGCCGGGATGTCCAAGACAAGAAAATCAATCGGCACATAGAACTTCCCTAGTTGAACTGGTATGTCCTCCAAGATTCCAACCGGATGAGTAATAGAACGGTCCGCCATATAAAGGGTCATCTTGACCGGTTTTGGCTCTCCTAGCCCAACCTTGTTGCAAAGTGCAAGCGGTATGATGCTTACACTTGCCCCAAGATCACAAAGGGCTTCATACTTCACTTCTCCCACTCCGATTGGCACACAAAAAGATCCCGGATCTCTTAGCTTAGGAGGCATCTCCTCCTTCATTGTTTGGATCAATTCCGAGGACCTCTTGGTCATTCTTACTTCTCCGTACTCTTCCAACTTCCTCTTGTTGGAGAGTATTTCTTTCAAGAACTTGCCATATGCCGGCATACCTAAGATAGCATCCATGAACGGAATGTTAATATGCAATTTAGACATAAGTTCAAGGAATTTACCGAAGTGTTTGTCCAAGCGAGCCCTTGCTCGTGATTGTGGGAACGGTAGTGGTGGCTTGTATGGAGGTGGTGCCACATATGTTGGCTCAACATCCTTGCTCTTGCCTCCATCTTCTTGCAATATCTCTTCCTCTATCACCACTTGCTTCCCCTTGTCATTCTCCTTGGGCAAGGGATCCTTCATGCTCAACCCACTTCTTGTTGTGATGGCCAACACTTGGCCTCTCGGGTTGTCCTCGGTTCTTCCGGGAAGCTTTCCCGGATCTCTATGAGCTTCACCCGCCTTTTGGAACACTTGTGCTTCCAACACCTTTTGAGCCTTAGAAATAGAAGTCACGGTGCTCTCAAGACCACTCAACCTTCCAAGCAATTGCTCAAACATCATTTCGGTTCTATCCTTTGGAGGTTGAGTAAATCCGGGTGGAGGTTCTTGTGAAGCCTTTGGTGGTGGAGCTACACTTGTGGAAGAGGGAGGGTTCAAGGCTCCATCCGGGTTAGAGTAGGAAAACCCGGGATGGTTATAGTTAGCCTTGTAATTGTTGAATTGCCGGTTGTTGTTGAAGTTCCTTGGGCCTTGATAGTTGTTGTAGTTGTCCCTTCCCATGTAGTTCACATCTTCTTCCTTGGAAGACAAGTTTGCTTGCACTTGAGGGGTTGCTTGATTCTTCAAAGTTGTAGCACACAACTCCCTCAAAGACTTTAGCTCGTTGTTGATGGCGTCAAGCTTGAAATTGCTCATGGTGACTTCACTGACCTCATATGCTCCCGCCTTTCTCCCATCACTCTTCCTATGGGAGTACTTCTCAATCACTAAAGCTTGTTTCTCTACAAACTCCCAAGCTTCATCCACATGCTTTTCCATGAAAGTCCCACCGGAAAGAGATTGGAGCTTGAATTGGCTATCCTCATCAAGCCCCTTGAAATAGATCTCCAATAACTCTATCTTCGGTATTCCATGGTGTGGACAATCTAGGAGAAGGTCTTTGAACCTCTCCCAAGACTTGAACAAGCTTTCTCTATCCTTCATCACGAAGGCATTGATCTTCCCTCTTAACTCGGTAGTCTTGGAAGGTGGGAAGAACTTAGTCAAAAACTCGGTTGTCATCTCCTCCCAAGTACTCACTCGCCCTTGTGGAATAGATTGGTACCAAGCCAAGGCTTTATCCTTAAGTGAGGAGGAGAAAGCCCTAAGCTTATGGTTGTTGCTCTCCAATCTAGGCGGTCTAAGAGTCTCCATCAAGATCTCATAGTTCATCAAGTGTTGATGAGGAGACTCTCCTTCCATCCCTCCAAATTGATTATGCCGGATCATTTGTAGAACTTGAGGGCGGAGCTCGTAATCATGGGCTGCGGGATCTCTTAAGTTCACACCCGGACGGTGTGCTCTTTGTGCCGGATCCATACGTTGCCCTAACGTTTGTGGCTCTTCAATAGCAATGGGCACAACCCGAATATTAACCGCCGCCGGCTGCGGTTGTGGTGGAGGTGGAGGAGGTTGTTGACGATTAAGCTCTCTTTGCACAAGAGCTTGCCTAATCTCTTCAATCTCCCTCCTAGTTGCCTCTTGCCTCTCATTGGCAAGTCTCCTTTCATTCTCCAAAGCTTCATCCCTTATCCTAATTTGCTCTAAATCCTCATCCAACTCAGCTTGGAGATCTCTTCCGGCCATCTCTTTTCCCTTTCTAATACTCTTGGATCTAGATCTAAGGGTTTTCTCCGGTTCGGGATCGAATGGAGCTAAATCCTTGCCACGAGATCTTCGCATACACCTAAAGAGTGAGAGAGATGTCCTGAAAAGAAAAGACACAAACCAAACGAGATCAAAAGCAACAAGAAAGACCTACACTATAAACAATCACAAATAATGACTCAATCTAGACCTAGTCCCCGGTAACGGCCCCAAAAACTTGTTCACGTCTAGGAATAGATGCGCAATAAGCCTTAAATTTATAACTCGTTATATTTCTCCTAACTCCTAGCGAACCCGTAGTGTACGGGACGTTTTGTAGTAGGGATAGTATTCCGAGGTCGAACACAAAGACCGAGGTGAGATTAAATCGATTAGTGACTAATGATAGTGAAGATCTAGGCTAAGAAAAGAGAAAGGAATAAAGAAATGAAAATCTCCATGTTTTTGGTTTGGTTTTTAGGTGATCAATCAAAGATCACAAATCATGCAAAATAAACAATCAACTAAGCTAACACCACAAGTGAACAAACAAATACGAAATATGTAATCAAAGGGAGAAAGGCGGATTCTAGGGGTCGGAAATTCCGGTTATGGCATAGGACTCAAGCTATCTAATCATTCCTTGGATCAACTATAGTATGTTGGGAGTGAGTGTTTCTAGATTGGGATCAATTACCGGGTAGGTCTCTTGGTCTACTAGTCCGTTCCTAAGGTCTCATCACCGGGTAAGTCTCAAAGAGCCTAAGGATAGGAATTCTACACAAACCGGATGGTATTCTAGGGATCTAACCTCTCTTTACCGGGTAAGTCTCGGAAAGGCAAGTCCTAAACACCTATCCTAGCACACTCAGTTCCAATAGCGGCTTGTGAGGCTCACTACTACCTAGAGTTTGTCATCTTTGATATCTAAGAGCAAGAATCACCGGGTAGGTCTCTTCTAAACACTTAGTTGCTAATACTAGGTCACCCTAGGATAGATCTAGCTCAACAAACACTAAGATTTCAACGTTCTAACATTCTAGAACTTAGACTCATCAAATCAAACGGATCAGACAGAACCACGGGCTGGTCATCTACTTCCACGGTCGTGGACTGGCATGAACAAACCGTGGACTCCAACAGTGGCTCTGTTCAAGTAAACGAATCATCCAAAGGCAATTCTAAGTCCATCCTATCATAGTCCCAGCCATAACCCTCCTTTCCTTACCCTAGAATCGCATCTATTTAGCCTACAACATACATCATCACAATCAAAATCATCAAGCATAAAATCATGGCTTCCATTTGCAAGATAATGAAGAGAAAGAAATGAACAAGTGAAACAAGTAAAACCAAGCTGAATATGAGATTAGAAAGACTCACAACCCTTCAAAAGAAGGTTCAATTGATTCTTACAACCCTAGAAAACGATTCCGATAATCTTCACTACAAAATCTATCAAAGACTAGCAATGGTGTGTTCTTCTCCTCCTCTCCAATGGAACTTTTCTCCTCCTCCAATGGTAGCTCTCTTCCAAGCTTCCAATTGAGAGAATCTTTCTTGTTGAGAGAGAATGGTAGTGAGAGTGGATGATAGGAGATGGAAGATGCCTTTTCAGCCTCGCAGGACCACCTTTTATACTACAACTTTGCAAGAGTCGGCCATGAAATCGTGGGACATCTGTCACAACCTTCTGGCAAAAACCACGGTCAGATTCCACGCCCGTGGAAGTGCCAATGACCTTGGTTTAGGTGCCTCAGCTTGTTTTGGATCATTGAGTCACGATTTGGTGCATGGCTTGCACCAACAAGGTCCCAAGTGTCCTCCTTAGCCCCTAGCTTGCATCCCAATGAGTCCAAAGGTGTGTCATCTCGAGGAACGATCCTCGAATGTATCGATTAAGCTTCTAAATCTCCCAAAATACCTACAAAGCAACGCAAAAGTCC
Source organism: Fagopyrum homotropicum (assembly GCA_033239125.1). Classification (NCBI taxonomy): domain Eukaryota; kingdom Viridiplantae; phylum Streptophyta; class Magnoliopsida; order Caryophyllales; family Polygonaceae; genus Fagopyrum; species Fagopyrum homotropicum. The sequence goes on along the minus strand of BSWB01000004.1, from coordinate 119,716,779 downwards.
GTGTAGACGTCTATCTCGAGAAATTACATGTATTGAGTGCAAACGTCGTGAACTAGTGCTAAACCATGCATGAATGAGTGGAAAAACTATCTAAATGAGTGTCTAAACCTAAGTCATAAATCGTGTTTTCACAATCTTTTTAACATTGATTCACAAGAGTGGGTGATCTTCAACATCGAAAATTGTAGAAACAAAAATCTGTACACAAAGAGTTCATGATATCCCGAGTTCTATAATCACTGTCAACTATCCAGCATCAACACAAACTACTCTCACCCCTCCTATGTTCAACCTATGGGGACAAACATTCATCTATACATTTATAGACTCCATCTAAGAGTTGTACAAAAATTACATCCGGGAATTATTCACTTACTGGACTGCAGCAGCTCAACGGAAACGTGCTCCTGGACTCGAGAGTAAGACTTCACTGTTGTAGCTTGGAACGGCTCTACTTGGCCTGGTTGTGAACATCCGGTGCAGTCGGGTTAAGTATCCATTCAGCATAGAGAAGAAGGAGTATGTGAGTTCCGGTGATTAGTATAAACGCAGATGGAGGGAACGACAGAATAGAAGATAAAGAGGGGGTCGAAGGATTTAAACTCACCACAGCCGCTGCGTGAAGGAATGTGTGCAGAATGTGGGAAACAGCAGGGGCTGCTTGCTGCGTGAATCTGGACGCAAGGGAGAGCCGATTGGCTGCTGTAGTTCTCCCTCTCTTCTGGGCGTGAATCTGGAGCAAGGAGGGACAATTGGCTGTTGTAGTTCTCTCTCTCTTCTGGGCGTGAATCTGGAGCAAGGAGGTGTTGCAGTTTTTCTCTCTTCTGGCGTGATTATAGGGCTGTTACAGCTCCTTAATTATCTCATTTATACAGCTGTTACAAGCAGATGGGAGAAGGAGCAGCTGGACGTTCTGGCGTGGCTTTCCTTGGGCTGCTCCTGGCTGGACTGCAAAGGATGTTGGGGTTGTTGTGGGCTACGCAAGATGCTGGGCTGCTGTGGGCTACGAAGGATGCTGGGCTGCGGTGGGTTGCAAAGGCCAGCTGAGGTTATTGTGGGCTGAGAAGGATGTTGTCTTGGCTTTGTCACAGCCTTGTCAAAACTCGTCTAAAGTCATCGGTAAGAATTATAATAACTAGGGTTTGATATAAATCTATCATTTTTTGTGAATAAAATTCTACATAAAATAATAGATAATTATAAGGATTAAAGCTTGATATAATTTTATCATTTTATGTAAATTAAACTCTACATAAAATAATGAAATTTGTGAAGGAAGAGATACTAGATAGAAGGGAAACCGCCAACGGCGGAATTAGACGGAATAAAAATTCCGGATATTACACTAGGATTAATAGATTCTGGGTTCGGGTCTTTAATCTAGTAGTAAACTTTAAGTAATAACGGGTTGTAATTGCTTAAAGGAAAGGAACACAAATATAAAGATAAGTTTAACGGTTTTAATCTTTTCTTTATATCCCTTAGTCTTTGTTTGAAAGCTAACTTGTTAATTGTTCTTGTAGGTTTACGGAACACTAACTTGTTAAGTTGTGTTGATGCCGGTTGGCTCAACAGATATATATGATCGAGATAGGAGATTTCTTGAAAACTTGTAAAAAGGAACTCGCCAAAGTAGCAATCGCATGCTAAGAATCAACCTAGTGTAGATTCACCCATTATTGTCTTACTCGTTGTCTTACTTTCTTTCATAAGTTTTGTGTGCATAAATTCACTCAACCCCCCCCCCCTTTTGTCACTTCTAATCAATAATTGCATTTAATAGAAATAACAAAACTCTCTTGGGTTCGACCCTTACTTAACCACTATACTCGTTTTAGTGCTAAATTGGGATTATAATTTTGATAAGATAAAAAACGACCATAGATAAACAAGTCTTGTCAAATTTTGGCGCCGTTGCCGGGGAGTTTAGTTGTTTTTATTTTATTGTTATTATTTATTATTGGTTTGAACCATTTTTATGGTTCAAACCCGTGCTACTAACTCCGGATTTGCTTCCTTTGATCCAGAAATTGAGAGGACGCACATCCGGCAACGTAGACAATAACAACTTCAACAAGAAATGGCTGGTCGCACTCTTCGTCAACTCACTCAGCCCACTTTGGCTCAAAACCCTCTTGCGGTTACTATACCAGCATTAGGGGAAGGAATCTACTTTGAGCTCAAGCCGGGTCTCATTCACTTGCTCCCATCTTTCCATGGGATAAGTGGTGAAGACCCCATCAAACAACTTGGGAAGTTGCATACCGTGTGTATGAGCATGAAGCCGGCCAACATTACCGAAGAGCAAATCAAGATAAGGGCATTCGGCTTCACACTCAAAGATTCAGCGGATGATTGGTATTACCACCTTCCATCTGGGAGTATCGACACTTGGGAGAACCTCCACAAGGCTTTTTTGGAGAAATACTTCACAACCAAGAAGGCGAATAGCTTGAAGAAAGCTATAAGCAACATCAAGCAAGAGGCGGACGAAACTCTCTATGAGTACTTTGAAAGATTCGCACGCCTCCGATCCAGTTGTCCTTTCCACGGATATTCGACTCAAGATCTAGTCTTGTACTTGTACAATGGCTTGCTAGACAATGAAAGGAGGATCGTCGATGCGGCTTGTGGAGGTAACATTCTTAACTCTACCCCTGACCTTACTTTTGAAAAGATACAAGAACTAGCTGAAGGGACCCGGAACTTTGGAAGGACTCCTTCCAAGAGAGGTGTTCATGCTGTGAATTCCGGGAAGAGTGAGATCTCCATTGAGCTTGCGGAACTGAAGGAAATGGTGATGAGATTAACACTTATGGGAACCTCACAGTAGTTGAAGGCATGTGGAGTGTGTGTTGACCCATACCATCCAACGGACATGTGTCCCCAAGTCCAGGATGACGATGCTGAGGTGAATGCAATGGGTTATGGACAGCCACAACAGCAAAGGCCGAGGAACGATCCTTATGCACAAAACTTCATGCCAAGTTGGCGTAACCAACATAATTATCGTTGGAGGGATCAACAAAACCAACAACAATAGCCCCGACAAGGTAAGTATCAAACAACTAAAGATATGTTGCAGGTTTTAACTAAACATTTTGGTACTCATGTCCAAACAACAAAATCCAGCATCAAGAACCTTGAAAAACAGGTTGGGCAAATGACGGAAGCCATTACAAGGACTGAAGCCAGATTTTCCGGAGGATTGCCTTCCCAAATGATTGTAAGCCCCAAGGAGAATGTTAGTGCCCTAACATTAAGGAGGTGGAAGCAAATCCAACAAACACCAGCAAAAGAATCACAAAGCAAACCCTCTGACGAGTTTACCGCACCCATAGCCGCCCCAGCAGCTGCAACTGCGCCCAGCACCGAGCACACACCACCCCTGCGGTGACAACCCCTGAGCCGCCCCTACGCCTGCATACTGACGCCCCTGCAGAAAACACGACAGAAGGTTCTGCTGAGAAGGATTTTTACATCCGGCCTAAGTTCCCGCCACTGTACTCTGAGAAACTACCACCTCCTTTTCCTGAGGCTCTAAAGGAGAGAAGAATCATTAAGGACAAAGATCTCTTTGAGACTTTCTCCAAATGCAAGGTAAACATTCCCATACTTAAGTTAGTAAAGAGTATTCCTAAATAAGCTCGTTTCTTGAAGGAACTATGCACTATCAAGAGGAATCAGAAGCTAAAGGGGAAACAAAAAGTGCAAGTAAGTGAGCATGTGTCGGCCGTTTTCCAACGGAGAATGCCCAAGAAGTGCAGCGATCCGGGCATGGCAAGCATTCCTTGTGTTATAGGGGAAACCCGTTTTGACAAAGCAATGCTTGATCTTGGTGCTTCCATAAATGTTTTACCATATTCTATTTACAAATCACTGGGTCTTGGGCCATTAATGGAAACTAGGATTGTAGTACAACTTACTGATAGATCTAATGTGTATCCGAAAGGGAAATTGAAGATGTATTAGTAATGGTAGACAACCTAATATTTCCTGGTGATTTCTTTGTAATGGATATGGAAAATGATTCGCATGTTGCACCGATATTGTTAGTGATAGCATGAATTATAGTCTATATTTTGGAGCCTATTTAGACATTTTACCTTCAATAATCTGCATGTTTGAATGTATATTATGTGATTATATTGTCGTTTCATCTACCTTTACGGGATCGAGGTGTACACCAAGTTTCGTTGTAATCGTAGGCAAAATGGCACATTTTTCATCAAAATGGAGCTAAAGGAGCTAAGGAGTCATTGGAGCTACATTCAGGAGCTTAAACAAGAAACCAGGAAGCATGGAAAAGGATTAAAGATTTACTTTGGACCAGATTTGAGAGATCTCACATTCAATTTAGAGTCACCTTGGTCAGCTACAGTATCACCTCGACCGAGGTGATCTTGAGGAGCGTCTCGACCGAGGCGAATACCCTGACGCGGCGAGATCGTTTATTCTTGGCTGAGATCTTTTATTTTTGGAAGGAGAAATCTTATATTTTTGAGCTAGATTTCTGGAAGGAAGATATTATTTTAGGGAGATCTATTTTAGAGATTAAGATATATTTATTAGGAAAATATCTTTTCAAGATATTCTATCTTTGGAAGTTAGGTTTCCTATATAAAGGGTTGGATTTTCCACAAGTTGAACCATGCTTATAGATGCTTATACATGCTTAGAGGGCTGATAGCATCCAACAATTAAGGAATTTTCTCCAGGGTTTTGAAGGAAGGAAGATTAAAGGAAGGATTGATAGCTTGTTATAGCTTTTGTGAAGGGTTTTGTAAGACTTTTTTAGATTCCCTTCTTGTTGATTGTCTTGTTGGATTTGTGATCTAAAGAAAGCTTATTTGTTTGATATTTAATTCAGTTATTGAAGCCTTGTTCTTAAGGTTTTTGTTTTCAAATATTCATTCCCTTCCCATATATTTGATTATTGCTTTCATGATGATGAGTGGCTAATTTCTTTGTACGATTCTAGGGTGATTGGCTGAAGGTTGAGGGAAAAACAATGATAGAATAATCTTAAATTCCAGTAGGACCCTGAAAGCTCGAGTCTTTATCCTTAACCTTAGAACATCTCGTTCAGTCGATGAACATCTCGGCCGGGGTGGAATTTGACTGACCGAGGTGACTTATCTGATCCATAACTGGGAGTTAAGTGTTAGAGTTTGCCAAATCCTATTCTTATTACACCTTTCCTGGTTCAATGCAAGCCTAGGATGAGACTTACCCGGTAATTCCTTAGTTTGTTTACCCATGATCATAAGTGTAGGTAATAAAGGTTTATCCTTTATTGGGGTTTTAGTGTGCCTTCATCCCATCTTTGTGAGTTAGCCTGAGACTTATCCGGTAAAGGTTGATTCTATTCCCTTAGTTGGTTTGTTGGTTTGAGACTATAGTTCCTTTCCTTAGTACCTTGAGACTTACCCGGTAATAGAAACTTTTGTTTGGAGTTAGTGAGTAGTGAGACTTACCTGGTGATCTATTCACACTTTAGTAACACCTTCCCTTTGCAAAACCTCATCTTTGTCCGCTTATCTTGAGATCTTGAGTTAGAACCACAACTAGATGCTTTAATCCCTAGAATTGCATACTCCTTTCATTGACTTTTTATCATCTTTGATTGTTTTAATTGCTTTTGTGGTTATTTGCAATATTGACTACCTATATTGGTTTTGTTTCACCTAAGTCCTTGAGATCGACACCCCGGAATTCTTGCTTTTACTACGATTGACCCGTACACTGCGGGTTCGCATCCTTGTTTTAAGCATACATATTGGGTTATAAATTTAAAGCTTGCACACACCATTTGGAGCAAACAAGTTTTTGGCGCCGTTGTCGAGGACTTGGTCTAGACCGAGCCAGTTGCGGTAGTCTTTCGGGGCACTTGCCCCTGTTTCTACTAACCACTCTACTTGAGTGACTTCCGCAGGTTCTTTATTGTAGGTTTATGCGAAGAACCCGTGCTGGGAAGGAAATCGTTCCTTACGATCGTGAACCAGAAAAGACATACAAAAGATGCTTGAAAGAAGCTAAGATGGCCAATCAAGAGAATCGCGATATTGAGGCCGAATTGAAGGAGGCATTGGAACAACTACGCCTCAGTAAAGAAGAACTACGACTCGAAAAGAAAGATACTCGCGCAAGGACGGAAGCGATCGAGGCACATATGGCGACTTTACGGGACCAATATCTACCGCGACCAGCTCAAGATCCACGACCGAGGCAAGACCCAGCTCTAGTTGCCCCGGCCGAGATGCTTCCACCTCGGATGCCAGTCCGAGATGTTCTTTTTGCAGGTATTCCACAGACCCTAGGGCAGAGAATGGACCCCAACCAGCAACTGACGCGTCCAGGAGTCAACCTAGGCGATCCAGCGGACCATGACTATGAACTTCGACCGCAAGTTCTCCCCATGATTCGTCAATGCCAGTTCGGAGGGCTAGAGAGGGAGTCTCCGTATCAACATCTGCAAAACTATGAGATCTTGATGGAGACCTTGAGACCTTCAAAGCTGGAAAACAACAATTACAAGCTAAGGCCTTTCTACTTCTCTTTGAAAGATAGGGCGCTTACTTGGTATCAATCTCTCCCTCTAGGAAAAATCAACACTTGGGAGGAGATGACGACAGACGTCTTAACTAAATTCTTTCCCCCCTCTAAAACCACTAAAATGAGAGCGAAGATCAATGCATTCATCATGAAGGACAAGGAGAGTTTGTCCAAGTCATGGGAGAGATTTAAAGACATCCTTTTGGATTGCCCACATCATGGGATTCCAAAGATAGAGTTGTTGGAGATATACTTCAATGGACTGGATGGAAATACCCAGTTCAACCTTCAACTACTATCCACCGGCACATTCATGGATATGCCGATTGACGAAGCTTGGGAGTTCATAGAGAAACAATCTTTGCACATGGAGAAATACTCCCACCAAGGAGCTGAAGGTGGTGTTAAAAGAGTCAACTTCCAAGAAGCTCCATCAAACAATGATCAACTCACCTCTTTGAAGAATGATGTGAAGCAATTGAAAGACCTTTTGGTTTCTCAAACCCAAAAGGAAGAGGGAGGATATCAAGGGTCAAGGAACAACAACAACGGTTCTTGAAACTACAATAACAATAGAGGATCCAACAGCAACAATTGGAGATCCAACAATCAAAAATCGGGTAACTCTTACTCTAACTCAAATTCAAACAATTCTTCTAATCCTTTCCTCTCTTCTTCTTCTTCTACTCCATTGAAGAGTCAGGAACAAGGATCAAGTTCGTCCCAACCAGAAAAGAAAGATGCAGTGTTGGAGGCCATCTTGATCAAATTAAACTCGATGGAGACGTCCATGACTTCATTTTTGAAGGCACAACAAGCCTTAGAACAACAATTCTTTAACAAGGAGAATGAAGCGCCAAGAGATCCAATGAAGCTTCCAGCAAGGACAGAAAGCAACCCTACAGGACAGATCATGGCAATAACGACGAGAAGTGGACTGAGAACGGCAGATCTAGTGCCTCGGTCGATGCCAATATAGACAAAGAACACCTCGGTCCAGGTACAGTCGAAGAACACTTCGGCCGAGGTGCCAACCGAGGTCGAGTCTCAAAGAGCGTCGGACAAAACTGAAGTTTATGTTCCACCTCCTGCATATAAACCAACACTTCCATTCCCCAAGTCAAGGGCTAGAGTACATCTAGACAAGCATTTTGGTAAGTTCCTTGACTTGATGAATAAACTACACATTAACATCCCTTTCCTTGATGCTATTCTAGGGAGGCCCGCATATGGGAAGTTCTTAAAAGAGATTCTATCAAGGAAGAGGAAGCTGGAAGATTTTGGTGAAGTAAGGATGACATCTAAATCCTCGGAACTTATTCAAATCATGAAGGAGAAGATGCCACCTAAGTTAAGGGATCCCGGCTCATTTTGCACTCCCATTCAAGTTGGGGATATCACTTGTGAAGCCTTGTGTGATTTAGATGCCAACGTGAGCATCATCCCGCTGGAGCTATGTGTGAGGATCGGACTTGGTGAACCCAATCCGGTGAAGATACGATTTTACATGGCGGATCGCTCCATTACCCATCCCGTGGGCATTTTGGAAGACGTTCTGGTTAAGTTAGGTAACTTCTATTTACCTATAGACTTTGTTGTGCTTGACATTCTCGTAGATTATCCCGTGCCTATCATTCTCGGGAGACCATTTCTAGCAACTTCGGGTTGCAATCTGGATTGTAAGAACGCCAAGTTGAAGTTCAACATTGGCGGTGATCAAGTTGAGTTTGCATTGCTTGCTGTAATGAAAGGAGAGCCGCTAGAAGATGATATCTTCAACATCTATGATGAAGAAGAATCAATAGAATTAGTGAACTCTATCCTTACTAATGATCCACTTAAAAAAGTTATTAGCTTTAGCTTAATGGAGGAAGGTATAGATGCTTCTTGCGATGCAGATATACGGAGCTTAAAAGCACTGGAAGAAGATCCAAGAGCTAAATTTGAAAGATTAATCCAGGAGAAGAAAATCTCCAGTTTCGGTCCCAGTTGCAGTACCTCGACCGAGGCGCCTTCTGGACCAAACGAGGTGTTCTTCACTGAAGAACATCTCGGTCACCCTCTCTAGACCTTGACCGAGGTTGAAATCGAGATGATGTCAACTGAGAATAACAAACTTCTTACTCCTATTTCTAACATTCACCCTCAGTTGGTGGAAAACTTTCTTTACCAAACTTCTGATAATAAAGGGCCTTGGTATGCTGACATTGTTAATTATCTTGTTTGCTAGGAAATACCGCCCGGATTGATGTATGCTCAAAGGAAGAAATTCTTTAAAGATGTATGCCATTACTATTGCGATGAACCTCTACTATTTAAGAGAGGCCCGAATGGGATGCTTCGAAGATGCATTCCGGAAGATGAAGTTACTAGTGTCATACGGCATTGCCACTCACTTCCTTGTGGAGGGCATGCTAGCGCTCACAAAACGTGCGCCAAGGTATTACGTTCCGGTTTCTTTTGGCCTACATTGTTTAAGGATGTGCAAACGTTTGTTGTCGCTTGTGATGCATGCCAAAGAACAGGGAACTTATCTAGGAGGAATGAGATGCCACTCAATAACATACAGGAGGTTGAGATCTTTGATGTATGGGGAGTAGATTTCATGGGACCTTTCCCATCATCCGGAGGAAACCTCTACATTCTCCTAGCTGTCGACTACGTCTCTAGATGGGTTGAAGCCATTGCTTCTCCCACTAATGACACCATGGTGGTTGTGAAGTTCTTTAATTGGCCTATCTTTCCACGTTTTGGGACTCCACGCATCATAATCAGCGATGGAGGGACACATTTCATCAACCGGAAGTTTAAGGCACTTCTATCAAAGTATGGGGTAACCCACAAGGTAGCAACCCCTTATCACCCTCAAACTAGTGGACAGGTCGAGATCTAAAATAGAGAAATTAAAGCAATCTTTGAGAAGACCGTCTCTAGGACGAGGAATGATTGGTCCATGAAGTTGGACGACGCTCTTTGGGCCTACAGGACCGCATTCAAGACTCCCATTGGTACCAACCCTTATAATTTGGTATATGGGAAGTCTTGTAATTTGCCCGTTGAGCTAGAACACAAAGCATATTGGGCGATCAAATGGTTAAACTTCGATATCAAAGACGCCGGTGAAAAGTGGCTATTGGACATCAACGAGCTGGAGGAGCTGCATTTGAACGCTTATGAGAATGCCAAGATCTACAAGGAAAGGACAAAGAAATGGCACGACAAGCGTATCATTCCTAAGGAGTTTAAAGAAGGAGACTTAGTTCTACTCTTCAACTCCCGCCTTCGCCTCATTCTAGGTAAGTTGAAATCTAGATGGACCGGACCTTATGTTGTGAAACATGTTTTTCCTTATGGTGCAGTTGAGATTTGTGGAAAAACAAGTTGAGGATTCAAGGTCAATGGTCATAGACTTAAGAAATACAAACCGGAAGTTCAGGTCGAAGAGATTGCACCACTATACCTTGTTTAGAGACACCGAACGGTCCAGCTAGCGGCCTTAAATCAAGCGCTTCTTGGGAGGCAACCCAAGGTATTGCTTTCTTTCCCTTTCCTAGTCTAGCTGTAGATAGTTTGTTTTTGCTTTGCTTTGCTTTGTTTTTGGCATCCTAGACAGACAACAGGTACTCTCTAAGGAAGGAATACAACTCAAGAGCAACACTGGAAGGACTGAAGTTCGAGAACTTGAGAAGACGGAGTTTGACTGAGACACATCTCGGTTGATGTCACAACACCTCGACCGAGATGATTCTTGAGCAACCGAGGCGACTAGGGTTACTGAAGATCCACCTCGGTCCGTATCACCACGGTCCAGTCGAGACCATCTCGACCGAGGTGACAACAGTTTCAGAAAAGGGTATAAAAGGGGGTTCGAATTCTCTCTCTTCCCTCTCTCACCTTCTCGACCGCGGCGTCCCAATTCATCTCGCTCCCCGATTCTCGATCGTTTTCGACGATTCTTGCTTCCAAACTGCAAGGAAAGAGTTGAGGATCCGTTTTCAAGAGACAATCTACAACAAAAACGCTCCGAATCGACCGAATCTGGGGTAAATCGAAAAAAACCCTAACTCGTTCTTCTTCCACTGTTTCGATCAAATTGGGTTTTGGTTGCCCTTGCATTGTGTTGAAAAAGAGCTTAAGTACCCCATAGGAACAATTGGTAGTGATATTGGGGGAAAATAACTGGATTTCTGAGAGTTACGATCGAACAACCTTCTACCTCGGTTCAGTCGACCTGCGTCTCGACCGAGGTGTTCTTGAGATCTGACAACCGACTGAGGTGGTCTGACAGAGAGAGAGAGAAATGAGTTCAGATCGCCAACTTGTTCTAAGGGATAGGTCTTCCCCTTCTCCTTCTTCTTCTTCTCGCCGCTCCATACTGGTGATCCATGAGCGTCACCGGGTAGATTATGACCGCATTGCTGCGCGTCCAGTGATTGCACCGCGATTCCTTGATATCGCTGCTTTTGATTGCCTCTACGTAGATGATGATTTCACGCGGATGATTGCTATGGTAGGGTTGGAGCAGTTTACTGAGATTAGAGCTCCAGCTACCTTGAGCCGACTTTGGAGTTTGTGAGCTCCGTGACTTACCTGCCTACAGAGCAGGCCATCAAGTACCGGTTGCTGAACCGGAACTACTTAGTCCCGATGGCCCATTGGAGGGAGATCTTCGGCTTCCCGACCCCCACAGTTTTTGATTTTCCTTCTCGATCCGTGGCTCGAGAGTTCTGAGGCCAGATAGCTCACGTAGTTGAGCATGTTGATAGGTGGAGACCTAGAGACTCTAGGGAGCGTAACATCTTCCACCTCGCCTTCAGATTAGCCCACCAGATCTTTAGTGAGACACTTCTGGCGCATATTGAGACGCCCCAGAAGATTAGACAGGGGGAGCTTCTGAGCTTGTACTGTATGGTTACCGGAGGAGTTCCTAACTTTGGAGTGATGTTGGCTGAGGATCTCCACAGGATCAAGGAAAAGGCGAAGGGAGATATTTGTTGTGGCGGTCTAGTGACTCACATCGCGAGTTACATGGACTTAGATTTGAGTGCTTGTACTTGGTCTGCCGGAGATGATTACGAGGAGGATCTTGGTTCCTCGTGTACTTACTACGCCATATGTGGCGATGCCCTGAGACTAGACTACACCTCAGGGTATTAGATGGTCATCTCAGTTCTCAGTATTTGACCCTCAGTATTGGTACACCGCGTGGATTCCTCTTATTGAGGACGCTAGAGACGCAGCAACAGCAGCTGTTACGCTAAGAACGTGTGCACGCAAAAGCTTTAAATTTATAACTCGTTATATTTCTCCTAACTCCTAGCGAACCCGCAGTGTACGGGACGTTTCGTAGTAGGGATAGTATTCCGAGGTCGAACACAAAGACTGAGGTGAGATTGATTCGATTAGTGATTAAATTTAGTGAAGATCTAGGCTTTAGAAAAGAGAAAGAAATAAAGAAATGAAAATCTCAATATTTTTGGTAGGTTTTTGGGTGATCAATCAAGGATCACAAATCATGCGAAATAAACAACCAACTAAGCTAACAAATAAACACAAACAAACAAGCTAAACACGAGATATGAATCAAGGCGAGGAAAGCGGATTCTAGGGGTTGGAAATTCTGGTTATGGCATAGGACTCAAGCTATCTAATCATTCCTTGGATTCACTCCAATATATTGGGAGTGAGTGTTTCTAGATTGGGATCAATCACCGGGTAGGTCTCATGGTCCCCTAGTCCAATCCTAAGGTCTCATCACCGGGTAAGTCTCAAAGAGCCTAAGGGATGGAATTCTACACAAACCGGATTGTTGCCTAGGGGTCTAACCTATCCTCACCGGGTAGGTCTCGGAAGGGTAAGTCCTAAACAACTATCCTAGCACACTTAGTCCAATGGCGGCTTATGAGGCTCACCACTACCTAGAGTTTATCATCTTTGAAATCTAAGGGTAAGAATCACCGGGTAGGTCTCTTCTAAACACTTAGTTGCTAACACTAGGTCACCCTAGGATAGATTTAACTCAACAAACACTCGGATTTCAACATTCTAACATTCTAAAACTTAGATCCATCAAACCAAACGAACCAGGCAAACCACGGGTTGTTCTACCACTTCCACGGCCGTGGACTGGCAAGAACAAACCGTGGACTACAGCAGTGACTTTGTTCAAGCAAATGAATCATCCAACAGCGAATCTAAGTCCATCCTATCATAGTCCTAGCCACAACCCTCTTTTCCTTACCCTAGAATCACATCTATCTAGCCAACAACATACATCAACACAATCGAAATCATCAAGCATTAAATCATAGCATCCATTTGCAAGATAATGAAGAGAAAGAGATGAACAAGTGAAGCAAGTAAAACCAAGTTGAAAGTAAGATTAGAAAGACTCACAACCCTTCAAAAGAAGGTTTAATCAATTCTTACAACTCTAGAAATCGATTCCGAAAATCTTCACTACAAAACTAATCAAAGACTAGCAATGGTGTGTTCTTCTCTTCTTCTCTAATGGAGCTTCCTCCTCCTCCAATGGTGCTTTCTTCCAAGCTTCCAAAAAAATGAGAGAATCTTCTTGTTGAGAGTGTGGTAGAGAATGGTAGTGATGGGAGCTGTCCTTCTCTCAGCCTTGTAGGACCACTTTTATACTACAACCTTGCTAGAGTCGGCCATGAGATCGTGGCACAGCTGTCACAACCGTCTGGCAAAAACCACGGTCAGGTTCCACGGCCGTGGAAGTGCCAGTGACCGTGGTTTGGGTGCCTCAGCTTGCTTTGGATCATTGAGTCACGATTTGGTGCATGGCTTGCACCAACAAGGTCCCATGGGTCTTCCTTAGCCTCTAGCTTGCATCCCAATGAGTCCGAGGGTGTGTCATTTTGATGAACGATCCTCAAACGTATTGATTAAGCTCCTAAATCTCCCAAAATACCTACAAAGCAATGCAAAAGTCCGTGTAGACGTCTATCTCGACAAAATACGTGAATTGAGTGCAAACGTCGTGAACTAGTGCTAAACCATGCATGAATGAGTAGATAAACTATCTAAATGAGTGCCTAATCCTAAGTCATAAATCGTGTTATCAAAAATACCCCATACTTAAGGTTTGCTCGTCCCCAAGCAAGTCCCAACTATAGACTAAGAGATGACATGATTTATGTATGCAGAAAAATGGCAAAATCTTTTTGGAGTTGTGCTTCTAATATTGGATCACCTTCATAGTCATGTTTCATGGCAATGGACAAGCAATCATGTGTTAAACAAATGAAGGCACGGAAAGACAATTGTACTTAACTCGAAAGCATGCATGAAATGTAAAAATGAAGAAGTCAAGATGATCAAGAGCATATCCAATCTAGATTACTAAGTCTTACAGACATGCAAATAGGTCATAAGGGCTTGTGAGATAAAAGGCCAAGAAAAGTTGTGATTAGGTGGGGATTTTTCTAGGCTATGTGATGCTAATCCGGGAATGGTACTAACTCCACAATTTTTGTCCTTGATCAACTTCCCATAAGTGTATATTTTCTCCATCTTTTCCTTCTTTTCTTTCACTTTTTTTTTTCTTTTTTTTTTGAGACAATGGCATTGGTGTACAAAAGCCGAAACCTTGGTGATTAGCCGTCCTCGGGTTTTTTCTATTTTTCAAGGTGCATCCACACCGGCCACACATACCAAAGCTCGTTAGGACTATTGGTTTATTTGACTTTGGCAAGGCACAAACACCCGATTATGTGAATGGTGCCGAGTTACTTGTCATTTAAACCAACGTCCCCAAACCTATATTTTTGTCTACACTTTCACAACAAATTCAGCACTTCATTCATAACATTCTTTCATCAACAACTTCACCCCACACTTGCTTTTCACACACTCAACACACTAACATGCTCCTATTCCCGGATGGGTCAAAAGAGGTCAAATTTATATCAATTGAGGTGTTCAAACATCATTATCAAGATGAGAAGTAGAGAAAGATGAGTTGCCTCATTCATTCCTAGATGATGTGCAAGAACTAGTATGTAATTTCGACTTTCAATACTCAATCCAATTAAGACAACCATCATGATCACAAATCATTCATGGGATTCAAGATAAGTACTTCAAGTCCACATATGCATTCATCAATTTAACACATAAGGCCATCCATAGCCAATCCACATGACAAGATTCATCATTACGGTCATATCCAAGCCTAAAAATTTTTAAATTTTCTGATTTTTTGGATTTTTTCGAAATGGGTATATACAATGCAAGACATGTGATAATATTAGACTATCCTAGATGCTAATCATGCAAAGGATCATGCAAACCCCACCCATACTTAGAAACACATTGTCCCCAATGTGGCATTCAAGTAAAGAAGATTGAAAGAGGGTTCTCATAATGTAAAAATAGTTTGCTTTGGTATTTGGGATTACTCAAATGGAGTGATGTAGGATGATCCTATCAACAATGGTAGAGAGCTCTAAATGTGCATCATGGCATCGGGATCCGCGCCAGGCACCGCTAGCCGTCCAAATCCCGGGTCTGCTCCACCCATAATTGATGAGGGATTCATCATCATTCACATGCCATGCAAGGCTTCTATGCTACCAAGACTCTAGCACATACACCAAACACACAAAAACAGAAAAATCAAAAGCAAAAACAAAAACGAAAAGGGAAAGATGTTACCAATGGGTTGCCTCCCATCAAGCGCTTCTTTAAGGTCATTAGCTTGACCAAACTCGGGGGCGTCTCATTCTAGGTGAAGTTGGGCAACCATATCCACCGGAGCTCCCGGGATATACTTCTTCAACCGGTGCCCATTCACCTTAAAATCTCCACAATGCTCCCCTCCTATCTCAATTGCTCCATGGGGGAAGATCTTCTTCACCACATAAGGACCGGTCCATCTTGACTTTAGCTTTCCGGGGAAAAGCCGCAGCCTTGAGTTGAAGAGAAGGACAAGGTCTCCTTCACTCAACTCCTTCGGGATGAGGCGCTTATCATGCCAACGTTTGGTCCTCTCCTTGTAGATCCGGGCATTTTCGTAAGGATCCAAACGGATCTCCTCAACAGCATTCATGTCAAGCAACCTCTTCTCACCGGCCTCCTTGAGGTCAAAATTTAGCCACTTAATGGCCCAATAAACTCTATGCTCCATATCTACCGGAAGGTGGCAAGACTTGCCGTAGACTAACTTGTAAGGAGTGGTGCCAATCGGTGTTTTGAAGGCGGTTCTATATGCCCACAAGGCATCATCGAGCTTCATAGCCCAATCCTTTCTCGTCTTGGAGACCGTCTTCTCAAGAATTCCCTTTATCTCCCGGTTGGAGATCTCCACTTGGCCACTAGTTTGAGGATAGTAAGGTGTTGCCACCTTGTGAGTCACCCCATACTTAGCCAAAAGTGCTCCAAAGTTCCTATTGGTGAAGTGCTTCCCTCCATCACTTATGATCACCCTTGGTGTTCCAAACCTAGGGAAGATCACTCGGTTGAAGAACCGCACCACAACCTTGGCATCATTTGTAGGAGAAGCTATTGCCTCTACCCATCTTGAAACGTAGTCAACCGCCAATAGGATGTAGAGGTTGCCACATGAAGAGGGGAATGGTCCCATGAAGTCCACACCCCACACATCAAATATTTCTACTTCTTGCATGTTGTTCAAGGGCATCTCATTCCTCCTTGAGATGTTGCCCGTCCTTTGGCAAGCATCACAAGCTACCACAAAGTTTTGCACATCCTTGAACAAACTTGGCCAAAAGAAGCCCGATTGCAACACCTTCGCACATGTCTTGTGTGAGCTAGCATGCCCTCCACATGGCAAGGAATGACAATGGCGGATCACACTCTCCACCTCATCCTCCGGTATGCATCTTATAAACACTCCATCCGGCCCCCTTTTGAACAAAAGTGGTTTACTCCAATAGTAGTGCCTCACATCTTTGAAGAACTTCTTCCTTTGGGCGTATGACAAACCGGGAGGCACTTCCTCACATACAAGATAGTTCACAATGTCGGCATACCATGGCTCACTTCCTCTAGACACTTGGAACAAGCACTCCTCTACCATTTGCAATTGCTCATCCCGGAATGAGTCATCAATCGGGATGTCATCTCTTTCAAGCTCTAACGGTGGGAGTCTACTAAGGTGATCCGCCACAGAATTCTCGGACCCCTTCTTGTCCCGGATTTCCAAATCAAATTCTTGAAGAACGAGGATCCACCGAATCAACCTAGGTTTGGCATCCTTCTTCATAAGGAGATAACGGATCGCAGCATGATCCGTATACACTATGACCTTTGCTCCAACAAGATATGAGCGGAACTTCTCAAAAGCATATACCACCACTAGCAACTCTTTCTCGGTGGTAGCATAATTGAGTTGGGTATCATCTAGCGTTTTCTAGCATAATAAATGGCATGTGTGCGCCCATCTTTCCTCTGCCCCAAGACAGCCCCAACGGCTACATCACTTGCATCACACATGATCTCAAACGGTAAACTCCAATCCGGAGGTTGCATGATAGGTGCGGAGATCAAAGCATTCTTCAACCTACAAAACGCCTCAAGGCAATCCTTGGAGAAAACAAACTCAACATCTTTCATTAGTAGGTTAGTAAGAAGCTTAGAAATTTTAGAGAAGTCTTTAATAAACCTCCGGTAGAAACCGGCATGCCCTAAAAAACTCCTTACCCCCTTCACCGAGGTAGGTGGTGGCAACTTCTCTATTGTTTCAATCTTGGCCCTATCAACCTCAATACCACGGTTGGACACCAAGTGTCCCAACACAATACCTTCACTTACCATGAAGTGGCATTTTTCCTAATTCAAGACAAGATTTGTCTCCTCACATCTTTTCAATACCAAAGACAAATTAGCTAGGCAATCATCAAAGGAAGATCCATAAAAAGAAAAATCATCCATAAACACTTCCATGATATTCTCAATGTATTTCGAAAAGATAGCCATCATACACCTTTGAAAGGTGGCGGGTGCATTACACAACCCAAATGGCATTCTCCTATATGCAAAAGTTCCCCATGGACATGTAAATGTGGTTTTCTCTTGATCATCGAGGTGGATAGGGATTTGAAAGAATCCACTATAGCCATCTAAGTAGCAAAAGTGAGAATGTTGAGCTAACCTTTCTAGCATTTGGTCAATGAAAGGAAGGGGGAAGTGATCTTTCCTAGAGGCCATGTTCAATTTCCTATAGTCAATACACATCCTCCACCCCGTAACCGTCCTAGTTGGGATTAGTTCATTGTTCTCATTAGTCACTACGGTCATCCAACCCTTCTTAGGAACTACATGCACGGGACTAACCCACTTACTATCCGAAATAGGGTAGATGATTCCCGCATCTAGCAACTTAATGATCTCTTTTTTGACTACCTCTTTCATTATAGGATTCAATCTTCTTTGATGTTCAATAGAGGGTTTATGGTTATCTTCCATCAATATCTTATGCATGACCAAAGAGGGCTTAATGCCAACTAAATCATCAATAGTATAGCCAATGGCTTTCCTATGCAATCTTAGCTCATGCAACAACTTAGCAAGTTCATCATCATTCAAGCATGCATTCACAATCATAGGATATGTAGAATTATCACCAAGAAAAGCATACTTCAAATGAGAGGGGAGGGGTTTGAGTTCGAGTTTAGGAGGACCTTTATCGAGTGGAGACGATCCAAATAACGTTGGTTGAGATGAATCCAAAGCAAATGAAAGCTCTCCAATGCTCCTTGAAGCTTGATCAACAACAAGGGCTGCTTCTGGGGAAACCACGGCCAACTCCACAGGTCCTGGCACATCCACGGCCGTGGACCTTGCAGAGCTTGCTCTTCGGAGCTCTCCAGAGAGTTCTACAGCCGTGGAACACCTTCCACGACCGTGGTTCCTACAGGAACTCAGCATACTCTCGTGGTCTTCAATTTCAGCTCTTGTCTCCTTTTCTAATGCTTCTAAGGCCTTTATTTCTTCATTGCAAGCCTCCTCAACACCTTCCTCCATCAAGCTTAAACTAAGAACCTTCTCCAAGGGGTCCTTGATCAAGATCGAGCTCACAACTTCTCTAGACTCCTCTTGCTCGACAATGTTAAATACATCTTCATCAAGGGTTGGCCCTTTCATCATTGTAGACAGCTTGAACTTGATATTCTCTTCTCCAATGTTGAAGGAGAGAATATCATTCTTACAATCCACCAAGCATCCGGAAGTGGCTAGGAAAGGTCTCCCTAAGATGATGGGAACCGGATAGTCCGCCGGGATGTCCAAGACAACAAAATCAATCGGCACATAGAACTTCCCGAGTTGCACCGGTATATCTTCCAAGATTCCAACCGGATGAGTAATAGAGCGGTCCGTCATGTAAAGGGTCATCTTGACCGGTTTAGGCTCTCCCAGCCCAACCTTGTTGCAAAGTGCAAGCGGTATGATGCTTACACTTGCCCCAAGATCACAAAGGGCTTCATACTTCACTTCTCCCACTCCGATTGGCACACAAAAAGATCCCGGATCTCTTAGCTTAGGAGGCATCTCCTCCTTCATTGTTTGGATCAATTCCGAGGACCTCTTAGTCATCCTTACTTCCCCATACTCCTCCAACTTCCTTTTGTTGGAGAGTATTTCCTTCAAGAACTTGCCATATGCCGGCATACCTAAGATAGCATCCATGAACGGAATGTTAATATGCAATTTAGACATAAGTTCAAGGAATTTACCAAAGTGTTTGTCCAAGCGAGCCCGCTCGTGATTGAGGGAATGGTAGCGGTGGCTTGTATGGAGGCGGTGCCACATATGTTGGCTCAACATCCTTGCTCTTTCCTCCATCTTCTTGCAAAGTCTCTTCCTCTATCACCACTTGCTTTCCCTTGGCATTCTCCTTGGGCAAGGGGTCCTTCATGCTCAACCCACTCCTCGTTATAATGGCCAACACTTGGCCTCTTGGGTTGTGTTCGGTTCTTCCGGGAAGCTTTCCCGGATCTCTATGAGCTTCACCCGCCTTTTGGAACACTTGTGCTTCCAACACCTTTTGAGCTTTAGAAATGGAAGTCACCGTGCTCTCAAGACCACTCAACCTTCCAAGCAATTGCTCAAACATCATCTCGGTTCTATCCTTTGGAGGTTGAGTACATCCGGGTGGAGGTTCTTGTGAAGCCTTTGGTGGTGGAGCTGCGCTTGTGGAAGCGGGAGGGTTCAAGGCTCCATCCGGGTTAGAATAGGAAAACCCGGGATGGTTATGGTTGGGCCGGTAATTGTTGAATTGCCGGTTGTTGTTGAAATTCCTTGGGCCTTGATAGTTGCTATAATTGCCCCTTCCCATGTAGTTCACATCTTCCTCCTTGGAAGACAAATTTGCTTGCACTTGTACTTGAGGGGTTGCTTGGTTCTTCAAAGTTGTAGCACACAACTCCCTCAAAGACTTTAGCTCATTGTTGATGGCATCAAGCTTGAAGTTGCTCATGGTGACTTCACTCACCTCATATGCTCCCGCCTTTCTCCCTTCACTCTTCCTATGGGAGTACTTCTCAATCACTAAAGCTTGTTTCTCTACAAACTCCCAAGCTTCATCCACATGCTTTTCCATGAAAGTCCCACCGGAAATAGATTGAAGCTTGAATTGGCTATCTTCATCAAGTCCTTTGAAGTAGATTTCCAATAGCTCAATTTTCGGTATACCATGGTGTGGACAATCTAGGACAAGGTATTTGAACCTCTCCCAAGACTTGAACAAACTCTCTCTATCCTTCATCACGAAGGCATTGATCTTCCCTCTTAACTCGGTGGTCTTGGAAGGTGGGAAGAACTTAGTCAAAAACTCGGTTGTCATCTCCTCCCAAGTACTCACTCGCCCTTGTGGAATAGATTGATACCAAGCCAAGGCTTTATCCTTAAGTGAGAAGGAGAAAGCCCTAAGCTTATGGTTGTTGTTCTCCAATCTAGGCGGTCTAAGAGTCTCCATCAAGATCTCATAGTTCATCAAATGTTGATGAGGAGACTCTCCTTCCATCCCTCCAAATTGATTATGCCGGATCATTTGTAGAACTTGAGGGCGGAGCTCGTAATCATGGGCTGCGGGATCTCCTAAGTTCACACCCGGACGGTGTGCTCTTTGTACCGGATCCATACGTTGCCCTAACGTTTGTGGCTCTTCAATAGCAATGGGCACAACCCGAATATTAACCGCCGCCGGCTGCGGTGGTGGAGGTGGAGGAGGTTGTTGACGATTAAGCTCTCTTTGCATAAGAGCTTGCCTAATCTCTTCAATCTCCCTCCTAGTTGCCTCTTGCCTCTCATTGGCAAGTCTCCTTTCATTCTCCAAAGCTTCATCCCTTATCCTAATTTGCTCTAAAGCCTCATCCAACTCAGCTTGGAGATCTCTTCCGGCCATCTCTTTTCCCTTTTTAATGCTCTTGGATCTAGATCTAAGGGTTTTCTCCGGTTCGGGATCGAATGGAGCTAAATCCTTGCCACGAGATCTTCGCATACACCCTAAGAGTGAGAGATGTCCTGAAAAGCAAAGACACAAACACCAAAAGAGATCAAAAGCAACAAGAAAGACCTACACTATAAGCAATCACAAACAAGGACTCAATCTAGACCTAGTCCCCGACAACGGCGCCAAAAACTTGTTACGCTAAGAACGTGTACACGCAAAAGCTTTAAATTTATAACTCGTTATATTTCTCCTAACTCCTAGCGAACCTGCAGTGTACGGAACGTTTCGTAGTAGGGATAGTATTCCGAGGTCGAACACAAAGACTGAGGTGAGATTGATTCGATTAGTGATTAAATTTAGTGAAGATCTAGGCTTAAGAAAAGAGAAAGAAATAAAGAAATGAAAATCTCAATATTTTTGGTAGGTTTTTGGGTGATCAATCAAGGATCACAAATCATGCGAAATAAACAACCAACTAAGCTAACAAATAAACACAAACAAACAAGCTAAACACGAGATATGAATCAAGGCGAGGAAAGCAGATTCTAGGGGTTGGAAATTCCGGTTATGGCATAGGACTCAAGCTATCTAATCATTCCTTGGATTCACTACAATATGTTGGGAGTGAGTGTTTCTAGATTGGGATCAATCACCGGGTAGGTCTCATGGTCCACTAGTCCAATCCTAAGGTCTCATCACCGGGTAAGTCTCAAAGAGCCTAAGGAATGGAATTCTACACAAACCGGATTGTCGCCAAGCGGTCTAACCTATCCTCACCGGGTAGGTCTCGGAAGGGTAAGTCCTAAACAACTATCCTAGCACACTTAGTCCAATGGCGGCTTATGAGGCTCACCACTACCTAGAGTTTATCATCTTTGAAATCTAAGGGTAAGAATCACCGGGTAGGTCTCTTCTAAACACTTAGTTGCTAACACTAGGTCACCCTAGGATAGATTTAACTCAACAAACACTAGGATTTCAACATTCTAACATTCTAAAACTTAGATCCATCAAACCAAACGAACCAGGCAAACCACGGGTTATTCTACCACTTCCACGGCCGTGGACTGGCAAGAACAAACCGTGGACTACAGCAGTGACTTTGTTCAAGCAAATGAATCATCCAAGGGCGAATCTAAGTCCATCCTATCATAGTCCTAACCATAACCCTATTTTCCTTACCCTAGAATCACATCTATCTAGCCAACAACATACATCATCACAATCGAAATCATCAAGCATAAAATCATAGCATCCATTTGCAAGATAATGAAGAGAAAGAGATGAACAAGTGAAGCAAGTAAAACCAACCTGAAAGTAAGATTAGAAAGACTCACAACCCTTCAAAAGAAGGTTTAATCGATTCTTACAACTCTAGAAATCGATTCCGAAAATCTTCACTACAAAACTTATCAAAGACTAGCAATGGTGTGTTCTTCTCTTCTTCTCTAATGGAGCTTCCTCCTCCTCCAATGGTGCTTTCTTCCAAGCTTGAGAGAATCTTCTTGTTGAGAGTGTGGTAGAGAATGGTAGTGATGGGAGCCGTCCTTCTCTCAGCCTTGCAGGACCACTTTTATAATACAACCTTGCTAGAGTCGGCCATGAGATCGTGGCACAACTGTCACAACCGTCTGGCAAAAACCACGGTCAGGTTCCACGGCCGTGGAAGTGCCAGTGACCGTGGTTTGGGTGCCTCAGCTTGCTTTGGATCATTGAGTCACGATTTGGTGCATGGCTTGCACCAACAAGGTCCCATGGGTCTTCCTTAGCCTCTAGCTTGCATCCCAATGAGTCCGAGGGTGTGTCATTTTGATGAACGATCCTCAAACGTATCGATTAAGCTCCTAAATCTCCCAAAATACCTGCAAAGCAATGCAAAAGTCCGTGTAGATGTCTATCTCGACAAAATACGTGAATTGAGTGCAAACGCCGTGAACTAGTGCTAAACCATGCATGAATGAGTAGATAAACTATCTAAATGAGTGCTTAATCCTAAATCATAAATCGTGTTATCAGCAGCCCAGGAGCAAGATAAGGAGGAGGTTGATAAGGATGATGATGGCGGTGCTGTCATAGATACAGGGACAGATACAACTGGTCCCAGTATACCAGTTGTCGATCTAGACGACGAGGAGACGGAGAACGAGCCAACTGCAGGACCAGCACGACCTTCCAGACGTAGAGTTCGGAGGCAGAGGGATCCCGTAGCTCACCGCCGGATTGACGATCTGACAGATCAGATGATTGACTCCTACACAACCATGACCGTCGATCTAGGCGGACGTTTGGATGACCTTCACCGAGAGTTGGATAGCCGGACTTATCAGATACTGGAGAGCCAGCACTATCAGCGCCGGCTGATGGAGATCTAGTTCCAGCATATGATGGGACATCCATTCGACCCGTCCCAGCATCCGTACATACCATATCCTCCATCACCGCCAGCAGATCAGGATTAGAGCTTGTAGGATTTCTTTTCTTTATTTATTATTCAGCTCAGCTTTGTCTAGTGAGTATTCTGTTCTTATGACTTATTTGACCCATTGGGACAATGTGTCCCAAGTATGGGGTACTTGTATGATTCTCTTGATCTTTGATTATGATCTTATTTGGCTCTAGGTGCTTATTTGAGACTACATGCATGCATACAGGTTATTTGATTGAGAAAAACGTCAAAAACTGGTTAAGAAAAAAAATTTTATGACCTCGACCGAAGTGACTCTGACCAATCGAGGTGCAGTACCTCGGTTAACTTAGAACATCTCTACCGAGGTGGTTTAACTGAAACAGTTTTCGAAATGATTTTTGTGCTTCTTATCTGGATATGACCTCAGTGAAGATTTTGTTTGCAAACTGGTTTTGAAACCTTTATATGTTTGAAAGGTTTTATGGTATGTTTAAGTTGCTAAATGCTTTGTTTGAAATTTGTGGCATGTTTAATACTTTGTTTTATCAAAATTATGTTGAATCTGAAGGTTGACACCACATGATGAGTTCTCTCACTTTCTTCCTGGGATGATTAAGGCAATTCATTCTCTTCTCTTCTTCTTCTTGATCATGCTTAGCCCCTCATATACATATTTGCCTCCCTTTACCTATCCGGGAATTTGGAAGCAAGCAAGTGAAAAGCAAGTGAAAGAAAAGTTGAGATGTTGGCTGGAAGTTTAGAAAGAAACAAAATAGGTTTAGGGAAGAGAATCATGATGATGAGTAACTCGGCACCATTCACATAGCCGGGTGTTTGTGTCTTGCCAAAGTCGGATTGAGTGATATTCCTAACGGGTCATGGTATGTACATCAAGGATTTGAGGCATCTCAAGAACTTGATGATTGCTGATCTCCTAGGCTTCGGTTATTGTGCACCTCTGTCCATGCATCCCAAAAAGTAAAGTAAAAAGTGAATAAGCAAAGCTTATTGGTGGAAGATCTTGAAGTTCAAAGGAAGTGAAGTAAAAGATCCTTTTCCCGGATTCTAGCACCACATTCCCTATATACATCCCACCCTCACACGTTTCTTGACCTTCTTTTGAAAGCCCTTGAGACGTCGAGCTTGTTGATTGACTTGGTTGTTTAAACTGGATTATACATGATTAATTTCGATAATTATGATTTATTATGCATTCTATGATTTTATGCAAAGATGAACAACTTCCTTATATTTATAAAATGTTTTGATCATATTTTGATTTTGAATACCTTGAAGCATTCTCTTAGAGTGATCTATGAGCGGAGCACACCATTAAAATGTTTTGAAATACTTTTCATTGATCTTTATGACTTATAATCCATTCTATCTTATTCTTAAGATTTGGAACTTGCTTGGGGACAAGCAAGGGACAAGTATGGGGTATTTTGATAGCATGAATTATAGTCAATATTTTGGGGCCTGTTTAGACGTTTTATCTTCAATAATCTGCATGTTTGAATGTATATTATGTGATTATATTGTCGTTTCATCTACCTTTACGGGAATCGAGGTCTACACCAAGTTTCGTTGTAATCGTAGGCAAAATGACACGTTTTTCATCAAAATGGAGCTAAAGGAGCTAAGGAGTCATTGGAGCTACATTCAGGAGCTTAAGGAAGAAACCAGGAAGCATGGAAAAGGATTAAAGATTTACTTTGGACCAGATTTGAGAGATCTCACATTCAGTTTAGAGTCACCTCGGTCAGCTACAGTATCACCTCGACCGAGGTGATCTTGAGGAGCGTCTCGACCGAGGCGAATACCTTGACGTGGCGAGATCGTTTATTCTTGGCTAAGATCTTTTATTTTCGGAAGGAGAAATCTTATATTTTTGGGCTAGATTTCTGGAAGGAAGATATTATTTTAGGGAGATCTATTTTAGAGATTAAGATATATTTTATTAGGAAAATATCTTTTCAAGATATTTTATCTTTGGAAGTTAGTTTTTCTATATAAAGGGTTGGACTTTCCACAAGTTGAACCATGCTTATAGATGCTTATACATGCTTAGAGGGCTGATAGCATCCAGCAATTAAGGGATTTTCTCCAGGGTTTTGAAGGAAGGAAGATTGAAGGAAGGATTGATAGCTTGTTATAGCTTTTGTGAAGGGTTTTGTAAGACTTTCTTAGATTCCCTTCTTGTTGATTGTCTTGTTGGATTTGTGATCCAAAGAACGCTTATTTGTTTGATATTTGATTCAGTTATTGAAGCCTTGTTCTTAAGGTTTTTGTTTTCAAATATTCATTCCCTTCCCATATATTTGATTATTGCTTTCATGATGATGAGTGGTTAATTTCTTTGTGCGATTCTAGGGTGATTGGCTGAAGGTTGTGGGAAAAACAATGATAGAATAATCTTAAATTCCAGTAGGACCCTGAAAGCTCGAGTCTTTATCCTTAACCTTAGAACATCTCGTTCAGTCGATGAACATCTCGGCCGGGGTGGAATTTGACTGACCGAGGTGACTTATCTGATCCATAACTGAGAGTTAAGTGTTAGAATTTGCCAAATCCTATTCTTATTACACCTTTACTGGTTCAATGCAAGCCTAGGATGAGACCTACCCAGTGATTCCTTAGTTTGTTTACCCATGATCATAAGTGTAGGTAATAAAGGTTTATCCTTTATTGGGGTTTGAGTGTGCCTTCATCCCATCTTTGTGAGTTAGCCTGAGACTTACCCGGTAAAGGTTGATTCTATTCCCTTAGTTGGTTTGTTGGTTTGAGATTATAGTTCCTTTCCTTAGTACCTTGAGACTTACCCGGTAATAGGAACTTTTGGTTTGGAGTTAGTGAGTAGTGAGACTTACCCGGTGATCTATTCACACTTTAGTAACACCTTCCCTTTGCAAAACCTCAGCTTTGTCCGCTTATCTTGAGATCTTGAGTTGGAACCACAACTAGATACTTTAATTCCTAGAATTGCATATTCCTTTAATTGACTTATTATCATCTTTGATTGCTTTAATTGCTTTTGTGGTTAGTTGCAATATTGACTACCTATATTGGTTTTGTTTCACCTAAGTCCCTGAGATCGACACTCCAGAATTCTTGCTTTTACTACGATTGACCCGTACACTGCGGGTTCGCATCCTTGTTTTAAGCATACATCTTGGGTTATAAATTTAAAGCTTGCACACACCATTTGGAGCGAATAGTTAAGTAGACCATTTGTGAAAACGGCTAGGACTAAAATTGATTATGTTAGTGGCAAACTAACCATGGAGTTTGATGGTGAAGTAGTGGAATTTGACATCTACGATGCAATGAAATTTACTAGTGATGATCATTCTTTATGTCCTATTGACATTGTTGAACCTTTTGTGCAAGATGTATTTTGTAATTCTGATATTGATGAATTGAAAAATGTAATTGAGCATTACATTGATGGTTTCAAATCAGAATATGTATTAACATCCAGCATGAAAGAGGTCCTAGCCCAATTAGATTGGCATAAAAGGCTACATGCCTCCAATTTGGCCATTGGGCCCACTTTACTAACCCCAAGCGAGAAGCTTGTTCCGTCTATAGTGCAGGCACCAGAAATAGAATTGAAGGACCTTCCATCCCACCTCATGTACGTTTTCCTTGGAGATAACTATACCTTGCCGGTGATCATCTCCAACAAGTTGACTACCGGTCAAGAAGACAAGTTGGTGAAAGTGTTGAAAGAACACAAGACAGCCCTTGGATGGACCATTGCGGACATCAAAGGGATAAGTCCATCAACTTGCATGCATAGGATCTTACTTGAGGATGAAGCCAAACCCTCTAGCCAACCTCAACGGAGGTTGAATCCACCAATGATGGATGTAGTCAAGAAGGAAGTGTTGAAGCTCCTCCAAGAAGATATGATCTTCGCTATTTTCGATAGCACTTGGGTTAGTCCAACCCAAGTGGTTCCAAAGAAAGGAGGCATCACAATGGTGGAAAATCAACATGGAGAGATGGTCCCGAGCAAAACGCAAACCGGATGGAGAGTTTGCATTGACTACCGCAAGCTCAACAAGGTAACACGTAAAGACCATTTCCCATTGCCTTTTATTGACCAAATGTTGGAACGTCTTGCAGGTCATCCGTACTACTGCT